>CM051630.1:12522958-13802958 GCA_028020825.1 Podargus strigoides
AGGAGACTGAGGGGTGACCTCATTAAAGTTTATAAATATGTAAAGGGTGAGTGTCATGAGGATAAAGCCAGGCTCTTCTCAGTGACATCCAATGATAGGACAAGGGGCAATGGGTGCAAGCTGGAACACAGGAGGTTCCACATAAATATGAAGAACTTCTTCACAGTGAGGGTAACAGAGCTCTGGAACAGGCTGCCCAGAGAGGTTGTGGAGTCTCCTTCTCTGGAGACATTCAAAACCCGCCTGGATGCGTTCCTGTGTGACCTGCTCTAGGTATTCCTGCTCTGGCAGGGGGATTGGACTAGATGATATTTTGAGATCCCTTCCAATCCCTAACATTCTGTGATTCTGTAATCCCAGTATCCCAATGAGGTGAAGGTCTTAGGGTTAATACCCTTGTAAACCTGGTGGGAATGAAAAGCCTGGAAGGGAAAGCTCATGGGAGCCTCAGTTCCCCTGGTCACTGGTTGTTCAAATTGTTTGAGTGCTCCTCTGTCTCCTCCCTGCAGACCTGATGGGATGCTTGGCTGCATGGATGCAGTACCAGGGTGGCTCTTGACTAACGAATTTTTTAATGCAGGAAGAGACACTGGCTTCTCTACCTGTGATTAATGTTTCCAATTTCTTGTCTTAACTGCTAATTGATAGGCAATACTGTCTCTACAAATTAAAAAATAAGCGTCATGTATCAAAATCTAAAAATACACATATATTTCCATGAACTTATATATCAGTAACCTTCCAAAGTGTCTTAAGTGTGGAGGTAGGCTCTTAGCAACAGGTGGAAGAGAAAGAGCTGCAGGATCTTTTATCCTTACTGTGAATGGTTTGTGGTATTTCAAAAATAATAGGTAATTTCCACATCAGTGGATTTTATTACTGGTTGCTTCAGTGGACTTTAATTGATAGTAACAGAGAACTGAAAACATAATTGTCCATGCCTTTGTTTTAACTACAAAATCCATTACATATCTAATTTTGCTTTTTAGAGATGGTATAGAAAGAAGAAAAAAAAAATCCTTCCAGAACTTCCTAAGGATGATTCGGCATGGTAGAAGATAATGTTCTTCATGGATTATTGACTTTTAAAAATACATGTTGATACTATATAGACCAGCTCTGATCTATTGCAAAAATAGATATTCTAGCCTGAACAGCAAAATATGAAGTATTAAATCTAGGTAATAGATCCTGCAGTTCCTTCAGGTGCTTAATAGTTAATGAGTGTAATATCCTTCAAAAGCACTGCAAAGTGAGCATATGGCTCAAAAAACTCCTCTGGCATTCCAGGATCAGCGTTGGAAGGCAGGAACAGGAGGTTATAGGAATTGGAGATGGATAAACCCGTTACCTTGTGAGTTACCTCCTCCATCCCTCTGCTGGGATCGGACCATGCTACTCGATGCTCTTTCCTTATTAAAAATTGAAAGAGGGGGTCTGGGGTTACAGGCTTTAGTGTCTGTTTGGTTCCCACAGGTCAGTTTTGTACCTGAATATCTGTAGTCACTCACTTGTGCCATCAGGATTGAAGGGTCCAGGGCCGAGCTATGCCTGTATGGGGCCAGGCAGTGCCTGTAGGACGCTGGTGTCTGAGGCTGCCCTGCTAAAACGCAGGTGATCACCCTGGTCTTGTAGGAGTGATGGGAGAAGAGTTGGTTGTTGGGGTGGCTCGAGCACATGTGGAGCAGTGACCTGCTTGACACTGCCAGCTTGATGTCTGCACTCCATTTGGGACTGGAAGCCGGTACCTGATCTGGGGTTACTTATGCCAGAAACCTGCTTTGGGGCACCTTTCTGTGTCTTCAGGCACTTGAACTGGTCCCAGAGCACACATGGCTGCTTGGATTTCATAGTTTGCAGAGCAGCAGTTTATACCCCCAATTTAAGACTCAGACTCTCCCCTACACATGCTTTGTCCCATCACTGTATAAACAAAAGATTAAAAAGATGTTTAAAACGAAATTCTCTTCATCTGAAACACCCTCCAAGCCAAGTGTACACCTGAAGCAATCTAAGGTGGTCAAGAAGTTATCTTTGATTAAAATGGAAACTGTGGCAGAGCCGTAAGGGCAAAGCCAGCCCTGAGTTTCTGCAGCATCGTACCACAGCCAGGTCGTGTGTGCACAGACCCGCTCTGCAGACGGGGCCTCTCCTTACCTCTATTTTCCCATAATTGGAGAAGCACTTAAAATCACCGGTCAGGTAGCAGGGCGTGAAGGTACGGTATAACCATACAACAGAGCTTTGTTTATGGACTTTCACACTAATTATAGCTGAAGTTTTAAATTGAGGCAGATCAGAAAACCTGCTGCAGCCAGATGCAACCTTTAGCCACATTCCTCACTGTACAGGGCGTGAGGGAGCATGTGTCCTGGCAGAGACAATGTTTTAACATCTCTCCCTCATAACTACTGTCAGGCAGAAGACACCGGTTTGCTGCTCAGCTGGGTTATCCCTGTCCTCCTCTGGCCAATCCTGCCTGCTTTTCGGATGGGTTGGGTGTTTTAACATACCTCTGTGGGGAAAGCAGCTGCAGGTGTTTTCTCCATTATGGTTTGCTTTGCTGAGAACTTGTGCACAAACCTGATCAGTTTTACAGTAAAAATAATAGAAATACAAAAAACACTACTGTAAAGATCCAGCAGCATTGTCCATCGCCCCCTCAGACCGTGCTGCTGCGGATGGGATGTGGCAGTGCCAGCAGAGAGCTGGCTCTGGGCACATCTGTGGCATTGGGTAGGGCACAGCCACTCTAGCAGTGTTCTGCTGTCTTTCCCAGCAGTTACTTTCTTGTGATGGGACAAGTAACAGACTTACAACAGACATAGATACGGGCAGCAGTGCTGCACACAGTGTAAGGCGCTCCAGTCTCTCAAGCACCTCTGCTCCAATTCACAGCATTTTTTCTCTTCCAAGCAGATAACAATATCTATCCTACCCACCTTGAGCAAATATTTAAGAGATAAGCAGCACTGTTTGTGCTCAGCAGCAATGACTGGACTCTGCTTGTACACCTGGGACGCTTTGCTAACGTGTCCCGCGGGGCGATTTCAGGTCATGCTCGGCGTCCTGGCTTTAAACAACCCTCTTCCTCATCTCTGTGGCATTTCCCACACTGTCTCCTCCTCCTCCAGCTCCACAGCAAGGCCCAACAGCCAAGTACAACTGACAGCTGCCGTATAAAACACGGTGAGAGCTGCAGAGCTTGTGTCAGCTTCACTGTGCATTTGCACTGAGTGGAGCAGGAGGGTGCACGGAGGAGAGGCAGGTACAGCAGAAGACACTGAGTGGAGCACAGACCCACGTGCTTGCAGGATCCATGGACAGGCACTTCTCTCTTCTTCCCCTCTCCTCCCATGAAATTAGGAGAGAGACACATTTTAATGACAGTTTGCTGAAAAGTGCACTCCCTGCTGATTTGACATTGGGCAGAGTGAGTGTCTACAAAATCAATTTTTAATAAATGTAAACAACTAAATTATGAATGACAAAAATATCACTGAACAGTTAAATATTAATCATGTAATTACTTAAATTAATACTTTTAGTGCAATGTTGTGATAGAGAGTTTTACTTACATGGTGTTGCTGTGCTGGCTGGGCGGGCACACGGGGGGGGACAAGAGTGGAGTGGTGGGCTCTGCTGGTGCCACAGCCCCAGCTGCTGGTTGTCCCTCAGGTTCTGCAATACTGGGTGCTCCTCTTAAAGCCTCTGGAACCAGATTAATGAAGGAAGAACTTCCGGTTTCTGTTCAAAAAGAGAGCTGTCAAGAAAATGGCTAAACTGGCCCCAAACGGGAAAGCAAGCCCCCCGACCCAAAACCTTTCCCATCCCAACGTGCTGTTAAACCCCCCGACAGTGATGTGTGATGTGTGGCTGTGCTCAGTGGTGATCTCGGGAAGACTGAGGGTGCTCCAGAGGGAGCTGGGGGTGCAAAAAGCCCTGACTGCTTCTAAGATGGAGTTGGGTGAGTTTATGGCCCTGCGGGCCCCACTCTGTGCTCCCATCTCGACAGGCGCTGCAGGGAATTGTGTAGTGGGAAATGGGTCACCAGCGTTACGGGGGTGTGGGGAGCAGCAGCCATCTGTAGGTACTTGTACACGGCTTCCTCCCCTGCCCAAGAAACTAAGAAAAGAATTTCCTGGCACTCTTGTCCTTGTGGGTTGGCTGGCTGCGTTGTTTGTTTTTAATCTAATAAAAGGAGATCTTAATATCATAGTAAAATGGGTACAAAGCTAGAAAACTCACCCCTTGGCGTTCTGGCGAAACATTATTGAAAATGTAAAAGCCTTTAGCAGAAACAACAGAAGCACAAAGAAACTGTAGAAATAGGATCAACAGGTTGTGTTCTGGATGTTGGGAGCAGTGGGGAAGAGCACCCAGCTGGGGCTTGAGGTGTCGGTGAGACCCGCTAAGCTGGATGCCAGACGCCAGCCCCGCTGTGGGTCTGCTCTGCAGGGACACGGTGCAGCGGTGGCTGGGAGCAGCAGCATAGTGAGGGCCAAGGTGGGCAGCACTGTGGAGTTGTGGCCAGGCGGTACAGAAGAGCATGTTGCCGGGAGGGCAGGAGCAACTGAGGAGGAGGAACAGATAGCTGGGAAGAGCCGTGCACTGGGAAGATGGTGTGAGCACAGGAGGACCTGGCCAGGGAGGCAATGGAAAGGCAAGATTGCCATCCTTAGGCTTGCAGCTACTTGGATTGATCGTGGCTCGGTCTGCTGCCTGTCTGGAAATGACATCTTGGACAGAAATTTTCAGAGTGTTTTTAAATTAGAAAGTGAAGCAGCTCCTGCAAAAGGTGGGAATGCTGAAGGAACGTTCATTGCTCAGACTCACCCATCACTGTAGGATCCTTTTGCCTTGTCTCTGTTTTCCTGTACCTCCCACCTCTTCACACACATCACTGGAGTACCATTTCCACGTGCCATAAGCCAATGCCTCCTGGAAATGCCTTTGCCCAATTTGTCCACCAGTACAGTACTGGGCACCATGACCGCAAATAAACCCAACCATTTTCAGGGTGACTACGGCCCAATCTGAGAGCTGCAGCCACTCTTCTATGACTTTAACTCACGTCACATGGTGGGGCATTGGAGGGAGCAGCTTCCTGAGGTCACTAGCCAAACTGGCACCTAATTTCTGATTGAACATCAAGAAGTGTGCGCAGTGCAAAACCATTCCCATCCCCTTGCACTGGCTGACTTGCTGGCTCTCTGACAGTCCGTGTGTATTTTGCTTCCATGCTTCTGCATGCAGCGTTTCATTCTGGCTGCCCAAGACCCATCCACTGAGCACACTGGGTCCTGATGGGGCTTACAGAGCTGCACCACATCACTGCTCTCTCCCATGGTTTCACACGTGATGAGTAACTCTGTCAGGCAAAACTTTCCTTTTGAAGTTGCCGTTCAGGTTCACTTTGTGCTCTCACAGTGTTGCATTTTCTGATAGACTTTCTACAGGTACAGTTTATACTGGCGAGAAGAGAGAAACAGGAGTGCTCTCTGCATGCAGTGTTACAACATGCTGCAGTGAAGTTGGTTCTTGGAACAGCTCCCTAAAATGAGCCCCCTAAAACGTCAAATAAATCCTTAAACTATTCATCACTCTGTTTTTGGGGTGGCAGTTAAGTCTTTCAACACTCTGCAAGTTTCTTTCCCCAGCAGTAATTTCGCTGGTGAAGAAATACAGCTCAGGGCACTCCACAAAGGCCTCAAAATTCATGTTTTGTTTTCATTACCAAAAAAATGCTTCACTACATTAAAGAGCAGCCCATTAAAATTTTGTACCCTGTCTTCCCTGTGCCCTGTTGTCGTTGGCAAACCTTCCCCCACACGCGTGGCGGAGCCGAACAGCAGCCGTCGCCTTATTTTTGCAGACTTCAGAGAGAAAGAGCAGCGGGGGGAGGAGGTTTAAGCCACAGCCCAGCTGTTTAGGTGTAAGATCTCAAAACTTCGAATAGCCACGCAAATTTAGTCAATAAATGTACTGTACTGAACCTTAAGCTGCTCTGTTAGTGTTTCCTCTGCTTTCAGTCTGACCCAGCACAGCACACTGGCTCATGTGCATGTCTAAGGAAATAAATTGTCTGGTTCCTGGAATAAAATTTAACACTGTACAAAGCGATATAGTTAACTGTCTCAGGCAAATAGCCCTCAAAATAACAACGAAAAAAGAAAATAATGAATTACTGGAGGCTTACTGAATCTTGGGATTATAAAAATTAAACGTTGCAGTGTGAACTGGATGGTGTTTTCTGATATCGTAGAAAAGAGGTTGAAGAAAAGCAGTAAACGTATTATAATTAGGGTTTAGGGGAGCATTTAGTTATTCTCATAAGTAACTCAGGCTAGCCGAATGCTGACATGGACACGAGAGCAGGCAGTAAAACCTGGAGCTTGCTTAAGAGGGCAGAAAGGTTTTTATCTGAATTCAGTGGGGACTGGCTAAGTCCAGTTTTATTTAATATCTCCACAGTTAAATTAGAAATAAGTGGCATGTTAATTAAATTTGCAACTAAATTAGCAAGTCAGAAGATCAGACCGAGGTGCAGCTGTGAAGAGCAAATCTCACCATGTTGCATGAACCCACAACCCAAAGCAAGCAGTGTGGGATGCAGTGGAAGCATCAGCACTGTGGGCAGCAAATCTGCCCCTTCCCATCACTGGGGTGGGCACACGCCTTCCCCAGCCAGGCTGTGGCCTCGCATCTGCTCCCCTTGCCTCCAGGCCAGCAAGCGTGGGGTGGGGTGGTGATGCTGGAAGGAGGAAGGCAGCGAGGCTGCAGCTGCAGCATTTGCCAGCAGTGCTGGCCATTGCCTTTGGCAGGGTTTGGTGAGCTTCTTATCCACAGCAGGGGAAAGCCCTGCCCTGGTCTCAGCAAAGGACACGGGGGGATTGCACAGCCGAGTCGAAGGGATGGCTTGACAGTGAAATCCAGCAGGCTGTGGGATAGTCTCTCTGGGAAATGGAGGAGACCTCACTGGCAGGGTTATTTAAGACTCGACTTTGAAACACGAGACACTCTGCAGTTGGGAACAATGCTGCACTGTCAGAGAGATGGACTCAATTACTTAATAGGTCGTTGCTGTCTGTCTCCTGTGATTTTCCTTTCAAGAACATATATTCAGCTGGGTTATTTCTCATGGGAAGACAAAGCGTTCTGAGAGAAGCCAGGCGTTTGGAGGGGAGAGGCGGGAGGAGCGGCAGCCAGGCAGATGCCCGGTTTGCTTTCTGCAGAGCATGCTCTTAGGATGTGGAGAAAGCTGGAGTGATGTAGCTGATGTGGTATTTTGGTCCTGTAACCTGCTGATACCCTGGTCTCATAGATCTCACTTCTTTTTCTTTGCTCACAAAAGACATGTCACGTTGCTTTCTTCTGTGAGACTCTGATCCCCAGGACTGGTGGTGGTGGGACTGTGGTCCCACAGGCAGCGCAGTAGATGCTACACGGGCCATTGATTGCTCGTTTGCCAAAATATTCCATGTTGGGTGGCCACTTACCCAGCAGTGACAGGTCCGTCCAGCTCATCTTGGTGCATGGGCAGCTTCCTCCAGCACAAAAAGGCTTTGATGACATTTGTTTAAAATGACAGCCAGGCTGGAGGAAAAACTCATGGCCAGGGAACCATCTCCAAGTAACCATTCAGTTCTCCGTTAGCAGGACATGGTGGACAGGGGTGTCTGACGGAGCTGGTGACGCATGTTCTGGCCAGAATTACTCTGCCAGCCCTGGGGTGAGCGTTTCATAGGCACTTAGCTTGTTGGGGTCATGGGCCTGATTCGCAGCCCTGATTTGGGGCCTGGGCAGCTGCAGGGCTCTTGCTGCTGGTGTGTGTGCCCGGGTCTGCATGTGCACATGCGCTTCATGCATGCGAGCCTGTGGGTACACACACGTGTCTAAGGCACTTGTTTGTCACCAAATTAAGACACTGCGTTACCTTATGCACATTGAATTGATGCAGCTAAATTGGCCGGATGTTCTTGAGCCCTGAGGGTGTAATGAGATTTTGTCTCTTTTGCCCATTTCTTTTTCTTTTCTTTTTTCAGAATAAGTCGTCTGTTTAATGGCACAGAGCCTATTGTCTTGGACAGTTTAAAACAACATTATTTCATTGATCGAGATGGTGAAATTTTCAGATATATATTAAGCTTCCTAAGGACATCTAAGCTACTGCTCCCAGATGACTTTAAGGTAAGGAAAGCTATAGTCTGCAGTCCACTTTTTCCTCCCATTCTGTCATTTGTTTTGGTGCAGGTTGGTTTGTGTGCTTGAACTAAACACACTTAACTAAGTGTTGCTGTTTATTGTTAGAATTTTTAGGACTTGTGTATTACACCAGGGATGCTATTATTTAATAAATGGACCAGTGGTTGTCATGGATACCATAAAAAGTTAAACGATGAAGCTTACGGCTAAATCAGTTTTTCTAAACTAATTGTATTTTCTCACATTTTTAGCTTATTTATCAGGGTATAACAACAATTAAGAAGCAACATCAGCAACTAGCACTTACCAGGATTTAATGCTCAGAATCTGAAAGAAATTTTTTGTTACTTAGAGGACTTGTATAAATTGTATAAATATTTTTCTTGTTGGTATAAAAAAAAGAAACACCCTTAAACAAGCTCATGAGGATTTGTGCTAGATATAACCAATGCAGATACTTTGATTTCAGGAAGTACACTTCTACACAATTTGTGAATGTCAAAATACTCTTTGGAGATGGAACTTACTGAGGGCTTTTTAAGCAATACATGTTTTCTATGAAATAATGGCGCTGGTTGTTTTGCAAATCCTGATTGTTTAAACACTCTCCTCCTAGCCTTGTTTATTTGGTTTTGCACTTATGAAACTTGCAACATTGTCATCCTTATGTATGAAAATTGGAAGACAAAAGTGTCCAAACTGTAGATGACAAGATTCAACAAAAGCACTAACTCCAGGATGAAATGATTAATTAATTGGGATGGCTACAGGGATCTGCTCAGTTAGAGGACATGGAGAGTTGCTGGAAAGTTCCCGCGCCGTGCAGTGAGATTTCACATTGCATGTTGGACTACATAGGCAAGATAATTTGGCCAGTCATGACTGAGTCAGTGTGGTTGCTGTGGTGGGTTTAGCTTTGGAGTACAGCTGATCCTCATGCTGCAAACTGCTCTTCAGCAGTTCTTGCCAAAGTTACGAGTATAATCGTATTTGACCCCGGCATGGGAGTGTTTACGGTTAATGCTGAGCAGACGTGCAGTGCGATGGGAGCACGCATCTAGTCCCAAGGCAGGGGGAAGTTTTGGCATTCACAGGCGGTTTTGGAGCTCCAGCCCAGAAGGGCTGCCCTGAGCACTGGTCTTTCTGGGGAGCGGTGGGCTGGCTGGGGAGGCTGGCTTGCTGGTTGGGATGCTGTGGAACAGGGTGAGAGACAGAGCACTCAGGGGTGAGAAAAGCTCTTTAAAGAGAAATGAGAGAAAACACACAGGTAGGAGTGAAGCTAAAGACCAGAGCAGGCCTGTGAATTGTAAGATGGGTCAAGTAACCAGGGGTAGGTGGTGAAGTGGTACAGATGAAATGCCAGAGAGATGCTTTAGTGGCAGGATTTTGGGCAATCTAGTGGGACAAGAAGGCGTGAGAAGAGAGGGTAGAAGAGGTGCAGTTTGAGCTGATCATGGCCTCAACTGGCATCCAGGTTTCAGAGGTGCTGTGAAACAAAACCAGCAGGATTTGGTAAGAGCCTGGAGGTGAGAGTGCCGGTGGATGCCAAGGACTTGTCTGCGCAGCGAGCCGCTGGCAGGGCTGGGAGAGACTTGGGAGAGCCGGCGCTGTGCCCAGGCTCAGTCCGTTGTTCCAGACCATCTCTTTGCATAGGGTTAACTGTATTTTATTTAGTTCCTCCCTGGGAGAGCTTTAGAGCAAACCCCAGGCTAATGAGGGCCCAAGAACAAAGCAAAGTATTGCTAGGTAGGGAGTAACTAAATAAAAATGCATAGAAGAATGCGCTGCAAAGCTATATTAAAACTGCATTGTAAACGGATTTGACTTCACAGAAATCGTGTAATTTTACCAGCATGATTAAAGTGACAGAAGACAATAATCAAAGGCAGCAAATGGAATCACTTGGTGTTTCTAAATGCAAAACTCTATTTAAGGTATAAAACCTGACAGGTTTTCCAGTGAGACTTGCATTAAATGTTCTTTATGTCAAACAAAGCATTATCAAGTGTTTTGAATATTTATTAGTTTTTACCCCTTAATTTAATCAAGCAGTTTATTAGCCTCAAGGTTTAGCCAAGTTGCTTTTCAACTTGAATTGCTGCTCAGATGGTTATTTTGGAAAGTTTGGAATGTTAGTACTGCACCAGCGTTATTGTGTTTGCTATTTAAGTGTTGTTTTCAGACTAAGTTAACACTGAAATGCAGAGAAAGTGGGGTATGTGTTCCTAGGCTAGTGATTCTTTATTATCAAGTCTGACTGATGTGTTTACAGTGAATATTAATTACACTTCCAACTACTAATAAGCCAGGACTTGAAAGTGTTTAGTATCTGACGGGTCACCCTGCTGAAAGCAACACACTAATAGTTCATATCATTTTCCTGGGTTTGGGGGATTTTAAGCCACATAATGTATGCTGAGAAATTACCATGAGCTGTTTGGCTGGGTCCTCCTTTGCAGCCAGCCCGTGCTGAGTGATGGTGAGCAGCCTGGAACTGCTTACAGCTCCCTCTTCCTGCACCAGTTCAGACACCTGCACGTGGGACCACGACACCTTGAGCAATAAAAGTCCTCAAGTAGAGCGTGGAGCCAGCACCTCCCAGTCTGCCACGCTGCTGGGTTAGGTGGTGGCTGGCACAGGAGCTGCCCCTCCTCTGCAGCCCAAATATCCTCTGCCTTGATCTTCCCCCACCATCAGAGGTGTTTCCCCAGGACATTTATGAGCAGCATCTGTCCTCTTCACTGCCAATAAATAACTTCACACAAAACCAGGACCCTCCATACCTACTTATTTGAGACTCACTCCCTGCTTGGAGGTCGTAAAACAAAAATAGACATAAGCAATATGTATATTATTAATCCATCTTAAGGAGCACAAATGCCCAGGACATCTGAGTTTCATATGGATTATAGAGGTCACCTGTAGCACTGGAACCACAAGGCCAACACGCTAATTTATTAATATCATTTTAGAATTAGTGTGCCTGCATGTAATTGTAAGTGCTCTCAAACTGACCTTAGCAAATGGCGCAGCTGTCGTTGCAGAAGTGAGGAACTTTCTCTTGTAGCCAGGAGTCGGGTCATCACAGCACTAAAGTATAAAAGAAACGTTGAGTCAGGACGACAGGTTTTTGTTTCATGTTACAAAGAATAACAAGTGAAAAAGGGGCAGAAAGAGCCATTTCAGCCAGTTCAGGAATCAGCATTAGGTACAAAAATAAAGGACCTCTTTAGTACTGAGAGAACAGCATGAGGCTCACGGGAGATGAGGTTTTACAGTTTCTGTGGCTGTAGTTAGCAGATCTTTACTGACCCACCAGCACTGGTGTCGAAACAGCAGCACAACTGGCCTTGCAGTCACACTTTCCATCTCCTCCCCAAAAGATGTCACCCTTGTCAGAGGGGACTGCAGGATTTAGCCAACGTGACATCCACTAAGAGAAAAGCTACTGAATCACAAGCAGAATTTTTTTTTGTGAAAGGCAAAAGATGCATCTTTGAAAGATCTGTTTACCTTTCCCATGAGATCTAAACATTGTCCAGAAGTTATGAATGGAGAGAGGCTGTGTGCATCCCACCTGGCTCACTTTTCCAGGTGACCTGACAGAACTTCCCCACTAGTTCCTACCACAGCCACAAGAAGTTGAAGATGCAGGATAGCTCATGAAGGCTTTTTGTGGTCTTTACAGCAAAATGAGAGGCTGGATTGTCCATCTCCCCTTTCAGTCTAGCAAGGAGCACCCTGCACATGAGCAGGGACCCTGGGTGGTGGGAACCACCTTCAAAGTAAAGCGATTTTCCTTGGCTACGAGCAGCTTCATTAGCTGCTGTATACAATGCTTGGCTCTGGGCTGTGCTGCCACAAGGTACACTGTTGTTTAAAAATTGGGAAGGTGGGGAAATAATCCTTAGAAGAAATGGGAGACGCATCATTAGTCCTGCAGGACAAGGAGCTGTTAGATAGGGTACAAAGTCTGCTGCAGGATGCTGCCTGCTGCTCAGCAGCACTGCACTGACGCCAGGGCTGGAGCCTCCAGGGGGGAGAGGGTGCAGTATCTGTATGCATTTATCAGTGTGCATCTGGGACTGAAGCTGTACCAGGCTGCTCTGAGGCTGAGTTTCAATGACACTGTATGCACTTCTCCACTGTGCTGGGCCATTAACACCCTGTCACTGTGTGTAGGAATGCCAGCTGTCCCGTGACAGGAGGCAGAGCGGGTCAGGCGGTGGGGCAGGCTGTGCTGGTGGTGGCTGCTCAGGGGAAGCATGCAGTTCATGGAAGGTGTTCCTTCCCAGTGCTGTCACTAGTGGACAGCAATTAATTTTCTCTTGCCTAGCAGAAGACACTTTTTTATCCCCTCTACTTGTTACAGCACAACAAATTCCCTTTCTTGCCACTGCCTGATAATAGGTGTCCAGACTCCCTCACGCCGCACGTGCATGTTGCCTCACATCCCAGCTTCTGTTACAGACCCTTTCTTCCAGGGGCAGAACCCTTGCCAGCATATTTGTGCTCAACCCAAGTGTGGAATGGACACGGAGATGAGAATCTTATTTTAGAAACTGACCCAAACACCTTGGCTTAACCCACGCTGTTAGCACCAGGCGCACACCTCGTCCCACGGTGCATGTGATGCTCTGGCACGGCCCCAATTTCCACACAGCTGTCTGAAGCGTGGCTGTGTCATTCTGGGAACAGTAGTGGAAGAGCTGTTTCATTTGAAAACTGGTTGTCTTATCACAAAAATGATACCAGAATATAAAATTTATCTTGATTATTTTAGGACAAATGATAGCTAGCATGAGTCACTGAAGAGCTGCATTTGATGCGGTGGGCTAATAGCTTGCTGTGGGGGAGGCTGATGTGGTGTGGTCCTGGTTTTGTTTGCTTTATGGCATTATTGTTTTGGCCCAGGGGTGCTGCACCATTGAGCTCTTGTGATTCAGGATACTGTCAGCCTAGTCCAAAGCCCAGTGAGGTCAGTCAAAAAAACTCTCATGAATGTCATGGGCTTTGCATCCAGCCTTGGGAGTGCTGTACCCTGCACTACTTTCAGAAATGAAGAACTGTTTTTTGTATCTCTGTACCACCTCTTCTAGGTTTTACTGTTGAGTTTTCTTAGCACATATTCACTTGATTGACCTTCCAAATAATATGCTATATAGTGACCATGAACACAGATATTCTAAAACTAGTTTTTCAGGACCTACTGAAAACAGTGGGAAACTTTCCATTGCCTTCAGTAAGCACTGGCTGCTGCTGTTCACTCTACAGCATTACATATTTCCTTAGCATTGCATGTTTTCCTTTGCTCTAAAAAGAGACAGACCAGTGAATGTTTGATAGGCCCCTGCACACACCTCTATAATGAACACAGTTAGGTGGTGGACTGTGTTGCTCCAGTGTCCCACATGAAGATTTCAGAAAGTTTGGGGCAGGGGTTGTTTTTTAATTTAGGGCACTAATCCCTGTAGGTTTAAACTGATCTGTGCTCGGTGAACAGAGAACAGCTGTAATAGATCAGTAGAGAGTGCTGATTTTGGGGAGGGGGGAAAATACCTTCCATCAGGGGATGAGGCTTTGGGGCTGATGCTGTCTTACCTGAGAGCAGGTAATGCAGCCAGGCTCCACGCCTCTTCGTCTGGCCTGTTCCCAACTCTGGTGGTTTGCAGCGTGCTTTCTAGATTATTTCTTCTTTATTCTTCCTGTTGGTTTTCATCTTCCAGCTGCTTCCTGTGAGTGTGTCTGTTGCCCTCATTTCTTCCCACTTGCTCTTATCAATCTTTCCTCTCTGTGCCTTCTGCTGTCCTTTTTTCTCCCTTAGTGGTGTGTGTATTGTCCCTGCCTTAACAGACATCAAAAAGATGTAAGGGATCGGATGTCCCTTTTGCATAACCTTGCTGGTGTCACACTGAATATTCATACCTCTCCAGGCTGCAGGCAACCCTGGGGTGAAGGAGCACCTCTGCACTACTGGTGGTGGGTCTGTGGTGCCAAATTTGAACAGAGCTAACTGCTTTGGTTCAATAATATCCTGCAGCATTAGATTTTCCAGGTTAATTCCAAGTTGCTATGAAGAGTTGGACCTTTTTGTGCTGCACGTGCATTGGCCTTTGATCCCCCCTCTTCCCTGAGTTCTGGAGTACCAGAGCTGCCATTATCTTTAATGTCATTTTGGTGCCTATTTCTTGAGTACTTCTTGTCATGCCCTTCTTTCCAGTCATTTCACTCTTGTGATTTTTCATTTCATTGCATTGCAGTGGTAGAGAACTGGCCAGGTCTTTACCTACAGCTTACTCCCCAAAAGTCATGTAGCGTACCTGCGGTGCAGCATTTCCATCTGTAAACAGGTGTAAGAGCCAGGAAAGCAAATGGCAGGTCTTTGCAGAGAGGGAGCTGGTGCTGTGCTCTAGTTGCTCCTCTTCCCTTCAAGAGGCCGAAGTGGTGGGGCCACTGTAAACAAACTGCCCGCCCAGTACTTCCCCCTCTCTTCTTTGGGTTGGTCTGGTGGGCACAGCTGCCTCCTCCAATCCGGGGGGCTGCTGACATCCTTTGCCTCAATGTACTCTCATACATTTACGCCGAGTTGTGAAGATCTGTCAAAAATCTGATTAAAAGTTATTAATGAGGATGTGCAGAAGACATCTCAATCAGTGAACTGGGAATTTGAATTGCCCAAAGCCCAAGCAAGGTGATGGGCAAATGGCTGGGAAAAACTGGTTCTTTTAAGTTGTTGGAGTGCACAGCTGAGCTCCTGGCCAGCAGGATGGTCACTTCCTCTGTATAATGTAGCAGGCTCCAAAGTACACTTTAAATACATGAATAATCATGAAACACGGGGAGCAGCTGAGCTGCTGTAGCTGAATTTCAGACTCAGCAAAGACGGGTGAGAAGTGAAGCGGAACTGACATCTCTGTCTCGTAACGTGTGCGCGAGAGGTGACAGCAAAGCCCGGGATCTTCTCTTGTAAGATCAGAAGTGAATATCTGAGGCCAGCAGTGAAGACTGGGGCTCGGGACACCTTCTCTTACATCAGCAGGCTTTGCTTATTGTAACCAGTTATTTTGATTTCTTAATCCAAATGTAAAGCCTTCTGGCACTGAGTTTGTGGGATATTAAGTGAAAGAATGATTGAGTGCGATGGGAACTTCATGGTCAGATCAAGTAGATTCAGCACTAACACAGGGTGGTTTTCTGTGTAGGTGTAAGATGAAGACAAAGTATGTGGGTACCTGTTGCCTTTGCACTCTTGCTGACAATACATAAGCCTAAGTAGGTCAAACAGGAACAATACTCATTTTTAGAAGAGAACTATAAGCATTTCTAGTTTCTCTCTCTCCCTCTCTTTTTTATTTTTTTCCCAGGACTTTAATCTTTTATATGAAGAAGCAAAATATTACCAGCTGCAGCCAATGATTAAGGAACTTGAGCGATGGAAACAAGAGAAAGAACAAAGGAAACATTTCCAGCCTTGTGACTGCTTGGTCGTAAGAGTGACTCCAGATCTGGGGGAAAGGATTGCATTGAGTGGGGAGAAAGCTTTAATAGAAGAGATCTTCCCGGAGACCGGGGATGTCATGTGCAACTCCGTAAACGCAGGCTGGAACCAGGACCCTACCCACGTTATCAGGTTTCCTTTGAACGGATACTGCCGGTTGAATTCAGTGCAGGTAATGGCCTTTCCATGCTGCCTCATCTGTTTGCTGGGGTGGGGTTTTTTATGCTTTCTTTCAGTTATATGCAAATTATTTGCTTCTGCCCAATTACCTTCAGTGCTTATATTGCAAGGAGACATTTTCTGCCTGGTGAGATCACAGTCTTTCAGGTTTTCCTAAGTCTAAGCAGAAAAATAGATTTAGATTTTGTGTATGTTAGTGCCATGCTGGTCTCATAATGGTGTTATACTGATAAATGCTAATTTTTTCATCAATGTATAGCCTGCAGCAGTTTTTTTTCCTCCAAAGTGCCTCCAGGAAGAAAGAGAGAGTTCCAAAAACTACAAAAAAAAATCTCCACACCATTTTATAGAAAATGCAACAATGTGTAAATGCATAATTTATGTCTCACTCATAATTAAATGATGGTGCCTGCGGGATGGACTTAAAAAAATTGATCTCTGCACTTTTTTTTTTTTTCAAAAGGATGTTCTATAAAAATTGCCCAGAGTATTTTAAACAAAATGTATTTCATTTTATACTCAGAGTTTTGACATTAGGTTTAAAATTAAACATATGAAACAAAAAAAAAGATAACTGGACAGATAGGTAGATGGTAGTGGAAATAAATATGTGGCATGTGTTTAGGCAGCAGCCTTATGGGCGAGAAATGCCATTTCACAAGGGATCACCGCCTCTGCGGCCAAAGCTTTGGTGCTGCAGCTGTCCTTGAGCTGCAGAGAAGGAACGGTGTTGATGATGAACCATAGCCTTAATTAACAAGGGCAAAACAGAGCTCTTGGTTTTTGCACGTATGCCTTTAAACTATGCTGCAAATACTTGTATTATGGAGAGTGAAATCAACCTATAGGGAAATACTTCCAAAGTTCCTGTCCCCTGCAGATGGGCTGTGGCTGCAGACGTTAACTGGGCTGTGGGAAACGCCTTAGTGGTCTTCATAAAGTTCTCTGTGGGCAGATACCCACAGAAGCACTTGCCCATGGGACAGCCTGGCCAGACAGGTTGGGGAGGGAGGTGTAATAGCAAGGGAGGGCAAGAGCCTAGAGCCCTTGCTTACCTCTGTTGTTAATGCAACAGCAGCTGAGGCGCCCTCCATCTCCCAAGCTGCCAGTTGACAACGCTTTCGGGAGACCTGCAGTTACCTGAATATGTAAAGGTGGATGGAGTCATTTTAACAACCTGCACTTGACACTGACACCTCCCTCCTTGGGGCAGCATTCCCTGGTGCACCCTGCATTAATAGATGCTTTTGTCTGAAACCATTCTAAACCCAGCTATTTTTAGTGATTTTTGGTTCAAGACTCCCAAGTGTTTTATTTGGACTTTAACAGTCCAATGCCTGTGGTTAATTTTCACAGTCCTTAGCAATTTCACGTTTGGCAAGGTACAGAGTGGGCTGCCCCAGGAATAGAAGGCTGGAGGTGGGTGAGAGGCACGGTTGGCTGGCAGTGGGAACAGTGCTGAATTCATCACTGTGCTGGGGTGGCGAAGGGAGCAGCTGCAGCTTAGCTAAGGTAAGCGCCCAGGGAAGCCTGTCCTGTCTCAGCCACACTGGCCATGCCAGACAGTGAGATGCACGCAAGGAATTAGAGCAACTGAAATGATAAAGGGGCACTGTGTGCCCCTGATGGGCTCAGCACTGCAAGCAGCCAGCCAAAGCACTGAGTGCCCATGTGGCTTAGCACTTGGCTCTGTTCTGTCCAGAGCGGCACACTGGTAGGAAACATGGGCTTGTAGTAAAAGCTGAATGCTAATTGTTATTATTTGAATATGTTTTGAATTCAGTCAAAATTAAGACAGAATCAAAGAGTATCTTCGCAGGTTCATGTTGTGAAAAAAAATTTCTGTCAAAGAGTCTGCAGTCTAAATAATATTATTAAATTACATCATTTTACTAAATTACATCATTTTACTATATAATTAATAGAAAGTGTTTTCAAACACTTTCTGCAAAATGATGCATTTCTGAGACCAAAGGCTTATGAAATCAGCAGCTAATTATCACTGGCTCTGATGGACTCTGGTCAGCACATAGGCGCTGCCCTTCCCATTCCCAGGATTTTTTGGCAAAACAGTATTACAACAGAAGTTGGAAGTACAGTGAAGTAAATGCAGAGACTTAAGGGAGATGGGCTAGAAGGGGTAGTGGCTGGAAGAGCAGAATCATTCCTAAATCTGAAAGAGGGATGCAATAAGCCTGCCTGCTGTTTGCTGAGATCACTTCTGTCTCCCTGTGCCCTGCTGAATGGATTTGGTAGCACAACTGCAAAACTTAAAAATTCTTTGGAAAATATTTTCATTAAGTGTTTTGTGTCGGGAACTGTGCATATAAAAGAAAGAATATCAACACAGTGGGTAGTGGCAGCCAAAAAAATACAGTAGCTCTTAATTTAACATAGAGGTATAGAATTTTCTTAAGACTTTCAACTCCTCACAACAGGTTCTGGTGAGCTACATGAGCTTACCTTAGAGAAAATTCTGTCATGCTTGTATATGTTGAACATGGAGTCTTCATGATTAAGAATGCATTTGTTAGTATTGTGCCAAATTTAAATGAAATGCAATAAGCGAAAGTATCGTGTTTCTGTTTGGAAAACCTTCCAACAAAATCAGAGTCTGTATCTCAGTGTGCTCGGAATACTGGAAGACAGAGTATATTAAATCCTAGCACAAATCCTCTATTTAATATTGTGTGTGTGTCTCCCTATACGTGGGAGAATCACAGCTGATACTCATTTACTTTTTGGCATATTCTCTTTGGAGATTTAGAGGAAAGTAGCTCTGATTTGATTCAGAGACAGGTCCTGTTTTCCCTCTGTCTGTATCTTGCTGTCAGAAGAAGCAATGCACACAGAGCCAAATTCACTAAATGGCATTTAAATCTGTTCATGTTCAACACGCCGTTTAGTCTCGTGCACGCACCAGCGCATACAAACCAGTGCCCAGCGCCCACGGAAACAGCCTTTAGGAGCCTTTCTCCATAGACCTGAGCTCAACCTCATCCAAGTTACATTTAAAAAACTCTACAATATTGAAACGTTCTCTGCATTGTTTACAGGATTTGGCCTGGTTTGTTTCTTGCTGAGAAAATTGATGATACTGAGGTTTTTAACACTAGATTATAGCCTGCAGTCCAGCCCTTTGAGTGCGTAGGTAGCAAAAACGAATCACTTTGTTCAGCCTGTGCTGCTCTGAGGTGTAATGTCTACCTGGATTGTGTGTTTGCAGAGAGCTGGCTCGGTAAAGACGAGTCCTATGTTAACATGCAGCCTTCCATAGCTTTGGACCGAGGCAAGCCAAGGGCACCCCCGTACTTGTTTCGTCTTACAAGCAAATTGATTTTAAAAAGTTTTCAGCAAGGAGTTTGAAGTCATGTCTCTCTCTGAACTCTTACCTGTCAATCCTCTGTTTCACTTTCCAGTTAAATGGAAGAAGCCTCCTTTCCTGGGTTGCCTCTCGTCTTCATCTTGCCAGGTCTAGGAACAGGGATACATAATACAGTCAAAATACACTCCAGCCTGTGAAACAGCAGTCTGATGAGGCCTTATTCCTCCTTCCCTCTCAAACTCCTGCCTTCCTCTTTGAGCCAGGAACAAGTGCTCATGTCTGCGCCCCATTTCTGTCCTATAGGCTGTGTATAGCCCGGACAAATAAGAGTTGAAAAGAGTTGTAAGCTTTCTGTCTCTCTTAAATATATTTTTGATAACCCACTCACGCCCACACCCTTTCTTTTAATCTCTTCAGGTTCATTTTTCTTCCATACATTAGGGTTCTTTTTCAGTCTTTCAGGTCTACAACTTTCTTACAGTATAAAGTATATAAAAATCAGGGCAAAAGTCAGTGAGATTTGGCAGATGTGACTTTCTGAGAACGTAAGTCCCTGTGTCCCAAGGCCAGGCAGAGCTCCTTGGGCAAGTTGATTTCCAGTAGCTTCTACATGGCTTAGGCAAAGCTGTGCTGGAGCAGCTCCTTTCCTTTGCCTCTCCTTAGCAGCCAGGGTAGCAATTAGAAGGTTTTAGTTACCACTGAAAACCTCAACTGTGGACTAAAACACAGATGGCTGACACAGGCGACCTCAAAGGAAGGTTCCCGTGGCTTAAAACCAGCAAATGCTGCTGTGGTTTGCACTGCGCTGTGATACCACCTGGGATACAGTTGTCCTTTTGAAAGCACTTGCCCTTAATAAAGGTTCTAAACTGATGTTTCTGGAGAAAGCAAAGCCAACATTCAGTCAGAAGAAGCAGTGAGCTCAGAAATGCACCTTGGCCTCACATGGGTCTGTGTGCGAGGGCAAGGGCAGAGGTTTGGTGTGGAGATCTTTAGCATGCCTCAAAACATAAGACTTGTAAGTGCTCCTGCAGTAGGTGTAACTGCTGGAGTGCTTCATGGCTAGTAAAACCAAAAAAAGAAAGCAAATTCTCTCTAGAACATAAACCTGTGAAAGCATGTGAGTTGACTCTGTCTGCAGCTGGGTATGTTGCTTAGACACTTCTCGAGGCTGAGTGAACAAGTTTTTAAATAGCGTAGTCCCTGTTGTCGTGGGTGGCAGAGGGTTTTGTCATATGGGAGTGCTGGTGTTGCCAAGGACATCAGGTTTAGTAGATCCTCAGGTTCACTTCCCAGCACAGTGGGCCCATATGCTGTGGCAGTGGGAGTGGTACCTTGGGCGAGATGGTTACAGAGCTGTGCAGGTTGCTCCCCTGGATGGCGTTTATCAGTAGAGAAGAACACAGAACCATGTTTCCAGGCTGCTGCCCTGGACTCAGGAGAGCCACTGGTGGGAGGGAGGGAGCATGGCATCTCCTCCAGTGGATCTTGCATTGCAGATCTGCCAAAGGTGGGTCTGGCATCTGCTTTCACCTAATGCTGAGAGAAGTCTGTGTGCATCCTGCTCTGCTGGGAAACCGTATATCAACATGCTCACCCATGTGAAAACATGGCCCCGATCGTATTGCCAAGATCAGTATATCCTAGGGTAATGTGCTGTGTGACAGTCTCAGAAATTAAAGTTGCCTCTGGGTTCCTTAAATTCATGCATCTAAATTACACCAACTTTTCTTTAGAAGGAGAAAGAGAAAATATATATTTGGGCAATACAAATTAACCTCTTTCTTGGGCCAGAACATTTCCTTATTGTCCTCGTCTTGGCTCTGCATCCCGTCCCTGCCATGCTTTGCTAAGAGCAGTGCTTCCTTCCAGCGAGGGAAAATCACAGCTGTGATTTTCGTGAAGATCTGGTGGAAGTGTCACTCAGACTCCTAATACACTTTCATCTGCCAAGAAAGAGCTGAGAAATGTTTTCAGCCCCTTTACTGTTCATATTACTAATGAATAATGGGCGCTTTTTATTACAACTTAAACGCGATGTTGCTTTCTATAAGCAGTAAGAGATAGCATCAATATCACTGCAGTCCAGTACTTTACTATATAATGTACTAAGCTGCTCTGCAGAGTGCTTATTTGTTTGATTAATTTGTGTTTTCTACAGAGGTTTGCTGAAAGCGAGACTTTAATCACAGTGTAGTCATTTAAGAATAAGTTATAGAATTATAGCTGAATAATATTCATTCAACAAGGACTTGAAAGACTAAATCCATCATTTAGATCCATCCGGTGCTCCTGAATGCTTTTATCACGAAAATTTGCTAAATATTAATCTGATTTTTTTCCCCCTCTACATTGCAGGTGCTCGAAAGATTATTTCAGAAGGGATTCAACGTGGCAGCTTCATGCGGCGGTGGGGTGGATTCCTCTCAGTTCAGTGAATACGTGCTGTGTCGCGAAGACAGACGACCACAACCTACCCCAACAATCAGAATAAAACAGGAGCCCCTGGACTAGACCCTACCCCTACTCCTTTGTAACCGTAGAAGTGTTTAATAGTCCCTTATGTGAAACACTTAAGGATTTGCAAAACAGTATTAGCAAACAGATTTTGACTTTATGTTGCCAATTAGTGGTATTCTGAAACTACCTGTCACATATAGCCAGCCATGAAATGCATTTGAAAAACGAGTTGTCCGTTTATCATGATGAAATTCCCGAGCATGCTCAGCGTCCCAGGCCTGCTGGGAACGCGCTCTGGGCGGAACAGCTGCGGTGGTGGAAAAGGCAAAGCTTCGTAAACCCCTCCCCCTGGACTGGACTTCTGCAGAAAGACCAATTAAAACAATCTGAATAGATGAGAAACAGCTGTGAGAGCCTTTCCAACGATAGCCCGATGCTGTGACACGTGGAAGTGGGCACCTCCGAGAGGAAGATGGTACACCAAAAACTGCACTGAGTCTCTTCCCCGACTGCCGCACCTCCTTCATATCAGACGTGCTTTACGCCTCCACACAGTACGTTACGCTGCGTGATTGTACTCACTCGTGCTAGCAAATGGCTTATTTTTATACAACATTTCCAACTGAAATCTCTCTCTGTGGACAGAATCCAGAATCAGAAAAGGACCAATTTATAGTCAACTGGTGCTCAGTACTAAGAAACCACACACAAGCGAAACAGAAAAGTGACAACAAATGTGACAAGGCCGATGATGGCAATCTTTGCAAAAGTAGGGATCTGGAAGCACAAAATACAACGCCACCCACCATCACACAAGGGTCACACACCTCATGTGGAGCTGTAGTTCTCTTAAAGCCAGTCTTGGTTTGACTCAGAAACTGTTAAGTTTTGCATCATCAAAGAAGCACGGCTCTGCCAAGCAAGCTCTGCCACCCCTTGTTACTCATTTACTGACCCTGTTAGAAGCCCACAGTTAGGAGGAAACATTAAGAATTTTGGACAGGCCTACTCTTTATGGGTATGGAATTTTTGCAAAAAGATGTTAAACCCCTCTATTGCCACTGAAAGCAGGCCACCTTTTGTTTAGATTGTTTTTCCTCTATTATTTTAAACTATTATTAAAATACTGATTCTGTAGCTGCCCTCTTATCTGTGTAATTTTCTCTTTATCGAAGCCCACTGTCTGCAGGAGGTTACTGCTCCTTCCATGAATCAGTATCGACTCTGACTTGCAGGGCTTCCTAACTCAGGAGACAGCACCACATCTGCAGGTGCAAGGTTATAAATAGCATTCTGCTAAATCCTGTTTAGCATGATTGGGTCCTCAATAACGAATTCATGTGTTAATCACAATTTAGTTTCTCCCACGTTAATTTATAGAATACTGTTGTAGATGCTGAATTTTAATTAAACTCTTTTTAGATGCATAAATATGGCCATATAGAACAAGGGACAGAGTATTAAATGGTCAACAATTCTTTAATGCCAAATGATTACTATCAGGCAAAATAAGAACGATGTTTAAGAGTAAAGCGATGAGCTGTACTGACTATCCGAGGTATGATCGAGGCAGGGGTCTAATTTTTGGAAAAGGGCTGGATACCTGTCCGTGGAAAATCAGACCTCTGCAGTTTTTCTCACCTTGGTCACTCAACTCAGAAGTCTCTTCTGGAAATCTTACCCTATACGTACTGGCCTGCTAACTTTGCAGAACAGCTGAGCAAATCTGTCTACTTTAAAAGAGTTGTAAAGTTATTTTATTTTGTGGTTTTATACTTGGACGACATTCTAAAGTTGCTAGGCATTGCCATATTTGAATATATGGCACGTTCACCTTTGTATGTAAGATATCTGTAGAATTGTATATTATACATTTAATATTGTAAAGAACTTAACGTATAATTGTCATGTATTTGTGTATGCACATTTCTTATACAGTACTTCATGCCATAAACATTTCTGTAAAGTAAATGATCAAAAATAAGCAAGTAGGGTGGAACACTCACTGTATCTCCCATGGTGTTTGAAAGAGGTGAGAACTTTGGATTGCGTCTCCTCCAGCCGCCTGCTCCGTTCAGCTTGATGTAGCCATGTCTTACAAAAAGGAAAAAAAATACCTGTCTTATTTATTACCTTCATACATCGAGTTCACTTTAAGTTCAGAGAACCCTTAAACAATCCATTTAGCTTTGTGTTTTTATCCCACCCTCCCGAGCAGGAAAGTGGCAGCAGCGGAGTGCCTGTCTGTCGCTGTGTCCTCTCCCCTCGGTACCTCTGGGCCGGCGAGAAAGGCAAACACATCACGTTTACAGTTAAACACAGGGGCCCTGTTCTGCCACTCGTGGCCTCCCCCCAGGGCTGCCTGCACACGGGGCCAGACGCCGAGCACTGAGCACGCCCAGCTCCCGCCAGCCGCTCTCGCACGCCTGGAGGCAGGACGATGCTTTCAGATCTCTGTAGAGCGCCATTGGAAGTGTTCGTGGTTGGTTGGTCTGTTTGGTGTTCTTCAGTTTGGTGTTTACCTTATTTTTC
The DNA here is from genome assembly GCA_028020825.1 of Podargus strigoides. Classification (NCBI taxonomy): domain Eukaryota; kingdom Metazoa; phylum Chordata; class Aves; order Caprimulgiformes; family Podargidae; genus Podargus; species Podargus strigoides. The sequence goes on from CM051630.1 coordinate 12,547,159, forward strand.
TTTATAGCTCAATACAGCAGCTGCAGTACTCGGGGCAGCTTGCAAAGGTGGCACTGTAAAGGGTTCCGGGCTGCGCCAGCCGAGTTAAATGTGAACTTGAGCTGGGAAGTTTGAGCCGTGACATCACAACATTGACTGCACTAAGGCAAGGAAGACATGTGGAAACAATCACTTTGTTAGAAGAAATACGCCTTTAAAAGAAAAAAAAAAGTTAAGCTAGGACATGTTCTTTTAGTTAGTAACTTCAGGTCACTTATTTAAAATTTATTACAGTTTCATTTATATCTTTTTTACTTATTTCCCTATATTTTTAGGCAGCAATATCAGCAAAAACTGATTTGAATTTTTACTTCTGGCCTTAAACCGTAGCAACGTAACATAATTAAGAACATTGCTCAGCGTCGCTAAAACAGGTTTTAAACCCATAGAAACTGCAGTAAAGCTGCGGCGTGCAGCCAGCAAATGTTGGTATTCTGGAGGCCCAAAAGCAAAGGTAACCTGGTTATTCGCCTCATTCGAGTGAACAAAATTGTTCTGATTCTCTGTGTCTGAGCACTGAAACTGTGGCTTGAAGAACACGAGTCTTCGCTGGCACTTTCTGTACAACCCTCTTACACCACTGTGCTCCCAAGCCTGAAAGAAAAGTGGAAGCCAGAATGTTGTGTTGTGCTTATTGGCCTAATGGCTTTTGAGAAAGCAACTGTTGAGTCCATTCATTCACCGCATTAATAGCACCAGCTTTGTTGACAATTTTATTAGATGTTTGACAAGGGATAAGAATCAGCACAACAAAACATTCAAATATTTGGTTTTAATATTTCTTTGTGGGTATTCTGTTAATATTTTAATGCGAAATGTTTCTGAACAGTGCTTAAGAATGACAAGACAATGTGAAATTCATGTTTGATAAATTAATACTGTATGTCACTCGATGTGTTACTTTAGTAAATTGTTTTATTTCTTTACAAAATAAGTACAAATAAGGGAGTATGTTTTCACACAAATTGGGGGTATTTACGAGTATGTACAGAAATCGTCAAAATAAGGTAATTCTAATAAACACAAGGCCTTTATAAACAATATGTACAAATTATCAATACATTTAAAACAATTTTACACTTCCTGGCCTTAAATACCTTATGAATAATCTTTTGGCTAAATAGCAGCAGTATAAATTTTCTTCTGCTTTTCATAAACCTTAAAAAATAATTAAAACTTTTTGTTTTTAAAACTATTGGACAAATAGTTCTATTTGTGCTTTCGCTATGGTTTCCCATTTAAAAAAAAAAAAAAAATACTGCCTCAAAAAAGTGGCAAGCATAACATAGTAAAAATTGAAAAGATAAATAAGCGAATGTCTCCCTTCCACGGTTACTGATAATACTGTTACATCTGAAGTACAGCTTGTGCCCACCTGCCTGCTCAGTACTCCCATCCCCATTTAAAAGACTCACACTAACTTCGCTTGGCTTCGGTGTGGGCCCCTTAAATTCCAATTCAGCAAAGCATTTAAAAAGCATTCATCCCACCTTTGAATATTTAAAACTACTCATTATGCTTAAAGTCATGCGCTTGTTCATGAGCCTCTCCGGACTGGAGTCCTCGGGTCCAATCGTCCAAGGCAAAGCATCACTGGTCCCCATGGCGCTGTCCCGACTGCCCGGTGGCACCGAGCTGCCAGGGCTCACCCCTGCTCTCATGGTTCTCTTCAGAATGGAACCAGCCCCCAAAAACTTCCTTTACAGTGACTTTAAAAATCCATATAGAATACTCTAAAATCTTTACTGAACAATACTCTCTTTTTAAACCACCATTAAACCATACTCTTTGCAATAAATAAATTAAGATTATTTTTTAGAAAATAAAACCCAACTTCGATTCATGTTACTAACCAGCTGCTACAAATGTGCAAAAGGTTGAAGAGATTTAGGAGACAATTGGAAGCTAGTCAAGGTAACTCAGGGGGGACCCAAACACACAGATTTCATACATTTAGGATTTGGTTCAGCAAATGGCTCGGGAAATGAGCTGTGCAGTAAAAGCAAAAATCCTAAATATACAAAATTTGTGAGAGCGTGCAGTGGCTGTTCTCTTAGCTGTGCAAAAAATTGCAGTTATAACTAATCTAAAATAACAACAGGTATCTCCATGGTTAGTCAGTGGGAACAGTGCTAGTAAAACTAAAAACCAGCACTGTTAAGTGAAGGTAGAGGTTACCACCGCGGTTGGGTCCCAGTCCTGCCAGCCCAGCCCAGCCCTCCGTGGAGGGTGAGCCATTGCAGCACTTGCCTAACTTCAGCCTCACCTGAAATGGCCAAGTGGAGCAAGGCTTTGATGTTGGTTATATCTGTGGATTTAATGTTTTAAAAACCTTTTGCACATTTTTTTGGTGTGTTTTTTTTTTATAATTATTTTTTTTTTTTACATAAAGGGAATTTATTGCATGTGTCTGACAATTTTACGAAACAAAATTACTGGAACGTTGACTTCTGAAAAAAATAGAAGGCACATTAAAATGACAGCTTTTCAATGCAAGTTGAGCTTCTGTATGGAGAAACCAGTACAACTCTTGGCTTTACTTAAGCAGAGCTCGATAGAGCAGGAGAGAATGGCTCGTTTCTCTTTCCTGCTCCATGTAGAAGATGAAGTCCCTGAGGTTTACGCGAGTTATTTTCTGTCGTGCATACTGCCTGGATGAAGGAGTTCCCAAGCCAGCCTGACTTCCACCAGACATACCGAGACCCTGTAAAGAAAACACAGCAAAGTGAGAAGTCCTGGAGCAGCAAGGAGTTTCCTCGTACTCTCAGGTTTACAACTACAAACCGCTGGATTATTTTAAACGTCTTACGTGGATTTATTATGAGCCTAATTCTGAAAGTATTACATGCGAGTTTTTTTCTTTTTTTGTCTGTTCTTCTGAGTCTCACCAAGTTAACCTGAGTAAAGGAACTCGAGTGAAAACAGACGTGAGGCTAGAGCTTGTTCATTTACAACTCGGGACAAAGACATCTGAATAATTCTCCTGCTACAGTCAGTTAGCTGTAGATGTATTTGACCAGTTTAATTTCAGGAGCCTTTTAAGGACAAAACTATTGGCAGCAGATAAAGCCATCTTTAGTGTATCGAATGTGTGCAGCATCCTACTCCACACCCTGGGTCTGGGACTGGAAAAGGTGAGTGGTGTATCAGGACATTGCTACTGCAAAAACCTCCACATCTGCACGTCCCACAGGGACCCCGACTCTCTCCTCTGGGGGGACTGAGGAGAGGCTCAGTGTGGGGAGATACCGAGCAATCCTGCTCAAGTGTAAAACCAGTGCTCGGCACAGAGATGGAAAAATTAAATAGAAAAATCACAGGCTCAGACACTGTGCAATGATAAAGACAAACATTAGAATACAATTTTCTAAAGCTATGTTAAATATTTTGTTTGTTTGTTTAACTTGGTTTTAAGGCACTGAATTACTGAATGCCTCATCCTGGCTTTCTGTATAGAGAGAAACTTCACAAACTGGGCTGAGAACACACTGATCTGAGTATTTAGAAACTGAAAGGACGTAATTACAGACTCTGCAGTCTTGGTTGAGTTTAAAACTGAAACCTGATACACACACACATTCCACCCCTCTTTCATCCTTAGGAGACCATTGTTTTTATTAATTCCAATTGATTTCTGGGAAAATAAACTGTCCTAGCTTAGAAAAATAGGTTTTAATCTCTAAAAAGATTTAAATTATTTTTCGAACCTTTAAGACATCTGGCAAAGTTTTCAATACCTTTAGAATCCCAAATTTACTTACTGCTGCTCTTCATAACCTACCTTTCTTTCCCCAGGAAATACTTACTCTAAGATCTTGATTCTAGCCTTTAAAAATACAGTTAAGTGCAATTTTACTACTGAAAAATTGTAGGAGAAACATGTATGGTATACTGTGAGTAAGATGTGGCACTGTTTTTTCTCTGTTGCTTTTCTCTCTGTTCCAGCAGACTCCTTGCAGCACTATGCCGTTCAAGTTATTTCTCCTATACCTGATTATTAAATTACAGTAGTGGGGCAAATCCTATTCTGTTGTAACCACAAACACAAAAGGCTTGATGTAGTGAAATGAATGTGGCTAAGCTTGCAGGCAAGAGAGGGAGAAGCCCACAACCTTTGAGCACCGTGAGCATTTGATCTGAGGGATTCTGTTCTCCAGTATGGAGTAGTTTTTGTTAATAGATTAATTGATTTACCACCTAACCTCACTGCTCGTAGGAAAACCATGTGCTGCAGCTGCAAGGGTTGCTCATCCATGCTGCAGCCAGACACATCCCCAGCACACAATCCATTTATTTAGCCGTGCTCTGAATTCAGCCTTCACGCCAAAACACTTTGCATTCCTAAAAGAAATACCATCATTTAAACTCGTACTCTTTATCTTCCACAGGTCTGGAATGATACCCAACCTGAAGCTGCCTCGTGCCTCCACTTTGCCAGGGAACAGTTGCCACTTTTTCCACCTGTCCTAGAAGCCACCATATATCTATTTATTTTACGCCAAGCTGACTCCACAATATTTTTCTTTCTCTGTTCTGCGCATGGTGCATCTCTCTCCTCTGCCCCAAGTGATACTTCAGATTCATCCCAACTACAGTTCCCAAACAGTGACAAACACACTTGTAAGAAATGTGGCCACCTTAAACTCCTTAAAAAATACTGTCCATAGCACCTGACTAGAACCATCCTGCACACACCAAATATTAATAGAAAAGATACTTAAATTTTAAAATCTTTCTTCATATAAAACCATTTCTTGAATCAGCTGAGGTACATCTACAGCAAATAACTGCTTTCTGTTTGGACAGAGTAGCTGGAATTAAGATGTGATTAGTCATATTCATTGCATTTGTCACTTGAGATACTGAACTTGTACGTAGGAAGAGCAGATCCTTGATGCAACATCATAATGTGACATAAGCTGTGCACATTCCTAACCACACCTGTGAGCCAATCAGTTACCTGATAATGTTCTGTAATTGTTTTACAAGGTGGAAAAAATAGTAAGAATGATTTTAGAAAGTACAGAAACACATCTGTAAACTGACAGAACAGTAATTTATATCTGTCAATATGATCTCTAATTTAAATTAAAGACCATTTTGTTTTGTACTGCATTGTACTCAAACTTATTCTGTAGATGCTCTAAAAAAAATGTAGACTACTAAATGTCACAATTTTTTAATTATATACATGAATGCAAGCATAGTTAAAATTAATTGCCAAGAGTAGTGAAACTGAAGTAATGCAGATTTTTCTCAAGAAAAATCACATTTTTTATCAGCACAAGAGACTTTTCATTAACCCAAACAAGCTCTGTGTTGTCTGTATCTATGGCAACTAATAAGAGTTACAAAGATAAAAGCTCTAATAAAAAAAATAAATGGATGTAAATTGTTTACATCCTTTATTTCCTGGCATGCCACACCCAAGCTATTACCAAATCACACCCACTCAAATCTGCATCCGTACTAGTTTTCCTATCAGTGATCTTCTATTTATAAGTTAAGGGAAATGTAAGATGTTCCAGAGCAGAAACAAAAAAATGTTTAATTTATAGATGAACTCTTTCTGCCTCTTCATTTTGAGACTGCTTACATACATGAGTTGTAGTGACTTCTTATCCCCTTCCACCTTGTCCTTTTCCCCACTGCCTCTTCTCCCTTGCTGCCTCAATCCTACTCTCTTGTAACACACCAAGGCGACTGGTGATTGCCTTGAACTTGGCAGCTGCAAATCCCACAGGACAGCAAGGAAGACAGCAGAGAGCAAACAAATTATTTTGTGCTCCACGTGTTCCTCGTGGGGCGACAGAGAAGTGGGCTACAAGGGGGTTTTCCCCACGCCACTCCTGCTCCCGGCTGGGGCTGCAGAGAAAATCAGTTCATGGCAAACCAAATGCAGGAATTTGCAGGAATGCCGTGGTGCCGTGCTCTCTGTTAACCTGTAATCCAAACCCCACTGAAACAGCCAGAGTCCATCTGCTTTAAGGGGCTTTAATGCACTTCAGATACGCGCAGCTGATGTATACACAGCTTACAGTATTTTAAATAACGGTGTTGGACTGTCAAGCTTAATTCAACTGCTGGAAGGTACCTAGCTTGAAATTATGACTCAAAAAGAAGAATCAGAGTAATTATTGGCTCAGTATTTTGAATCAATTCTGAATTTATGTCAGATGTGACACAAGATTTGGGCCACCCATATCAGCCTGTTTGCTATTTTAGTGGTTGTCCTCTATGAGAAAACACCTGCCATTGGAAAAGCATAATAAAAATGACTTAAACTAAAATACTGACCAAAGACCTGGTAGATCACTAGGTAAATACACAACAACCTGCTAGAGAACCATATTCTCTCACAGTGATAGGGTAGCAATTAAAACAGTCCTGTGCACAGAGAAGCTAACGAAGCCTCATTTCTGGCAGATGTTGTCACATTTCTCTGGTCCTACTTACCACAATAAACCCGGTGCCTCTACAGAGTGTTCATCATCTCTTACCTCCTCCAGAAATACTCTGACCCCTGCACTACCCTCCCCCGTCACAAACTCCCCGTCTCCCAAACCTTCACCTTTTTCCAAACGGTCTCAGAACTACTCCATGGTTGGCTCTTCTCCCATCCTCACATACCAGCTAGGCAAGCATCATCCCACGGGGTGGATGACCCACCAGGCTGCATCTGCTCATCAGCTACCCAGCAGGCATGTGGCCCCCAAGCCAAACTTACCTGAAATCTTGCTGAGCTCATCCTGCAGCCTCTTCCTCGCTGGCGAGACCAGCATGTCCCTTTCCTGTACCCAAGCCAACAGTTCACATGGCAGCTGTAGGGACCTAAAGTCTCAAGCTCCTTCCTACCTCTGTCCCCCTTCTGCTGGCCCCCACCACCTGATTTCATCAGTATTTCCAGAAAGGTTTAAAGGCTACTGGGAACAAGGACTGAGAGACAGACACACCTCTTCTGAAATTTTCATGGACAAACTCCCCCCTACTACTCAGAAAGTAAAAATGTCTTTGTGCATTAAATTACAATAATTACAGCAGCAGGTGTATGAAAATTAAACTGAGTAACTCAAAAGTGTTCCTTGCTTGAGAGAAATGCTTTTATGTAGGAAAGCACACGTAATACAAAATCTACACTTACTTTCATAATAACCATTGCTCCTGTTGAACAATTAAATCAATTTTTTCACAAATCTGTGTACCTTCAGCTTTGAATTATCAAACCATGGAAATACAGTACGGTATTCTTGTCAAGAAACATAAAGATAAGGGCAAATAGAAGATTGCATTTAATATTTTATCCATCCTTCCTTCACCAGAAAACAATTCAGTCCTGACATCTCTGCTTTGAACATCATCTTGAACTGCGGCTATTGCTTCTCCGTGACTCAGAGAGACAAGGCAATAATGATAAAAGTTCTGCTGTTTTTCTTCCCAGGCTACATGGCACATCCTTGTGGCAGACTTGCACTTCAAGCCGAAGTCTGAAAGTGGGAATAATTATTCAAAGCCAAACTATCTATGGAGTAGAAAAATACCAGGAATTTTGTCTCTCCAACTTCTATGCTCTGAAGAGGAATGGGAAGATAAGGTTTATATTAGCCTGCTCTTATGAATAAGAGGTCCTGGATCGTAACAAACATTCTGGAGATATTCTGCAGCAACGATGTTTACTTGCGTAAAGCACTATCAGATCTTTGGCTGAGAGGCAATTTGTACATGAAAAACAGGTATAATATTATGTATGATTAGCTGTCTCACATAATTTAGGGTTTAATTCAGCACCGACTGAAGCTAATAGTAATGATTTCACTGCCTTAAATGAGAGCTGAAACATCCTTAAATCAGTATTCCCCTGAAATACAGAAAAGTAAGTAATAACTGTTTATCAGCACCTCAAAGATTACCAATACTGTATGAAATATATCTACAAAAAAAGACTGTGCATCTTCATATGCACAATATGGTGACTTTACAACTGTCTTTAGAAAGATTCATCACCAAAAGGTATCATTTAGGCCTTCAGATGAGCAACATTTACAGGGAGGATTAGACACCATTATTTCTTTGGAAGCTAGTTATTTTCAGTTGCAAACGTTTTTATCCTGTACTATTTTAGTGCAACTGTTCCTACAGACTCCGTTTTGGCACACGTTGTCTTGCTACACCCTCTTGGATGCAAATGCATCTCATTTCCCCTGGGCACATAAACACACACCTCACCCTGCAGACAAACATCAGAAAAACTGATTTGCACAAGTATTTACAAGTACTTCAAATACCAACACAATTGCAACATTTCAAAGACAGTATGCAGTAATTTTTATATTAAGAAATAATACGAGGAAGGTAAATCATACTAAGACGTGGATACAGTGAAAATTTTTTCTTTAGATGTGATCACTTTAGTTTATAATTACATGATGTTGTTTCAACCTAAAGAAATGGCCTGCCATTACAAGAACTCCTCTTTATATGTACCTGCTCTTTGCCTTTATTATGTTAAGCCAAGTCACATATGCAAGTACTATTATAATTGAAAACCTGCTTTGTAAAACAGCATCACACCAAAAACTCCCAGTGGAGAGAACTCGGAATCTTTCAGCAACCCGACCACCCATTCCTTCCTCTAACAGAGCATTCCCCTGCCAAGCTGAGTGAGAGCAGAGGCAAAAAGCAGGCTGTGGGGCATTGCAGTGAGAAACAATCTGGGAAGAAGAGAAGCTTGCCCCAATGGAAATAACCAATGCAGATGAAGTGTGAGCCAGCTATGGGCTATGACATTGACCTGCTCAAGGGAGACGGGTGTTCAACTGCCCAGTCCTCAACAGGTCCTTCTCAGGAAGAAACCAGACTGCAACTAATTTTAACTTCTTAATCAATTTATCCATGCAGATCTCTGAATAATCACTGCATTAATACGAGAACGAAAAGAAGTTCTTGCTGCACAGAGATACAGCTCTGCATTCTGCAAAGACTTTTAACTTTTCAAAGCTCTTTCTGTGTCCCTCACTCCTCACCTGGTCTGTGATAAGAACAGATGCCTTGTACCCTCTGACTTCTTGCAACACACTCATAATTTGCTCAGTGGTGCAGACTCCAGGTCTTTTCATCTACTTTGTTCATGGACCTGCTCTTCACTGAAGCTACAGACCTTGCCAACATCTTTATCCACAGACATCTCATACCTACCACAATTCACTGCCTTACTTGGACTTAAAAGCAATGACAATTTTACCTGATTAAGAACTCTAAGTTTGGGCTGCATTCTTGCCCTGGTAATTATAAGTGGAATATTCTATTTATCCTGTTTCCATCATACACAGTTATTTTCATTTTGCTTGGAATGTTTCTCCTCCCATGCTTTCCAAATGTTTAATCAAGTGCTGCTCCCTTTGAAACACTAATCCTGCCAAATTTTTTTATTGTTATTTTTTAAGCATTGTGGTGCTTTTCCCTTCTCATCTTTCAATATTAGCATGGGGGTATTTTGGTTGGGGCTTTTTTGTTTGTTGGTTGGTTTTGGTTTGTTGTTAGGTTTTTTTTAAAAGGACTTGCGCATCTTATTCCAGCCCAGTCGTGCTGTACATCCCTATGTTCTCTCTCACTGGAAGTCAACAAATGTCAAGCCAACTTTGGGACAAGTCCTACAGCCCAACTTGCAGGATGCACATTTTCCTTGAATCATATTTGCTTCCCATCTGAATTTTCTCTTGTGGTAATCCTTGATATTAGTTCATAACTACCTCACTTTTACATAGTGGGTGGCCCTTTCTTTTCTAACTTGTATGATTGTGACTTTCATTTAATCAGAAACTTAAAATAATTAAAATATTCTCACCATTTATCAATCTCCAGACACACATAACTGTAAAATTTAATTGTTTAAATATCTAATTAAAATAGACATAATTGCCATCCAGTAAAGGTTGCTTTTTTGGTCCATCTCTTACTGAAGACATGCTGAGCAGAACAACTGTAGGGGACAGGGTAACTGTGGGGGACTACACTCATTCATAGCTGGTTTCGATGAAAAAAAAAAATCAGCACTAAGAAGTGCATCATGACACTTCATGTGCAAGCTATACCTCACCTACTTAAGGTGAGACGCAGATACCATACAGCTGTTTTATACATTACCAGTCCTCCCATGGGAGGGCAGAAGAGTGAGAGACAGAGAAAATTATCTAAATCTTAAGGCTTTTGAGAAAAAAAAATTAAATACAAATCTTACAAATGCAAAATCTAAACACAAAATCACTTTCTCAACTCTTCAGAGCATGAATTGCTCTCATTCATCTCAACTGACTTTCAGTTCTTAGGACTAATTATGATGTATAGCACCCAGACTTTAAAATAATTACATCTGCAACTGTTGGCCATCTCACACACTCCCAGCAATTGTGCACGTGCCAATCAAGTGACTTTATGCACCACTTGCAAAACAAAGGGCAAAAATAGCCACAGATCTACCAGCTCTTGGCACATTTTATTCCCATGTAAAATTTGCTCCAGGATTAGTTACTATCTATGAACAGTGGTATAAACCTTTCCCTATAATTACCAGAGACTCCTGTGTGGATTGAGGGCAGTGTACGGCCCTAATTCACACACCCAGCCCATCAAATAAAACAAAACAAAGCAGGCAATGCGGTTATCTCTGGATTGGGTGGCAATAAAATTAAGCCCTAAATGTGAATACCTTCAGTGTGCAGGATAAACACACTGTCAGAACACAGTCCAGTGTGCAGGAAATAAGACATTAACATTTGTAAATAACATGTGGAAGAAGGCTAACACTCTTTCTATCATTGCAAATATCACGGAATACAGTTAAGGCCTGGTGCATTTCAAACATCAGGGAGAGACGATAGAGTTCAGCAGGGAGAGGCCACTGAATCATTTAGCCCCTTATTTCTTAACATTTCTGTTTCTTAAAGTTAAGTCTCACTCTTGACTCTTCTTAACTTGGTGGTTTTGTTTGTTCAAAAAATTGTTTGAAAAACTTAAATCAGATTGGCACAAAGAACTCTTGGACGAATGGCTCCAAAACGGAAACAAGGTGGGTTTCCTTTCCTACAGACATCGGTAAGCTCGTAAGAGCCCCTGTTCAATATGTTCTTTTGTTTCCCTTCTACATTACACAGTCCCTTGCACGTAAAGGTCACCATGGGCTGTCTGTCCTGCTGTTCTTTCTCAAATCCTTTTCTAAGTCCCCTGCCCCTCTCTCTCTTCCACACCAGGATCACTTCTCCAGGACTCAAAGCAGATATACTTCATGACCTGCATGTCTCCACCACTATTCATTGCTCTCTGTCCTCGAGACTGCAATCTAATCTGCCACCAAACTTCAGATTGCTTCATCATACATATTTCCATATGTTTTGGGTTTTTTTTATAAAAAAAACCCCTCTGCTTCATACCGTCCTCTAACCTCTTAATGTCAATCCAGGTTTTTCCTTTCTCTCAATTATCAGATAAAATAAGTCAGCCAAGCCTTATATAAAAAGCAGATCAGTTTAACTTATAAACACCATACTGACAATTTAAACTTTGCTCTAACATTTTAAAAACTCTGTAATCCCCTTTTACTTAATGAATTCCCAAATTCTTATCTTCCTCCAACCCATTTCACCACAAAGCAACCAACCAACCTTTTAAAGACACTTACATTAAACAAAGCCAACAACAGAGAATAAACCTTGAATTTCAAACTAAGCCATTTGGAATAAAACATACTTGGTTTTTGTGAAGTTAACCCTTTCACACTCTTGCAATTATCCCAGATCCACCTCTTTTTAAAAAAGTGGGATTAAATGCATCACAAAAACTTTCAAGAAGATCCTTTAACCAACTGTGTCTTGCTGTAACAAAATAATTGGGTAATCCACATAAATATATATATATATATTTAAAAAATATCTCTTCAGTCTGCAGCTGATCATGGAGGCGATATGATGATGTACAAAAACTCATTTTCCAATGTTAAAGTTCTACTCTTAGTTATCTCTAACTTCTCATCTTTACTATCCTGATAAGTTTGGATACCACTCAGACTACCTCAATATATATTGTCATTATTAAAATAAATTAAAAACCAGATAGCCCAAATCAAAGGCTTCATTGTGAACAATTAATAAAACAGATATTATAACATGTAATAGGAAATAAGACTAAGATGGACACATAGTCACCTAATACCATAAATCATCTGATACACATTGAATAGCTATTACTAACATGTCCTGACAGCTGACAATGATCAATGTATAAACTGACAAGCCTCTCATATCTAATTACTCCCAAAATAAAATAAACATGAATATTATATTAAAAAGAGGGCTGCAAATAGAAAAGAAAAACCTTTCCCAAAGTACTAGCCAAAGAGGCTCCTGATGGGATATTTTTTGGCAAAGTTAAACAAAAGGCAGTGGAGTGCAATATATTCACCATCTTGGGAAGAGCGCTGGCACAACCCATCATGAGCAACGTGAGAACTCAACCAGATGACGGCAGAGGACAACCCAGCAGAGACACGCCAACGCACACATGCACACACACTGGAGAGGATTACTACATTAATTAGAGAGGCAAGTGAAAAAACAACGTGGAATTCGGAGTGCGCTCAATAGTATGGAATGATGCTACTGCCCTATTTTTACCATTGGCAGTAAGAGGAGGAACAGCAAGCTCTAGCAGGAGCAAGTGCATTAGGATACAACACAACATGAGCATTATAAAATGCGAGATGAATCTCAAGCCCAGAGGCTCTTTAGCACCACTCCAAATCACAACTCTCAGCCTTCATTTTTCTTCTTTGCTACCATTCCACTTCTTCTCCCAGTACTTCTGATTTGATTAACCCTTTTTCTCTTTCCTGTCTTCTGCCTTCCTATTTCCATGGTATCCCAACAGATTCTTTAAAAAACGGCTGAGTAATAACAGCAGTGATTATAGACCAGGGGACAGATTTTCTGAAGTACCCTAACCCAGTGAAGCCCCTGTTGTTTCCAATGGGAAATTTATCACTTCATTGGCACCTTAATAAGATAGCATGCTCTTTTGAATATCTGGCCTCCGATTAGAAGTTACAAAAATCATAAATCAAATAGTAACCTGTTTTTAATGGTCTGAGCTCAAGTGCTGTGAATTTGTTTTTTCTTTAAATACTTTCCCCAGAAACTCAAATATAACAAGCCTGAAACAGACTTCCTGAAATACAAGCTTCATTTTAGCTTTTTGAGAATTAGAAAAGATACAGCTGCATGCTATGCCTATTTTTTTTCTGTCCCTTTCTGGAATAGGGAGTTCTGTTGTGCAGTTTAACCAATTATGGCTTTCTCATTCACCTGGCCTAAAATGAGGAAATCAATTTTTCAAGAGCTTCTTTGGTCTTTCTAAAAACCTGCATTAGGATCACTGATCTTTCCCCACAGTACGTATGATGTGCTACCTGAGCGTGTGTGGCAGTAACATATGGTACAGTAGGTTACAACTATTTTACCATCTGTTCTATCTGAACTCTAACCTTGATAATCCCGTATCAGCTTTTCTCGCTAACTGCCGCAGTTCTTAGATCGGGGCTTCTACTTACCCTTTTACAATTAAATTCCAGCAAAATGCACAGCCAGATTACATGCTGCTCTTCAGAAGCCTTCACTGCTGTTCCCCAGGTGACTTAATTTGGTCAGGGTCTCAAACAATTCCTTTGAAACTAGAGGGTTTTGTTTTGGTTTGTTTGTTTGGGTTTTTTTAGTTAATAATACAAATCAGTAACCAGAATGTTCTTTATTCTGAAAAATATTGCTCAAGATTCTTTACACACTCCCTTAGAAAGAACTTTGTTTCTATTACGCTCTTATTTGGAAAAATGCATCACCTTCAGTGGAACCACAGTGCACTCCATGCTCTCCGAGTGCAAACTTCAGGTTTTAGCGATGTTCGCCACCGTGCTTGACTCAGTCTCTGTATAACAAACTCACACTATGCAGCAGACTGTGTCTAATTTGGTTTTTGCACAAACAGCAACATTACCATAACACCTTATCATCTTGCTACTCTCTGTATCCATAAAGACCAAACAGTAGCCTCACACTGAAAAATAAAATGTTAATTTTATGGCAATAAACATAAGTTCTCCCCAAAGTGAAGAAAACTGGACAGATTCTGGTCAGAGAGAGGACACTTGAAACTTTTATTACTATTGGGGGCTTTTCTGGTTGCTTTTTTGGTGGTGGGTTTTTTTTTTGTTTTTTTTTTTTTTTAAGACTCCCATCCTATGTCATCAAGTTCTATTTCGTATAGATGTTGGAGTTTCAAAGTCTAAGCTTTAATTCCAGGGACTGCCAGAAGAGCTCATCTAGCAGACTGCTTTTAAATTTAAAGTCTGCCTTGTTTACAAAAACTCAAAGAATAGCTACACAGTAATTAAAATCCATGAAAGACCATGGCTTTGGTATAATTTATACATACCCATACAAAACTACTACATACACACAAACATATGGAAAACATAAATATATATCTAATAGATACTAACAATAGCCACAAGAACATATGGACCTCTAGATTTTATTATATGTAAATAAAGCATTAGCACTTGACAGTACTAGCTCTTATGGATGATGAAATTGAAGAAAGAATCAAATCTGGTTCTGCCAATTACTATTTTACAATACCTAGATTCAACTCAAAATACTAAATCATAACAGCTCAGTAAACTTCTCCGAGTCATTATCAACTGAACCAGACTGTAATGCCTACACAATGAAAAATAAATTTGTAAAAGAATACCTTTGTAAAATGACTCAACTTTTAAAATTACTATAATCCCTTCTCATTAAAAGTATTCCTATCTTCTCCACTTTGAAATACCATATCATTTCGACAAACATTGTTTCCCTTCTGATTTCTGCTTAGTGTCCAAACAAAAGGAGAATTCAATTTTTCAAATGTGTGAAGAAGTCAGCTCATGAGATGTAATTTTGCTTTTTCACATGAGTAGTTCAAATATGTTATTCAATGTTATCTTGAGGCACAAACATAAGGCATGTAGGTTAGAAAAGTCAAAACTACATACTGGTCTGCTACCTCAAATGTCTTTCAAAATATGCAACTGAAGGATATCATAGAGACTATCATTTAATTAAAGAATACTGAATTTAGTAATCAGGGTCCTATTACACAAATAGCATACAGTGACTATACAAATACACAGAGTCCCTGAATATACATATATAATTCCATACATGTTTTCCAACTGCAGAAAAGTACCTATATTTTATGGCTCTACTTGTGGGAAGAGAAAAGTACTTATTTTCTTTCAGAGTTTATGCTAAAACAGCCTCTTCCTTCCCTATACAGTGTGAGAGAAATAAAAGCTTTAATGGATAACAACTAGAGTTTACACTTCACTTTTCCTCTACAAATACATGAGGACATTTGCTCCCCCCCTCTCCCCCCAATTCTCTTTTGAATTCAAATATTTCCACCTCTGCATAAAAATGACTTTTATTATGCAGTCTTGTAGACTTTCCTAGGTTGGCACCCCAGGAGCATAATCCTGATTCACAGAACAAAACCATCTGATTACCCCAGCTGCATAATTCATTGGCCCATAAATAAAAGTTGGCCAAGCCATGATCTTATCTGACAGACTCTAGGGAGCATGTGTGGGAATCTCGCTATGGCAGAAACATTGGTCAGGGCTGGCACCAGCCACTGGGCTCTGCAACTGGAGGTCAAGTGCTCCACTTACGCATCTTGGTCTCACCAAGGAGAACAAGGGCAAAGGAGAGGATGACATCTTGCAACCTGGAACTTGTACACTTGCAGGCAATTAGTCCCATCTTTGGTCCCTTGGTCTGTTTGCAGGTGACTCATTTAACGAGAGGTTTCTATCCAAGCTGTGATCCTCCACAGCCTTACACACTGCAATGAGCCACACACACTTTGTGATTAACTGAATTGCAGTAGTAAAGAGCAGGAGAAAACACTTGAACTGGCAATACTGTAAGTATATACTACAGGTTTGCTTCCATTGCACTGAGGGGCAAGACTGTAATTTGAAAATCAGACACTGCTCAGATGACAGAAACAAAACACAACTTATCGAGTACTCCTTACTTTGCATCTATTTTTCCTACGGTGCTGATGAAAAGCTACATGCATTCACACTATTTTGGCAAACTTCCCAAGAGAAACAAAAAACTTCCAGACACTGTCTATAGAGAATTTTTGCATGTCCTTTTATTATTGCTTGTTTGTTTTAATTTACCAGAGTTGCTCTTAAGTTCCACCTAACCTCTGAAAAACAGCATCCTGTTTGCTTTCATGATCAAGTATCTGCAGTTCACTAAATTACATATACAGAGGAGACCTGGGCCACTCTTGATGCCAGCTAGCAAAGCACCATGTGGTCTCACGTGAATTTCAAATAGAAAATAAATTATTTTTAAAAGAACTATGAATTGGGTTCTAATGTGTAACATTTTACCACATAATAAAGACTAAGCCGGAAAAAATTTCAGTTCTCAACCATGTTTTCATTCTGCATTATAACAAACATGAATGGCAGAGAGACTCGTCAAGCCAGTGGCTAAGGCACTAGTCATCTTTCATCTCCCAGGTCTGGGCTGCAGCCACTCAGCAATAGACTCGCTTTCTCACTAGAAACGTCATCTTGGAGCTGAGAAACCTTCTTGACAAATATGTTTTTGAAACAGATGTGTTTTTGCTAAACATTTTATCTTTGACAAAAATATATTTTGACACAGGAAGTTTCATTGCAAATTTTTTTTTCACCAGCTCTAATAACAAGAATTTAGACTTTTAGAGCCTAAGTGGGGAAAGTTGCCCAGATTATGCCTTGCTGATTGAGATGAGGTCTCCCTGACTAGAGCAATGACTAGTGCTGCAACTATAGTAGTGGAAATCTATGTCAATTGTCCATTGCTCCCTACTGATTTACCTGTGTTCACCCTAAAACAATAAGCTACAGGTTCCCCCTCACTGTGGCATTCAGAGCAAGGCTAAGAATGGGACCTAAACCTGCCTCCTGCTCCTCAGCTGGTCTTCACAGCTACAACTGAATGACTACTTCACGTACTTAAGTAGTAATTAACAACAGAAATGTTTAGATAAAACAAGTAAGGACAGGGCATTTGAAAGAGAGTTAACAGATGTCCTTAACATTGCTGCTGGCCTAATAACATTGCTGCAGTCGTTTATTTGATGTGGAGTTTATTTAGCTGCTGCAAACATATAGGGTCATAATAATCATAAGCAGGTTGCATTAAGCACAATACATCTTGGATGTGTAACATAGTGTTAAAAATCATCCCAGAAACAGTATGCCTTGCAGATATATGTGCAATATCTTCTACAATCTGATTGTGAAAAGCTAGCCAGAAAGCATCTTTCAGACTTAAAAAATGAATTAAAAAAATACAAAATCCAAGACTTCTTTTACAGATAATTCTGCCTATATTTTGGGATAGCAAACATTCAATTCAAACATCAAATCCTGGCATACTTCAGTAAGCTATCAGCACAGCAGTGCTGCCTTTTTTCCTTTGAAAAATGAAAGAATTAAATTCAAAACAAACAACTTCAATTTAACACCAAACTACAGGATAACCAATCTTAAAAATGTCAAATTGTAATGGATCTTAATACCCATATAAAACACAAAAATAGTGGCATTGTTCCTTGGTAATGCATAGCAACCTTACAGAATTTCAGTGAAGGAGAAAGAAGGGAAAAACACCTTATTACTTCTAACTCCTGCGAGCCATTTTGGTCTCCAAAGGTTTTAGACTGCCTGAGGCCATGTGTCTGCAGTGTTTCGGGAAATGACTTGCCTTCGCACGAACACTGCTATGTTCTGCAGCACTGCTGCCCCCCAGCATCCCCGCTCAATTTCTATTTAACTCTTCCTTACCTGTATCAGCCTTTTCCCCCCTTTTTTTATAGCAGGATTTCAGAGAGGTTTTGCTTAAAAAAAAACCCAGAAAACACAAACTAAAACCCCTCTGCTTTTTCTGAGAAGTTTTCTCAGAAACAAACAGGACTAGAATTTATCTCTATAAATCTTTGAGAGTAAATCACTTTTAAATTAAAATATTTGATGACAAAACTAGTAAAGCTAGCAATTATCATGGAGCTTTGAAGTTTGATATTGCTCAAATGTTTGTCTGTTTTACCTCAGTTAACAAAGAACAGTTAGAAAACAAGAAGCCATCAACATCCCCATAGAAAACAACGGCACTACTAAAATTCTTCACCTATCACTGTATTTAGATTTTTAATTACACTCCCAACACCACATAACAGGCTCCAATTAAGTCTCTGGATAAGGCCCTATAACTATTATATGTCTTAGTAACAGCATATTAAAGGTAATAGGAAATAACCCATCTCATACAGAGAGAAAGAGAAAAAAAAAATCCTCCTCCTAATTTTTTAAACTCACTCATGATGTTTTGTGTTTCCCTCTATTTTCTGTAAAGATTCAAGGCTATGCACTGTGAGTTATCTTGCTTGATAGCTTTTTAAAAACCTCTGGAAAATTCATAGTCAAGGTCACTGCTGATTGACTCAAAATATGACAGTGTATGAGGCTACTAAAATATTCTGTTCATCTTGGAGGTTGAGTAAGCAGCTCTAACTAAGAGGAAAATCAATATAATACTTCACAGTGAGGAAGAAAATGGAAAATAGTTTAGCAGTTAAGTGGTTAATGCAATTCCTAAGTGTTCAGCAATCATTGCAATTTAGTGCCATTTCGATTATTACACAATAAACAGACCATGTTGTCTGGAAGCAAATTTTTATGAGTATAGCTGAAGGGTTTGCAACTTATTTAGCTGCTGAAACTCTAAGGGAAAGAACATTTCTGAATGCTAACACTACAGACCAGAAATATACAGGTACACTAGAAAGGTTATTTTTAGGTCACTACTATGGTAACTAACCACACTGACCTTTAAAATTAGTATGCAGTTCAAGAAAAATGAAGTTCAGTAAAATGTTCTTTAAACAGGATCATTTTAATAACCAATATTGCACATCCTTATAGCAGAATGTTGTCACTTTTTACAGCTATTAATTTTACTTTTGAATCATAGCATCATAAGATAACGTATAAGAATATCAGGATTCAGACCTGACTAGGAAAAGACATGTAAACAGCCAGAAAACTGATTCAACTACCATTAGTTTCTGTTTAAAGATTTATTTTTTGTTGTTGTTTAAAAAAAAACAAACAACAAGCTATATTTAGTTTTGCAGAATAAAACTGCTAGCTGGAGAAGGACAGTTTTTCATGTAATGTGAAATCATGGAAACATTGAGAATAGGTATAGTTAAAATCATCCAATTTTGTCTCATTTTGTTGCAATACAGTTTTAAGTTGATTTCAAGAGTGAATCCAGTTCTACAGTTTATAAATTTAAAGACAGACGAGATGAAAGACAAACAGGGCCAACGAGATGAATAGCAGGAGATCAAGAGTGTATGGAGGATGGCAGCAGGGACCAATAAAGGAAACAGTATTTTGAACAAAAGTACCATTTGAATCCAATATACTACGGTTTACTTAGACAAAACTTCAATTAGAATCATGGTTTTAATAAATAATATATTATGTGTCAGTCCATTAGGTAAGAAATGGAAATCAAATTCTGGTTGGTCATAAAGATGTTGGCTGTTCAACAAAACCATTACAGAGAATATATTAACAAGTAGTATGCTGAAACTTGGAAAGATCCAATTTACCTCTCCAGTTTACAATCATCAAAACACAGAACACAACTGTTCTCATTTCATTAAAATTAATCTCAGCCATGTTTGAGACAGCTTATAATACTATATCAAATGGGTGATAGTAAACCAGATATGTAGTTAGAAAATATTATATATATATCTATATGTGCATGTATATAGAGATACAAGCATTTTAGTCTAGGTTACGTTGTAGACATATTTTAAATGGTGGCTCTTACAGAAGAATAAAAAAAAAAATAAAAGGG
The DNA here is from genome assembly GCA_028020825.1 of Podargus strigoides. NCBI lineage: Eukaryota > Metazoa > Chordata > Aves > Caprimulgiformes > Podargidae > Podargus > Podargus strigoides. Next base: position 12,567,228 of record CM051630.1, read on the forward strand.
AAAATTATAATCCACATTTTTTCAAGACTCAATATGCTTCTGAGTAGCATTGCTCTTGACGTGACTTCTAAATGCCTGGATCACAATTTCTATGAAAAAGGGGAAAAAAAATAAAAAAGCTACAAGTAGTGAGTGGGATTCTGGGTCACCAGTACAGTTTTCCTGATTTCCTTGAATATCACATTATACCCACACCTCTTTGTTAGTCATAAGCAGGATAGATGGATGCTGGTCAATTAGTAACTATATCCACCTTGAAGCCCCATCTGAAAATGAGTTCTCTTACAATACACACTGTACAAAGACACAGCAAGGGACAGGCACAATTAGCAATCTAACAGAAAAAAAAAAAAAAAAAAAAAAGAAAAAATGAAAAGAAAAAAGGAAAGGATGGATGATAAGGTGTCCTAATATCCTTATTTTACAAGCAGGGATCTCAGTGCAGCCATCAGAGCCACCTCCCAGGGCCACCCAGGAAGCTGCAACTCACAGCAAGTGGATCCAAACCTGTGCTGAGGACTATAAACACTGATAGGAAACCTAATGTTACACACACTGGGTTGAATGTTAATGTAAAGGTTTCCCAGGTTAGAAATTCAATTGAGAAAGCATAGAAATATACATCTAATCTGTCCATGTTTAAGACTGGGTAACCCAGGGCAAGCTGATTCCCTCCATTGGTGCTAATGGAGCTACACTAGCAGCTGTACTCCCTTTTCTCTGTCTAATTAATACTTGCAATAGCTTTTCATATTAAAAAAAACCAAACAATTTATAAACATCTAGTGACATGGCAATAGGGTCTCGCTTCCAAAATGTAAAGCAAAATCTTAAACTTCACTTCTCTGAAAATTTAAGACTTACTGGTTAGCTTCCCCCACCTTTCCATAGGGTAATTTTGCTGATAGTAAATAATCAAAATTATCATTCCTTGAAAGCCAACCAAGACTGAGCATTCTTCTTGACATCTTTTCAGCCAAGATTGCTTATAGCTGTTGGCCACTGAATGAGCTTATTTAATGAATGGAAGGCTGTAAGTGTGCCAGGCAGATAAGAATGCTAAGCAAGAAGGCAGCAAGCTAACACAACAGGTAGACCGCCTGTTTGGTAAAAAATTCCCCAAAATTAGTCTCTCCAGCAAAAAAAAAAATTAGACCACCAGTAAAGGCATTCATTCTGCTGGACTGTATGTTACAATCTCCAAATTTATGTTAAAATAGATCCAGGTTTAGACAGTTTCTTTTTCGTTTTGCTACTTGTATTGTATTTACACAAACCAACCCAAATTTCGGCTAAAACAGAAAAAAAAAAAGCTTGTGTAAGTAGTAATTCGGAAGTAAAGTTCCACCAATATTACATTTTCCAGCCTGGTATAGTAAGAGAAACATGAAGCAGAAATAATTACTGTCTGACACTAGGAAAAACGATGGTGATTAACTACACAGATTTAGCTTTAAAATACAGATTTCACTGCAATACGATGGCCACATATGAGTATCCAGCCTTAAAAAGAAACTGCTAATTCAAAGGAGACAGTGGAGGGGGTTTTTGTGTATATCAATAATATTCTTTTCATCTATTTAGTGTGCAAATTTATTTAAAATACAATAAAATGACAGGCAGGTCTAAAGACTAAATACAAAAATATAAGTGTCAAATGAACAAACTTTTACTCTGCAGTTTTTATTTTATTATTAGATGCTATTCCTAACTTGTTAAAATTGATCAAATAGAAAGCTGTGAATAGAGAAAAAATTAAGCCAACTAGAAAAGTGTGACTTGGATTTAATATTTTATAATTGCCAAGGGACATACTGAGATCAATGAATTTTTGCCCGAGATGAACGTCAGAAAGAGATGTACTTCAGTCTTTTAGGGAACATTGGTCTATTTAATTCTTGTGTCTGATGCATGTGAAATATGCCTGTCTTGGCCTTCTTTCTTGCCTTAGGGCCGTGCTGGAGGCAGACATTACCACTTTTAATAGGCCGCCATCTGAGGAATGGCAAGGGATCCAATAACCCATCGACTCTAATGGATTTGCCTGTTTATTCACTTACACCTTTTTTTGCAGCTAATTTTAGTTTTGCATGCTGAGTTGTTTCACTTTAAATTAAATGAATAGAAACAAAGGGGAAAAGACTGTGCAGCTAATAAACCATGATTATTTGCAAAGTTCTTCACAACAGGATCCTCCATATACTAAGGTATATCACTTGAGAACAGATTCAGTGCTGTGTTTTTCCACTTGTTGTCAAAATTAACAAAGCTTCTTTTAAATTTAGTGAGACAAAAGTAGGTTATTATAAACTCTTGCTTATAATGTACTAATGATTTGCAGCAGTATAAAGCACCCAGCTTCATATCATTACGAGGGTCATGAGCATCTTCAGAGAAGAATACAGGTAAAGGTAATGATTGTACAGTATTATCACCAACAAAACCAGTATATAGTTTAATCTCGCCCTTCGTGTATACTTTGAACATCATATGTAATACTTAATGTGTTACTTATAAACCAAATGGAGTCCTTCTAGATACAGAGGAACTCCGAGTAATAAAATTTTTCACTATATTTGATCCTTAGGAAAAATATACATTACAGGCTAAAATTTATTAGGGGATATATCCCTGTATTTGGATTGCATTAATATTTTGTTCCTCTATGAAAAGTTCCTCCTCCCTTTCCGTGGGAGACAGCCTCTTGCATCTTGCCCTGCACAACTTGCAGGTCCTCTGCAAAAGCTAGTGTTCATCAACCTCTTTTTCCAGACCCACTAGCTCAGGTGCTTTGCTTTTCTGAGAAAGGCTGACAGAAACTTACTCCTGGGCCATCACTGCTTCAAAATAGCCTTCAGTTAGTTACAAAGAGGCCTTTTCTCCAAGTCTGGGCTGAATCTCATCATTCTCAGTGCTCTCCAGTATCCATCAGTTAAGAGAGCCAGCAGACAAGGGCCAGGTGTCACCTGCTGATGACAGGTCATTCACTGAAGCTCTGCAGGAGCCTTTGCGTCCCCACCCTGGGGGAATGCATCCCTTCTGGGTACACCAACAGCCTTCAGACAATTGCCTGCCCTGAGGAAATCACCATCAGCTTTCTGGCAGCAAGTAATCAAATCCAGTCAGGAATCACCTTTTTTTTTTTTTTAAAGGCATAAAAATAATACAGCTTCTACTTCTGGAAAGAACAGACCAGGCTCAGTCCTTAAGGTAACCAAAATACAAAACCAAACTGCTGTATCAGTCCCTGGAGACTCCTACTTCACTGGCATAAAAAACTTTTTATTTTCTATAATAAAATTGCATAAAATACAGCAGCACTTGGTCATTTGTTCCCTCTTTGTGACAGAAATCCGAATGTGTGACCTCTACAAAAGACAGTAGTGTGCTGTAATGTTTGTTGACTGAATTGCAGGAATATGGCTACGAAAAACTAAGAGCCAAAAACTTGAGAGCCAAAATCCTGTGCCACTCCATGCTGCAGCTGCCAGAGAGAGCAGAGATGCACACGAAGATACAGCAAGTCGCCTGTAGTCAGAGGGGGGCTTGTGTACCCCTTCATTTAGAAAAATACGTTCTGTTCAGAAGCTTCTGCCCCTGTAAAACAGTGTCTGTAACACTAAATAGCCATAAAATAATGTTGAAACTCTCTTCAGAGAGAAACAGATTAGAGCAAAAAAGGGCCTGTATCATTCAGAAAGACCATAGCGATACTAATTACTAATGCAGAAGGAAAGTGAAGCAGCTACAAGCAAGAGGGTTTTTTTTTTTTCTCTAGCTGGTTATGTTTTCTTTTAAGGAATCGCATTACAAATCTGGAATCTCCTTATTTTTGCCACAAAGACTTCACCTCCTCTTGTACCATTATCTCTTACGGTTCTTTAATACCATGGCACGACAGGGAATCAACTTGAGGCTTTACCAGGGCTTTTGGGCTGGATTTGGGGCTGGATTTTTTGTGACTCTGTGCCCTACAAGATTAGAAGTATGTATTTCAAAGGATGATCCACCCATTACGAAAATTAGCATCTTAGCTTTGCATTCATTTTATTGCTAGCGAATCCATTTTCTCTCAGAACTGAGATTGCAGTGGGAGACCTTTTTTCTGACACAAAACAATCATTGGCATCCCCTTAAATATGTAGCAAGAATTAATACAAGGCTCCTCAAACACCTGAAATAATAGGACATTTTACAAGCGCGCAGACAAGTTAAAATAATCTGTCTGCTTTAGATATGTTTAAGTGAAACTACAAAACAGGAGAAGTTAAATAGCAGCAGAATAATTTTTTTCCCCCAAATTGTATTTGTAGACCTGGATACTAACTCCCAGACACACTGTGCAAAGAAAAATGGGAACAACAGACTGAAGTTGGGATTGATTTACTTCATTAGCTGGGATTACAAGTTTAACTTACAAACCAGAGGTCAAAATTTCTCATTAACAAGGGGGCCATGAATCGCTGCAGGGCTTGGTTCAAGAGGAGACCACTCTTATTACTAACTACACATTTCAATCTGTCTTTGATGTTCTCCTTCTGCCCTCCTCCCTTTTATTTTTTGGCAGAGGAGTTGATTTTAATTGTAGCTATACAACACAGCTCAGTTTGCCTGAGAGCCAGCCTCCACATCTGCAGTGAGTGCAGTTCTAGTGATATTGGGTGCAGTCCATAGCTTAAGGCTAATTTTAATGGCTCCCCTTTTCATACAAGGCTCAGATTGTTTTCCACGTGATTCCTGTTAATTTAGCTGCAGGAAAGGGCATCAGTTTTCCTTGTGAGTTTCTGATCCATACTTCTAAACTAGGTGAAATGTATTAAAGAAGAGAAATGATCACAAAATGAGATTCAATTCTCTACTACCTCCTTAAACTGATAGAGCAACCAATCCCACTATTTTAATACCAAAAAGAGAAATCCAGGATATAAATGGTATTTTTTCTTACATCTGTATTTCAATAAACCTCTAATTTGTGAAATGCTGTAAAGAAGCTCTTGAAATCTTTAACAATGCTACGGGTTAAAAAAGGAATGCTTACACATCTGTATATTGCATGTTTTCAAAATCTACAGATTCAAGCTAGGATTTCACAGTACATTTCTCCAAACAAGTAAGAGTTGTGTGCATTATGGCAGCAGATGGTGTAGTACACCATCAAATAATAAAATGTTTAATGCATATTTTCTATTTTTGATGAATAGAACTAAAATAACTGTAAATAGTCAAAGGTAGAGTGTTCAAACAGCTAAAAAGTGCTCATTCTACAGGACCTACTACAGTTTTTAAAGGAAAACATCCCACTGATGCTGGTTAAACAGCTGAAATTTTCATATACTACATATAGTTAAAATCATAATCAAATTTGCCTCAGCACTCAAATTTATACTCTATGCAACAGTAACTGCCTTTAAGCATTGCAAAATTTAAAAACCCTGAAAAATTGAGCATAGTCAATTTTTACAAGTAAAAAATGACACAGATATAATTTTAACAGAAATATAATATGATGGCAATATTTTTTCCATAATTTAAATGTAGAAAAACAATTTCTAAGAGTAATGGTTACCAAAATAATTTTTCATAGATATACAGTGTCTCGTCTTTGTTTACATACACCTATTTTGACTACAAAGAGATATCATACTTACTTATTACTAGTAATGAAAGGCAATTTTGCACACAGTAAATTCATACAGGTTTATGATGCAAAACCGTAAGGTGAAAAGACAGGAACAATTAGGTGAGTAATTTGAATTTAGGACCAATACAAATATCTGTTTATTCCAATAGACAAAAATCTGCAGTATATTATGCAGATCTAGTCTGTTTCCATTTTCTATTGGGCCAGTTTTCACTTCGGATGTCACACTTGGGGGTAGCATAGACTAAATCACTTTCTTTTTCTGGTTAATATTAACAGTTGCTGTTAATATTCCATTTTCCAAGCTTTCCCAGTTGCCAGCCAGTGTTAAAGCATTAAAAGGTATGCTTTTAATTCACACTCTGAGCTGACTATTAACTTTTCTGATGGCCAAGTCAGTCCTCTTTTGTGCAAGTCTTCTATTACAAGTTTGTAACTAATCTGCCTGCTGGAACTTTATAAAGACCCTTTGTTTGCTTCTGGAACCAAGATTTAGGGCGATATGAGGCGAGGCGGGCTTGGTCAGCTATCGGTTTCATTCCTGCTGGCAGCACAGGTCAAGTCACTGGCCACAACTTCCAGTCACCTTTACAAAATCTGCTAAAGCATCAGTAAGGTCTTAGCAACCCGGGGTGCAACGGCTACCTTCAAGTTTCAACAGGGGGTTATCTTAACAACTAGACATCTTTAAAAGGTCATCATTGCAGTCTAATTTCAAACTGGCACCAAAATGAAGGGTTGTCTTTGTGTGGGATTAATTTAAAAACCTCAGGATTTGATGTCAGTGGGAAATAACCAGCGTGGGACTCATAATGCTGCCTTCTCCTGCTTCTGGCCAGCACCTAGGGCTAATTTCTTAGGAGATGAAAACTATGACAAGCCCTTCAGTTAAGCTGAAAGCAGGCAGCAGTCCAGTAACACCCACAGGCCTCTGAGGCATCCTGTGACCCCCTTAGAAAAGTCACATTCACTTTGCTCTTGAGAAAGGAAAAATAATGCTGGAGGCATTTTGTTTTAAACCATGTGAAATAAGGAAATGTGAGGATGTGAAAATGAAGTGAAAAAAGTTAGAATTCATTTCCTCCCTTTGCAATGGCTTAGAAGCAAAACTGGTTCATTTTGAAAGTGTGTGTAAAAATCTGATACATTCACCAGTAGGCAGTGACTACAAAATGCTTAAGGTAAAATATGTAAATATGTAAAATAATCTCTTGAAAACCATCTCCTTTTGTGCTTGAAAGCATTTTGTAAAAGCATCTTTATTTCTCAGTAGCATTAACAGACAGTCAGAAGGAAAAGTTACTTCTTGTCAAAACAAAAAATAACAACAAAATTCAAGGTACTAGAAAAATATTTTGAAACAAATCTGCACAGTAGTGAAAGGGAAGAAAATTAATTCATAAGTTCCTTGGATGACTTCTGCCCTTTTAGTATTAATCTGAATAATAATAAAGGAACATGTAAATTACAGTTTCAAAATTTTAAACGGGGTTATTTTAACTATCACAGACTTAAGTCAAACCTAATCTGCCAAGTCTTCACTCTCATTTCATTCTAAAACTGTGCCTCACTTTTTTATTCCTATTATGCCTTTTAACTTAGACGGGCTTTTTATCTCCTAGCTAAGCAGATCCAATCTTATTTCCTTATTCACATTAAAGAGGCCCACGCAAATATACATTCAGTCTGTTTATTACTTGCTACAGACTGCTCATCTTGTTCCAAAATATCCTCATTAATAAAAGGTTATACTTTGAGGACCCATTAGAATGCTCAAATTAAGAGTACATGAATACTTAAAACTTCTATTCTATGTCCTAAATTCTTGATCTGTATTATCAACTATACAATCAAAACCAAGTAACAGAGAATTCATTAACATTAATCCAATTTTCAAAAAATGTTTCACAACTGAGGTTTCAATTCTGGGAAGTGAACTCCAGCATTAAAAAAAATTTGCCTTGTTTTAATTTTTTTTTCCTTATGAGGAAAGAGGAGAATAGGTAAGGAAAGCTAAGGTAAGGAACATGTAAGGAAGAAGATGGGAAACAAAGGCAAAATATGGGGATCTTGAGTTACTGCAACACACAGGTACCAAATGATCCTTCCAGAATAAAACTACTGGGAGTTGGCCGGAGAAACTCACATGGCATCAGACTTCAACACAGTAATATAACTACATAAACACCTACACTAAGAAGGAAATAACGATAAATTGGAGTTATTTTGAGACATGGCAGAAATTATACAGTCCCATTTCTTTAAAAAATGTCTCTTTCAAATTAAAAAATTTCAACATCAATAATGTTAAATAATAAAATAAATTCTCCGCAGCATCACATCTGAGCCCCACAACCAGGCTACCCCACTTACTCATTTTTGGAGAGACAGCCATATTTACTATGTTGTAGAAAGCTTCTTACTACCACCCCAGAATCTTAACACAAAACTATGAGAAGTTGCAAGGAAATTCGACAAGTTGATAATGCCAAAGAGTGACATATCCAAAGCCTACGCCATGCTCTTTGCCACAGTGCTGCGGTTAAATGGATAAACAGCAGGGATGGCAAAATGACGGACTGTATCTGTATGGAAAGGAATCAAAACACTCAGCTTGATTTTCCTTCCCCTGTCATCTACTCAGAGCTATAGTTTTTCAGTAAACTAAGGATGGAACAATGCATCTTAACAGGTGTTTAATATGCAGACAAACTATTAATCTTAGAAGGTGTGATTGCCAATTTTTAAGCCTGAAGTATTGAATTAAAGTATTTAGATGAAGTGGCTTTTTTTTTTTTCAACCCAAGACAGCTATAGCTAATGGGTCAAAACATAATTTGCCTGTCCTGTTTGAGCTCACAGACATTTGTACAAGTGTCACAATCATTCATGTGACACTTGCCTGCTTTACTATTCCATGCCAAAAATAAGCAAATGTTGACAAGATTTGTTTCTCTGAAGCATACAGAGAATGTATAAGAAAAGGGAAAGACATAAATAAGTGTATGCAGGGAAGCTGAAGAGATACCAAGACTGCTACTTCACAACACTGCTTTTTTAAAATCTAAGATTCTCTGTCCTGTGTTCCTTAAATGTCATTAAATATTATAAGGATATTCATAATCAACTCAGTTATGGTCAAGTGTGCATTGGCTTGTAAATTCACACCTCCTGTTCTCCCATCAGCCATTCACATCCTCACAAGCACAGAGGAGCTTCATGACTGTAGGAACCTGAAATATTCTGAATATATGGGCACATGGACTCCTCCTTATCAGTTCTGAGAGAGAAAGAGTACGTATCTGCACTCTTTGATGGCAATTGCAGCACAACTGAACAGCTTCTTTCTGTAATTCCTGTATTTTAATTTCACAGCTGCTCTTTACTGACACATATAACCATTGCTAGAAAAGTATAGGAAAGTTAATAATTGTTAAAGGGTTACATGAAGAAGATAATTGTTCTATTTCTTCTGAATTGCCAATACTGATTTTGCTGTGAGGGGGGATTATGGAAAGAAATGGAACACTAGAGACAGGAAAGTACTGTTACCAAAATAATCTAACAAATGCAAATACAGCTCACAGTATTAACAAAAGTGTCGAGTCTGAGACTATAGACAGATGTTAGCTTTGGATCCAGCTGTGCTGATCAAAGGCTTTATGCCCCCCAGCTGCTCCTCACTGCCCCCTGCTGAAGTTATTATCCTGAAGATCTGCCAGCAGAGTAGCTCATATGAGTGCTCCCTGATTCACTCCAGGCAATATCAGCCCATCGAACCCACACCACCTATTTACATTATTTAGAATAATCCAGTTGATTTTGTCTAAAGTGAGTGCACTTGCACAAACCATTCCACCATCAGAACTTCACAGTGGTGACCTCCGTAAGTCATCATATGGATGGCAACTAGTGTAGTTGCTTGCACTGTGACTGTCTTTCTGAAATCCTAGTAAACAGTCACTGCTAAAATACCATCTCCCCCAATAATATAAATAAAAAGCATTTTAAAAATCACCTAAGCAAATAAAGCAATGCCTAAAATCTGATGGTTTGTTTTTTTTTTCCCAATAACACCACCCATGGAATTTTCCTAGTGAACTATGGATAGGACTTACAATAGCACTGACATTTGAAAAAAGCACCAACAGCGATACAGATCTCCCATAACTTAGTGTGTGCATAGCACCAAAAACAACACCTTTGTTCAAATAAGGCTTGTAAGATGTCTCGAAGAGTAACAACTTAAACCACAAACCAAAACATGGTTTTGTCTGGTGATTCTTGATTTGGAGTGAATAGATTATGCCTGACAACTTTCACGCTGAAACGAGCTGGGATTTTTGTTAATAAAGACAAAATTATATATACAAATCAGATAACATTTAGAGTTGCAGTCTCCTTCTCTAGACAGGATATATTCCCTTTCCAATCTGTAAAACAGTATATTTTTCACTTTACATTTTCAGGAGAATCTTGGATCATCTTCCATTTATTTTTGGAGGTATATTTCAAGCCATACAACACACATTGGCCAACCTTATCAAAAGATGTCTATTGTTACACTACACAAGTTGAAACAGTTCTTTAAATACTAAATATTAATCGCTACCATATTTTCCATTGGATTTCAATGTGCTCTGGTAACTTCTCTCTTGAGGTGACAAACTGGCAGTACCTGAATTCATTACAGCCTGATTAATTATGCTGCTTTCATACAAAGGGGAAAGAGACTTCAATCAGAAACAGTAACCTTAAACAGTACCTGTGCAGCAGCGTATCAGAATATCAATCCCAGATCCATGCACCTTTCATTTGCTTTGCGAATTCTTTGTAATTACTTCACCCTTACCTATCACATAGGTCAGCACAACTGCAACTGGTTGAATAACTAAAGGAAGAGGTTCAGAACATTTTAGTTCTAGTCGATAAAATTTATACAAGTTATTTAGAAGAAAACTGTATCTTATGCTCTCTACTTGCTTACCACAACTCAATTCCACTATGCAATCAATCTTTTTCTTCCCCAAGTAAACTTTAAACACAGCAGGAATTTGGGGAATAAATGGGGAAGAGAGGAGTGAAGTCAAATGTCAGAGACCTCTTTTCTCATACAGCCGAGCACGTGCCAAACTTTCATCTTCTACGTCTTTGGAGATTATTTCCTTAAATCATCCAGAAACTGAGAACCACCTGGCTATTACCTTCTTCTAAAGCAGGACTAGCATCAGAACATACAGATGGCCCAAAACATCCCCATACCTAGAAAGCAGTACTGTTTTTGCTTGCTTTCTTCTCATGCTTGTTAACACGCAAAGGCAAATTAGTACAAGACAAGAATCAGACATGTGTGTCTAAAATACACGCTGCATAATTAAACTGAGAATGAAAACAAATCAAAGGCATATATGTTCAAATAGTATTTATTGTTCCTTTACATAAAGGAACAAGGAACTTGGCAAATATTTCTTATGAATAAAGGCCCATCTTCACACAAGTATGGGTTATGAATAGCAATGAACAAGATAAGAGCACGTAAGATAAACTCAACTACAGTAAGCCACAGACAGAAGCAGAGCCAGACTGACAATGAAAGAATTCCCATCCTACTGAGCTACAGAGTATTCTCTATACAATCATTTAATGCCAGTGCACATCAGCATTTATACTGAAAGAGACACTTTAGAGAAATATTTTTAAGTGCAAAGTTTGGGGTATCTCTTTTTTTTTATATGGATAATACTCAAAGCATATTTCTCTCTACAGACTTAGGTCTCTTGTGCTTAAAGTCTGTAACATGCCTGCGTGCTCTGCTGCTAACGGCGATTTAAAGAATTTGCTGTACCTACAGAATTGTATTATGGAGATCCTAGAGGGTATGACTAAAACCTGTTGAAATCAAGTTCTAAGAAAATATATAAATGCAAGTGATTGGTTAGGGTTTGGTTCAAGTCAAGAATAGGAGGTGCTCTCCGGTCTCTTTCTCATAGCCAGTTGCCTCTAATAATAAATACAAAGGGTTGACTGTGGCATCAGGTGCTTGGGAAAAAAATTATAATGCATTAAAAATACTGCTAGACCAACAGGCTTCCTCTGTCATTTGAAGCCACCATTGTCCTGTATGAACAAAAACTGCAGGAAAACAGCTTAGACTGTCACACCTAGGCAAAAGAAGCTGGCTCAACCTGCAAACAAAATGCAATGACAAAATATCCCTCTTGTTCTTCACCTAGGGATGCCACTGCATTAGATTTATGGACACAGGTTGCCACATCCCTCTTTTAACTAGGTAAAATAATGCTGCAGCTAATACACATCAAAAGAATTTACACTCTTAAAGTTGTGAGAAAAGAATAGTAACAGCTTGCAAAAGAAAAAAATAAACAGGAAATAGAATTTTAAAATATTCTTTAATAAATAGTACTGTTTAAATACTTAAGGCTGCTCCTCCTGTAAACTCTCATCTTTACCCAATTTCTGTAGACAAAAATCTGATTTTTGTCACGGATAAGGGATTTAAAACCACAGAATAACAAGCAATCGGAAAACATTTTGTGAATTAATTAAAACAAGATGCAAAACTATATTATTCATTAAATAGCAAACACATTCTGCTAAGAAGAATGAAATATAAATAAAAATTCAATGGATTTATTTTCAATTATATAGTTGCCTTCTTTTCAATATTTTTCATCAAAATTTAACTATGAAAATAATACCCTCATATGTCTGAATAGTAGAGATGAAAATATGTATTCAATATTTTATCAATTACTATTAACTCTGATATTAGTATATATATTCAAAGATAAAAAATTATATGTGTTCCAAATAGATATAAGCCAGCCACAAATTAATCTTAAAAATTGCAGTAGAGAAAATATCTCCTTCAGAGTCTCTTTGATTTGGCTAGCTCAACCAATCTGCTATGGCCATTCAACCAGTTAAATAAATTTCTATAACGATTTCACCATTTGAGGCTGCCTATCTGCAAGTTCTTACTGTCAACATGAATTACTCTGTATGCTGCAATTCCCCCATCAATTGAGACAAAGTATGACTGTTGTAGTGTTCTGTTAACATGACATGCTTCTCATGTATCTGTATTCCAAATGTCAAGAAGATACGGCACAGACAGCCAGAAGTGTTCTATTATCAGATCTAGAAGAACAATTCACACTAAAGGGTAGACTTCAGAATAGGTAGGTAAAGCATTTTCTTTGATATGCAATCTCTAGTTTGGTGTCAATTCTGAACAACTTCTCCATGTTATGGTGTCTGTCTATGCAACTGGAGCGTAAGCCGCTTAAGGAGGATTAATCTGACACAGCTTGATTTGTCTGTTTTACGTGACGCTCATTCTAACCAGACATAAGTCAGGTAGCTTTGTCTTGAGAAGGAGAAAGCAGAGGGTAAAAAAAGGTATTAACGAGTGCTTTTGGTTTTGTTTTGTTTTTCTGGAGGAAAATTGTATCAGAAATTCAGTACAAATCATAATTATTCAGAAAAGAGCTACTCAGATCAACTGAATGCTGGAGGTAAAAATAGACCTCTGAAAGCCTTAAAAGAGTATGTCATTTTTGTTAAGGTTTATACAATTACAGATTTAATTTAAGAAGCAATGACTCTCAATATATAGTCTAATGAAATAACTGAGAAGTAACTTAAAGATGATATAGCCTTGTTAAAGAATTATTTTGAAATTAGAAGACTTACATTAAATTCACCATTTAAATAAGAAAAGCAAAAATCAAATTCTGTAGAATCTGTAATTGGAGAAACATTTTCACAAGAATAAACACTGCTATGCTTTCTCCCACCCACTTACTTAGTAGAATTTAATAAATTTACCACAGCAGTATGTAATACTTACATAGTAAGGGCAGAAATACAGAAACTTATGTTAAAAAGCAATTGGTCTTGATCACCACCATGTTAAATGGCTCAAAAGGCAATATATAACCTTTTAAAAGTTGTCTGAAGTCCAGGAAACCTTGTGTCTCAGTAGAGCTAGTGTAAAAAATGCATTTGACTGCAGACCAACCAGGATTTACTGCTAAACGTAGGCTGAACAAGCTGAATTATGGATTAAATTACATCTTTTTATATATGGCACTGTAGAAAAGAAACCCCAATAGGTCAGACTTATTAATCACTATAGCTAAAATAAATACTGTGAATAACATCAACTAATGGGCCACAAAATATATCTAGGTAGACTCCTAAAGGCCCTTGAAATGTTGGAGTCTCCAGTACATATCAAGAATGTCAACTAAAAAGCATTAAAACATTCATTAAGTGTAACTTTCATTAGTTGCTGCAAACTGATCAGATGTCAAACTGAAATGCACAATGTACACAACCTGTAGATTTGATTACACAGAGACCAGAGTCAACACAAACAGAGTTGACTCTAGCCTATTACTTTACTCTGGATGCTTTAGTTAGATCTTCATTAAGAATTTTCTAAAGTAATGTATTATTGCTTAAGTGATTTGGACACTGACAAGTGCTCAAAACTGAAAATTATGATCCAGCATGGAACCAGATGACCTGTTGTAATTCTTCTTGCCTTTAACCAAGAAAAGCCATAGAACATGTTCCATTACAGGTAAGCTCATCAAATGAATGAACGTTTCGCAGTAGTAAGAAGTAACTGAAGATTCAGATTCAAAGTATTTCTTGAAGTAAATAAAATAATTTTTCTAGATTCTCAGTCAAGAAATGAGACAATCTGATGTCAAATATTTCCAAAGATGCAATTTTTATTTAAAATTTCTTCAAACAGAGAAACCCTACTTTCTATTTTATTTTTCTTCTTCTGGAAGCCCTTCTATATTGGTTCTGAGTTATCTAGGGTATATTATGAAATTAAAAGAATACTTGAAACCTTGATTGATTTTGTTTTCTAACATCACTGGGAATTATTATTATTTTGACTACCTGCATAGCTGACAACAATGCTAGGAACAGTACCTGCAGTTCTTCATTAGAGATTTGTTCTGTTAGTAAGATAAAAGCTAAGTCAACAGCAGCATAAAATTCACTCCATCTCACTGCAGCTACAGCTGAGGATAATAACTTTTGATAAAATAATTTTCTGGCAACATAAGTTTTATCAAAAGGCAACAGACTTACGGCTGTCAATGTTGTCCAGGGGAAGAAAAGAAAACAAAAAACAAAACGAGTTGAGAGGACTGTAATTTGAAGCTCAACTAAAGGAGGGAAGGGGAAACAATGTACTCAACCTGCATTTTATGTTATTCATAAAGAATTACTTTCAGAGATGAGAAAATTAATTGTGGCTTTGGAGACAAGCACCAGACATATTTTCCAGGTCCATGAGATTAAGCTCATCTTCTGCTTTATAAAGATGCTTCTTAATTTCTTTTAAAAATTGTAATACCAGAAAAATGAAAACAAATGAAAAGAAGAAAAAGAGGGATTAATGAAACCTTGATAAAGAGAGAAATGTAGGTGGCTTCTTTTATGGCTTGGGAAAAAATATATCACAGGCCAGTGATATGGCCTGGGAAAAAAATGCCCTCTGCCAACACCTCCCCTATAGATAGAGCCAGCTGCAGTGCTGCTGTCTTTTTGATCAAGAGAAGAAATCCCACGCCAATGACTGTTTCCCCTGACAGACTGCTTGTCCTTTTTAATGTTACATGAGAGCACCAGCCTGAATTTCCCTCCCCTCAGAGCTAGTACCACTACCACTGATTAGAGATGCTGGTCTGCCTAGGGGTACTCACTTCTTTGGCCAAGGCTGTTTAACCTGTTGTGCTCCTTTTATTCCCTCCCTCCTCCTTTGGAGAGAGAAACTTTGCTTTTTTTATGGATCTGGAAGGATGCTCATTCTCCTAACAGTGCTTTCTCTAAATTCTTCAGTAATTGGTCCATCATACAAAGGCTCAGCTCTTGTTATGCTCCTGGCTTTACAGAAGAATGTCATGCTCAAAAAGACTGGGGAAGTATCTCTTTTACTGATAATTACAGCATGGGCCAACATTATTTCCATGATGCTAAAACATGTAAATCACTATTTATGATACCTTCTACTTTCTCAAACACAGCTGCACAAAATCTCATCATTCTCTTCTTTCGCCTCCCCATACAACACTACTGTTCTTTGTCCTTTTGTTTGCTGAGATAATTATTATACCAAAATTACTATAGAGTAACAAAAGCAACAGCAAAACTAGCAGTGGAAACAGGTCTATTGCACTACCTCCCTCAGATAGCTAATTCATGGGCCCTGCTCAAAGCTCATAAAAATGGGAACGTGAATAAGGGTAAGATTTCCCAAAGCGGTTCAATGGCACAGGAGTCCCACTCTTGAGGACTTGGACTCTAAATGACCTAGGGTTTCCACACACAATCTTTATAATAGTTTAACTTAGTTTTACTTAACTGTGTGAAATATGTGTGTGTAGATTCATGCATGCTTGGCAAAGTGGTGATATGAAACTAACTTACTAGTTAGTGAAACTGCCCCATGAAACTAACTCCTGATTCCTGCAAAGTGGTACCAGTTAAAACAGGTATAAAAATTGTAATTGTATTCAAAACAATGTAAAGTTCATATAAACCAAAAAGTGAGATTTTGCTCCAAAGACAGGAGGGAAAGGAGGGAAAAAAACAGTGACTGGTAAGTCATGGAAACACTCATGATAATTTTATCACCATAGCCCCTCTAGACTGCAAAAATCTTCCTGAAGTTCTTCCCATTTTTTAACTCGTCTGCATTTCTTTTTGACTGTCTCTCCCATTGTCTATATTAAAAACAAAACATCCAACCAGTTTAAAAACCATGCCAGGGTCGGGGAGCTGTGATCTGCAGTACTGCACGATGCCCTTCCCTTCCTATTGCAGCTCCCCTGCAGCAACTGGCTGCAAGCCTGTAACTTGAAGGCAAGCAGTAACTAAGTAACTAATAAATAAGGAGTATACCACTAAAGTAAACAGTACCCTAGCTATAATTAGCTAGCACAGACAAGCTGCTGGTGGTAGATGTCTCTCTGAGTTCCCTCAGGCCCTCTCTGGCCCAACTCCCCCACAGAATCCCTTTAACCAGCATGCTCCTGTTTGACTCCAGGCAAAACAAAAACAAAAAACCCTTTTTTGCTAGTCACTCACTAGAACAGAGTATGGAACAAAAGGAACACCAAGATGAAGATCCCACTATCAGATATTTTTACTATATTGTTTCTTTGAAAGCAAAATACAGCCTGTAATATTCAAGACACATTGGGAAACTTCATAAAGCTGCATAGCTGCATTTAACACACGCTGGTAGTCCCGAAGACTTTTGTAGTCAAATGATGTGAGACTTTTCAAAAGCATGCAATATGCCTATTTCCAGAAAGTAAACCCTGTTTTTATCATTGGAAAAAAGAGAAATAAAGCATTTCCTACATCAGAATGGGTTCCAGATTAGCAAAGCCGAGTTGGCGCAGCAGGAAACACGACAGGAACGCTGACATACACAGCGATCCAACAAAAGCTTGTTGCGTGTAATTAATGTTCTACATGAGGCATGTTACTAGCTTCAAACAAGCTAACCACTGTGCTTAAAGTTAAGCATGTGCACATGTCCTTGCAGGTCTGGAGCTTGAACACTTAACTTCTCGTGAACGTGGCCAAACAGGACCCGTTTTCCTATCTCTCTTCCAAAGAAAGGACGCGCAATCCACACTGCTCATGTAAACAGTTTTTAACAAAGCTGAAAGAGTACTTTCAGGTCAGAGTTTCAGTATTTGAGCCACACCTCTGAATTTTATCATTGGCAAATTTCAGTCAAATTCTGAAAGAGGAATGCTGACAGTAGGAGGCTGGTCAACATATGTGGAAGTAGTATGAAAATTCATTTCCAAATTAAACAAGTGTTTGCTCAAAATGCTCTTACAATACAGAATAGATCATAGGAACTAAAAATACATCATGTTCATTGAACAGCAAAGTTCATCACAACAAATTTGCCTGCACCGCAAACTGCTGATATTGTGCCATTTCATAATGACATCACTTACGAAACCTGTAGTAGGGACCTGGCTCTAAAATTTGTGCACATACACATATGAACAATACACACACATGAAAATACTCCCAAACTGATATAAAAAACATTCAGTCTTACTGTACAATCTAGTATATGGTAAAAGGAAACCATGAAGGGCTTGCCTTCTTTCCTTTTTCTTACATACTTAAGCTTTTTTTCTTTACTAGAACTATTTAAAATGACAGGATAGTTTTTTATTACACATAATAAGACAGCAAGTTCTGAATGAAATGTTTGTGTTAGGCTTTTTTTTTTTTTAATGTTTTTATTTTTTATTCAAGAACCTCTCCTTTTCTTATCAACAGAACATTATAAGGCAACATTCAACTGTAGCATAATGTGTAGTGGTGACATGATCCATTTAAGGAGCATCAATACAGAGCTCCTGCAAGACTTTAGAAAGAGGAGCTTGTCTGATTATTTCAAACTGTTTTCTCTGTATCTTACATTATGAAATGCAAAAGAGACTCCAAGATAGATTTAATTACCCCGTAAGAAGAGGTTCTCTCTAATAGTCAAGACTTAACAGAAGTAGAGTTCAGATACTGTTGCTTGGGAAAGGCACTTGGACAACGATTTGGTTCTACAAGTCACATCCAGTAAAATAACAAGTTCTGTTCAGTACTTCTAGGGAAGGTGTTTACACTAGAAGCTGGCAATAGGATTTCCCTGAAGTTCAAACCTGTTTGCTTAAAGGCTCAGGGTAAACTAAAATGTTAAATTACTGTCACCCTAATTGTCACTCTTTGTATGACCAATGTATTACTTGACGTCCTGTAAAGATTCAGGCTGGAAATATCTAAGAATGGGCAGCCTAATACATTTCATGTTCTTTAGACTTCTTCAAAACCTCTTTTAGCTAAAAAGAAAAAAAAAAAATTCTACAAAATTTACCTGTCTTTGAATGGAGTGGAAGGGAGAAGGACATTAATCTATTTGATGACTCATCTGAATCTTCTAGAGGAGGATGAATTAAAAGGGAAACACTGCCACTTTAAGATACAGGTCTAAATCTTTGCATGTATATGTTGAAAAGTTACACCTTGCAAATTTTCTGGTCAGGTTTTAAAAATTATTTTCACTGACATCTAAAAATGTCATACCACCTTGGGCCTTACCTTCTTAAGTCAATGGAGAGACTCAAGTCAATTTTGACATACCTTCAGCTAGAACCTTTCAGACTTTCTTTCTCTTAGTCTCATCAGTTCTATTTAGCCAGAAGAAAGAAAAATTCTGAATTATAAGTGTCAGAAAAACAGAGGCTGCAAAATATATTTTATCCTTCAGTGTCTGAAAATCAGGAAGATAAATGGAGAGGACAATTGAAAGTACAGAAAAACCCAACCCAAAAAGAACCTCCAAATAAAAACCAAGCTCTCATACCCTCTGTCCCCACAAATCCTCAAGGTAGCTGCCTTTTGGATGAAGAAAAACAATGCTCTTTCACAGTAACAGCAGCAGACCTCTATAGGGATTGACAAGTAATGGATGAACTATTAACTACTCAGAAGTAATTTTGCCAAGTTCTCATTTTCCATGCTAATAAGCTACACAATATATTTTTTAAGAGTCCATAAATAAAGAGTATATTTAATATTACCACATTGATCAAATTAATTTTTTTAAAAAAATGCAACAATTTTTTACCTTTTTTAACTGAGGAGGATGATTTTATTTTAAAAAAACCCAACAAAACACTATTTAAGACTCCACTAATGAACCTTTGAAAAGCAGAGAAAGAAATGCTCTGATGGTCTCCTCCTGTATGCTAGATCAACATCATGCAGTCAGGTGAGATGAACTACCATTTTCATCTCCAAATGATGTAAAAATCAAATTTGTCTTGGCCAATAAGGAAAAATGATTAATATCATTAAAATTCTCTCAGAATATTTTGTTACATAGATCAAAGGAATATATACAGTATGCAAACCTGTTCTACTAGTAAAAAAGAATGTTTTTGCTGGCACAGAGCCACTTTCTATTTTCTTGCATTGCTGCCTTTTTCTTCCTGCCAACTGAGATCCATGCAAAATTGTTGTACTGGCTCCTGACTCACCGTCTGTATTCCTGTCTGTTTGAAACAGGCACAGAAATGTATTTCTATACATTCATTCCAAACTGGAATTATTAATCATCAGTGTAAACACAGCATTCTCCATCATCTTTAGTGCCTTCCTACTATTTACCGCGAAGTCTGTAAAATGCATTAGAGTATGTTTACAAATCTTGTTTCACAAAATAAAATCAGAATTCTAAAAAAGTAGAACATGTTCATCATGGGCAAAAAAACAATCTGAAATTCAATTTTAAAAAATAGAAATTCATCGTTGGGGCATTTTTTTTAAAAATTGAAATGTAATTTATTCAAGAATGCGAAAAATGGGTGCCATTATTAATTAGGAGAATATCTGTATAGTCTTTCACAAGACTGATTTTCAGATAGATATTAACACATTTCTTGTGAGTTATTTTAATATTTATTTGACTTTAATTGACTAACAGGAAGTAAAGCAAGCCAGAGAAGCTGAAGCTAAACTTGAGATTTTTCAAAGATTCATAAAGTAGTATGCATGTAATTTCATAAAAAAAAATCATGAGGAAAGATTCCTTAATTTTCTTCTGTCCTCTTGAAAATTCAAATCCATATGTTTAACTGATAGTTTTGGGATACCTCAAATGAAATCACGACTGTCAGCAGCAGTGACATCCGACACCAAACAGGTCTGAGATAACCACAGCATTCTACCATGTCAATGATACATGGAGCAGAGAGTGCTTGAAAAGGCAATGATACAATAAATCATAAAAATTCCTCCTGTTCTGCTGTTAGTCTACAGGTTTAAAAGCACAAAAAGCAAGCTTTAACTTCTCGGACCATAAAAACTTGCAAAAAGTGTTCTGGTCTACTGTCTACTGCTTTTATATAACTCAAGCTTAACAAGTGTAAAGGATCTTTAGATTTCAGTGCTTTCTAAACATATCTTGACCACTTAAAACAAAAAGTTATTTATCAAGAGCCAACTATACAGTATGAAGACCAAGCTGAGACTTGAGTTGTAGAAAAACCATTCCAAGGATCTTTGAAAGTGGATGCCATAAAATTACTTTTGCTCCAAAAAGGTGAGGGAATAGCCTAAAGATTTGCTCCGAGCATGGCAATCCCAACAACTGGTGTTTTTCCCCAAAATAAAAGACTATTCATTGGTTCTAATTCTTTCAGATCTGTCAGAAGCAGTTATGCCTCACAGTTATGTTGGCTGATTCATGAACATCTAAATCTGCATGATATTCTTTGAGTAGACGCTTTGGAAAGAACCCAACACACAACCCTTCTGTAACAAAGACTTCTGCAAGACACACTATACATCTGTCTTTGTTTAAAGGGCAAGGAAGGAAGGAAACAAGGCCAGGTTTTCCAAGACACAGCTCTGTCATACTGTTTTATCATGTCTTCCCATTCCAAAGAGAAAATTACCTAGTATCTTGTTTTCTTCTTAATATTGTTAAAATATTAACAGTGGATTTGAGGAATAAATGCAGACACTGCTGAAATGCCTGTGGATAACCTAAGCATGAAGTGAGAATGCCAGCTGTAATGTGTGCAAACAAATTAATCACCTTCAGTCCTGTATAACTAAAAAGAGACTGTAGTCAAAAGTACTTTTTTCCAACTATGTCATAATACCCAAGTGCCTCCCCAAGCAATCCTGAATTCATCCTTACATTTCCACTTAGAAATCAGGAATGACTAGCAGTATAAGAATCTGACAGAGAGGAATATTAAGTAACATTTTATGTCTGCATTTGGAAGTCTCTAGCATAACACAGATTTCCAAGTCTCAAACCAGAATCTTAATCATGTTTTATATGAAACCTTAACATGAAAACAGTTTTAAAATGCTCAAATCATACCATCTGAAAGATGAATGTAATTAAAAAAATGTGGTGCCTCGTACCCAAAATACATTTCACAATCACTTTAGTAATTAGCTTTTCTCTACACAAAACATCACTGTTTTAACTGTAGTTGTTTTGGGACTTTCCAGGTCTGCAAAGACATCATATTTCTTAGTTAAGAAAGATGATATATATATATATAAGACAACAAATAATAAGATATATAATGGTTGGAATATACTGGATGAGAAAAGACACAAAGAGTCAGATCTCCCTTGAGCACTGGCCCAACATATGGCCCTGCAAATTGTGGAAGACTGTGTTTGGTATATTCTTTGCTGAATATTCTTAAGATGACTGCTCTTCCACTATGTGAGAAAGAGGGCTTTTTCTTATCCCTAAAATGACTGTCTTCAATAAGCGGTGATTCACTGAACTAGCCCTGAAGCTGCCTTTGGAAGCTCAGTATTCAAAAACCATCTGTGCCAGCAAGTACCAGGAGAGGGCTTTCACTTGATATTTAAACAAATTATACCCTCAGATATTTCAAACATATACTCTATATTTATGTATTTTGGGATACTAGCCATAGGTCTTGATGAAAAGCCAAATTACTTAATTATTATTATTATTATTCTTAAATACAGAAAAATACTTGCATTTAACCTCTAACTTTAATTCCATAGCAAAAAATGAGGGACTCTGAAATATGCAAATTCTACATTCATGCCACCTTGGCACTACTGAAATATTTAACTGGTAAAGCTACCTGACCTAATGCTTCTCTTAAAGCTTTAACTCTTACAATTACATGAAAATATATATTTCATAAACAAAACCACATTTTTAATCCTAAATCTTAAAAGCCTTACAACTCAAGAAAAAAGCTTGAAAATGTAAACATAAGGTAACAAAAGCAACAGAAAATTTATTGGGTTTGATCTGACATTAAAGGTGTTTAAGGATCCTAACTGAAGAGCTTAAGTGGTTGGTCTCTTCCCTTTTTTGTATGTCACCCACTGCCCTACCTTTGCCATCCACTGCTGTGCACCGACATAAGCATTAACAGGACCCACAGAGCAAATAATTAGGCAGTACTGCTGCTAAATGGATAATGTGGTTCAGGATTGTTAGATACCTAACTTAATAATCATGCATTACATTCCAAAAAGTAGTAACATTTAAAGATATTTTCCAATACTTTTGTCTAATATCATTAAATAAATTAAAAAAAAAAAAAAAAAAAAGAAAGTCTGCAAATGCAATATTTTCAACTCTGCAAGGCAGAGGAGCTAAATTCTTCCAAAGTTATCTCATTTCTCTCTACCCCTTCTCTTTCACTCTTGATCTAAACCACATTATAATAATAAGCAGGCTGAATTACTGATGAGCTGCTACACAGGAAGCAGTGTTTCTAGCAGATTACCTAAAACATGAGAAGACAAGAAAGGTACTAAAAAGAAAGCGAATGAAGAGCAGGTGATACCAAGTTTGCTGTCTCTACCTCATTGTAAGTTCCTTTTCCAGTGCTCACTGGGCTCTAGGCCAAACTACTTCAGCAAGCTAAGCAGAAACTATTCACTTTTTATTGCTTAGGTTATTTTTATGCCAATTTATCAAATGGAAACGGGTTAGCACAGGGTACAACAAGAGCCAGAGCCAATGAAAGGGAAGGGGCAGGAATGCACTACTAGGGACTGAGATAGAGATCACAGTCAGATTAGCTCAGACTACTGTGTAATCACAGTCTGAAACTAGTTACACATTTGGTAGCAGTGTTATTTGAGGATGTCTAGCCCCTGCTCATCCACTTTACTATAAAATATTTTTTCCCATTTTTTGGAAAGTATTTTTTTTTATATGGCTGCACGGAGATGCAAATCAAAGAACGTCTATGATGTAAAAATAACCTCACTCAAAAACCGCTAATTTTCCATCCCCCCAAGTAAAAGCAATCAAAACAACCCCAGCTGTAGTAGTACAGAAGAGGCAAATGATGGGCCTGGCTAATCCTGCCATGCGAAAAAAAAGTCTGTTTAGCTATGGCTTGAAAACAAGCAAAGTCGTCCAAATAAGCCCTGGCAACATGAGACAAGTTTAAAGAAAACACTCTTGAACAAAGTACTGAAGGAAAAATACTTGCAATTATAATCACAAGCTTCTTCACACATTTATAAAAGCTGTGCAAGAGCTGCTTATATACAACAAACAGTATTTGATCACAGAAACACTAAGGTTTTCCATCAACCTCTTCTCTTAAGCAAAATAACCATCACTACTCCCTGAACTGACCTCCTGCTCAGGTAGAAAGGTTATTATTAAAAAGATCCAATTTCCAAAGAGAAATTGTGAGCTAGTATTTCTGTTGAACCAAGTTGTTGGACTGAAATCCAACACTTCTCATTCAAAAAATGGCCAGTGCAACTAAGTAAAATATCAAACAAGAATTAGTTCAGAAAAGAAAAAATGTAACATGCCAGCGTGGGATGATTTGTAAATGATAACTCTTTGGATCAGCAAACGTGCAGTGTTTCAGCTGCAACAAAAGCAGATACGTATGTCAAAAAAGATTAATGAGGAGACCATTAACTTCAATGACAAAAACTGGACGCTGACCCGAAAAAAAAAAAAAGGCTCTTGCCAAGTCAGACCTTGCAAACAGAGACTGAGTAGCAAGGACTTAAGAAGCTTAGAAATTGCTTAGAGAAGTTGGAGCATCATAGAGCACAGTGAAAGTCAGACGTACAGGTAGAATAGGGCTAACTGGATGTCTGTAAGATGTGACGTAGTCTTCTAGTAGTTTTCTATGTTGTTTATAATCTCCAGAAATCCAAATAAGAGAAATCAGATAGTATCAGACAATCAATGCAAATTTCCAGTACCTTTTTAGAGTGAAACATTTTTGAGGACTGGAGTTTATTTCTGCATGGCAGCCCTACCAAGTAGCTCAGAAGAATAACAGAAAGAGGGAGTTTCTAGCAGCCAACCTGCACAACATAGCTTTTACAACACCCCCAGAAAAGCCACTGAATAATCCAGATAGAGTATCCAAGTCTTTGCAATCAGCTTGCAGCCAGGCATGAATGTGAGTTGGCCAGGATGGTCAGAAGCTAGGAGGAGAGGGATGAGAGCAACTCAGTCTGAACTGGCAGAAGACCCACACAATTCATGACTCCAGGAAATCCATGTATTGGCAAAAACTTCAAGAACAACTTGTCAATCGAATAACACAGAACAAATTTGGGCTAGGAGGCCACAAAAAGAAACAAATATCTCAAGAAGCCTTTGGGATTTGCCACAGACCTTTATCTTTCCTTGAAGCAGTGTACCAGTACAGTGAGGAGATTCTAGAGAGAGAGGGAAGCTGTTCACCACAACCCATTCAGGCATATAGTTCTGAATACAATGTTTCATGGAAGGTGATGACAATTTGGTCCATCAAACTACAAAAGCTTAAAAAATGATCATTTTTTAAAAGAGGCAATAGATAATAGAAATGAAATGAAAAAAGTAAGTAAATGAAAGCTTCTTTTGGTCTGTTACTGTAAGATTTCTTACAGGTGCGTATGGAGGACAACAGAATTCTTCGCTGAATGTAAGACAAGGAGGGAGACTGAAAGGAAGGGAATGTGACAGGACAACACAAAACCCAGGAAGCTCCCTCAGTCTGAAGCTAATTTGACCAGAAAACGGGAGAACCTCCTACATATCTGAAGTCATAAGCCAACTTTAAAATACAAACAAGATCCACTTCTATTCATAGCTCAGCTGATTCCTTAGTACTAATCTTAGCACATGAGAAGAGAGAGAAGTCAGATAAAAGCTATCCAAAATGGGAAACAAAAAGGCCTTTGGAAATGCCTGGCATTTAGACAGTCAAATGTCTGAGCCAAAACTGTTAGTCTGTTATTCAAAACAAAATATTTGCATTTTCCTCAGAACAGACATATAATAGGGAGAATTACTTTAACTCCTGTTGTGTAGGCATATTTAGCAAAACCAAAAGAAGCCAAACTGTGTCTGTACGAAACAACACAGTACTCTTACAAGTTATCCAAGGTAATGAAACCATGTCACCCTTGTTCTCCACCTCGGTTAATATATATCCCACTTTTGATGACCTTGCATTCCATGGGGTAGTACAGCTCCTTCGCCATTTAAGGTAACTGGAGAATCATGCTAACGAACCTGGTTCTACTGCTAGAGCACAGTATTCTTATTAAAATTGCATACAACTTAGCATGATTACAAACTTATCTTTGCAGTTGCAGGGGACAACCAGCCATTCTGTAAAGTTTTGATATGTAATTGTCACAAAACCATACTTACTGCT
Organism: Podargus strigoides; assembly: GCA_028020825.1. NCBI lineage: Eukaryota > Metazoa > Chordata > Aves > Caprimulgiformes > Podargidae > Podargus > Podargus strigoides. Next base: position 12,593,163 of record CM051630.1, read on the forward strand.
ATCACTACAAGATCTTGGTCCAAACTATAAGCAACACTAACAGTTATGTTTTTCTGGATAGTTCTTCATGCCCTGCTCTGTTTTCCTTTGGACTATGCAGAGGATAAAACCAGTATAAATGCAGCGAACAGTTTAAGGGAGACACATATACTTCATGTTTAACTTATTTTTAAAATATTCTTTAATTATCTGTTGAAAGTTAACACTTGAAAAAGCAACTAAGAGAAGATGCCATTTTAACTGTGGCAACAGAAACTGGACTCACAGTCCTTCTAATATAGTAATTTGCATCACATTTTCCAAGTTACACAGTTCACTGAAAATACCGACATGCAGCATCTCTAGTTATTCCTACTAGGCTTTGAAATAATATCATCTCTTATTCTGCATACAGACATATACCTCTCCTCCTATGGTAAGCAGTCCAGGTGAATCAAGCTTCCGTTTCTTCCGGGGACCAATAGCTGCCAATGCAGTTAGATTGGCATCCCTCTGCCTCATTTGTGCAAGTTCTTGTTGCTGCATCTATCAGAGAAAGAAAACACTCTGTTTAGTTTTTATTCTTTTGTCATTTCGAAGAGTTATTCTCAGACTTAGGAGCATGAGGTAAGAGTCACACGTGAGCAATCCCTAACAGTACTTTGCTGTTCCCAGAAATACCATTTCAGCAGCTCAAGCATGCAGTTTTGCAACAGAGTAATAATGAAAATAAAGAAGGTCTCTTGACTTCCCACAGGATTTCTGCTTCCAAATAGCTCAACTGTTTTTGAAAACTCCAACCTTATCCTTGAAAACAGCCTTAGCCAGTATGCACTATATACTAACTACACATCTCCAGTTTAAGATTGATATGAAGACTGTAAATACCAATTCAAATCCTCAAAAAATCTCAAACATTTTCTTACATCTCAGATTTACTTTGAATATTTCAAATATACGTGATATTTGCTTTAAAAAAAAAATCATATCTAAATGAATAAAACATCTCTGTCTAAACAGCAGAAGGTAATGCTGACACAAAAACCCTGCAAATTGAATTTACAACTGCCTTGTGAAATTAGGATTTAGGTAACAACATATTTGACTAGTTTGAGGCTAAAAAAACAACCTGCCAGCTGTGTTATGTAACAGTATACCATGCTACAGAAAATAAGAGAAAACACTCTGTCCACCACATTATGAAGAGGTAAGATTGCATATTCAGGAAAACTGGATAAGCCTTTTAGAGAGTTAATAAGAGACATATTCCCATCAACAATATTACTTTTATAAATATTCTGATCATCAATAATACACAAGAATAATTCATTAGGTAATACAGCATATGATTTTAATTAGATAAAAGCATTCATGGCTATTAGTCATCATTCCCACTATTTTCAAAACTTCACGTTTGCAAAATCCTTCAATAAATTCAGAGGAGGTGTTTGTTTTCTAATCCCGTTGTTGTCATACGTGTTCCCACTTCAACAGAAATGCACAGAACGCTACGTCAAGAAATTCAGTACTGGTAATAAAAACGTATGATACAGGCACAATTCTTCATTAAAACAATTCTTTATTAAAACTGAACTGGCAAGCATAGACAGAAACATCTCAGCCATTGTGCGCTGCATATACAAGTGGGGCCTGAACTATCTTGGCTAATGTTGAAAGGAAAGGAGGTTTAAACAAAAAAGTACCAACGTATGGTATCTTTTGCCCATTCACTTCTTCCTTGAAAAAGCACATCTGCTTCATGCACCCTACTTAGTACATTTTTCAGGTTTATTCACGTAGCAACACAACATATTTTCACGTTCTTCAGAAAAAGCAAATTCAGTACATTTAGAAAGTGACAACCCATTGTTCGCATTTTTATGCTATATATTTTGCAACTTCCATCACTATTGTAACTTCAATACAACGTTATCTACAAATACACATCTCATGTATCTACAGGAGAAAAGAATTTCCTAAATACAAAAAAGAAATGTGGAAAAATATCTAAATAATAGTGCAAAGGTCTATACATACTTCTCTTTGCCAACTCATATTAGGTTTTTAGCTCAAATATCTTTGGCTCTCTTCCAGATTAAATGCCAGTTAGACAGACCTGCCCGCTTACCCTTTCAAGGTAGATAGCAACAGTGGTGAGCTCTAATCATTTACAAAGGTCATGATCGGAAGCTAGCCCGTAAGCAGTCATTTAAAATTCGATTGATCCCTATTTGTAGTCAGGGAAAGAAAATGGACATTTCAGCTGTATTGTAATTATGAGGCTTCAAGGCAACTGTAAATAGATGTGCAAATCCAGACACTGGCAAATACCTTAGAGAAGAAATTATTACTATAGTATAACATATATCCAGGAAAGGTTGAAGATAAAACTGCATATAAAAAAAGATCAATCATCTTTTTGCTAATTTGCCATGCTTGCCAGCCTATAAGGGTTATCACAATTATCAGAAGTCTGATGAATATTTAAGTGAGGGCCAACTGGCTTAGAGTGATCTCAGACAAAGTTGTAAAGTGGATGGCTTCACAGAATAAGAAATTTTGCTCTGAAGAAAGTATTCATTTCCTGGGAGGTGCAGGTCAGAAATATAGTCCAATAGATAACTGGTACTATGCAAAGGTTGTTATATGAGCATCTTATCCAAAGTCACCACTTTCAAACCAACAGTAAGCTAATATTACTTGGTTCTTTGTACTACCTGTATTGCAATATATAGTGATTGTTTCAACACGTAATATAAGCACATACTGCCTCTGAAAAGTTGCTCTAGGAACTATAATTTAGTATTTTTTTTTATTTTTGCACATGCAAATTGTAAAGCAAAACATGCCATTTCTCTAAACTCCATAGTGGGACAAATCCTGCCCTCACTTCGAAACATGCAAACTGTCTGGTACTGTTTTACTAAGCAAACATGGAATAAATTCCAGGGTCTGCAGAAGGGCTTGCACTCGTTTATTCCTCAGGTTCTTTGTCCATTCTTTTTTATTCAGTGAGAAGAGCTAAAGATAGTTCTTGATATCACATACTAATTTTTGACAAATGTGTTAGCCTGGGACTGATTCTCCAATAAAACGCACAAGATTTTCAACTACCTATAATTTAGCACATGACAGGAAACCTGGCTCAGCATACAGAGCCAAAGCAGCTGGGCTCTGTGCTACTGACACTGGGTGAATGCTGGCAAGACCTTTCCCTTCACTTCCCTATGCCTCTCACCCCGCTTCATCCAGCTTGTCTATTTAGGCTGTAAGCTCTTCAGACGTGGATCCTCCTCTACTGCGTGCCTTACTTAGAACGTAGCCCCAGTGGGACTAATAGACAACATTTTAATACAAACAAGGAATATGCTGCCAGGTACAAAAACTCCAGACAAAAACACAATACAGTTTCTGATATTGGTTTTACAGTAGATGCCTTGGTATACTACAATAGAAAAGAACAACCTTCTTATGTAAACCTCAATGGATGTTGGTCAAAAAATATCAAATACATCAAGCACATAGGCATCATCAGTAAGATCACAGTATCCTGATGTTTTATAAAATAAAGGCTGAAGTGCTGAAATACTTGACAGATACTATATTACACAAATTCTCATCAATCTTTTAAAAAATTAGTTATCATTGGTGATTCTGTTTTTTAAAGCCCACCTGAAGGCAGAGGATCATAAAATTACCTTTAAAAATAATTACGATCCTGATGCCAATTACCAACAGAGGCACTCGCCTTGCAACAGTCAGGGTACTCCAGCTGGCTTAAGGGAACGTATTTGCACACTCACTATTAACTATCAATTTGCTTACAATAAAACATCTTTGTGGCTTATGGATACTTACTAGTGAGACATTTGACAAGATTCCTGGATGTTATTCAACATCCCAGAGCAGACTAACCACCATTGTTGGCTTCTTCATATCCCCATTCCAACTTTCTCTTCTTTCCATCTCAAAGTCACATAGTTCTGTTTTTTCATAGCCTACATTGGATGATCTGTACCAGTCTCTTTCCTACTCATCACCTGACTCTTCATCATAAATATTATGCCCAATCATAATCTTTGTTTAAAAAAAAAAAAAAAAAAAAAAAAAAGCAGCAGTATACTGGCTTTGGCTCAAGAGAAGGGGACACTATACCTCTCAAAGACATTGACACGTGCCACGTGGCTGCCAACATCCGGTTCAACAGGAGCTTTTCAAAATTAATGCCATGTAGCTATGTGCTATTTTAAATAGTCATAAAACATGATACAGTTATTGTTGAAGTTTAGGAATTGCTGAACAGTTTTGTGGGAGTTGTGTAATTCACATGGATTTAATTACTCTGCTTCGGTGTCAACAGAGATTACTTTAAGGATGTACCTCTTGTACCACCAGATGTCAAATGCATAACCCTGGCCAGTGGATGCTCTTTTGCCTGGTATACTCTGGAACTGTATTCTCTAAGTCAAGTGGAAATGACTTCACAACCAGTTTTGCATACCTAGTTCCAAAGTAATCAGGTATTGAATGGTCAGCACTGAGAACAATGTGAATTCAGTGTAGCCATCTCCAATGTTTTGAAATTATTCTTAAAAGTACCTGTGAAACCAAAGCTATTTAAGCTTCTTACTTTACATGATCAATTATATTTTAAAGTAACAAAGCAGCCTGTTATTACAATATACTTTATCTTCTAACTAAGCTAGTAAATAATTTCTGGGTATTTAAACAAATGGGTCACCTGTTAACATCTAGACATCCAAATAAAATCAATTAATTTTCTGTTAATTAATATGATTTAGCGGAAATGAATCTAACTCAATACATCAACCAACAAGATGTAACTGTTTGACGGCTGCATTCATTCACACTCTCATTTTCATACCGGACTCCTGATGCAGTATTGTTCTTTAACTTGCCTTCATCACAACTAATATGGATATATTTATCAATAGCATATTAAAATTTCTGCCCTCTGGGAAGGAAGCAATGCTTCACTCAGAAGCACACTAATCAACAACAATTAACTTTTTTGAAAGTCAAAACATTTATCTAAAACACAGAAAAATATTCCAATATATCATACAAGAAAAATGCTTACAAATGAGATGCTTTTCCTCGCTCCTTATGTGATCCCAATTTACTTTTAGCATGCCATTTACTTACTGAGAGGTACTTCATTACTTAATGACAACTTTAACTTAAAGAGATCCCTTTGATGAAAAGTCAAGAATTATGCGCCAATACTATTTCACAGAGCAAAATTTTCTCCTTTGTGACAGTGGCATAACATTAAAATGACAGAAAGAACACTACTTCACTACCTTAACAAAGTAAAACTAACAACAGAGGTTTTAAAATTTTAGTTGGTTTTCCTTAGATCATTATTTGTTATTATACAGGCAGGTATTTCAGGAAGAAGTGCCACAAGCCATATGCCACAAGGAAGACAGCCATACGTCTAGCTGAAGCATCAACATTAGATCTTAAAATCTAGATTTAATAATTTCCAAAAACCAAAATCACGCTTATTCATGGCATGCTTTGTAAATAATTTTGCAACAGAAACCAAGCATTTACTTTAAGCCTTTTTCACTTTAAGCCTTTTCTACACTACAAGTCATCATGAGAACAGTCACTGAGATACTAATAAATAAATATATGGTGTGAACATCTGCTCAGTGAACTTTTTTTCTTAGATTTCTACTTCCACCAGCAGTTGTGGCAGTCCACACAACTGGAAGAATCCACTTGCTTCACAATTTAGCATAGATTCATTTTCATCTTTAAGAACTAAATCGCCCATCCATTACTTTACTAGTATTGTAGTAACCACAGAGAACAATGAAGATTATTTTCCACTAAACCAAAAGCATATCCAAGGAAGTTATGGCTAGAGGAATAAATTCTATGGATTTGTTCAAGGTATGAATTTGGTCTGAAAAGATAATTATGAAACAAATACTGGATACTTGTATGAACACCTACAGATCTCAAGTCAAACATCTTCTCCAGTCCAGAAAATTAAATGGCCTAGCAGTGGCTGTAATCTGTACTGTCAACAGAGGATTCTTCCTCTGCAGCTGGCACAGGTCTGTTAACATCAGCTGTGCAAACATCCTGGTGCATCTCACCTGCTCACTTGAATCCATAGGAAAAGGGAATGTCAAACAGCAAATAAGGCACTGCACTACTCATCAGAGAGACAGTTTTTCAAAACCATGAGCAAAAAGCATTTTGGAAGTAAGGCGAAATGTGCTCCAAATGGAGGGCAAAACCTAAGCAAACTGAAATTAGCTTTCTTTGAAGCAGAGATGTAGATGAAATATGGGCCTGACCTGTAGCTGCTAAAGTCTGCACTAAAAGAAATTTCCTTCAATATGATCAGAAAGTAAGAGGATGACTGGAACTCTTAACAATTCATGTCTACACATAAATACCTTCAAAAATAAAAGGGAGAAGAGGGAGTAGCATCACATGAGAGAGAGAAAGGTCAAGGAGGTGTTTCTCTACCTACAGGCAGAAATCAGGGATGTTTTTTGGCTTGGAAGGAAAATAACCCAGTGACAGAGACACAGATGATGTGGAAAAGAAGAAGTAAGAGCTTGAGGAAGTAGTCAAGTATGTTTAAATACCATCAATTTGGGATTTGATGAGGGAATAGAAGCCGAGTTGTAAAACTAAGTTCGTCTAGTCACAGAGCCAACTCAGCCCACAAAGAACTAGGCTTTTGGATACTTACAATCCCCAACATAGTTCAGAAATGCCACCTAAGAAGAAGAAAAGAGGATAGAGAGGAGGCTAACAGCACAACAGAAGCTATAAATATCAACAGACTGTAAACCGCAATCAAGAATGAAGAGAGCCAGGAATGAACACCAAACAGGAAATTGGCAACGGAGAGCGCTAACTGGCAGAAATGTTTGATGAAAGATCATATAAACAATGATTTAAGAATTGATTTCCAGCCAATAGGCATCAATGGAGAGATCCCTCCTAATTTTGTTTGCGATGGATGGTTTAATTCCTGATAACAGGGTCATATGCTGGGAAAAGCTTGTCTTAATTGATGGTTCTGCAACATGTATCTATCAGTCTCAGACAGTGATTACACCCCCTGGAAAAACATCTTTTTTGCTGAGGAGAGCCTGAAATGCGGAACCATTACACATGTCCTAAGATGTCCAGAACAGAAGGTGCAATTAAAAAATGAAACTCATTAAAAATGCTGGCAGTAACCTCAACAAGTCCAGGACAATGATCAAGAAGGATCGGTACATCAGTGAACTTCAGCTAGAGAGTCTTGAAAAACAGATAATGTCTGCAGAATGCCCCTGCTATGCTCCTGCCTCTCTTCTGCATTACCAAAGTCTGTAAAGGTCAGCAGAACTCCTACAGCAATAGCACACTGGCTGCTGAGAAACTGGTCCAACATAGCTAAGGTTTAGAAGTGGCAATGCAAAAATGCAATACCAGAGAAGTTTTACACATGTAATAGCAAATCGTACCACTGAACACATTCTGTGAGATTTTTAAACATTCTCACCTCTGCCAAATTATATCTAATTTCCTTCAATACAAAGCCAGGTGCTACTTCTCCACAAGCGTTCTCCCACAACTCAGTAAAAGCTCCAATCATCACTTGCAATGGCTGTATGTCTATTTGAAATAGATCAAAATTTAACTTTACTGAAAAAAGTGTGCATGTGTTGGGGTTTTTTCTTTTTTCTTTTTTCTTTTTTTCCTTTCCCACACACTTTTAACAACAGTCAAAAATTACTGCACGGTGTTTGGAAAAAAAAAACAACAAAAAAACCACCCTGGGCAAAGACTACGCTGGGAACATTTCAGCCTCCAAGACGAATGTTTCTCAAAATAATGAGCATCTGAATACAGTTCTGGAACCTTAACTGGAATACTTTTGACCAAGTGTCTTACAATAGACATTTACGTTTATTCTATCTAATTTCATTATGTTTTAGAAGTTCACTCAAATTTTCCATTAACATTTGCCCTATTACTTTCAACAAAATATATATCAAATTTCTTATATAGAAAATGCCAGGTGCATCCTGCCTTTCATTTTTATTTTTCCCTGAAGAAAAGCCTTAGTTGTAATTTTCTCAAGTCATGTACATTATCTAGTTAAATGTAGTTTTAGAAATAATTATCAGTAAAACTACAATTGTATCTCCTTACTACTCAAGTCTATAAATTGTCTGAACTGATTCATATATATTCATACTCACAGGTTTAATTTTCTTGGAAGTCTCCTTAAAAGATTACCCATAGCTTACAGAAAAAAAAATAAAAACAAAAGCATGAAGAATTTGGAGTGACTTTAATGTCTTAAGTCTTGTAATTTTTTTTTACATACTTTGTCTTTAGTACTATTTTATTCACCAAATAGTTTGAAGTTCTCCTTACCCCTTTAATCTGCTAAAGTTCTTTATGGGAACTGATGAATTACTTCTTGTTAATTCTGTATATTTTTGGTTGGTTGCCTTTTTGATTTTCCCAAATACAATGCACTATTTTAGTTTAACTTAAAACCATTTATTTCTGCAACTCTTCAACCATCTCTTAAGATTCCTATCTACAGTATACAATGTATAATAATTACTTTTTTTAGAAAGATATCCCTTACATTCCTCTGAAAGAGTCCTACAACAATGGGTATTTTTGGCCTTCCAGTAACCTTAATCATTACATTTCTTCATTCCTCAAAAACTGTTGTTGGCGCTCCAGCACATTTGGTCTGGTTTTGCTTACAATATTTCTCCAATAACTTATCTCCAGTAGCACCAGTTCCAGGCTCTTCTATACTAAGCTGGAGACAACACTATTTTAAGCCTTGATATTTGTTAGGTCCCATAATGGCGTTTGGTAGATTTGCTGATCCAAACTCAGGTCATTTGTGCTGGCAGCTTTTTGAGCTGGAACTTACTTGTGGTAAGATCAGAAAAAGTTCTGACAGAAATTCCCGAAGATCTGTTATTTTATTTTGGTAATTGGTCTTAGTTTTATTCAGGAGCAACCCAACAATGGACAACTACAAATCTTCTCAAACTGTTCTTCAAAGGAAACAAGACATATTCAAACAGTATAAATATGATTGGTAAGAATACCAGCCAAAAAGCTTACTCACATGCTCCTGAATTCAGGTGCAAGCAACATCCTCACTTTCGAGGCACTGGTGAGAAATCTTACACTAGAAAATACTAGGCTCAGATGAACCTCACGACCAAGCTTTCAATCAGCTCCCCACGCTTGCAGCTGGAGTGCAAGCAGTAACTCCCAGAGGCTATGCTGTCCACTGTAACACAGTGCTAAAGGTTGTACTAGAACATGAATCAACTGCTCTATTTTTTTCAGACGGTGAAGTATCCCTGAAATAAACATTTTTGAAAATAGCCTTTAAAGAATCTTTCAGTGTATCCAACTTGGATAGTGAGAACTCTCCATGGCTGCTACAAATTTGTGTTAGTACTATGAGACTCTGATCAAGAATTTTATCTGCACAATCTTCTCCAGGCATCACAAGTTTCGATAGCATAGCACTGCCTTTTGTTACTTTTATTTCTATTCCACCTCTGGCTCATGCTTGGAATCTGAAATAATGAAGAACCAGTATGCCAGAACTGTACCAAAACCATGGGGAAAGTATGTTCTTGGTTAGTATATCAGTGGAGTCAACTTAAGACTGAGGTATGTAGGAAGATCTCAGCTACGTGTAAGTGAAGAGCAACAATATGTCATACTATAAAATCTCAAATCATTCTGAAGCATTTTCCTCATTTTTCAAAATAAATATTTCTTATTTTTTGCTAAAATTTCTCTGTCTATATGCCATTACCACAAAACTTCAGAACAGCAGAAAGTTTAAGTGTGTTTAAAACACTAGTTAATCAGAAATTGTGGTAAGAGGCTTTATTAACTAGATTATTCCAAAAGAAAATGCCCAGATTTTGATACCAGTCCCTCTACCACTCTTATGGGAAATCTGCATCTTGAAACTGCCAGCCTCATTTGTGGAAATGAGGCAAATGTAGCAATCTACTAAAAATCATTTGGCTGCAATAAGTAATTTTAATCAAATAGTTAGAGAGAATGGCATTGAAGTTAATTTCTGAAGTGTCATAAACAGATGGGAAATGTGTAGTGTAGAGACTGGTTGTGCACTTCTAACACAATATCCTTTTTTTGCAGTCTGGATTGTGGCTTGATCAAGTCTAAGTGACATGACAAAAACAATTTTAATTTATTCTGAAACTATATTCAACTAAAGAATGAACAATATAGAGAGTATGCTACTCCTTTTCAAAAGTGAGATTTGAGGCAGAGCAGTATCAGGAACAAAAATAGCCAGACGCCCACCTTCTTCTCCCCCTTAAAAGTTGTGGGGTAGTACTGGGGGTTCACTTGCAAAATGGAAGTACCTCTGGGGATGCAAAACAAGCTGGAAATTTAAATAATCTACATCTTTTCTATTTTAGATTTAACTATAGCAAAACCGCTACCGCTCATTTCTCCTGCAGATCAAGGGAACAACATACCACAGTGTGGGGACAAAATATTTCAAGCAATTTTTCATACACTGACAAGTAGTAAATTAGGGAATCTTGTAAGTACAATACTGTAGTCATCCTCTTCTATTGATCACATATAATTTACATCTTACAAAGATGTGAATTCTTGCATTCTCACTCCACAAGGAAAATCTCAATGATTTATTCATTTCAAATAAAAAATAGAAGGTAGATGAGAAGAATTACTTCACAGGCTGTAGCTTTCTCAGGGCACTAGTGCTAGGCTCTTCTTTCGCACTGCCCGAAGGGCCTTTGTGTGCAAGTCCCTCTAATTAACAAGGTGAATCATGCAGCAGTTCCCTAATTAGTGAACATGACAAGCCAATGGAAACAAGCAGACAGACCTGGCGTACAGATATGGTCAACAAAGGCACAGCAACACACCATTAAAAAAATGTATATTTCATGCAAATAAAATACAAAAAGTAAGATAACTAGTGTAATACCTAATTTCCCTTTTCATGTTTTATGCTTATTCCTCATTTATTGCAGATATAAATAACGACACAATAAATCAAGGTTTCCAACTGCAAGTCATAACACCTCTCCAAAATCAAAGTGTAGCTATCTCACATGAATAAGCATCTGCTTAAGGGGCATTATTTGTTTTCTCTCTTGTTTTTCTGCTTTAAAGAACTGCAGTTACATTAAGCTTAGCACTTCAAGAATCCCTTAATTCTATTATTTATTTATTTTTCTTGAAATCACTTTTTACCAATAGATTAAATATGTGCAACGGTTGCACTACTATTATTGCATTATAAAAATGCCCACATTCCCAACATGTAATGATTTCTAACTTTTGTATAAGGACAAATAAATAAATAATAGAAGTGAATAATCAAAGAATCAGATTTGCATTAAAAAGGAAAGGAGAAGATCTAAAATGCACCTCCTTACATTCATCTTTTCAAGTAAAATATTTTTAATCTTTTACTCTTCCTCTGCTTTTCCCCAAAATACTCTCCCCATCTCCAAAACAACACACAGAAGTTTAATTCATTTTCAATTTATTGCAAATTGAACCTTAGTCTTAGATGTTAATGATCCTTCAATATATTAGAAGTCTAAAATGTGTGTCACCACCAGCAGAATATAATTCTTCACAGAAAAAATTCCACTATATTCTTTGCTTTTGATTCCTTGTCACATTATAATAATCCCCGCATTACAGGTTCCTTTTCTTCACAATCCTGAAAACAAATATTTCTGACTTTCCTCTTCTAATTGGGTAAAATTTCCTTACATTCTAAAATTGATGTTCCAAATACTGATGTCTAAAAATACCCTCACTTTTCTGACCAGTCCAGTTTTAAAAATATGGGATTAAAATACTGACTCCAAAGTAATAATGGTTCCACGTGCCTTTAAATATTCTTTTTTGGATATAAATTTGAAAAAAAATTAATTAAGTTCTATTATAAAACCGATTAACTGTTCCAAAGCAGTTTCAAATTCAGTGGAAAAAAATACACAATAAAATTCACAAAAATTCCGTGGAAAAATTCATAGTAAATACTATTAGAGATCACGAGCAGAAAGCAAAAATCACTACTAGCTATGTGCTGCATTCTTTTTTTTGCTTCTTAGCATATGGGAACTTCCTCTAACTTCTCTTAGATCCCACTCAACGCAACCATTCTTAGGACAGTGCAGAACAGCTTTAAACACAGGCTGAAAAGTATCCTCCTTTAACATCAAGGCACACTGGATAATCTGCTAACAACTGAACTATGATCTGCCATATGCACAGAGGAAGTATTCAGCAAACAACCTGTCACAAATGCTTATTGTTTCAGTAACCAACTCACCAAAGGACTTCGCTTTATAAAATATATTACAAACTCTAGCAAACAATTTATTATCAAAGACAGCTGTAATTAAATGTGAAGCTACTGCAAAAAGAAAACAGATTTGGTGCTTTAAAAATCCTTTACATTCTTCTTTGCCTCGTAAATAACAAAATTAAAATGAGGAGATTGGAAAAATATGCTGAATATGCAAAACCAGAAACTAATGCAAAATCACAAAATTTTCAGCTGATATTCAAATAACCAGCATAGGTAAACACAGATTATTTTTTATATATAATTATAAAAATATTTTGCATTTAAGTAAAAACATTAAATGTAGCTGGTAACAATAAATCATAATTGCCCAGAGGAGTTGTTTTGATAGGAGATTATATCTAACACCAGAGGGACAAATTATATTTGTTTTGAATACTGCTACTGATGTCAACAGAGTTACTTCAGTGTTATAATGATGTGACAGAGAAGAACTCAATTTCCAATATTTTAAATATGAGGAGTGCACATTTAAGAAGTGACAGGAACAAAAATGTGAAGAGGCAAGCAGAGCAAAAATAAAAATGCCCGAGACAAAAACAGTCAGATCATTCTCACATTTGCCACAGAGTTTACCACATGTTCTCAGCACTTCTGAATGTTGGTGTGCCTGCTAAGGTAGACATTCCCTTCTCCATCAGGTTTAGGGGGGTTGTTTTTCAAATTTCTAGAAATAACCTCTCCACATAGATAGAAGGACAGATGAGCATTTTTTACTCAGGAATTATTTGTAATGCCTCAGTTAAAATTACCTGAGGATATTTATGAAATGTACATTTATGAATTTGTTCTTTTGTACAGCTGAGATCACAGAAATCATCATATATTGTAATGTTCACAGAATCAGTTCACAAATTTAAGAATCATATGCATTTTAGATAACATAACAATATAAAAGATATTTAAATACGCATTACAATTGCTCCATATCCAAACCAAAAAAATAGCGAGTAGAATGCTCTCATGTATTACTGAAACCTCAGCACCTTCTACTGAGCACCATGACTGCACGCAACATACACAGTAGTGAAGTACATTTATCTCCATGAAACCTTGACAAAACTGGGATTAACAACTGGTCTCAGAAAGCTCTGCCAGGGCATCTCCCACGACCTGGAGTTACCTTTCTCCTCTGAGAAGTGACATCTCTAGTACAATGCAGAGCATTGTTCAACTTCTGCATCCTAAAATAAGGTAGAAGGTTTCAACCCGAGACTAAATTAAACAAGTTTATAGGGTTAGCTAGCGTAGCTGCATGTTCTTTAGATGTTTTCCATGCAAGCTGGAGGTCTGTATCACTCTGTCTTGCAGTCACCTAGATCATTAAAAAGGTAAAATAGCTAAAAGATGCAAACAATTTATATTCTTAGAGGGGAAAAAAGTTATCCCGTATTTATACTTTATGTCACACTCCAGCAAACAATGGATTCCCTGAACATATTGCTTAAGAAGGAAAAACTGGCAACTGCTAATGACAGACCTTTATTAAAAGAACAATTTTGTTGAATACTGAATTCACTCTTCCTCATAATAGGAAGCTGAAAGTGTTCTACTTAATTGAACAGCAACGTATACAGTGAAGTAGTAATGTATATTCAATAACCTTCTTAATTATTACCTGTCATAGGAAGACACAGCAGATATCTCTATATATTCTACATGTACCCTATACTGGGGAGCCTATCTCACTACCAGAGCTGACAGATAAATGTCCATTAGAGCCACAAAGTGCTGGGCTGCCTTAAGACTAAGGGCTCCTTATGAAAACACAGTTCAAACTTTTCCAGAATTCAAATACAGATTCTGAAAATAAAGACAAAATTATCCTATTTCTCATAACAACGTGCTCTGTTCTCACCAATTTCACTTCTATTATGTTTCTTATAAAGTGAACATTCTCCTTCTCTCCTGTCTTCCTGTACATAATTAACACCTGAGTTCAGTTTTTATGTTCAGTCTAATTTCCCATTTTGTATATTTTAAACCTTCCTAAAGCTTACTTGACTTGTCTGAAATGTTTGGCAGATATAAGCACTTCTTCCAGGACAGATTTTTTTATTCCTTTAATTATTCTTACTTGTTGGGAAATTAAGAGATTCATGCACCTTGACATGTGAATGACTTCCGGACATAGAGGGTGAAAACCCCTTTTAAAAACCTGATAGTATATAAAAAAAGATTACAAGAAATCTTCAGAAATCTACACAGTGTTATTTCTGTTTCAAGAATATAAAAGTCTGTCCTGAATATAAATAGATTTACTAGTTGCGAAGGGAAAGGACACAGACATGTAAGGAAGCCTACTCTGTACTTCAGATTGCTTACTTAGATTTTTGCATGGCTGTGCAGAGTCAATAAACCTATGAATTACAATTGCATCATACTGTTTTTCAATTCACTTTGCTTCAGTCCTACAGGTACCTAGATCAGTTTTAAGGCAGCTGTAACATCTCAGTGTGTAGACACTCATCAGCACAAATAGATAACAGTTTCTCATTCCAGAAAATCCCACTCACGTCTTTCTGACCATTTCCATGGAAAACTAGAAGTTAACCACCAATTCAGCAACAACTTTCAACACCAAATGAAGTGCCTTACAAATCATTACTCAACTGCCTAATAATGTTAAAAATAGAGTAATACTTTTCAAGTGTTTACATTTTAGAGATAATCATATCTACCTTTAGTAAACACATACTTAAGGGAAAACCAGCCATCCTGCTTACATTGTGAATAGCAATAATACATTTTATTTATTTAAAAAACTACTACTACTTTTTCAGGGTATGATAAGCAGTAACTCATTATTCAATTAAGATGATGTAACTACTGGGAGACTCTTTCACAGGCTGACACAAAGGTATTTTTAATGACAAGACTAAACTAAATATAGGAAACAGCTGCTAACACACCTTTCATGACCTGGCTTGTAGGTTAGGAGAAGAGTATGCATACAGCTTAGCTACAGACAGAAATGCTTAGTATTTACCAAGTCAAAACTGATACTTTTTACCCTACTGTTAACTGTATTAAATACTCCTCAAAACTCTACCACAATAAATTACCTGAAAATGACAACAAAGCTAATGTTCACATACTCCATAATACGTACGTACATAAGCACACAAATATTAATTGTCACATCCCAGTACAGACAGACAGGAGATGCTGACAAACTTTGTAGGACAACTATAGCATATCTTTACAAAGCAGATAGGCAGAATCTGGTTATTTCTTTGCATCTGACATTAAAATAAAATACCATCTGACAATAAAATAAAATAAGAGAGCCGTGAAAATTAATGTCTTGTGTATCTTACAAATTACTTGGAAATACACCAATGTATTGCGTACACATTTATCAGCTCTCTCTAAAACGTGCTGGCAAGGAAGTTTTAAATTACTCTTTTAAAGATTTTACTACTATGGTCCCAACTTAGGCTTTAACTCTGCTCCCTTGAACTCCTTCATCTTCCACTAACAGGATAGAAACAGATCACAGATTTTACGAAATGCAGCTGTGTTCTTCGAAACGTATGCATTTCAAACGAGGTCCTGCCATTGTAAAATGACAGAAGATGCAAATACCCTTCCAGATTACGGCCGGGAAGTAGATGTGGGGACCAGGGGTTGATCTTTGTATGTGGGTCGTGCACAAAGAAGAGAGTGAAGATTTGTCAGCAGGAGGTATGCAGCTGATTGCTGATGGCCAGCTGCCTGCTGCCGGTGCAATGTGCAGCACCCAGACTGAGTGGGCAGAGGAACAGAAGATTTAGTAGGTGCGTCTCAGTCCCCTGAGGTTATATCATGTGACGCGGAGCACCCGGAGGAACTGGGGGCAGATGAAAGCTGGCAGCTGTGTGCTGCCTGGGGCGCTCCGAGGCTGCCAAACAGGGCTTACAAACATGTTAGCTCAGCGGCAGAATTAAAGCCCTCATTCAGGTTTATTTTGGAGTAAGAAACCAATGTGCATACAGAGGATGGGGGAAAACTTGCCCTGCAGGCTGAAGCCTAAGTACACCTTGACCTCTCCTTGCAAGCTTCTATATAGTAGGGCAGGCTTGACTAAGGGACCAAAACATCTAAATAATAATTTAGATTGTTGTCCAAGCAACCTCCTCAGTTTCTGACAAGCAGACACAGCTGACATTTGCTGCCCTCTACTTATTAAATAGGCAATCATATTCTAAATGCTATTATTTTGCCAGATCAGCAGGGAAGTAAATCTGTTGCAGTGTTCGGATAAAACAGCTGTGTGATTTTTCCACGTTCACGGCTTGCTCCAAATGAAAATATCTCTTTTTTCCTTCTTCTTTTTTTTTTTTTTTTTTTCCCCAAGCTGTGCCAGAGTGACAAATTAAGCATGAGGTTGTTTCTACCTGAGGAAGACCCATATTTAGGCAAAATACCACTCAGGCAGAAGGAGAACTGGAAATTCAGCCTTGATGTCTTCCTTGCACAAGCTGATCTGGTATATATATATATCTATACATGTCTATATTACAGAATCACAGAATGGTAGAGGTCAGAAGGGACCTCTGAAGATCATCTAGTCCAACCCCCCTGCTAGAGCAGGATCCTAGAGTTCATATTGTATATATTTAGATATATATAAAAAAAGAATTTTTAAAAAATCTTTCAGAAAAGGAAGTGCCATTGCATGCATTCCTCACTGCCTCTCCTGGAACTTCTTGATGCAACTATCAACACTCAGGAGAGGCATAGCCAAACCAGCCTTATCACAAATCTCACACCGCAAAGGTGGAAGAGAACAACTCCCTTATCTCTTCACTGATCTAGGTTGTCTGGGCACCCAAAAGTGAACAGAAAAAGGGGGCTGCCACCCTCCACTTGTTTAGCAGTGCCTCAAAATCCAAAAGCAGTAGGACTGGTTATTCCCACAGGCATGGACGAAAAACTGCAGGGGATCTGAAGTGGAAATCATACTAATGATCCTTCTCACACAATGCATTCAAATGTGTATGTAACTTTAGTGAGGGAGTAAACAAAGTTCTAAGAAGTTGTTTTCTAGATAGCAAGTGTAAACAAAATGAGTGTTCTTACTTTATATTATAAAGACATATCAAGTATAAAAACAGTTTGTTACTTAAGAAAGGCTGTGTATTTAGCTCATATATCAGTAAAACAGCACTTGCTTTTAGAATGCTAAAACCAAGAGTTACTATCAGTCACAAAAAATAAGCACTCATGTTAACTAAACAAGAGATAGGCAGTGTATGTACACTAACATCATGCATCCATAGAACTCCACCACCATGATTTTGTAGGAGGCAATTATTACATTGGATAGGATTGGGTTTAATTTAGATTTCTGCTAGACTAATGACGTAATCTTGGGTCAAGCTTGGGTTAAAGAGATGACAAAAAAAATCCAGCCCTTGACTCAACTCTAATTAATATACATTTTACCTAAGCAAGAATAAAACAATTTGACTCAGTTGGAAAATATTATGGTCATTCCTTTGATCCCCTGGCATTTTTCTGTCAATTACCCAGTTTTCTGACTCTCTGTACAGCAAGGGTAACGTCACACTTCTTCAGCCAAACAACTGCTCAAAGCACAAGAAAACAGGTTGGAAGTTTCAGAGTCTTCCATTTTACAAAGAGATACTCAAAAAGTTCTGCTGAATAGTAAAACCACTATTGCCTGAAGTTCTTCAGGATTTGTAGAATTCATGGCCCTCAGATGGGTTAGAGCACTAAGTGGAAATTTAATTTAAACTTATTTCTGCCCAAGTGCTCCACTTCTCAGTGGAATGTTTTATAAGAAACCTTTTTAAAATAAGATTGTTGCTTTTGAAACAACATTTTAATGTCAGGCATGGTAAAACAGAAAACTTCTCATCATGAGAGATACTGCATTACTAGCACAATCTTTATGGACTTTGGTTTTGCTAAAAAGGTGAATAAATGAACTTACCAAGCCAAACAAAATCCTTTTCTTTTTCTTTTCATTTTCCATAACGTCTTATTGAAACAGGGATATAAAATATTATTTAAATATTTTAAAAGAAACCACAGCTACTGAGTTGATAAATAAATGATAACGTGGTGACAAGAAATTATTCAGAGTAAAATTGTTTTCATAATCTGATGCTGGAGTTTGAGTAATTTCAGATAAGTTACCTTTTTATGTGGGATTTAAAATTTCTAAGGCAGTGTTAGAGCCCCATAATATATACATCATATGATGTACATACTTCGTTATTATTTTTAAGTACGAGAAAGATCCTATGGCTTCTTACAGAACTCTATCTGCTAACAGTCCAGATATTTTTGTGCATATAACTCGGAAAAGGATACAGTCCAAAATCTAATACTTAGCCAAGTAAAGCTCTTGTTACAGAAGACATTGCAGACACGAGAGATGACAGTCCCCAAGCCAAGTAGTTACCACAATGCTGCAGTGGACACAACTCCCTCTGACAGTATGGAAAAAACCTGCCCCTGTGGTCTGCTTATGCAAGAACTGGGTACTCCCAAAGCTCCTAGCCAGTGTAACAGTCACAACAGCAACCCACTTAAATACATACCACTGTTAAAGGACATTATCCGATTCAAGAAAGATGGGCTATCTGTGCTGAAAAAAGGTATGTAAAGGGCTGCCTTCCCTTGAAATCACTAAGGCTTCTAGTATGAATACCAACAGGTCTGAGATTTCACTTGCATGGTTAACAAGTACATCTGAGAATAGATTCAACTGAGTGTTATCTAAACTGATCGAGGTCCTGGATACATGCCCAGACATTTATGGTGTCTGGTTTAAGTTTTTATTATTATGCAATATTCTTGGTTGGTGATGACACAAAGATTTTAACCAAGTTAATCTTTCAGGATCAAACTCAGCTACTTGACTTTTAAATTAAAAGATTTTTAGCCAACAGACACTGAATATGTAGAAAAATATCTGACAGAAAGGACGTTTAGGATCTTACTTTCCCTGCCTTTCTTTTAAATCATTTGTATTATTAGTTACTATGTGTTGACTCAATTATTCCTCATCTTGATCTATTCCTGCTATCAGTTATATGGCCTGTTTTATGTCCTATTTAATGAACCCTTTTAATGGAAATTAGAGAACTCATAATTTCTTTAACTTATATTTGTGACTTTCCATCCTTCTAACAGACTACATAAATCAGTGTATTTTCTAAAACTTGATTTTAAAAGCTTTAATCATGCAATATGAAGTAGACACTGCTCACAAATGATGCTATTTCTTACATTAAGTTGTCCTGAGAGTCAAACATTTCGGAATTTATGTTACAAAACAATGTAACAAGTAACAGCTGCAGAGCAGCATTTTCCCCTGAAATAGTCTCAATGGAAAATATTTTTCACTAGTTTATTAAATAGGTTTACCATTAAAACAATCATATAATCGCCACTGACAAAAAGCTGCACCAATTTAAAAGTGTGAAAGTAAATGGAGAGTTTTAAACAAAATAAACCCCCAGAGGCACATTCTCCTACTGCTTTCACTCAAGTCCATTTGAAACAGGTTAATGCTAAAGCAAAGTAAGTCAATCAAACTGAAGTAAGAGTGGGTTTGCACTGACTTAACTAAAACAGTGCTAGTCTGTGTGTGAATGAAACCTGACTGTTATGTCTAGTCTGCAATAAGACCATATGTAGATGGACCAACTTAAACTTGATTTATGCCAGTTTGGATTAAACAATATGCAGAGTGGTTTGAAGACTGGCTAATAAATGGGGTAAAATGGAGTTACAGAACAAAACATGAAATAATCTTTACTTTACCAAATTAATTTTTAAATGTGTTCAAGGGACAGAGTGATCTCCTTGTACATTTTCTTGATGACACCAATAAGCAAGAAGAGGACTTCTTAATGGTAGTTCTGTGAAAGAAATGTAGCTATTTTTTTTTTTTCTTTTTAAATTAGGAAAAAAACCAGTGCATTATGTAATAAAAGACTCCAAAATATCCATCAAGGAGAATGTTTTGGAACAAATACCCTTTGCTAGTCTTCTTTCTTCCCTCTTCATTCTGTTATCCTTGTGTTGGCACCTTTATTTTGCATTCCAAGATAATGTTTTCTAGAGTTCTTTCAATGTTTTGAGAAGTTTTTTCTTAAATATTTAAAACACTTTCTTAAAGAGTTTAAATTAATTCTTTTGGTATTTCACTTTGTCCTTCTCTCTTTTGTCTTCATTAAGTATCTTGGGCTATATTCTCTTTATCTGATGTCATATACTGGTTACATTTGCTATGTTCATCCATTTCTATCTGGCAGGGAACCAGGGTATAGCATTGATTACACTCAGTTTTGAAGAGGATATAATAGAGAGAACATAATGAAACTATGAGGTGCTTTGCAGATATGAAAAAACAAACTATCCAATAATCATATCAATAAACAAGTAACACAAGCTAAAAAAAGCAGGTTTCTCAGATGCCCTCTTTATGCTTCTTAAAACACTACTAGTAGCCACTTTATTACTGGCCAGAAGAAGATCTGAGCAACAAAGGTCATCAGGCAATATTTCAGTACATGGAAATCATGGAAGCACAGCTTCAAATCCATTTTATTATCAAAACTGACAGTATTATATTAATCAGCTTATAAAAAACCTGGTAGAAACCCAATTTCTCTCTGAGTTATGGGTCATAGGCACATTTAAGAGTAGCCCAGCTGGCAATCAAGTTTTGAATTTTTTACATTTTTGTAGGAGTTGATTCAAAACTTTTAATTTCAAATAACAAAGCCATGCCAAAGACCCTCTATCTAATGGACCTTTTATACTATAAAATTGCTTATTTTTTATTTTGGCAGTGCCAATACAATTTGAGACATTAACATATACTCAGTATCCAATGCAGAAAAAAATATGAACAATATTAAACCAAAATCTCGCCAGTCCCACTTCCCCACTCCCTTTTGCAAAAGTTAATGCAAAAGACTACGTTTTTATTAAAAAAATTTGAATATTTTAGGTCAAAGTCTCTAAACTAGTTGAAGAAAGAGCTTTAGAACCCTAATTACTAAAAACAGAGACATGCTGGTTTCAAATATGTAGAATATGGTTTCAAATATGTAGAATGAAATGCAACTTCAGAGAGAGGCATGGTGCCAGCAAATTACACACTTTCATTAGAAGGGTGGGAAAAAAGGCAGGGCTAATGTACAAAAGAATAGGGTGCAGCACTCAAACAGAAAACCTAGTGTTCATTCTGCATTTACTCAAACATGTTATCATATCCAGGAACACCACTACTTTAAAATCACACACCAGTTTGATCTAAGAATTTTTAATTAGGTTACCACCAAAATATTTGCTCCCTCTTTACTAATACCACTATTACCACTACTCAGAATACATTTCACACACTTTCTTTTATTCACATGTCAGCACAGTGTCACTCCCTCTAGTGGGTAAGAAACACAGTTTATAGGGACAACCGGAATTTTCATACAAGGGAGAAGTACTCCTTCAGCTACACAAAAACACTGGCTAGAGTGCAACTGTCTATCACAGCTATAAAGAGAACCACTATTCCACTCTGACTACTAGAAAAAGTGTTTTTACTAGCCCTGTTTAGTTTTGCTTCCTCAAGTTTCCAATGGTCAAAAAAGAACTACAGTGAATGCAAATATTGTGGAAGCAAGAAACGCATTTATTTATAGATTGCTTTCACTTCCAGCAGCATGGTAGTTTTAGTTCTCAGCTCAACAGCAAGCTTTGCCTGCCATCAATTATTTTCACAAGTCTGATTCTTCCTTTGCATACACTGGCTACACACTAAACTCAAGTAGTATTAAAATGCTGGGACTTTTCCTGCCAAATAACTAGATTACTCTATTTCATTTGAATACTTGCTTGACAAACCCAACTCTGGAAACACTAAGGCATGGTCTAATGTTTACAAGAGCTCATTTCAGCAAATCTTACTACATAATCGCATAATGAAAAAAAACCAAAACAAACAACAAATAAAACTCAACCAGGTACTTGGATTTTTTTGTCTCTTATATATATAAAATCTGTATAGCTAACGGAACTATAGAATACTGCCAACAGGGAAACAAAACAGGAAGGACAAGTTAATAAAAAAGAACTTGTTATATGCATTTTTCTGTATATATTACCTTCTAATGTATATATCCAAAGAAGCTGGCTAAAAAAGCAGCATCAGTTTGCTGCAAATGATATTGCTATTTTTTTAAAATAGGAATAACTTTTAACTGATAGATATTTTAGTCTTTCTAATTGATTTAAGTTACAACCCGATCCTAAGCCATGATATGCCTTAAGCAAAGGACAGCCACTCTCATTTACAGCAAATGACGGTACTCAAGTAGTTCAGAAATTATTACTCTTAGGATAACATATCAAAACTTCAACTGAAATTAATTATTTGATAATTTTTAGATTATTGTAATTTAGACTGATGAGTAAATAGTGTAGAGAAAATGACTGGCAATTACATTACTTGAAAGACTGTTACCAGAACAAAATTGTTAAGTAGCACATTTCTAAGAAAGTGACATTTTACAAAAAGACAAAGACATATATTTTCCACCAAAATCTAGCGCTGCCGTCATCAACAACCCAACAAAAGCTACAGCTACCTAAAATGGAAATGAAAATGTAATGTATGGAAATATTCTCTTATAAAATCTCCTTAGGCTTCACATGTATTAATGTATTAGTTTGCAAACATTAAGATCAAAGGCAAAGCAACAAATACATCCTAAAAAGTTTTTAGTCAGATTTTTATTAACGATATACAAGTAGCAAGGCATAAAAAATTAATATGTTCAAGCCTTGAAATGTCAAGTGTAATGATCTCTAGCTCTGCTTACCTCCTTTGCTTTTTGTTTCAGTCTAGCTTGCTCTGGGTCTTCTTGCCTTGAGCGACTCTGCATGTTTAAAAAAATGGGGAAAAAAGGTTAACAGATGGTTTAAGAACCCCTTGTCTGTTGTAGTAAGTTAAAAAATAGCAAAGAAAGGGGAACAGGATACAAGGTGTCAAAGATGGGATGCTTAAATTCATAGAAGTGCAATTTCAAACCCCTAGGCCTCACCAAAAAGACTGTTAAATATTCAGTTGTAAATAAGATCTACCCTAGATTTAAATTAAAAAAAAAAAAAAAACCCACCATGTTTTTGTCAATGTTAAAGTTTCCATACAGGTTTAGGATTCAGTTACTTAATACAAACAAATTCAAGCATCCGAGAGGGGAAATGACACCCTTTCATTACCTGAACTTTTTAATTTAAACACCTTACAGTCACTTATTCTAAAATGATTTACTGTTTACATCTAAGCTTTTATTCAGCTGTTGGTAGAGAATGTGGAGAAAACATTTGTAAAGTCACCCTCCCAAACAAGAAATCTTCATAATAAAGATGTTACTATCAGTACGAGCTTACTTTGAGTACAGCATAGAAATACACAGAAGTTAAACTCATTCATGCACTACTAATATTATTAATGTTGTAATATTTAAAACTGGAGAAATATTGCCAAATGGCAACTTCCATATTTTTCTTCAAAACCAGGAACAATAGCTCTAAAAACCCATTAAGAGTAACTGTTTAATTGCAATAACAACCCATAACATTACATTTCTTCAGATACAGACTATTTTACAACCATATGTTAAAACTATTAAATTCTTTTTTGTGCTCACTAAGCATACTCAAATGATGGAATTCAAAACTTGAGAGGCAGATAATATATGCATTACACTTTAATTGCATGATTGGTCAGTATTCCAAAAAGGTTCTGTAAAAAGCTGTAATAAAACTTTCGACATCCCTGGAAAACTGTTGTTCCCAATACCTGAAAGATCTAATTGTTTTATTTTGGTATTTCTTTGAGATTTAAAGTTATATCATTTATACTCTTATTCCTTTGGGAGTTGTAACTATGCCCTCTCCTATCTCTCTCTCTCTGCCTCTTTCTATGCTGAAGGCAGACCTGAAACTTATAATACTACTAGCTTGGAAACTTACATATGCTCAGATTTCTTCCTGTTGTTTTAATTTTTCATAACATATTCTGTTCATAAGTTAAAAATCCATGAATAAAACCAAAGGGAGATAGGTTTTAAGGGTAAGGGGACATGTAATATTATTGATATACCTGGAGAGAGCCTTGACTATGATTTGGCAGACAGGGCACCAATGACACTAAATTCTCTCTCCTTTTTCCTGTTCAATTTTTGGTTTTTTTTTTTAAATTTGGATTATTTTTTCAGCTAATACAGCACACATAAAACACAGTGATGACAAAGCATGGCCAAATTCAACTATAATGAGATTTTTAGAAGATGTGTTTGACTTTTACACTGTGCACATTAGCTTCATCTTCCAGCACCACCTGCTAGTGATTTTGTGCCTGTTAGCATAAAAGGCAGTTTGACAGGATAGTGTCTGGAGTAAAGTAATGAGAAATTAAAATCTGGAGATAGATAATGACCTAATTAGACTCTCATGTTGTAGTTGTCCCAACCAAGAAAGAAACCCCAATTTAACATAGACTGAGATTCCTTCTAACTGCTCTGGCCAGACAAAAAGGAGAATATAGATAATCTGATCTAGTTAATGTTTAAAGAACAAAAAGGCATTTCATGAAATACGTGGATCTGCCAGAGAGCAGGGACTCTCTTCAGCAGAGCAATTACTAAGAACTTGATTATATTTATACCTGTTAGGTTAACAAACAAACAAAAAACCCAACTCAATGACTTGCTTCTCTAGGAGACAGACTTAGGTAAGTATTCATGAACCAAGATGAATTAGGTCCTTGGTCTGTCATTTTGTGATGACAGTTCAATCAGTGTGTGCCTCAGTTTCTCCAGTATGATGTATGGAACATCATATTTAGCCCTTTCATGGGTTTTGATGATAAATTTATGAATGTACAATGAACTTCTATTGCCTTCTGAGTCTCGCTGTGAAAGTGGTAAAAAACACAAAGCGTTGTTATACTACTGTATGAAGCTGAATCATTTGCCAAATGCAAAGTCAAAGTTAAAAGCACTTCAGTTTAAGGAGAAAGCAGAGTGTCCTGGGAGAATCAAGCTGAGACTTCTGATATTGTTACCAAGTTTCTACAAGAAAGTGATAGAATCCTGGAAAACATACCAGATCTACTTGTGTTTGGGGACATTGTAACAAAAGTTAAAGCAATAGATGCAAAGTAACACTGCCAGTTCCTGGACTCTGTAAGCGAAGGAAAAACTCTGAAAATGCTACAGATTAAAAAAAATCCACATTTAAAAGTTGAGCTTTCCCCCCGCCCCCTGCCCTGAGAAATCAACCAAATAAAAGTAGATCTGGTGTTCAGGGATAATCTGAAAAAGCAGACCCCAAAAGCAGGCAAAAAAGTAGATCATCTACTCTCTGTAAACCTCCACCTCATTCACAATAAATTAATAATAAAAATTATTGCATAGACGAAAACAGGTACTCAGCTCCTGACTGACCATAAATTTTTTTCAGTAACAAAGAGTTAAAATATGAAGTGATGTTAGATATCTAAATCCAGACTGAAGGTAGAACTACTTTCACATGTAGAATATGCAATGAGGTTCTGCTTATTCCTTGAACCCACAACAAATAGCCTTTTCAAAGGCTCTGGTTTCAAACAAGTAGAATTCCAACTTGGAATTGGATGTGTCATTACTGGTGTATGTAACACTAAAAAAAAATAAGGAACTTCACTCCCATTTTCTGTTTCTTTTTGTGTTCAGATAAATTTTAATAGATTTTTTTTTTTTTAACAAGACTGTTAAGACTAAAATAGGTTCCTGCTGACTACCATGTCAGTTAGCAAATCACTAAGCTTCAGAAAGATAATCATCAACATATGAAGGCTAAAATGTGTTAAAATATAAACATTGACTATTTCATTAATTGTTCACTTTATGACCTAATGTAAACTATAAAAGGCTTCTTCAGTGACGATGCAATACAGATTAAAGCAAATACAAGCAAACAAAAATGTCAAGTTTAACAGAGGTGCCTAGATAAGCTTTAAAAATGTCACTGGCTTCTCTTTACACTCCATTCCACATGTGAACATCTTTTCCTTACTCTGACAAGTTTGAACAATTTTGCTGCTGCTCAGCCCTTGTAGTGCTTGTCTATACGTCACCATTTTTACTCACCAATTACTTTAGACTTTTATTCATCAAGCTACTGACCAATCATTCCTAGGCTTTTTAAATTCCAGTTTAAATTTTTCCATCAAAGTCATCTCATATTTTTGGTTTTGTCTTCCTTTCTCCTTTCCCTCTAACATCCAAATGTTAATATGTTGCATCTTGTTTTGTGAAACACCAATGCCTCCTTCCACTAAAGCTTCAGAGACACACACCAATCACAGAACCCCCCAACTCAAATACTTTGAAGGAGTTTATCACAACTCCTTTCCCTTCCCTTCTCTATTTTTCATGTCTAGATCTTTAAATAAAGCAAACTGGGTTTACGTCATATATTTTCATGTTGATGAATAAACACCTTTAGAAGCAAGCTAGCTTCCCATAGTAATTCTGGAGAAACTTAGGACTGATCCTAACCAGATAACACACTTTTAAATACATTAAATGCTGTCTGCTACTGAGAACTTATTCACCAAACCAGGTTTGTTAACATTTCTTCCAAACAGAAGCTACTTTTATTAGACCAGACAGCCTGATATTTTAATTGTTAAGAATGAGAGTGCTTTGTGTTAGAGACCTTGCTATCTTATTTATCTGAAAACTGCATAGATCACATTAGGTCTATGGAAATATTAGACTTTCAAAGTATGAAAAGCAGCATATGTTAAATGTGTGTATTCAAAACACATTAGAAATATGGGGTTTCATTTACATGTTACCAAACTCCCTAATGTTCCAAACCTCAGCTTTTTCCCTGGTTTGTGTTAAGGAAGAATGCCACAAAAACAGACTCTAATTACATGTCTAACAGTGTAATTTTAAGAAGGGGATTTTGTATTTCATAGAATTGTCTTAAATTAGAAAGCAACAGTATTTTTAAAATAATGATATCTATAACTCATGTAATACTTAAATATATGCAACAAATAATTTTTAAAATTTGAGGATACTCTGTGTGCCTATGCAGGTGGGCAGATTAACAGTCCTTCTGGTGTATTTAATTATGATCATTATTCAATATTTTATTGTGATTTATAATGTCAAAGCTGCACTGTTGTTTCATTCTGTCCCACTAACAAAAGTTATCTATTACATTTATAATAATTTTGAAGTCTCAGCTTACTACATCTGTGTTAGAAAATGTCTCTCCTCCTAAATATATCTCCTGTGTTTAGTGCATCTGATCCCAGTTAAGGAACTTACACCTCTACTCCCCCTTCCCAGTATGTATACTGGGAGTCTTTAATGCTTCAAATTAATCTTTTTTCATTAAATAAAGTTAAGAGTCACAACTGCAGGTGCCGTACTATTGAGAGCCACTGCTGTGCCAACAGTTTCAATTTTAAACCTATTTTTCCCCATTGATGACATTAGAACTTGACCCACGGCTGTACCAGCTTATAACTTTCACTTTTAATTAAAGAAATTAAATTGGCAACATGAAACACTTTGCTTTCACATTAGCTTTGTTAATAAAAAGTGAAAGTTAAAAGCAGCATAGCTGAAGGTAAAACCCTATTCAGAGCTACGACCACAGTGAGGTGGAATGCAAGAGTACAGGTCTAAAAGAAGATTTATTTTAAAAATCATTAAAATTGAAGTAACAAATTTCCAAAAATTCAGAAAATTATCTCAACACAATAATTCCCTCTTTGCTCTCTTCTCATCAGAAGTGAGTTGTAAGTTTCTGATCAGAGTGTGCTTCATCTCACAGAAAGCTGCATTACATCCACTGTACTCTCAGAAGAGAGGAAAAGGATGAAATTGGCGTGACGACTGAACTCATCTCTGGCTCAAAGAGGCAGAGCCCCTTCAAGTAATCACAGGATGCGTGTGAAAGGAAATCTGCATTGCCAGATTTCAATGATCTCTCTCCAATAAAAAAGCCCTTCAGCCTACTGCACTATAAAAATCACTATCACCCATAAATACTAATTAACGTTACAAACAACAGTAAACAATTTTCCATTTACTTAAGTAATTGTGCTTTTTACAGAATAGATCTTACTCCTGTGACAGCTGTATTTAAGATCCCACAACTTGACAGGCTTGTGCTGATAATACAGAACACTTAAAATAATACACTCAATAGGATGTATATATGGAAATTAATTTTCAAAGTTAATTTAATAAACATGCATTTAGCCAGTATGAGCAGATGAATTAACACAGTAATTTTAACACAACCCACTTTATTATAGAATACATATTGGACATATTATTCATTGATTTTCTGAAAACAAGGACAATCCCAAACTGTACTACTTTACTGTCGAAAGCACCACTCTCTCCAAAAAAAACCAATTTAGAAATAAAGCCAATCAAAAAAAAAAAAAAAAAAAAAAAATCAACTACAAACTTCTATTCCTCCTGCTGCCAGAATTATTTTCATTATTAGCCCAGAAGCAGAACCTCATTCAATTTGATATGCACACCTGCATTTTCCAGGTTTTGGAAACAGCTACGAAAGCAGCAAGGAACACATCTTTCACTATAGCAAGACCTATGCTTTGTTGTTTTGGTTTTGGGTTGCGGGGGTTTTTTATTTATTTTTTTTAAGAAAGTCCACACAACACATACCATGTCAAATGTAAAGGTAAATTCCTCAAGTGATTTTAGTCTGGCTTTTGACCTTTCTGCAGTCTTAAGACTTTCCTTAGCTCTTCTTGCAATTTCCCATACCAGCCACCAAAGACAGATTCAGAAGATCTCTGCTTCTGCACACACGTGTCAACAACAGCCAGTGGGCTCTTACTGGGAAAACAAATGAGGGCAAAGAGTTGACTCTCCCAAATATTTCCTTTAAAGAGACTGCACTCTATACATGTGTATATGCATGTATATACATATATACATGTTTATATGCAAGATGGCTTCCTCTTGTGAGATTTTTATTTTACCATACTATTCAGGTATCAAGAAGGTAACCCAAAAGTAATGACAGTTAAAGCAGCTGCAGTCTCTCCCTGTACAGCTTCAATATTTGACACATATCATCTGGATGTTTGAAACAAGAGCTGCTCCTGCAGCAGGCTGTGTTCCAGCACAGTCACAAAACTGTGACTGGATCTCACAGTTTTGGGGACCAATATGTCTTTAAACACTTCTGTTATAAAAAGAATTACTAGGAAGTAAATTAGAGAAATGCTTTGGGCTGTACGTTGTAGGCTGCTATGCATACATTGTGGAACATGATGCAGAGATCCCTAAGGTACAAGAGATCGTGCTAGCTCCTGAAACAGTATAGTCTTGTTTTCAATTTTAATGTTTTTAATTAAAAAGAAATTTTATGTTGCATTGCCACTATAGCATACCTGATGATTTTTCTTTTCCTGTTAAGTTTATCTTTGCCCAAAATATCTTACTGGAATGTGAACATCAGTCATTATTCTTCTAAGCTTGTGGTATGAAGTTTCTGTTTCTCAAGTAATTCCCAGGCATGGGATGTAAGATTTTGTAATATTCTCTCATTTAACAAGCCAAATAACACTGCTATTATGTTTAAAGATACTCTTGTAGCTTCACAATTATTTTTAACTTGGATAGTGACTTTTCTCAGAATGCCAAAAATTTAAAGTATTTTTTCGAAACCTAACTTTTTTTTTCTTCTATCACCCCATCTGATTTTATCTCTTATTCTCTCAAAAACATTTCCTGAAGCAAAACCAACCCCGACTGGCTGCTTACAAATCCTGCAATCACATCCTACTGGAACAACTGAAATCATGGTTGCAGATCAATCAGAACACCAGTGTCAAATATTTTCTTTTTTCCTTCTGAAGAAACCAAACCACTACCCAAAGCAACAACAAAAGTCTGCAAACCCAACACTTTCTTGACTATCGTTTACGTATCTTCCTTACCCCTTACTGAATTCTAATGCAAAATTACCAAATTGGTTTCAAGGCTTCCCAAAGACTCACGCTGACTCCCTTTTCATTTCAGTTTATTCCTTCATTTTTCATTATCTTTTCAGTTGATTATTAAGTTGATTATCTAATACCATCCATTCCAATGGCCAAAACATTTCCGTCCTTATTTTGTTCTTCATCAAAACCTAGACTTTGGCTGTTAACAAGGCTCCAAAGTGTAAATAATTAAAATAGAATTTTCACTGTGCAAATTAAACCTGTTTATACTCTTCCATACACCAAAACAGATAAGGTACCACTAGCAGGCAATTTTGAAACTTTCCCCAAAACTATTCTGAGTAACTTCAAAAACACATTGCAAAATAACACGTCAAAACACATACAAGACAAAAGATTACTCTGTTTGTCTAAAAGGCACATTAAGATGCTGCAGTTATAAATAAAAGAAAAACTTCTAATTTTTGGATTTAAGTATCTATAGAAAAAAAGCAGAAACAAATTTCATTTTAAAATCCCAAGTTTTCTAACCTTTAAAGGCACAACACTGTCAAGGTGACAAAAATGCCATGATCACGGAAACAACGTCTTTGCAGAGTAAGTGTTTCAGTCTCCAGAGCCATTTTGTTCATTACCCCCTTTGCAGACACAAATATCAATCAGCAGGCCACAGACATGAAATGGTTACTGATCTTTATCACTAATCAGGGCAGCTGGGGCAGATTTTAACTGTGTCCATTTAATAACTGTGTCATTACAATTACTGCATCCTTTCCACAAATGCTCTCTGTAGACAACTAGGCAAGTTCATAAAAGACCAGAAAAAACTACATCCTGGGTAAGGAATTAGTACACAGGAATTCAGAATAAAGACCTCAACAGTTATTGTTGTTAATGTACAGGCGGTCTTGCATTTGAGCAGCAACCTAGATTCTAAAGGAATCATGAACAATCAATTATTTAGAATAGAAAGTTATAATCTGACCATATTTGGCCAAACTATCTTCTACGTAAGTCTTGCAATAGGTCATTAATCCACTGAAACAGAATGAACGCTCCACAAAGGAAAGATGCTACCAATTTAAGTTTAGCTCCAAATTGATATTTACACTTAAAACACAGTATTGTGTAAGCACTTCCCAAAAGTTTCACAATATCTTCAACTTCTCTTTCTAAACATTAATACTGATAAATCAGAATTGCTCTTCCATGGCTACTTTGTGTCTTGATTTTGTTTTTTTAATACCTGCCTATATATTTCTAGCATACGATGTATTTGTGCCAAGCTGTCTCCTATCACTTTCTGGATATGAAGTTGGTTTATGCATTCATTACTTTCATTAAGATAATTTCTTCAAATTAAGTAGAGGACTCTACTTTGTATTTTTCTGTTGTAGAACTCTTCAATTTGCTCTTTCTGAAATCTATAGGAATCAAACTGGCTGATCATGTATTTATTTCCTAAATTTTGACTTCACAGGAGTTTATATCGTTCAAGACTAAAAATAAAAAAATACCCCAAACCAAAGAATATCAAATCATGAAGTAAGTTGGGTTAGAAGGCACAACAGGAATCATCTAACCCAACCTCAAATCAGCCTGCAAGAGGGTTTGTGCAGTCAGGGAAACTTTTCTGAACTAAGGACTACACACTACTGTATTTTCCTCAAGGTCCACTAAAAAAAAAAAACCAACCAACATAAACAAGCAACAGGACACACAGAAAAGAAAACATGATTCATCAAGATGTATTCACTGAATGAAGAAAACAGGATACAGAAAAAAGTAACATTTATTTATTTTTAAAAAATAAGCATTCAGAATAAAAACAGTAATTTGTTTTCATCTAAACATTTAAAGAGTAAATATGTTACATGGAAATTTGAGGAATATTTGAGAATGTGAACAATTATAAATTAATAGTGAAAACAGGACAGATTAAAGTAGCCAAACTGAGAACAAATTTCTGAAATAAGCAAGGGTAGCTTTTTTAAAAAAAAAAAAAAAATAAATCTCGATTTGTGAACATCAACTACATAAAATCAGGAGGCTAAGTGTTACAATTGATCATTGAGTTGTTCTGTATAACCTCTTCAGAATAAACAATAAATAATTCAGTGAAAATGCAATTGCAAGGAAAACTGAGATAACGAAGGGACAAACTTATTCGCAGTGTGATATGATATATGGAATATAATCAAATTTGCAGATATGAATGGGAGATTTATCTATACCTGCATGCTCTTAAAACAACATTGTCTTAGTTTGTTCTATTGCATGTATGAGAACAAGTCCAGAAGAACTCATAGTTACCTGAAGACAGACATGAATCAATTAAATAATGCAATTTTATAGAGGTGACCATAACACCAACTGGGACACATAATATTCAAATTAAAATAAACAAGTGAACAAATAAAAAAAAATAAATAATAAATAAAAAAAAGGTCTAGAAACTCAAGAAGTAAAAAGCCTCAAAAAACTCAAGAAGTTAAGAAAAAGGCCTCAAAAAAATCCGGTACAATTTACTGAATTGTGTTTAAATACCAGAAGCGTAGGCTATGATTTTCAAATGGCACAGAAACCCTGGCATCTATTAAATTTCAAAGACAATTGTGAAAATTATTTCACCAAGTTACTTTGAAAATGTTAGCCATTGTCTCCTATACTCCCAAGAGCTCATCAAATTCAGAGCTGTATCTTGAAAACACAGGAACATTTTAGTCAGGTAGGTCTGGAGTCAGATAAGATAGCATGACTTAATGAATTAAAGGTATGATGTCACAACAACATCTTTTTCTTGTAAGAAATAAAATGTGTTTATGAAACAGATTTCATGAAATTAAATAACTATTTGAAGACTATGAATTGTTAAGTAGTTTAAAAAAATAGAGTGAAACAGATACCTTGGCAGCCTTTAGCAAGATCTCCCTCTCTTGTTCATCTTTCCTTTGCTTTTCTAAACGTTCCAACTGTTCAAAAAACTTTAACTGTGATCGGACATCTGTAGCTTGTTCGTACCATTCATCATCCTGTAAAATAACAGCAATATTTTGCAAAAACAAGCCTTTTCATCAAGACTATGCATTTAAAGAAGACTACAGGTGTTATACATTAAAATCTTCCCATTCTGCTAGCAAAAAAAAATAATATTTTTTTAGCTCGGGGAGTGAGCTAAATAATGTTAATAATGCAGCTAGAATCTGTTTATTTAATTACTATCTAAGCAAAATGAAAAAACAAGAATTGATTTATCAGCACCACAAATATCAAAGAGTTAAAAAATAAACCCAATAGACTTACTGATTGAAAAACTCTAAGATGCTAAACTTTATTACTGAAAATCCTAGATATAGGATATAAGCCAGGTTCTAAACTGCAATTGCTGTATTTGTACTCATCTTGAACTAGTAACAGACATGATCAAGATGCAGTGTTATAAAAGCATTAAAGCTAAAAATTCAGTTGAAAATAAGCCTCTAATTACAATTTAAATAGAAGAACTTTATGACAATTAAGAGCATGTAAGTTTTCTTAGTACCCAACAAACAATAAGAATTTATGACACAAGCCACACGGGGAACACTCAGAGTGTCAGTCAGAAAAATAAGTTATCCATATTACTTCCATCTCATTTATGTGCTAAATATTTTAGTTTTTGACTGAAATGCTACAAAATCAAATAAAACCATTAACCAAGAAATACAGAGAAGACAACAAAAATGCTACGGTTTAATCTGAGACAACACTATTTTTTTTGTAAGAATCCATTAAGTATTATTTTAAATGCATCTTTGGCTTAACACGAACTAAGCAAAATGTTTTCTTCTCAGGCACCATCCTGGGGAGAAGGAAGGAAAGATTTAACACTGCTGAAGCTGATGAAGAATATTAGAAAGAAACAAGGAGATTTTGCTTTTAGTCCAGTGTAGCAGAATATATCCATCAATTTCAAAAAAAGATGTAAGTGTAGTAATACACAGTCATAGTGGCCTGTATTTTTTTTAAATCATTTTTCTATCACAGTGATGTTGATTCTAGTCACAGATCCCAAAGACAATTTTTCTTGTAAATGCCACATATAATTAGTCAAACTGTGACTCAGGTTTGGGATACAGTCCAAAGCTGTGTGACCAGGCTTTCACTCAAGGAAACCAAACAAAAAAAAAACCCAACAAAACAAGCAAAAAAATCCAACCACAGCTACTCAATGCATATATATACTAAAGAAATCTAAACACAGCTTAGGTACAACACACAACTACAGTTATTGCCATCTTGCTTTTACAACTATTAGCACCTTACTTTTATCAAAAAATATATTTCATATTTATCAATACAGATGTTTATTTTAATTTTAAACTGGTTTGCAGATTCTTATTTAATTTTTTTCCCCTGGTTTAAGATATCTAAATTGTTTCCATTTTCTTCAAGAACATAATCACTAACAATGGAATCAAGAGTAGCATTTTATCTTGAAGTGTTCTTTTTAAAGAGAAACATCATTTTTTAATTACTGTGAAGAATTTACAGCTGAATTCTTTAGTTGCTGGGTTAAGACAAATGGGTAGCTTTTGTAATATATTTGTAGTTCTCACAGCCAAGGACAAGTAAAGTTACTACAGATTCCTACATATTGAAGCAATTTTGATCCAATCAATGGATACCTTGGGTCAAAAAAGGAGACAGCAAGAATCAACAGTCTTAGTTGCAATTTATGAGCAGAAATAGCTTAACAGATGCTCCATGCTAGACACTTTAGCACAGAAGGATGAAAACACAATTCTACCCACAAATTCTGTCACAGAGGAGGAAGGCAGATCTGGCAAGCCGTGCTATCATCCCACCACTTTCTGTTTGCTGGGGTAGACAAACCTGCAATTAAAACATGCTTTGCACACAGAATGAATACAAAACACCTACCATGTGCTAAGAAAAAGCAACGTCACAATGCATCATTCTGTAACATACAATACCTTTCTTTGCACACTTACTTTGTATGATTCCATTCGGTGCTGGGTTATCACTGTCACTTTTTCTATCACTGTTCTTAATCTGTTTTGTGTTGCATGGGAAATAAAAGTAACCACCTCAGCTGGCACATCAGTAATTCCTAGTTTTTTAGCTAAAGCAAAAAACAAAGCAAAACAGAATTAGCTTACCCTCCCACAAAAAAAAAAACAAAACCCAAAACAAACCAAATCAAACATCTAAAGAACGTAAAATCAGAACTCTGTTTTCCTGAACAGAAAAATCCGTGACTGTATTTATGCAGCTTTGGTGATACATTCATGACCCCTCAAAAAGAGGTGTGACTACACTTTACAGTTTGAAAGAGAAATCAGATCATTTTTTTTACCACTTAGAAAGCATTTAAGAGCTTTACTGAAGTATATCCTTGTATATTAAAAAAAAAAACATAACAGAGCGTGAGACAATTTGAGGTCTCAGTTGTTCCACACAGGAAAAAGCAATTCCTTCATTTTCAGAAGCAATAGTGTAGATTAATTTCAGTGTCACTGAGATGAGGCTGCAGCCCAAAGCATAGTGTGGCACACTTTAGTCTACACTATTGGCATACTGCTGATAAAAATTTTTTAGATAAAAACCTTACAATGAAGAAATAAAGCTGTATTAACAACAGTTATTTAAAAACACCGTTTGTCCCCCAAACACTGTTAAAAGACTTCTTGGTAGCTGTTTGGACATTTGATACCTTGTGCTAAGTTTATATGAAAAGCCAACACACTACAGCCTAATGTACTGATACATTGAAAAACCACATAAGCTAAAGGAACAAGAATATGAGTAGCACTTAAGACTTCCTAAATTCACCAAAATAATTACGAACTATCAGATATACATTTGTAGATATACAGATATACACACTAATCTAAACTATAGCCCTACAAAGACATATATGTGAGTAGTCCCAATGGGACAGTTTTCTGGACAGAAAACCGTGTGCACACACAGAGATACAGATATATATATTTAATATATTAAAAAAGCAGTATGAATTTGTATGAATTATTGGATTTGACCCACCATAAAGAGTAAATATTCTGATTACACTGTAGCAGTTTTCCAATGAATGAACGCAAGACTTCAAAAACCATTTGTGAACATGTTTATGATGTGCAAAACACTACAGGAAATTTGTTTTGAGAATATTTTGCGAAGTATTTCCTGAACAGCTAATTACAAAATTGAGCTTCATTAACAGGGGGGGTCCCCAAGCACACACAAACCTGCGAGGCTTAAGAGTGAGCATTTGTGTTACGAAGCATTCCTATCTTTTCCTGGCCAAACTCTAGAGCAAGAAGCCATCACACGTCTAAAAAATGAAGACGAAGAAGTGAGCAGCGGTCTTACAGGGATGTATACGTCTGTTATTGTAGTGATGTGATCTGAGGAGAAGTGGCAGCGCTCAGCGTCACCCTGGGCTTCTGTCAGGGCCGGGCTGGGGCCGCAGCCCTCGCATGCACAGCCCGGAGTGGCAACGGCTCCGAATTCTGTTCGTAGAGGCGGCTGTTACTGCTGGTTTTGTGCTAAACCGTATGAAACGGATTATCTTTCCTGCAGCTCTCCCTCTCCCCGTCTCTTCCTCGTGGTTTTTTTTTTGATCTGCAGTGTCTATTTAAATGTATATTTTATTGCATCACGACAGTACATCATTCCCACACTTCCCAGAGCTGAATTCTCTATGTCATATATTTCTGATACTCATTTTATTAATGATTCTTTGAAGTCATTATCTCTTTAACTCAAGCCATCACTGACTCTGTATCGTACACATTACCTTAAGGATTTCAGCAAGATGTATATATGCTTTTTAACTGATTTTTGCTTTATTAAAGCTTTCTTGGTGCCCAATTTGTCCTCTGTAATAGAGATGGAACTCGGCTGAAGTTGCTGAAAGCTGAACGTATAATGCATATGTCTGCTTTCCATTAAGATCCCAATGCTGCAACTGTTACTCATGCAAATTAAGCCCTTGAAGTCAGTAGGACTATTCATATTGGTAAGAGCTATTTGTGCAAGTCAGACTTGCAATATCAAGACTTACTTGAGCATGCACCATTTTATTATGCAAACATACGTAAGCAAAGCTATCAATCAAAAAACCCCTAGTCTAAAAGACAGAATGCAAGTAAGAAGAGAAATTTAATTAACTACTATCCAGAAAAGAGGTTTGAGATGGAAAATTCTGCCAAGTATTCTAGGTAAGGGTATGAATGAATAATTGTTAAAATAATAAATCTTTGAATTTCAGCAGTGTAACTATAGCCACTCAACTTCCCTGAACACACACAATCCTTCCATAAAAAAGAACTATCACCATCTTGGGTTTTTTTTCACAATAAAGGTTTTCCTAATTTTAAATACTTTTTTTCTAAGAAAATTCAACCATTATATGGCTTATTCTGCCTATTCAACTCTTCAGAAATTCATCCATAACCAAAGGACCATTCCCTGAGATGCCTGGTTCCTATGGATTCTTGTTCTGCATCCTCTTCATTTGCCTCTGCAATACCCCAGTAACTTTCTACTCCTGAAATCCCTCAACACAATATTCTCAAGTCCAGAAAACTACCTGGAGGGCAGTTATAAACAGAGTCCCTCAGGAATCTGGCCTGGGACTTACCCTTTTTATAATATGTCTCTCAGGGACCTGGAGGGGGAGACAAAAAAGCATCCTCATCAAGTCTGCAGATGGCACCGCACTGAGTGGTGCAAAGGGGAGGGCTGCCAGTCAGATGAGCGGGCCAACAGGAACTTAATGAAATTCAAGAAGTACAAGCACAAAGTGCAGCACCTGGCGTGGAATCTCTGCAACGACAGAGGCTGGAACTGCCTACGACGATAGCAGCTGCTGACGGAAAGTGCATGAGAGTCTGGTGGGCAGTAGGCTAACCAGGATTCAGCAGTGCATCCTGGCAACAGTGATGACTAACAGCATAGTGGGCTGTATCAACAGCAAAATGGCAGACCAACAGTAACCAACACTTAATGGGAAGCAACTATCCTCTTTCACTCAGCACTCAGCCCTCACCTAGACAACTCCAGTCAGTTTTGGGTCAGCCAGGGCAAGAAAGACTTAGAAGAACTTGAGTCCAGGGAAAAGTCACCAAGATGATGATGGGGTTGGAGCATATGACCTATATGAGGAGAACCTGAGAGTTCTTTATCCTGGAGAAGAGAAGGCTT
This sequence comes from Podargus strigoides, assembly GCA_028020825.1. Taxonomy (NCBI): domain Eukaryota; kingdom Metazoa; phylum Chordata; class Aves; order Caprimulgiformes; family Podargidae; genus Podargus; species Podargus strigoides. The sequence continues at coordinate 12,631,814 of CM051630.1, forward strand.
AGGGGAGAGGTTACTGAGAAGATGAAGCCAGGCTCTTTTATTCAGGATGCTTGGAAGAAGAATGAGAAATAAATTCTTAAACTGAAACAGCAGAGGTTCTGACTGGATATAGGGAAGAATTCTTCATTATGAAAATAATTACTTACTGGAACACTTTGCACAAAAACATTGTAGACTCTCCCACCTTCCAGGTTTTTAAGACTCAGCCAGAAAATGCCCTAAGCAACCTGGTCTGAATTTAATGTTGACCCAGCTTTGAGCAAGTGGTTGGACTAGATTACCCACTCAAGTTCTCTTCCAACCTGAGTGATTCTATGATCCCTGTCCTCCTGTATAGGTCCAACTTCCTCCCTTATTCCTTTGTAAAAAAAAAAAAAATCCTTCATTCCCTCATTCACCTAGGATCACCCCCTGGCATGTCTCCCAGTCCATATTTGTCCAGCTTGCTAACTGGGCACAGTCAGCTCACCCCGAGGATAACCTGGCCAGTCTGTACAAGAGTGCTGACTGGCAGCCAACCAGACAGAAAAGCAAAGCAAAGGGAAAAACGGTTGATTTCCCCCCTCAAACTGGGCCACACAGAGGGGCTACCTAGCTGCTGATTATCAATGGATTTAAAAGTTACCTGAAGGGAGAGAGAAGGAAGGCAAATAAACTGTTCAATCACTTAAGGCTAGCTTTTCTTTGGAAAACAGGCTAAGGAAGAAAGAATACAAAATAAATTTCCCCAAAAATGAATTAGTGTCAAGAAACCAGACTACAAAAAGACAGATCTTTAAAAAGTCAGCTTGTCATGCACAACATTCATCATGTGTGGAAGCATCATCACGTCTTCCCTGCTCTAAATTACATTAGTCAAAATCCTGTTAGCATAGGATGTCAGAAGCAGGGTGCATTCCAAAGCTGTATACTACATGAAGATTTGGCATGCTACTTCAATACTTGGATTGTACTTGGCGCAAGGATGAGAAAATTACCAACATACTCCTGAAACAACAAACTCGTCTACGCTTGGAAAGGCTGGCCTAGTTACACTTTCACAAACAGTCATGCATACCACTTTACTGATCTGCTGACCTAAGAGAAGTTCCGATACCATTGTTTACTCAGAGAAAACGCCAAGTAGAAACTGAATCTATGCAAAGGGCTGGAGACTGTTCATTTTCATATATTTCTGTATTAAAGTCTAAGTATTTTTTTTTCTTTGCTGCTACATCTCCTCCTGACTTTCATCCACTCTCATTTATAAAAAGCATACTGGAATTCTGTCTGCCATCAAAGGAAAAAAAAGCTGATCTCTAAATAGGAAATTCCTGAGATATTCTTCTAGTCCACATAATTATTCTTCCCAATTTTAATACAGAAAGGCTTCTCTTCCCTTTGCAAGATTCCCTAGACTGATGATGTGGGAAAAAGAATATAACCTATAGTTTTAAGAGATGTGTATATACACGTATATATATTTTATCATACTATACATACTTAATTTTATCACAAAACACAAATATCCTCAAGATATTATTCATATTTCTAACCCAATCACTGGACTGTGGCTTCATCTACAGGTACTTTTATTTAGGTCCTAGCATTCTGGATTCTGGTCTTAATTGAGCCATCTGATCATTGCAATAATAAGCCATAATATATACATCTACATACATACAGAAATGCAAAACCCAAAATGAAAATTAAGATTAAATAAAACAATTCAACTTATTTCTATCAACAGACTGCTATCATCTGTCTTTTGTTAAAAAAAGTTGAACTTGTTTCTGACTTTTAGATGATCTTCTTAATGTGCTTTAAGTTTGATAACATGGTCATCTTAACTTGCAGTTTCGTGACCAAAATTCTGCAATTTAAAGCAGTAAGGAGCCACTTAAAACACCAAGAAATGTGTAATTTGTTAAATGTAGACATTTTTGATAACAAGTATATGCTTCAAGTCTTTAAAATTACTTTAGCAATGTAATTCTGAACTTTTCCTTGAGCTATGATAAAAACATCATCAAGGATAACACCACAAATGGAGCTAGTGCAAAGCAATGCTCCAAGCCATAATTTTAACCTATTTCTACACTTGTATTTGAGTTTTTATATTTTTAAAGACAAAGGCCACATTCTTCATTCACATGTTCTTGCCAGATCTCTACACCAGAGTACAAGACCATCAAGAATTGATGACTGATTGCATGAACATGTCAATTCTTTGTGGCATGACTCATTTTCAACACATCCTCAGAGGCATCAATTGCTACTAAAGCAGTCAGCTGAGTCACACTAGCCTATATGAAAAACAAGAGGGATCACAAATTAATACCCGCAAAGTAAGCAAATCTCTAATCTGCCAAGCACTTGTAGAACAACACAACAGTCTGTCTACATATCAATTCTTAATTACATGTTTGGAAGCTTTAATAGCAAACCATGGTTCAATCAGCATTTAATAAAGATCTACAGTATCTGAGACAGCATGCAAAGGAAGTGTGTTAGACTGTCTTTGTTACAAATAAACTATATTCTATTTAAAAGTTTGAGATATTGCAATAGTTTCTATAAAGTTAGAACTTGAATCTAAGTTCCAAAAACCTTGAGGGGAAAAAACGCTCAGCAATATTATTCTGATATTGGCATATGTGTCACTAGCACAAGATTGTTTTTTAGAAACATAAAAGCACCTAAACCTTGTCATTGAAAACTTTCAGGTCCCAAGAACTGAAAATTCCAAAGAGTGCCATCATGTCCTTAGCTATCTGAAAGGTACTGGCTTTGCTGCACTTTAAAAGTTTAATTATATTTTATTGATCAAACAAACTGAAACAAATCGTAAGAAGAGTACTGCCTTATTTGAGAAGCAGAAGAAAAATACTATCTTTGCAGATAGGCTTTCAAAGAATCAAAAAGTTACTTTAATAATTTATACTTTAAGAGGACTGACAGGATTCAGATCAAAGATGAAAAAAATTATTTGTAAAACATTAGGTCTGACTATGATTATTGATGTGATAAATTATTGAGTGCCTGTATAAAATCTCTTTACGTTTACACTTAAAACAGAAAAACCTTGAAAAACTGGTTTTAAACAGTTAAACAGTATGTATTTAGGGCTTGTATTTGCCTTGTCCTTCAACAGAAACACTGGGAGAGTGCATAATTAGTCTCTATTTGCTCTAATCACAGGTCAGCCAGAACTGCAGAAACCACTCTCTGCTATTATCTTAAAACCAGGTACAACTTCTTAAACTCTGTGCATGAAATACTGGCCCAAGGTGCAACTGGAACCAGACTTCATAGGTCCGGGCCTCTTCCCTTACAGCTAGCTTGCATACTACAAGATGGAAACCAATCACAGAAGTTCATCTCCCTCAAATCGGGGACATTATTTGTTTAAAATTTTATTTAACCTCATTCAACAGCATCAGATCTACAATAATGTAACAGAGGCATCTGGTCATATCTACCTACCTCATCCCCACTGCACACTAAGTACCAGGCTGTGCCTCATACTGCATCTACAATTGTAGGCTCAAGCCCCCTTCCTCTTTTATCACAACAGAACCACTAGTTTTACATGCCTTAGTCCCTCTGCAATCTTTCCCATAAGGAAAAGCAAGGTATTAGAAAAACTACCACTTGAATTTCTACAGCCTTCCAAACAATGCAATTCTTTACTAAATTAAATTCCTCCATTTCAACAGCATACTGATGCTTTTGCAGAAACTGATGATTTTACAGTTCTACTGTAGGTGTCAGCAGTGAAACATTTAAAACACCTTAATCTCTGTAGAATTACATGTCATTAAGTACAAGATGATCACTTCAGTACTCACTGTTCAAGACTTAAGCTATACAGGAACTTCTGGAGACTAACAGCTGAAAAAAATGGGGAAAAAGAAGAGAGCAATTCACTTTCTAAAACTAGACAAGGAATATCTGTATGTCCTAAGACACTCCACATGTGGTCTCTATAGAAATCAGGTCATGAAGTCAACAGAATAGGTGCTTTGAAATCAATCAATAGGTGCTTTGTCTAATACTATTATATTAATAATTCTAAACTGAGCAACAGCATTTAACTATCAGGCTGACTAAACACTACTGAGGAGCCATAAATGGCAATTATTGAACTAACTTTTCCCAACCTAACCAGGTGGGACTTTAGAGCAGGGTACATCTCCCATGTAGCAGTCTCCTCAGCCTACAAAGTAATCCATCAACACTGCATTCATATTGCTATCAATGGGAAAACTCAATCTAAAATACTAACCTAGAGTATGTCATGGAACACAACAAAGGAAAAAACTGAGGAGGCTGGTTGAGTACAAAATACCCTGGGGTTGTATTGAGGGTGCTAGACAGACAGACTTGAAGTATTAAAGACTGAAGGAACAGCTTGTTAAACAGAGTGATAGTGCAAACAACAAATTACTAGCTCTGATGATTAGGATTAGAGATTCCTAGAGGTACAGGACAACCTAGTGATCCCAGGCAAAAGAAGCAGTATGATATTTTTAGCTGTAATTTTCTGGTTTTAGTCCTTTAAATAAAAGCTTTACTTTTTAAGTCTTTCTAACTAAATGCACAAATAATTTAATAAATACTGACTTGCACTGTTAAACCTATCTGGCGCTGAAAGACAAGATGAAGAAAGGAGGAATCAAAAAAACTTTAGTTGCTACTTTCACAAAAACAGCCAATTGAAATAAAGTTGTTTGAGCAGGCATCTCTGAGGAACCTATAACCTGGAGTGTATTTAGGGAAGCCACAGGCTAGGGAGCATTTCCTGCCAACCTAGAGAGAATCAGTGCCAAGCACTTTGAGATCTGGGAAATGATTCCCTCCAGCAGGCACAAACCAGCACCCCTTTGAGAGGCAGATGGCCAAGATATATTCCTAAACTCCAAACCAGTCTTGAACTGAAATGGAAAATATTTTGTAAACCAGTATCTAATAGCATTCAACACTATACTTCCAGTTCACCTTCATATGAAATAAATTGACTCTGTTAAAGATAATTACTTTTTATCACTGTGTAATTGTTATTTACAAAATAATGGAAGACCCTACATAAATTACTTCAGTAAGGTTGATTGTAAAAGAACATTCCTCCTCTCATAGGATAAAAATTTTCTCATGAACTGGCTTCTGGATAAAACTGGACAGTCTTCTTGAGAACTCCACTTGCTGATTGTAGTATTTGTTCTATATTTCTTCAGAACTTCCCACTTTGAGATGATTCCCCAGGAAGCATTTTTTGAAATTGAGAAACTGGTGAAACATCAGTTACTTTTTAAAAATAAATCAATAAATCCCAAATTTACAGATTAAAATCCTCAAAATACATAACTGCTTTCTGCGCAAGACACAGCAGGAAAAAAAAAAGGATAACCAGCCATACAGTTGTAATGCAACCTAAAGAATAAAAATTCTGAGTAAATGTTACACAAATTTTAATAGTCTCTTCTCCTCCTGCTCCCTCCAAAGTAAATGCCAGCCAATTTATTCTAGCAAAGATTCAACTAAGACTCAAGCTCTGTAGTGTGAATGCACTGGTACAAAACCACTCATAAAGTTTGTTTCAGGTTCTATTGTGGATTTAACTTACTCAGTATAAAACATGCTATAATACATAGTTATGTATTCATATAATTGTATAAAAAGTTAAGAACAGCTATACTGGGTAATGCAGTCTGGCATCCTTTCTCTAACAGCAATAGTGGGAGATGCTGCTAGAAGACTACTGAAAAAAATAAAAGTGTGCAGTGGTAACTCTGCAACAACACACAGCCTAGGACCATCCAAAGTTACAGGATCTTATCTCTCTCTCTATTAGGTCAGGATGGATTTTTTTTCCCCATCAATTTGTCAAGTGATTTTTTTGAACCTGCAATATCCTAAAACAAAGAATTCCACAACTCGCCCAGCAAGAAAAAAAAACCCAGCCCTTTTTGCTTGTTTTGAACTTCTACCTTGGAATTTCGTTTGATATTCCTAATTCTTGTAAAGGGAAAACCAGAAAACTAGCTCCATTCTTGGGAGTCATCTTGGTATAGTTATTTTAACACAACAGAGCCAGAGAAATAGTTGTACCCATGCAAAAATCTACGTGTAGCCCAGGCCAAAATGTCTGATCTTATTTTCTGTGCAGATTGAAAGCTCTTATGCAAGTTGGTGAGATTTGGAGCAGGGGGGGAAAAAAAAAAAAATTATCAACTAGAAAAAGAATTTCTCAAGAATCATTCTTAACCCTACTTATATGATCAGTGATTTTTGATTAAAGTCATGCAAGAACAACACAAAAAAGCCTTCACTTCTCTAAGAATTCTCATCCAGGTGGATAAGTCTGGGAACCCGCACATAATTCATACTTTTTGGCAAAAAGAAAGAACTAATTTGAGAAGAGGCCTGACCTAAAATATATACAACCAGACATTCCAGTTTCCAAAATTCTGTCTCTAAGCTAGATAATTAAACAACTGAAAGGTAGCTATTAATCATCCCTAAAGAGTCTTTTTATTACCCTTAGTGGTTTGTCTCTAACAGAACCAAGCTAGTCACCAAGTAACATTATGCACAGGTATGCGGAGGCTTGGAAAATGGAAGGAGCTGCCACAAATCATGGAAGCATGAATATGTTAGCAGTGCATCTATAAGACAATACCTAGCATTCAGATGACAAGGAACCCTTGCAGCTTGATCAGAGAGAACAGAAAGAATGTAAACTCTGAAGGAATAGAAGCTGGGGTTTTTTTTCTGTAACTAAACTCTGTATTATGTAATTTCCTTTAGAAGAAATCAAAATCTCAATGTTACCGTAATTTTGATTTTTAATTCCTTCTCTTCTAATAATTCCTCTTTAAGATTACATTTGTGCAATTTCATGTGTATATCCTAAAAGAAGGGAGGATGCTGAAGTTATTAAAAGGGAGGCACTGAAGGTCAAAGTATTTTTGAGAACTACATGCAGATCGTACCCTATAATCCCAGTAACCTGTGCTGCAGCAACAACAGCGTGAGGAAAATGTAAAAGACAGAAAGGAATGAGAACTGAAAGAGGTGCAGGTCTCAACAAGTCAAATGAGAATGTACAGATTATAGTTATATGATTTTTTTTTAACCTTAGTTTTCTCAAAACATAAATACAATACAATATAATAAGTATGTCCAAAGACACTCAGGAACATTCAAAAATAAATACAGAGTGACTTTAAAGAACTGGAAAATATGTTCACTACTTTTATGAATAATGATACATGCCTCAATGCACTTCTTTGTTTGGTTACTCACTACAGAGTCAAAACAGAAGAGATTGTTAGACGGACCAGATGAGAAAGAACTAATTTAGCAATGAGACCAATAAGAGTCCTTAAGAAAACGACAGAGAAGTTGTTAGTTGGGGATTTATGCCCTAAGTGTATTCATGCAGGCTAGAAGAATGTGCTTTTTGGGCTAATCACAGAATCAATTTGGTTGGAAAAGACCTTTAAGATCAAGTCCAACTGTTATCCTAGCACTGCCCAAGATCAGAAGATACTAAACTATTACAGGACCTCAGGCTTAAGTACAAGAAGTATACGGTTATGACAGTAAGTCAGGTGAGACAGAGACGGAAAAGAACTGTTGTAAGAATGTCAGAGACAACAAACACATGTGGAGGCACAGATGCCAGCATCCTGTAACACAGTGCCTACAGTAACAGAACGCACGCTCAATCACATCCACACAAGAATTAAAAGGAGTATCAAGTATAAGAATTAGCCTATATGCTTCTGTTCTTTTAAAGCAACTTCCATTAACAATGAAAACATTTTGGCTTCCTCCCCCTGGAGAAATCATCTCTCTGACACTAGAAAAGTCTTATTGGTGACATGCCTAAAACAGGTATCACAGCTGTCCACTACAAGCCTGATGCCAGGCAGACTAGCTCAACATGAGGCCTCATCTGATGGAGGCGGGATAGACACGTCATCTGGAAAGGGTACGCACGAAGAATACAGGAAATTATAAAGGATACCAGAAGGACAGACTGAAGACCATAACCTGAATTTCAGAACGTCAGCACCTTCATCTGTGTATGTCCAGGATTAGAGGAAAAGTTGTCAAGATCAGGACACTGTGCCACATTCAATTAATAACAAATCCGTGCATCACCAGATCGTCCACTACTACAAAGATTATCCAGATCAGACGTCGTTATTTGACTTTGTCAAAATAGTTGTAGTTTACGATAGTTGATGTTAAAGTCGCACTTCTACATTACTGTGTAAGAACAGATGGTGGTACCTCATCTGGCACAACATCCAGTGTTGCAGCTACTTCCTTGAAAATGAATACCTTTTCATTAATTTCATTTTCATTGAATGTCTTTGTTCAACACTTCGCAACATTCGGCTGTGACTTTCTTAACATTGGACACTGCAAAACTGGTTAAAGCATAGACTAACACTCTCCATATTATAAACACTAAAACAAGATGTCAAATTGCCAATGAGTTATAGCAGAATCTGGACTGTGTATGCAGTAGACTCAGCAACACGAAGGAGGCTAACAAACGCAATTCGAACTCATGGGAGAAGGAAAGACTAAAGTGAAGTTTATGAGGTTTTTCAGTAATTTTAAGAAATGAAAACATTACAACCTTAGTATGAGCAGCAGGATTGCCAAATAAACGTAACAAACAATGATTTCAACATGTTTTAGAAAACATTACCTTTTACTTTTTCTCTCTTAAATGATCCTTGAAGATGCTGCTCACTGATCAATGACTTCCTCCTCCACAAAGATGTTCCAGCATGTGTTGAGAATTGGGGACATTAGTACCACCTCTAGAGCATGGAGTTTGCCTACAGGGATAATGTAAGTCAGCTTTATTGCAATATTGAATGGTTCTCTAAGGTTTTCTTTTTATTGTTCTTATTTTACATCCAATATTTATTACCAGAAATCTCTTTATGAGGTGGACTTTATAAGTGAATCTGGTAGAGAATGCATGTCCACAGAATGATGATCTTAATTTTACCCTCCTTTGCAGAGACCAACAAATTTAAGCCATTCAGTTCCCAGATACAAACTTACTCCAAGGCTGGGCAACGTATTTTGGTAGGCCCTGAAGGCCAGAACTGCCTTCTAGAAATAGCAAGACCTTTTAAAGAAGGCTCTTCCACTACATTCATAAAACAGAAGCAATGTATTATGGTGAAAACAAAACTTGAATTCTCCATATATTTCTGGGAGCAAGTAGTATGGTCATGCTCTCACAGTTTGATTGGAGTAAAACCTTTGAAAATGATGCCTGAATAAACAGTCTCATTTTCTTCATAAATAATCATAGTTTGAACATATCTACATTTATTTTGAGAAACTACTGCTGATGAAATAAGATCAGTTCTGGCACTTAGAGGTGATACTGCTAAAAGCATAACTCAGATTCTGTAGTGTCACTGCAGAACCAATAAGATTAATAAAAAGAAAACCTTAGAAATACACAAAAACTATTGAACAGAAGCTGCCCTACCTTTCACAGAAAGGCAGACTCCAAGCTCTCAGGTGGTACTGAAGTTACGATTCCAACACATGTTGGGACATCTTGTAAAACAGGAAGTCTAATCATGGACCTATTAAAGAAAGAACAACAATATGGTTTAACATTCTGCTGAAATACTTACTGGTTATGTTTATTTGGCAACACTGCTGCTGATACTAAGATGGGCATGTATTCCCACCTTTTTTGAAAAGGAGATCATAAATTTAAATAGCATATAACTGTCTTATAATACTGGAACATTAACAACCAATTAAGTTGGAATATAAAACCAGATTCTCTATTGAACATGTACAATAAACTCTAATCTCAACATAAGAAACTAAATTACCACAACTATGGGCATTGATAAGAAGATTGGGAGCAGTGCACACCTCCCAGTCTTAATAAAATTTCTAGCAAATTGCTTGTTTTACACTAATGAAAAAACCCTTAACTCTGCACTTAGTCACAGAACTATTCCACATGTCAGAATGTAGATACATTTCTAAACCTGCCACATCTCTGCAGGTGACATACTGAAGTTTATAGGAATTAGGGAAAGTCAACATACTTGGCATGCACAATAACATGCAATTTGGATTATACAATACCTAACACAACTTTTTTTCCTGAGAAAAAGCAACTAGCATCACAGAAAACACCACTCTAGGTACAGTTCAAGTAGACTAAGCATGTTGTTAGGACAATGCATGACTTCCAAATGCTATACTTAGGAACAAGTACAGGTTAGAACTATCTCCAAACACAATCAAGAGTTCTGTCCACAAGTATTTAAGAAGGTCATCCTGACAGAAAGATGCTGGAGGAAAGACTGATATTAGAAGGAATATTTCAGTTTGAAGAAAAGTCAACTCATAGATAAAAAGCTTAAGTCAACAATGAAAATGACTAAGTCACATCAACAAAAAGTGAAATGAAAACAAAAAATTATGTTCACAGGCAATCAGAATTTCAGAACCCACAACAACTGTAAGTAGATATAAAAACCCTCTGAAGTAAACCAACCAGAGAAAAAAGTATACTTTTATGTTCGAACTGCTCTGTATATGAAAGAGCAATCATCAACAGTACAGTTTCATCTCATTCAAACATGACTACAACTGTTGACAAACAAACAGATGCAACAGGGATGACAAAATGATTCTTATTAAACTAGTAACAAACGCTTTAAATAGAGGCTCTGAAATCTACTGGCCTAGTTCCATGAAGGATATCCCAAACAGTTTTTAGATGATTTAGCAATAAAAAAATCCCCTCTAGAGTATTCAAAATATTTATTTAAAATATATACATATGCATACAACTAGTCTGCCACTGTGATGCCACATAGCAGATTCAATATACTCCAGGAATACAGAAAACACAAATAAACTATTTCCTTATATTTTAACATGTATTTTTATAGCAGACATGCAATTCAAGTGTGACTGAACAAAGAAAGACTCCAGACATAACAACAATCAGTATTTCATCAGACAGAATTAAAAAATAGATTACATATAAAACAACAAAAAAATGAATCTATAAATTATATTGAGCCTAACCCTACAATTGCTACGCTGATAGAGACAGTGGCTTAAATCTATCAAGACAAGCTTCTCTGAAGCAGTTTTAAGGAAGACTGCAGGCCTTTTAACTACTGGACTAGGAGCATTTGGATTCATCAGCACACTTGCAAGCTTCATAATAACTGGCCTGCACCACTATGCGTGTTCTAGCCTAAAAACCTATTTGGATGAAGCAAGAGAATCCAGTACTAATTTTGCAATAGGAAATGTTGCAGTGTATGCCGTGTTGTTGATGTAATAGACTTTCTCCAAAGGAAATTTATAACAATGCTAGGCAACAGACATAAACACAGTATTTCATAAAATCATGCTATAGAAAAATTGATTTCCTAATACAAATGTAAAAATAATTCTGAATGAATGTGAAAAATATCAATGATTCTCAAATATATGTGATAAAAATGTATTGAAGTAAAAATAATTTTAAAATACAAGATGGACAGTTAAACTGCATTCAATATGGCCAAACCAGTCCCACATTTCTTAGAATGTCACATTTGTAATTATTCTACTCAGTCATGTTATCAAACTGAACTAGAAAAACTGGATTAAGAATATTGAAAGTGAAGAGAAAGAGAGAAAGAAACAATCTAAGTCAAAGAACTTGACAATATGCCAAACTTATGTTTGGAGTCCTGTGTCCAGTTCTGGGCTCCCCAGTTCCAGAGGGACATGGAGCTACTGGAAAGAGTCCAGCGCAGGGCCACTGAGATGATGAAGGGATTGGAGCATCTCCCACATGAGGAGAGGCTGAAGGAGCTGGGTCTGTTTAGCTTGGAGAAGAGGAGGCTGAGGGGGGATCTCATGAATGCTTATAAATATCTCAAGGGCAGGTGTCAGGAAGATGGGGCCAGACTCTTCTTGGTGGTGTCCAGTGACAGGACAAGGGGCAATGGGCACAAACTGGAACACAGGAGGTTCAATCTTAACATAAAGAAGCACTTCTTTACTGTGAGGGTGACAGAGCACTGGCACAGGCTGCCCAGAGAGACTGTGGAGTCTCTGTCTCTGGAGACATTTCAAACCTGTCTGGACGTGCTCCTGTGTGATCTACTCTAGAATCCTGCTCTAGTAGGGGGGTTGGACTAGATGATCTATGTAGGTCCCTTCTAACCCCTACCACTCTGTGATTCTGTGATTATTATTGCATTAAGACAGTTAATTTATGGTTAAGATTCTCCACAAGTGACATTTTAGGGATAGCCAAGTAAAAGCAAAATGGCATCATCTGGTTGTAGAAGAAATCAGTTAGAATTAAAACAAAAGCTGTGGGAATTAATAAACTGCTGCAGATTCTAAGCTTGTGAGGATATCACTAGTGGAGGTTCTAGAGACCACCAACTCTCAGTCAAAAGACTTCTCGGGAAAGTACACAACATATCTGTTCCCTTTTTTGGTGGATTTACTTATCAGGCAACATAAAGCCTTTTATCCCATCCTTCACTATGTCCTGCTACCTTTCACTAATATTAAATATAGTGCAGCCTAATTCTTACCTGCTCTCAGAAACAATGCTGTAATAAAGTAATTCCTGAGTCAAGGAGTTTCTGTTTTCACAAGATGGTCACAAACCAGAGAAAACCGTTCATACTTAAACAACCTGCTAAGTCATATTGTTTTATTCATTAAAGCGTTGCCCATTTTGGTAAACAATGGAAACTCAGAATGTCAAAAACTAGCTTCTAAAACCTGACTAATACAGCATTATTACCCACCAACACATAGCTTATGAACGAATAAAAGTGAAACAATTACAATTATTAAGGTTATTTTTCTTGTTTCTTTCCCATAAGAACCACATGAAAAAGCTATGATTTTTCAGTGTTATTTATTTGTGCGGGTCTAACCAGCTTATCTTGCCTTTGAAAGAAATACTACCCATTTTACTAATAAAGTTAAAGACCTAGAAAGTATTATAAGTTCGTATGCACATCAGCATGCACATGCATGAGAAGAACATCAACCTCTGCCTCTCAACTTCCCAAAAGGAGAAACAAAAGCCTTACGACTCTTAGCATATGTTTCACTGTGCTGTGCTCTCACGTAGAAAGATCAGGGTTTAAAGTTTTATGATTCTGAATGGAATAGCAAAAGAAATATATTATTTGCTAAGAAATATCCACTCTTGATTTTACATTAAAGAAGAATTTGAAACAGTCACAGCCCTGTCTTCCTACATGAACAAATGGCAATGATTACCAGCCAAAAATTACTAGATACAAAATTGGATATGGAAGCATGTGGGAAGCGGATGAATATCTTTGCATGAATTACCTTTCAGTTACTTCTTCCATTTAAAAGGATCAATAATAATATTAGTCATTTAGATTTAAAATAAACTTTGGATGATAACACTGCCAAGTTACAGTAGAGATAAGAACATACAATATATTAAGAAACCTCTTTCACTATAACTCTGAGGCATTTGGCTGGTGGTTACTGCCAAAGACTGAATAGCATCTGCTCTCACTTTAGCAGTTTATATTCTGACTCTGGTGAATGGAAGCACAATCTCTGAAACAGCCTTTGGGGAACACTACTGAGTTGCTCGACAGAGCTCTTACTCAGAAAAGAGAGAAGGAGATTAATATTACAGAAAACTTGAAAGATCTAGTTTCTGAGAAAGGAGAGAAGAACAGAACAGTTTCCTAATACTGTACATGCCGCAAATCTCTCTTCTACTAAAACATTAAAAATTTGCCCTAAAACTGAAGTGATCATCAACTGTGAATAGATTTAAAGGTAGAAAATAAGGTCTGTTTAAGTCCTACTCAGGTAAAAGTAAGAAGAAACAATGTATTTTATCTCATTTGTCAACACACATAACAAAAACAGAAGAATGAGGACTCACATAACATACTTTTTTTTTTTCCTAATGTGCTTGAGAAGGTCACAGACTCCTTTGCTTAGTCTTGGTGTGTCTAGGCAACAGCTACATATGGTAAGACTGAGTTTTGTCGTGAACTTACAATGTTGTTATTTTAAGTGCCCAGTAGCACAAACTACTAAATTTGTGTGTGGTCCTATGCAATCAACAAATCTGGCCACACACGCTGAAAAACAAGATTCTAAAACTTCAAAATCAGCTGAAGGAATTCTCTCCTCAAGAGCCACAGATTCCAGATAGTAGCCACCAGTGAAGCCCACAGCCACTTTCAAAACTATAAAAGGCTTCATGTAAAGCCAAAATAAAGCTCTAAAAGTGGCTGCAGGAGATCCCTAGGAGTGGCCGCTCTTTTGGATTCACTGCTTTTGAGAAGTAAATCCCTGCAGCTGCTTTTAAAAAGCTTTGAAAGTTTCATTTCAATTATCAAAGCCAATAAAGCTTCAAAAACAGCCATCGGGATTTGTTCCTCAGAGGAGCAAACCCCAAAAGGCAGTGATGAATAGTGTGATGGGTTCTGTGGCTCTTAAAGTATGTACAGATTCCTGTAAGTCCTACACTTGTAATTACAGCTCCATGTTGTGCAGCAATTGTTACACCCAGACAGTTTGTTAAGGCTTATATGGCTAATTCATAACTGATTTCCCATTCTTTTTAACAGTTTTATGTCTATTTCCTTTTCGGGTTTTTACACTTGTATAAATTATTACATGAGCATCCCTCACAACTGTTTCTCAAACAAATTTCGTTAAAAGTCTTGGCAGCTTCCTATCTCAGGTGGTGGTAAGCCATTTCACAAAATGCTGCACATAGGCATTCCCAGACTGCATCACATAATGCCATCATCACATCATTGCACCGTGATAACTATAGCGTGCAAAATAACTCATTTCTCTGAATGAGAACTTGAGAAGGCGCTAATTAAAATACAAGAGTGAAGCTTGACAATAAGTCAGTGAAGAACTCTGCCTGCAACTGCAATATAAAAAGGCTTCCATTAATTCAATGAATACAAACACAAATAACATTTCAGTAGTAACCTCACTGTAATGATTGGTAACAAGATTTTTGTCTTATCTTTAAAATTATGAGAACTAGATCCCTAAAAATTTTACAAATTTCACTAGTGACATAAGCACAGTTCTAAAAGAAATATATGATTTATGTCCCTAAACAATTGAAGCTTAGCATCTTAAGACACTGATAGCTCTGCAAATATACCAAAATTATGTTGAAAAAAATACATTTAGGTACTAGAACATATATAGTATATTAACAAAGGATGTCATATAAAATACATTCTAAGCATACTTACTAACCTTAAAACAGCATGGATTTTGAATAGTTATTTTTTTCTGCTAAAGTTTTTTAACTTCCATTTTCAAATGTCAGACTGAATAAATACACCTTTTTGCCAGGATAAAGAAACATACCTTTCTGAAAAAATGCTTTAAGAAAATCACTATGAACTTAAATAGATTCAGGTGTTAAGAACTGAATTTTGTATGGGGAAAGAAAATCTTGACAGATAACTTCAACATTCTGTTAAATCTTATTCACAGGTGTCCTCTGTGACCTGTACTACTTACTTTACCTCTCTGTTTCAATCTTCTCATGTGTAAAACATGAAGGAGGATTGTGAGAAATAATTAATGTTTGCGAAGAGCTTTGAGATCCTTGGATATAAAAAACATGGGGAAAGCATGAAGTATAAAAGTACCAGTATACTATTTTTTTCTGATTTAACTAAGTTACTTTTATCCCAAAAACCTTGAAAGTTTAGTAATACGAGATTATATAATAAAATGCTTACAAAACAATCTTAAGTGCTAAGCATATTCTGTTACTCAGAATCACACAACTCCAAAGGAAACACTATCAAAAGGAAAGGACGTTTCTCACCCATTTCAAGTATGCGTTTATGTAGAGGTATAGCAGCAAGAAAAGGTTCATCTTTACAAGACTGGATCTGGGTTCCAACCAAGTCAGAGTTGGTAGCCATAATTCGGGCACTTTCTTCATTAAGATTAACGCCAGCCATAGAGGCAACATCGTTGATGTCATCATCATCTCTATAATGAAAAAAAAAAAAAAATCCACACAAATAAAAATAATTCTGCATGTGATATATTCATTTTGCACATTAACTGCTTCTCCAAAAGTAATCATCATGCAAAATGCTCGGTGGCTGGGACAACTTGAGGCACAACCACTAGGGTCTCCCCATTTTCATAGAACACACTGTAGACTCAGAAATAACTAAATATTTCTCTGATCACACTAGGAAAACTTTAGAAGTAGGACGATTTGCCTGTAAGAAAAAGTGTGACAGAGGTGTCTTTTCAGGAAACTAAAGGCAATGATCACCACTAAAGACAGAGCCTTTGGCTATCCTCTTTATGCTGAAAACTAGGAGTGAAATGATAAAATAAATAAAAACACCACAGACATTAAAAGCAATAACATGAATTTGGAATCCTACACTGTTTCACAAGTTCCTATCAAAACAGGCAGCAAAGCATTTGCAGCAATAATCAGGGAACATTCCTTGATCATGATGAGTTCAGAGGTAAGTTTGGGTTCCAAGTGTGGTTTGAACATGCCCTGGCATTTTCTCTGGCAACATACAAAAATCAGCTAACATGTCAACTAGTTTTAGAAAAATGAGCTGCATTTGAGCACTTCCCATCCCTTTCCAGGCCATGCAATACCCTTCCTAACAGCTTGAGGAAGTACTGACTAAGAAACCTGAGTTTCCATACCTGTATCTCCCAAGCATCTTTTACCTCCCACCTCTATGAGGTACGACTCATAACATGCAAACAACCATCTCTTTTTAGCACAATCTGTTTAGGGGTTATTGCTGACATGAATGCTGTATTTCAGCATATTCTAGGAGCTATTACACAACCTTTGAGAATATACATGGTAAAGTTCCACATAAATCCAAGTCCAGACTCCTACTACTGCATAGAGCAAACAGATGAAAGCTTGATTTAAAAGATTTTTTAAAAATTATTACATAAATGCCATTCTATGCACCCTAGAATACTTTCTGTCACCTTGTAACAAGTTTAACACCTACAGTAAAAACCAAAAGCTACAAGTAAGGTCTGAGAACGAAAGGAGAGAAATTTAGAAATCCATGACCTAGGCCCTCCCTGCCCTCCCATACTTTCCTTGGTACCTACTCTAGAGTGGTCAATTTTGGTGGAAGACTTGTGTGGTTTGTTAGATATTGGGTTTGTTTTCTTTTGCAGGAAGAAGCTAAGAAGGGATTTTTGTTTGTATAAACTTGGAGAAATGTGCTGAACACTTGAGGCAGAAAATGAAAAATTTTACAATGATTGTCAGAGAAATGCTACACAAATAAGCTTTTATTATTTTCCACAAGTGCTAAGTGATTTCTTCTCTTAGAAAGGAATTCCTGAGGATAGTGTCACAAAACTGATCTCCTGCCTTGATGGTTTTCCTGCTGAGTCTAAAGGATTTTAATTTTCATGTTTCACATATCTGTATGTGATACCCATAGGAGGGTCACAAGAGCTGCCACATAGAAACTGGACTCCTACGCATTTCTCTATATACAGCCCCCGTGATCTCACTTGCTTTAGCAAGCATTTATCACACAGTTACGCACAATCTGGCTAGCAGTAAGTAATATAGTCTCAGTGCTGTATTTCCAGATGAGATTGCCACGACTAAGGTACTTTCATCTCCTTCAAGCAATCATCCATACAAAAACCAAGACAGCACTCTTGACTTTCAGAACACAATTTTTACGAGAAGTTTCTACTTATCTCTAACTTAATAGCTGAAGAAAGTACATCAATCTTTTACTTTCCTTCTGCTTAGCATTTTAGCTATTCCAAATTTTATTTAGAATACAAATCTGTGACAACATTACAGACAAACAAATATTGTCTCAAATAAAAACAGAAAATTAATTCGGGCACAAACCAAGAAGATTCCAACGAAATTACCAAAATCAATGCAATAGCACTTACAAAGACCACCACTGTAACTCCTGGACAGAATAATTTCCTTCCATCTTACATTGGCAATCTACTATCTGTGAGTACATTTTTTTTATTTTTTTTTTAAATGTTACTTGGAAGATGTGAAATGTTTCAATCATAGTTGGGACTACATTTTTTTTTTCAGTCTAATGGGAAAAACTATCAACATATCCTTCTTGACTCTGAGGAACTTCATAATGAAAAAGAGCTTGGGTTTGGATACCAAAATACACACACATTTTATATATAAAAAGGGCTGCCATTCTTGCCAAACAATTTCCTATAAAAGTCAACTTTTACGTCCAGATGAGTGAGTTTTCAGAAGTCATTCCATGGAACAAAGATGCCATCCAGTGGTCATCTAGACTGATGATTACTGTCTACCCCTTTTCATCCCAGCACAGTATTTAACGATTTCATGTTTCTTGGCATATATTACTGTGCTCATACTAATTATACTGTTTCAGTAATTATTTCTCCTTTTTAATGAATTAAATTCTGAGTCTTACGAGATAAATCTAACATTCCAACATGCATGCAATTTTTAAGACAGCATGGGTTCTCAAACTCTTTCCAAACACTAGCTATATCTTAGACTAGTCTCAGAGTTCAATTCTTCCTCCTATATTCAATTTCTTGTAACACCTCTCTCTCTCATCTCCATGAAAAACACTTGTGCAATTACAAAAAAAACCCCCAAACTTATTTGAAAATAAGAAAGAAAAACCAAAGTATTAGCACAGTTGTCCACAACATGCTTCAAAGATTTTGTTTAAACTGAGACAAGCCATTACAAAAATCTAGTAGCATATTCTTTATGAACAGATTTTTAACTGCACAACTGCATAATATTTTTCTTTCTTGTGCATTTTATAAGATTTGCGCCAATGATGTCCAAATTTGCAATAGTGAACTGCTACCAAATAAGCTGTAAGAATGCATAAAGCAACTGAGACAACATTATACTATTGAGTCTCCTCTCTCTCAAAAGTGAAATTTCATGTTGTTAGGGCAAAGCCCCTACACATATGCAAGACTCTGAACAAGTCTACAAATTCCATGGATCACAAGATCAGAGATTAACAAAACCACATTGGATAAAAACAGTGACTTGAAATTACAGTAACAACCACTACTAGATTACATCTCATAATGGCATAAATTCTATTTGCACAAATTTATTATAATGCTTATTCTGACTTTCAAGCTTTTATTTGAAATTTCTCCCTCATACTGTTTTGCCATACAATTCATTCACAGTCTATGTTGGACCTTCTCACTGATAAGCAAAAGGGATGACAGAACATACCACATTTGGGGCCAACATTTTCCTTTAATTTGAAAAATACAGAAAAAATACACAATCACCTTATAGCTTGAAATATTTATTTGGAAAAACAAAGAAACTTAAAGCTTAAAGTTTTACGTGATTTACTATTTTGAGATGAAAACTTTGAAGTTATCCATTTAACACCTACATTAGCTTTCTAGCTCTCCTTAAGAGTTCAAGCATGTATCTCCATACTTGGAGACACGTACAACTAGACAAGTCCTCCCTGACCTAACAAAACCTAGTCTGAGACTAGTTGACCTCCTAAGGTCCCTTCTTCCAACTGAAATTATTCTGACTCAATGTCAGAGGGAACAAATATTTCCATTAGTTCTTTACACTGGCCACAATCTGAACTATGGGTAATAATTACTTTGAGAGTCTGCTACTTCTGCTGTCATCAGTGGTAGATTATGTTAGAGCTCTGAGGTTACCAAACTAGATGTACATAGCAGCTGTAGCCAAATACGCAAGCCCCTAGAGCAGACTTCAGGGCTTTCTGCTTCATCTCTTCCAACTACAGAAACCTCTAGCTGGACTATTATGGTACAAATGTAAGTCTGGATCTCTCCTGTAAAGCAAACAAACAAAAAATTCCAAAAGATGGAATTCAAATTTCCATCCTTAGCTATTAACATAGCTGAAAAGTCAACTAAATGGAGTGGTCTGTAGCGCTCTCTGAAAAATTTAGCAACAGTAAATTTTAATACCAAAAAAGGTGACCTAAAATTTCATGAATACAACAACTTTACATCGCAGAAGTCTTGGGTTGAAAATTCTGCATCATAGAACAGCTACTATAATATCTACTGAACTTATGTAAGCAGCCTTACAGTTCATTAATAAATGCTGACATTAAAGGCTAAGCCGTAATATGCAAAATTCCTAATTGCTACGTCTTTTATGTAATTCCTTCCTGCATTTCCCACAGTCCAGAATAGAAGAAACTGAAAATAACAAAGTTCACATTTCCATTTCTAGTGACCAACATTTTGCTCACAAGAGTGAAAAGCTCAAGTAAGTTATTTTAAAGAAAGCAGAATATAAAATAATGAAACAAATATGCAATAATAAAACACTAAGGGCAAAATAAATTTATACATAACACAACTATTTTTCAAAATTCTTGCTTTGCTTTAGATGCCAGTTTGCCTTCTGGCTAAAAACACATTCTTCACACATGCTGGGAATGTTGAGGAAAACTAGTCAGCATTCAGAGGATTAATACAGATTTCCAGCTCTGTGCCTTTAGGCTTAATAGTCAGACATCTATTTGTCCTCAGGAGAGGTTAGGGGTTGAAATGCAAATATGCAAACAACTGAATTCTTTGTTAAGATATCAAGAAAAACCTTGATCTTTGCTGCTGTTTAATAAATCCTTGCAATTTTATGGACTTATTTAAATGCAGCTTTGTGTCTTACTATTTTGAAGGAGAAAACAATGCAAGGAAACAAACACATTCATTCTGACTAAAATTTGTTCTCTAGAGGAAAAATGACATACACCCTTGACAGCTTATTTACCAAACTCACTAAAGATTTATTGATTTATCAATCAGTGCCTTGAGCATTTGCTTCTCCCCAAGGGAAAATTAACAATTCCAGCTAACCTAATATATTCTATGTATAAACTAAGTGAATGCAAGAATCAATCCTGGCACAGTTTACAACATCCAGTTAAAAAAATGCTGTCCCTTTTGGTGTATGTAAAATTGAAAGCTATACTAACGAAGAATAAATGCTCATGTTGCTTACAAACATAAAAAATACTTATTAAGACAGTACAATTGAACCCAACAGACATTTTAAATCATTTAAATACTCAGTGGGAGGCAAAAGCATTGGAAAATAAAAAATTGAATGATTTTGCTTCTAGATTAATACTAAGTACTACCGCTATTAGTTGCAATACTGACATGCCTCAAAGCAGAGATATTTCAGAGAGCTACAAATTCTCTTTTACTTCACCTGCAAAAAGCATAAGCCTGAAAATTAATTACAGGTTTGATGATGTCAGAGCAACACAAGAATTCCAGAAGATGAAAATGAAACTCTAGGAATATTTTGCCATTTAACAAAGAAAGAAAATGTTTAAACATAAATAAAATGTACTTTCATCAGTGGAAAAAAATTAAAATTATAGTGATGAAAGCAAAATGCAGTAAACATAAGATTAGTTTTTCACTACAAAGAGTAAAAATATCCAAAATAATATATATAAAGTAAAAGTTTGAAGTACAAAAGGACTGGTATACCAGCCACTGTGTTGAACCTTTGCAGCACCTGGTTACTGCAGGGACCCACAGAACGCCCCAGCCTCTGCTACCAAGTGAGCACCTGAAGAACAGATACAGCAATGTCTTCTCTTTAAACCCAAGAACAACAATCCTACACACACACAAAAAAAAAATCCCAACAATCCCCAAACCCACTACCAAAACAATACATATTTTCTCTGTGCTGATGAGGGGATAGCTGCAGCTTAGCTGCAGAAGCCTATCGACAGGATGCCCTGTTGTCACAATTAGTATCTTCTCAGCAAGATATGTTCCACATGAATGTTAGAATCCGATACATAAAACCATGTATTTCTTTAAAACTTCATACACATAATTCCATTTACCACAGATTTTATTATAAACCACAATACTGAAGGCTTTGCTAAACATTAAAAAGTGCGTTTAGAGAAAAATTCTCATGACATGTCACAACCCTCTCCCTTTTTCAAAACAGATCTAAGTAAGAAAATTGTCATCCAATCACAGTATGAAACGGCAGGAATTATTGTGAAACACTGCCCTCTGGTGTTAAGCCAATTCTAAATTCTATGTTACATTTAAGATCCCCCCCCCCAATCACCCACCGCAATTTTTTTTATTATTTTTTATTTTTTTACCTGAAAGAACCACCTCCAGGGTCATTCAGCTTGTTTTTCTGATTTGCAGAGACCTGAACACCAAAGCCCCCAGGACTTTTGCTGGCTTGTATTGTTGGTGCCTTCCCTACTGTGCCTGAAAAACACCAAGCAATGTTATTATGAGCTGTCTTAGACAATTTACATCAAAGAACCTTCTGTCCAGGAACTAAATTTAACTGTCTGTAAATTGCAAACAAAGGAAGTTATTATTTTTAAAGATTACACTGCTGAAGAAGAACAATTTAAAATACAAAATTTATTTTAACATTACGGTTTGTTCAATATTTACAGAATACTGAAGATTCCAAAACTGAAAACTGTTGGCCATAACTGGTTATAATACACATAATGGCTATAAGTGTGTTTGCAATTGCCATAAACCACTTTTCTAGATAATCTGCACAGAATAAACAAGCAGAATTTGAAATGTTCTTAATACAGATGTTTTAAGTCACAGTCATTCAGGGTATTAACTGTGCCTTTTACATTTTTACATATATTGTTCTTTGTTGCAGTGAAATAACATGTATGTTCAGAGTTGAAAACATTATTTTAAATATTTTAAAACGTTTTATACTGTATGCAAAAGAAAAAACCCTATTGTAAAATTTGACATAACCCCTGTCATAAAGGTTGTCTTCTACTTTCTTATTTTGAAAATGATGATTTAAAAACAAGTCATATCTGTATGTAGACCTTACAGGTCTATATGTAGAAGTAAAACTGGGCTTTCTAAATGAGCTGAAGTCTAGTGGATACTTAGCTTCTTATGATAGTAAATAAAAAAAATGGATATTAATTCCTCTCTGACATTTGGAAAAATCTAATAAAAAATAATTACAAACATATGTTGCTAATTAGTAAATCAACAGACCTGTATTATTATTGTTAAAAACATTGTATCAGTATGCAACTGAAAACGCATTGACAAATGAAACTTTTGGAGTAAGCCCTCTTTTACTGCTTAAACACATTTTTTTGGGTTATATTTTGTGTTTACTTTAATCCCACTTGTCTTTTGGCATGTGAAAATAATTAATTTGTATGTCTACTTGACTTAAATGATCTCACCTTTTTCTTGTATAACACTCAATTTTATTGAGCAATTCATACACACAGTGTTTGAGACTGAGAAGTACATGAAAGTTATTCCTGCACATCTATGACTCAATTGCATATAAATTACATGAACCTTAGTAGAGTTACATGATTTTTCTTTCACAAATTATAAAAACCTGAAACAGAACTATCCCAACAAGTCCTTTTAAGAACACTTCTTTGCTAAAACAAAAGTGTTAGCTTTGAATGAGGCCACCATTACTTTTTTTTATTTTGAAGTCTTCATCAACTTCAACATATGATCTTAAAACAAAACTAATTTGACAGTGTTCATCAGTTCTTCAATCTGTATAAATAAACTGTTGTGTGGACTCTCAACATTAGCAAACACAAAACAAGATTTAGGACTCTAGGCTCCAAGCCTGGGGAAAAAAATATTTTGTCATCAGAACCTTCAAGGTCCATGAGATGTCACAGATAGCATTATAGTTCATAGACCATACGATTCTTTTATCTGTGTCAGAGGAACTAATTGAAAGGTTTTCTACTGAGTGAACTGGAAGGAAAGAACTAGTACAATAACAAAAACTAGCCAATCTCTGCTTTCTACAATTAACACCTAGGAGATTAGATGTGTTAACCTTGAAAATTGTAGCAATAGCAAAATTAAGGTAGCAGTGGCGTTCCTCCAGAATTAATATTATATTCCTTTAGAACTAGTATCAATGGTTTGTTTTCTACAGATGATAACTTTTGATAAAACAGAGCAATGGAGTACTTAACTTCTCGGTCTCAGGAAAACAGTATGTCCACACTGGATATGGAAAAATGAAGCCTCCCTTTCACCCCATGTATATGTAATTCTACTCAAATGGATCTGGCAAAGTACATATAATTTTTGGGATGACACACAAGTTTTATGGTTTAAATCACAGCTGTTCACAATTAAGCAGTTAGACACAAAATATGGCTAAAGCATAAATTTATATTATGAGGCAGGGTATATTTTGAAAACTAAAATCATCTGTGGGCCTAGATATTTCATGGGATTAGTAATGACATACAGAGTCTTTCACCACTAGGTCCTCATTTCAAGTTTTAAGTAGTATGATCTAAAGAAATAAGCCAAAATTTAGGAGCTTATAAATTCCTAGTTGTGTTTCTGCACAGGATAAACAGTTGCAATAAATACTCTGGCTAATTATTTTTTTGGCTCAATTCCTCCATCCATAAGATGCAATTCGCGTAATTATTACATTGATAAGTGCTTTGGTAAAGGAGTATGGATTTTTCGTGCAGTAACTATGGTGTTACTTCTCCTGGTGTGGAAGCAATTTTATGAATATAAAAGTCCTGAAAGCCTGTCAACTTTACCTATACTACTGTTTTAAAAAGCATTACAGTCAGTTCACATGGATGCATTAACATTAATGTAAATATACATTACACTAGGAGATTCACTCCTGTATAAGAAGGAAAATGCACCATTCTGTGGAAGTCAGCTCAGTTCTGCTGTAACTATCCTTAAATAGTCACAGTCCACAAAATTATACTACTATAATTTTCTATATAGAACTTGTCCTGTTCCAGTATCTTACACCTCCTTCTACAGAAATACTTAGGCCAGTATAAAATGTCATTATAATGGTGTTTACAATAGAAAAGTTTTAACTATATAACTTGTAAATAGGAATAAGCCCACTTGAAAAGCAGGGCTTTGCATGAATTAGTCTTTATGAATTGTCGTCTTCCTTAAGCCAAACTGCAAGTTAAGTTGCATTTCATTGGCTGATCAATTGCTATCATGAATAAATTCATATTCTGAATCCACTGTTTAAAAGACAGATGCCAGTATTGTGCAAATTCTTGGCACACTGTTGACATTCACAACTTTTGATTGAACAAGCAAAGAAATGAAATCCGCCTTCACTCTCAGACACATTAGTCAGAAGTGAAAGTTCATGCTGTAAGATGCCAAATACTTTCCCTGTTAATAAACTCAGGACATGAGTGTCAGTGCTATCAAATATACACCTTTGATTGCAAGTAAATGCATTTCTTCCTAACTTGTAAAAAGAGTATACAGGACTACAGCAACAGCTTGGTCTCCATGTCCATTCAACCTTTGGATTCTCTGACGAGAACAGGGCAAGCAGAACATCAACTGCTGTTAATTGTGATCATTGGGGGGTTTGATGCTTTATTTCCTCAAGGAGAACAGAAAAGACCAAGCAATAAAGTCAAACAGGCAGTAATACCTTTTATGTGCATTTAAAAGAGTTTGCTTTCTGATTCAATACCTAAAGATGACAAGCTCTGTATCCCATTACAAACCCTCAATCATCTAAATGCCCACATCTATAAAGATACTCTCACACATAACCAGGAAAAATAAAAAAAGGGCGTAACAGGTCTAGTGGTGGAAAGAAACAAATGGATATTTATTAGAAAGCAAGAAGGCTTCAAGAACCCTCTTAGAAAGTGGGATGTATCAGCCAGATATTAATCCACCTGTGCAGACAGATGAGAATTGTGTACAAACCACACTTGCTCCCCTGGCTAATCACGGCTTGTCAGGTTGCTGCAGTCAGTCTCTGGCCTCACCAAAGAATAAACACACTGGCAGGAAAAATATATAAAGCATGTGGGTTGAGAAATTTCTCTAGGACTCCTACCTTGACCTCTGTAGCTGCAGAGACAGTGACTATCATGTTCCGCTTCAGGAGTAAGAGTTAAAAGATGATTAAACTAAGGCATCCTCTACACTTAAGGAAAAAAAAATGATGAATTTCTTTCTTGGCCCGGAGTTAGAGCTTAGGACAATAAGAGATAAGTTCCTGACTTCTTTCAGAACTTTTCATGAAAAACTGCTGAGTAAGGAGCTAAGCATGTGAAAATTTACTCCTAAGGTTGTTTCAAAACATTGCACTGTGTTGGTCTGAAACACCTTGAAACTGCATAGCGAAAACATGCATTCCTCAGCCAGTACGAAGCAAAAAATAAATGTCAGGCCTGCCAATGTCAACACTGTAAGTTTTTCTCATGCTACTTGTTTGTAATTACAATGAAATTCATACAAAGGTAACAATCTCACTAAAACATTTAAACCCATACCTT
The DNA here is from genome assembly GCA_028020825.1 of Podargus strigoides. Taxonomy (NCBI): domain Eukaryota; kingdom Metazoa; phylum Chordata; class Aves; order Caprimulgiformes; family Podargidae; genus Podargus; species Podargus strigoides. Next base: position 12,658,252 of record CM051630.1, read on the forward strand.
GTGGTCTAATGGTCTGAGTTATTACCACTGGCATCCTAATCTGGGTAGTCTGGCAAGCAGGGTTTCGTTTCACAGTTTGAGCAGATGTTGACTGGATAATCTGCTATTATTAAAAAAAAGTATACTTATATTATACTCTTTATACGCAAACACACACAACGTAAATACACTAATACCTGTAATTACTAATATAAGCATGTGGATCTCTAAATGCACAACCAGCTAGTGACGAAAGTCATATTCATGTAATGCATGTGGTTGTGTGTGTGTGTATATACCTATTTTGCCATTATGCTTTAAAAAAAATAATCATCAAATAATATTCTACACAAATGTCATATGTCACAACCTTCATCAAAAATATATTTCAAAGTAGTAAGGTTAATATTAGACTTTTGTCTTCAGAAAATTTACTAGGAAGAAAAGCATTTTTGTAGAAGGAAATGCTGCAATAAGTTTAGTGGTATCCACCTACAACCATTAGGCCTTTCACTACATATCTATGCTTTTCAAAGAAAATACATATTAAAAGTAAATTCTAAAATGTTATGGGTTCCGAAGGCAGATATACACAAGAAAGAAAACAGTGTTTTGTGGTGATCATACACTATTCATCTTTTAAATGCTAATTGGATATTCTCAGGGTTTCACTTACTACTAAGTTCTGAAGTCCAAGTACACTAAGCCAAGTTCTGAAGTCCTTACCCAAAACTGAAACTGGGTTAAAAACTTAGAATTTCACCCATAAACAAATCCAATAAAATAGAAAAAACCTGCAAGGGTCATGTCTAAGCAACAGCAAAATTTATGTTCATGAAATCAGGGACAAGGTAGGCACAGATGTAATGAACAGAAGATTCAAAAAGATGTGTGGATGCGGCAGAGCTGGAAAAAATCCATAAATAAACTTTGAAAACAAAACACAGGCAAATAACTGTGAATAAGATTACAATCACAACTCAGGCATGACAACTTCCGAAGTCATGCTCTTCAGTCACAACTATGCTATTCCCATTGCATAATGTGTCTGGTGTTTTCAAATTACACGTCTCAGCCTCACACCTGCAGGATGCATTATTCCCTCTGAGAAGACAATACACCACATGGCACACCGCTACCCAAAGCAAATGGGAACCACTGCACCTTTAACCAGCACCAGTTGACATTATTCTTGCAAAGTGTACCTAAAACCGTAATATTTAGCTGAATAAGGAATGGCTAAATCTCTGACTTCAAAGTATGCTATGGAGAAAAGGAAAGGAGAAACTGTGTTTTCAAATGAGACTTGCAAGTACAGAATGAAGAGGCTATGGAACAAATAGGAGATTGTTCTATCAGCAGGAACCAGGGCTCCCAGAGCAGAAGGAAGAGAGGTAAAAACTACAAACAAGAAAAGAGTGATGAGGCAACAAGACTTATAAGGTAGTGTAGAGAGAAAAAAAAACAAATAGGGTCATTTTGAAGTTACAAATTTCATTCTGTACATCCTAAAATATTAAAAGTTGAAAAGTCATAATAAACCTGTGAATGTAGAAGTATTAGCAATAGCCACCTTGCAGAGACATAAAAGAGAATAAAAAAACATTAAGGATTCAGCTTCAGCTTCAACTATGGATACTGAAGGAAAACGGAGTATTTGTACTAAACACAAAAATGGAGCAAAGGAAAGTAAATTTACTTGGTCAAGATGGGCAGTGAGAAAACAGTGACACTCAGAGGGGAAAGAAAAAAGTAGCTACCATGCTTAAAAACAGAAAAGAAACAAAGGTGATAAGTGAAATGAGAGGAAAAGCTGAATTTGATTGCATTTTGATGCACAGGAAAAACCTACAAGTGTATTTTACTATGGAGACAGAATAGCCCACAGGAAAAAAAAAAAAAAATACTGCATTGGTATAAAACAGAAGGAGAATGTTGCCACTTTTACAATAATTTATTGGATGATTTTTCAGAGAACAGTGAAGAAAAGCAGCCATACCTTAACTGGCCAGAAGCCAGGCCAAAGAGGAGATGTATGTGACCTGTGGATAGAATTACTATCTGGTATTACAGTAATCATCTGTGATTAATTTATTTTTTTTTCTGTGAAGCAAGAAACTTCTACAGTTCAGAATCAAGTTCTGTTTTACACAGTTAATACTTTCATGTGAATGCCCTAAAAATGAGCTACTAACATCATTAAAGACAGGACAGTATTTAACCATGTAAGATGACATAAATAATGGCAGTGTTTTCTTTACTATCAAATATATTCAAAAAACGTCCTTTAACAAGTACTGTACTAGAACTTCAGTGCATGTAAAAGTGCTGAAAGTGTAGAAAACGATTGAGAAATAAACTTTTCTAAGGGGCACAGATCAAAATCATCTTAAATTCCATACAGAAACCAGTTAGCAAGGAGCACGTACTCTTTAAAAGGAAAAACTGCACATGAACTCAGAGCAACATTTTACACTGACTTATATTTCAGTTTTTGTATAGTTTTAAGATACATTCCAACACAGGTATAATCTTCAGATCTGGAAGTGGTTAAGGAATGAACATGAGCAATTTGTTTCTGAAACAGAATGTGTAACCTTTTCAGGCAAACAAGGGATATAGTAAATATGAGGAATCAGAGGTAATTGACCCTACATTAAAAATTATAAACAATCTATACCGCCCTTCATCCATTAAAATAATTTAAACTGTTCTAATCCTCTTGTCTATTTTCCCAACAGCATAAACATTACTATTACGTCCTTAAATTGGCCTGAAAACTGTAGACAATGAGCAAGGTACTAGAAAGCTATTCTGGGAGATGATGAACTTAACCAATTATTTCCTATTTCTCACAGCCTAAAAATACACACGATGTGTGTACCACATCTGATGTTATCTATTCATAAGCTGAATTGATAATGAATCCCAAACGATCAGTTCATAAGCACCAATTTAGTAACTCAGACTGATGCAGAGGATATAGAAGTGGATGTTTTAATATCCTGAGATTATCAGCAACATTACTTCAGCCTTCAGAAAAGGGGAGACCTTATTGCTGTCTGCAACCACCTAATGGGAAGAGGTAGAGAAGATAGAGCCAGACTCTCCCAGAGGTGCAGAGCAGAAAGAGATGACACAATGAACACAAGTTGCAATATGAGAAATTTCAATTTAATATAAGGAAAAAAGAAAATATTACCATGAGGGTAGGCAAGCAGTGGAACAGGTTGCCAAGAGAGGCTGTGTAATCTCCCCTTGAAGATGCTCAAAACATGACTGGTCAAGGCCCCAGACAACATGCCAACCTGTAAGCAGGCAGCTGGACTAGACACTTCCAGAGTCTTTTCCGACCTTTTAACACTACATCCTTATCACAATATTAACGATCTTATAAAAGTGCTGAGTCAGAAAAGGTAGAAAGACAGAATGTAAAAGTCTTCAAAGTTTACAGAAACTGTTCATCATTCTATCTCCACTAAAAAGAAGGGAAGCCATTTTCATGATCTCTACCACTGAAGACAGCAAGCACAACAACTGAACAGTAACAACAAAGACACAGAAAATCAAAAAGACTTAATGTGATTTAGCCATTGCCCAGATTTCATAATGACCTTGGAGAACAGCAAAATCAGCAAACAAAATTATGATCAAGACAGTACAGAGACAGCAACTACTGTCATATACCAGCCCATTCCTCTTCAATCAGTCAAAACTTGAAGAATCATCTCCTAGGCTGCTGCACTTCAGAGCTCTTCAAGGAACATTCTGAAGCAGGAAAGTCCAAGTGCAATATGCAAAAAAGTTACCTACATGTTTTTCTATAAAACAACATTTTTCTGCAAAATAAGATGCATATTTCTCATAATAGAAAGTATTCTCCCTCTTTTTTTTGTTTAATCTTTCCATTTCTCCCCTTAACCATCATCTTTCTACTCCACTGGTGATGCTCACTTGGATTCACCATTTGTCTGCTCCTTCAGACAAGTTCCTTCTCTTCTCAAATGCTTCAGACTACTACTACTTCAAAAAGTTTAGATTCAATAACTATATGAGAATAAAGTCATAGTGCTCTGTCATCCTTATCTCAAGCCAAAAGGTGATGATCATACCATGATAGGTGTGAATCTTCTACTGTATATGTTATTACAGGACAAAGAACAGCTTACACATGTGAATACAGACCAATAATTAACAACACAAATGACCAACAAATACAGATCGAGAAAGAATTCAGCGAATGCACGTAAAATGTATAAAAATAGAAAGAGTGATAACGTCTGTTCTTTCTCTTACCTAAACAGGAGAAACTAAATAAAAATGAAAGCCACTACCAACAAACCATTGAAAGGAAAAGACCTTTCGGACAATTACATTAGAACTCACTGCCAAAGTTTTTGAGGACAAGGTTTTTGCAAGTCTCAACAATCTCCATGCTCCTTTGCCAATGCAGATGCACGGGATCCCAAGGATATGCTTCCCCTTACTTGACAAGGGCTGCAAAACCAGCCTGACTCAATTTACGTAAATCACACTTTGCAACAAAAGCATCTGATCCAGAAGCCTAAGCATATCAAATACACCAATAAAAACAAAACCACAGAAAATAGAAGCTTCTGCAAAGAATGGAAAATAAAAACACATTCAGAAAACATATCCTTTATCAAGCTTTTTTTTCTCTCATTAAGTTAAAAAAAGTACTGGGGAAGGAAGAAACAAGCCACTTGTAAATGTACAAAATTCAGAATGGCTGTGGTCTGATATGACATTTATCTTCACTCATGAGTAAACACTAGCTAACTCACTTGTGGCTATGCCACTTGTGATTTATCAGTCTACTCACTCCTGAAGATAAATGTCATATCAAACCTCAGCTATCATGTAATCTGGCAGCATTAACTTACAATGTTCATGCTTTTATGGGCCTAGAATTCATATTTACCATTGCTTACCATGCTGTAATAGTAACATTTTTCAACAGTGCTGTAAAATTTGCATTGGCAATTATTTTCTCCCCCAAACAAAAAAAAGGAATTTTTTAAAACTGAGCATGTAATTTTTAATGTTAATATGACAACAATAATGTTCTATTGAGTATATGTTTTCAAAGAAGCAATGAAGAAAAATAAAACTGAAAGTCACTGAACCACTTGTTCCATCTGTTCTCCAATTTATTACACACTTCTCCCTACTGTATTTCACCTGGTCTAATTTTGAATGTTTTCAATGATGAGTTTTTCATCACTTCCTTTGGGAGCCTGATCTACTGTCTAATAATCTGTCTTACTGTAAGGATATTTTGCCTTATATCCTGCAATATCTGTATAAATAATCCTCCTACTTTGCTTAATTATATCCTGTTATTCATATTTATACTCTCTTAGACAGCTCTAAATAATTCATCAATATAATTTGAAGTTTAAACCCTTAAAATATTTGTAAATATTTTTTACGCTCCCGTTTAGTCAGTGCTTGACAAAGTTACATGTTTAATTCTCTTAAGCTTTTTGTTTAGTCTTTGCTTTCAAGTCTGTCCTTTAATTGCAAGCTTTTGTTTCCAAACAGCATTCACTGCCATTATCCTCCTTATATTTACAGTACAGTCCACAAAATTCTGAAAGTTAAGTCCATGATAACAACTCAAAAAACTACTAGGCTGTATTTCAAATAGCATACAATTTGTCAAGTATAGGCTTTGTTCCTGTTAAAGGATCCCAGAGTCTACTGCTCAACAGCCAATTTTATTGTAGGCCAAATTCCAAGTCAGCTAATAGATCTTTATTATTTCATTAATAGAAACTACTTCTTTTATCCAAATAGCCATCTTTTACTCTTCCATTTCTAAGCTGCCTTGCACACAGGACAAAGAAAATTATTTCCAGTAAGTCACTAAAATGTGTACAAATTATGATCATTCAGCAACAGCAAACTGATGCCAGAAAAAGCTACAGCAGAGAATTAAAAAGCAAAGCAGAACATCTCCATATAACATAATGCTTATTGTGCTGTTGTGCCGTGTTTCCAAATTCCATTACTCTACCTCACCTTTTGGGAGCCTCCAACCACTATGACAGTCCCCGGGAAATGTTAGTAAATACTATTCTAATGTAACTTAAAAGATGGCAAAATCTCCCCTCTGGACACTGAGCACAATTTACTGCGGCAACAAGGGTCCAGATGTATTTCTATGCATCCTTCCTAATCTTAGACTTGCACAAATCTTTATATTGGTTTGCATATAAATTTATTTTAATTAAAATGGATCACTCTGAATTTCTTACTGTTCCTTTATCATTTAAATTTAATAATTGACTTCAACCTCCAGGAATACATTCTCCATACAATGCAGTGTCAACACACTATATAAAGTGCTAATCGATCTCCATTACTCATCAATCTACTTAAAATTTCACATTTAATAAAGAACATCTCTGTTATTCATAGAAATTTTATCTGCTGTAACACCCAGAACAAGACAGGTAATGTCTGCATATATAAGGCTATATAGAGTTCCTGCCCCCTAAGAATGACAGTTTAAACAGACTTTGAACACTGCACTTAGAACAATTAAAAAAATTGACTGCTAGCTTATCTCATTAGTGTCTCATCAATAAAATACTACCCTAAGATTATTTCTCTTTTTCCTAGCTAGAAGTAGTTACTAGTAATAACAGCACTATCTAGCTCTTTAGAGTATAGTTTTTTCATAGTTTTGGAACATGGTTCCAATACTTTGCAAAACAGACAAATAAAATAGTCCCCTCTTTCATCTCCACTGACACTATATATTTTAATGCTGAAGTCTCTCCTTTGTGCAATCTACACTGTGTGTTGAACAGCATACACAGAACTCCCATATACCTCAATATAACTGAAAGAAGTATCACCACATCTGACCCCTTCATAAAATAGAGAAGTCAAAAGAAAGGAACAGCAAACAGATTCTCCACATTTTAAAAGAAATTAGACTACTGTAAACTAGCTAGTATGAAAGGATCTATATTCAAAAACAGGCTTGCCCTTCTGCAGCTGGACAGTTTGCAAAGCCAGCTGGAACTCTCTCCAGTGAGCTTCAGGCTTGGAAAATCTGGAGCTCAGCCAGTTTCCTTCATCAGTGCTGGCCACCCTTCGGCAAGCCAGCTGTAATCTTCCTCTTCCGGACAAGTCCCAGGCAAGATGGCCAGCAGCTCTTTGCTGTGCTCTGATTTGGGGGAGCACTAAGAAGTATGAAGAGTGTGATCACTGTCACCACAAAAAACTCCATACTTATGAACAATTACTAGTGTGATATGGAGATGCTGCTGGGTTGCCTGCTTGGCACCCGAGTTGATGGTTTCTGTTGTATGTAAGATCTCTTATGCAGTAACTCTTACTGTCTGACGCTGCTTTTGTCTGTATAGAACTAATTTGAGGGCCATTAAGAAGTGCTCGGTTAATGTAATGTTTGGTTCTATTAACTAGTTACATTACTGACGAATTTAAAGCAAATACAGAAAGCTAGTTTTGCAATAAAGCACAAATTGTATTTTTTATGCATTCACTTCTCCCTAGTATTTTCTAGAAAAGGAATAGTATTAAGCATAGCTTTGCTCTGTGCAGTTGGCTACCTTTGAAAATGCAGTGGTCATTTCATGTACCCAGTAAGATGAAAATTCAGTCCTAGACCTATGGCTTCCTCACAGACAGAAAAACAACTTCTTTTGCCCATCAAATCAATCTCCACAATGTATTATTTGAGCCATTTTCAGCTCCCTCATATTGCATAGGTATGCTGAATAAGATGACAGAGCAACTCTTCACGTTATTAATCTCTACTCAGTCTAACGTCACAATTGCTTGCTTTGAGTACACATTGACATGTGAACCATAAATTTGGCCTTAACCCATTTGGAAAACAGTCCACAAGAACTATAATCGTAAGAGTAAGAATTCCTTTGAACTTATTGGTACATTTTTGTTTCTACATCAGTGTTTCTCAAACGGTGGAGTGCAACCTGTCTAGTAGGTACAGAAGTATTTACAGTGGGTTGCAAAACACTGGAAAAAGCTGTGTTACCTGGCAGGTTAGTCCTAAGATTGTGGCATGAGATACAGCTACCCTTACTGGCCATGAACATTTATACTTGTAAGGAACCTGTCAGCTGTCAGAAATTTGCTGTCTCCAGGACATGGAGTAATTTTTACATACTGCTTGTAATAACAAACAGTTCCTGCTCCCTTACCTTGAAGAACCAAAGCTATTGTCAATTTAATCTTTCAAAAGATGGACAAATCAAAAAGGAGTCACAAAAAGTCTAAAGAATACTTTTCCAAATAATACAACAGTCCAGAAGGGGTGGGGAGAATCCTTCTTAGAAAAAGAAAGCATTCAAGTGGCTAAACAGAAAGCACCTGAGTTAAGGGGCAAAATATTCAAATGTCTTCTGTGTATTACAAAAGACAGAGTCAGAAGTCCCAGCATCTAAGATGTTCTTACACATTAAAGCTATGCTCACTAAAGGATGGTAAAATTATATTAAATTACTAACTTTAAAATGAAATTAACTGCTAGAAAGTATTTGTAAGGTTCAAAAGTCCAAATGCTCACACATCTTCAGAATGTGCACTGCTACTTTTAAATTAAAGCAAAATAAATATTCTCTCTCCACGTAGCCTACAAATTATTTATAACCTTTATAGAGCCTATAAACTGAAGGACAGATCACTAAGGTTTTACATTATCATACGGGCATTTCTGATACACCTTCTGGAACTTGTCAGTTTGATTTTGAAACCTAAGTCATACACTTCACTCATACATACACAGAAACCACAGGCAAAGAAACTCTTACATCTCTGCTTGAAGGATGACAATGCCTCTATAAACTCAAGGCCCTGTAAAAATCCTAAACGTGTCTTAATTACAATTGTAAACACACATGCAAGATCCTATACAACAGCAGGATAAATTCACCACACTCTCAGTGAGTAATAGGCTGTATAGTTGCCTTATTGATAGTGGCTTTGAAATTAATGAGTCTAAGCACATAATACTCCAATATGCAAAACAATGATAAATTTCAGTAAATAACAAAATATGGCACTATTTCTAAACAAAACATGCTACTAGAGTATAGCTATTCTTCTACAATATTTTACAACTATGTGTAGAAGAGTTTAAAATGAGATAGTGTTAGTGTTAACGTAGACTAATCTAAGCAAAGCAGCATACCTAATGACAGAGTAAAAATTACACTCTTGCCCCTAAGTCTTGAAAAACTTTCTGTTCTACATTTGTAATTAACTCAAATTCCACTGTGTTCATATAACATCACTGCATTCCAGACAAAAAAGCCAAGAGTATAATTTTTAAAATTTAAGCTATGTTAGCAATGTTATCTAAACTAATGGTTGAACATACATGTGAACTGCCATAAAATGAAGTACTACTATATATCACAGAATATGATACAAACAAAAAAGTATTTTCCCAAACAAGATGCAATAAAAATAACATTGAAAATTGCTACTGAGTTTGTTAAGAAATTCTTTTATACTACAGTACCTACCAGTTGAGAACTTGGATTTGACTGTACCACCTTAACCTGAGGCTGCACTGTATTTGATACAGAGACTGTGCAAATGTTGTTTGGTTGCCTTATTCCTATTGTCTGCGTTGTGACAACAGAGGAAATGCTTCCAGAGGCAGACTGAGGTATAACTTGTGATAGCTTGGTTTGTTGAAGTGACTGCTGAGACGGCTGTCCTTGCAAAACTGAATGTTGACTATTCAGCAAAGATTGTCTCAATGCAGGTAGACTTTTCTAAAAACAGAAGAAAGTTTATGAAATATCAAATTTAGCAGGTTGACAAAAAATACTTTGAAATTTGCTGTGAACACAATTAAAAGAATGCAGCTTTTTTTTCCAGTTGTACTGTCTGCCTATTCACCAAAAAGAAGTAAGATTGAACATATTTTGTAAGAGGGAAAATTCAGTTTACATTTTTAGTAAGCTTTCAATCTGGATTGAGTAACCCTGTAGATTTTTATGTGCCCTAATTCCATCATGTCAGTAAAATGTAACATCATCCTCCTCAAGACTATCTAGAACCTGTAGCTTAGGTATTTGGAAGGGCAAAAGATGGAAATAGAAAAGGTAGAACCATGGGAACAACCCTACTCCCATTGCATGCTTGAAGTAGTAAACTGCACCAATTTATTTCTCCTGACACGCCTCCAGTACCTAGAACAAGATGATTTAACTGTTGGTGCCCTACAGCAATAGCTGTTTACTCTATTATTACTGATCTAATGTATTCTGACTGGATTAGAAAAGCATACTATTGTATGCTTCATGTTCAGACCAGTTCAATCAAAAATACAGTTCTAAAAGGCTATACTGTACCTTCACAAATAAACTTCTTACTTTTTAAGTGGTAGTAGTGTTCTTTTGAAGTGCTCCCCCCAGGCAGCTGTAGAATGCAACAGTGTTTAGCCCAAGCTACAGTGCTTTCTAAATTTCTAATATTTACTTAAAAACTTAATGCCAGTTGCCAAGAAAGGACTTCAAAGAAAGGAAACAAGTTAAAACTTATCATGATGCTAGAAGTGAGTGCAGTATAAGAGCAGGAAAAGCATAAATAAGGGTTAAAGATAACTTGAAAAAACAGAAGCAGAGGGAAGAGAGTTCTGAAGAAAAGTTGAAGGGAGAGAAGACAGGAGATCTGCCCTAAACTGAAAAGTTTTGGACTAGAAGAAAAATGCTTTTAAAATTATAGTCGTGGTTTAGTTGGGGCACAATTAAACACGCTTTGTATGTATGTACATAATCTTGCATATGGAAGCTATTGTAACTAATGTACAAGAACCAACTAAAAGTTAAATTTACCCCCACATATACTAATTCAGGATCCAACAAAAAATCCATTTGGTATCACATTGGGACTTCTATTATAGATTAGTTCCAGATTACAGGCAGGGTCAGCTAATCAATTATTTCAACAGCATTATCCAGTTTAGTTTTTCATAATCACCATTATACATGCATTGACAGTTATCAATGACTCAAATGTAGATTCCAAAAACATTATGGAAAAAGCTTATAAAATTACTTGAAGCACGCTATAGAAATAACTTGTGACTCTTCCAGATGTGAATGTTGTACTACTTCTCAAAAAATTACCTACTACCACAGCAAAGTACATGCATTATAATGGTAAAGGATCACTGCAGAATAGACAATGGATGATTTCCAAACTAGGGAGTAACAGCTTTTTAATATAAATCTAATTGCTAATGAAGTTCTAGATCAGGGCTACTTAAGCAGTAAACTCCAGATCAACTCTGGATGATAAATTTTTCTTCAACTTAAACCAAGGCTCCAAACACGAGGTCTCCCTCCTGGAGGAGATCCCTATTTCTTAGTATTCTCTCAAGCTGTCAGGGAGCAGCCAGCTGCAGTGCACAGCCACAGAAGCAGCAAGCAGCATGGCCTGACAGAGATGGAGCCTGCACGACTTCCAGCCATGCAGATTTCAGCAGAAAATGGCAACACGTAGTAAAAATTGAGTTGTCCCGCTCTAGACAGGCGAAGCATATACATTTAAAAAGTATATTCTAAAACTTAATGTATTGACATTTGCATGGAAATAAATTTATCTAAACAGTGTTCACTTTACCTTAAGGAAAGGTACAAGATATGGCTGAGGAGATGATTTGAGTTCTGACTGAAGGCGGCCTGTAAATTCTTCTGGATCAATCTTTGCATCCTTCAGGGAGAAGGCAAAAAAAAAAAAAAAACAAACCCAAAACATCAACAACTCAATTCACTTGCTTGGCTGGGTTTTTTTTCCAGAAAATATATATGCGTATACCTCTACCTAAACAGGCTACCATATCAAGAAGAATTCTCAAAGCTGAAGTCCCTCAACTCTTCTGTACCTGTCAAATCCTTCTGTCATGAGCTAATTTACATATATAACATGCCACTCAGAATTCAGAGAGTTCCCTTGGGAATGCACAATTTAAGACACAGTAAGATCCCACAAACACTCAAGTCTTTTTTGGGATTTCTTTCTCTGCTAACATTTACATAGTGATTTATTTTTTAAAATATTAATAAAAAAACAGGTTGTTGAAGCAACCTTAGAAACTTGCAGTAAGAAAATACCTTAATTACAAAATAAATTGTGAATGTTCACTTGAACTTGACAGAATATGTGTATGCATATATAAAAAACTATATATGTAAATCATATGCATACATAAAAAGTATACATACAAATTTTTCACCTAGATAAATGTATGTATATATGTGTATATACTTGCAAAATATACACTTATAAATATATGAAATATAGATTTGGTAGTTAATTTAGTAGTTAATACAGGAGAACTCTACAATCCATATGCATTTTACAATAATTCTAAAGTATCATTAGTTACAATCTCAGGATTTAATAAAAACATTAATTAGCTTTCCTGGACTGATACAGAACAAGAACAAAATCAAACCAACCAAAACAGTCCGTGACAAATATATTTATTATATACGTGTCTCATTACTTTGTTTAAAATATTATAAGTAGTTATCCAGGGAGGTGGTGGAGTCGCCGTCCCTGGAGATGTTTAAAAAACGAGTGGATGAAGCACTTGAGGCCATGGTCTAGTGGTTAGGGAGATGATGGGAAAAAGGTTGGACTTGATGACCCTGGAGGTCCTTTCCAATCATAGTGATTCTATGATCTTTAATTAATTAATCTTTCTTAGTTTTGAAAAGTTAAAAAGATATTTTAGTGGAATCACAGAATATTACTGTTGAATGGCTCATACTTGAAAAAAGTCTTAGATTTGTCTAAAATACACAGGTTTCTCTGTCAACGAATTGAAAGAAATATATATATCAACTTTTAAATGCAAATTCTTCATAAACTATATTTAACTTTTAAGAAACTTGACCATTTGTCTAGCTCCACAGTAACATCTGTCTGCCACACATTTATACAAATCACTGAAACATCTGTTGCACTGGAGACTCCATTAAGTCAGACTTTTTTCAGGCCCAAGAACTCTGTCTAGCTGTGAAACACAAATTTCCCTCTTGAAACCCACTTGCAGTTAAGGCTCCACACAGGGGCATCTGTTTGCAGAACTTTTTGGACTCAGCAGCTTACCAAAATACTTTTCCTCCAGCCCTAGAAACTCTAAACCACATTGTAGAGTCATATCTCTACATTCATTCTGTGGTTAAAACATTTAATAGCTTCTTACTGTTTCAGAAAAGACCATGGTTTGGAAGAGAAGAAACAATGAAACCTCAAGGAAAAATCTTGTATTTTACTCTATTTTTCTAAATAAACGACCAAAATATTATACAATAAAACAAGATTGGTTTTGATAGATGCACACTAAACACTTTGTTGCATTTCTGCTTTCAGAAACTAAGAGAAAGCCTACCTTTAACAGCTTTTTGAAGATAAGTAACTTAAAGAATATTTGCATTTTGACGTAGCCCAACTCCCTTCACTTTCTTTATAGCAAAAAAAAATTGTTAAGATCAAACTAACATTTTCCAGCACATGTAAACAACAAGCTTAACAGATAACTGACAAAAAGAAAGATAACTAAATATTTACCAACAAATCCTGAACCAGAGCTTTCACATTACGGGATGTTTCTGGAGATGGTGAATTATGAGAAGCAAGTTTTATAAGGGTAGCTAAGAAGTTTTTGCATTTTTTCACATTCTCTTGCATTTCCTGCAAAAGTCAAAGAAAACAAGTATCAGATCCATGCTGTTTTCCAGTCAGGATCAGTGCATGCTCTGATCACTGTAAATAAGGAAAATGATGAAATTGTTCTAATTTAGACAGGACATATTTGAAATACATCTGCACCTATTTTACTACTGCTGCTAGTTACTTGACATTTTCTTCACTTCTTTATGTAACTGAACATCATACCTCATGAATACTAACAAAAAAAATTCAATGAAAGAAACATATTTAATATTTTACAGTCTGTTTTGATAAAAATAACCTTAAATATGAGAAGTAACACAACAAATTGTTGGAGATGCATTCTCCATAGAGATGCCCAATACAGTGGCCCCCAAGCTGTATTAATTTGTCAAATCATTGATTCTGTATGTTTTTGTTCAAAGCAGATACAACAGTAAAATCAAATCAGAAATGCTATCTAAACTTTTCTTGACCAGTAGAAAAAAAGATGCTTTCATTTTTTCAAGCCATTATTTTTATATGGTGTAATTACTCTGAGAAACAGAAATGTTACACTTAAGTGTAATTACAGTTTTGAAGCCCAGCAACATGATAATAATGAAGTCCACAGACTGCAGGCCTGATTGTTCTGCCTACAGAAACAGAATAGTTCTTTCACTACTGACAGATATGTGGCAGGATGGGGAAAGCTGACCACAAGTGTTCTTCCTCCCTCTCAGAAGTTGTATCCCATTTAGCTGGAATGAAGGGAAGGGTTTCTTGTTAGTAAAGCATCTGTTCCATCATGGGAAGTGTGCTTGCATAAAGAAAAAGTTCTTTCTGCTTCTGAATAGACCTCAGAAGTTCATAAAGTACTCAGAAAACCAAGTATTTAGTATTTTAAAACTTACCTGTGAGACAACTGTAGTTCCAGGTACAGGAGAGCTTGGTATGACCTGGGGCTGTGCTGGTACTTGTGCCGCTGTATGAGGAGGAAGTGGCAGCCGAGGCTGACCCTGGGTTTGTGCTGAAGCTTGAGTTTGTCCACCAGTAACTACTGCAGGTTGCTGAGAAGCTGATGTTCCAGTTGCTACTGTTGTCTTGAATAAATTTTGAGGGTTCGTTGTAGCTACTGATACCTATTAATATTTTATATTGAAAAAACAGGTAATTATCTTCTTTTATATATTTTATTCAACCATAAAGTTCTCAAAAGCCTGACAAGACAGACTTGTTTCCTTTCAAATACACCCTTACTGACAAAATAAAACCATTGACTTCACTTATTATAACCCTAATTTTGTCACCCTTTAATGAACAGTGAAAGTCCTCATTTAAAGTTATTTTTATTACAAAAACAAATGTACAACTAAAAAATGAGCTGCTGTTATCCAGCCCTTTAAGATCACCATGATGACGTGACTTCTGTAACTCATTTTTTTTTGTAAATTTGGCCCTTAATATAAACAAGTCAGTTCCCAACGATCTGTAGTCATGTCATCAGGTTTACAACTATCTATACCACAGTTACAGTGACAGCTCAGATCCAGATGACATAAATGCACTAACACAGCTTTCCCAGCCTAATTTGAACCCGGCAGCAGCATATGTGCTTTTGCACCAGAGCAAAGCCCTGGTGAACAAAACAGTCCTGGACCTAGCTGGGCCACACGCAAAGACCATGCTGCACACTCCTCGACCTTAAAAGGCTGGAAAGCTTATCAGGCTGCACAAAGCAGCACATACACACCCACCATCCAGCTCACACTTTATCTGACCTAATATGCCATCTTTCCAAGTGCCAAAAAGTCTCAGACAGGCACACCAAACAGGACTGCAGAGGCTAGAGAGCTCAGCCAGGCAGCACAGCACACAGAGCAAAAGCTACCAGGACCTCTCAATCCAGCCTGACTACAGCCTGACACTGCAATGCCACAGGTGATGCCATGGATCTTGCGGCACTGATGACCACACAGCAGACATCACAGCTCCTGACGGGGAAAAAACGTACTCCAGTGTGCTCACCACTGACACAGCACTTATGAGTCCAGCTGATAGAAGATTTTTCTTTAAAAAAAGGCTTAAAACTGAATCTATACTACCCCAAAATTTTTTATCATCTAGGAAACAGGAGAAAATAAGATCTGGGCTAACACTCAGCATCTGCATAACACAGTCTGTCTAAGCATCCATTATTAATGTCTCGGATTACATTTGTGGTAAAAGCAAAACATATGAACATTAAAATTCACTATCAAAAGCCCATGTAATTACAAACATCCGCTTCTTCATCTTTCTTTTGCTTTTTTTATTTTTACTACTTACTGTGGTATGTGAAAGAATAGAGCTTCCTGGCAGAGTCACAGCAGACGTAGCACTGACCGGCGTAGCAGTTGACTGAACAACTTTGGCTTGCACTGGAAGTCCTAGGCGGACAGTAGATGTGGCTACAGAAGTTGGTTGCTAATAAAAGAAAAATAAGCATTTTATTGGTCTTCTCTCCTTCGTAAATTTATCTCCAAGACCTTTTAATAATAGTGATTACAAGAATAATCGTTATTAACACTGCAATAAAAACCCCAAAACAGTAATATGTTTTTAAGTATATATTCAGAAATAATACTTTATGTTCAATGATATTTTTGCAATATTTCTCATAAAAGTTATTTCTTATGTAGATACGTGGAAGAGATTAGAAAAAACAGAATGCCACCTGCAAAAAATGGATGTTACATTGACGTATTAGTTCAGTTGTAATATTTGCTTGTCAGTATTCATCAATATTTGAGTTTATAATTGGCAGAAACACACATCGGTCATTTTGGTATTTATTGGCTGCTTCTAGTGCTTTTTCTTGAAGAAAATTAATACAGAGAGAAAATTCAGAGACTAGAAAAATATTTTCAAAATATTTTCTAATTAAGTTACATAGAAACTAACTTGCACAGAAATGGAGTCTAAGCATTTTGAGAATCTTTGCCATAGAAAGCACACTCTGTAACCAGAGAGCAACTGGAATGCTAAGCGCAGACAAGGGAAAATGGCTGGCTTACAGCCTTCCACTCAATAGCATACCCTACAACTCAGTAAATTTGTCTCATGCAGCAAACATATAAATTGTGTTGATCTACTTTCACTGGGAAAGAGAGATCGTGATCTCTTACCATCATATAAAAGCACAAGACTTAGGAATACAAAATGTCTCCAGGAAAGCTGTTTTTTAATTCTACAGGAATGTAAATACTGTTATGGAAAAAATGCATCACACACTATGGCAATTATGACCAAAAAAAAATAAGAACTTGTTATTAAAAATGAAGGGGCCATTGATCTTTTATAACTTGCATTTATTAAGATTTGCATTCAAACTCACACTTAGAAACGACAAATTTTCTAAGCGGCTGGAGGAATAAATCATGGACAATATTGTTTCTCATGAGATAAAACTAATTTTCCTTGATTCACATTTGAAGTTATTTGTCTCTATAATTAATATTTTTATAAAGAACAGTTTACTTTTGATTCTTACATTGTCTATTAAACCTACATAAAATAGTACTTCAAAGAACATCTAGTATACTTAAGAGATCTCCAAAAGGAACAGAGGCCCAGGCAGGCAGTCAAAGCCCCAAGCATTCCTTACCACTCAGTCCAGCAACATTATCAACTGGATATCAATCTTCTGTACTTCGGGGGAAAAAAAGGAAAAAAGAAAAAAAAAAAAATCTACCTTACATCTGAACAAACCCTTTTTTTGTGTTTGGATAGCTTTCAAGATTTTTAAAATCTTGACTAGGGATGTCTTCCATACTGAGACAGCCTAGAGGCAATAAACAGCATCACCACGAATAGGTGGAATTGTCTGGTTTTTTGGAAGAAGGATCATATAAACTTTCTCTGATTTTAAATACCATACCTCTTTTCTCCACCATGAAGATGATCACTTGCTTCAATTTCCTTAAAATGCTGGTTGAATGAAACTACATTTACCTCACAAACATTGCATTCAAAAGCATAAATACTGTGTATCTTGTTCATTTGCTTATAATCAGTGTTTCCAACCTAAAAATACAGCATGCCTGTGTTATGTGCCCACTTCTTGTCAGTA
The DNA here is from genome assembly GCA_028020825.1 of Podargus strigoides. Lineage (NCBI taxonomy): Eukaryota > Metazoa > Chordata > Aves > Caprimulgiformes > Podargidae > Podargus > Podargus strigoides. The sequence goes on from CM051630.1 coordinate 12,676,037, forward strand.
AGTGCTTCCAGAGGTGAGGGTTTACAAAGCAAGCAGACAACCAGGCAAACTTCTGGCAGCTGTTCAGTTCCAAGAAAGATCTGCAGCCAGAAATCTGCAAATACACAGCTCAGACTGCTAGCTACAGAATTCTCTCAGCTGATAAATGCCCACAATTCATCACAGGAACATACTTGTAAACAAAACTGCGAATAATTAAAATATAAAATTTCAGTATCATAACAGCATATTACCCGGCTAAGTACACAATACATTCCAAACTTAGTATTCCACTGTGCCAGACCACGGAAGCAAACTGAGCAACATGAAGACTAAATCCACCCTCAGTTTTAAAAATCAATAGTGACAAAAGCCTTTGATACAAAATGGCAGTAAAATCTATTAATGTGTTGGATATGAAGAAAAAAATCTTACTACAAAAGAACCGCAAACAAAGTAACGCAACAGTTGGCTAACGTGGTTCCAAAACTCATAAATGTTAAAAAGGTGAGTATAGATGAGTGAATGAGAAACATAACAAGGAACTAGCCTAGAGAAATTCTTAAGTGTCATGGAAATGATCTTCAAATGACAGCTACAAGTTGCCAGAAGACACTATACGGACTCCCAACACAAATACTTCAAGAAGAACTGGTAAAAACTATTTAGAAACAAACAGTTGTTTTCTATGAAAGGAAAGCTGTAAACAGATCTCATGAGAAATCCATCAAAAAGAAAACAAAAATGATCAACATTATATTAAAAAATCATAACCCAATGTGTCAAGCTCCTACTGGAACCATCTAAAAGAATTTATGATGTTCTTTAAAGAAAAAACTGCTAAGGTTTTGTATGATGCTATTAAATTCCAAAGTTACCAAGACAGATTTAGAAAGGAATGTATTTTCAAATGTAATGGTAATATTGATTACACATATCATCTATTTTTACATTTCCTAAATATATGTAAGTAATGTTTATGAGGCTTTTTCCCTGTACTCAGACATGAACAAGCAGGAAATCAGAACATGAATGAATACAGTATATAATCCCCTACCAGTCTCCATGGGGACACTTGAGAATGCTTAAAATAGCCTTTTGTATACAAACTTGAGCTGGCTCTGTCCACACAGAGAAGTTAGAAACTCTAAGTGGAGCACAGCACAGTGCTACTGTGGAAATAAGGATTTCAAAACAGATCTGGCCAGCTTGGAGGGGTGATGTCCCAAGGTTTATTCTGCCTGCACAAGTCATGCAGATAACACAAGTGACTCCAGTTTCAGGGTGCAGTAAGTCACTTCCACAAAGGCAGACTGTGCACATTATAAATGTTCACGGAAGAAGTCAGTGTGGCATAAACAGGAGTGACTTGCATTGTACCTGCTGTGCACAAACAAGCTGCCTCTGGATTTGAAGGAATATAAAAGGCTGCATTTGAAATAGCAGGCTACCTGAATATGGAGAAAATATGTCAAAATATCCTGGGACTATTTGTCATTGCCAAGGCAGGACTACACCAATTTTAGGGACTGCACTGTGCATTCCAGCTTTATAATATCAAGACAATTTAAGCTGCCACAGGTTAGCACACTGATATATGTAAATCTTTGGAAACAGGTCTGAGGTATACCTGTATTTTGCACTATAGTGCACTCAGGGTACTGGCAACACGGTCTCTGCCAGAGAGCTTACTTTTGACAAGTATGTTGCATGTATCATTTCACGATCAGTCCTGTCAATAAACTTGGCCACTAGCAATCACAAAAGGAAGAAAGAAAATACGCTAAGAGCATTTGAACCAACGTTAGCACAAAAGATGGGACAAGTCTATCATGATACATATCATGACACTTCTTTCTGTGTCTTCCAATACATGGTTTGCTAGGTACTATGCAAAACTCATTTATAGCAGAATATGACCTTTAAGTTTAGATTTAAACTTGCAAAATCTGAAGTAAGACTCAATTTTAATTTTAATCATTAATCCAGAAGACTTCTTACAAGCAAAACAGGACATGCTAAGAAGCCCTAATGCCTCAAACAATAAAAGACAATGTTTAACAAAGTGAAAACTAAGGTGGGATAGCAGACGCTGGCAGAAACATACGCAAATTTGATCAAATCTGGTAGCTCATTTTAGAGTAACTAATTTATACAACCTTTCTTACAGGAATGGCTGGTAGCCCTACCTACTATTAAGGTACCATAACACTCTCCACTACCAAACTCTGTTTTCAGATACTTAAAATTCTGTCAGATTTCTGAAGAGTTCATGGAGAAACTTCATATGCTTATTGGCTGCCTCTTAATTCTTTTGGTTCTTTTTGCATCTGGAACATGCACTTCGACATCAGTTGCAAAGCAATTTGTATGTCACGGGTTTGATTTTTTCACTCTGATAAAAATATAGTCAAATGGAGCCAAAGTGCTAACCCTTTAAAAACTTGACATTAGCACACAATTGCAGAAAGTGACTGGAGGCACAATCTCTAACAAGTTAGCCAACAGAGTCAGAATGTTCATTGCCACCACACCTGTAGGACACCACAGCATCGGTGGAGTCAAGCATCAGAACCCAAAGCAGGGAGACACTGCTTGTGTCCCTGATATTCACGGCACCCCTTCTGGGTTCATGAACCAGAACAACGGAGGAGGAGACACACGAACTGGGAACAATTAGATAATATAGGCAGAAGAGCTTGGGACCACCAAAATCGGAAACCACGAGTTCTTAGTTCAAAACCCCTGCCTCTGAAGTCTCACCATCCTGTTGGTATAAGCAAATACCTATATAATCTACTATCAAAGTACTTTCTCATTCTCTGGTGAAGTGGCTGGTCCATCTATAATCACTAGGATTCATCAAAAGAATCTGGTGGATAAAAAGCAGCTGAATTTTGGCCCTACAATTGGGTACTATCCCTGCCTCAATTGCTCAGTGCTTGAGCTGCATGCAAATATAGATAACCTACTGTAAACTCTTATGCCATATATTTATGAGTGGGCAACTTGAAACGTGGGTTTGTGACTGTGGTCATGGCTGCAACTGAAGACAATGAAGTCAAACTGAAGACAAAAAAAATAACCAGTATTTTTAATTTAATATTTAAAATAGAGACAATTACACTCTGTTTTCTACTTATAAAAAGAGGCTAATAATCCCCTTAACTGCATTGTTGAGAAAGTTGTTATAGGGAGAAGCTTCACAAAAACCACCGCTTGATTATTAATTCCCACTTCAGAGAGGGTCTTAGATAACATGCAGCAAATAAGCCTGAGGCAACGTAGTGAACAGTGGAGAAAAAAACCAACATAATTCTGCATTAAAATTAAGACTGTCCAGCCTACACACTATAGAAATTAAAAACAACAGTAGTATGTGGTTGTGTACCATACTGCATATGCATATGGGACCCACTATCAGATTGCTCAGGAACCTTCTTAATAGCATTTTCTGGTCTTTGCACGTTTAATTTTACAGCCTTACTAATGTTTAAGTGTTTTCTAAGAAGTTTTTAAAAATATGTTAATGCTATGAAAATAGAAACAGTAGAATTCGTAACTACTAAGAACTTATATTGACTTATACAGAAAGATTCACTTATCATGAAGGAAAGGAAGGAAAATGGTTTTGTGGTTAAAGCATAGCCAAGACCACACATTTGTTACTTTCTCTGGCCTTTCAACCTACCTGCCCTGCTAGCACAAATATTTTCTCCAGGATATTGTACAAGAAGCCCAAAAACTGTATATAAAAAATAAATAGTACAGAATAGCTTATTTGATAATAGTGGTAATGCACCTCAGGCAATAACAAAGATTTATCAATTTCCCTAAAATTTCTGCAAAAAGTAAAATAAGCATTTGTCAGAAAAGCAGAAAGGGTGTGGGAAAGCCATTAAAAAAAAAAAAAAAAAAAAGAAGAAAAAAGGAGATATCAATTAAAAAAAAACCAAGAAAAAAATTACCAAAACTAAAAGATGACATAAAAAATAAAAACATTGCTGAAAACACAGGCATAGCATATTATCAGAATTATGTCAGATTTGAAAGACTCCACTTTAGCAAGAACAGAAGCTTGTGAAACGTCAGCCAAGTTTAGTACTGCTCTCAACATCATATGTGATGGCAAAGACTAAGCTGCTGTTGTCTGTGTCAAACATATTTCACAGCAAAAACACAGCCACTACCAGAGCAGGTGATTCAGCACTTTTCACAAGTTCAAAAGTCTCTTTTTTTTCCATTTTAAAAAAGGATGGTGAAGTGAAACTTAACAGAAAGTGAATGTCAAAACACAGAAAACAAATTGGTAAAGTTGATATAAACTTGAAATTCTGAAGAGTAGAAATTAGAAAAGTACCTAAAGCAAGAAAAAATAAATCTAGGAAAGAACTGTAATTTGCTTAAAAATATATCTGTATATATTGATTGGACTATTTCCACAATGAAAAGAAAACTCAAGTGATTGGTAGTCATATTTGTAGCAGAAGAATTGTTAAATAGCCCATTTATGTGCCTAAATATTTGGACTAAATCAAACTTTACATATTCTGATCACTAAAAATATACAAAGTAACTTATTACTGGAAACCACATCTTGAATCAAACTTGAAACAAAAGCATTAGTAAACTCTAAGACCAAATCCATTTGCAGCAGCAACCTCATGAAAATTCCAATATACACTATTTCACCTGATTTGTAAGTCCCAATAACAGGTACCCTAGCAAAATATTATGGGACAGGCTAACATTGGTCTTCCCTGTATATCTACATTCTTCGTGTACAGCAGCACTTTTATTTTGTAACTAACATGAAATAATTTTAATTAAAAATAATTTAAAGTAAGTAACTTAGCTTTTGCTTTTTGGTTATGAATGTAAACCAAACTGATACTGCTTCAGTAAGATACTGAAACCAGCAGACAAAATCTGCATCAAAGCATGAAAAGCCATAAACTGAACAAATGAAAAATGTAGATAAACAAAAGAAACTCACCAAAGAAAAACTAGATGGCAGCACCTACCTATTTTTCACAATTTCACAAGTACAAGCTTCAAAACAAGACATTCAGGTAAAAATTTAATGTAATCTAAATAATCACTTTTAAAAGACTTCTGAATTTCCTTATTCTCCCTGAATAATACAGTAATGCAAACAAGCCCATGCTTATTTGACCTCCTTGTAATACAAGAATCCAGAACAAATTTTTTCTAAGATGAAACAAAGTTCCATCAAATTATAGATTGTTTCCTAAAAATCCTGTACCTTAACTAAGATCTTCCAGCAGATAACGTTTTGGCAACATTAATGACCTTTTAATATTCAGCTAAAATTAATGTCAAACAAAAATTAAAAGGAAACTGAAATAATGAAGGAAGAAAATTGTTCAACTGAAATTATGCACAGTTAATTCAAAACAATGTTTGAATATCCAAATCTTTTGTATTTCATTGAATATGTTTTTTTCAAACAAGAATGTTAGCACTGAAAATGTAGCTACAGTACAACAAAACTGTACTTCTTAACGCATCAAAAGATTATTCTAGGCTGATAACTTCCATGTAAAACATAGGATACCAATTTTATAAAGTCAAACCTCTGGTAGCTGTACCAAGAAGAGGGATCTATATTCACAACCTGAAACATGTTTTCTTTTTGTATACCTGAATATTTTGCAATATTTTTTCAATAAAAAAAGCCCTGTAGTTAATATCCCCCCTCGTTACAGTCCTCTACAATCTTATGATTGAACCTAAACTGAAACTATTTTATGGTACAATTGTACCTATTCATGCTTTTCTGGAATATTTTACTTAAAGAAACCAGAAAGACTGAAAATATAAAAGATCATTAAAATATCAAGTACACCTTCCTGTTACAGGTACTTATCTCACTTTGCTTTCTCTGTACTATTCTGTTACTCTCACATTCTGATTCTTCTGACTGAATTCATTTCACTACTTCTTACTCCGTGCTTCAGACACTGTACACCCTTTTGGGGGACATTCCCACAATCCAGAGCCTTTGAGTTTGGCATTAAACTGATCAGCATTGAGACCTTTCCTACAAGGTACTTGCTTATCCTTATTAGCCAGTTTTCCAGAATTCCACTAGGAACTGGAAACAAGCATATTTTATTCCTATTTTACACAGCAGCAATTGAGAGGAACACAAGTAAATGTCTGGAGAGCTGGGCAGGGAGAAACTTACTGAAATTCAACAAGAGCAAGTGTAGAGTCCTGCATCTGGGGAAGAACAACCCCATGTATCAGTCCAGGCTGGGGGCTGAGCTGCTGGAGAGCAGCTCTGGGGAAAAGGACCTGGGAGTCCTGGTAGACAACAGGCTGACCATGAGCCAGCAATGTGCCCTTGTGGCCAAGGCAGCCAACGGCATCCTGGGGTGCATGAAGAGGAGTGTGGCCAGCAGGTCAAGGGAGGCTCTCCTCCGCCTCTGCTCTGCCCTGGTGAGGCCTCAGGTGCAGTACTGTATCCAGTTCTGGGCTCCCCAGTTCAAGAGGGACATGGAGCTACTGGAAAGAGTCCAGCGCAGGGCCACTGAGATGATGAAGGGATTGAAGCATCTCCCATCTGAGGAGAGGCTGAGGGAACTGGGTCTGTTTAGCTTGGAGAAGAGGAGGCTGAGGGGGGATCTCATGAATGCTTATAAATATCTCAAGGGCAGGTGTCAGGAAGATGGAGCCAGACTCTTCTCGGTGGTCTCCAGTGACAGGACAAGGGGCAATGGGCACAAACTAGAAGACAGGAGGTTCAATCTTAACATAAAGAAACACTTCTTTACTGTGAGGGTGACAGAGCACTGGCACAGGCTGCCCAGAGAGGTTGTGGAGTCTCTGTCTCTGGAGACATTTCAAACCCATCTGGACGTGTTCCTGTGTGATCTACTCTAGGATCCTGCTCTAGTAGGGGGGTTGGACTAGATGATCTTCGGAGGCCCCTTCCAACCCCTACCATTCTGTGATTCTGTGATTCTAATCAAAGACTACCCCACCTAAGAGTTGAGAAAAGAACCCATCTTCCTTTCAGAATTGATTTGCCTGTCTTCTTCCAAGAGTCTAACACAAAACTGTCCCCAAAGCTGTACTATATTGGCTTACATCCTCTACTCCTAAAAGCTGCAAAAAATGAGACAAAGGTATTACAAACAATAACTTAAAGAGCAAAGCCACGCACTTGAAATGTAAAAACCACCAGATTTAAGTTTGCTGTGCCACATCAATCGTGTGCCTTGATTGCCTAGCTGAAGCTTCTACCTTTGTGCATTTATCATGCAAAGACTGTAACACACTGCACATGTACAGAAGAGATTAATGTAGGATGAACGGGAAGTTACGTATCTTACTCTTCCTGAACTTTTGTGTTTGGCACTGCAATTAAAAGATAACTTTTTCACTTGGGAAGAGAATAGGGATGGCTATATACCAGCTCCCTACAAAGGTAAATACTACTGCATAGAAATAAATTTTCAGCAATGCAACATGTAAGGATAAAGCCACCGTTTTCAAGGAAAACATTATCCTAAGACCATATACTAAATCCTAAGGGAAAACAGACTATGCATTCTCTATTTCAGCACGTTCCACTGTTCCTAGAGAAAGGTGGCTCCTTCCTCACACACTGTCCTGGATCTGAGCCCACCTACTGAAGCTAGAGGAATTTTCATCAGAAACCTGATTCATTTTCCTCCCAAATAACTGGGAGAAGATCTATCAAATGATGCTCCTGGGACCTGTTAAGAAAATCTTGTTATACTACAGGGATGCAGAAGCAGTTTAGCATCTGCACAGCTCTGTATGTATCGAACAAGTCAATCTCATTTAAGAACATTTTAAACATTTCCTTATTTCTTCCTCCTTTTTTGAGAGTGAAGAAGAAATTACTTAGTTGTCGAGAGGAGAAATTCAAAGAGCTTTCAAGTGTAGATGAACACTTTGGTAATATTTCAGACAATCTTTCTTGTAATTTTTAAAAAGCTAAGTCATAATTCATTTTCTGTTCTCCAGTTATCACTCTCAACACTTCTTAATGAATTGCCAGAAGTAACCGCCAGCTTTTGCAATTTCTTTGGCATGTTATTTAATAATCTGTGTTTTACATCTAACTACACAGCTCATAATACACTTTCTTAACACAGTAATTATTTAAAGCGTACAGATTAACTATAACACTGAAAACAATCACTTAGCCAAGCAACTTGTGACACTTAACACTGGCTAAAAATTAGGACAATCAGAAGAAAAGCAACCATAATACCTACCAACCATGAAAGTTATGGCTCTTCTGAGACAAATCATATGTTCTTCATAGTAGGATACTGTTTCCTAGAATGCTTATGGTAGACTACAAATTTCCACCTTCACAGACTTTCTACTCCACAAAGGTAGAGTAAAACACAAACTCAGGGACTGAAGTACATCACTAAATTCTACCTATTCAAAGCATCTTGCATTTTAATGCATTTTCTCTATAAACACATCAACACACAGCATCCTTACAGGTTTATTTTTATGTAAATCCAGCAAGTCAGATTATACTCTTTCTGCAACCTTAACTGTTTCACAGAACTACAGAACAGCTGCCTGAGGCAAACATGATCAAGTCCCAACATTTGCTTTGAACACATCAAGTTTGACTTTGGGATCCAAACTCCAGTCTTCCAATAAAGACTGAACACACACACAGCCAAGCAGTCAGTCTACATTTTTGTATGCTTCCTAAGATTCTATGTACAATAAAGGTATATTCCTCAAACATTTTCCAACTACAGACAATTTGTTAGTATTTAATTTCCTATCAATGTTTTCACTCTAAATTTTAATTCTGTATGCTGGCCATGCATAAAGTTACATGAAAACTAACAGTACGAAACAGGAACAGCTAAAACTAATTCATTTTAATAGACTGAGATCATATTCTTGGTACAGTCCCACTCCACAATTTCTGTCTTGCATTTATGCTATGCACTTGTCTCCAGATCCATTACTAGAATGTGTGCTATACAGCCCCTTGTAGTCACTACTAAAGAAGTGATTGTATTTATTTACAAAGAAAGCCTCAAACAACCAAAACCAGACATACAAACTGAAAAGAAGAACTTGTCTGGATTTTTGTTGTCAACAAACTAGTCAAAAGATCTTGCAATTAACATGGGTTTATCTCTGTGTTTATTTTTCCTGAAATGCATTTATCTTTCAAGGCTTCTGCAAGTCTTCTTATCCTTCCAGTTATCACAAGTTTAAATATTAAATGGCTGCCTTTTCTGTGAAGCCTACGAATTCCATCCAATACTGCACTTACCTCTTTCCCACGAGCATAAAATTCTTCAAGTGTTTCCAGGCTTTTAGTTATGTCTTTCCTAAGATAAATTCCATTGAGCTACAGTCTTTCTAGTGACACTCATTTCTAGAACTTACATTCTAGTTGGCTACTCTGTGTTTTAGATTGTCTCATGTTAGTAATTAATTTTCAAGTCTCCCATTTTATTCTGGCTTCCTTCTCTTCTGAAGAGTTTATCATTGTTTTCAGTTTTGAATTAAACTTAATAATCTTTCAGACTATAAATATGGTGTAATGCACAAAGTATATAATGAGACAGTAATCAAACATTAAACATCAGGAAATACATGTTTAAGTCATTTCAAGCAACCTACACAACAATCAATAAAAAAATTCATCTCTTTTCACTCAGAATTACTTATAACTTCTGCAAAGACCTTACGCAAAACTACCCTAACCTCTGCCTACTATTATTATGACACAGCTGCCCTGCACTAACATCCAAAGATGTTTGCCTCTACATTTTAGTAAGATAGCTCGGCTCTATGGCTGAAGCTAAACAGCGTCCCTACAAAATATCAAAGCCACGCAGCCTACCAAGTAATTTAAAATACAATACACCTTCAATCTTGAAAATAAATCAGTTCCGAGTTGAAATAAAGACACATCAGTGAAGAGTTTGGGATTGGAAAGCAAGCTATCCTGTCAATCTATATAGAAAAGGAAACATAACAAGAGGCGCTTACTGAACCAGTGGGATACAGTCCAAACCAAGTTCTGGCTAAGACAGAGCCTTCTAGCCCCAAAGATCTCACAGCCTGAACAAGGTCTCGAGAGACTCCATAAAGCAGATTTTTTGTGAAATACAAAATACAGGTCTCAAAAAATAAACTGCATTTGAATAAGTATTTCCTGCTTTCACAACAAAAAAGGGGAGGAAAGCACATTTGCAGAAACATGAGCCAATAATGCGTAAGACAGAGGAAAACACAATGCACAAAAGTCAAGTGCAATCAAGCCAGACATACCTGAGTTGTTGATAGGCGAAACACAGGGCCAGTTGTGGGCACTGTAAGTCTGGGCGAAATGCTGGTAGGACCTTGTCCCTGCGTTTGCACTTGAGCCTGCATTTGAGCCTGTGCTAGAGCCTGCTGTGGCACCATTACAAGCTGTCCAGCATCCGTGCGCACCAAGACCATACCTAATGAACATAAAGTAACAATAACTATAGAATATAAGAATAACATGAAGAATAATATATAAAGAACTAACTACAGAATACATGTATAGCACTGTACATTTTTCTTTACACAATATCCTTTTTTTTTATTCTGGTCTAACATGAGATTTTATTTCAAAGGTGAAAAGAAGCCCTACTGGCCTACAAAAACTAATACCTAATTCAGTTTGGAATTCAAGTAACTGCAGTTTGTGGATAACAGTGATGAAAATATGGTCACTGGAGTGCATAGGCATACAGTGACTTTCAGCAGTCTAGCCAGGGTGAGCAGAATTAAATTAGAAATAAATATTCATTAAAAGTAAACTGTAACAACAATTCAGTAGCTGAGAACAGAATTCAGCATGAACATAACGGGGACAATGACACGGGAGCTTTACCAAAACAATAGCTTTAAGGGATGTGTACATGCAAACATTAGGCCAGACGCGTTTCTGAGCATACTGTATTTGAGATTTAATTGTTGAGCATTAACACATGGATTTATTTGGCACTCACCATCACCGTATTGGGAGGCACTACCTGTGGTTTAGATATCAAGTAAAAATACTGTCATACCCAGAGAACCAACACAACTACTCCTCAGCACAAAATGATACAAGTACAGACATTTTAGGAAACACCAAAGCAATTGTTTTCAAATTAGCAGAGTACTTGGCAAGTGTTTTCTAAGACTTTCTAGAAGTAAATGATAATACTTTTATATTATGTTCTAGTAACACATTTCACAAATAAGAGGTCTTCTGCACAACACAGCCAGTGCCCTTGGGTGTAAGTGGCCTAAGTTTTCCACAATCAGCAGGACAAGAAAGGGGAGACAACGGTTAAGTTGGTCCCTGGATCATCTGGAGCTTCACACTTATTCAAGACCACTGCAAAACATGTGATGAGGAAGCACATCTAGTTCTCTCAGAATTAAGAAGCAGTGCCCCTGCCAGATTATTTTACAAGAATTTCCAAGTGATTTCCAGAATACATTTCAATAATTAAACTAGATAGAATACAACATAGGATACAATGGGTCTATAAACAGAAAAACATCGTGCCTCTAACTACTGGAGAACCAAAAATTAAGGATCTAGGAAGTCAACTTTTATTCTGTAGTAGAATAAAAGTCAGTAGATGTTTCTGCAACTTATCTCTAAGTGCAAACTGCTTCATATATATTTTCTAACTTTTCAAGGGAAAAGTTTACATCCACTTCTTTACATCCACTTCTAATTATTAGCTTTCCAGAAGAAAAACCATCTCAGTAAATGGACACAGCTTGCACCGTGAGGCTAAACAAATCTGAACAGTATTATATCAAACAAGTAACGAATGTTAAGAGCACTTTATACCATGAAAGTCTTTCTTTCAGTGTCCAATATAGAAACATAAACCCCAGCCCTGGGATGAACACGAGTGAATCACAGCACCAGTAAAAGCCCTCACTCATACAGCCCATACTCATACCATCACTGCTAAAAGGCAAATTTCTGCCGCTACAAACTAAAGACTTGCAGAAATCAAGCTTTAAGATAAAAGGCATAGAGAGCTACTGCAAGGACCACATCTTTCAAAGCCCAGAGAGTAATTTATAACAGAAGAGTTGGGGGGAAAAAAAAAACAACAAACCAACTAACCACCAAAACTATTAAAATCGTTTAAAAAGAAAGCATTTTAGGTTCACTAACCCTTCAGGTACCAGACCTCAGAGTTCATGTTTGTAGAAAATTCTGTAAGCAGACCAAGTACTTGATACATGTCATTCCTAAACCAACCAGACATACAAAGATTGCCAACTGGCCAAACACGTATCACTTCTCTGATTATGTTGTGAACCTTATGTAAAAATCCTCGTAGGATAACACCTTCCAGGCATTAAAAAATACACGCTCTATTTGCATTACACTGATCCACAGGTGTTTTGTTGTTAATTTATCTTCCGCTTTTCTAAAAACTCATTCTGAATTTAGAAAAAAAAAAAAGAATGGAAAGGATAAATTAATTGCAACACATGCCACACAGTTTCAATAAAATTTGCAGATATAATTACCACTATAGATGTATAAATTTTTGCATATTAATGTTATCTTTTAGTTCAGTTTGAAGGACTTTAAATTTCTTTTACTGAACAACACGTACAAATTAGCATCTGGTTAAATTATGAGATTAATTTTCCCTGTCAGCCATGTAAGGATGAAATACATTGCTTATGAGTATGATATGCTAAAATAAACTATTCTTAAAAATTGATTCTAAATTTCTTCTTAAGACAGAAGTTTACAACACAGGAATTTCAAAATTAAATAGAAATTATCTACTAATTTAAAGAGTAAAAACTCAAAAATAACTTAGTTTTTTCTGAATAACTTCATCTTAGAGCACGCTATCTTCACATTTATGCAAATTTAATGGATTTCCAACTATCTTGTAATAAAATAAAATTATAACTTCCCACAGTACTATTTCCATAACATTTTCTAAACCTTGGACCAGATTGCTTTCGAGGACTCCATTTTGCTCTTCTATTTGAAAATTAAGTAGCAGAACAAACTACTGACAAAGTTCAGAAACTGTATGCAAAGTTATGATACACATTATCATATCATTAATTATCAAACAAATTAACAACAGGAAATCAAAGGCTAAAGGCATTAATACAGTCTGAATTGCAGCCTCTTATCTGTTTTAAGTTAGGTCTTTGCAAAACCACTGAGCTTTATCTGGTTGCAGCATTAGAATTTGGAGCAGAAGTTCCATGAACTATGGCCAAAGACACAACTACTAAAAGTCCCCTTATCTTAGTAAAGCAAAATAAATATCAACTATTTTAAGAAGCATGCTGGAAGAAGTAAGTTAGTTCAGACTTCATCAGTATCTCCACGTATTATCATGCTATCAACAGCAAAAAAAGAGTTAGTTCAAACGTTAAATCATCTCCTAAATCAAGAAGCCACAAAGTTGCAAACTTTTTTGCAACATGAAAATCTATGGAGGGGACCACAGAACCCTTAAAAATTTCAGATGAAACAATATAGAGGTAAAGGAAGAATCCCCAGGATGAAGGGATGCCGCTTTGGTTGCTCAGCAGCCTCTCTGAAATGATATTTTTAGTGATGAAAGTTAAGAAACTAAAAGAATAGATGGGATGCAAGTTACTTCAGAGTTAGAAAATAAGACCCGGTGATGTCCAGACGCAGTGGGTAACAACACCATCACACTAACTGAAACATTTTTGATTAAATTACACAAGTTAACCTGTATCTTGCCACCTGATTCACGGCAGAAGACAATGAAGAGGGAAAACTTTTCAAGACTAACAAGAGGAAAGCAGAAAATAAGAGTGAGCCCTTCCAAACAGAGATACAACTACTCTGACACCCCAGCTTTTCACCTGGCGCACAACTGCTCACCACAGTTACAAAACTTACCGCGGCTGCCGCTCTCCCCAGCACCAAACAAGTCATTCACCAACCCACAGCCACAATCACCCCGCATTAACAGCCGCCCGTCCCGTCCCCCTTACACCCTCGTTACGGCAGCCTGCAGTCACACGTCGCTCTCGCACAGGTGGCTCTTCTCTTCCCAGCACGTCCAGCAGCGGGAAAACCACAACTCTGGGGGGAGAAAAACCCCACCCCAAAGCTCGGCAAGAGAAAAGGGTGAGAAGGAGCAGCGAGCGCCGCGTCCCCACTTACCGGGCGGGATGGTGAAGCCGGGCGGCAGTTGGATGGTGGTCTGCTGAGGCGGCCTCACGATCAGCTGGGGGGCCACGATCCTGGGGGCAGCGCCCAGCGCTGGCCTGGGCGACAAGGCCTGGGGGGCGGCGGCGGGGGGGGCAGCGCCCGCCTTGGCGACCCCCGTCGTGCTGACCGCCGGCTTGGGCGCGGCGCCGGGGGCCGCGGGAGCCGGCGGGGCGCAGTTGGCGGCCGAGCCCTGTCCCGGCGGGGCGGCTGTGCCGGCAGCGGGGCTGGCGGAGTTACTGAGTGCGGTTACTGCGGGGAGCGGGCCGTGCGCGGGCTTGGTCTGTGCCGTGGCGGCGTCGGCTCTGCCGTGGCTGCTGACTGGTGGGACTGCCGCCGGCCGGCCCCCCGCGCCCTCCCCGTTGGGCGCCGCCTCGCCCGGGAGCAGCGCGATGGCGGCAGCACCCTCCGCCGCTCCCGCCGGGGTCCCGCTCCCCCCCGCGGCGGCCCCGGCCTCGGCGCGCTGCGGCGGTGCGTTGTCGGCGGCGGGCGGGCTGCCGCCGGGGCTGGGGCTCCCCGCGTCCCGGGCAGCGGCGCCGGCAGCCACATGGTTGTTGACAGGCTGGGCAGGGGCGCCGGCGGGCGGGGGGGCGGCGGGCAGCGGCGGGGCAGGGGCGGCGGGCGCGCCGGGGCTGCTGCCGCCGCTGCTGAGGAGAGCCGCTCCATGTGATTGCTGCACACTACTACTGTTTACACTCACTCCCCTCCCTGCCGCCGCCGCTGCTGCCGCCGCCGCCGCTGCCGCCGCCGGGGGGGACGGGGACGGGAGCGGCCCCTGGGCAGGGGCTCGGCTCTCCGCGGCTCCGGGGCAGCCCGCCGCCTCCTCTGCCCCGGGAGCGGGAGGAGGCGCGGGATGCCCTTGCTGCTGCCGGACGGGGCTGCTGCCCCCCGCTAGGCTCCCCTGGTGCTGCTGCTGCGGCTGCTGCTGCTGGGACGGGGCGGAGGTCCTGGGCGGGGGCGCCTCGGCGGAGCCCCGGCCGCCGGCCAGCTGCGATTCCAAGGAGCCCACCAGGTCGCTGACCGCCTTTTCGTCCACCTCCTCGGAGAAGAGCAGCATCTCTTCCAGGGGGTCCGAAGCGCCCGCCGCCATCTTGCGCTGAGCTGGGAGCCGGCCGCGCAGCGCGCAGGCGCGCCGGCCTCTGCCGCGCGCGAGGCATTCTGGGAAGGGCCGCGGTCTTCCTCCCCCGCCGGCGGGGCGGGGCGGGGCTGTGCCCGTCTCCTCCGCCTGCTGGGGCCGGGAGCGGCCCGGCGGCCTCACCGCGAGGCGCCTACGTGAGGGAGGGGGTCAGGGTGCGTCTGTGAGAGGGCGGTGGGCTGCTCCCCGGCCGCCTCGGTAAGCCGAGGGGTGACAGCTGTGCAGGCAGGTGCCCTGGCGGTGCAGGGGGTGTGTAAGAGCCTGCCGTGAATTGTGTCCCTAGGGACTTGAGGCAGGGCGGTTTGAGGTACAGAGCAGTGAGCGTGCACCCTGGGATGGAAGTGTCCTGCAGCCGTGTTATCCTTGGGTAGGGAAGCTGCCGTAATGGTGCTCTGTGCCCTCACTCCGTACCCTGTGGGGATGGCTGCAGCCAGCACAATTTTCTTCACGCTTCTGGAGAACCGCGTGCACACGTGCAGTCGGCTGCAGTGCTCCGCTGCCTTACACCCAGCTCCTTCCAAGGAGGGAACTTCAAGTGCTGTTGAAGCGGTTTGAAATCCTAAAACGCACGCAGAGTACCTGCACTCACGTTTGCACTGCTGTGCCTGCTGCAGCACTGCAGACATTTATTTCGAAAGCCGCTGCTTTACCTGGACGAGAACGGTTGCAGTAAGACAATTTCCTAATG
The DNA here is from genome assembly GCA_028020825.1 of Podargus strigoides. Lineage (NCBI taxonomy): Eukaryota > Metazoa > Chordata > Aves > Caprimulgiformes > Podargidae > Podargus > Podargus strigoides. The sequence goes on from CM051630.1 coordinate 12,692,102, forward strand.
CGGATGCTGTTAACAGAAGGCTTGTAAACCAAAAATAAGATTCTTTGCATCATCACAGCAGCTGCTCTGGCGTGCTGTATTCCCTCAGCATCCCTGCAGGAAATCTGAGGCCGTTCATTTTGTTACTAATGCTTTTGCCATTGCCATCCCATCAACACTTACCTCATGCATTCAGAAATACCACTGAAGAGAAAGGCGGTTGTCCTAAACCACCATTTCTTTGACAAATGACAGGACAGTTTCTTTGATGGGACCTTCAAAGTAAATAAATTTACCCCTGTGAATAACCACTGCTCACAGTTCATTGCATCTGTTCTTGCACGTAAGTGATAACTGCCATGGATTTGTGACGCTGCCAGCAGAAAGCAGCTTGGATTCATCTGCCTCTGCTGGCCTGCAGTAGCATGGATGTCTGTGAACTTGGATGTATTTGAGCTGCTGTTCCGTGGCCTGAAATGGTGGCTAATTCTTCATTACTTTTTTTTTTTTAGGATTTTCCACAAAACTGAAAGAGGTGTATCAGTGAATAGCCCACCTTCAATTGCATAATGCACGGATGGAAACCAGTGAAGGGCTCACAGTGCATGCAGCTCTGCTCCATTCCCAGACTCAATCTATTAAGTCATATATTGTATGACTTGCTTGACTAAACTAATAAATGATTTGTTACCATCTGTTTCCTCGCAATGTACTTTACATTTTTATTCAGGGTAGTTTTTCCTGACTGTCTGTTTGTACCTTTAGGAGCAGGTTTATGATGCATCAAAAGAAACCACTTTTAAAATGCACTAAAATTAGGTTGCACCAGTTTAATTAGGATAAGTTTAAATGACTCCTGCAATTAAACGAGTGCCTATTTCTTAAATAAAGTGGCCAGTAAAAGTACTGAAGACCCAAAGGTGTGGTCAGGATGTATGAATGGGAGATGGTGCAGTAAGTGAACGTAAAAGCACAGTAGAGCTTATGAAAAACAGTATTTAGTGTACACAGGAGATCTATATATCACAAACATGCTTAGCAAACATATATGACTTCTGGAATGCTACGGCTGAATTAAATGCGGACTTTTAACAAATGTTTCTACCTGGAAATTCAGTTAAAACATAGTAGACTGACTCAATTTACTATTGCACAAAATTAAAGACTATTCCTTTGGGTTGGAAAAATATCAGAATTTATCCAATAGTACTTTGTTAAGAGCCCCACATTGTATTAATTTTATCAGAGAAGATTATACGCTGCATCACTTATTTGCCCTGATCATGGGCTTCATTTGCATACCACTATCTCCAGAGTTTTGATAAGAGAATGGAAACTTAAGACACATAATTCTGCAACCAGTCCTGAGTATGAAAAAAAGATTTGTATATATTTTTCTAACACTAAGACATTAAACTGGGTGTCTCCATAAAAAACACCCAGGAAGAAACTTAATTGCTTTGTAACTTTAGAAAAAGTAATCTTCCCACTGGAAGGAGAAAACAGCAAGTCATGATTTATACAACAGGTTTCAAAACGTTTAAAAATTACCTACTTTTAATTACAGTTTTAGCGAATATTGGTGGGTGGGTAATTCATAAAACATGAATTCATGTTTTTCCCCACTCACTTCTTAATTGAGCCATTTTATATATCTAAACACACAGAATAAGGAAGTATAATAGAATATTTTATTTAATAAAACATGATGTATACTGATTCATGTTGGACTCCTTTAAGTCACAAAGTGATGACATATGTAAGAATGTATATAAACTTGTTGCTGAGATTGTCTTTGGGCTTGTGCTTTTACACAGAATCGATGAACTTTTGTATTCATTATTTTATTATCTTTTTCTCAAATATTTACACGCTTTTCATAATAGAAAACATATTTCTGAACATATTTGTTGCTCTTTCATTTTTAGGAGTTAAACATGTATAGAATAAAAATAATTTAAAAAGTAATCCGAGACCACTGGGATGATCTCATCTGTTCTCTTAAAATACAATCTTTCCCGAGTAATTTTATGTTTTAAATAGAGCATGCCTATTAGGAAAGTTAACTTACAACCATGGTTTTAAAATTGGCTGTGAAAGCAAATCCACCACAAAACTTGTTAAGTTGCTATTCAGTTATGAACACTGTTAAACCCTGTGCCCTGTTTCCAGACTGTTTTTCATTAACAACTCACTACATAATGGAAGTACCACTGTCATGTTAAGCTGCAGGGAGTAATAACAGTTCGCATAGACAAGTATCTTTTTGTCTTCTAAAGAAGTGAAAGCACTTAGAAAGGAGCACTATTTTCCTAGTTATGTGGTATGGGTTTCTCTCAAACACACACTTCCAGTGCCTTCAAATACACAATTTAACTATCTTAAGTTTAAGCTGATGCATCTCCTTCTGTAAGGAGGCAAGAAAACCATGTAATACAGACTGTAGATGATACTCTAGATTGTTATTAGGCTCTCCACTGCCTCCAACAGCTGTTATTTTACCACAGCTGAGGAGCAGCCACAGACCAACCTCTAGTGGTCGGGAAGACTTCCTCTCTACTTCTTGTAACAGAACACAGGTATCTTTTTTTATTTTTCTAAACAGTAGCTTTACTTTGAGCTGAGTTACAAATGCTGATTTTCAACAGTGGTCTCACATGGACTCGAGATGTCCATGTATGTTCAGTCATTAACTGGCAGAACTTTGTTCAAAAATCTTTCTGTAAAGCTCCTTGGGCACTCAAGTCCTCCCTGACTTTACAGTCCCATGAACTTGGGCACAAATTTTCCAGAAGTCTGGTATGGCTCCTATGTACAAACATGCAGGCCCTTCCAGAAAAATCTGGCTTGCTACTGTGTTTGAAAGCCCTATTCTGAACAAATTACTTGCTGAATCTTTGCAACATATTAGTGTCCAGCTGCTGCAACAACAGGTATTAAGTACCCTTTCCAGACGTTAGTTGTTGTTGCATGTAATGTTCTAGGCTGCAAATATAAATATTTTAACAGGCAAAGCCTCCAACAGGAAGCCTCATCTGTGATTTTTACTTAAGGTGTACAAATGCAGTATCAAAATCATGATTTTTTTGTAGTTTTGTATAATAAAAGGGTATTTTTTTTCAGTATTAATTCCACACTTCAGTCAGTATTTCATCAACCGTTGCATTGCTTAGTACGACTATCTCAACACTGCCAATTGAGTAAAAGGGAATTCCCCTTGAAACATGAACCAAATTAACATCATTTGAACTTCTGCAGCTCTCTGCACGACTGGATTCTAAATTTGCTTACTAAGGATCACAAGAATTGATCATTCAATGATAGGTAGCTTGGGCCTCTCTCAAAATACCCCAGATGACCAAACCTACTTCCACATCCCCAGGTGGTCACAGGCTACGGTGGGGGGGGGGAAGCCTTGGGAGAGGGAGCCTCAGGCCCTGCACAGCCCCAACCCCACACACCTCCCTAGGTCAGGCATGGAAAGCGCAACGAGGCACACCCAAGCCCAACCTGCGGCGTACACACGAGGCGGGAACGCTCAGGATTGCAAGGCCCCCAAGTTAAACTCCCGGGCGGCCCAAATGGCCGCCCCCTCCCCTCAGCGGCCCCCGCCCCAGCCCGCCCCCGGCCGGCAGTTCTCGCGAGATCAGCTCCACTCCCAGCATCCATTTCGCGGCGGGAGCGAAGGGGGGTGGCTCTGAGGGAAGATGAAGGCGGCGGCCATGTTGGGAGCTTCAGGGTGCTTTTGGTGCGGGGTGTGTTGAGGGAGTCTGCGCAGGGAGAGCTGTCGCTGGGGAATCGGCGGAAGGTCGTGCTCGAAGCCGGAGGAGTAGAGTGCCTACTACGACTCTGAGCCGGGCTTGTTTAGCTGCTTGTGCCCGGCTTTAGGAGCGCTCGGCAGGGGAGGAGGGGGGTGTCCCTGACCGAGGAGCCAGCACCATGAGCGGGGGGACGCCCTACATCGGAAGTAAGATCAGCCTTATCTCCAAGGCTGAGATCCGCTATGAAGGCATCTTGTACACCATCGACACCGAAAACTCCACTGTGGCGCTGGCCAAGGGTAAGGACCTGGCGGAGTGGGGAACTGGGCCCTGGCGGCCCAGCAACGCCTCGGGGAGTGGGCGGGAGGGAAACGGGACCGCGGTGCGTGTGGCGGCGTAGGGGCTGTCGGGGATCGAGCAAGAACTTGAAACCCCGCAGTCCGTGGAGTTGTGGCGAGGGGGAGGCCTCCCAGGGCCCAGCGGCAGCTGCGAGGGGGCTTGGCGGAGCTTTGCGAAGAACCCACGTAGTTTCGGTTCGTAGGCGCGTCCACCCGCCATCCTCCCCGACAGAGCGGCTGCGGCCACCCGCCGCGCTTCACGGCGGTGAGCCAGGGACTGCGAGAGCGGAGGCCCCCGCTCCCGCCCGCCAGGCTGCTGCCCCGGCCTCGGCGGGGGCATGGAAAGCCCAGAGTGGCCGCGGAGGGACCGTCGCGAAAAGGAGCTAGGAACGTTACGTAGTTAGGGGCTGCTCAAAGGAGTCTTGCACAGAGTAAAAGTGTGGAGCCCTTAGCGGTGGAAGTGGTCCAGAGTTAGTGCGTAAAAGGGAGTAGGAGGGGGAGGCTGGAAAGAGGATTTCTTTGCATCCTTGGAGTTCCAGACCTACAGGGTGGAGGGTCACATACGATTGAACGCTTCTGCATCCTGGCATAGGAGACAGCTCGTGTCTAAAGGGGAACCTGTGAGTGCTGGGTTATCGACGCAGGCTGCTGGTCGTGAGCTCTTAATTTCGGAGGTAGCTGTATGGCACTGTATAAGTGGAAATTGAGACTCTGGCATGAGAATGTGTTGGCCAGAGAGTACATGCCTGTGTTTGTATATATAAGAAAGTTGGAAAGATATGTTTACGGAGAACAGAGTGGGAGACCGGGGAGTAAAAAAAGAGGATCTTTGAAACCAGGCATCCGAAGGACTTCGCCATTTCTTGTGCGTGATAATGCACTCTCAACATGAGTATACTAGCCGTGGCAGCGAATGTGTAATATTCGGGTAAAGCATTACATCAGAATTTTTAATAACTTCTTTATAATAGATTCTGCAAAACTTAATGGTATTTTACTTTACACTTCTTGACTCTGTGAAGTCTTGCTAAATACATATATGAAAGCAGAGTTTATCCAGCCATTAGGTAAGGGGAAAAATTGCTCCGTGTGTAAATAAAGTATTTGGGTCTGAGAGTATTCCAGACGTCGGTTCCCGTAATGATCTGTTAGGTTTTAGGTAATTGGTGTGTATAATAGTTGGTCTGTAGAGTTGATACCGTATAGCAGTTTGTTTGCTTTCATCTCGCATCAGCCTTTGTGGCAATTCTTGTTTGTGTGCCTTGTCACTTTAAGGCCCTTTTCTCCACCCCCCACCCCACCCCGAAATTATTATTATTATTTAAGAAACAGCTTGCTTCGGTTTGTAAATTCTTATATGTATGCTTTGAAACACCTTATAATTGGTTTGGTCCTAGGCTTGCATAGTTCGTTTATGGGGCATTTAGCTTTCACGATGTGATTTTTGTACTTTCTAAAGTTGCCTTAGATTGAATTATCTTACTGGAATTGCATTATCTGTTTAAAAAGGACAGTATTTGTTTACATGAGAAAAAGATGAGCACTGTGATTAAAAATAAATGTTTAGAAATTCCAATAGCATGCTGTGATTGTTAAGATTTGTACAAAAGCACGTACAAGAATCCCATCCTTGAGGAGCTTGTGGTAGTCTTGCTCTAAATGAGACAGTTTTAGTGCTGACTAAGCCAATTTTGCATGCCTTCTCAAGAGTGGTTAAGTCATATTATGGCGTATCTGCCAAAGTGTACATATTTAAGATAGATCAAGCTGCAGTTACAAATCTAATCTGCTGTCTTTCCATAGTTCTCAACAGAAATGTAAATCTAAATCATTAAATTTGCTTTAATAAAACTTGGCTGAATTAGCTGAAGAATGTGTGTTTTGTAATATAGTGTCATGATTCAGAAGAGAATAAACCAGTATTTCTAGGCCTCCTGGAACCAAAAATCTTGAGATTGATCTGGAGGCTGATAACAACCATATTGGACTATAAAACAGTTTGCTATGCTTAAGTCTAGAGTATTCAGGTTTCTGAATAAATGAAAGTTTAGGTCATGTGAATGTGGTATGATAGCATATATGTAAGGTGACAAGTGTGGTTAATTATGGCCGGGTCTGTATGTGAAGGAAGCAGATCTTCCTTCTGAGCTGTCTGGAGCTGTAAATACGTTGATCGGGTACTAATTCCCTCTTCTTCCTGTGGTGAGTCCAGAAGTTAAACCTGAACTGCTTACTGTGGATCTTTACAACAAATGTCAAATTTTCTGCCAGAAAGAAACAAAAAAACCCCCAAAAGATGACTTGATGCTTTCAGTTGCTCTGCTTCATGTGACTGTTACCTGGCTTGAGCGCAGGGTGACTTTAAATTATTCATTTCCTAACTGAAATCACTGAAATCGTTTGTGACATAAAGTGCAAAAGTAGAGGTAGAATCTGTTCTTGAATAACTATAGGTTTGCCTAACAGTAAGATTTCTGTGGGCTGAAGTCTGAGATTAGTCTCATGAAGTTGTATGTGTGGAATGCCTTCATTTATCTTAAATCTTCTGGGGCTTAGACAGAAATAGGATTTTGGGTGGCTAACAGGGTGCTGATTGTAGTCTTCAGTTACTGAAGGGCCATTTCCTACAGTTCTCTCATAGCTTTGTAAGTAAAATGCTGATGATCCTTTCACTAGCAAAAATTGTCGCCTCTGTCTCACAAGTTATAGGAAGGTAGCAAATTTTAAATATTGAGCGTAATATTTTTATCCTAAGCTGGAGTCTGATAAGGGAAAGCGATGCATCCTTTCACAATATGTTGAAGTGTATTGTTATTTAAATAACAGGGAAAAACTCCTATCCATATCAGAATCCAAATGCTAAGCAAGCTGTATGAGTATTTGAGGTTTTTATATACTATTGGTGCATATGTTTTCTTTGGCTTGCCAGCTTTTCAGAGCTAATGTTTGGAACTAAAAAGCACCCACTGTTATTTTCAAGTTAAACTAACTTGGAATGTTCTTGTAGTTCATACTTCTAAATCATAGTTAGTTTTTAAAGTATCATTAAGTCCAACCATTTTAAGAACAGTGTTTGCAGGCCATTATTAAGAGTAAAATTTTCTTGCTGTGAAGTGATTGCTGCCCTACCTGGGGCAGTTATAGAATAATCATGACAGATTGAACTTTATCTTACATGTTGTGACACGAAAAACTAGATGTGATCTTTCATGCCAGTGATATATAACGCCTTTCTATTTCAAGGCACCGATTTAGAGAAAGAGGTTTTAAAAGTACATAAGCTGTGTAAGAATAACTGTATTGGATCAGAAAAGGCTTTGTTCCCTGCCAGCAGTAGGGAATCCTTAAGCATACGAGTGTAAGAAACAGGAAATTACATACTGTCTCTGTGATATAACGCATCAGTTTTCACTTATCAGCTGTTGGACCATTAAGAGTTGCATTTGGAACCATTTTAATTAATAGATATTAATGAAGTAGCTTTGAGTAACTTAAGAAGTATAAAATTCTGGCATCTGTGGCCTTTTCAACCATCTGTGATAATGTTTTTCATAGTCTAAAGATACATGAAAGAGAAAACTTACCTTTCTTTTAGACTTTTACACAATATTATTTGGGTGAAAGACTGAAAATGTAGACACAAGAAAGTTAAATTCTTGTGAAGACTTGAGCATTTCTTGTAGTTCAGGGGTGGTATGTGTTACAAGATTATATTATCTTTCATGTGTTTATTTTCATTTCCTCTCACTCTTCAGTATTTTGCTATGTGTGAACCACTGCACCTTGTTCTGGAGGAAGGATGTAGTCTGAGGAGGTACTGCAAGAGACAGAGCTGGATAGAGCTCTAAGGCTGCTGCTGCTGCTCCAACACCTTGTGTTTTTGATACTCTGGCAACTTTAGTATTTCTGGTTATACAAAACTATGGTAAAAGCTATTTCTTTCTAAAATCCTATTGTACTGACCACCTTTAACATTAGACTTTTTACTTGAATGAGCTCAGATTATGTTAAATCCTAATCCAGGCTAGGAGAAGAAACTGTAAAGATCATAGAATAGTTTGGGTTGGAAAGGACCTCAAAGATCTAGTTCCAGCGACCCTGCCATGGGCAGACACACCTCTCACTAGACCAAGTTGCTTAAGGCCCTGTCTAAGACAGCTATTCCTTTGGAAAATATTAAAAATAACATTCAATTCTTTATGTTATACTACTATCTGATGGACCTAGTTGGGATAGACACTGCAAAAACATTGAGTAGCCCTTGTCCTAAACATGCAGTCCTGGATCCTTGCTTTAGAAAATGAGACTTGGGGATGGTTATTTTTGTTGCCTTGGGGTGAGAGAGGAAGGTTGAACCCCAAATCAGAGGGGTTTGTTTACCCCTTTCCAGCAGAGCTAATCTTCATTGGACGAAATTGTCTAAGTTTTGCAGAAAGTTGCACTAAAAGCAGTTTGGTTTGGGGCAGGGGAGAGGTAGAGAAAAAACCCAAACTCCTAGTAGTAGTTTTTGACATACAGTAAAATCCTTCTACCTCTTTCAAGGTGTCAATAGATGACAGTTGAATTTTTCCCTTTTCTTTTTATTGCTTTAGAATGGAGAAAGGTGTTGAATTGCCAGGTGTTTAAACTGTTCCTATGTGTCATGTGATGTTGGTATTAATAGTAAAATACTTATCCATGCAGCATAGCTCTGACTTAAGAGGAGTGCTTTCAAAGCAGATTTCTTCCATAGTTCACCAGGTTTTTATTTCTGTGTGAAGGTGCGATGTGATCCTCTGGTTTACTACCCTGTTTTGTGGTGGTGCTACTGCTTAGTTCCTTCACTTTAGCTAGAACGTAAAATACTGCAGTAACTTACTGGTCACACTCTGGCCTTTTTTGTGCACCTTTGTAGACAAAATGGCTACTAGAGCAACCATTTCAGTGTGGCATAGAGAGAACCAGTACAAAATCATCTTTGGTTATACTTGCCAAGACAGCAGATCAAATGATGGAATGAAGGGCCAAGTTAATTTGCGGGTTATCTAATAAACAGAGTCTAGGATGGCCAGAAAGTGAAGTTGTATCCTTGGTGAAGACAGTGAAATAGAGAGACTTGATGAACAAAAAGCAACAGAATGAAGTACAGTAAGGCTCATGACCAATTGATAATGTGGTTAAGCTATTGTGTATTGCTTTGAGTTAATTTCAGCAAATTCTTCAGCTTCAGATATCTTTTTCTGTAGAGGAAGAAGAGAAGACAGATTGATATTTTAACAAAGATTGAAATTCACTTAACAGTATATGTCTTTTTACAACGCTTATGTTTTATAGTAATGTTCAGAGCAGACTTTCAGATGCACAGAAATAGAAAAATTGATTAAATTCAACTCAATAGATGATATAAGTATGAACAAAATAATTGTGACCTCTTCATTTTATTTTTCATGTAGTATGGAGTTGTTCTCTTTACCCCTGAATTATACTTCTCAAAAAAATTTGTACTACTTGACTGAGAAGCTGTGTTTACGCAGTACTAGAAGAAGCAACAGTGATGGAATATGGTTGATGCAGCCCGAGACATACTCAGTATCGCTTTATACAGCTCTACAGGAAGCTCTGCTTTTTTTGACCAATGGTTTTATCACTGCAAATCAGTGCATAATGATGTCTCCAAATTGTCAATACGTCTAAAAATTGAGGGAAAACTAATTCTTGTAATTTAAAACAGAACACAGATGTTTTCTCAGTGTAACCTGAAGTACCTTACAAGGCAAACAAAAACCTCTTAAAAGGCTAGAGCAAAGACAGTCATGAGGGATTGTTAAAGCTGCTGCAAGTTGATGCTCAGTAGAATGTGATTGTCATATTTTTTTTTTAATCCTTTTGGTTTCAATTAATTGTTTAGTTTTTGCTTACAAAACTACAGCTCTTGGAGACATATCTCTTCTGTTTGTTTCACTTTATATTCACCTAGGGCTGGCAGTCTTAAGGTGAGGAAAAGTCTTTGAGGGTGTAATGAAAGTGAGATGATGTTATCCGTATCCAATGGTAGTGATTGTATGTAGTGCAGAGGGAAAAGCATGATAAGCTTCATCACTATGCAATCTGAAAACTGTTGGAATTCAGCTAAGTACATACAAATATACTTAATGTCTTGGTATGTTGCACACTATGCAGGCCTACTTAGGAAGATAACTATGCCCCAGTGAGTTTAATTTCACAAAGATCGTACGAACCTTACACCAGCAAGAAGAATGCATTTCGCTGAGTGAAAATTGTATATACGTACCACAAAATTCCTAATCTTTAAGTCTTGATTCAGATTTTGAATCTAGTTTCTAGTAGGAGTAGCATTTTTTTTTTTCTGATTTGCAAGTGCAGAATATGAAGTATGTAAACTCATGTAGTCCTTGATTCACAGGACTGACTTACCAGCCTTTATTTGTGTTCCTATTGCTGTAGTGTCCAGAAAGTGTTAACTTAGCAAAAAAGTAGTTTGCTTCTTCACGAAACTGTTGAAATAATTAACGTGATAGCATAAGTGACATCTCAGTAAGGAGTAGAAGAGATGTCTTTGCTTGATTTTTAAATGAATTTTGTAAGATCAAATTACTTGCATATGTCTGAGCAGTTGACAATGGCAAAGAATGTACTGCCTATTTAATAAGTTTTTTTGATCAATGAAATTTTATTCTTTTTATTCAAAGCTGTTGATCTCTGTAGTGTATATGAAACCTTTTTGTTGAATGTGGGGTGTTTTTATTTTTTGTTTCCCTTCCCAATTTTGCAGTTCGCTCCTTTGGTACAGAAGATAGACCAACTGATAGACCTATACCACCTCGCGATGAAGTCTTTGAGTATATTATATTCCGTGGCAGTGACATTAAAGACCTAACTGTCTGTGAGCCACCAAAGCCTCAGTGTTCTTTGCCACAGGACCCTGCTATTGTTCAGGTAAGTCAAAACATATTTTTAGATGTTTGTTGCTGAAGATATGACCTGGTAGCTTTAAGTGCTCCCTAGTTGAATGTTTAAAAATTAAAATGTTTGTTGCTGTGAAGTTCACAAACCAACGTAAAGAACTTTGGAAGGATTTTCGTCTTCTGAATCATGTCTTTAACTGTGAAAATCAGTATTGAAATCTAGCTCTAGCACAATACACTGGATACCAAAGCTGCCAGTTTTTCAAAGGCAACTAATGACTACCAAAGGAAGACCTTGATGTCATTTTTTGAAAGATAGTTGACTTAGGAGGACACGCGTGCAAGATTTCTTGGAAAGATCAGACCTCGTATAAGTCAAATGGAGTAGATGCTGAAACCTCTCCAAATCATTAGTGATTTGTTTTGTTGTCTTTTGGATTTAAATGTTCAACATCTTTTGCTGACAGACTTAAAAGTGTTTCACCTATCTGTGTGTTTTTAAAAGGGTTCGTACCAAAGAACAGTTATTTGAAAAGGGAATACTCTCTTGCAGAAGGAAAAGCAACTTAACACTGGAAGCTTTCAGGGTTAATTGATCTATTATTTTGTAGTAAATGAACTGACAGAGATAACAAATTTCAGAGAACAAAAATAACTGACTTTTGATTGTGCTTGTGGGATGTCTTAAAATCATCCTTGAGAGCAAAGTGGAAGTTCTTGGTTCAAATGGAACTTGATAATTCCATCTAAGTGTTTACATTTCTAATGTTTAACTATTCTGTAAGGTAGAAACCTTGGTTCTTCCTTACAAAGTACCCTTGCAATCCTCTAAGGTCTTTTGCTAAATGTGGTGCAACTCCTTCTGTCAGTGGTAGTTGAGAGCTGTGAAATTGCATTACTGCTAACCCCAATAATAGTAGTAACCTCACCCTCCTGCAGTATGTTTGGGTCTTTCACTGTTTGTGTGGGTTTTGAAACTTCAGGGAAACAGATATGACATTTTACAAGTTTGCCAACAAAAGCTTACACGTTTGACAAAAGAGTCCAGTGTCTGAGGTTCTAGGGGAAAGATTGCAAGATTTTATGGTACTGTTTTGAGAAGTTTGTGATGTTGGAGGGCTAAAAGTGCTTTCTAAACTGTATGCATACTTGTGAAAATGTGTTCTGCTGTTGTCTGTTTTGAATTTTCATGCAGAGTAATGTGTGTAATTCATTATTTTTGTGCTGTCTTCTGTGTTAAAGCATTAAATTCTTGATATTAAAAGAAGCAACTATGAATCTTAAGGTCTTGTATACATATTAGCCACAGTGGTGGTGTTAGGGTAAATTTAACAAGTAGTTTTAGAGTTTCTGCATTTCTTGCCTTGCAGAACTATTTCCTGCTTTTTGTGTAAACATGAATTTCTGCAAATTTTTTGTCTTTAGTCTTCACTAGGATCTTCAACTACATCTTCGTTCCAGTCTGTGGGGTCCTATGGTCCTTTTGGCAGAATGCCTGCATACAGTCAGTTTACTTCAAGCTCGCTGGTGGGGCAGCAGTTTGGCACTGTTGGAGTTGGTATGTTCATTTTTATTATTTGGTGTTTTCCTCTGAGTGAAGTTGCGTGTGTGTGCATAGACAGTAATCAGTGCTTGTAATTCCATCAACGTCTCATCCAAAGTCCTCAATCTGTATCAGTCCCACAGTTTAGCTCGGAAGTAGTGTTTTGTATAGTCTTAATTGCTTTGATTTGAGCCATAATTATTGAGAACTAAACACCTTGTCTTGGAAGGATGAGTGGAGAAAAGTTCCTGTAATCATGAATTCTTTCTTTTTCATATACATTCATTACATTCACCATGTATTCATTATATTTCACAAGTGGTAGAGGCAACTCCTCCATGAAAGCCTCATATCTGTGCTGTGGACATCTGGTATCCCAGGTTGACCAGGTGGTGTGTGCCTTAACCGAGGGTTTGGGTTATTCAGCAATCCATGTGCCAGCTCAGTCCTCCAGCTCTTTGTGAGGTGTTAGCTTGGCATGCAGTACACGCTTGACGTATTTGTGAGCTGCATGGGTTAGTTACTCCTTTATACTCTAGATGCTCTCCGAGCCTCACCAACTAATTTTCATTCCTCCTTTAAAGTTTTTTATTTCACCTTCTAGTTTTTCACATAGGAACTTACATTCCCCTAACTGTTCTGGCGCTGGTGTTACTTCTGGTACCAAAAACTTTAGCTGTATGAAAGGAAGGCTGCAGAATTGTCTGTAACTTGGTATCAGTTAAGAAGATGTGACAGTCCTATTTTTGTTTAAAAGGTGTTAAGTGGAAATATATACCAATAATGTTTATTGCTCTGTAAGATACTGTCATGACTATGCAATGTTAACACTTGTGATACTAAAGTTGGCAGTGATTTTTTTTTTTTGATAAAGCATCGTGATATTACAGTCTTACCAACTTACTACAAATACATACATTACATTAAACTTAAAGTGTATGGGAAGAGCAGACTTAGGTGTATTCTAGAATAACTTCCTAATATGGCTTCACTAATAATCTAGTGCTAATTTAAAATTAAAAAAAAAAAAAAGAAAAAAGTTTGAACCAGGTTTTAAAACTATATTATTTCTTTCAAAGCAGGAGGTTCATTAACATCTTTTGGAACAGACTCTTCAGCCAGTGGTAGCATGTCCCAAAGCACTGCAGTTGGTTCTGCATTTACAACGGATGCAAGATCACTGAAAACACAGATGTCTCAAGGTAAATAGTTTTGAATAACTCTTTGGCCTTTTTTGACCAATCATGCCCCCGTGATTTAGGTGGTTGCCAGAAATGCTAAACAAACAGCTGAATTCTGTCATGAAAACACTTTCTATTAAAACCAGAAAGCACTGAGAGGCTTTGTACTTGCTCTTTAAATATGTTCTGATGCGCTGCATGGGTAACTGTTTGCAACACCTTTGTTGTTGTACTTAAAGCATCTATATTGAGGAGTAGGACTTATTTCAGTTGAATAGTGTTAGCAAATAGGTGCATATTCAATATCTAGTTTTATCAACAGTATGACAAAACACAGTTCAATCAGTGTGAAGTACCTTGAGAGGTCCTTCGGTCTACAATTTTAAAATCTTTATTCCTAATGGTATTTTTTTGTTAATGTACAGGTAGTGATATAGTTAAGTTGGCTTAACAGTAACAGAAACTGTATGAGTAGTTTGTGTATTACTGGAAAAAGAAAGTAGATACAAAAAGGAAGTTCTTATGCTTTTTGAGTGGCAAAGAAGAGAGAAAATAAATGTTGAGCACCTTCACCCTTGCATTTTATGCAAATGTGTTAAGATTGCACCTCAAATCTAAAAGGTGCTTTATTTCCTGCTCTTCCACTCTTCATTGCTGCGAGTAAAAGTGTGTACTCAGATATATTCCTAGTGCTATTTTTATGTTTAAGCCGTCATGTTAAAAGGCAAAGCACTTTGCTTACAGCAAACAGGTTTTTTCCTAAATTCAAGTTGGGATTTGTCTGCTAAACAGGACTGCTTTCTAGGGTTGGTTGAGTGGGTTAGCAAAAATAGGTTCTACTTTCTTGCATTAATTGAAGGGGGGGAAAAAAAGTATGCTGAGTGTTTACTGTTTCTCCGTTGAAAGAGCAGCTTGGTTTTCAGTAGGTGAAATTAAAGCCTGTATGTTTCTTGGACTTAATGTATGACATATGATCCAGATGAACATACATTCTGCTGCAAAACTTCCTGTGGGGGAACCAGCAAGTTTTTTGCTGGTATGTTTGCTTTTTAAAAATATTTGTCATCTTTGTAGATTGCAAGTGTGGGGTTTGGGGGAGGTGTTTGTTTTTTTTTCTTGTTTTTGTTTAGCTTTTTTATGGGACACAACATTATTCTTCACTTACTGGGACTTGAGTCTTACTCTCATTCCTTAGTAGATTTACCTATATGGTGTCATAAACTTGTCTGGCTGGATTAAATGTGTCTGTTCTAAACATGCTTCTGGTTCCAGTCACACATGCTACAAACTGCAATGTATGAATAGCACATTGTGGGGAAGCTTTCATAGCTCCTTCATCGGCATTATGCCTGGCACTAGCCATCACTGTTTGTTTATTCCGTGGTGATCATACAACAGAGTGGGCGAGATGAAATGAAATTTCAGTATCGTAACTGTATTCCTACCTTTGGGAGCAGTCACTTTCCACTTGGCTTTCCAGGGAGGCAGAATGAGTCTTTTTGTCTCAAATCAATCAAAAAATTTCATTCCACAGCTAAATGCAAATCCTGGATGAGTTGGTAGGGATTAATTGTCCTACCCATTTTTTTCTTTTAGACTGGGGGAAGGGGAATTGCTAAATATCCTTCATTCTGGATTAGTGGATCTGAGGGTGCAGAAATATTTATTTCTTCTTTGGACACAGCTGTCTTGACTGGTAAGACAGATAAACCTGTCAGTCTAGATTGGTTGAGACCAGTAACTCAGATTCACGGATGAGAAATGACTCTTCGGGTTTTGTTTTGTTTTGTTTTTTTTTCCCCAGGTCGTTCAAGCCCTCAGATGGATCACTTGAGAAGGAGTCCCACCATGGAACAAGCAGTACAGACAGCTTCAGCTCACTTGCCTACTCCAGCACCAGTTGGGAGGAGGAGTCCTGTACCAGCCAGACCTTTGATGTCTACTAGCCAAAAATCGTTAGAGAATCAAGAGCACAGACGAGGTAGCTGTGGATAATTTTCATACATCTTATTTTCTTCTGTGTGCATATGAAGTGCTGATTTTAAGGGTAACATACAGGAACTTTCCAGCTGTCCATTTTTTTTTTAAGTAGACTGGTCAGCAGAGACCTGGATTACATATATTTCTTTTTAAAGTCAAGTATGTATTCTAATTTTTTTTTTCTTTCATGAAGTTAAACTTGTTTACTTTTATAGGTTTGGATTTTTTTTGAAATCTAAACTATATACCTATATACAAAGTATGATCAAAAATACCTAATTGGATAAACAAATCATTTTTTTATTTCCAACTTTAGCTGAAGCACACAAGGTTTCAAGATCAGAAAATGAGCTCAGAAATGAAAGCAAACGGCAAATTGGTAAATGTTGTTTTGAGAAATAGCTATTACTGTTTTCAGACTTCATTAACTTTTTCTTAAAGTCTGCTAAAATACAACATTGTGTACAGTTTGCGAAGTGCTAGGTCTTTGTTTCTAACGTCCAAAAATCTTGCAGTTCACGTTACGGTAATAAAGAATTTATGTATTTAGAATACTTTCACATAATTGTTTCTGGTGGGTAAGAGTAACTTTGCATTGGGTCAGAATAAGACTAGCACAAAAAGTCAACATTAAAGAACAAGTATCTTCTGGTTGCTGTATATTAGGTGATTTGAATAAAAACGCAAAACCAAGCAGCATTCATGGATTTATAAACACAACAGTATGAAATAAAACCTGTTACCTTTGTACAAAAATGTGACTGAAAAGCCACTAACATTTTAGGTCTTCTTCAGAAAACTTTTAATGACTTCTAGAAAGTCTTTTAGTACCCACGTTTAGTACTATTATGCTTTCTGTGTCACTGCCATAATTACTGTAAGTGAGCTTACAAATTAGAAGCTGCTCCAACAGGACTTTTAAGAACAGAAGTGCAGGAAGAGGATGCATGAGATCCCAACCAGTTACCCCAGGAATTAAAAAACAAAACAAAAAACCCCACCCAGAAAACCAACCACCACCCTGAAAGAAAAAACAATCCACAAAACCAAACCAAACAGAATTTCCCTCTTTTCAGTTCCAGGTGGACCTTCAGCACGGAGAGGCCGTGGAGGTCACAGAGGGGGCCGAGGAAGATTTGGTATTAGGAGGGATGGTCCAATGAAGTTTGAGAAGGACTTTGACTTCGAAAGTGCAAATGCACAATTCAACAAGGAGGAAATTGATAGAGAATTTCATAATAAACTAAAGCTAAAAGGTAAACCAATTTTTGCTTTAGATTTGAGCATGGAAAAACTGTGTTTTGCTGTTCTAATTCTACATTGGAAAACAACTTCTAAAAGGCATATCCTGCTAAGTCTTGTTTGCAGTCATTAAAAAAAAAATAATCTATGAACAAGTAAATTGGGATCATCTATTTAATTAAATACTTGGGTCAGTGTTTGAGTTTTGAAGGAATTTTAACTAGCAAATATCATACATCATTCTAACAAATCAGTTAAAAATGCTGACTATTTGAGTGAAGTCCCAATAGTGTGAGTTTTCTTTGGGGTTCTGGAAAAGATGCAATAGAGGAAAAGCCATATTTTACGTTTCCAAATATTAATAGACCAAAAGCAATCACAAAAACATGAGTTAGGATCAGAACTTTACTGGAGGATGCACGAGAATTTCAATTTAAGAGAGTTTCTAGCCTTTCTTTGCTTTTTACCCTTTTCCAAAGAAACACAGGAGTAGTTTGAATCCATACTGCCAGCAGTTTTGTTCTGTTTTCTAGCAGGCTTCTGTTTTAATTACCTCATTCTCCTGTGACCAGCCACCTGTTCATTACACTGCTGCTACTATTTTTGGACAGAAATTGTTACAGGTTAAAATAGCAGGTTCCCTATTTCAGTAAATGATTGGCTAAAAGCTGGGAAACAAAAGGTAGGAATAAATGGTCGGATTTCAGTGTAAAGGAAAACCACCAGTAGAGTCCTATAGGATTTGTTCTCTGGTGGTTGTCTCTTTTTCTAGATCCTTTTTAAATGACTTGACAGTTTTCTGTTGATGCTATTTTTTTCTGAATAATTGAGGGAAGGGAAAGCTAACCATAAAGAGCTATAGAAATATTTTATGAGACAGAGTGGTAATTTGCGCGTGTTGTGGGATAGTTGGGCTGTTTATCTGAAGCTTATGAGCAGAATCATGAGATTTAAGGTGTAAGCATTTAGGAATGAGACTTTTAAGGTCATAACAGCTAGTTCTGTTGAACCATCAGCTGCTTTTTCAGTAGCAGTCAAAACAGTAAGTTGAACTTCAGGGATTATTAGGAAAGAAATACATCATGAAGTCAGCTCACAGCATAATGTCTTGAATGCTGGCCACATGTCTCAAAGGAGATGACAGCGAAGTCAGAAGGCAAAGGAGAAGGGCAGTGGGGATGAGCAAAAACATGGAGTGGCTTTTATGTCTGGAAAGGAGATAACTAGGAGGTTAAAAAATAAATGGCTATCAAATCCATTCTACCACAGATTTTTTTGTTGTTTGTTAATCAAAGCCACAGAGAATATAGAGGATATGAAACCTCCAGACAGCAGCAGCAAAACATCCTGATTTATGTGTGTCATCATTTGGCTTCTCCATTAAATTTTGGAGGAATTTTTGTGGTTTTGAGCATTCAGTCTAGTTTGTGTCTGTATGTCTAAATAAGTTAGTAGTGCTGTTTTGTTTAGTATGAGGGTCTGGAATGCTTCTGTTGACTTCTGTTTTCCAGAAGATAAACTTGAGAAACCAGAGAAGCCTGTAAACGGAGAAGACAAAGGTGACTCAGGTGTTGATACCCAAAATAGCGAAGGGAATGCGGATGAGGAAGATCCACTTGGACCCAACTGCTACTATGATAAAACCAAATCCTTCTTTGATAACATCTCCTGTGATGACAATAGGTATGGCCTGCAAGAGGAAGGCTTGTTAGTCTACTTAATGCATGTTTATGTCATAAAGTAGTGTCAGCATTTAGTCAGCATTACAATCAACACTGAATCGAAAGTGAGTAAAGCTTATTTCCACATGCAGTGGGTAAAAATAAAATGGGGATATGAAGCACAAAATTTCTTTGTGGGCAAGTGCAATACATTAATAGCAAGACATTTTAAAATGTGCTTTTAGAACCATACTTCTAGAACTTAATGTTCAGACTCTAGAATCTCCTTTCCAGATTTAATGAAGTAGGGGTTTTGTTTAGTTTTGTAACCAAATTACCACTTAAATCATTTATGGCTGTGCTTTGGTAATGGTTATTCAGTAGATTACAGAACTGTGGCCAGTGATGTTGTTTGAATGGGAAGACAGCATTTCGAGAAAATTAAGGCTTACCTTTCGCTGTTGCCTTTTTATTAGACAAGATGTGGACTGCTGACCTCTTTTGAATTGTGGGATAGGGGGATTGTTTTGTTGTATTGACCGCTAGATAAAAGAACTCAACATCTAGAACTGCAGACTCTTACTTTCTGTTTCCTGTTTTAAATTGCAGACAGCTTTTATTTATTTCTTTTATTATGTGATGCTGTGTGCAGAGGATACAGGCTGTGTCCTTCTACGTAGGAAACTCTTACAGCATTATTAATAGATAATTAATGATACTGTAACATGTCCCTTTTCGTTAAATGAATTGTGGTAGACACCCAGATTGTTGCAGAAGGGACAGTGTGGAGATTTGCAATGTAATTAGGTATTATTTTACATTTCACGGGCTTTCTGGCGATCCTAAATAAGCCAGGCAATCTTCTTTCTGAAGTGCATTTTGAAACAATCCTTGCTGCTTTTGTGTGGCAGAGAACGGCGACCCACGTGGGCTGAGGAAAGAAGATTAAACGCTGAGACCTTTGGGATACCACTGCGTCCCAATCGCGGCCGTGGAGGATACAGAGGCAGAGGGGGGATTGGCTTCCGAGGTGGAAGAGGACGAGGAGGTGGAAGAGGTGGCTTCACTGCCCCCCGAGGATTTCGTGGTGGATTCAGGGGAGGTCGTGGAGGCAGGGAGTTTGCTGACTTTGAATATAGGGTAAAATATATTTAATCTTACTATGACCTCATCTACTATTCGTAGAAACTAGTGGTAAAAAAAGCTCCTGCTTTTAGATTTGATGTTGAACTAGAATTTCTTGAATAGAATTTTGCAGGTACTCTGAGAGCTACTTAATTAAAAGTCCATTAAAGCTGAAATTTTAGTTACATAGCATCATTTTACTATCAACAGCAAAAAAACCTAAAAGCTACCTTTCTTCATGTGCCTTAAATATTTGTTCTATAGCTGGAATTGGGGGAGGGAGGAGATAAAAGTTCTGCAGATTTAATACAAATGGTAGAAATGTGAATTGCAAGCATTTTTCTAAGCAATATTGTAAAATTTAAAGATGCAGAGGAAATAATTTAACTTGCTTCCAGTGGGTAACAAACTGTTTTGAATTCATTGTGAATGAGTTGGCACAAAGCTTATAGACTTCTAAGGTCTTACATAGCCCCTAAAATAGAGTAATTGAAGTTAGTGAAGCATAGCGATGACCCTTTGCAAAAAGTAAGGTAAAATATTTGAGTTCTATAAGGTCCTGTTACACTTTTTTTTTTTTTTTTTTTTTTAACTATAACTGCATAATTATATCCAATAGCTGTCGGGAAAGCTAAAGCAGGATTAACTCTTTTCAGCCATTCAGTAAAAAGGAACTGTGGGAGACAGGGCAGAAAAGCTTCAAAAGACAGACCCCTGTCCATCCCACAGAGAATGTGTTTTTAAAGATTAAGATAAGTACTACTACTTTATTTTTAGTTAAATATGAATGAAGCTTAAAGTTTCTTTAAGCATTATGTACAGGTCACCATGTAAGTCTGCTACCTGAAGTAACCTGATGTATACACATGCTTTCATCATCATGTAAGCATAGAAGTAGTCATTTGTTCTGCTAGAGCTATGATGGCTAAGAAGCAGAATCTTCCTTTACAGAATACTTAGGTGATTTGTTGCTTTTGCAGCACTAAGGCACCTATTTCTGTGTCCTGTTGAAGATCTGAACTCTCCTTCCTACCAGCCCTTCAGAGGAAGGTTGTCAGCCGCAGCTAGTGAAGTGGTGTCTTCTGTGCTAGTGGTATCTTCAGTGCACTTCGCTTTTCTTGGAAACAACATGAATTATTGTCTTTGTGAAAGCTCACTGATCGTATAGATGATGTAAATCAGAGCTCAGTAGATTGTAAAACCAAAATCTTCTAATAAGTTCCCGGCAAGCCATTTTTGAATATATATTGAACTTGAACGTTAGCTTGTTAAGGAACAGAAACAATACTGGCATATGGTTTAGAATCAGTAACAGGTATAATTAACCAGACTGGTGAAGTGAACATAGGCTTTTACCATTCTGATTGAGATAGAACTTTTCCTGGTAGTTTACTGCATGAGCAGTTAGTTTTGCAACACAGAACCTTTGTTTTCGTTTTGAAGCTTTAAATATTTTTCATTTTAAAAGGCGGGGATGGGGAGCCTTTTTTCATTGCAGAAGATTTCCAGCTATCCCTCAGTTATTCCTTTGTTAGTGCTGTGACTTTAAAAAAAATGAATTGAAATGAGGGGTCAAAGATCAAAAGATTCGAATTTGTGAATTGAAAGAATTTCACAGCCTTCCAGATCAGTAGGAGGTGGCGTGAGGATGGAGGATTTGTGCCAGGCATCTAATCAGAGTGAGGAGCTGCTTCTGTGTGTGCCAGCCCGAGGGTGTAGTGACCAGATGCACACCTGATTGCAGAGGGAGGCCTCTTTCTGACTGCCAAAGAGGGAAGCAGCCAGCACAGCGCAGCCTCTCCCAGTGCTGTTGCCCAGATTGGTTTGTCATTTTTATTTTGCAGAATGAATTTTAATGTTCTACTGTTGTTCCCTCTAGAAAGACAACAAAGTTGCTGCATAGTCTACAAGACAGCTGAAACCGGGTGAACGTCTAGATCTTCTTGATCCAGAGAATTAGTTTCAATCTCTGCAAAGAATGAAGTTAATTTGCTGTATACTTGTCACCAGCACTGGGATTTAACTATTTAATTTCAAAGGGGTGTAATGCAGTTACTTTTGAAAAATGGCCATCTTTGAAAACAGTGAGCATTAAATATATTTGAGACAGAAGGATAAGTAATTTCTTATGTATAGTTAATTATAAAGCAGTACTTCGATGGAGTTTAAGTATTTTTTCATCACTGAAAGGATTTTTCTTATTACTAAACTGTATTTGATAATTGCTTCAAGTTGTAAGGACAATTGTATGCAGAAGGCCGTCGATACTGTGAGTGTTTTGATCCACTGAAGGTTGTTTTTTGGAAATCCTGTAATATCCCTTTTGAGATAGTTGTACTTTTATCAACTAGGGTGCTGGACAGTAGGAAACTTGCTTTGTCAGTCACATATGTACACACAGTAAATACTGTTTCTTAGGCAAAGGAAACTTTTTATATAGTTGTAAAATTCCATTATATCCCATTGCCAAAGAAACATTACAAACTTTGTATAGCTGTATAAAAAGCAACTAATTTTTTAAAGAATAAACATTTTTAAGTCGGCAAACATACTGTGTTATTGCAGAAGTTGATACGCTGAAGAACACTGAATTAGTTGGGGGTTTTTTCTTTAGCAGCTTTTCAGGCTTAAATGTTTGATTTTTATATTTGAGCTATCATTATAGCTTTGAAAACGTTCTTCCATTGCACAAAACTGGATATACACCCTTCACTTCTCTTGCAAGAATTTGATTTTGTAGTTTCTGGCATATCTCCTTGATTTGGTCAAATCCTGTGCTATTTTCAAGTAAGGAGAAATTTTCATATGTCAAAATTTGCAATTTTACTTAGTGATGAATATTAACTTCTTTTTAATAACGGACCAGGCACACAAGTCTGTGCTTCTCCCAGAACGCCTGGGCCACGAGTATGTCTCCATTTGTCAGTTCTTGAGATGTTAACTTTGTTGTAATACCTGTAGGCATAAGCAATTTAAAGAATTCTTAGTGTTTGAAGTTGTTTGCATTTTGCTAGGCGGTAGCTTGGAGACATTGAGACTTCAGTTCCAAACCCATGAACTCACAAATGACAGAGTATGGACTTTTTTTTTGCCAATTCTGAATGACTTAGTTACAACTTTTGGGTATGCTGAAATAGGAACCTGGTCATTTGTGTCTGTATGTGTATAGGAAGGCCACAGGAATAAAGGGATCCAAAGATTAGAACGTTTTGATCTAATTTGCTGATTTTTTTAATTATTTTTTTTTCCTGTTACTTTTATCTTCAAAATGTTCAGTGGTGATAAAGATGTGGAAAAACTGCACTGTTGGAAAATTGGAATATTTAAAAGTGGTTGATAGAATCTTAATTTTATAACTTTTTGTATAGCACTACAAGGAAGTATTTTGTAATTGGTTTCCTTATTAAGGTCAAGTATTTGGCAGCCGTAGAAGTTAGATAATCTTGTTTAGTCCTGTTTTTGCATGTTAACAACACTGCCTTGGGGGATGCGCGGAGGGTGGCTCTGAGCGCTGGGGGCCGTGTGGAGCGGAGGCGGGTGCTGTGCCCTTGCAATAACCGTGTGTGCTGTACCAGGCGTCCCGCGCCTCTTGAATCGCGATGAATTGTAAATACCGAGGGTCGTGCTGCCGGGGGCGGGGCGGCAGCCTTCCCCCGGCGGGGCTCGGAGCCCGGCAGCGGCGGCGTGGCGTAGCGTACGTCAGTGTACCTTGCTCCACGGAAGTGAGGGTTTATCTTCTTCTTTTTTTTTTTTTTTTTTTAATTTTAAACCAGAATAAACTGTTCGATTAAATCACTCCTTCTGGCGGTTGGTTCTTGGGGGTGACGGCGCAGGGGGGGCACGGGCGGGGAGTGCTGCGGGGGTTCCTACCTGAGAGAGCGGGGCGAGCTGCGGCCACGCCCCTTCTCGGCCTCAAGCCACGCCCCTTCCGCCGCGGCCCCGCCCACCCCCGCGACGGACGTGCCGAGGCGCGCGGCGGCCGCCCGCGGCTGTTGGGTGGGGCGGGGCGTGCGCTGGCGGCCCTGGGGAGCCAATGGGAGCCGGCAGGGGGCGGGGCCGCCGTTCCCGTCAGCCCTTGCGCGGGGCGGTGGTGGCGGCGCGATGTCGGTGGCGTTCGTGCCCGAGCGGCTGCGCGGGAAGGCGGAGGTGAACCAGGAGACGCTGCAGCGGGTGAGCGCGGGCCTGAGGGGCCCGGCGGGGGCGCTGGCGGTGGCACGGGCACATACCCGGCTCGCCTCAGGGAGAGCCGGCCCTGCCCGGCGCGGCCTCGTCGGGGGGCGGTAGCGGCGGCGTGGGGCGGGCCGTGACGGGCTCTCCTGTGCCCTAGCTGCTGGAGGAGAACGACCAGCTGGTCCGGTGCATCGTGGAGTACCAGAGCAAGGGCCGGGCCACCGACTGCGTGCAGTAAGTGAGCGCTGCCTCCCCTGGGGCCTCCCGCCCTTCGACAGCAGCCGCGGCCGTGCTCGTGAGGCTTCCCCAGGACTGTGTCACAGCCCTGCAGGGCCCGAACGTCGCTGTGCGGAACAGGCCTGGCGCCTGCTTCTCTCCGTCAAGGTTTCTGGTGTGTGTTCGTGTGGCAGCCCGCTGTGCGGGGCAGAGCTGTCCCCCGCCGTGTCACCATCTGCCCCCGGGCCCTGCCGGCCGTCCTGCGGCTGTTCGGCGGTCGCACGGACACCGGCGGGCGCGGTCCCTGTCCGCTGGCCCGCAGGACATCCTCGGCCACAGGGTGCAGCTCAGTCCATGCGGCACAGCGGGCTGTGGGACAGGAACAGGACGCGGACGCATCTGCCCCCATTCACCATTAGTATTTTCACACTTTGCTGTTTCTTTCCCCAACAGCAAATATCGACCAACTTACAAAAGCGACTGTTTGTTTGTTAAAGTGTGGGAGTCTGCTAGAAAAGAACACGTTTCCCAGCTCCTGTTTCTTCCTTTCACAGGTACCAGCACATCCTGCATCGAAACCTCATCTATTTGGCCACGATTGCCGACGCAGCGCCACCCAGCACGCAGAAGACTGTAGACTGACTGCACGCCTGGACACGAGCTGGGATGCTTCAGAACCTGCAGAAATACTTAGCTTAGAGTCCCACTTCGAGAGCTGAGGTGTGCTCTTGAAAGGCAGGTAAAAAGGCATCCATACTTTCATGTTAAAAAAAAAAGTGAAGGCAGTTTTGGATGGACTGTTAGGCTAGCTTTTTTCACCATTACTATAAGAAGAACGTAAAGGTAATAATTGCCATGCTCCCTTTTCCCCTCTGAAAAACCCCACATAGCATACTGACTGTCAGGACAGCGCTACCAGTGATGCCTTTGGAGAACTCCCACAGTCACAGTGAAGCAGAGACTGTTTCATGAGTGAGGTGGTGTAACAACAGGGTGAGGATGCAGTGAGGTAACCTCTCTACCTCCAGCATGACAAAGGCACTCATACATTGCCATATGTATGTATATAAGCAGTAGACTGTTTTGTATCTTGTCATAGGAATTGTGCTTAATAAACTAAAGATGTTCTATGTAAATTGTGGTATATTCTGGGTTAATGTAACATGTTAACAAAGGAGCAGCTCAGTGATGTAGTGACACAGAAATGTTTACTTTTCTAAGAAAGATGAGACTGTTGCATAACTAGAGCAATTAAGTACGGGAGAAATGGAGCCTTTATTTCAGTGGGAGAAGGTGGTGTGTTTGCCCTAGTTGTGTCAAGACTTTTCCTGTTTGCCTGAAGTGCTCTGTACTGCAGACTCAGTAAACAAGTAAATTCGTGCATAATGAAGACAGATTCATATGCTTCCTGGGTATTTGTCAGCATTGATGTTCAGCTGTACGCGTGTGTACTCTTACCCAGAAAGAGCACAGCTTACTTGCACCCCTTGGGTCCTGCACTGCAGTGGCACGATGAACAGAAGCTAAACTAAGAGTCTTGGTAACAGTTCTGTCAGCAGGGGGTGGGGGAAGTTCACTTTTTGCTCACTACCATCAAAATTATTTACTCTGTGACTGCTAAAAGTTCAAGTAAGTTGCTTTTGTCAGTGTTCATCTGCAATATTAGTTAAAAGACACTGTTAAGGCATTTTCTGTATCATGTCCTTCAGTGCAGTCTCCTTGAAAAAGCAGCCTTAAAGATGCTTCAAATTGTACAGTGCATAAAGTTCATTTTTATGAGGAGTCAGTAAGTAGGCAGTTGACAATTTTCAAACTGTTAAATAATCCCATGTTAATGAAATAAGATCTTTGTTTACAAACCAAAGTTACAGTTTAAGGTGCTGCTCATTTCCAGCAAGGTGCATATTTTAAACAGGTATGACCTATTAAATGTATATCTTTAATAAAGCAAATAGTTTACTTTTACAGAAGCTTTAAAATACAAAATGTACAGTTCCAGTTCAGAAGCATTAGCTATTCACAAGAAGCACTGCAATAAGGGTAAGTTAACTAAGCACCAAACCCTTGCACTTGGCAGTGTAAGTGAAGTTTAATGGCAAGACTCATTTGCCAAGTGCAACAATTCATAAAATTACCAGTGTTCAGAACAATCGGAAGCAAAGGACAGAGTAGCACCTACGTGGTCAAAACGCAAACGTTGTTTTCGCAATTCGCTTCTGTAGGTCCAGAAACTCGCCAGTATTTTAGTTATGAATAAACTGCAAAAACTAGAGCAATCGTTTTGGCACTTGTTAGAAAAAGTTGCAAAATTAAGTGTTTTCATTAACTTCCATTTTGGTCTTAGTATGAATAACCAGTAAGTACAACCAAATTTAGGTTTTAATATTAGATCTAAATGACAAGATTTAGGAAACTCAAAACCATTCATCAAGTTAAATAACCGCTAACATTTTCAGCAGAGGGGTTTCAAAATTATAGTAGTACAGACCATTAACAATTTACAGACAGAAGCCACACTGATTGTGCAGAGCACATTACTGTAAAAAGTCTATGTACAGCAAACATATCTTTGTAAACATGGTAAGTATGAAGTTTCAGAAAACATGGTGACAATATCATAAATACAGGCAACATTGGCATCCTCAAACAGCACAAAAGGTAACAATCAGGGCCTGCAAATACAGCCCGTCACCATACAAACAAAAAAAGGTGGATGGGTTTTAAATACCCAAATGTTTAATAGTTTTAGTGTTGTGTATACCTTTTATTTTTATATATATATATATATCATGTATTTTTTTTTTTTTTGGTATCTTTAGATATAGATGTACTTAGTTTGTAAAAACGAAAACAAATGTGCTTTATCTTCATTGAAAAATTATGTAGTTAGAACTAATAACCCATTTTACTAGTAGTTAACGTATTAGAATGATATGACTTAAGAAAAATACAAAAATAAGATTAATACTGTCAAAACTCTTATACCAGAAAATATTGTGGTTTTTAGACTCTTTCAAAGATGAAATATGAAAATTTAAATAAGCTCTAACTATATAAAGAATCTTCTGTAATCTCAATTAATATACAGTGGGATAGCTATACATATATTTACCATTGTTCTTCAATTTTTAAGCACCAGTCACTCTCCCCAATCCACTTTGGTTGGAAGATTATTCCTAATTCCACAGGTTCACTTAATGGCACATGACAACTGCAAATAATTAGTTCATCCTTTTAAAAAAAATAATGTTCTTTTAACTAACTGCTACCCCACATTTCAGTTTAGTATCTTCTGAGCCAGCTCACAATTTTTAATCAACTGTAGCATCTGAAATAAGACTTTAAATATATGCAAGTAGTCTTTTAGGCTATAGTTTCACACACTTAAGGAGCACTGTGTGGATAATGCCTTTGGCCAAATGAAGCAGTAAGAAATGGTGTGTTTATTTGAAAACCAGTGTCATATTATCCACACAGATGCTGTCTACTTCAAGCAGCTCAGATAACATTTGTGACACAAGGCTGAGTGGTTCTGCTGATCTTTGCTTAGAGTAAGGAAACTACCACAAAACTCTAATTTCACAACCGTTTTTTGCAACAGTTGCATAATGAACTCACTTGTGTGGCACATGAAAAGCTGCTGCTGCACTTCAGTTAAAAAAAGCTGCCCCACAGGCCCTTTATGGAGAATACAAAGGCTTTACAGCTTGTCCATTATAAATTTAAACACAGTGTTGAGCAAAGTGACCACTATATATTTGCCTCAACATATTCAATGTGTTTCAGTAAGATGTTTGACTATAAATCTATATGAAAAATAGCTATAAAATACAGTGTTTCTTGTATGGTATTCCTTCAGCAGTTATTTGTTTTTAAAAAAAAAGGTTTTGAAAGTAAAGGCAATATACACATTTTTAAAAGCATTTCTACATCACAGTTTTGGGCTGTTTCATGTACACCAAACAAACATATTGGCCTTATTTGCTCAGCACTGCAAATCAGGATTCAAGAGTTTGTATATCTCACCCAAACCCCCCCAATTCCATATTTAATGAGATCAACAGGATACAGCCAATACACAATTGTGAAACAAAGTGTATGTAATTTATGTTTGGCCCTGTGCTGCATTTCCAATATGAAAAGCATTTAGTACTGATGCAGGTAAGATGGTCTGCGCTCGTGCTTTACTGGGAAAGATTTAAAGCCCTTATTCATCTGTTTGTGCTGGGAAGCCTGTTGTTGTGATTGCTGCTGCGCGTAGGCAAAGTTAGAGGAAATTCCTGCTGCTGGAGCACAGTCGTTGGCTGCTGCCCACATGGGTGACTGGAGGATCTGCATCGTGTCGCTCCACTGGCTGACAGGGCTGCTCATAGGGTACAGAGACGTGCTCTGACCAGGTAAAGTGTTCGTGACAGAGGACGTATGCTGCCAGGGGGCCTTTGGAGGCCAGGTTTTGGTTTTATTATCCTGAGAAAACAAGTTTAGTTGGTTTTTGTTTGTTTGTGGTTTTGTTTTAATACCAAAACACTTTTTTTTTTTGTGACAACACTTAACACATGACCTTATCCCCTCTTTAAGATATTTTCAGAAGATTAATTTATATTTAAAAGCAGAATTGATGCATGTATATATAGCACTGTCAACTCTTAAAATACCTGCCTATTGAAAAACCTTTTTCTTTACTTCAACACATTTGCTTGACACATCATAGCCCCACTCAGTCAAGATTTTTAGCAGGACAGGTAATAAATCTGGTGATACTGTAGTTTTCTCTGCACAGACAATTAGAATTTACTGTGGTGCCTCTCAGCTTAACTTGGAATATTTGGTTTTTTTCGTAATTTTTGCTACAAGGGAAAAAGTGATTTCCATTTTTATTATTCAAACTTGGTAACTTGATAACAGCATTTAGTACTTCCTGAGTGGAAACGGTTTGGGTTTTAGCTAAGGTAAGCAATGTGGAGCCACAGGTGCTATTCTGGTTGTTCTCCTAAGTGTGAATCAACCCCAAAATGCAAACAGGAAAAATGAGTAAGCAAAGCCATTTTCAGCTTACCTGATTACGGTCATCTGCTGCAGAGAGAAGAGGTGGTGACGGCAGCGTACTGGGTTCCTGTTCGCCACTACTGTGTTTTCTGCCCAAAAAAAGAGTGACATTTACTTTTTAAAAACATATAAAATGAGTCACCCACGTTAATCTGCCACTGGCACGTACCATTCTGCAGCTTCAGTCTGTCACACTTCCCAGCCTAGAGCATGTACTGACGTTTCAGCTCGTTTCACACATTTTTGCTCAGTACAGGTAAAAGAAGCAATGCAGAAAGAAATTCATTGCTGAATAGTGTCAGAGGCTTGACAGTGCAGTAGTTCTTTGAGCTACAGCTTCAGCAGCACGCGCGTTTTTGTAGAGGGTAAAGGAAGATGGGCTGGTCTTTTGCCCACATCGAAGAAATCTGTCAGAAATTGCCTTTTTTCTTCTGTTATCTGCTCTCATTTGTTTGTTTTGGGGTTTTTTTCCCCAAAGTATCTTTTCTGAAATAACTTTACAGACAAGACTAAAACAGTTGAGCAAGTGAAGCATCTTTTTTTTTTTTCTTGCTCCATGATCAGTCTCTCGGTATCTGGTGGCTTGGCAGATTAATTCACCCATTATATGCTTATTGTGTTTTCCTTCCCTGCTTCTTTTTTAAGAAACACAAACAATCACTACTTTTTCTGTGACTGCTTATTAGATAGCTCTCTTCTATTAATTTCAGTGTAGCATTTATTGAAGCTCAATTCTTGTCTCCTCTATATAATGTCTTGGTAAGTGTAAATATTCAGAAAACAGCTCCTCTTTTGGTCAATACCTTTCAACCTGCTTGCCTTAATCTCATTATTTTCCACTCCAGTATACCTCCTTTCTGGCAATACATATAAAAATAACTATTCAGGTATAATCTGCAGGAAATTGGCAGTACATCCACTGGCTTCTTCCTGTCACCAAAAAGCAGACGGTCAGTCTTGTATCTAAATGTACTGACCCTGAATTACTCCATGATCTAACCAAAAATAGAATATTTGGCCACAGGACTAACTTATTTTATTTTTATAGTTTTTAGCTTGAGAGAATGATCCCAGAATGGAAATGGGTTGGTATTCATGCGTCATCTTGTGCCTTTATTACTGTCTTAACTACCCTGTGCTATGGAATCATTGAGGTTCCAAAGATACCAAGCTTCCAGCCCTTTAGAAAAGCAGAAAGCAGTTGTTGCAATTCATACTACTACTTTTAAGTGCCACAAAGTTGTAGTAGAAGCCTGGAAATAGGAGCTTGCTGGCATCAAACTGCACAACAGTAGGGGTATGACAAAGCTGCAGTGAAGTACATAATTCACAAAAACGATGCAAAGATGATCTCTAATGCCTCAGTAGTTTAGAAAGAAGTGGCATCCAAAGTAGATTATTTTGGAAGTGGGAAAGCATCAGATCTTTTCTAGACACACTGAATTTCAGCTAAAAACTAACTGTTTGCACAGATGCTAGTTTATATAAGGAGACAGCTACTAATGTTGGGAATCTCTAGCATTGAAGTCAGATACACTATACACTGATTCGTATCATCAGTGCAGTACACAAATGACATTTGTGTAACTTTGTCTAATTAGCAGGAATTTCCTTTGTATGGCTACTCAAATGAAACTGTCAAACAAAGAAGAATCTTACACGAAGCAGTATGTACTTCTGTTCATTTTGCTCACCTTCTCTGCTTCACAGCAGCAACAAGGTCTGGCCCTGAGAACATGGAGAACAAGCTGTCTCCATTAGCTGAGGAGGTCTCATCACTTGAGCTGGCAGAGTCGCCTTGAGTACCAGACCAGCTATTTGTCACATCACTGCAAGACAAGAAGTTGTATTAGTCCTTGTATTTGTAGTGCCTGGTCCAGACTCTATGCCCTAGTTAGTTATGCTGAATCTTTGTCACACGTGATCCCTCAGAGCATGAAGAAATTTCAGTACTTTGTAAAATGTCCCGGTAATACAAGTACTTTCACTTATTTAATTCTGAGCGATCACATCATCTGCTCAGTCAATTTATGTTAATAAAATAATTATATTAAAAGTGTGGGTCTTGGTCAGGAAGGAGAAACAAGTGATGTTTGGTTTTGGAATCACTAAGCACTTGACTTTTTCATTGCAAAACTGAGCTGGAACACATACTTGCCCTGCTGGTTTTACGCTAGCTTGAGATTCACAGCTATTACATTATGGACAAACGGACAGAGGATCTTGAAACACTTCTGTTGTAATAAATAGTTATGATTTGGAAGCAATTAAGAACTATGAACATACTTGCTGTAAGGTACCTGCCTTAGAGTAGCAAGATTGAGTGGCTAAAATCTGGAAAGCTGAATTCAGTCAGGCACTGCAACTTTCACAGCATCACTTTTCATCAAAACTAGGTCTTAAAGGATTTCAAAATATTGAAAGAAAACTGTACTGAATGAATCTGTGCTATAAATTCCTTATTTCCTCTGTTCGAGTTAAAGTTGGTATACATTCCACCCTAAAGAAGACATCAAACAATGTCAGTGCTTCAGTATCAGTGAAACAGGAAGGGCTCAGATTTCTCACTCTTGACATAATGAAGTGCAGCTTTCACACATGCAGCAGCAATCAGAATGAACACCCAGTATTCCCACGTTCTGCCAAGTCCGAGTGTAAAACAGACTCTCATGCAATTAAAATGTAGCCTGTCCAATCTCTTACCCTTCTGTGAAATACTCAGGAAAGGGCCAGGTTTTATGAGGATCATCAGGAAGAGGCCAGTTGCTACGCGTGTTGCTTGGACGACGGACGTGCTGCGCTTGCCGTTTTTGTTGCATGGCCTGGTTGACCCCAGCAACATAGCGGGCAAATTCTGGATCAGAGCCAACTGAATAAAAGAAACCAAGAAGTCAGTTGCTGACATTCAGCTGTTTCTACTGCAGTTATCTCCCTCATCTAATCCTTTAGGCTTGACCATACCCTACAACAGAAAATAATTCCCTCACTGATAATAAATGCCAGGCAACAGTTGATACCTCTTCATGGAGCACTGAAGAACACTGAATGGAAAATGGTTTTGAAAAGTAGATTTGCACCATCCTGCTACGTTATGATCCTGCTTACTTTGAGAAATCCACATCTCAGATTGATCATATTACAACATACAACTCAGAAACTGCCTACTTCCCACAAAGGCTAGACAATTTCAAAAACATTCTGATCCTGACCTGCAGAATATTTCAGAGTAAGATTGGTATTTACAGAAAAAAACTCAAACCAGTAATTCTTAAACCCAAAAATTCTTCTATTCTTGAAGCGCTTTGTGTGTCCCAAGCATCTGGTAAGTGGTCTGATTAGTGATAAACATGATCTTGAGTAGACACTGCAAAAGCCTTAATCCAAAAGCATTTTAAATGCTCAATTGATCGCAGCAGATAATTAATGTATTGAAAAGAATGCTATTAAGAGTCGGTGTAATTGAGTTTCTACAGCTTCTGGGTTTGGTGGGGTTTGTTGTTGTTTTGGTTTGCGTTTGGGTTTTTTTCCCTGAGGGAAGACTTGGCAATCTGACTGGATTCATGGAATATGTCTAGACTACATGCATAGCAATTGCAGCAGGAAGTAGAGCTGCTGGCTGGCTGGTCTCACTTTCAAGAGTGAAGACTGAATGACATCCAACAAGCATGCACAGCTTGGAAAGCAGAAACTGGTCTTCCATGTGATGGTTTCCCTACATTCCACTCAGCATTTACAAGAAAAGTTTCATCCTTTTCATTTGGCACATTCAGAAAAGAGCTCCACACTGTTTTGTTGGATGCAAATTAAAACAACAATGATGAAAATAATTTTGTTTCTATACAGTATTATATAAACAAGGGACAGAGCTATCTGACAGCTGTACAGAAACAAAGCATTCCCACTAATACTTGTTCTCTTTGAGAAATATCTTTATGTTGATTTAAGATGAAGCTGAAAGTTAGACAGATCCTCAGATCTAAGGAAAGATTCTAGATAGATCTGAAGGGCATCCAGGTTTTTTTTGTGTGAATAGCGTTGTTAAATTATTTTTAAATTCCAAAGAGCAACTTCTGTTTTTCTTGACACATCAGGTAAACAGCTTTTTATCAGATATGTTTTTGACTTAATTCTTTCACATCTGTGAAAGTAATTCAAAAGACCTGGAGCTATCAACATTCCTTCTCCTAGTTCTTACTGCAACATTCCTTTATCAAGTTCTTACAGATGATAAAGTAGTGCAAAACATTTCTGGTAGCTAGTTAAGCCTTTGACATGAAAAGACATCAATTTTATAAATTCTTAATTAGCATATTTGCATCTGAAAAAGACATCATTTTCAGGCTCTAAAAATATTTATCAAAAAAAGTAATGCCATTTGTTTCAAATGACAAATGTACAAAGTCCTAAGAAAGTCTGGAAATGAAAAAGCGTTTTGTGTTTTAAAGCTTTCTGTACCACATTAACTAGAGCTTAAATTGCAAATTCCTACAGCACAGCTCAGCCTGGCAAGTCATATGAAGAAAAGTTATTTTGCCAATGGAAAAATCTATTTGATTGGAAGTTTATTTTTTGGTTGGTTTTCATTTTTTAAACTCCAGATCTGTGGAAAATACTGTTTACTTATCACTTCAACTGTAGAAACATACACCTTAATCCAGAGAGCACCATTTATAAACTCGAGTAAGGCACCTTTTCAGAGTATCGCTTTCCAAGTCCTTGATATTCATCCTATCAAATGGAACAACAAAAGTAGCTTGATGTAGATCAAAAGGAAAATACTACAGAAATAGAACGGATTCAAAATGCTCCAAATGCCAGTGCTTTGTATACATGCATTTTTTCCCCCCCACACACATGTACTTGGTGCTTGGTGAAAATCATTTTATCCTTCCTCAAAGGTTGTGATAATCCTTAAGTACATACCATAAGCATGTTTAAATAAGGTGATGCTAATTCAGACTTACAATTAAGAGGCTTTTGATAACATAATTATGATGCCTATTTTTGCCTTACAAACTCCACTAATTTTTCAACTAAGTTGACAAAATAACTATGAAAATTACGAGTCAAAGGAGCTGGTGTCTGAGACGCCTACGCAGTCCCAACGCACGCACGCGTGCAAATGAGCACGGGAAATGGATTCATGGTCTGATAAAAGGTTTTCCTGTTATAGTGCTGCCTCTCTCCAGGCACTTTTCATAAATGCATACTGTAAAGTTTCTGTAGCTATGCTCCAGGCCAACAGAAATTACATTTACGGGAGAACAGATTTGTAAGTTGTTCTTACTGCTACTACCAGAATTCATTAATCTCCTCCTAGACTCTACAGTCAATTTCATAGTCTTTAGCTATCTGCTTATGACTATAAAATTTTATCCAACTTCATCTCTGACAGTAATCCCTCTACATTTGCAATTTATTGGTGGTTCAAACGCATCTGGCAAACCACACGGCACTTGCTCTTTAGTCTCTAATCCTTCATCAGCATCCAAGCTTTTCACTGCAGTAAGAGCTGTAGAACAGGAACCAGTACGACTCCCATGGAATTGCACTGTAACGGAAGGGAAATCAAGGGATATGGGAATGATGCAATCTGGCTCTATCTCCAGACTGTAAGACTGGTAAAGAGCAGGAAAGATCATTTTGGGAAGAGGTAAAATACGGAAATTTGGGAGTTTGGTTTTAAACAATTTTACAAATTAACAAGAGGAGGAACATCATCTGTAAGTATCTGTTTCAGTACTTTGATGTGGTCCATACAGGAAAGGTCAGTACTACTACAACGGAAACAAGAAACAAGGAATTTGTTCTTGTTCTTATTTATTAATGAAAGTTGCTTGTACTTCAGTTCACCTTCTGTTAAAAAAGAAAAAAGGCATACCTGTACATACCTGCTTGCCTTTGTAAGCACCCTGGCATCTGGTGGATAGCACTAGGAAATGACAGTTACTGCTAGCAATTTTTAACAGTATTCTTTGTGAAAGGATCCTTATAAAAACATAATAAAGGAAGAGACACACACCTGCAGGGTCAAAAGGCAAGATTTCTCCCAACATCCCAAACACTCCATCAGTTTGGTCACGATTTGGCCATGTGTTGTTTCTGGGTCCTTGTGGTTTCTGTCCTAACATCTCTGACATCATATTGTCCATATAGCTGCTCACAAGACCCAAGCTGTACAAATCAGAGCTTAAATCTGAAAAACCAGGATTGTTCCACTGGTTTATATGAGACAATCCAGCTCCAACAGCTTGGGCTGGCTGCTGGGAAGAATTTGTCAGCCATTTGGCAGGTACACGTTGCTGTGGTCCAATAGGTTGAAGCAAGTGTTGGTAATACTGCATTTGCTGCTGCTGCTGCTTTTGTGACTGCTGCTGCTGTGACAGGCCTTGCTGAGGAGGATGCAGTGGTGTGTGAGAGACAGACTGCGGTTGCTGTTGTACTGCTCCTGATTTTTGTTCCGTTGCCGTAGAAGATGCAACAGAGTTCCTTCTTTTCACCATCGGAGAAGTCTGCTGGGATTTGCCCATGTTGAAACCAGACAAGAAATCTATAACATCCTGCATTTCTTGGTCAGTTGGTAAATTCATACCTTTGTCATCCTTGCCATCATCTGGTTTGAAGAAGTTGTCCCGTCTTTCGACTAGAAACCCATTCACTAGCTGATTGTTTGTGCTCTGAATCGACTGCAGCGGATCTGCGGTTCTAGGAAAGTTTCCAATGTTCAAAATGCTTTGTAACCGTGCATCTATGTTAGTGGGCATTTTAGCTTTCTCCTCTGAGTTGGAACTTATGAAGACATTTTTGGAAGGTGTATTGGGGATTGAATAACTCCCAGTATTACTTGCACTGGTGCAGGAAGTTTTTTTTGTAAACCGTGAAGTCAGTTTCGAGAACGTCTTTTGTAGACCACCTGAAGATTTGCTTCCGTTCCCGGACGGCATGTCAACTTGACTCCCAAAGTCTGAGATTTCACGCTGTAACTGGATCTGAATACAAGGCAAAGCTTGCTCCCTGCATCAACAAAAACACGTGCATCAAACCACCTAATACATAATTGAGTTTGTACTTTGGAGGAAAACTGTTTGGGTAATAGCTAGTGGAAGAAGCAAACCCAAAGATCTCCGAGTTCATCAGCTACTTCTTATGGTAACAATGCAAATTATTACCAATAATTGCAGTAGCATTAACTGCTTTCCATTCCCTAAGAAAATTTAATTGTGCTTCAAGACCTAAATGGAAACAAATATCAATCAAGTATTTTTGTAAGAGAGAAACAGATACTTCTGTACACTTGGGTAAGCTGCTGGTTTGTTTTTCAGAAGATGGCTGTATCTGTATGTACCCACAGGGTACCTATGTAGATTACCAATTTCTTGCTCCCAGTTTGACCCCTTCTGATGAACCAGTACTATCAATTTTCTCAGCACAGATCTTTTAACAATGATGGCTTTGCTTAAAGTAGGAAAACAGAGCATGAGGCTCAAGAAGAGATGTACCTTCCTTCCTTCCACCGGTGTATGTCAAACACAGCAGTATAGAGCACATCTACTAGTCCCAAAGTTTTCTCTGGATCCAGACTCCTCTGTAGCAGAGACATTGTTGCTGGATCTTCTTTCAGACACCTGTAATCATTAAGTTAAAAATATGAACAATTATTTTTTACATTAAACAGTTTTACCACACTAGTCAGATAACAAAAGGCCAATTGATGTACTACTTCTGCTCCTACAAAGGTGCAACTGATAAAGGCAGCATAATGTATGAATGCCTGAGGGTTCCTAAAGACTACACCTGCAGCCCTAGTTTCCTTCTACCTTTGAATATACAGCTAATCTGACTGTAAAATTAAGAGTTATATGATTTATTCTAAAATGATGATTAACGATTAGCTCTTTAGCCGAGCAGCCACACGTCAGGCACAGAGGTAAGAAATAACAAATGTACAAAGCCCATTTCTGGAAAATGGCAAGAGCACTCAACAAACCTGAGAAAAAGCCACCAGCACATGGGTGCACGCTGGAGCCCAGCACTAATGACTCACAGCCTGACAGGCTCCAGGTGGAAAATGATTCAGCACATCCAGCAGTCTGGGGAAGATTTTACTGAACTGTGAAGATGCAGGATTAGTGAATTTTCCTCATTAATGGCACAGAATGAGGACTGAATTGGAGGTGAAATCAGAGTAACTCAAATCTAAATATTAGCACATTTGTCAGGTAATAATGAGCCCCTCCAGCAGAGTGGAGAGGCACTCTCACTCTGTGTCAGCAGGCGGAGCTCTTCCAGAGCACACAAAGCCTGCCTCCAAGCACTCTGCATTACTTTAGTTCTTTCAGAATAGAGCAATTTATGTGAAGAGAACAGAGGAGTGCCAGTTTATAGAGGAATGAAAGATGTATTTGGGTAAACAGACTACCCGTTGACTCGTATGCCTGGACATACCCCTGGTACCATGAGTAACAGGCTGTCCCACCACCGGTTCAGATGAATGAACTGTAGTACTGAAATGCGTAACACTGAGTAGTCTGAAGTACGAGAGAAAGGAAGTGTTCTAATTCCAAATTATTTTTTCAAAAGGGAGGAAATCCTCACCTAACCTGCAGGTTAATCCTACCATTCTTTCCTAGGCAGTCAACTAAACTGGTAGGACTGGTGTCTCTTGGACCGCACAGTTCTGCAGCCCACGACAGCACTTAAAGAACAGCTCAGTGAAGAAAGAGCTAAAGTTCTCACATCAATGTCATCTAGTTCTGGGCCAGCCTCAGGTAACAGCTGAGAGGACCTGCCAGAGAGGAGCATAACGGGAATACTAATGGACTTGCTTTTTTTTTTTTTTTTTTTTAAATCTCCTCTTTCATCATCAAGCTTTTACTTTTAAAAGTATGGTTTAGTGCCCCAGCACTGCCTCTCCTGTATTGCTTTCAACAGAGGCAGCACTCGTACAAACACAGCTAAAGCACAGCTATCAGTCTGTCAGGAATGGTGGTATTCAAACATTTCCAAATAAAGGAATTTAAGGAAGATATACCATAATTGTGTAGTATTCTCTCTTCCATTTGTACTGCAGTGTTTCTCCCCTATCTACTCCAGTCACAGCTATTATTATAATCTGCAATACAGTATTTTTATTTACCAAGTTGATGGAACTTGCACCACAATTCTGGATCCTTCTAAACTTATCTGAGGAGCATAGGCTTCTTTATTTTCAATCTGTGCTGTGTCCACAACCACCTAGCAAATAAAATGAAAATAAAAGGGAAACAATTTTAAGAATTAATTCTAGTTATTTTATTACCCCTACAGTTAAGATGCAATAGTCTCACCTCCCTGCCACGCTACAGGTGCCAAAAATAACCAGATAAAAACAAATCAATTCACAAAATCACTCTAAGTTGATTTCTGTTTTAATAGTTAAAAAAAAAGAATGAATATATAATTGGTTTTATACAGTAACCTATATTTCAGTGACTTTATTCTTCTCAATTACATACTACAGTTATGCATCACTACATAGTTACTAACTGCTTTACCTAACAGCTGGTAGGTATCCACGGCTTTGTGTAACAGCCCTTACCTTTGAGAGGTTTGGCACTATAACTATTTTAATAGCTCCAAAACACCTGTTTATCAAAATATTTTAAATAATTTAACTGCAGTGCATGGTATGATACAGAGGAGAAGTATCTAGTCTGAAACTCTTCAGATAGCTCACAATTCTTAACACCCCTCCACCCCCCTTTTCAGGTTGTAAAATCCCACACCAACATTTCTCTATTCTACCTAATGGAACTATACTATTATTAATTCTTTATTATATAAAGTGACTGTTCAATTTTTCAATTTGTTGAATTCTGAGCCTTCTGTAAAACATCATGAAGATATATGGAAGATGAAAGTCTTGAAAATTAACCTTCTGTCATGAACCTTTCTTTTTATGGAACTGAGAAGGAATGGATTCACTTCAGCTTCATTTAAACTTCAATACCAGTGATAGTAAGTTCCATATTTGGTTCGTGCTTTCTGTTGTTGTCCAGTCTGCATGGGTTGGCCTTTTTGATCATTTCCATAATTTCCTATTTTGGTCATGCTGAACCAGCAGCTTTCTGGCAGCAGTCAGCAGTTCTTGCTTCAGTGACTAGCAGATTAGCTGTACCATTTATCCTTGAAATGGCAAAAGTCCTCCGGTACAAATAAGCCTCAAGGGATACTACTGGCTTTTTTGCAATCATCCTACACTGGTTCTACTTCTAACTGGTTGTCTGCTACTGGCTATGAAGAAATGTGAACTATGAATAATGCTGAGAGTCTCTTCTCTCTCTTGCTTTAACAAAATCATCCAATGACACCTGAACACAATTATTTCCCACTGTTTAGATATTTTAGCATAAAGCCTTAGTTTTCCTCCAGCTGACTCTAAGCATTTGCCTGAGTTTATTCAAACTTGTAAAACATGTCTAAGCACAGTGACAAAACTCTGTGCTATTATCCACTCATGAAAATATGTCTCATTTAATAACAGGGCAACTCCATTACTTTCTTCATTGTATTTGTACCATTTTATTTTTAAGTAATTTAGTAATCTGCGATTCAGCTACATTGCAATTATATTTGGGATAATGAGAGATGAACTTCAGGGTGATTTTTCTCAACTCCCAAGAAAAATACTGTCTGCTTCTCAGACCTGTAAGTCAGAACCAAAATTCTGATTTGTGCAGACCTAGATCAGCTTCTGGTAGGGATGCACGGTAGTGCTCATGGTCTGAGCTTTGCTGGGGACGTTTCTGCCCCCCCCGCCCCCCATCTTCCTTTTTTTCCCTTGAAAAAAAGTTTTACACTTCTCAGCATCTGGTCAGAGTTACGACATCTGGGATTTAAACATTACTAGGAGATTTAGTGCTTCTGCAGTGCATGTTGGTTTTTGCTACAGAAAGATCTACTGGCACAAAAAAGGACGGCTAGAGACTCAGTTAAACCTTCTCTGCATGACTTTGCATAAAGCCAATTCAAAGTTTTATTTCCACTCATCCTCTGAATTCAACTATTTTAACACACGTTACTTTCATTCAAACATGGAGATTTCTTCAGCTGACCCAAATCTGAAAACACAATTTTTAATATATATGCTAAGGTAAAAACTGAAAAACTGCACTTCAAAAAATTATTTCTTATGCTTAAAAACTGAAGCCTAAAATTAAGTCACATCTCATTGTGTCTTCCACTAACTGAGTTTCTTCCTAAAAGGCACATGGCAAGACGGGCTAAAGATAGTGAGACCATCAAGTAATGTTTTTCTTTAAATCTGGCATTTAAATGACAGATTTACACACAATTCTGAACTAATGCAGACAGCTTAGTTTCCAAAAGCAGTAAACCAAAGACTACGAAATATTGAGCTATGATTCATTAACCCGAGTTCTACACAAAATAAACTTAAAATAAACACATTCTCCCTCCCTGCCTGGTGGGTGCTTAGAGGATGGCTTCCTGTGCATCAGACATCTATTGTTCTTGTTTTACAGGTGTTTCCTCTCTCATCTCCACCCAAAGACTGCTTTAAAGAAGAAAATTACAATTTCTCATCATTGCATGAGGCTACTACATACAAGCATAATTGAAGCTTATAAAAAATTATGGCACGTAGTTTATGAAGAAAAACCTCAACCCTCACATCCTTCCAAATTGTAACAAATCAAAGTGAGAATGAATGAAGGAGAGAAGGCTTGCAAATATTTTGTCATGTGTAGAGCTCATTACTGTGTCTTTGAAGACAGAAACCTGCTCCTTTCAGAACCTGAGGTTCATGCAAAAATCTCTGGAGACATTCATGACTCAACACAAGTAATATTTCTTTTATCAGCACTTTCATTTGGGAGAATGCATAAGTTTTATGCTGACAACTCTCCAAATCTTATGATAAACCTGAAGAATATCAGTGCTTTAATTACCAGCAGGTCTAACTAGTTATGTCTAGACTGGGGGACACCAGGAGATTTCCAGACTCGGGAGCTGAAATGTGCCTCAGGCCACTCCCCAAATCTCATCAGGGCAGGACTTGGGTGTGCACAACCCTGAAACCCCCTGGAAAGGAAATGGTGGGAGGTGCAGCATCCTCCAAGGCATTCCTCATCTAGACATTCAGGAGCCAACAATAACTCCTGAGTTACGGCACACTCCCATAGCGCTGCTGAGAAACAGTTTCTTTCTTGGCCTCATTTCCCGTACCTTGCTACTGACTCCCATTACCTATGGCAGGTGAAGACACAATCCCACTTAACCATATCTTTCTTTTTTTTCAGTTGTTCTTTTATTTATTAATATTTAATACATATTTTCCTTGAAAACACACAAGTAGAAATTTGATCAATCTTACTATTCTGCAGTTGCTTTCTCTCCCTGCAAAGATACCACCTTCTCATGCCTCCCTGTAAAACTTCCTCATATAAAGTGGTTAATGCATTACCATCTCCTGTCCTGAAATCCCTGTATCACAGTGAAGTACGGACTGATAACACACACACTGCTGTTACGATATTGATGGTCTGTCCCTTTGATTTTAGGCCTTCTTTCCATGAAAAGTCAGTTGAATCACAATATGATTTGAAACTATTTCTCTAACAGATAAATAATATTAAGGGAATATCTAGTATCAAAGGAATGCTAAAGTAGAAATATCTGAGAAATCTGTAATTTACAATTTACCATTCAACGTTATAGAAGCACCTATTAATGGTACTAAAGAACACATGGTTTAAATGAACCAGGAGAGAAAGTCTAAGTCACTTAATCAGCTGTGTGATTTGTTTGAAGAATTCAATATTTACAAAGTACGTAGCAATATGGATCCTCTCATCAGAAATTACAATTAGTTACAAAGTCCTAACAACCTGCCACCACCCTGAACAAAGAATCCATACATGAATCAACAAGAAGCATTTAGCTCATTGTAGGTTAAGGATGATTCAAAGAATACCTGACAGAACAATCATAGGCTACAGTGTACCTTTATGCTTGCATTTCCTTCCTATCCTATTGCATTCCTGCCCCCACTTTATTTGTCCAGTCAAATGAAAACCCACAACAGTCCAAAACACCTATGTGTCATGAACGAACACTTTATTAAAGAGATTGCAGTAACTAGTCATGGGAGCACAAATGCATTTTCTTATCAGATTATGTTCCAAGCATCTATTTTTAGCCACTGTTTAGATACTGTAAAATCCATGGGGTTTGTTTCTGAAAGACACACATGTGTCTAGAGCAAGGTATTTAATTGCTCTGTCCTTAGTTGGAGATGTCAGGTAGCATTACTTGGTGCAGAGGACTTCCTGGTTTCTGTTGGGCAGGAAACCCAGCTTCCAGTCAAAGCAGAGAGGAAATGAAAAAATGGCAGCTTTTAAAGTCAGTCTGAGTGAAGTGGGGGAAGGGATGTTTCTTTTTAACACGGTCATCTACAGGTTTGAAAATCTTTCTATTTCACTATGAATTAGAAGCTTCATTTCTTGTGTTCTCTCTATTAATGGAGACTACCAAGTACACACTACATTCTCTTCTTCCTGTCAACTACAGATACCACCTACAAACTTGCAGTCTATGAGGATACATTTTGCTCATTCATCAAGCTAGCTGTGGGGTTAAAAATGGAGAAACACAAAGTCACACACGGGAAATTAATTTCCAAACTCTTTAAAATATCTAGCTTCTCTTCAGGATGTTTAAGTAGCCCTTTTTTTGCTAAGCCTATTCATAGTCACTTACCAGCCCAGCTTGGCCAAATAACAATTGTACAGCAGTTTTGCAGGCTCCTCGCCAAGTGGAAGGGCAAACCTGATTTAGTACTTCAGTAACAGGAGAGTCATCCCGTGGTGTAAGTCCATTGTGGCACCCAGCTTCCTTAATCAACTGCAGCATCGTGTGCTGAAAAAGTCATAAGAACTGTCACACTAAACACGTGATTCAGAAAGGTTAACACCGGTGCTTCCATATGTATTTATCATTGTTCTTCACATATTTCACACAACTCTGATGTGTGTTACCTCTCAACAGTCTTGTATAACTAGAAGAGCTCAACTGCAGAACAGAAATATGGAAGATTGTCTCTGCTATTTGGAACACAATCCTCCTCCAAAATCATAAACAGCACTTTTGCTTATATTCTTGCAAAAGGGCTTAACCAAAACTACAAAAAGCACTGAAAAGACAACAGAAAAGCAGCATTTTGAGCTATGGATTGTTTCAATTCTT
Source organism: Podargus strigoides (assembly GCA_028020825.1). Lineage (NCBI taxonomy): Eukaryota > Metazoa > Chordata > Aves > Caprimulgiformes > Podargidae > Podargus > Podargus strigoides. The sequence continues at coordinate 12,735,493 of CM051630.1, forward strand.
TCAGGACCACTGGGCTTATCAAAACAAAAAAGTGAAAATGCCAATTAAAATTGCCCAAATTACTTCTGAGTGGGCATAATTTCCATCCCTTTATACTGAAAATACAATTAACTTCTCCATAACCTGAAGTTATTTTTTAAAAATGGATTAAAGTTTGTAAGAAGACATGAAAAGGAGCTTTGTTACAAAGTATTTTTTAAAGCACTAGGCTGGGCCAGACTTATTTTGGCACCTAAGAAGATAAAAGCTCTGAAGTGCGTCACCTGGTTGGGGCATCTGTAAGGGCTCGCTTTCCTCTGCACTTCTTGATACCTAACCCACCTATTTTCAAAAAGTTTATGGAAGTTTCATTACCTCCCAGATTTCTATGCTTCTCTTAGATTGGACTGAATTTGCCCAGGTGGTTAAAATGTTATCAGAAGAAGGCGTGGACCTACGTTATCAACATCTTGTTTGCACAGGAAGTTAGGCTAAAAATACACACTTTTAAATACAAGTGTGGCACTGAACTTCTACTGCAGTTGTTCTCTGAATTTTAAGGAGTTCTATTCATTTTTATTCCTGCTCCCCTTCACTACTGCATTTAGATTCAGAGTTATTACCGTTTTCAGCTTCAGGTTTTCTGCTGCAGACTCATTAAAGGATATTCCTTTCAGAAAATGTGAGCCTATCTGAACAGGTACAGTGGGCAGTTCACACTGAATTGGCTGAGGTGGAGTCTGTCTCCTTCCTGTTTGCTGGGCTTCAGCTTCACTGCAACAGCCCTGAAATAGAATAGATCCATCAGAAGAAATGAAGACATTATAAAATCCTAATGAGTCTTTTTTTTTTTTTTTTAAAAAAAGTTACTTTCAAGGTGAAAAGGGATGAAAGAGAACAGGTTTAGCAGATCCTACCTGAAGACTTGCTTCAATAGCTTTTGGGTTCAAGTGGAAGCCAGCCTTCATTGCGTATTCACAGTGGCCTAAACTCTCCAAAGCCACTTTGTAAGCCTGACATTAAACAAAAGGTTAAGATAGAAACAGGTGTATCAGCATGTAAGTAAGCACACAGTCCTTGTGCCTGGATACATATGAGCTGTTATATGGATTCACCCTACTCAGTTCTATGGCATACACACATTTATCATGTAAGATTCCAATAATGTAATACTCAAGTACCTTATGGCTGCCTGTGGTACATATTTCTGCAGTAATATACTCCTTCCCCATTTCATTCCTTGGCCCACTTACTGTACTACATGCACATGAAAGCAGCAGACTTTAAAAACTCACCTGCAAAGCACTGTCAATTTTCATGTTTAGCTCTTTGAGCTGATGTTCAGGGATTGCCACACTCTGTGAGCAGAAAAGTTGCTGAACTTCAATTCCTGCCAAACATCCATCGCAGCCTCTTTCTCGCAGTCGAGATGTGGCCTGTAGCATGACATAAAAATCCAGGGTAAAGAGGTTCAACATTAAACCAAGTCAAGCTTAATTAAATTTAAAAAAAGGAGGGAAAAAAAAACCAAAACAAAACAACAGAGTTTAAAACATTATAAAGGAGATGAGAAGCAGTACCTCCAGAAAAGATCTAGAGAAGATTATTTACTATAACTTATTAAACCTCTACTGCTACTTTGGAAGTACAAATCTCAGGTAATTTGTATGGCATATAGGTGTTGGCCAGCAACTTAATCCAACATTGTTTGCTGTTACTATTTCAGGTTCCTCTCAGGACTAAGGATCCTGTTACACAGGCCACATGATGACTGTGGTTACCAGAGGAGGGACTTGTAACTTCAACATAAAGAGTATTACTTGCCAGAGAAATAGGAGATACATTTAACCACGTGTACAAACACTCCCGCGTACATTAGAAGATAGATTTGATAAAATTAAGGGTGGTGCAGTTTAAGAAGAGCCACACAAGACTAAGATCAACTTAACACAGCAAAAGAATAGCTTTATGTAATATGATTTTGAAAAATAATTCCTCTGCATTCATAGTTCTACAGGAAACTTGTTTGCTTTCGTAATGTCTTGTAGACGTTAGTTGATAAATGGAAACCTTGACAAGATTTCCAGTCAAGACGATTAACGTGCCTGTCTGGGCTGCCAAATTAGACTTCAAAAGCACATGCTCCAAGTTACTTGGAGTTTAAGGAAACCATGCACTCAGTGTCTGAATCCACCATGATCTATCAGTCTGCAGACTTCAGCAGTACAAGGGAAAGCAAAAAAGCTCATAAAACTATTTTTCGTTCTGAAGTACTTTTTTTGGCAGGAAAAGTAAGGATTCCACAGATGGCAAGTGTTTGTGAAAATACAAGTCCAGAGACTGGTACATTTAAGTAATACAATTAACATTCCAACAACTGATGGATCAACCAACATCAAGCTTAACAGCAAAGAAAACTTCACACAGGGCAAAGACAGTATAATCACCACATAAGTAAAACAAGTTTTAGCATCTGAAACTAACCACACCATGTTCCTCCCTTCAAATGCAGCATGTCTTTAAAATCAGAGATTTTCTTCCTAAATTCAGGCCAGATGCCCTAATAAAGGTTTCATGAAACATAACTGCCATTTCACTAAATATAATGTCATTATGGCAGGACCTCCGTACCTCTGCTGCTCCTCTCCATGATCTTATTGCATCTTCCAGCTCATTTGTGGGGCTTAAATTTGAGGCTCCAGCCCCACTAACGTTCTTTCTCTCCTGAGCTACAGCTTCAGCAAAGCAAGAGTGTGCCACTGGCTGGACCTTCTGCAAAGCTTGTGACAGGAACTGAAAGTGGACCTGCATCACCGTCAAGAAACATCGCCCAAGTACCTGTGGGAGAAGAAACAAACCAGATTCAAGCAAATAGAAGATTTCACAGAAGTTTCCCTTCTTCCTTTTTCTTCAGTGTTTGAGGTAAGGAACTAAGTTAAACTCAGATCATCTTTAATTAAAATAATACTTCAGATCATAAGTAACACATGATATTTAACCATTTACTTAAAATAAGGTGAACAGTGAGTGAGCATTGGTCTCTATAATTAAGGGTAGGTCAGACTGATCCCATGTAATTTTTATTTCTCCACTCAAGTTACGTTTTTTTAAAGAATTAAAAGCTTATATTACTAAGCAATGTCAAGCACAATACAATGGGAGCAGCATGATAATTCACAGGGACAAAGTCAACAGCAAAATCCACTTGCACACAGACCTAGCTGAATTTATGCTAAAAAATACAAAACAACAAAAAAAATCTGAATCATTTTAAAACATTATCATAAAAATCAGAACCTTTTAATCCGGCAGTTTATCTTCCAAGCAGAGCAATAACTGGCAATAAACATTCTGCCACAGAATACAGAGGCAATGCAGTGCCATTTTTAGAATATAATAGTGACTGCAGAATGTATGCCTAAAGTTGCAGCCCTGTCACTTGCATTGTCTGACAGGAACTGCTAACGCTGGCACAAATCCTCTCTTCAGAGTGTTTCACTGAAATGGGTCATGTAACACTCACTCAGAAAGCCTGAGGAAAGGCAGGGAAGCGAAGGGCTGCGGGTCCCTCCCTGCACTCACTGGGCTAAGGGCAGCACCAGCATCGTGCCAGGGAAGGGGTGCCCACCTCAGCCAGCCGGAGCTGGGCTCTGTGTCCCGGACCTCTGTCCCCTGCACGTGTCCATCCCCCATGTACCTCCCTCCCTCACACCAACCCTAATGAGAGTTATGACCGAAGACAGACATATGCCTCAGTTACTACAAGCAAAACAGGTCACACAAACTGAGTACTGAGGTACAGCCACCACATGTGGAAGAACAGACGGGAGTGCAACCATCCAGAAGGACAACCTGGAGAGCAAAGCAGCACGAACAGGAGTGCTCCATATACCTTCAGGGCCACGCTCTTCCAAGCAGACAAAAGCTCACAAAGCATAACTAGAATGCAGCAGAGAAGCAAGTATTTTCCAAATTACTGTAGAAAGTATTTAAAAGCTATTCAAAGGGTTTCATTTCTTTTATGGAGTTTGTCACACAAAGTGGTTTAAAACATATATTTGACTTTATTAAAAGAGACTCAACTTGAATTCCATTTTAGGAATAATTCATATAATACACAGATAATGTACAAAGCCATCATGCCTTGGAGGAAATAAATGATCTGGCTTATTTTCAGCTACATTCTTCCAGAACAAAAATATTCAGACACAACGATCTTCCTGGCAAGACTCTGTAGTCACACGAACAGCTATATGCATTAACTATCTACTTCAGAAGAACCAGTGGTGGCAATGCTTTTTTCCATTGCATCCGGACTCCTTTTGACATTCCATTCTGGTTCGATCACTTCCCTTCTTTGTACAAGGCACAAAATTAAACATTTTTGGTACTTTGACTGACCTCTGAAAGTGGAGTTTGCCTTATTAAAAAAGCAGTCAGCAAATGAAAAAATGAATAAAACTCCCAACTTTCCTGGCTACAAGATTAGAAAGATTTATGAGAAAACTGCAGGAAAAGGCAACTGGTGATCTGAATATTTCTGTGTAAGAAGAATGCAGTTCTCAGGGGAAGAAGAAACTAGGACTCATTAGGAATTTCAAGCCGATTAAGTTTCAAAGAATATTTAAGGTACAGAGGTTGAAGTTTCCCCTGCCTGGGAGTAATGCTCAAAATAAACAAATGATTTAGTTTAAGTGGCAGCACACAACATTCCTAGTATAATTCACAATGTTAAACAGTAAAGATAAATAGTAACATCTGCTTTACTGAACTTTTATTTTGTCGGAAAATAATCTATTTCAGTCTGCCTCAGAAATGGGTAAGGATGGTTTTAACTGCTTAAATAAAATCCAAGTGGTGGAGGATTTTTGCACTGTTAAATGCTCACTGCAGATGCCAAACTCGCTTTGCTTTAAAGCTCAGTTCTTGAGGATTTTCTTCCAAAGAGCTGAAACTCTGTCTTAACTGTGGGAAAGAAGTACGACTGCCACCAGTTTAACAGGGTCGGCACAACAGTTACCCAAGTGTGTATAGCAATACACTAAATCTGTTGCAAAATCTGCAGAACAATATTAGCATACAGATAAGGTTTTTTCAGTTAGAGACACCACTATCCCTTTTTAGAGTTTATTTTTCCCTACTTTCCCAAGCAGAAGCATTTGACTCTCCTGCTTTAGACCATAATAAGACCAAACTAAAACCTAGAGACTATGTAGTAATCAAAGATGAACTGCAATCATCACAGATGTCAACTACTAAGTTTTTCTTGGTGGTGGTGGTGTTTTCTTAAACCATTTCTTAGAATTGTTTATATCACATGTATGATGAGGTCTTCAGCTTGCAAGCTTTCTGTCCGAAGAAATACAGCACTAGCACCTTGACTTTCCTAACCCATTACCCAGTAGGACAGCACTCTATTTCAGCAGCTGAACAACCTTACCTAAAGGAATCTGCCTGCCTGTTTAGGCAGCTGGCAGCAATGGAGCTTTTGGAGGAGGTCTCACTTCAGACTTCCTTGTCTCTGAAACAGGTGATGACTTTAATCAAACTGCTTACACACAAACAGGAGCATCAGGTGGAGATGCAGTGTTAGGTTGTTCTGTCCCATATTATCCTTTTAATGGGGACACTCAATCAACTTCGGAATATTTTGCTGGACAAAGTGCACATATAGAATTGCCAGGTTTCACTGCTAAACACTGATTCCCTAGCAAGCAAATCTCACACAACAGATTCTTTAAAACAGAACACTGTCACTAGTAAAGTTAGCAAATGACCAGTGTCAGTCTTCCAAACTTGATACAAACACTGACCTGCAGTTCCACACATCATTTATGTAGTAGATTTTTTTTTTTTTTTTTTTGCTATTTCCCTAAACAAACAACACACACAAAAAACCAAAACACCACAACACGCTTATTCAGTGGTTTCCTACTACCCTCATTTCCCTTAACAGAGTTCGTAATGGCTTTGGTAGCGATAAGCCCTGTGCACAACCTGTCTACCCACTGAAGAGACCAGATTAAAATAGCAATATAATGAAGTTAACAATGAGGTATGACTCAAACTGGTGTACCAGGTTATGAGATAATCCCCTTTCCCACATATTAATAAAGTGGGCAGAATATTATTCATTTTCACTACGTAGCAACGCCCTGTGGTTCGGAAGAGTGATGTCATGACCAAAACACCTCCAAGGGAAGACACAATCCCGCTCATTGAAAGAGTTACCTACAAAATAAACTAGACTCCAGCAGAAGCTGCATCTTTACATCTGCAGTGTTAGGGCACATTGGCAAACTAACAGCCTCATTTCTGCTCATAGTCAACCTAAAAGCCCAGTAGTGACAATCTGATATTGACAGCTACTAAAATGCTAACTATAATTCAGCAAAAAGCATTGTGTTAAGCATTTTAAAAACAAAAAGCAGAAATTAAAGTGTAATACAAAATATTTCTAAAGACCATACTAGCAGATCTGAGAGCAGACCACGAGACTACAGAGCAAGACAAGAGTACAGTGTCATTCCAGCAAGCCATAGCACTTTCTACTGATATGAAGCAGCTTTTTGCTTCTAACAGTTCCTCAACTCGGAAAAGTCTGAAGCCAATCCCTGCAAATCACAGTAAAGATAATAATTTAATAAGTATTTAAACAGGGTTTTACAATGTTTACTAAGGAAAGCCTACATTTTCTATTTACTCAGACATTTTTGTCTCACAAGCTTCTTGTTCAAAAATCTTCAGTTGTTTTTTTACACATAACCATCAAAAATTACCTCCATTTAATACAAAACAGAGCACCCAAGTAAATGTCCTGTGCCCATTCATGCTTCCTTTTTGTTTAGGAACACATCAGGTACATCTCTGTCTTTACAACCACTTTTAAGACAAATACACAAGCTCCATGTAACTAAACCAAGATTCATTCTTTGTAGTTTTCACTACTGAGGCTGCTGCAAAGCTTCAAAAAAGATGAGGAAATATACAAACTTTTTTCCAGTTTTAATTCCAGCCACCTCCCACCCCCCCCAGGATTTCCATTAACGCTTTCATTAACTGAAGTACAAGTTTACTGCATTCTTCCAGCTTATAAAACTTAAACAACAGATCTGGAAAATGTAACACAAAACACTCTCATTCCCCCTGATTTCCAAGCTGTTCCTTGCCCATCCAGGCACAGACCACCTAAGAATTCAAAGTTTTTTGAAAAGGAAAGGCAGAAAATAAAATTCAGCATTTGCATTTCTAAAATTAAGAAAACTTGGGCAACTCCATCTGCCACCAATACTTTGATCAAGCGAAGTGACCTTCATACACACCTTAGCAGACAGCTCTGAACTAGCAAGTGTTGTTCTGCTAAAAACCAATAAATAAATTAAAAACCTCACCCACTGCTGCTACAGTCCAGGTCACACAACCTTTATCAGTCCAAATCCAATTTAGTGTATGTTTACCAGGACTGGAAGTTTTCTTGGTATTGTCTTCCCTGGGGGCTGGAGCCCACTACACAAGATAAAAACATGAGGCACCTCAGAAAAGCTAGAGTACTCTCCTAAATTTCTAAAGCCAAACCTGCTCTGCTTATATTTCTCATTCTTCCTCAAAACATACAGCCTTTGTTGAAGGCGGCTTGGGAAGTATGTCTTCCTTAGCTGGGCTCATGCATATGAAAAGCCTCGTTCTCATTTCCTTCTCATGAATTTGGGGTTCTGTCCTGCCACCCCACCATGAATTACAACTCGCCTTCCACTACTTCTGTAATACCAGACTCCATCCCTCAAATCAGAGGCTCTGGAGTACCTCTTCACAGAATTCTGCTGAGCTGCCACTCAAACATTCGATCATTTCTCAATTCTTTCTCAGAGCTGTAAGTTCCTTCAGTCATCTACTAGAGAACCTGCAAAAGCAACTTTAAATATTACCATATTTCCCCCCTTGTATTTTTCAAGGAAAGATTACACAGCCTCTCACAGTCTTTTCCCTTCATTTCCCCTGGTCGATGAACTCTGATGAAGTCAGGCAAGCCCTGAATATTTTCTGCTTCCATTCCTGCTTCCAGTTTTATGAAATGTTAGCTTTCCTATAAATCAGAGGGAGAAAAAAAACCCAAACCACACTTTTTTTTAAATTAAGATTTCAGCATAAATAGTTCAGTCTTTAAAACCACAGAAAAGCAGAGTAGGATGGGCTCTCCAAAGGTCAACCTACTGTCCTAAGGAAGAAGAAATTTCATCTGGGTCAGTTTCCTAGATGCAGGTTTAACCTGTTCTGTAAGTTCTTCATGATGGAGGCTCCCTACCCTTTGTAGTATTCCACGTCAGTGCTTCACTAACATTAAAAAGTATTCCCACAACATCTAATACGCATCTTTCCTTCTGAAATTTAGGTTCATTACTTCTTGCTCCACCTTACGTGCACATGAAGAACAGAACACTGCCATGTCTTCTGGCAGCTTCTTACATACCTGAACAGTTCTGATTTTCCTTCTTAGTCTTCTCTTCTGTAGAATCAGTCTTTTCAATCTGTCCTCTGAAGTCCTATTTCCTGGATGTCTCATTACTCTTGCTACTCTCCTCTGGTGTCTCTCCAGTTGCTCACTATTTCTCTAAGTGCAACAGCAGTGGTGCGTGGGGGCATTGTTGTGCTTAAGGCCATAATAACCAAAGTGAAGAGAGTTGAAGGCTTATTTCATGGTTCTTGCAGGTTACAGTCATGTTAAATACATAACAACTGCCTCTTTGCACAACAGCAACAACATTGATTTATTATTTGCAACTGCACAACACTGACTCCTACTCAACATACAACTACAATAAGCCCTAGAACTGTTCTTCAGAACTGCTGCCCAGTGGGATCCACCTGTCATGGTGAAAATTTCTTTTTAAATATTGTAACATACAGTTTTCCCCTCTGAATTCCATCCCAACTGGAAAACTCATTTGTTCAATTCAAGATTATTTTTAATTCAGCAGGTCTTCCACCATACTTATATCATGTACTTTCAAATCACCTACAAACTTCAATATTTTCTCTATACTGACCTCTGCCAAGGTCCATTTCAACAGTGAGCAATCGATAACTGCTTCCTGGGCACAGGTATCCAACTGGCTTGCCCGTATAGTGTCTAATCTTTACATTTTGCTAGTTCTTAAGCAAAAGCAAAATGCAATACTTGTCTCCTTACACAAAAGTTCCCATAAATCTTGCATACTGACTTTTTTAAAGCTATGAACAAGATGCAGTTTTAATTAAGAAAAAGTATAAGACTACTGTGCAGTTTTACACAAACACTGATGACAAAACGCCACTCCCAAGTGTTCAGGTTGCCCATCAGAATGGATAATACTAAAGAAAGCATAGGTTAATTCAGAATATGATGCCTTAATATTGTTAGAAATACTAGCTAACATAAAACAGAAAATTGTTTAAAGCTTTTATTTAGTTGGTTTGAAGGGGCAGGGTGTTGGGGTTGTGGGGGTTTTTTTTTGTTTTGCATTATTATTATTGTTTTTAAAATAAGCACAGTTTCCCCAAAGATGAAAGAGATTATTGGATTGCTGGTTCTAAGTTTACATCATATAGAAGATTATCATTTAGAATTATATAGGTAGTACAATTTAATTATAACTCATCTTTCTTATTTCATGAATCTTTAAATAGAGTACAAGTCCTCATACAGAAATACCCACTAAATACCTAATTCAACATAGTTGGAAGTCAGGCACTGCAAATGACTTAATACTTTGAAGAAGAAAATGTCCACAATAGAAGAGTGTCTCTTTTTACCAGCATTGCCCACAAATACAAAGGCAGACAGAACTTTTGGTGTGAAAGTGATTTTGAAGAAGTCCAATTAAGAAGGAATGACTGAAATTCACATGCAGAACAGTATCCTCCAAGGTAACTTACCTCAATATCTTGTAGGCTGAACTCTTTTTGATCTTTAAAGTTAGCAGCTCCTGCACTCAGTTCCATCAGCATTTTTGCTATTTCTGGTTTTATTGCTGCTGTGAGTCGACTCGCTGCTTCCATGACATGTTCCTGCACGTCTTTCAGTTGCATAGCTGCCTTAGAATAGTGCGAGTTCCTAAATACACTGCTGAAAAGGTCTGTAAGGAAAGTGCTCGTACGGCAAAACACGTTGAGTGCATCCAGATATTTGGAGATTCCCTGCTGGATGTCTGCGATCGGAGTAGTGTGGGACACAGGGTGGTTGCAGCTGCCCGCAGCAGCTGAGGAGACCAAAGGGGATGCTGGGGTTGTAGATGCCAGCGGTGCGCTCAGGGTCCTGCCTAGCTCAGGCATTTGATACTGCTGGTGTTGCTGCACTTTTTGCTTGGACCCGCCAAGCAAAAAGCGCCGCTTATAGTCCATTTTGCTTTCTTGTGCACTACAGCAATACATAAGTGAGTGCTTGTCCAAAGATTCCTTGAATTAACAATCACTTGTCAAATTCCTTCCTCGAGTATATAGTTATGTACAGTAACAGTGGAGGACTGTGTACATAGGTTTCACAAAAGGCATTTCAAAAAGGCAAGCGTCTGTATAATCTGTATCAGCAGTGAGAAAGGCAGCACATTTGCTGACTTCGTATTTTCAGTGTTCAGTGCAGCCCTGCTGCAGTTATAAACTGTACTCAAAAAGCAAGCAGAAGTGTCTTACTAATGCTCTGTCTCTTGTTTGGTATTCCACTCTGCACAAAGAAAAGCAACGCTGGAGCAGAGAAGTTATCGCCTACGATTTCTTCACGAGCATATTATTGTCACTTGCTGTTAAGTCTACAAAAGTTATTTTTGTCAATGCAAATAATAGTTTTAGAAGCAATACCTTAATACAATTTTCCCATTAGTAATATCAGGAAAAGTGGAGCAAACCACCGATCAACAGCGATTATAATAGCAGTGCAGAGGCTCCTTCCTTGAAAAAGCAAATCCTTATGTCAGCAGATCAAATATCTTCAAATGCCTTGACAGATCCAGTCTGCCAAATTAGTTTACTTGTAGTGTCACTTCTTAATACTGGAGCGAAAAAAAAAAAAATCTGGACTCTGTTTACAGAAGACTTTGCAAGTATAAGCTATTAAAAATTAGAGTGTTTATTATTGCAAGCCTTCTTCCCCTTTCCTTGTTTGCTGAGGTAGTTGTTTCCGTCGTAACATTAAGAAGTGGTGCTTCCAGACTGCATTCGCCCTCAATTGTAGACTCAGAACAAAAATGCACAAATGTATTTGTAAGGCCTCTAGGTCATTTCCTGTGAAGGGGGAAAAAAAAAAAAAAAAAAAAGTTTAAAATGTTATGGAACAATGAGAAGGTTTAAGATTTTAACTCCTGCCGTGTCCTGGTATGCTTCTCCAGGCATACGTTGTCAACAATACACAAGATCAAAAGAAAGGCAGAGTTGCACAGATGGTTTAAAAGGCAGTTATAAGTTGGTGTCAACTTGTTACTAAACTCAATGCTGCTGAATAGTTTCTTATTAACTCTCCCATCCTAGACTGTCAGACTATAGCTAATGTGCAACTCTTACATAGTTAACGACAGTGGAAGGCTATTAATGCAGAGCTCAGGGGGAGTTAACCACATTTTCTAACCTCATCTTTTTTTAAATAAAATAAGAATAAAGCCAATGAAACATTTTTTCACGCATTGTAATTTACTGCAGAAATCTGAGACTCCCATTCATTTGAATAATTTACTAAATCAAGAGATACAAGTCCTTAATATTTTTTTTTCAGTACAACAGCAGTCAAATCTGCCTATATCCTAACTGAGATTAGCTGCAAAATACAACATACACATCCCACTTCAGGAGGACAGACAGCATCTATCATATGTAAGGTATTATGTGAGGCAGAATCACCTAACAAGTTGGCCTAAGTAACACTCTCACCAGACATGAAAGTAAGGAGGAAACAGCTTCTAGTACTGCCCTGCTCCTACTAGCAAACTCTGGTGTGGCTGGAGAGCCAAGAGTGCTTTTTTGAAGGCTTTTGTAGGAAGGTGAACAGAGCCTGAGCAGTGAGAAAGGGTCAGTTTGCACCAGGAGGCGTTCAAGGCCCAGCTGGAGGAACTGGACCTTCTGGAAAAGGGCAAAAAGATTTTTAAGTCCCCATTCTTAGCCAAGCTCAGCTCTTAACTGGACAGGGCTTGGCATCTCATCATTACATTTACAGGCTGGAGTTATATATCCATACAATGGTCACAGTTACCTTATGAGCTCATTTATATCTTTATATACACATTTTATATAAACACACACAGATATTTATACACATGTATGACAAGTTTTTTATTTTTTTCTGTACTATGCATTTATAGCTTGTTAATTAGTCTCTCCTCAGTGATTTTCCTTTCTTCTGTGCCAGAGGCAGAACTGCATTCACTTAATTACCTCTTAGCCCACCAGCTAGGTTAGGGTGAGAAACCCCATACTAGTGTCCTGAACAGGTAGCTTTCTACAGTATTCCTTTGAGAGAGAAGCATTCTATTTCTTGAGACTGCAAAAGGCACTGATTAATAATGTCAGGACATTATCAGAAAAAAAATGTAATGTAGAGAAATACGATGTGTTCAATCAGTTTATCTAGTCCTAGCTAATAGTCACACGTTAGGCCCCTCTCTCCTTCTCCTACACATACACATAACTTCATTTGATCAAATAAGGATATTTGTTTCCTTACTGCAGCAATTGTGAAATACAATGCTAATATCAAACAGTAATTCATAATAGGTTTTTTTCCCAGAGCACATAAAAGAATAGTCCAGATATAACAGGAAGAAGCCCTTTAATTCAACAACAAAATATTCCTTTAGCTATTATATTTGAGATATGAAACCTGTACTGTCAAAATGGTAAGGGAATACAGATTTTATCTCCAGTCAAAAATTTTTATTTCCACCTGTCTGAAGAAACAAGATATCAATTCATTCACATAATGTGTTTTGACACGCATGTATGACACAAAAAACCACAGATAAAGAAGCAGGCAAGACATAGCAGGACAAAACAACATATAGAGCAGGACAGTCTCACACCCACTAAAACAACAGATGCTCAAGTTTTTCAGGAAGTTGTTGCTGCAGATGGTTCTGCTTCTGAGATCTACAGCAAACACTCTTTTGTATCCCCACTTTTTAAAACATGAAAAGCAGATACAACACAGCAGAAATTCCCATATGAATTTGAGCATCCCTTATTAAAGTACTCTAAGCTGATTACTTTATTTCCCAGCTACTTTATACTTCTCTCAATATTCACATTGAATGAGTCAAAATTCAATAAAGCCATTAAAACCAGAATTTTCTAGGAGGTCTTAGTATCATATGCATAGCTGAAAATATTTTTCTCCTTGCTTTACAAGCTATAGTGCCTTACAGTGGAAAGCATGAATAAATTGGTTTTCTTGATTGCATATAAATGTAGACGGAACAAAGAGTTGGTTAATTTAGATGCATTGTATAAGTAAATTGGTGATTATTTTCCCTAAGTAGACATGAATTTCTCATTGCAGAGGAACTTAAGAAATGCTCATGAAACATCAAATGTTAATTAGTGCCAAGAGTAGAAAAAGCTAAGAAGAAAGGGTTTTCAAGCTATAAAACACTGAATTAGACAAGCGTAATAGAGATGCACTACAAGTTGGTGGTTCTGATTACACACTGAGCCTTTCAGGATCAAATTGACACACTGAACTGATCATTTGAAACGGTCTGATATTTAGTCAATATATACAACTGCTACATTCTAAAAGAACACAAATGCAATGAATAGGAAAAAATGATGGTTTCATATTTTCTACAGCTATAAACAAACATGATAAATCACTGTGTTTTTCTTCTAGACAATTTCATAGTCAAACCTGCAAGTACTTGTTCAATTCAATATTCCCTTGAAATAAAACATAACACAAAGGCTTGAAGAGGACAACTTAAATATCTGTTTAGATGCTGAAGATATAAGAGAGGAAAGCAACAGTTCTCAACACTAGGCATGTAGGTAATGCTAAATTTCTTGCACTTTCTATAATGAAATCTCCGACATGCTACATACGAAGTAAACATTTTTGCTTTTCAATCTTTTCCTGCAAAGGTGAAGCAGAGAATGTTCCCACACTCTCCCCTTCCTTCCCCAGTGCTACAGTTCCCCTGCTGCACTTGGTGCATGGAGTAAAAGTGGGGGGCTCCCTATCGTAACTATATGGACTTCCAGCCAGTCTAACTCTTGCCATATTAGGAAAAACATAAATCGAAGTGTTTCATTCCAGTAATATAAGCACATGTTACCAGTCCAAAATATAAACCTTAAGCTTGTACTTCATTCTGCAGAAAACAGAAATATTCACTGAAATCAAGTATAGAAAGTATCCAAAAAGTTAACATGCCACAAATGAAGACATTTTATTCTTTCCTTTATGTAATCAAGACCAAAACCATGTTGCTCATATACTATTAAACATTACAAATAGAACTCATGTAAGTATAAAAAACAAGCTCCACACTGAACACTAGCTCGTTGAAAGCTGTAAAAAGCTACTGAAAAAGCTTGTTTATGCTCTCACGTTAAGGAGTTAATGCTGTAGTTGAGGAACTGCTACTAGTTTGAATTATTTGAACTTCCACAGAGAATCAAGCAGACATCTGCATGAGTTGCTCTAAAAATGGCCACATTTGCATAGAGGAAACAGAAATTACATGGAAATGAGTGCATATGCAAATAAAGTTCACTTTTTTTTTTAAAAAAAAAAAAAAAAAAAAAAAAGGAACATCCAAAATTTTTTGCTTAGCTACATCCCAGAAAATCAGAAGTATTTTCTCCAACTTCATTGATTGCAAGAGACACAAGTTAATAGGGAAGACTTTCACACAAATGGAATTTGGCACCTCCCAGTTTCTGTTCTGGGGCAGCAACAAGGGGTCTAATTCCCCATCCGTCATCCTGTTTGGGATTGCTCTGCTAGGACACAACTTTTTCTCTGAATCAACACAGGAAATTAAGCAAAGGAAGTAGTGAGTAAAACGTATAGGTCTATCACTCATTAGTGACCAAAAAAATGTTTTTTCATGCTTTAAAAAGGGTTCTGATCTCAATTTTAAAAACCGCTTACCAATGTGTTCTTTATGAGTTCTGTTGTCCTTACAGTGAATGTGCAATGTAACATATATGAATAAGATGACCCAAAATACCTAAGCTAAATTTTTTGAAAGTAACACTTCCAGATACAGATGTAAGATACAGATTCCAAATCTCAGGATAAACTTAACATCACAAGCACCATTCACATAAAACACTCAAACATGAAAGCAACTAAAATCAATTAATGTCCCAAAAAAAGTAACTCCAAGAAAAACAACCCAGTACAGCCAGATTGCTTACCAGGAAAAAGCCTGAACAAACAAAGCCTACTACAAGGCCAGAAGGTCAGCAAGCTGCTAGAGCCAAGGGCCTCTTGTCGACAACACACCGATTCCCTCTCACATAAATCTTGTGCAAATCCAAAAGTTACTCCACTCTGAAAGGCATCATTCCACCTCCAAGTTCTGCTGTCTCTAATGTGTACACCAGATGCATCACCTGGCCAGGCTGCCCAAAGTCCAAACATGGATACCTTAAAAAAAGTTAAAATATCCCCAACGGTCTTCAACATCTGAATAGCAAACTGGGAGCAGAAGAGGGAGGAGTCATAGGCTGAGTGCAGTTTAACACGTTATTTCTTGCTTCTCCTTTTCAATAGGGCATCTCCAACACTCTCAATTAATATACCACATCTACTAATATTGAAATTGCCGTAAGAATGACAACTGTATAATACACTCCATCCATAAAAAGAAAATGCATAGAATTAAGAGTGTGGGCTTTTAAAATTTGTTTTCATTTTTAAACACTGTCTTGTACATAAAACTTTTCAGATAATACAAGAGCTGAAACTAGGTTTTGAAAATTAAACTTTTTAGTCAACAAGAACATCCACCTCCAAGTAATACTGACTGGCAGAAAATGTGCATTAACCTCTGACATCAACTAAGTTATTTTGCACCTGTAATTTCTTACCAACACATCATAAATACTTTAAGCATGCAAATGCTTTTATAGCAGTTGAGAAGTATCATTATCTTCACCATCAGGGCAAATGAGGCTTACGGCTTCTCAGGAGTGGTTCTGCACAGCTGTCAGGATGCAGGCACAGAACAAAAACCCCAGCAGCCCACCAGCACCAGCTGGGAGAGGATGCATGTCCTGATACCTCAGCCTGTGGGCAGGCAACACACATCACCAAACTTCGATTGCTTTGGGCCAGGTGCTGTACTTAGGCTACAAAGCCAGAAAGGAAAACCAACTTTGCTTTTCAAGGCTGACAGCCTTTCTAACAGGGTGGGCTGCAGCCACTCGAAGACCCAGGCATCTCCTGTATGGTTTTTCAGGGGGTTTTTTTTGTCATCCAAGTTGTAAAAATCTATTAGAGAAGGACAGTGGGGAAGAAAAGACAGAAACAGCCTATTATACCAATATCATTTTAGTTCTTGTTAGCTCATGAATTGCTTATTGGGATTCCTTTTTGGCTGCTTGCCCAGAACAGTTGGGAGGAAAAAATCAAACCAAAACAAAAAAAGCAAGCAAGCCAATCCTTAGTGAACCCATGAAGCTCCTGTTGGAAACATCCTCCCTTCAGGGTCTCCCCCTCCTAATGCCGGCTCACCAGACACTCTGGCTCGCTCTCCTGGTTACTCCAGGGTTAGATCAGTGTCAACAGCCAGTGTTAAAATTGATTCAGTGTCTTCCCTCCCACCAGCTGGGGACCACAGCTCACAGGACATACTCTACAGGGACTGTGTAGTTAGCATAGTTTAACTAGAATCATCACCTTGAACATCCTATTTAAACATATACAAATCTAAACAGACCAACTTATTAATACAGAAACTGAGCTCATTTACCAGTGAAGCAACTAGAAACAGAAGCATGGATGTTTGTTAAACTTAAGCGGCAGGCTCTGGCAACCTGGTCTTATTAACTCAAAGACCAATTTCACTGATGAAATATTTACCCAATATTTATAGACAGTCTCTGAACTCATTTATTCTGGTCTTGTCTGGAGGGTTTTTTTCCTCCTTCAAAATGACCCTCCTTAAGACAAAGCTATTAACTTATTTGTGCCAATTTGTGTCTTTTGCACTTACACTGAACAATCCTCTGGAGGCACATCTATGCTAGATGCCCTAAATGACAAGCCAAGACAAAAATACCCCCGTGCCTTGCCCAAAAAACACACAAATCACCAAAGACTCTGTCATGAAAACCAACCACAAACAGAGAGAACTGGAAAAGGCTGAAGAACAGTACATTTCTGGAGCTAGGTAAGAACTGAGGATCTTGGCTGCTCAGCACTACAATACCTCGCTTCCAACCCCATAACCCTCCAGAAAAGAATCCATAGCCCAAAACTGTATAACTACACTCCCTATAAAATCCAGAAGCTGTCAGTATACTGAGCTGGATTTTTCCAAGGCAGAGCCTACAGTGCATCAGGAGATTTCTTGCATTTTGTTTGAAGTAAACATGCAACACACCAAATAGCACTAACTCAAGTCTCAGTGATAAAATATGACAGCAAAAGGAAAAGCTGGTGAAAGGAATGTGTTAAAACAGACGTCCTTCCAGGCCTGGGTGCCTCCCTGAGTGTCAAAAATAGATGCCTGTGTCAGATCAGGATCACTGTTTCAATCCTCCCTTGGCAATAGGTGCTTACGTTATCTATTTTGAAAGCAGGACCAGTTCCCTTTTGAAAGGGAACTGTGGGTGCAGAAGAAAAGGAAAATAACATCTATTATTTTGATACAGTAGCCTAACAAAGCGTTTGCACACAGCATGAGAAATTCCCATGCAACACGACTGTCAGTCAGAGGAGACTCAAGACTCCCATCTCTTATCTCCCAAAAGGGTGCACTTAACATCAGGCACAAGCACACTCCCACCTGCTCTCTCATCAGAGCTGTAAAACCTGCTAAGGTGAAGAAAAAGCTCATGGGACCACAGCAAGAGCAAGCCTGAACAGCACAAACATTCTGTAGAAGAGGCACAGCTCTGCCTCCCAGAACAGACCAGCCTAGAGAATTCCCTGGTTCTGGTCACTACCTGCAGGACTGGTGGTGAAGAGACACCTGCTCACGCGGCAGCCAGCCATCAGAAAAAACATGCTTTTCTTCAAAATGGACTGAAGGACTGAAGGCTATGGTTTCAAAGGGGTGGAAAGCTGACACTCTCAAGACTTCCTAGAAATCAAGTTAACATCTATTGCTATAAATGGCCTTTTTCAGCCACAGATTTCACTTCCTCCTGAAGGGAAGGCAGGAAGACAAGGCTGAACTAGACAAATACTCAATTAAAGCATATGTGGAACAGGAATACTACTTGGTCAAGTTTGTGCATCACGGTCCTGTTATGGCCATTTGAGATAGCTCCTCCACCCACCCGCCCCCTCTCAAATCTTTCCTTGCAAAACTACCCAGCACATCATATGTGCACATAAAGTCTTTCTAAGCTACAGCAGAAGCCACCTATGTTAGGGTATTCTTCACCCTGTCACTCGTGATTACAGTTTCACATTTAAATACAGTAAGCACAAAGAGCCTAGGATGGTATTGCCTTGTTAAAAATTAACAGAGCATTGTTAATTTCTCAATGCTTAACAAACATCAAGAAAACAAAATTTAATTGTATCTCAGTTCTGTAATAACTACAAAAATCACCATTTCCCAAGTTTCTGCAGAAGACGAGCTTTCCCATGGCAGGCAGAACATGATGCAACAAAGAGCAACAACAACCACCACCCACAATCCTATAATCTCACAGCAGACAACCTAAACCTCCGGGCTCACTTCAGCAATGGACTTAAACATATGATTAGTTCCAGTAAAGTAAGTGGTATCTCTCACACACTCAAGTGAGTTAAATCTCCTCGTTAAATCATGAATTGCAGCTTTCCAGCATAAGCAAATGCCATGTGTATTTTTCAGTATCATTCACTGGGAAGAGAGGTTTTTAATACACATTTTTAAAATGAGTGCTAAAAATGCTACTAAAATTTGCTAAAGAGGTTTAGGAAATTGCCTTGAAGAGCTTGGTTACTGCTGAGTCAGTGTACATCAAGAAAACAAGCAGAGGGCTCTATGTAGAGCTTTATTCCCACTGGCTTAAAATAATCTGTCCACAGATCCAAAACTGCATAAAAAGCTTCTGCACCTAGAAAAATGGGAATAATTCCCATCCTTTGGCAAAGTAATAATTGAAAGATATTCCAGAAATGCTACCTTCAATACATTCCCCCCCCCACCCCCCAAAAGAAAAAAGTTAGGTTCTTCTGAGAAAGTTTTCATTGCCCCAAATAAATCATACCTTAAACAAGACTTGGAAAGACAAGTGGGAGTAAGAGCCCAAGTCAAATACTACAGTGCCTAGGCATGACATACTACATGCACTAATATATATACGTGTATGTGTGTATATACACACACACAGAGAAAAAAAAACCCAATGGCATAACTTTACAGGATAGAGGGACTAAAATAAGAGACTAGATTCATTATGGATAAATTTATCAGCTCACACATGGAAAAACAATCCCAGCCTCACATACAAAATGATGGGCTCTGGCCTGATCATTACCACTTACGAAGATGATTCTGTGTTACAACTGACTAGTTTTGCTAAAATATCAGCTTGATGCCAAATGGTAGAGTCAGAAAAGTAAATCTTAAATTACAAATTATTAGCAAAGGAGATTGGAAAGGAGCAGCAGCGTTGGGAAAGCCAGGAGCATTATTATGCCACTGCAGAAATCCATGGTTTACCCACACTTGAAATTTACCATACAGTTCTGGTCTCCTTATCGTGCTTTCTTCGAGGGACACATTTGGCTTATTAACTAGACTAACCACAGGCTCAGGAAACCCTACATGCAGCACATCACTGAAGACAGAGTTTTAAATTAATATAGCCCAGAAATTCACCCTGTTCTTGCCTTTCCCTAGGTATCTGTTTATAACCTCCACGGGTTAAAAAGGGTTAAGTTGGATCAATTTTGACATCTGAATCAGCGTGGCCACTTTTACCTTCTTATTCACTCCAACTTAATGACCATTGAAAGCAGTGACATACTGTTTCCAACTGCTCTGGAAACAGAACCATTTCCTCATCGATACATCAGCTGTTAATTGTAGACAAGACTTCCAGCCATTTTGCTGCTTTTGCAAACATAGAGATATCACATAAATTCCACTGTACTCACATTTATTAGCATACACACATTTGAACTTTTCCACTGAAATAAATATCCCTAAACCAAATTTCTAGGCTGTTTTAACCGAGTTTGTGATGCTGTGCAACTTTAAAAAAAACCCAAACACCGAGTAGCTTCACTACACATATTATTTTAGTGTTAGACAAAAGTAGTATTTCAAGGCAGTGAAAATTATAGATCATCTACACATTTAGAAGGAAGTTTGGATTACTAGAAACATAAAACAGATTATGTACAGAAAATTCTGCAAAGCTTTTATGTGATTTTTCATCTTTTTTTTTTTTTTTCCTTTTGGCTGTTTGCAGCAGGATGATGAAAGCTTTCAAAACATTTGGAGTAATTCAACATCAACAATCTTTCCTTTCCCAAATTACTACACTGCTTCTGAATTCTCAACACTTGCCACAGAACACGTCTACAACATTCTCTTGATACTAGCCTACATCAAAAAAGAGAAAGAAAAAGCCCTGCAAATGTGTTTTCTCAGTTGCATTAGATATACTAATCTTAACCCATTCATATAAATGAAGTGGCTACTATTAGCATGCATATTTACATATGTAAACTTTTCACTTTTTCGTAAGTATATTACCATACTATTTCTTTGAGACCAAAATTAAAACCTAATCCAATATTTACTAACGTTTATTCTCTTCAGTACACAGTAGAAGCTTTATCTATCTTAATGTTCACCTTCTCCCCCAACTCATTCATTGAAAGCCTCCTACTTGACAAGCATTAAGTATTCTGAAATGATATGAATTTCACTTCCAAAAATAGGAAACAGGAGCACATGGCAGAAAAACTGACATCAGCATGTACACTTACTGTCCCATGACAGTTGCAGCCACGAGCTTTTTTGTCGTCAAGCTAATACAGAGATTCACGTCGCTGTACCACAACTACTCCATTCTGAGAACAGACTTTGCAAACAGTTTATGGGTTTACTGTGTATGAGCAGCAGTAGATTCATCACTGAACAGCTGGAGTTTTGCCCAGGAAAACAAACTATATTCTATGCTGAAGAGAGGGACATGATGATTAGGCCTTTCATATCCCTCTCATATGGAAAATTATGGAATTATCAGAAAACTGTAATCATGAAAATGTTAAACTAAGGAGAATGTATTTTTACAGCAAATGAACATAATTATGTTTACCATATTTGGGCCCAAAGTTGGCTGGCAATTCAGTTTGTATATAGACAGCAATATCTGATTCACTGTCACAGGATATGAATAAACCAGAGCAATCCAGTGTGAATAACAGTCTCCTTACTATAACAAAACCAAACATGAGTGTGTACATAATACTCCAAAATCATCATAATACTACTGTAAACGGTGATTTTGTAAATAGTAGTAGCTGAATAATTTTAACCTTAATTCTAAAAATTATTCTTAAACTAGAAGTTTCTAACAGGAGACTTCTGGAACTATCAAAATGCTTTATTTCTAACAAATCTATGGTTTTTAATGTATTAGATGATGTAGAACTAGTATCTGTAGCTGATGAAGGAACAGTGGTGACAAGTAATTTGAGATCATAAAGATTAAAAAAGTAGAAATGGCAGCATGTATACTTCATAACCTTTCCTCATTTTTTCTAATAAAAAAGGCTGCTTGTGTGTCTTGGGCACAGCATTTTCCTCCTCATTAAGACCAGAATTTATAAGTCTTAATTAAACACAGATGAGATTTTTAAAATAGCACTAACTCATCCTGCATAGTTGGGGTCACAACATGATTAGTTACAGGATCAAATGTAGCACCCTTCCAGTTTATAAATCTCTAATACAAATCAAAAGGGAAAAATATAGCCAAATCTTGCCAACTATAACCTTTCCCCTGTCAAGAACACTCAAAGCTTAGTGCTTATCTAGTTGTTCTGCCTGCTTTACACAGCAGACAACTAAAATAGAGCAACTCGGGGAAGGATTTATCTTCTGCAAATGTCATTAACAACTGGTTCAAACACATGTTAAAACACTGGAGACAAAAGGATTCTCCTCTTGCTCTTCTTCAGCAAGACCCTGTGTTCCAGCAAGTATCACCCCACCTTCACCACAATGGCAATAGCTTACATCTCTGAGACTCCAGTATCTAGTGCCTTCTATTTGCTGCTCCAGTAATCCTGCTTTCTATTTCAGTCCACAGAATAATTGTTGCCTTTTATCCACACAATGTAAATGCCAAAACAGGCCACAGGTCAACTTAAAATCCAAAAGCTGCAGACTGAAGGCTGAGGAACGCTAAAGCAGTCCTAGATCTTCTCCATCCACTCCTCACACCAACACTGCTGTAGAAATGTCTGGGTTTAAAAGCAGTTAGTTGCTTGGGTTTTGCATTTTGTATGTTCTTACTAGGAAGACTAGCTTGATTAAAGTTATTTTCCTTTGATTAAGAAAAGCAAAAGATCTTAATATTTCAACAGACTATTGTTTGTTTTCCTGCTTCTTTAAAAAAACAGAGTTAACACACTCCATAATGATGTTTCATTTCTTTCAATACAAATAAATGTACACGTTTGGAAAATAAATCTCATTTATTATATCTAGTGTAGACTCTACCAAGGAATATAAATAACTTCACACAAGAGCTACTTGCTAACAAATGCATACATGGAACTCTGCTGGCACATCTCAGCAGCACACAGAGCTTTCCCAGCTTCCAGCTTTAAGCTGCTACATCAAGTATATGGCATAGAAAAGCATACAACAGCCAAACCAACGTTCAGAGAAATACTGATGTGATTTGACTGATGTATTGTGATTTTTTAATTTTCAAAATGCATTGTTCTTAGGTTAAAAATTATTACCCAAAGAACTCTCCAAATATTTCCCAATAAAATTATTAATTGTTAAATAATTATCACTCCTAATTTACAACATATAAAGCACAGTCAGATCACCTTACCATGTCCTGAAAGTAGAAGCACAGATAGTTTTATATAAACAACTAAGCCCTCAATCATGGGCATGATTTGTCACCAGATTATGAGACAAAATTTCTACAGTGAATTATGCAAGAAAATTTTTGCCCAGCAGACAATCAATAGGATATTTATGCTGGTATAATACATCTTGAAAGAGAAACAGATGTAACATTTTAATCCATAAAACAAATTAATGTGATGTGATTGATCTGTTCAGTAGAAACCAAACATCTTTAAGCAAACCTGAAGACTTTAAGCTTAAGCTTTGTTACATCTTCCTGAAAACTCCTATGTGTGTTCCCCCCTGAAGTACCTGCCACCAACAGCTCAGGATATCACACATATGCATTAATGGAAGATCCTAACTTCATACCTAATTAAGTACATGCAATGGTATCTCTCAATAGTCATTAACAGAGCTGAATTTTGTTCACAAATGAAGACTGGAAAGAAACGTATCAAATTTTAAGTGGTATCTTCTGATGTGTCGATTAAAAGTTAACATCAACATGAAAGACTAGGCTTGAATTAAAGGATGTTTAGGTGATTTAAGCCATGCTGACACTCCTTCCCAGTAACTTATGTTGACAAAGGGCTTTCTGCTGCAGAAATTGCGACACAGTAAAGCTCTGCCAGCCGTAAGACACTGCAAAGATGCCAAATGCCTTTAAACAATGTTTCAATACCAGCTGATGCACCTACTATAGATCTGGGCAGACCCCTTTCAAATATATTTTCTAAGTATTAGATTTAGAAAAAATGACCTTTTCGCCACCAGGACTGTTTGTGCAGAGGGCGTGCTGACAGCCAGGACCACCCCAGTGGTACCAAGCACTGCCCATCACTAATCCGGCACCAGCAAGCGATGGTAAGGAGAAGGCTACAATGCACAACCCTAAGCACCAGGGCAATGCCCGACAATTTCTGCTTTATATATTAGCACAAACCCTCCCGGCACCATTTTTAGCCACAGTTGGATTTCCTCCCCATCCCCCAACCAGGCTTCAAACCTTGAAGTAACCTTGTTCTGTTCCCCCCCCAGAGACAGCTTCATGCCTGAAACATAACCTCTAATCTTATTTTCTATTTCTAGCATACAATTCACGACCCTTATCCCAATTTTTTAAATTAAATATCCTCCATGTTGCAGACTCTGCTTCCTATAGTCAGGATAGCTCACAGTACGTCAGAATTTAGAAAAATGTGTTTCTTGTTGAAGACAATTTGACGTCACTTTTAAGAGCATTAGGAACATACAGTATTTACACAACACAGGTTTAAAAGCCTTCTCTGAAAAAGAGGTTTTCAACACTCCGTCAGTATTTCTGAAACATTTCTTACACAAAAATTCAAATAAAAATAGCCTACTGGATCAGATGTCCATCTAGGTCACAATGGCAGTGGTCAAAATGTATACTTTTAATTAAATTAATTAGCACTATCCATAACCCTCTTTCATATTTTTATCAATTATACCCAATTTGTGCAGTTGCTAGGGCAAAACATTCCTCCATGCACCAATTTGCCCGCAAAAGCACTTTGAGACAGAACAGCTCCCTGAAGAACACAAAAATATTTTTCTGTCTCCAAAGTGCTGAAAAACAAGAAGTTTCCAGGATGCGACCCAAGCCTGGAGTTGCAGTCTGACACTGCTGTCCCTCTGAGAGCTGCAGAGTTACACATACATGCCTGTGTTTTCCTCAGCCACATGCTAACACTCTTCTGCCTACCCCAAAATAAGCTATTTCAGTCCCAGAAAACACATCCCCACAGAGCGTGGAGGGAACATCTGTCAACGTTCAGCTGCCTGTGTGCTTACCCTGCAGAGAGGTACTGATTTGGTCACTGTGCACTAGTCAATACCTTCAAATTACTTTCACTGTGTATAAGCAAAGGTAAAAAAAAAAAAAGTGAATTTCAATGTACCCACATACCAAAATATTTACAATGGTTATACCAAGCTAGTAGCCAGCCTTTCAAAACAAGGCCAACTATATTGATGTGACTTTCTGCTAATGAATGAGAAAAATCAGTCAGCCAGACAGCCTAGGATGCTAATAGCAAAGAAATTTGCCCTAGTACATCACAAAATTCCTTTCTGAATTATATTTTAGACATAATCAGTTATGGGACAACTTGACCACACAAGCAAAATTAGGAAAGGAAGAATAATCCTTGAACTAAGACACAAGGTGTTACAACGTGTTTTGTTAAATTTATATATATGCATATATCTTATCAACACGTTTTACAATAAATACACTTTGTTACGTGTCAGTCTGCACAGGCAGTTCTAATAAATACCGTTACGTTGTTCTACTTTCTCCCACTCCTTCAGCTTCCATCCTATTCTCAGCATGGCATCATTTGAATTTATCGGTAGTTCCACAGAAACTGAACAGTGCAAGTGGGAGGACAGCCTCTAGCAATTAAGAACAAAAGCAGGTAAGTGAACATAAATCAGACTAGAGAAAAATACGTGTGAGAACTTTTTAAGGTAGCAGAGCTGGATTTTGGAATGGACTGGAAAACAGTAAATACAGAAATTGTGAAGTCAAGAGTCATCTCATCAACATACCTATCAGGTCAATTCATACTGTGAAGCAAAAGTTGGCGTGATAACAGCAGCAGTGCAATCAGAAGTTGCTCGACATGAGATTCACTCCTAGGCGGCTACTGGGGGAGTCACAATACTTTCTTTCCTTGCTGAAAATAAATAAATTACATTGTCAACTTAAATGATAATTGCAAGTCAGGACTGCCTTTCCCTCAGCAAAAAAAGGCTGTTATAAAAACACCCTTTGAATCGTAACTTCATTGAGTCTTAAGGGTCAATGTTTGAAAGCTTCTCCACCCCACCCCAAAATGAGGACTAGAAACATTTCGAAAAACCTCACCAAGATTCTCATGTCAATGAATGACAGCCACAAAAATTCATCATAGCACTAGGAAAATATTTTCAAATATGTTTTCCAAAGGATACTGTTATTCAAGTGGAAAAAGAATATTACACCACCCAACAACCAAACTATTTCAAAATATTAAATTCATTATGCATTTTATTACTGTGGTCTCTATAAAATACATAATTAAAGAACTAATATAATATTGCTTGTCAATGTAAATGTAATTTAAGAAATGTTTTCCCACAGTCTCTGCCTTTAGTATGAAAGTTACAGAAGCAATTCTAAAATCCTCACTGAGGACAGTATTTTTCTTTACTTTTTCAAAACTGTTTCCCCTCCTATCTTTCATAAACTTGTGTGAACAGAGTATAGGTTGTTTTAGTCATGTAAGAATATTCTTCATTAGTCATGAAGAATGAATACCAAGCATGTACCAAAGTAAATCCATGATTGACTCCATTTTAAAATCCTTACTTGACAGAGTAAGGGCTCCTGGAGTACAACCACTGATGCAGGTTGGAGATCGATGACAATTTGTGCCTAAATTTTGGGTCAAACATTCTAGTAAGTCAAAACATCCCTTTTAATGTACCATAGTTCACATGAAACATTCAAATTATTCAATGAGCATTTGAAAAAAAACCTGAAGCTCACTGAAAATGTAGCTTTTTTTTTTAAATTTCTGAAAGGACATCTGAGAAGGATTTCTGAAAGAGAATGCCTTCCACTTACAGCCTACCAGCATCATCAGGTGAAGCCCTCATAGCCCTAACAGCTATACTGCTACTACTGCTGTCAGTTCTGGAGCATACAGAAATTAATACTCATCATCATAATAGCCGATTGTTTTGTTTGGTATTTAACAATACAGTTATTAATTTTTTTGAATTAATGTAACAATTCCATTCTAAATGTTAAGTATATTAACACACTCTGCAAGAATATTAACATGACCTAGTAAACATTGTATTTAAGATAAAATTAGCAGCCAAAATAGACAACATGTGCCTTCTGACTCTGCTACCTGCCACAAACTTCCACAACACAGATGTGCTAAGCACACATGCAGCTTCCCTGCCACGGGAGCCTATAGCCTGCTAAAACCCACCTTCCCACAAGAAGCCAGACACTGCTGTAATCACCACCTCAAGAACCACAGCCAGGGACCTCCTATTTGAACACAGATCTTGTCTAAGACGTTCCCACATATCCACTACTTTCAAGTTCTTCCAGCCCCAGTGGAACTCTCACACAGTGGCTACGGCTCAGCCAGACTCATTTTAGACAAAACTCAATGCCCACTACTACTATTATGGAAACAACTCCTTCTACATCTAAGGAGAAGGTACGTGAAATTATTACTTAGGCAAAAAGTTCACCTTACATCTGCTTTAAGATAAACAACACAGTAATAGACCCCCACAGAACAATTAACTGTTTGGCAAGAACCCTGCTCCTAGACCCTAAGATCTAAGGCTCAAACATCCACTATAATTCTTTACTATGTTCTCCATTTACAGATAATACATCTTCCACATTTTTTCCCCATTAGGCAAGCTGTGACAAAAACCTGAACCTGTGTGTACTCTGCTCCCGAATTACTGATGGCAGCAGAAAGTGCAAATCGCTACTGCACAATCACACAAAAAGGCTAACATGCTTTTGCAAGAAGGATTTCCATCCATTCCTGTTCTCCAAAGCAGTATATAGGAAAAAAAAACCCAACCAACAAGAAAACTGTGTTCCTATTGCTACTAACATTCCTTCCTTCCAAGGCTCTGTAAGGATCTTTATTTCTAGAGTCATTCTGTTAGGCCATTACAATTCCTGCATTCTGCATAAGCCTACAATATATATCTGTAGAAATCTCTGAGGAAACACTACAATGAATAAGCACAGGCATGCTACATTTATTTTTTGCACCTCCTTTTCAGAAAAACCTATTATAATATCAAGTCTGTAGTTACCTGCAATTTTTGAACACTAAAAAAATCTTACTTTCTTGATTTCAATTCAACAACATTGGTCCTATTTTCAGTTTCTTTTTCCTACTTTCAGATTCACTCCAGCAAGCTTAAGAAACACAGTATCAGAGATGCATCCTTACTACACACTAAGGTGCTTATAGATTTGGTTTTATCCACAACACAAAACACATTTCCTGCATTCACCTAGCAATACCCGTTACATGCATATTACACAATGAATGTTCTCCTTTATTAAGAGATTTGAATTTCAGTGAGCCATTTTCTCAAAGTTTCCATTCTAGAAATAATTACCTTTCTTCAAAGTGTCTAGTAACACTATGCAGCTGGAACAGACCATACCACTTTTTGCATTTATTATTTTATTAGGAACAATGTGTACTACAGTCAGAACTGAACCTAACCACAATCAGAGTATTATTTGATACAATAAGGGATTTTTATCCTCAACTACCACTCACAGATTGCTGTGCAGCAGGAGAATTTAAGCAGTGCTTTAACTGAACGGACACTCATACCAAAGAGAGTTTAGAACAACAGGAAATCTTTCGCATTTCAGCACAGCAGATTTCTCTCCCCATCTTTCAGCTAACATTCCAATCCTCACTGTGTAATACATGCAAACAGGAGAGTTTTAAATGTGAATTAAAGTGTAAAGCAGGAAAAAAGCAATAAAAGTAGGAACAAAAATAATCACAGGGAGAAAAGAAGAGGAGAGTGACCAGAATCAGCAGTATAAGAAAATTAGATGATTGTGGGCTTGGCAATGGAACTGATGGGTTTCTTTACAGTATATCAAAATTATGATATTGAAAACTGAGAACAAACTATATTTTAGGGCTCTCAAATACCATTAGTAAGGCATTCTGCTGCTTTTTGAGTTGCTGCATGCATATTAGCAAGTCATTTTCAATAGTATACCCACTTGTAAAATGGAGTCTTATCTGCTCTTACAGCTAACATATTATTCTCTGCCTGGAATAGAAAATTTTTCCACAGACTGCTTTTCATAACTTTCAGGTGATTATGCTGCAATTTCTTTGCCTCTAAAGTTGAAACACATAGACTCCATTTATGTAGACATTTCGTTGTCCACATGTTGGACAAGACAGTGGATTTTTATTGGTCAGAAGTGGTACTTCCTCACTACTAATAAAAACAATTTCTATGTTATATTAAGCAATCTATACTAGTAAGTTCCTAAAAGATAACTACTCAAGAAAAACATCAACGAAAAAGAATCTTGAGGCATCTAGGTTTTTACCACATGCAAATGCTGTAAAAATCTGAGTATCTTAGGCTCCTTTGTGTCAGATTTATGCCTGTTATTCATAAGGGAATGGAAAAGTTTTTCACCTAATTATTTGTTAATTCTAAAAGATTACATTAAGTAATCTCAAGGATTACTCATTGAGTGCATGACTATGAGTAGCTGCTTTGCTATGTTTCTTACCATAGTCTTCACTATGAAGATATTTAACAAGAAACCAAAACCTCTGAACAAAGAAAAGAAAACAAACAAGAAAAGAAGAAAGCAGGAGAGGCATTTTGGTGTAAGCACAAGTAAGCCACAAGTACCTGCCACACAGCCTAGAGCTCACGCTTGCCACAAGCCCAAGCTGAGGCAATACTTTCCACATGGAAGAACATAAGTGGCAGCTTCAGGAAAAAAAAAAAAAAAAATCACCAGTGAAAACAAAAAACAATTCTTCGCTTCACATCAACTACAAAGCATCAATTTCAAAGTATTACTTTGTAAATGCTGGTTCTCACCTAAAAGATAAAGTCTTTTCAATGCTGGAATACCCCTGTCTTAGAGCTGCCGGGTATCTTACATATACCAATACGTGTTCTCAAATGCAAGTCAACTTGTCAAATGCTTCCCCTCTCTGAGGGATATTCTACAGCTGCAATTACTATTCCCTGCTTTTTTCAGAAAATATCAAGTGGGTCTTCTGAGATCCCCAGGTCTGGACTATTTCAGATGGAGTACTGTCCCTCACAATGCAGTCTTTTGGCCAAAATGCTATCTGCCTGTGACAGTGTAAGGTAAGTGAAAGCCAATGAACTATACATCTTAAGTCAATGGTGTGACGTAAAAGAAGAAGAAAAAAATCCTCTCACAACACAAACCTTTAGAGACAGCTAAAAAAAGTGTAAGTAGTCCACTAAGCCAGCAGTGCTTTGAGGCACAATCGGGTTTTTCACATGCTAGCAAGAACTACAATCAATATTCACACATCTTGTTGCATAATATTTCCTCCTAGTCTACTGTTCCAAGTTACCCCAGTTTAACTTTGCTCACATTAGGATTCATTTTAGAGAAAAATATTTAGCATAGACATGGAAGATACCCTGCATTCATATTATAATTTATTCCCCAACACACTGAACAACTGAATCAACATACAGCATATGTTCCTATCTACACCTGTAATTATGACTGTATCACTGTACAAAACCTTAAGTTAAAAGGAACAGGAGCATAATTATGTAGTGTGGAAAATTTCTTAAATTATACTTACCCCTGTTTTGCTTGATATAGGATTTAATGTGAAGTGAAAAACAACCAACACAGCAAAGATGAGCAACTTGAACGCGTAACAGAATATACCAAACAGCGTATGCAAGGAAGACACAATGTATTATTTCCCTGAAACCACAAGAATTTTTGAAGAAACTGCCTCATCTGTGCTAAAACAATTTCAGAACAAAATACAGATACGACTTTTCAGCAGAAAGTCACTGACTGAAATACATCATTTTCTCCTGTTTCAAGATGCCATTTAAAACACATGTAACAACACACTGCATCAGAGAAAAGCATCCACCAGCTGCACTGTGAAGCTGAAAAAGCCCATAAAAATGTGAATGTCTCAGGAAAAAGAACAAACAAACCACAACACAACGTCAAGTCAAATTTTATCAGTCATATTAGCAGTAGTGCACTCTGTCTATCACAACGCACAAAGCTGAGGGCCATGAAGGCCTTTCAAGTGGAACAAACACACAGCAAAAGGTGTTGAAACACAAGAGAAGGAAGAGTCTAGACAGTTTCCATCAGTAATCCCCCAAAGTGGAAAGGATGGAGAAGCACACATTAAAACGCAAGACAATGAATAAAAGAGTAAGAACAGGTGATGCTGAAGAAACCAACTGCAACATGCTCATCTATCTACAGGTATTTCCTCAGAAACTGACTCGAGAACTTTAGTTTAAAAAAAGCCACACTAAATTGTCACAAAACCCTTCTGTCAACGCATTGCACAAGCAATGTACTCTGTGCAGCTGTTTAAGAACAAACTTAATATACTGTTCCTTTAAAGCCAGACGAACTATTCAACCATGAACTCTAATACCTGTACGCCACAGCAATTCACAGACTCAGTATTCAGTCCAACAACGTGTCTGATTAGAGCACAGCCTTCAGAAAAGCATCCAGAATCAAAGGTACCATGAAAGGTTTTGCAGTAGTAACTCTCTGACATCTGACCAGCAACTACTTGAACAGCGTTAGAGATTCAGTGACAAAAACACCTCCTGATGCTTGAAAGACAGCATCTGTGATTTGAAAGGGACCTCAACAGCTCTCATGGTCACCGCGATATGGAAAGAGAAGGCAGAGTGAGAGAAGAGCTAGAATCTTTTAACACATGTTCAGGGGAAACATAATTAAGAGGCAAATCACGGTCTGCTATTCATTTGTCTGACTGTATCAGACAATCCTAATCAAACCTCATAAAACCCAACTGTTCCAGAAACTAAAATGGAAAAAAGAAGGAAAGGCTTTTCCTGCTGTCTCTTCAAAGGAAGAAAATGCACTTCTCCTAAAAAAACATTTCACTAAATCTTGTGTGTCAACTACAGATTTACTCTATCATACCAATCCATCACCACAAAAATGTAACATTCCTATATAAAAACAAAAAATGTATCATTAGTGGTATTCAACAGATTTCGTGTCCAGCAACATCTGCAGAGCAATAGATTTCACTTAACCAGACCAGGATCTTTTCTAACCACAAAACCAAGCAACAGATTTATTTCAAAATAGAACAGGTCAGACATACCACTTCTCCATACGGATAAAGCAGTAAGTGCACTTGACCAAAGACTGCCAAAACTAGACGATATGCTGTCCCATGACCCAAATTACTATTTCAGTTTTAAGATCAAATATTATATGAAAGACAACATTTAAATTAGGGTTGATAACTTGGATTTGTAGAATACATTTGGTAAGGAGAACTTGTGAACAAATTCATGTTAAATTCATGGCCAAATTTTATATAAAGTTTGCTAATTACAAAACTTCTTTACTAATAACTTGTCTCAAACTTTACAATACTCACTTCTCCTTGGACCTGAAATGAGGTCAAAGTGCTGAATTCAACATCACAATCTGTTGCCCTGGAAGTTATTGCAGTGCTTAGACAAAGAAGTTTATTATGAGATCTAATAGGATTGCTTGAAAGAAAAGGTTTTCATTCTCTTCCTAAAAGAAACACAAGACAGACAGAAAGACTGGAAGCTCTTTGAGCTCTTCCAACATTTTAATACACAACCAAGCATATTTCTAATAACAGTATACGTGCTCTTTTTTCCAGGGTTTTGTTCTAATAAATGGCATCTCCTCCCAGCATCCCATATAGTTTTCATCAGCATGGAATTCTCTTACAAAAAATAAGCCACAGAATTAAAAGTCAACTTACACTTGAACTAATTTAGGAAATTTAATTTTTAGTTAACCTACCCTGCTCTTCTATACATAAACTTCAGAAGCTTCTCTTCAAAAATAGCTAAAACAGAAATGCATGTTGTAATACCACCAAAACCTTAACCTTGCTTATAACTTCTGTATCTACACTGGTAGCTGCCCAAAAGGACAGTTTATTTGAACTCCACTATGAGTTAGCAAAGTACGCCCAGTTTGCTCTCTGTAGGTGAAAAATGTTCGAGTACCCACTCAAATCCCTGCTTTCCTGCTGACAACAGCAGCAACCTGGCAGTCTTGATGAATTCATTTGCACTACCCAGATCTGAACTCAGTAAAACAAAATTCCAATCCCTACCAAATCTTACACATTTTTTTCATTTTCTTTTGCTTTTTATTTAATAAATGAAAGGTTTTAGCTTTTCTAAATGATACAGGCCTATTCAACAGTAGGCCTACTTTCAGCACCATATTAAAGTTCTTGATTATATCATCCACTTGTAAATATTCATCTCACCTAAGAGAAAGGGTATCTCTTATTACCTTATTATTTAAATATTTGCAAACTGTTGCCAGCCAAAAAGACACAAATATCTAACTACATCTTTGGTAAGAGGCTAAATAAACTTTATTCTGAAGCCATGAAAAATGTACTGATGAAGTTGGTTCTCTAACAACATATTTGCACAGGTTTCGTTAACAGTGTTCTACATCACCTGGCCTTCAATTCCTGCTTGGACAAAGAATTGCAGACCATTCAACCACAGGCTACTCTTGCCTCCTGCCAACAAGTCTCCCATCCTCACGATCTTTCCATCTCTTACTAAACACAAGTGCCTTTAACAAATGATGAAAAGCTGCATTCATTTTTACCTTATAATCATAGAATGTTAGCGGTTGGAAGGGACCTCTAGAGATCATCTAGTTCAAACCCCCTGCCAAATCTTCATTTGACAAATGTGGTTTCTTCTCAGCATTTGTAGATGGCGAACTCATTCTACATTGAAGTTGCCCTGCGAGATGCATGCAGAAGAACAAACAGATCTGAAAGAATGAAACTTTTAGGTAGCCCCTTCCTCCTTCTATATAATACTATCTGGTGCAAGACTTGCAAATAGCATTCTGAGAAAAATTTTGAAATACTCAACAGAAAGAGATTATGTTCCTCAAATCTTTTGGGGTATGGCATAGAATTACATTTACCCAAAGTGATCTTTCCCCTGTGATACTTGGTCTTCTACATAATCTGTGAGGATGCAGATACAAGAAAAGTCTTTCAACAACAAGAAGGGTGTTTCTGTGCCTGTCCTTTCTAGTGACGACAACTTTCACTGGTTTTCAGCATTTCTGTTATACACTGGGCTACATAAAAAGCATGTCTAGCTTCTTCAGAATGTGTCTGCCAGCTTCAAGTATTTTTAAGGAACTTTTAAAAATATTACCTTGCACTTAGACTCTTGGGTAGCAACACTTAAAAGATCTCCAGATTTTTCTGGAATGTGAGCTGTAGACATTCAGGTGCTTTATCTCTCTCTGGGGAAGCTCTTGTGCTCAGACTCAAACTGTTCTTCTAAGGCACAATCAGCCAAATTCTGTAATTCTGTACAGAAGAGCAAGAAGTTCAACTTTCATAAACATTAAAAAAACCCTTGGAACATTGCTCAGAATATCCTAGTATCAGACAGATCATGTGGACATGCTTCAAAGGATCTAATTTTAACCCAGTAAATCCAGAGGAATTCCCAATACTATCCACAAAATCACAAGCATACCAAGTTATCACAATGAGGTAATCTACTTGGGAAACTCAAAACACTCGGTTACTGACATAATTAAAGATGTATTTCATTGTTAGATAACTCTCACATGGGTGAATCACACTAGGGATGCCAGTGGAGAAAAGGTCCATCACTGGTCTTTCTTCCTCCTTTTCTCCTACCCTCTCCTCTCCAACACATTCCATACACTGCTTTAAAGTTCCCAAAATATAGTATGTTAGAATAAAGCACTAAAGAATCAAAGTTAAATATTATTATTCCTACCAAGGGAAATAAACTTTCCCTTACATTCAGAACCTGTTGGAGTTTTCTTCCATCCCCAGACTGCAAAGTACACTGCACAGAGCCTGTGACGAATTTTCTGCAATTGGACAGTACAATTTAAGTGTCAACTTTGAGTGCCCAACTGAATAAGAATCACACCTAAAATACTGTTATTAAATAACCAGTTGACAAACCTTATGACTTCCTAACCAACACACACGTAATGTCAGGAACGAACAAAAAGAGAATATCCAGACCTGAGAAGAGGTGGCTGACAAGGTGGTAGAGGGATCTTCCTGTTGAAATTTTCCAAATAATCTGTCTTTTACAATGCTATTGTACAGAAATGCTTACCAGAAAACATTAGCATCTGACAAGCACCCCACTGAAATACCACTAGATAAAACAAAACAGAAAAGACACACTGGCCAAAAAACCCTGACCACTTGAAAAAGCAGAAAACTGTTAGAAAAGCAAGAAACGAAGACCACAAAGAGGGAATATAGCTATGTTGCAAGACAATGAAAATCTAGTCAGCCTAAACTAGAAAATATGCATCAGTCATTTCAAGGAGCAAATTTTACTAAAAACACAGCAGGAATTGGTCACAGTTTAGGGAGGTATTGTAAAGATGTTTCCTAAGGATTTTCCCTGATGCAACTCTAACAGTAAAAACACACAAGGTAAAAATTTAGTTTGAGAAACATGGACAGCTACTTTACAGCAAAAAGTTTTGAAAGTTTTTGGTTTGCTTTTTAGCTAATATTCTAATATTTAGCAAAAATTCTATCTACTAATGCTACCCAGTTCTCCTGTGAGGGCTTTGCTTAGAAGGGAGAGTATTTATTTCCTTCGTGAAAATAGTTCTGCAAAGGAAAGCCCTAGAATATCCCACTTCAAACTTGAATTGTTTGAATAAATTTATAATAGGTGCTTGCCATGATAAGCTGCCGTACGTCATCATCCGACTGAGGTCAATGTACCACCGATGGTATGCAACACCACAGCTGGAAAAACGTCTGACTTGCTATGAAGGCTCTTGAACATGTATGAAAGCCTCAGAGAGCCTCAGCTACTCCCACCTCAGATACACCCATACTGATCTTCACTTGCAGACATCTCCCCCCAGCCACACCTGGAGTATTTCACATTCCCCTTTTCAGCCCTTGTCTTTCATTCTTCAAGGGCTAACCAGTATTTCTAAGCCCTCTGTTCTGCTGCTTCACACACACACACACACACACACTCCTCTTTCTCTTGTAGTCCAAGGCTGTTCCAACCCAGGTCCCTGGAAGTCAGTTTGCCTCATGAAAAGTTTATGACCTTAATAGAACCACACAGATCAATCCCCTCAAATTTATCTTAAGTAACCAATATATTAATCTTCATTAATTACAGCAGAGGACGACAAGATTGATATTTCAAGACCACAGTTCTTAAAATAATTTGTCTTGTCACATTACAGTACTTCAAAGTGAAACATACCTCATTAACACCAACGTCATCTTTTTGAAGTTTGATAGGAAAAGAAATCAAATTTTTTTCCTTTTTTTTTTTTTTAAATTACTCTTCTGGCAAAATTCAAAGACTGGACCAAAATGGTTTATTCACAGAACAGTAGAAGACTGGGATCATATTAGACCAAATCGGCAATTAACCTGCAAAGCAGTATTTCTGAAACAAATGCCTCCTTCCCCCCCTGCCCTTAAGAGTTTTTCTGGGGACAGAAGAGATGAACATCTAAACCCTTCCTGCCATAGAATTATCTTGAGGTACACAAACAGAAGAAACCCACGAAAAGCCAGAAGCACAATAAAACACAACTACTACTAGCTTCTTCTTGGTGAGCTTAAAACCAATCTTCAACAAATTCTACTTAACTTTCAATTTTTTCATCCTACCAGGCAGAATTTCAGATTTTACAGATATCAAGAAACAGCACCTTCTATGGTTTAGATCTGCAGTCCCCACATAAGCTTCAAGCGTTGTTTTCAACCACAACACATACGACATCTAAGCAGAACTGGGAATACAATATTGCCTGGAGATCACAAGATTGCCTGTGGCACGTTACTAACAAATTGTTGTTACCCAAAGGCCAACAGAGGTTAAGAAACACTAATCCAGACATATCACCAAGCTCTAGGAGGACCGGTGTGATTATAATGTAGATTTTGCCAAGCCTAGCAGAGCCAGTTGCCCTCTGAGCCATACCCAGCACAATGTTTTGTGATGAGGTTACCCATGCTGCTGCAAATGTCATCTTTCATGTGTGATATAAAACCCCTTCTATAGCTACTAACAATACTCTGGCATTGTTTGCAACATGTAGGGTGTTGTTCTGGCTAATGTCCAATTCCAGTAATAATATTCTATCTACCTACAGTAACCACAAGAAGATATTCTTCTATTTCAGCCCCAAGTGGTTTTACACAGCACAGCAGCAAGCTCTTAAAGAATTGCCACACTTCACTGCAAGTTCCGCATTTCACTGTGCATTTATCTGTCTGCACAGAACAGGCATTTCTCTAAAACTGTAGAAACACCTTGAGAATATTTGGAATAAAGGAGCTCTTTTCACATGGCATAATTAGTCATATCAGCAGCGATACCTATTTTGAGCAGCACCCGTTAATCACTATCATTAGCAGGATTTCTGGTGTACTAGCATTGATTGTACCAAGAACAAGTCTTTTCCTATTACAGTACTGTCATATAAACAAAAGCAGCAGCACAATTTCTCTTGACACAATCCTGCTTTGAGTAATGAAAGGCAAGTGGCAGCACTTAAAACTAGTCAATTCAGAGTCTAAAGGGAAGCTTACTTCTACCCTACAGGACAGCAAAAGTACAGTTGTTTTGCTGCAAACTAAAACTGGCTGCCATTTGTATGCTGGGGAAGAAGAGGTGTTGAAAAGTAATAAATAGTGGGAAGAAGTGGGGAAAAAAGCTCTCAGGTTGGAGACAGCAGGGAAAAAAAACCCACAGAAAAATTATTCAAGCAGAAAAAGATTCAAGTGATCAAATACAAGTTGATACCTAGAAGTGGAAGAAACAGACTTCTCTTTTAAACATCTGTAGTGAATATTTTCATATTATTTTGTATGAAGGATTACTTACACATTAATCAAATTTCAGAGTCTTAGAAGACTTCAACTAGAAAAATATTCCCTGTATGCCTCCTTTCTAGTTTCCTAACAGCCCTGAGTAACTCCTAATTCAGAATGAAAGGTGTCAACAGAAGGACTTACGCCTTACGCTGACCTGGGAAGCAGTACGACAAGGTGCATGGGAAGCAGCGGCCCCATGCTGCTTCCAGCCCAGTTCCTCATACCTTAAAGGCTCCACAAAGCACCAGAAACAAGTATGTTGACCTGAAACACACCTTCTTCACAACCATGGATTAAATACTTAGAAAGTCTGGTCTACCAGCATTCATTGTACTACACGCATACATTTACATACATTGAAACACTTCTAGGAGGAAAAGTACAAAACAGAAAATAAAGGAAGAAAATTAAATCTTGTGCAGATCTTGAACTTAAAAAAAATAGCAATTCTTTACAAAAGATGGGTTCATTTTATTTCCTGTAGAAACACTGCCTAGAAGAAGACTCTAGCCAAGTGCAAAATCACATTGATACCAAAATACCCAAATAGCATCTGTGCACATACCAAGATTGGCCAACACTCCTGATCCCATAAGCTGCATCCCAACACCTTCATGTGGTGGGGAGCTACACGACACGTATCACATACTGCAGACAGGTGAGGGGAGTGTACCCCAGCTTCAGCCACCTGTCACCCACAGAAAACAGTTCTTCAAGAGCACCACTGCCCCTTTGCAAGACAGCACTGGGCTGAGTAAACAGAAACATCAAGCAGCAGCAGCAGCCTTAAAATCCACAGCAACCTTGCCCCCAACCTCTAGATTTGAGGCTGTCCAACAGCCAAAGTGGCGGTTACCAAACACAGACCCATTTTGGGTACCAAGCCTCAGCCTTCTGCCAGTCACATGCGCCTGTGGAGCCACCAGCTCCAAAGAGCCAAGCAGTTTATTGTGGATACACACGACTGACGTATGCTCCTCTTCAAGACACCCAGACATCAGTTCCTCTATAAAACCATTAACGAGAATAACGACGGCAGATTTATACCTGTAACTAGGTTTGTAACCTCATGTAAACCAACCAAACAACGTATTTTGACTTCCAAGCCAGTATCCACCTGACAAATACATACCTGCACCAGTTCCTCTCCATCCAAACGAGAAAACCCCTCGGGCAGGGAGAAGCAAAGGCATATTAGTAAAGTTTTAAGCTCCAGCACAAAATGACGGTCATCCTCCTCTGCCTGCAGTCGCCACACGCATACAACGAACTAAACGTGAGGCTGGAGAACAACAAACAGCGCTTCCGGCCAGCACCAGGCGCAAGACCCGCACGGGCAGAGCCCACCGCAGCGGCCGCCCGGCGGGAGACACCCAGCCCGCAGGCCCCGGGGCGGGGGGCGCGGAGAACACCACCGCGGCGCCGTGCCGAGGCGAGCCCCCTCCCGCGGGGCAGGTCCCGCCGCACCGCACGGCCAGCGGGGCCGACCTACCGCCGGCACCCGGCGGCGCCCGGCCGGGCTGGGGCAGCGCCGCGCCGCGCTGAGGCGAGGCCCCCGCGGCGGGGTCTCGATGCCGGGCCGGGGCAGGCTGGCGGCCCGGGCGGCCGCGGGTCACTATTTAGCAGGAAGGTGCGCAGGAATTCCCGCAGGCGCAGTCCCGGCCCCCGCCGCGCTCCCCGGGCTGCCCGCACACGGGTCACGGCGGCGGGGAGGGGGGGGCAGCAGCCGCCTCGCCACCGCCCCGGGCTGCGCCCCCGCCGCCACAGGGCCGGCCCCGTCGAGGGAGCGCAGCGACAACCCCCGGGCCGCGCCCTGGGGCACCGCCGCCAGCCTCCCCCCGGCCGGGGCTCCTCGCAGGCGCTGCCGCCGGCTCCTCCCAGCCCCAGCCCCTACCGGCGCCCCCCGCCGCGGCCCAGGGGGCTCGCCCGAGCGGCCGCAGGGCGCTGGCTGCGCTCCCCCGCGCCCCGTCCCCCTCAGCGCCCAGGGAGGGAGGAGCGGCGGTAACGCCGTCCATGCCAGCCCGGTGCCTCGCACCGCCAGGGCCCCGCCGGCTGGGCTGCGGGGCTGCTGCCGGACCCCGCGGGCAGCGGCCAGGGACAACCCTCGCTGCGAGCCCGGGGAAAGGCCGGCCGGTGGGAGCCGGGGCTCGGCGGCGGCGCTCACTCACCTGCCCGCAACAGCCCCCGCCGCGCGGCCAGCCCCGCTCTGTGTACTCCGGAAACGGCGGCTCCTCCGCCGGGCGCCGGGGAGGGGCCGGGCCGGGGGGCGGGCGGAGCCGCGAGTGACAGCGGGAAGGGGAAGGCGGGAGAGGGCGGGCGGCCGCCGGCTGAGGGGTGAGGGAAGGGCAGGGGGCGGCGGGCAGGAGGCGATGGGGAGGAGGAGGAGCGGGGGACAGCGGCGGCAGCGGGGGTCCCCTGGGGCGGGGGTGCCGCCGGGAGCACGGCGGGGTGAGGTGAGGCGGGGAGAGGGGCGGCAGCGGCGGGGTTGTCCCGGTGAGGGGGTGACAGGGACCGCCCGGGGCAGGCCCTGGCTGCGAGGGGTGCAGGGAACGAGGGTGAGGGACGGCCAGGCGGAAGAAATAAGGAGAAGGGGGAAAAAAAGAATAATCAGTTAATATTGCTTAAAATAATGAGGTTTCTCATTCTGTTGCTTTGTGGTAAGGTGCAGCGTCCTTCCTCAGCAGAGCAATTCGTGATGGAGATCGCCTGTGGCACCTGCAAAGCGCTGTGTTCCTCTTCCGCTCAAAATTGCTGTCTGGAGAAACTGCAGAATTCAACACTGCCATTAAATGGATTTATTTGGGAATTAGGTAAAACACACAAAAATTATCTCAAATGGATCCCTTGGACTCAATTGTCATGGTGCTACCAGCTTTCGGAATTGTTCAGAAACAGGCCTGGCTTTGCTGTGCAAGTTTAAACTGGTTTGTTATTATTTCTCAGGCTAAATGCAGATTTTATACAGAAAATACGATGTATTTTCAAATCATATTTCCACAGAAATAGTCTTCTGTTAATCCTGTCTTTCTTAGTAGAAAATGATTATTTTTTATTTCCAAGGCTTATTTAGAATCTTACATTTGAAACAGAACATTTAATAATGTACAGAAATGTCTGGTAGAAGTTATAAAATAAGGTAAGGTGTGATAGTAGGAGAATAGTTAAAAATTGTTGGAATATATGTAAGCAATAATCTCGTCTGCAGGGCTAAGTATCCACTCATCTGGCTCTAATCCCACCCCCCAAAAAAAACCCCACACCAAACCCACACACTTGGATATTATACTAATAAAGTGAAAATAACAGTAATTTCTACCAGTTTCAGTGCTGCTAATCAGAAAACTCTGT
Source organism: Podargus strigoides (assembly GCA_028020825.1). Classification (NCBI taxonomy): domain Eukaryota; kingdom Metazoa; phylum Chordata; class Aves; order Caprimulgiformes; family Podargidae; genus Podargus; species Podargus strigoides. Next base: position 12,776,807 of record CM051630.1, read on the forward strand.
GGGAAGAAGTGAAATTGTCAATTTATTGGACACCTTCTAGCCACATGCTAGAAATAGTCCTCGAGTAGTGTCTGTGGGGAGCTGCCTCGGAGCAATCTGTGGCTTTGTTTCCTTCTCAGTGACAGATGGCTGCTGGCAGACTGGGCTTCTTGTCAGTGCATTCCCTCCGAACTTTTCTGATTCTTGCATGTCTACCAAGCATGTCTCTTCCTGGTAAATTTAGTCCTCAAATTAAGAGATACCTGGGAAACACTTGGAAAGCACACAAGGGAACAGAAGGCTGTCATCATATTGTTGGCTCCTTCAAGAGAGAGGGGTGTTGGAGTATTCTTTGTACTGGAAGCGTGCAATAAAAGGCTGGAAAAGGTACCATTTTTCTTTCTCCTGCTTTTAACTAAATGGTAGATGAAACATCGATTTTAAAAAAAGATTAAAAAAACACTGTGATGGGGTTTCAACAAGTTTTTGATTGGAAGGAAGTATGGGTATGAAGTGGAAAAACTTGAGCGTCAAGGAAGTTGGAAGGAGCTGAATAGGAAGAGAAAGAGAAAAGAAAATACTGGGACATATTTTCCTTCCTCCCAGGCCAGATATTGAGGCTACACCTTAAAAGCAATCAAAAAAACCCCACAAAATACCTCTTGTTTTTGTGTTGTTTGGGGTTTTTTAGAGAATGAAGAGAGAGAGATTAATACACACGCAGACATTTATTTTTAGGGATACGTATATTTCCCATCTTTGGGAAGCAGGGTAGCCAGTCTGGAGCATTTTAGCTGCAAGCAGCTCTCCAGGAGCTCAAGTGTTGCTCTTGTGCTGAGGATGTGTCATGCAGCCAGCACAGAGCAGTGCCAGGGACTGCTGTAGGAAGAAGCAAACCATCAGGAGTTACTAAGGCAAACACCATTCACACTTGAGTCTTGTTGCATGTCTAGTCCAGGCCTGTCCAAAAAGGCATCTATAACCCCTGGTGAGCTATTGACATTCCCCACCTGCAAACTGTTCTGCTCTCCAGAAATCTTCTGCTCTCCAAGCCATGTACCTTGCAATTCTTGGTCATGTGAAGAGCATGACAGGGTGCTTACAGGATCACAACTCTCCTGCCTTGATGAATAGCTAGCAAATTATATTGCACTAGCTGATGGCCATCCACCAGAACTTTTTCTAATAGTGCTGTATGTTTTACCAACATGCAGTTTTACCAGTAGATCCCAAAACTACATAAACCATGCTGATTCAAGCATACTGTATTCACAGGCAGGAATTTGTTCTACAGACCTAGTCTTACAGTTCAATACAATGCACAAACATGTTCTTTCACACTATCAGGAGGTGTTTAAATCTGCTCCATATTTTGTTATCCTGGTGATTTAACTGTATTCAGTGAATCTGTGCAGAATTTCATTCTGTCAACACTAACAGTGGAGTTACACACAATAAGCATTGGGGTTTTTTTTTGACTTGCCAGATTTATTTACATATTATTATCATTTTTTTGCAATGCTGTGTAACAACTTTTAACACATAACTGTCTCTAAAGATCAGACGTTTCACTTGAAATTTATTGCAGATGAAGTTTATAGATTAAAAGCATAAAGGCATAGAAGACTAGTAAGAAACCTAGCCTTAAAGCTGATATGTCTTAACCAGATGGTAGGAATTTAAGACAGACTGAGAAATAAATAGGAAGTTCACACTTCTTAATATGAACAGAGTATGAAAACATTCAGCAGAAGTGCATAATAACCAATGCAGAGTAAAGAGGAAACTCTGAAGGACTAGAAAATACATAGTGTAGATACCTATTGTGGCATTGTACATTAAAATTATTTTCCTGAATGCTTACGATGCTATATTTATACTGAATATTTTTTTTATTTTGTGAATTCTAAATATGTTGAAATATGGAAGTATGATTATTTAGTAAAGTCATATGTAAATCAGCACATATGTATTCAGTCATATTCATGATTTTCCTATCAATGTTATGCATATGTGAAAAGACCTCCACTGAATAGGAAGGGAAGGAAACCGGTGCACTGGTTAAACAAAAAATGTAACAATGTTGTTTAGAGAGAGAGGAAACCAGCTTTGAAATGTATTATGAATGCAACTTGATGTCATGGGCTGGAGGAGGAAGAAATCATTAGCTCGGAAAAAAAGCAGCGTTGGCACAATAGCCATGTGCAAACGTTAATAAGGATATGCGTATCAGCAAGGTGTGGGATAAGATTAGGAGGATGAATGTTAGTAATAAAATCCCTCAAGAGTGGGTTGTCTTGTTGAAGGAAAAAGCTAATTTACAAGAGATTGTTGTTTGTGTTAATCAGATAGAGATAGGTTTAGAAAAAGGAAATGTGGGGAAAAACACAGTGATTTTGGAAAACAGTCTTGATCTCTAATGCCCTGGTGTATCAGCAGTGATTTTCCCTTTGTGGTTACTAATTACTGTGAATGCTGTAGTGATAGTGTGTTGAAGTACAGGAAGAACAGCTGTAGTGCTGCGTTAATATTTGGACTGTATGTTTGCAGTTGGAGGGTGAGAAGTAATGAAACTGCAGGTTTACACCTAGATATGTTATACAGTCTAGTCTGTACAGTATGTCACAGTCCTCGTGGCTTGTAGCCTAACGTGCTCTTGCTGTCTGAATGTTTGACAATGCGGGCATACACGTAGGCAAATAAGACTTCTAAAAATACATTTCACAAATCATCCATTCCAGCTGTCAGGGTGAGAACAGCCCTTTTGTCCTGCAGCCCTGGACAACTAAAATCCTATTTCAGACAAGTGAAATTTAGTTATTTGCTGCCTGACAGGAAAGCTGCTGACCTCTGCTTTATACCCCTCAGCACATTGACCGACCATTGTGTCCAACCTGAGGCTTAAAATGAGAATTGGCCTCTTGCCCAGCTTCTTTGTAAACACTACTAAATAGCAAAAGAAACGTGTGGCGAGAGCCCCCAGCCTGCTGGTTGGAAAAATCCTTACCCATTACCTCCACAGGGCAAGTCCCACTTTGGAAAGGGTGAACATGACTGACTATATATGGCCACATAAAAATAAAAATAGGGACAATCACCTTTTCTTGTCAGACAAATCAAAGATCCAGGTCACCTTAAAAAATCCTAGGCTGCAAGCCAATGATACTGGCTATAGGGAAAATAAATATATATATATATAAATCTCTTAATCCTACATGGATCAGTCCAGTTTTGATCAAAGTAAGTGGAGGCCATTGACTTCAATTGACGTTGGATGTGTCCCATGACCTTCTAGTTTATATATTTAGACTCCCTATACTAATCTTCTCTTCTACAGGTCTGGTGTCATCACCATTATTATAAGCAGAACTTGTCACTTGATTGACAGCAAATAACCTTTCCAAAAAGTAGCCAACTAGTAAGAATGTTTTGTAAGAGTGACATATGATCATGACTTCCTGCAGTCCGTTTTTGTTTAGAGGCAGTGGAAGAATTTCAGGTATTTTTAAGGTCAGTGTCCCTGGTCCAGAGATGAACGAGAAGATATGTTTGTTTTTAAATTGCTGTTCTGCTTAAAAATCTGTCTGCCAGTTGTGCTGAAATGGAGGATCAGACTCTGAAATAAATCCTTTGCCTGTTGCAACCAGCTAGATGGGTACAGGAATGGAGTACTCCCAACTACACGCATAAACGGGTCATTGGCATTTCATATTTTTGCTTCAGGAAGTCAACTACTTAAACATATGTATAATTTTTTTTTGAATGTCTGGTGATTCAGATGTCTGGGATCTCATTTTGCTTGTTTTCTTGAAAACTTTCACAAAAAGAATCAGCTTGCAAAACCACAAAAATGTACTTCTCAGCCAGCTGTGGTAAGAGAGTTTGCATGGCCATCGAAATACTGGAGAAGTTTTTGTATTTAAAAAAATTATTCTGATGAGTAGCAAATGATTATGAATTCATTATTAGTTAGCCATAAGCAGCTGTCTTAGAACTGCTCGAAGCATGCAGCAAATATGGAGGTGTTGAGAGAATATTTGTGAGACACAAAGAACTGTTGTTGACATTTTGTAATACCAGATGATAGAAGATTGTTATAAAACAGATATGCTGTAAATGTGTGAATGAGAACTAGACTGATTTATATTTTTTTTTTTACTTAGAAATTAATTTACTTAGAAATTAATATGGCCTTGAAGTATATTCCATTCTAAGGTTATGACTAAGAGTAAAATGTAATTCTATGTAATTGACCCAACTTATTAATAGGGTATTTAGGGCTTCTAATATAATAGAGTCTAAACACTATTTAAGAAGTAAAACAAACTTTAGATTTAATTCTCATTTATAAACAGGTATAGAAAAATAATATCCCTTCTATGAAATGTTTGAAATTAGAGGCTACTTGCCAATTATGTTTTCTGTTTGACCTTGTAGGACTGATTGCAAGAAAGTGTTACATATGTTTCATATAACAGAATTTTACTTTTCCAGTAAGTGTCTTATATAGGACACATAATTCTTATTTTAATAGTCTATAGTAAACATGTTACCATATGAATGGTGAATTTTAGATTATTTTAATTTATGTTTATATAAATACACAAAAACTATGTATGTTTAGAAATATCTATAAATATTTAAAGTGGTCTAGAAAGAAGCCTAAATGGTAGTTTTAAAGAATTGCCATGTGGTCATTCCTGCAATACAGGATTGTTGCAGGAGGACTAAATATGGGACCAAATGCTATTGCATTGCCTTGGTTTCTGTTAGGGCACTGTGACAAAGGCAACTTCATTTCAACTGCCTTAGTGGTACTGCTATTACCTTTTGCCTACACAGATTATTTTGTATTGTGAAAAACTGCCAAATAAGGAGGAATTTTGTAATGGAATTATGAAAGTAGGTTCAACAGAAGGATAACAGAGCAACATGTAAGCCAATATCTCATGGTTGAAACTTTGCTACATTAGTTGATAACATACAGGAAAGTGTAGCTGATAAGGCTGTGATCTGATGCAGGCATGTCATATGAATGAACTAGTCTTTTCTCTATGGAGTTTTCTTCATTAATTACAGAAATACTCAAAGGCCCTGACTGGGATTGGCATTTAAGTAATCTACTTACAGGAAGGCTTTGCTCAGAAACAACAAAATACGAGACTGACAAAGCCTCCTTCATAAATGACTCTTTGCTAAATCCCTCAATACAGAGCCTCTTTTGGGTGTCCTATCCAAACCAGTCCAGGTCTGCTGGTGACATCATGAAATGTGAGATGGCTATGAGCTAGTCTTTGGCCACGATGGAGCTTTGGCCACCTGTCTGTCTTGTGCTTCAGAAGATATTCAGGATGTTGACAGAAAAGAGTGGGACTTGCCTACTAAAACTTGGCAATCCAGTCTCATCTGCTTTCCAAGGGACCAGTGCAGCTAGTAATGCTTGACTGGCTGAGTACCATCTTCCTCTGGCTCCAATGGGAAAGCCAATGTAGCTGACCTCAGTGGCTGGTTTCAGGTTCTTCATTTGTCTAGTCAGCTTCTACTGCTTTCGTGCTTCCTCTGTAACTGCAGCCAAGAGTATGTTTGGGTTGCATTGTGTTCCACCACCTGGGCCTGATTCTCCTTGATAAATCTGACATCAGGTTTGAGGAGCTCACTCTGCTCCTCCCTAAGCTAAAGCTGGTGATACAGTGCCCAGTGATTTTTTATTAGTTTCCTTGCTTGTTAAACTTCCTCAGCCAAAATGGTACACAACTGGCAGTGTTATTAGATGCAAATATCCTGCACTGCTGGACACGTGACCAAGGATGCTGGAGCAGGTCTCACTGTGTTTATAGTTCACTCTACTCTTGTCTTTTTCACAGCCCAGAAATTCCTTGGTTGGGTATTCATTTGGTTGAAGTTTAAGGGCTACCAAAAGCTATTTCTCTGGCATCCCACAATAATTTTAGATCCTTCAGCATCTTCCAAATGCGCCAGGGCATCAAAGACAGATAGCTGCCCTTTATGTCTGAGTGGGCTAGTTAGAGGTGCTCTCTGCATCCCGTCTCAATTTCTACGTCCTCCTTGTTTCAAGAGTCACATGCAAAGCTCTTTACTGTGGTTTGGCTCTAAAGGTCCCGATTCATCTGTCATTAATGTAAAGCGTGTGTAGCTTTGTTGAAATGGATAGTTGTGGTTCTGAGCTCTTTTGCATGGCATCTAATCAACTGCAGTATTATACAAGGAGGTATAAAAAGCTGTATCAGACTATCAGATCACAGTTCTTGCTGGTGTGAGAGGCAGGAAACAAAACATCAGTCCCACAAGAACTGCACATATGTAGTATGCAACTCTTGTGTAAGTTGTCGTATGTGTCAGCACGAGGGACTGTGAGACAACAGCCCTGTGGCAGCAACTGACAGCTGAGGTTTGAGGGGAAGAAAGATTTTCAGCTTTGTGTGTGCACTGCTAAATAATTCAAAGCAGCAGATAAACAGTACCTACAGGTGCAGGTTGTTGTTTTTTTTTTTAATTTCACACTGATGAATCAAGATACTATAACCCAAATATATATACTTCAGATCCTTTCAGGTACACATTAAGCCAACAGTTGCTAAAAGATAAGGGAGTAGTAAAACAACCTGTAGGCCATAGAAACTCTATACATTGGTTGTCTTCTGTTGTTGGATTTTGCATATGTTAGTTTTCTTTGGAATTTTAAGAGTTAGGGGGGGAAATGATATGATATAGATCTTTCAAAGTTAAGCTTTGATAGTGGTATTGAGTGTCAACACACTGTATATACATCTCAAGGATCTTTGTAATTCCAAGAGTTGGAAGATGAGAAAGCAATAAATGATAGGATACACAGTATACTCTTTTTCCTTTTTAATGGGAGCATATTTCAGTCTTGGTAATGTAGTTGACAGATGCTCACTTTAGCATAAAAGAAAAAGGAGAAGAAAAGAGATTGAAATGCATAGTCATATAGGAAATAAAAAAGCTAATTAGTGAGGGAACTAATTAGTAATGAAACCTCTTGTGAATTTATCACAATAAAATAGCATATGCTTAGCTTCCCCTAAGTAAGCTAAATACATGCTGCCTCAATATGAAATAAAGATAATATAGAATGATAAGCCCATCGTTTTTGATATTTCACTAATGCTAGCTGTAATCAGTTTTTATCCAGCTCAAAGACAACATTGAAACATGCCAAGAAAGGCCTATGTGTGTTCACAGGTACACACATATTTGTCTTATCTTCAATTGTTACCACAGATATTACCTGTCTTCACAAAGACTGATATGATAAAAATACACAGAGTTGATTTGTCATATTTATCTTTGTTTTTCGCCATACCAAAGGCTACAAATAGAAGATGGTAAATAAACTCCAGTAGCATCAGGGCTTATAAATAGCATTCTGAGCTGGGGACACAATACAGATCTAAATATTTTCTCTTCTGTACAGTGTTGGAGACAATTCTGTCATAGAGACTATATCAGATAATAATCATAAAAGTAGTTAAAAACTTCTGTTATTGTGCTCCTAAATGAAAATGTACAACACGCACATCTATTCCCCAATTACTCAATATTGCTTCCAGAGAACAAATAATCTGCAGAGTTGTTGAGGTAACGTGAGTTGCTGTTTCCTGGAATAGATGCCCACAAACATGTGAGCTTGACCCCTGTGCCCACTAACAAACTCTTGACTATGTATGCAGAGTGACCCCAATGATGGTTTCAGAAGAGCAGGATCTGGGGATTAGACACACTTGACCCTGACAGGAGTGGTTTTTTTCTCCTCATATGGATCAAATAACATATTGACAGTCTTCAAAGTTGCTAACTTTGGCCTTCTGATTGCAAGTTCTATGCAACTTCATGTTTTTCTTTGTCTCACAGTTCTAGGAATGGTGGTTTCCTGGGAAAATCAAGCTCATAATACTTTGGGACACTCTCTCTCATGGGTTTTGTGCATGTAGAATTGGCAAACCAGCATAGTACATAATAAGAATTAAGTTCAATCTGTAGTGGTTTTATACCCTATGTTTTTAAGAGTGTGTAATCATTTTTCTGAACATATATAAACAGTAATCTTTGTAAAGCTCTTTTCTCCAGCTGTACATCAGTATACATGTAATTTGGGGATATCCAGCCATAACTATAGTAGCAGTAACAAAAGATATTTAAAGCCTGTTAGCCTCGGTCATGTTTTTACTTAATGATTTTCAAAATCATGGTGTTGATCTTGCAGTGAGATCCATTTACACATAGATCTCATTGAAGACCCAGGACCTGAAGTTAATATGATTCCATTCTGTGTCTAATTGTGCTGCCATTTTACATAGAATAAATGTGGCCATTTGTTTCAAGGTCAGCAATTTATGAATTAAGAATAATATTTGTACATATCCTCAAAATACAATGCAATAGGAATTTGAAAACCTCAAAAATGCAATGATCTGGAGACTTTTCCCCCTGCAAAATTGTATGGTAGCATGAAGGATGAGGTACAAAGTCCTATCTGTAGTTTAAGAACCTGCAATTATTTGCATTATAGTCATTTGTACACTCTGTATGACCATACTGTTTTAAATTCAAGAAGTCTGATTATGCACACAAGCAAAAAAATACAGGCAGGTATTTCAAACAGAATCTGCAGAAAGAACAACGTTAACATGTAGATGTTTTTGAAAAGATTCAATCTATAGAACTGGGATTTCAAAGGGAGATACTGGCAAAAGAATTGAGCTCATCTGATATGCACAGGAAAAAATGTCAGCTTGAAGGGTAGACATCTTCTAAAACCAAATCTGTATTACCAGAGAACTTCCTTGAACTGAAACGAGCTGCCAGATAGGCTGATATCTTAAAATATTAATAGAAAATTTCAATGAGATACTCTCATTATCCTTACACTGATGCAAATCCATTAAATTGCAATGATAATAAATCTTGAGAGATTAAGTTTATAAATGCATATCAAAGGATTGTTTCTGTTTTTTTTAAGTCTCTGAGATCTGTTTGGCGTGTTGCTGAGCAATCATGTATCGTTACTGACAGCCTGGTTCACATTACTAGGCTATGTGCTGCTGTACACCAAATGGCATTGTCCAATTGGGTTTTATTTTTAGGCTGCTTTGTAGCAGATGCAGGCTGGCACATCACTGCTTACTCCAGTGATGTGTGTTACATTCCCAGCAGGAGCCCCACTGAGAGGGGAGGAAGGAAACTAGTTGCAGAAATGATAGCAGTGCAAAGCACAAGTCTCAAAACTCTGCTTTAGTGGGTCAGCTGCCAAGAATTACTACATGTGAATGGTACTTTAAAGCTGTCTTTTCTTCCCATTAGGGACTCAACTTACAATCGAAAAATCATACATAGGGAATTTGCTAGAACTTTGAATTAATATGCACATGACCAAAACAGTTAAAGTCACCTCCTGTTTGATACTGGACATTCCTAATCCTGAGATGTGTATGCTATTCGCTGCAGCAATGATGAACATTTAAAGTAGTAAGCATATTTTAAAGAATATATTCCGAGAGCTTGGTTCTGCTGCTTTCAAGATGAGTGGCAATCTTTGTGTTAAACTTAACAGGAGTAGATCAGACCCTTTGACTGCAAAAAATGTATTTTTCTAGAAACCAAAGTACCTTAAATGTCTGTATTAAACCTTTTCCATTGTAAAAAGTACTTTTAATATGTAGCATTTTCTCTAAATAGTATCTTTTAAGACCTTTCCTCCCTACTGTATAGTACATGTGCAAAATAAGTACAATATGTAATACATATGATTATAATTACACATAATTATAATAATTACTATTTAATCAATGCTAATATAATGTATAATAAACATAACAATTACCTGAAAAAGTAACAGTTATGGGAACTGACATAATTCCACTAACATCAAAATGAATTTCCCATTGTTTTCAGTGGAACCATATTTCACCTAACTGATTGGCTCACCTTATGAAAACAAGAGACAACGCTGGCTGGATCACAGACCTGCAAACCAGGCTTGCGCAAGGATTTCCTCTGTGAACTTGGCAAGTGCTTTTACTGTTAATATAGTCATAAAGTATATGTAATCTAACGATTTCGCTGTCCTTCTACATTAAAAAAAACCACCTGCTTGCTTTCTTTTTAGATGAGTATTTTTCCTGCCACTTTGTCTTAGTGTGACACCACTGATGCAGTTACGAAAGAGTAAGCTTCCTGGCCATTGCATCATTTGCAGGATTATTAATTGTGCTTCCTGAATTTTTATTAATTTTTCTATTGAAGTCAGCAATAGTAACTTTTAATATTAAATGGCCAAGGCTGACAACTAGTAAATAGATCTTTATTGAAATTGTAAACTGAATGTAATATAAAAATCAGAGGAGGCACCATTGCTGTTCTTCCAGTCACCTTTCAGAGTAAAATTCTTATTTCAGCTTCTCTGCTTGTAAAGGGGAAGAGACACTGAACTGCAAGAGACTGGGTGAAGTTTATATGTAATGTCTAAAAATACTTCAGAAGGAATTTACCTGTCAGCATTGATTACACACAAAAAAAAAAAAAAGGCAGAAAAAGCTTTCTGCATACAGCTGGCTTCCCAGAATACACAAAAATAATAAGTGTGCTCAGAGCCGCTTTTGTGTAGGCCCTGGAAGCTGGATGATTGCAGGCCACCATCACGCAGTCCTTCTGATCGAGCAGAAATCTCAGCTGCTTTTGAAAGGGGCAGCCCCGCCACGCCCTCAGCCTTCGCTGCTGCTGGCCCTGGGCTTGCAGTAATGTTCTTGATGCTATGTGCTAAACCAGATGATGAGGCTGGAATAACAGTCTTCTGCTGTGAATCTTTTTGCCAGAGGTCTTTTGGAAAAGAAAATGATTTTTGCAAGGACACTAAACTGGAGTCCAAATAAGCAGTCTGATGCTCCACAGTGTCATCTGCAGCTTGAAAACAACTACTGCATGGGCCTTGATTTTATTGCCACTGAAGTCCTTGGTGTCTTGACATTTTCAGTTGTGTTCCTCTATTAATGTCTAAGGCACAATTGCCAAATGACCATGAAATTTTAGCCTCAAGTCACACATATATATATCTGAAGTGATTTTGTACTATTCAAGCATATGTTCTTGACCACCATTAAAAGCTCTGATTTCTGTAGCAGTGGACATTACTGAAAATTCATAATTCTTTTCTCATTATTTGAAAGAATACCCTTGATTTCTGTAGTATTTGATATAACATCACGGTGAATTATAAATTAATTTCCTGCCTTGTTGAAACCTATAGTCTATAGAGGAATTGTACCCAAGATGAATGTATTCCTGTGCTACCAAAACAGATTTCAATCTGGTAGCCAGTAATTGTTTCATATAACAAAAAACAGCAGTCTTTGTTAGAACCAAGACATTTTAAAGACACTGTGACTTGGTAGCTTTAGCAAAACAATAGTTAACTGAAGAGCTTTTTTTCTGTGCTAGTAGAAGTGACATAGTGTGACAATTTGTAAGTTCAAGAAACGTATCTTCTAAAAATAACTCTTAAAACAACTATTCACCTCCCTCAAGTGTGGTATTCTACTGTTGGATTTGGCTTCCATGATCATATAAACAGGAGTACCTGTGCTCCTCTCAAAAGAAATGCATAGTTTAACTACACATGCATCTTGGTGGAGACAAGAGACCCAAATGTGACAAAAAGGAAATTGCTCTCATCTTACAGAGTTTGATTAAAGCTTTAGGCATAGAGCTTTTTAAATGACAAATGCTCAGTGAAATAATATTATGGCTTTATACTCCAGAGCACTATTAATCTGAGGTTTCAGGACTTTAAGAAATGTTAATTAACTAGTTACCATTCATGTAAAGTGTTGGCATTACAGTCATTTCGTGGGCTGATAACTGAAGAATGGAAATAGTAGGTTCTTCAGAAAGATGAGATTGGGGTTCTCTTCCATGTGTATTCCCTATCAGGTATTTACAGAGATGTTAACTGCTTATGCAGTAGTGATCTCCATGGACCTTCCATCAAGTTAGCCCAAAAGGAGCAGGAATAATTTTGGGAGAGACTGTGAACCACTTCAGTTGTACCCAAAGCAGGATGTTAATGCAGCCTGAAGCTTTGTGTTGGACACTTGGGAGCCCAAATAGGATGGTTAAGAAGCCAGGCATAGTTCTTAAGGATCTGAAGCAGTTGCATATTCAAGGAAAGAGCAGAGACACTGTTGGCTGTTCTGTGGGAAGCTGAAGGTTTGCATCACTTAAATATATATTTTTTTTCAGAAAGCTGCCTGCTATAACTAGTGTAAATAATGTGCACTGTTAGGTCTATGGAAATGCATCTCCGCACAGGCCTGCTGAAATCTATTTCAGTGATTTCAGTATAATTAAAGAATATGATCACTGTGGAATATGACTCACAATAGAAATTCCGTGCAGTGTGGGTATAGGAATCATTCTGCTAATATATATTTAGCCTAATCTTGTTTCCAACACAAGCCATCAGATGATGATTTGGAGGAAGGTATAGAAGACCCATAGGTAATTAATAGTCTCCTGTACATACTAGATCGTAACTTGATCTTAAATCTGGTTTGACTGTTAAAAACCTGAAGCATGGCATTTTCATATACTTCCCACTAGTTTTTACTTAAAGAAATCATTACTTTTGAGTATTACTAGTAACAATTTAACTCTCTTTTTGAATCTTGTGCAATTGTTGGTCTCAATTTCAAAATCTACCTTTTCTCTAGTATCAATTTTTATATTATTTTAATTACAGGCCTTTCAGGCCTGATTAATTTTAACCAAATACCTTTAAGTTTGCCTTTTCCCAGGCCCAGGTCATTCTTCTTACCTTTCTTTTAATTTTGTCTAGCTCTGCAGTATCTTTGCAGCCCATATCATTACACTTTCTTCCAGATGAAGATATCAATATTGATTTCTCTAACATTCTTCAACTTACTCATTATCACTTTTCTTATGCATCCCAACATTTTTTTTACTTGTTTTGACCACAGCTAAACATGACCTGTCTGTTTTCTAAGCTGATGCACTTTTTTAGAATGCTGTGAAATCACATAAATAACTCATCTTCTTCCCTTCCATAGCACCATACTTTGTAGTTATTGCTTGCCATCAGTCTGCCCTTGTGATGTTGTCTAACTGGGTCTTTTGAAGTACTTTCTAGTCCTCTCTAACCTTAATATAAATAACCTGTCATCTACAGATTTTGCTGCTCCCTTTTCTGATCTTTGCTTTCTGTCCAGATCAGTAATACATATATTAAATTACAGAACTACTATTTTACTTAGTAAAATTGCTAATTTTCTAATATTCAAAAGCTCTAGTTTGACAATTTTTGTGTCTCTGAGAAAATTAGCCCATTTCCTACCTGTGTTTTAAACTCTTATTGCCATTACCCATTTTAGAATGCCAAGTAATTAAAATATGGTCGCTTAGTGCTCATTTATACTCTGGCTCCCCTTTTAATAGATGAAAAGCTATCTGTAATAATAACAAACTTATAGAAAATATCTCTATTTTGGACCATGCCTTTGACATAATTGGAATTTTTTTCCCCATCATAGTACAATTTATGTTGTTAGGATGCCTGTGTTACAGGGGTTTTGGCCCACATCATTATTTCTTAAAAGGAAAAAGATGCCTTATTTTTAGAAAATGTAATTTCAAACTTTTGAAACTTGAGTTTTACATGTATATAAAAAATAATTTGGTGCTTTGGACAAATCTCTGGTATTTTAAAGGTGCCATCTTTCAAAAATCTTAATTATTAACAGAACTGTCAGTGAAACTACTGAATTTCCTAGTACCTTTAATGAGTAAAGAGATGGGCCACCACTGCTGGCATTCAAAAGCACTGCCCCTGTGTATAATCATCACAACAAGTGATGTTCATTTTTTTTTTTCCAGAACTACTATGTTTGTGTGACATCATTACGAGAGGAGTTTAAAACAAGGTGGTAAGTAACCATTTTGCAGTTCCCTGGTAAGGACCAGGGAAAGTCCACAGGACGGCATACAGATACCGAATATTCAGTGCAGTATTGCCATCTGTTGGTAACCACTTAGCAAAGCTGCAGAACTGCTACAAAGCCTTGGATGATGAGCTGCCACACTGGCTTACTGTACATTATTACTATTTTCTGCTTCTGAGAGGCTGCACTTCCTTTGCAGAGCATTTGCCTGTGCTGCTGCATTGCTGGGGAACTGGCTGCACAGGACAGAGGGCCTCTGGCTCCCAGCTCTTTATTCTGAAGCCCAAACTGTTCAGACCCTCTTCCACATCTGAAGCTACTACCCAGGGCAAAGTCTGCAAAGGCAGGTCTGTAGCAGGAATATTTCAGAATCCCTCCTACCCCTCCAAGAGGGAAAGAGAAGAGAGTGGAATCTGTAAAATTTCTCTGTGTGAGTTTTAAAACCTGTAAAACCTGTGACAGATAAAAAGTATATTAAAAACACAGTTCTACTTTCTAGCCGTGAAGTGTTTGCATACCAAGAATCTAATAAATGGCAATACAAAATATATAGCTCAAGACCTAGAACCAGGTACGTGGAGTTCCAGTGACTCATTGGGAAACCCTCAGAGAACTACATAGAGGTTCACTTTTTCAGCACTGCCAAGCTGAGATGCTCTGCAACAAATTTCAGGAGTGCCAAGCATCTGTACGGTATATTCAAGATCTGATACCTCTGCACAAGATCCATCAATATCCATGTTTCCTAAACATGCACATTGCAAAGCTTAGTTTTATCTAATGAACCAAAAGTCCTTATAAGACTATATGAACCATACAATTACTACAACCAAACAATTACTACATACAGAAATTAATTCCAATTGATAAGCAATAAAACATAGAAAGAATTAGCACTGGGAGCCTTAAAGAAAGTAATCACCACCTGTGATTGCTGTTCTGACCATCAAGAAAGACTAAAAAGACAAACCCAGGAACAAAAATAACAGGGCAGAAAAAAGATGGGTATAATGGAGACATAGATTTTACAATACAGTGACATTTTCCACACACACACTACCTCATGGCCCAAAGGAAATGAGTAACTGCTGTTCTCTGTTCTGTATAAGGCCTGTATTACTTCTTCCCTTGCAAGTTTTCTCCACAGAGTCAGATTCCAGGTGCCCTTTTTTCCCCTCAAGTTGTTTAAGTGATTTACCTTTACATTCTCCTACTTTCTCTGTGGCTACTCAAGTATTTTGTTTCATTAGTGGAAAATGAAAGCAGGATTCAAGACTGCAGTTTTGTTTGTTTTCATAGAATAAAATAAGTTAGTACAATGGATTTAGATGGAAGTGGAATTATATATGAAAATTTGTTATCATGCCAGAAAATTTCAATTAGGGGAAATTAGCCAATTTGTTCTTTCTAATAAATTAATCATAGAGATTATCTATTAAACGTGCCACTTAACCTTTCTGGCATAAGTGCCTGAGGCAGTAGTATTTAGGCTCTACACATTCATTTGGAAATATTAATTTCTATGCAGCTGTCTTCCAAAATGGAATTTTCACTTGTCTTTTTTATAAGTAGGTCATTGCGCAGCTGTTGTTAATAGAGGCTGGCATTTGTAAAATGGTAAATCCACCATTGTACCCTACAGGTCACAAAATTGATCTCCATCAATTATAGAATATCCTTTATTAAAATGCCCTTTCTCAGCCCCAAAGGGTGTCATCCCTTGCTATGATAGCCTTTGGCCTTTTTGGAATGGGAATGTGTTTCAGCCAGTTATTTTGCAAAAGCCGAAGCACCGCTAGGTTCACACTATCTGTCTTCCATTAGTTTAAGGTTTTGCCTTGACTCTACATTAACGCTTCCATCTACATTAGAGCTGCCTTAAAATTAATCTTGAGGGGAAATTGGTATGACAGCTATCAGCTGTCAAAGAAACAGCTGTCTCAACTGCTGAACCTCCCAGGTCCAAATCCTCCTACCCTCTACAATGAAATCAATTGGCCTTTTCAATGTAGACAAGGCCTTACTGTCCCTGTGGTGGTCAGCTGTTGCACAGCTTATGGAGAGACAAGCAACTCCTGGAACAGCTACAAACCTTATCCTGTGGTCTTTAAAGATTAGAATTAGGACTTTGGCCTGGATATCTTTCTCATATGTCATAAAATTTGCATAGTCTGCTGCAGGAATAGTTTGAACTCTAGAACTCTCTGAGGTGTGCATACCCTATATCCTAGGGAAGGAAGAGAGGAAGTAAGAAAGGAGGTCTAAGAAAAGAAAATATCAATGGCAGATAATTGATAAACTTGAAGGTTAATGAAATGAGAGAGGACATCTCAAAATCTTAGAATAGAGTATTACAAAGGAAAGTAAATCGAATTTACATTATTTGAGTAGCAAGCACATTAGTTATGGGTAACAAAACTAGCGCTTCAGAAAGAGGAATTGGTAGCAAAGACAGTGATGTTACAGTCACAGTTTGTCCGTACTGTGAACTAGAATGAATACATTATTGGTTGTATTACTGATTACCTGAGCCTATACATTCTTGCACAGGTACAATTAAGTATGAGAAGAATGCTTGTAGGTTTGGGATGTGAAGCCAACAAGATCCTGCTGGCTTTGGGTCAGAGAACATTGCTCTGAGAACAATGACTACTGCTGATAGCAGGAGGGAAACTCGTAAAAAATGTAAGGGATCCCTGGATTGGGTAGTGATGTGGTGAGGCCACTTTAATGAAATCCCATTTGCCTTGATCTGAGACAAATCAGACAGGTGAGTCAGGACCATTTAATGGCTATCAAATGCTATCAGTAAGGCTAACATTTTAAAAAGAACATTTGTTCTCTCCCTGTGACTAATAGGAGATATTTATAAGGCCAAAGAACTTTACATCCTGGGTTACAGCATGACTATGAACAGGAATCTAGGATTATTGAGAGGTTTATCCTAAAGGCCTTGAAAAGGAAGGAAAATGTGTAAAGTTTACATGGCAGCATGCAGGATGACCTAAGTGGTTTCTTAAAGACTCACTGGGCACTTGTGTGCTTCTTTGTGGAATCAACTCCACAGTCCAATTGTAACTTGTTGGTTTATTTTCCTTCCTTACATCAAGGCACGCGGGGAACCGCATGCTCTGATGGATGGTCGTGTAGATTCAGGCAGCATGAAAGAAGCAGCTTTGCCTTGGAGAAATTGTCCAAAACTATGATTGGTGGGGATGAGAGTGGCCTCCAAAAATGTAAAAAAAAAAAAAAAGAAAACATATAAAGTCATTGATTTTACTGAAGAAAAGGGCTTTGGCCTATTAAACAGTTATTTTAAGTCTGAAAAAGCAAATCTTAGAAACAAGCAAGCGTGAGGTAAGGAAGGGCCTTTTTTAGACAGCCTGTTATCACTGTACCGGAGGTACACATTGGTTAATAAAGGATCAGTCAAGAATGTTTTGTGTTTTGCAGCAAGGAAAAAATGCTGACTTTGCTGCTTGAGACTTGGGCTGTGATTTCAGTGATCTGAGTCAAGTTCACGCTCTGTGACTCTGATTTAGGCCCCGATCCACACAGGGGCTTAGGTGCTTAAAATATGACTTCACTGGGATTTATTCACTAAGCCGCCGAGTGCAATCTCTGGAATTTGACATACGCCCGTGTTTAAGGAACGGCTGTATGCCCAGAACAGCCCTTTTTCCCCTGAAGGAGGGCGCAGCTGTCGGTGTGCCTGCCCCGGCCCGCCTGCCCAGCCCGCGTGCCACCGCCGCGCGGCCCCGAGCTCCTTATGTAACGGCGGGGGGCAGCCAAGGTTCGCGCGGCGCACACCGACAGCCGACGTGCCGAGCTGCAGCGGGAGATGATGCTGGCAAACAGGGTGTGCAGCCCGCAGGGGGGCGGTGCCTCGCGCAGGTTCTGGGGTGGTGCTGATGCCAGGCTGGGGTTCAGCTCTGCCGTGCCCCTGCGCCGAGGCCTGGCGCTGGGAGCACAGGGCGAGCGGTGCTTCCCTCAGGGCGCTCCCGGCCCCGCGCACCCCTCGGCTGCCACGCCGGACCAGGCCGCGGGGCGACCGCGATAAAAACCACCGCGGGAAGAGCCATTATTTCTAACCCGGTCACCTCCGCGCGCAGCGACGCGGGCAGCGGCCCTGACACACCGCGGGACGGGCAGCAGGGCGGCGGGCCAGGCGGGCTCTGCCGAAGCGCTGCGCCCACAGGTGCCCCGTGCGGGGAAGCCGCTCGTGCCTCAGCACGGCATTAGGAGCGGGGCGCGCGGCACGGCCCCGAGGGCTGGCGGCCACCGCTGCAGGCCCCAACGCGGGCTGGCTGCCACAGCCTCCCCCTGCCAGGCACCGCGCGCGGGCGGAGTGCTCGTCCCTGCTCGCTGGCACGGCGGAGAGGGAATCCCAGCGCCCGGCGGGGCGGGGCGGGGCGGGGCCGGCGGCAGAGGGCGAGCTCGCCGTCATAAAAGCGGCGGCGGCGGCGGAGCGCTGTTCGCCCAGCTCGCTTTGGTGCGCCAGTCCGTGTCCACCTCAGCCCTCTCTGGCCGTTAACATGGCGCTCTCCGGCGACCCCCATTTCAAGAAGCTGGCGGAGTGGCACAAGGCGAACTCCTCCAAGCTCGTCCTGCGGCAGCTGTTCGAGGCCGACAAGGATCGCTTCCAGAAGTTCAGGTGAGGCTGGGCGGCCCCCGCCCGCCTTCCCCCGCGGCTGAGCGCGGCAGCAGCCGCCCCTGCCCTTCCCCACCGCCCGCCGCGGCCCCACGGGCCTCCGGCACGCCCGGCGCTTCCGCCTGCGAGGCTGCTGGGGCCGGCTCCCGCCTTCCCTCTCCCAGGTGGGCGCTGCGGAGCCTCGCCATGGGCGGGAGGGGCGCGCCCCGCCGGCACCGGGGAGGGAGCGGGGGGAGAGCACCGCGCACACACGCCTCTGCCCGGCTCGCTGCCGCTCCCGCCGGCGTGCGGGGGAGGGCGGCTGCCGCTGGCCGGAGCCAGGCCGGGCACACGCGCCCGGGGCCTGCAGCGCCCTCTCGGCTGCGCGGCGCGGGCAGCGGGGCGGGCGGGAGCGAGCCCCGGCGTGCCGCGGGGGTCAGGGAGCGGGGTGGGGGGGCGCTGCTCCGCACCCCCCGAGCGGGGCGGCCGGGCGTGCGTGTCCTTGACTCATCCTTGCAGCAGGGTACGTGCCGCGAAGCACAGCGCCGGGCTGCGGCTCCACAGCGGCATTGTGGGCCCTTCGCTGCTCAGTCTCGGCACCGCGTGCTTAGTCACGATAAGCTGCGGGAGAAGGTCAGGAGGAGCCATCCATCCGCCCGTGTGTCCCTGCCTGTCCCCAGTGCGCTGCCTGCCCCTGCCCCGAGCTGGGGAAGGGGGTGTTTGGCAGGTTTAGCCCTCCTTGCCTCATGCGTTCCACGTTGCAGAAAATGCGTTGCAACATACGTGGGGTTTGCTTTTGCTCGAGCAGGAAGTAAGACCGTAGCATCACAGAATGTGGAAGCATATGATAATGTTGAAGTACTTCATCCCGTGAAGTGGGACTGGTGTTTTCTATACACGGGAGGCTGTGCCGAGAAGCCGTGTGTGTGGTTACGTGGCTGATCCGTACCAGCAGTCTGAGCAGTGTCAGGCTGTGTAGGCATGTCCCTGACTTGAGCTTCAAAGTGAGCCCGGGTAATACAGGTGTAGTGTGAGCTTCTGTCACGGAGTGCTGAGGTAACACTTGTTGCATGTGTCAAGCTTTTCATTAGTGTCCTAGGTGAAGTGACTCTTCCCTCTTGAGCTCATTAGATACCACTTAAATTGTAATTAAGCATCACATATGAAGTCCCACATACCAGTATACAAGAGTTCAAGTGTCAGCCTACCTTTCCCATCAATGCAGATAAATTTTTAGAGTATTGATTTCATCCAGGTCTTTTAACAGAACTTTTTACCTTGTTAAAAACTTCATTAATACTATCTAATTCTAATCTATTAGCTCGTCTCTCACAGAAGTAGTTCTGACTGCAAGTTTTCCTTATCTCCAGTATATCCCAAGAGGTTGAATTTGGTAACATCCTTGGAACAAAGGAAAGCTGAAGCAAACTAGCTAAATAAACCAAAAGGTATATTCAAGAGGTTTCTTATAAGGTTTCTTATAAGGTTCCTTCCTGAATGGTTTAAGCAAGTACTTTTTATTGGGGATAGCACTGCATCTTAGTCTCAGTGGCTGTCACTTCAGTATTATCTGCGCTACTTTAGCCATAAAATATACTCTCGATCTCAAATCGTCTGTATTTAATTGCTCTTGTAAATGTGTAATATACTTGGATTTTTTTGAGTTTTATAGCCACATTTTATAACTTGTTTCAGGCACTCATACTCATCTCTGACACGTTTCCTCTATGCTGAAAGTCATCAGTGTATCTCCTAGAATGTGCTTATCTGATTTATTTTTTTTTGTAAAACATTCTTTACCAAGGGTATCTGTTTCAAATAGCTGCCCAACTGAATGTCCTTTTGTGATACCCATAAGAATAGGAAACAGTTAAAGTGTCTTAAGTTTACTTAATCCATTTTAATCCTTTCTTTTCATGATTTCAATCCTGTTTCCTGATAAGCCTATACATTCTGAACTACCAGGAGAACTTTCTCATAGCAAAATACAATTGCAGAACTGATGGCCTGGGTTAGTTCGACAGATCTGCTTGAATACTTCTCACTGATTGCCACTTTGAGCCAGATGAGCAGGGTGATGGTGGTTAACATCTGTTGAAAGCCTAAGAAGCTTGGAGGTTTGGCCACAAGGTCTTCTCTGTAGTTTGCACCTCTCTCCTCATGTGAAGTTAGCCTTTATGAATATGTGTCGGTTCTGTTAAGTATTATCATAAAATCATGGATTATGTATCTTCCTTTAGAAGGAAAAGAGAAACCTATACCCATGTAAAAGTGCCTCCTGGTACTGGTTCTGGAGGAGCTTGAGACTGGTGTGAATAGTTTTTAACCTGAATATTTTATCTCTGAGCACAAGTATCTGCTTAATGTTAGTATAAGAACCTTACACTCACTGTGTCCTACAGAATGTAGGTGGAAGTTCCTTTCTTCATTTTGTTCTTTTTTCTTCCTCAGAAATTGTGTATCTTCTTTTCCTGATTGGGAGTGTGGTCAAACCTGTAGGGTACACCTTTGGCTTTCTTTGCCCCCCCCAGGTGTGAGGTCTGGTAAGAACAGTGGGTCTTTGCAAGGTGGCTTGTTTGATAGAAAAACTCTACTAGTTTTGAAGGGATTAGAACTGATATGATGCAGTCATCACAAAACTTAGCAGGTAATAGATACCTGGGTGCTGATTGAGGTATTCCTGGTGCAAATTGCTAGTGCAGGGTATAAAGTGCTAGTATTGCACTCCTGCTAGTTGCCTTGTCCATAATGAAGGATCAGAAAGAGCCTCCAGTCTAAATGGAGAACATACCACCAGGGAATCCATGTGTAATAATACATTTAGGGGTTGCATACAGCTTCTTTAGTTTGTGTTTAGATGGGAGAAAAAATCATTCTGAGATGCTGCAGGTGACCTTACGCTTAAGGGCTGCATCTCTTAAATGTGGATGTGGTTTACGTGACAAGCCTCTTGTTCCACCCGGGTAGCGCTACCGTTGGCTGCTGCATTGCAGAGTGGGTGGTGTAGCAGGATGCAACTGAGTTGCAGAGTTTGGGGCTTCTCCTTATTTAAGGGTGGATCTTTTGGTGTAGCGGTTTAAGATGAGATGAAATTGCATGCTGCGTGTTCTGCCTTGAGAGTGGGGAAGTTAGTTAGATCTGGTAGCCATTGCGTCCTGTTATTGCTTGAAATATCTTGGGATGCCACCTTCATGCAATTTTTTCAGATTAGTAGCGATTTGAATCCAGCCAGAATTTCATGCAATACTTTGTATTCTAGATCTGGTGAGGTTAATTTTTATTCATGCAAGTAAAATAACAATGAACTGTATAAGTAAGGCATACATCAGGTAAACATAAAGAAAATATTGTAAGAATTTCATGCTCATGGAGTAGAACACTAGGAAAGACTATCTTTCTATATTAAACTGTAGTATGAGAATTAAGAGTTCTACTTTTTAAACTGAAGAAGTATTACTATACTAATATACTAATGGCCTTGCTGTGTGATTAGTAAAATGTGTTCAAATCTGAGTCCTGTCAGTAAATTGCATCAAATTTCAAATAGAAAGACTTGCAGGATTTATTCTTTCTTCTGTACTGTATCAATAAATAGAAAATTTGGCAGGTGAGAGGTAACAGCCCTTCCCTTAGCTAGCTATGTTCTGTGTATCCTTGCGCTGGCTGGCCAGGGTTCCAGGATTAGTGTTTGCAGCCTGCTGAAGAGAAGGATGCATAACAGTATTGATACTGTTTTGCCTTACTTGCCTTGTTCTTGTGTATAAAAGAAATGCTCTTCTATGACTGTGCTTAAAGATAGCTTCCTTTCCTTATTAAATATCTCTTGTATTTTAAGACCAGAAAAAGGGGCATGTTACTATGTTTTTCATCAAGTTAAATGAAACCACCCAACTGTCTAGGCCTTGCTGATTATTACTGTTATTGCAAATTCACCTCCATTCTTCCTCTGCAGATTCTTGTCATATTATATCTGTTTGGCATAGCAGTTATGCCATGGTTTGTCCCTGTGAAGTCCCTGGCATATGTGGTCACTAAAATAACAGTGCACATTTTTGTGCTCAAGTATTGCGAAAGAAAAAGCAGGGGAGATAATGAACAACATGGAAACATTGAGAATTTAGGTGCATGCAATTACTTGTGGCTTGCTCATGTGGAGCGGAAGTGAGAGTAAGGCATAAAAGGCCTTCTGTGCTTTTATAGAAGGCCTACTGAATTACTTAGAGGACTTCAATTCTTCAGTTTAGAGTAAACATGTATATTTGGCTGTAAATTAGCTCATAGAAGAAATGGGTAGAAAACTAATGTAAAGGACTAGAGGGACTGTAGAACTTATCACATAGATACAAGGCTAGTAAATACAATCAGGCTCACTTGATTTCTATTGGGCTACCTTCAGTGTCTCATCCCAGATGTAAAACTGCTTGTATTTTGAAATGTTAGGCTATGGCTTTCAGGTGAGGATTAGATAAATAACTTGGAGACTCCCACTGAGTCAGTGAGGACAGTGAGACTACACCATGCACAAATGGGCTTTAATTCTGTGTAGTAGCTAACAGAATGTCTCTACATGAAGTTGTACATTTTTAAATCAGGCTTGTTCAAGTCTCCATGTAAAAGAATGACTATGTTTATTGAAAGGACCTGCAGAAAGTTAAATTTTTTAGAAGCAAAAGAATGTGGTTAGCTTTTTGTCTATGATGTATTAGAAAAAAAAATGCTAGTGGCTCATTAAAAACAGAATGTGATTGTCCAAATGAGCATGAAATATGCTTCATTGTATTTGGACTTTCACAAGCAGAAAGTGGACACTATAACTTAGCTTGTTGAAAACCACGGTCTTCAATTAAAACAACACACTAGTAGGTTATTTTATGAAACTTGTGGGGCAAATTGGTCCCTCAGGTCATCTTTATGAACTTAGTATAATTAGGATTCTGACTATTTTGTAATCTGTAGAGGAGTTATCCTTGTCTTGCTTAAAGCAGTCTCTCTTCAGGAATGTGCAATTAAACAATCTGTTTGTTTTGACAGCTTGACTCTGAATACCGATCATGGGGATATCTTACTGGATTATTCCAAGAACCTTGTTACGGAAGACGTGATGAAAATGCTGATGGAACTGGTAACTCTTTCAAATGTTGAATTAATAAACCAAATAGCTTTTTTTTTTAAAAGCTAACTTTTACGTGCAACTGATTATTCTAGCATTGCTTACAGATTTAGCTCTGAATTTGAGAGTCCCATCAGAGTTGAAAGGCATCTGTTGACAAATCTTGGCACTGTTCAAAGCCTTGCTTTGTCCTTTAGCCCCAAGGTGCAAGGCCATTTTACAGTGTGCAGATCTGTTTCTTGTGCTCACTGGAAAGATTTTTGTCTGTGTAACAACCCAGATGGCATATGGCACTGTTATTGAGGTCTGCAGTAAAATAAGAGATTCATATGAAGTTGTAAAAGAAGGTTATTGTCTTCTATACCTGCCATGGAAACAATACTTCATATGTCATGCGGTCTTAGTTTTGAGATTAATTTCTAGGTAGATGTATTTTAAGGAAGAAGTTTGTGTCATTAACTTCAGTTTAGCTTGATGTGCGTATTTACAACCCTTCCCAAACTACTGGTTCAGCCAAAGGCTTAGACCAGACAGGACACAGATTTTCAGGTTGTTAGAAAGGGGAGAACTAGTGAAAATAGCCATAGCAAAATTACTTTTGCTACTATTCAGATAAAAAAAAATAAATTCTTATCTGGTATAAAGAATCATTAATGAACTCTGTAGTGGTATGACAAGATGAAACTGAGTAATCAAGATGAATTTATTATGTCTTAGTCATTCAGCACACGTTACTGTGTAACCTCTTAAGGAAATAAACAGCCTGCACAAAAGTAGTTGCTTTAAAATATGAGAATAATTTTTTAACAGATTCTAGTGGGTCTTTTAATCTAATAATTTCTGTTTGTCTGTGTGTTAAATGTTTCGTCTCTTCAATGTAGTTGGACCTTTGTAGTGTGTGGTGACTTCTTACTATTTTTAAGAGGAATCTATTTTTACATTTCTCAGGCAAAGTCAAGGGGTGTGGAAAGTGCCAGAGAGCGCATGTTCAGTGGAGAGAAGATCAACTTCACTGAGGTAAGGCTATTTCTGTCCATGGTTCTTTGCCCTCAGTTGTGCCTGTATATTACAGATGTTTGTGCATCTGTGTAAGAGAAGTCTTGAAAAAACTTACTCTAATTGCTACCTTGAAATGCTGAGTGGTTGTAATGCTTGCTTCACTGCTTACATGAGGAATTTTTACAGCTCTGACAAAGACAGGAGAAAATGTGTGTGAAGAAAACCTTATTCAGTCCTCCCTTCAACACACATCTTAAGTTTGTTTTTTTTTTTTTAGAGAATTTGGTGGTATCTTTTTGTCTTGTCTTTCCTCTTTAGTAGAGAGGAAGATGAGTTAGATCTTGCAAAGGGCATGGAGCAGAGTATTGCATTGCAGTATTCCTTACATGCTTTTGCCTAATGTCAGTGTTCATAAAGCTTAGTAAACTGCCTAAAAAGCTTTAATGAGGATTGTGTAATACTTGCTGCTTTGGGTTGTTGATGTTGCTTGTCTTTGGGTACATTTAACAGTAAAAACTATAAGCAATCTTGATAGTCAGCCACCTATTGCAGTAAGAGGATCAGTATCTTCCTCTTTTTGTAGATCTGAAGATTGTAATTATAGTTATGGTTATAGATCTTCACTAAAACGTACAGAAAACCATCTGTACCTTTTTCCTGAAATTAAAAATAGGATGGAAACTGTAAATTCAACAGTAGAGAGTAATTTATTAGTCTGCCTTAAATATTAAAAATTAAATATTAAAAGGCTCTTTAGTATGTTTTGAGGTAAACTCAACAGAAATCCGTATTTCCTGTGACTTGTTGTCAGAAGTTGTTTGCTTGCAATAACTCAGCAGTTGGACATTGTATTGCTTGAGTACTACATGTTTGTAAAAATGTAAAGAGAAGCTTCACTGGAGAAATGGTTCCTCTTCTTTCTGTATTAATGCCTTCAATTCACATGTAATGCTAGCTAGTTAAAAAAAGAAGTGGGGGAAAAGGGTCAGAAGTCTTAAATCTGCCTGGAGAATTGGTTTCTCAGATACTGGCTCTCACTAGCCTCATGTAACACAATTATTATGGGGTCAGCCCATCTCTGAACCATATATTATGCAGTTACTCTTCATTCTCTGTATGAAATCAAACGTAGCAGCTGATGTCTTCTCAAAAGTATGAAATCTTCACAGAAAGCACTCAAACACAATATTAAACTGTTTGGCTTCTGCAGCTAGCTCCCTATTTTGCTACTGTCTTGATATGGCAACTTTATTTAGCAACTACCTGCATGATGAGTCTAGAAACATCTTTACCACTGTTCCTCATTTACAGTCAGAAGTTGACTTGGAATTAGATTTGGTTTAATTTTTTCTGTTTGGGTAGAATATCAGATCAAGTTGGTTTGGCTCGGGAATATGAGCATATGGACAATGTGAAAATGTCATGAGACCTTGAAAGCAGGATCCAGTCAAATAGCATGACTGAATAAACCTAAAGCAGTAAGATAGAAGGGAGCTGCCTAATGGCAAGAACTGACTTGTCCACTACTCTTGTTCTGATTTAGAACATTTTTTAGCTATTTGCCTTAATTATTTAAGACTTGTCCGTGTTTGGTGCTGTAGGCATTGACTGCACGGTGTGTGCTTACGTGGAAATTCTTTATAGTGCACCCAAGCATGTCATTGCCAGGTGTTTGTCCCAGATGAGTTAAAACTTGTACCTTGATATGGCACAAAGGCACTGCTTTACAAGGTAACTCATATCTGACCAGTCATGGTGGGGGCAGTCTTCATAGCCCACCTGATATTTAGAAAAGACTTCTGTTTAACAGTAGGCATCAGGTCAAATACTGCTGCTTCTCCTCTCCAAGACAAAGCTTCCTTCAAGCCTGATAGTGAGCAGTATTTACCAAATAATACCATGCCATGGCTGAGTGTTGCAAAATAAATCTCCCATGTTCACCCCAAATTTAAGTGGATACACTTTGATAATTAGCAACTGAAAGAGCTTTTTCATATTCCAAGTCAGTAACCACAAACTCAATGATTTTTGAATTAGCATTTGGTATTTAAATCATAACTTGGCAGTTCATATTGTCTGTGTTGTCTTTGTCTCACAATGCCTCTCATTGTAGCGAGGAACAATGAGGTAGAGCAGACTAATTTTTTAATTTGTTCATTAGTATTGACTAACTCCTTCATTCTAGTTTAAAGCTCTTAAGCTCTTGAACAGGCAAATCACAGGCCAGATTTCAGTGCTTTGACTTGTGTATAACTGTGGAGAATTAATATAATATGGTGCATGCTAACAAATTTTTTTTTCTCATAACTACCACATATATCTGGTGTGCAAGTGTTCAGGGAACATTTAATTGCAGGCAGTGAGTAGAATAATGTGGCTATTGTATTCCTTTTTTGTTAAATGTTTAAATATGTATTTGTCTCTTCCTATAAGAAATTGATTACTCGGCGTAATTGAAAAAATGCCAGAGAAAATAACTTTCACTGCTTGTTATAATTGATTTTCAGTATTGTCATGAATAGACTTCATCCTTGTCTACCTGAAACATGCCAAAATAATTAAGATCACGGAGTACTGAATATTGCTGAATTGTGAACTTCAATCATTAAATGCTTTTCAAGGGATTTTAAGCTTTCTTTACAAAGTAAACAAGTTATTTGTTTACTTTGCGTATTAAATGGTTTTGTAAGCCCTCTGCACTGATTCTGTGAAGTAAGAGGATGATTTAGATAGCTAGTGATCACTGTGTGTATATACACATACATACACAAACTGCTGCTCTACTAATTCTGATTAATCTAAAGAATTTTTAAGTCTTTTCAGGATGAGGCACCCAAGACCTCTGGGTATAATTTGGAAATAGCTTCATCAGTGTTTTCTTTTCTTGTTTCAGAACCGAGCTGTGCTTCATGTTGCTCTGAGAAATCGTTCCAATTTGCCAATACTTGTAGATGGGAAGGATGTTGTTCCAGAAGTAAACAAAGTGTTGGATAAGATGAAGCACTTCTGCCAGGTATAAAGTATCAGCATAGCTTATTTGTCATATATTTGTTCTATACCTAGCCAGGTTCTTACACGTGTGTTGTGAAGCAGCGATTGTAGGCTGGTTCACGTGAATGTGCTGTCATTTGAGGTTTAGAATAATTCTGGCTCAAGCATGGAGTTGGAGTTGGTTTTGGTATGATTCATTTTCATCTCTATTCCCAGCTGGGTTTTTCTTTAATGAACTATCTAGATCTTGCTCTTTTAGTAGTAATCTTGCATTTACTTCAGAAGTCTTGTAAATCATTAAGTGCCATTCAAGTACTGCCTTATGACTTCTTGCTAATTTTTCAACTACTTGACTCTAAGTAGAAACTGCCTCTTAAAATTTCTGTAAAATCAGGAGAGAGGGAGGAGCTCCCACCTCACTTGCAATTTGATTATGCTCTACTTAAGTAATTTTTTAAAGATATTCTGATTTTAGGTCATATTCCTTTATGATTCTATTCTGTTTTAGCTTTAGCAGCATGCAAGTTTTTTCTTCCCTAGTTAAATACAACAGTTAACCATTATCTTCAAACATCATTAATTGTTCTTTGAATCTATACATCTTTAAAATGTAGGCATCTGTCAGATCAGTTGAGGAAATGCTCTTAAGAGCTTCATAGATCACTCTAACAAAGTCAAATTGATGTGTGATAAAACTAATCAGTACAAGCTCGCTGAGTAGTTCTAGTGCATTTTAAACATGGCTGTGAGGAACTGGACCTGCTTGGTTGCTATTGTGAGTCTTAACCAGGTGGTAGTGGCCAGCGATCTATACAAAATGATTATGTCCAGTTCCTAATGGGTAAATGTCAAAACCATGATAACTGACACTAATTGGTCTGAATTTGGTAATTCAGATAATATAAGAATTGAATGGCCACAGAAATTCAATGGTGTCTTTTCCACTGTAGAGTTTTTAGCTGATTAAGATTTTTGGTAGTGCTAAACAAGAGTTTTCACTGATGCCACCCTCTTTATTGCTAGATGAATTCAATAATCAGAGCCTGCAAATATCACTTTCCATCCAGATTTATCTTCTCTGCAAAATAAAAATCATGTTAAGCAATTCCTTTGGAAATATTAACAAAGATAGTTCTTCCAGTTGACTCAGTCAGGTGGGGTTTTAAAACTATGGCAATATCTACAGGCTACAGGAATGGTGTATACTAAAACCAGGTTTTTCCATTTGGAAAAACAAAAAGCTGTACTTAAATATCTGTAGGGAAGGAGAGCAGCTCTCAGCATAGCCAGGTGATTATTTTTTTTTTTTAGAAAAATTGCTTTAAAATTGGGGAATATATGTAGACGTGTTTATGATACTAGAGATTCTTTTTGTGATTAGAACAAATTTAATGCATAGGTGTACACAATGGACAAAATCCAATGCAATGTTTTAATATTACTTAATGATTGTTTGTCAGAACTCTCAGTAACTGTTAAAACAGCAAGAATAGAGCAGAAACCTGTACTATGTGCTTTTAAGGTGAAGCCTAGAAATAAATCTTAATGCAAAACATGCCATGCAAAAGAAGGTTTTTGAATGTTTGGTTTGCCAATAAATCTCTCTCTGTGGCTTTATTCATATTTTAGTGTCTCCCAGTTTAGTTAGCCAAGTTGCTTCTCATTAAAGACACTTAAAAAACCCCTTCATGTTCAAATATTTGTTGCAAATAATTTAATGCCCAAGGTTTTTTCATTTTTGGCTTGATTTCTCTTGCCTTTCCCAACGTTGTTGTAAATGCTATACTAGTCCACACAGGAGAGTTTGATCTTGCAGTGTGTTAAAATGTGCATTGGACTTCTAACACTTAATGAAGTGTCATCTTAGACAACTAAATGTCTAGCTAAGAAGGCAGCTATGAGAGTGGCTTTAAAGTCTAGAAGCTTGAAAGCTGTCATCAGTGACTTCCTGCAACAATGCTTGACAACACAGCCTACTTCCAGTGTTAGAATCACTAACTTTAATGTAAGTGTAAAATAGTCATTACAATATGGGTTTGGTTTTGTTTTTTTTTTTTTTTCGCAATAGAGAGTCCGTAGTGGTGAATGGAAAGGCTACACTGGAAAGACAATCACTGATGTGGTCAATATTGGGATTGGTGGCTCTGATTTGGTAAGCTACTGACTTCTACAGCTTTTCTGTATCTCTTTGTGTACATGCTTGCAATGAAGATAAAATTTAATTGTTTTTTTATCTAGGGCCCTCTGATGGTAACTGAAGCCCTGAAACCATATTCCAAGGGAGGCCCTCGTGTTTGGTTTGTATCCAACATTGATGGTACACATATAGCCAAAACCTTGGCTGAGCTTAAACCAGACACTACACTCTTCATCATTGCATCAAAGGTATGTCTAATACAAGCACTGTGGTGTGACTTTAACTCTAAAGGGTTCAGTCAGAACAGACACTTGTCCACAAGAAGATCTAAATCGGGGGTGTCTAGTGTGGACTAATTCCGGACAGGCCTGTTGTGATTCATCCTAAACTTGCAGTGCAGGCTTGTGTTGCTACTGAAATACTTAGGGATCCAGAAGTCAAGTGCTCAAAATGACATGACCTAAACAAGTAATGCACATGACCAATTTCATGTTGTCTAGGTTTTATTTCTTGGTCAACGCAAGTTTAAGCTTTATTCATAAAAATTTGTTTTACTGTACCTCTCTGTAGGTGGAATATAGGATCCTATGTAGTTATTTCTGTGAAATTCAGGATCTTGTCACATTTTTATTTAAGGTTACTGTTGGTCCTTTATCTGAAGTACAGTGTTACTTCAGTGTTCTGGTTTTTGCATTAATTTTTTACGTTACTGGATTACATGTAGTTCGGGAATCTTCATTCTGTTTTAGAGTAGTAACAAAATATCTTCACCTAAATAACTTAAATGCCCAGTTCCTTGAATACTATAAATATGAAACTTTACTTACAAAGAGGTACAAATAGTCTGCTGGTAGTTTCTATGACACTTGTTTCTGAATACAGACTTAGTAGCTGCCTTTATTTTAAGTCTTCCCTTGCTGATAACTGATTCTGTAAACATAATTGCTAGCTGCCATCTTCCTTTGAGGAATGCTTCTATCTTAGCAGAGGAAACGGATGAAGACGAATTTTGTTGTTACGTAACTTGGGTTGCCTTCATTTGTGAAGCACAGTAGAACCTTTTTTTCTGTGGAAGACAGAATCTGTGACAAATGAACATGTGTGTAATGCTGGCCATGCTCTATGGTGGTGCTCATTATCTATCTTGGCAATACTGCAGCTGAGGAACAACTTATGGAATAATAAGGAAACTTCACAAAGTAATACTGAATGGTCGCTTTGAATAATTGAGTTCAAGGATCACGGTTCAAAGGCTTAGAAGACTGCCAAATTGAAAGAGTAACACTTCAATCTCTGTTTGCCAGACTGTAGTTAGATAATTGGATATATTTGGAAGAGGATGAATGGCATTTTTTCTGTTTTCCATAACAGGCTTGTGTTTCATAATGAAATATTTTTGGAGATGGATGAGAGTAGGATGAGTCCAGTGTTCACCCTTAAAGCTAAATTTTGATGGTTGGGTAAATCAGAATGGTTGTAGATACTTGCAAAACTGCATGACTGAACTTCTGTGCACACTTCATGAAGCAGGAAAATGTTTTTCTCTAATCAGCAAAATGAGATTATGGCATGAGTCTTAGCAGCAGAAATGAGTGTTCCTGCTTGAAAAAGTAGAAGTTGAAGAACAAGAGGACAATCCAGCTAGGTTATCCTGTTTTGATGCTCAATTAGTTCCTTCTTAGTTCATTGGTAATACTTCATATTTAGTGAAAGAATAAAGCTTAAAATTTTAGTCTCAAGGTTTTGCATAACAGTTGGGAGGAGGGAGGGTGGGAAATGGGGAGTAATTATTTAAATTCCAGATATATGCAAACTTAAAACTAGATAGGTAAATCTAGCAACACTAGTCTTTACTGGATTGATAAGCTTGTGTTTTTTCTGAAATGTTGCATCATCTGTCTATTATGAACATGCTGAATCACTATGCTCTGATTATCTGAAACATATGATGTTTTAGCAGCCTAAACTTGTTAAATTTTAAGTAGTGTTTTACATACTTTCTTGTTTTCTGATGTGCAGACTTTTACCACCCAAGAAACTATTACCAACGCAGAAACAGCTAAGGAGTGGTTCTTACATGCTGCTAAGGATGTAAGTCTAATATGATTAGGTTATGTAACAGAATGCAACAGCTTTTCGTCGTGCAGTTTCTCCCTGGTCATTCTGTGTGCTTTGGAGGAGAGCCAATAGCTGCCCAAACATAAGCTATGTAGCCCAGCAGATGCTGTATGTATAACATTTCAGTGCTTTGTGGTTAGCAACAGGCTGTTGTGTCCGATCAAAGTGGTAAACCCACTATCTTTGTTGTAGAAGATTGTCATGCATTGTTTCCCCAAGTCCTGCCTGTTAACTAAGTGTAGCATTTGCCTTAGCTGGTTGTTAATTTGGTCGAACCACTGATACAGAAATCCAAGAATACGGTGTCTATGTGGTATTACCTTCCAATTCTTGTTAAGTCTTAAACTAGGAAGGAAGCTGTGGTTGGTGTGATGTACTGACATTTCAATGGCAGATGGCTGTGCTATCAATAGAAACCTTGTATTTGGCTCATTCTCTCCTATATCTACCCTTTAAAAGAAAAAGATACTGCCTGCTCAGGTAATTAAAATGGTCTTTAACCTGTTCCAGTCAGGGTAGCTGTACTTAGTTTGAAAACTGGTCCTTCCAATTCCTTGTTAAACTACTGTTGCAGGCAACTGATCTTTGTTCACTGGAATACTTACTAAAAGACTAAATCTGGATCTTGAGGTTTATCAGTAATTCCAGTTGCCTTGATCTTTTATGACCCTAGCTGGAAGGGTAGTGTGTATACAGCAAACTGTCTGCTCCAAAGTGGTACTAGTGATGTTCTAAACTGATAACATACTCTTAAGGAAATAGTGTGCTGCTCCAAGTAGTAATGGCTTCCAGAGGGCTTCATGAGGATCTCAATGTTGCCTTCAGACAGGCATGCTGCCAAAGCCCATGCTGAATGTGAATAAGATGATTTCAAGTTGATCATGCAAAAATAACTGAAGACAGTCAACAGTATTTTGTTTAAATATAAATGGTAGCAGATCAGCTTTATGACCAGAAATCAAAATAGTTAGCATTCCAGATCTAACTATCTGTTTATTTTTATTAAGCCTTCAGCTGTGGCCAAGCATTTTGTTGCCTTGTCTACCAATGGTGTAAGTATAACAAATCTTACTTTATTTTTTCTATGTACCTTTAAGATGGCCTGACTTTATAAACAATAGGCTTCCTTACTGGATTTAAGGCATTATTTGAATACCAATAGTTTGCCTTCCTCTTGAAAGGAAGCATTTTTTTTTTTCTACTGAAAGTAACTGAAGCATTTCTGGAGTAATGAACTATAGCAAGATTGAACCTTCATCGTAGAAGTGTGCTTTTCCTGTCAGAGCTTTAAATCTGAAATCGAGGTCTCTTATACTTGAAATGACTGTCCTGTTATTAATGAGAAGTACCTCTAATTGTTTGCATAATTGCATTCACACACACATAAGCAAGTACTACTCATGTAGACTCAAGTGCTGAAGTGATGCAGGTAGTTGGTGTGAATAATCTGTAGCATATGATGAGCATAATGTACCCGATGTGGTGTTTAATGCAAAAGTATGAAGTAGAAAGACTAACAGTAATTAGAAAGACTGCAGTAACTGAGAGGCTGTCAGACACTGGTGTGAAGTTCATTTCTTCCATTCTGATTCTGTTAAATGTAAACGTCAGTCCAACTCCTACCTATATTGCTGCTTAGATTGATCCGAAAATCAGTTTGATTTTATTTGAGACTACTGGATAGTGACAGTAATCTCTGGGAATGGAGGTGTACTTTTTTCTGATGGTTGCTATGTATTTTTAAAGTAGAAGATGTAATTGGGGAATTGTTTATTTAATAGATACTCAACTTGTGGTTTTTCGTTTGCTAAACATAAAGCTTTTTAAGAATGTTGGTTTTACTTCTGGTGTTCTTAAATGTTTTTTTTTTATTCTAGCCTAAGGTTAAAGACTTTGGAATTGACCCAGAGAACATGTTTGAATTTTGGGATGTAAGTAAATGGCTAATGTTGTGTGGTAGATGTTAATTGTTGGAGTCATCTAACTTGCTTTTGAAAAATGCTAACTAGATGTCAGGACACTGCCAAAACACGTAAGTTGTAGCAGTTGTATTCTCTGCAGTGAAACATCTGAAAACTTGTAACTAAAGGCAAGTTGAGAACATGTCAGGCAAGCAAAACAGTCTTGTCTCTTGCCCATTCCATTAAAATCCTGCAATCGAAGGTCTGAAGAGGAGCCCTCTATATTCTTGGCTGTCTAATCAGGTGTTGGGTAACAGGAGATACAAGTCTCAGCTTATTACTCTGTGTAAGTTGTTATTATAAGCTGTGACATTTGACTGTTGGGGTCTACTGTATATAATCTAGGCCTGTAAAGGTCAAACATCAGAAACAGGAGCCTAACTTGGTATTTTGTAGCAGATGTATATTTTAAGTATACTGCCCTTAGTCTTGGCCCTTATGCTTAATCAGAAGCAGGTTGGTTTGTCTTATTGACTATGAGCCTGACAAACTAGATTTTAAAGCTGCTATTTAGAAATTATCTAGGTCATTACCTTTCCCTAGATAGTGTCATAATCTTGCTGAAGCAGGTTTTGCCTTTAGAGGAGTGATATTAGGAAAGCAGTTAATACAAGCTGCAAATTTAGTATTTGGAAGTGAACTGGAATCAAGAGATCTGCTTCAACTGATGTCATATTAATCAGACAAGTAGGATATCTTTAAAGTCTCAAAAAATTTGCGTATCTAAGGATTCATCAGGGGGCTACTGTAAGATGCAGGTTCTCTTGACCATGCTATATAATGTGTAGTGAACTGTCACCCGAAAGAATGTTGATTTTGCTGGCGATAGTCTAAACACATGCTGCTATTTCTTAACAGTTTGAATTTAAAAGCCTTGTGTTTCTGTCTAAAACAATCTCTTATTTTCAGTGGGTTGGTGGCCGCTACTCTCTGTGGTCTGCCATTGGTCTCTCCATTGCCCTGCATATTGGTAGGTATTCCTATGATATAACAATGCCAAGAATTAATCTGTTTGCTTCAGGAGTATAACTATGGAATGCATTAACAATAGTGAATTGTGGATCAGATTTGGGGCAAATATTTTACTTAATGTACTCTGAGTGACTGGATGTTTGTGCTAAACAATCTGATGCAATGGAAATGTTGAGATTTAGTAGTATACATGCAGTTTTGGAAACTCCCTCTACTTAGGTACAAATGGTTAATTTGTGTCTCTTTAGTCACTTGCATAACCAAAAGTGTATGGTTTATGTAAAGCCATGTCAGTGTTGAATGTTAGACCTTGCAACTGACATTCCAAAACTACTTAAGAGTAGGCTATTTAGTTTCTGTGAGTACATACACACTAAACATCTAAGTCCTATATCTCCAGTTCTGCATACCTGCTCTGTTTAGAATTAAATATTTCCTTCTCCCCTTACTACTGTTTGCCCTCAGTACTTGTTCACAGAATCACAGAATCACCTAGGTTGGAAAAGACCTTGAAGATCATAGAGTCCAACCAACAATGTACCACTGATAGTTCTCAGCTACACCTAGGCTATAGGGCCTGAAGATACAGTAATGCCATTTCTATCTGCAGTTGATTGTGGAGCAAACAGATCCTCTAAATTGATCCCCACCTACTTGTTGTATTGTTATGGGGTAGCATTAGCATTTCTGATGTGGATCTCAAATGCAGGTGGAGAGTACACATTAGTGTGAGAGCCCTAAGTGCTGTTGTTCTTCTGGTGAGCAGGCTGTTCAGCCTTGCATTTTATTCCGCCGTCACTTCTTTCAGTTATTTAAAGTCTGAAGCCACAATGTCATTTGTTTTTCTAAATAAAATCTACAACTCCCTTAGACTGAGGTCAGAAGAAAAATATTGGTTTTGGTGTTTTTGGAAAGATATGAATAGGAGTTGTCATGTGTAGAAAAACTCATGTGAACAGCAAAATAAACTTTGGTCAGGCACTTTGTTTTGTCTGCAATGAACTGTTCATCTCTGCTGTCACATATTTGGTGCTGACATGCCAGTTTATCTACACTTCTTGCACTTACGTCCTTCATCTCCCAAAGCTGGCTTGTGACCACAGCTAGAGCTGCTGCTTTGATTGCTGATTACCTCCATTTTATCTGTGTAAGAATCGGGTTTTTTGGCTTTGCAGGAAAGGATGGTGTTAGTTAATACACTCTGTGAAAATGAATGGTGATTTAAATACCCTAATTACAGAGCGAAGAAAAATTGGGTGATTTTTTTTTTAAGAGAACAGGGAAGGGGGGAATGTTTCTTTGAGAAGACATTACAGTTGTTTCTTTTCAAACCAGCACAGAAATCTCTGCTATACTGGCCTTGCCCTGTTTTTTTTTGAGGGGAATGACTTTCCCACTGTGGCTGTGAAGTGACTAAGTGTTCAAACTTGCTGAAAACTATGTAGCCTTTGATTTTAATGCCTGTCTTCCTTCC
The DNA here is from genome assembly GCA_028020825.1 of Podargus strigoides. NCBI lineage: Eukaryota > Metazoa > Chordata > Aves > Caprimulgiformes > Podargidae > Podargus > Podargus strigoides. The sequence goes on from CM051630.1 coordinate 12,813,169, forward strand.
AGTTGCTCATTCTGCCTGAGTGGGGATTTTAGGCAAATGTTCTTGAAGTATGTTTCATGAAATTGGACTTGCTCTGAAGTCCAGGCTTTCATCATAACTAAATATACCTGGCTTATGTGATGCAGATTTCAGAAAAGTTCAAGTGCAACTTCAAACTCAATTAGTAGCTGGGAGCCTTGCCTAATACAAGGAATTTCAACTGTTTTTGTCTCTGCAAGAAAAATCAAGCTTTAGTTGTTACAGTAAATACAAACTGACTTTTTCCGTTGTTAGGTTTTGACAACTTTGAGAGCCTGCTTGCAGGAGCCCACTGGATGGTGAGTGTGGGATGCCTATTTCAGATTTGCTCCTCTTAATAGAGTTGTTAGTAAGTTAACTGAAGGCAGGTTGTTTTCTAAAGCTCAGCTCCCCATGTTGTTTCAATGCTTCTAAAAACTTGGGAAGCTCTCCCTGGGTCAAAACAACAGTAAAGACAATTTAAGACTTGGGAGGGATGTTGATTGCTTTATCAAAAATGTAATTGTTTCCCTGTGTGTCATATAGGATAATCACTTCCACACTGCCCCACTGGAGAAGAACATGCCTGTTCTGTTGGCCATGCTAGGGGTCTGGTACATAAACTGCTATGGATGTGAAACACATGCTCTTCTGCCCTACGACCAATACATGCACCGCTTTGCTGCCTACTTCCAGCAGGTGAGGCTCACACAGAGTAAAGGTTTCAAGAAGCAAATATGTAGATGTGCTCCTGTCCTTGTTCTAGAACTGGAATGCGTGTTTCCAGGTTAAAATTGCTATCACTTAAGTTCATGTAATCAAGGCCCTAAAGAGACTGGTACTGAGATTGGATTGATATCAGCTTATTTGCTCAGTTAATTTAGAGATACTTTTTTCCTCAGACCTCACTTACCTTGGTGTCCTTAAATGAAGTAGCTATATTCCTGATAATTATGAAATGTCCATAAATTAAGCAGCACTCATCATAGTTGAAGTATTTATGGAAGCTTGTACTAATACCATATGATTCTTCAGGAATGGTGATGTTGCACTTCCCTTCTTTTAGGGTGATATGGAATCAAATGGCAAATACATTACCAAGAAGGGCTCTCGTGTGGACTACAGTACTGGCCCCATTGTGTGGGGAGAGCCTGGCACCAATGGGCAGCATGCTTTTTACCAGCTCATTCATCAAGGTAAACTGAAACTATTCAATATCTTGGTTTGGAACTAAATTTGAATGGCTACAAAGCTGGAAGAGTCTGCAGAATTGACATTGGTTTTGAGGTTAGGCTTGTATCTAACCTAGCATCACATTGCTATGGTGTTCTTAATTAGTGGCTTTAGAAGGCTACAAGATGCAGGTTTTAACTCTACAATAAGGAGTGTCAACTAAAGCTGAAACTGCTGAGTTGTATTGTCACTTCCCACTGCTGTTAATAAACAAAAAGGCTTTTTAAAAAGCTTTTTAAAGTGACTGAGTCTTCCAGTAACTCTGAAAATGGGATGAGAACTGACAGATTTCTAAGACTTTCCTGTTGCAGTGTTATTGACGTGGCTTCTCTTGTAGGAACTCGCATGATTCCCTGTGACTTTCTGATCCCAGTCCAGACCCAGCATCCAATCAGAAATGGCTTGCATCACAAGGTAATAACTTCTTTGTCAGGGTACCCATATTCTTGTGGCTGAAGGCATTGAAGCTTATTCAGTACTGCAGTCTGCAAGATTTCTAAATGTCCCTTGGAAACTGTACATATAGGCTCTGTGAACATCCACAATAGGTTTGAAAATATCTAAATAATAATTGCATATTATATGTAATACAGTGGTACTCTTGTTCTTGAAGAAATTAGCAGCCATAGTTGTTGAGGCATACCAGTGGCTGATCTGGTTGATCTGCCTGTTGGCCTGCTGAGGCGAGAAGGAATTGAGCAATTAGTGTGGAGAGAAAATTCCTTGTAGGAATTGTAAGGAGTGTCATTGCAGGGTAGGAAGAAGCAAATTCTCAGAGCTGATGAAAACTTTCTCAGAGATACTGTTGCAAGTCAAACTCTAGGACAAAATTTAATTAGTATACTAGCACAGCTAGGGTGACAGCATTCTACACATGGATATTTTTTAACAAGTCCATTTATTTTTTTTTAGTTTAATATATCATCCAACTGAATTTTTGGTGAACCATGTCTAAAAATTAAGTTGCCTAGGTGGAAACATGTCCAGGTCTACTACTTACTGCATACTTCAGGAAAAAAGCATGCTTCCTCACTAAACCTTGATCTTGTCATGATTTCAGATCACAAGTGCTATTTAAATTGTGTAATAACTTTTTATCAAGTAACACAAAGTGCAAGTAAAAGTTTTAGATGGCCTTGCAAAAGAAGGGGGGGTTTCATTCGACTGTAGATACAGTAAGTTATCCTCAAAGTAAGGAGTAGGACAAAACCACACAAGAATTTGCAAGCCAACATTAGGTGGGGAATAGGAAACTAAAAACTTCTACTGTATTGGTAATGTGCTATCTTGTGAGGATTTTCCTTCATATAGAGTAAGTATGTCTTAGTTGGTTACCTTTGACTAATCTTTGCACCTGGCTTTCCATACATACAATGGAGCATGGGATAAAAGTGTAGATTGTATTGGGTGAAAGGAGTGTGTGAAATCCTGGCTCCTTTGCTCTCACTGGGAGGCTTGCTGTCAGTTTCAGAAGGGGCAGGATTCTGTGAAACAGTCCTAGTTGTCTTTGGATACATGCACTACTAAAATAGTAATCGGATCTCCTGACACTCTAAGGTGAAAAGCAGTAATGAGGATTATACAGTTTATTGCATGTTTACGGCATGTATGGCAGTAGCCATGGTCTTAAAAATGAGCTGTAGCTCTAGAGTAGGTCTTGGTCTAGATTCAAGCACTAGGTATCCCTATACCGGCTAAGGAAACAGTTGATGTGTTTATTTCTTCCTTCTAGATCCTTTTGGCCAACTTCCTTGCTCAGACTGAGGCCTTGATGAAAGGAAAGACTCCAGATGAAGCTCGTAAGGAACTTCAAGCAGCAGGACTGAGTGGAGATGCTCTGGAGAAACTTCTTCCCCATAAGGTAACCAGGTTTTGGCACTTCAACTGCTCTCCCCTAGATACTGTGGTGGTGAAGGTATTGTGATGGGCTGCTCGATGGAGTTTGTTGATGGGGCAGTGCCCTCCGGTGGCTGTCGGCTGCTACTGCCTTGACAGCTGTGAAGGCTGTGTTACAGGTTCTACCTTGTCAGGTCTAGTGGAGCAGTCTGACTGGCACTGCTAGAGTGTCCTGATCTGGAACCCTTTTGAGGCATTTTGGAAAAGATGAGCTATCTCATCACTGCACCTGGGATATTGATTTGTATTTTTGCTACTTCCTGTAGCCTGTAGTAGCCAGTAATGGTGCTTTGGAGATAACATTTTGCTGTTGTGTTTGCAAGGAAGCATGGAAGTGATATAATTTTCTCATTGAAGTTTCAACTTTTATAGCTTTCAGGATTTTGTTTGCTGCTAATACAAATAATCCAGTGTTGCCTACAGGAGAACACAAACTTGCAAGTTTGTGATGTGAGTTTTGCAACATACTAGATGACAATGTAACTCTTGTTTTGAAAGGTCTTTGAGGGAAATCGACCAACCAATTCCATCATGTTTACAAAACTCAACCCGTTCACTCTGGGAGCCATCATTGGTAAGTTAATAGATCTCTTGCCTGGGAATGCTTATTAAGACTTTCTGATCAAGTTTGCTGATAAATCTTTTTCTGCTTATAGCCATGTATGAGCACAAGATATTTGTTCAAGGAATTGTCTGGGATATTAACAGTTATGACCAGTGGGGGTAAGTCTCCTTGATATGTTTCTTGTATACTTATTGACTGTGGTATTCCTTAATCTGTCATGACTTAGAGAAAAGCCAATGAAAAAACTTAGCATTATGCTTAGAGCATATGATAACAGAATAGTTTTAAATGAAAACAAATTTTCTGGGGATTAAGTCACCATGTATCCTTGTTCAGCCATGCATAATGACTTTGTAGATATAACTTTAGCTAAGGACCTTTGTTTAATTTGATTTAAAAAAATGAGTAAAATAGTCAAGCAGGCTGAACACAGGCTCTGAGAATTAGAATGGGGGGAAAAAAATTATTCTAACGCTAGAAACATTTAGTAGGCAGTTTGAATGGCATCTGTTAAACAGCAGACTGGCTGCCTCTTAATTTTCCTGCACTGGAGATAGAGGAACATTCTTGGCACGTGTTTTTATATATAGGAGCCGTAGGTCTAATGCAAGGCTGCACCTAGGGGCAAGGTTCATGGTGGAGCTCCATGTGGAGAACAGTGGCATTGAGGAGTTTGTCACTTTGTCACTTTCAAAAATGGAAGACTTAATCAGGAGCTAATCAGATTAAGTCTTCATACAGTATGTTGTGCAGTTGTTACTATAGATTAAAAATAATCAGGAGAAACAGTGATTGGGAAATGAGTAAGATTTTTCAGGTGAAACCTGCCTATGCTGTGAGGTGTTATTTGGAAGAGAAAGTTCGCTCTACAGGCCTAGGGAGTTTACACGAAGCTCTCAAAGGCTGAAGGATAGGTCTGTCTTTGTATATGTTTTCTTAAAGCTCTTAAATGCTACCACAGCAAGTTCTTCAACTGAAATATTATAGTAGAAACTGAAAATGGAAGACTTACCTAATAAAAGCTAATGTCTGCTATAAACTCTGAAATCAGGAGTGGGATTAGGAGTAAGTACAGCTTTTATTGCAAAACATCAAAATCTAAAATGGCATCAAAAACTAATTATGGAATGTGGGGATGCTGTAGAACCAGCCTAGTTTCTTGCTGCTGTTGGAATATCCTAGGTTCTTACCCTGTCAGAGGCTGTAACTCCTAGATAGTGTGCTGTAGTGTTGGGAAAGGCTTCCAGGCCTGCAACTCAGATGGTGTTTTTTGTCTTGGTGCTACAGAACAGTGTTTTGAGTCCTGTGTGTTCCACAGTGAACGGTAGGAAGCTGAATGCATTCTGTGTTGGGGCAGGCTGCATAACACAAATGAGTACTGAAGAGGAAAAGACTCTTACTTCTAAACCAGAAATTTCTTTCTTTAAATGTCCTGTAATTTGAGAGCTGTCTGTTCAGCTAAGCAGCTGTGCAAACTCCAGTTGTTCATGAGTGGCACTGAGTTGAATAAGAGCTTAATCAGTAATTTGTGAAGAGAAAAACATTGATCATGGTGTTTCCTGGACCCTATTTTTAATGTCAGTAGCTTATAGTAAATATTGTAAGTTGTTAGCACTAATGTTTGTTTTCTTTTCCTCCTGCTTTTATAAATGCAGAGTTGAGCTCGGAAAACAACTTGCCAAGAAAATTGAACCTGAACTGGAGTCAGATGCTCCAGTGACATCTCATGATAGCTCAACAAATGGGCTCATCAATTTCATCAAAAAACACAGAGCCTGAAATAAAAGATTTGGAGGACATCGACAATCCAACCACCAAGCACCCAAATCTGTTGTAGTTGTGCTTTTTTTAGCCACCTCTAACAAAAATAGCACTTTACAGATGTAGCTTCTTCACTTGTTGCGGTTAATCTTGTTGTGTCAGGTGTTACAAATGAAAACTAGTTTGTGAACCCCAGAGATTGTATAGTTGCTTTCTATTTTTGTGGCTGTTAGTCTGTAAAGTGCAGCTGGTATGTTCCTCAGTTCTTATCCCTCAACTTCCTTAAAGATGATAATGTACTGATACTAGAAAATAAAAGGTATGATGGATGAGTAAAACTTCTTCACTCTCCTTAAAGTGCAGTAACATTTGCCTTGTTGGCTGTAAGGTCCTCAGAAGTGGAGTAAATGAACTTCTGTCTTTTTGGACTGGTTCTGTTCTAAACTGCAAACTGGAATGTGTTCAAAGAATCAAGTCTACAGCTGCAGATTGTTCAGATTGCATGGCTGAATGCATTTGAGCAAGATACAGATATTTTTTTAATGTGAAAAGGAAAGTTTACTTATGTTTTGTAAAAGATCTGTATTGGTTTCTCCATAAGCTGTATGGAAACTGTGTGGTCAGCTGTGCAGAAAGGAAGAAGGTTCTTGGAGTGACAATATCTTAATTTTCCAAACAGTTTTCAAGAGTTTATGAAGCATAAGCTTGGGAATCACTTGAAAAAATGTATTTTTAGTGTCCTTCAGAGGTGGTTTCTCTCACTCTCAACTTGGCATCACTGTTCCAACAGGAAAAAAAAAATCAATAGAGAACAACTGAAGTATTTGTAAACAAGTTGCTTATCTGCTTTCATTCTCTACCACTGTTAACCCTCTCGTAGCAGACTAGCATGCTGTGGCTATTGTTCTGTAACACCTCTAATAAAGGTAAGACACAAGCATTGAAAGGAAAAATAAGATGTTATCTGTGGTTCTCATACCCTGAACTCTTCATGACAAAATGCTGCTGTGGCTACAATGTTGGAACTTGTAGATCTTGATGCAGGTTTGCTGCACAGATTCATTGGCAGGATCAAAAGCTCAGTCTCACTGCTAAGGCATGCTAACAACTCCATAGTGCATGACAGTCTGGCTGCAGGGATTTGAGTTGTTAGACTAAGTCAGATGTGTTGCTCTTGATCAGCTTTATGAAGCACTTTCTCCACATAAAACATGGTCACAAGAAGAGAACCCACTAGAGGGAGGCATCATATTTTCATGTGAGGCTCTAAACCTTTTATACAGCTGGATGAAAGCATGTGCTAAAGCACAGCTTCATTCTCTTCTGATAGAGGTAGGTGGAAAGTGAGATCTGATTTGAAGGGTAACTAGCTAGCCCCAGGCTTTGGAAAAGCCCATTGTTTTGCCTCTGTGCTCTTTTACCTTTTGTTTGTTCCTTTTGTAAATTAGACCCCAGCAACTTTTCTTAGAGAGTACATACTGCTTGCTTTCTTCTCCAACTCTGGTTATTCTCTAACCTTAAGTTCTCAAGGCTTAAAAGAGTTTGAGAATGTTCCACTGGGGAAGCATTTCACCCTTTCTTGCTGGAGAAAAGCAGACCAGGCTCTGGTTGGCCCTGTGTTCTTGATGATACTGATAATTTTCAGATCCATCCCCCCTAGCCCTGAGGGAAAAGGCTACTTTCTACTCAGGTGGTTCACTGTGCAGCATTAGACCTGTGGTAGCTGTGGGGCCCAACATGTCTGGGCACTGAGGACATGGAGTGGTGTGGGCAAGGGGGGAGGCTGTGGCCTCTCTGAGAGCAATAAAATAACCCAGCACCAAACTCCTCTGCCCCCCAGCACTTCAGGAGGGTGGCTCTGGGTATGGTGAGCCCTTGGTCAAGTTCCTGCATGTGTGAGCTCTCGGGACTGCCCCTTAGGTGTGGACACAATTTGCTAATTGATGGTGAAATTACTGGGATAAGTGAAGCACCAGTTACCAGCAACCTGCTGGTTCATTGACCTGGAGCATGAAAATGACGACTGTGGCATAACAGTTCACAACTGTAGTCAAACACAGGAGAAAAATGATAAAGAAGCTTTAAAAGGAGATTTTTTTTTTAAGTTTTTTTTTCTTCTGCAGCTGTTGAAGAGGGTGTGATAGGATAAGATGGCATAAAAAAACACGTGGCTCAGGAAGTCACTTTCAGTGGCAATAATTGGATGTGAAGAGCCAACCAAATAATCACGGGTCTGCCTGGGCTTTGTTCTTCCCTGGGTGTGTCCTTGCAGCCAGGTTGGAGGTGGGTCATGACCCAGCTTGGTCCTGGGGCTGACCCAGTACTGCTGTTCTTACCTTCAGCTGTGACATATGTCCTAGTGAATAAAAACCACAAGTTTTTGACTTGGTTTCTGGTGCTTGAGCCCCAGTGAATCAGATTAAATCCCTCTGTATGATATCAATCCTTCTGTATAATAAGCCAGCCACTTCCTGCAGGAACAAAGCACAGATTTCTTCATAAAGAGTGCTCTAGTAATGAGAGGGTCCAACCCATGGGAAAGCATGATGGGTATGGCTGAGCTCCCTGATGAAAGGGCAGTGTCATTATTTATACTCTGAAAGGCAGTAACATGCCCCAGGTAAGCAGAAACTTGCCAGACCCATGAGCTGGAACAAGATCTCTGATCCTCAGCCCAGTGTGTGTTAGCCACCAGACATACATTCCTCTTGAAGGCTTCTGAGGAAACAGAGCGTCGGGATGCTTCAGTCAGTGTAAGTAGTAAGTTGATGAGATATGTACATGACATACTATCTTTACGTTTGCAGTACTAGTTTGACTATATAATCATTTTTCAAAGTCAAAATTCATCTGTGAATATATTTTAAGAGTTCTTGAGAAGGTAATTACTGTGTTGAAGTAAAAATTTTAATATTTTAAAAATTATGTGAAATTCATACTGTATTCCCACTGGACATCCACTTAACATAGACTGTGTGGGTATGTGATTAAAGGAGGAATGTTTAGCTTTGATTGATCTAAAAATACTGAGAGCTATGACTGCAGTGAAGATGTCTTCCAATTCTTTTGTTTAAAGAGAATGTGGTAGGAATAATCAAGTGATTCCCTTTGGCCCAATTCACAGTGATCTGATCTGCTGGGGTGGTTGTAATTTACAGACTACCCAGCACTACATGCAGGGTTCCAGCAGAGTCAGTGATGGTAATGCTTTGAGCTTAGACTGCTTGAAGGAGGATGAGTAAAATTTCCCAAGCCACGCCAAGAGCATCAGTTGAACCTGTTCCTGTTTTGGAGGAGCAAAAAGCACTTCCAGATCTGCAGCGCTAGGGTTGAAGCAGCTGGGCTGTGAGTCTGAATAGATCGGTCAAGTAAAAAGATGGTTTTACCTCATTCATTCATTTTTATCTTTGCATTCTTCCAGGCAAAGTGCTTATATTTACATGTTCTTAAAAAAAGTTCTGTTTTGGCAGATCCTGCTGTTATTTTTTTTGTTTGTTTGTTTAAAAGAAATGGATTTTGGAGGTAGGTAGATAAGTGTAGTGTAGAGCATTAAAGGTTTGCATAAATCTGGTTTTGTGAAGTTTCAGTAGGATATTGACAGGGTGTGTATCTTGTCAACTCTTGTCAACCTATCTGTAGAAAAAAGTGAACTGGCTGACAGGCTTTGTTAATAATAGTATTTTAGGGACTACAGTGTGACAAATACAAGGCAGTTTGGCTTGTAGAGTTAAATGTTAAGCAATCTGGATTATTAATGAACATTCAGCAGAGAAGAGCACGCTTTTTAGCTGCTGTCTCTGTCAAGCTTGAATGCTAGTAACCATATTGTGCTCTACTCTTCGAGAGAGGCTTTTCAAGTTTTTATTAGTTTTGTGGCACGTGGGGATTGTCAAAGTAGATCAGATAAAAAATAGTTTGAGCTAAACATTTCTAGAGGGCTGGTAGTTCCAGAGGACTTTATTATGCCCTCAATTTTTCCTTTCTATGTTCTTTCTCATTCTGAGTTTTCTTACAGAAGAAAAATAGAAAAGTCTGAGGCTCTCAAAAAACCAAACCGAAACAAGAGTTCCCAAACCTGTTGGATGTACTTGGAATTTCAAAAAGCATACTCTCAAAAGTATTTGTAGCCAGAGTCAGCTTGTCAGAGCCAACGTACCTGGATCTTACTTGATGGTTTTACAAGTAGACACATTTCTCAGTATTTAGTAAACTGTATTTTTGAGATTTATGTAATATTTTCTCTAGGGAAGTATTCTGAGCCCAGACTTGTGGACCAATGAGTCCCAGTGTGGCTGTCCATTCAGTCCCTGCTGAATGGGGCTGTCTCAGGCTGTGAGAAATTAAAGGAGGTGGGGCATGGATAATCCTTGTAGAGTCTGGAAGCAGGCTGCACAGTGGATTCAGCCAAGATAAGAGCTAGATGTCAAGAATTCTGCTAAGAAGTTGGCCTGGGACCATGCATCTGGAGCACTCCAAAGTATGCAGCAACTCCTAGAAAGGCTGAGCTCTGCCTTTCACCATTAACAGCCACAAGGGACAACATCTGGTAGAAAGATCTCTCTTACTTGCACAGGATAAAAGCATAGCATATTGTTTGTTGTTGGATAGATTTTGAATGCTAGTGAACTCTTAAAAAATAATCTTGAATAACAATTCTAATAGTTTTTTGGAATGTTCCTGTGTGGTTTTGGACTAATTAAAAACAATACTTTTGTCTAAGTCAGTAAAGTGGGTAACCAGTGTCTAAGCAGTTAATGAGTTTGATAAGTTCAAACCTTGAATATGACTCCATGAAGATTTCAGTTTACAGTTGGTCTAATGTGTTCTTAAATTTTATGCAGGGACTCCTAGATAACTGAAGTGCTTTGCTGTGCTAGCAGAGCACCGCTCAGCAGTGTTGCCTGAACTGCTTAAGAAAACCAGTATTACAAGAGAGAGTACAGGGCTTCATCTGGAGCCTCACAGGAGTTCTCCATAAATAATTATATCGGTGTCAATCTTCAATAGCCTTTTAACATAAATGACATAATTTTAAGTTGGAAGAGTTATAGTGATCTATTGCCTAAGTCATGTTTAATTCTCAGGATATACACCTGCTACCTGTAATCATAGTGGATTTTAGGATACCAAAGAAGTGAAAAAGAATGGATATGGGGACTTCATCTGTTCTAATCATGGACCATGGTATAAGGACTACTGGCCAAGGTACGTGTGTACCAGTTTGGGTCAAATCCTGCTTAGTTCTGTTTCCATGGGATTGAGATCTTCCTGACACTTGTCTCGCAGTTCATAGCTAGGATTTCAGGGGTGAGTGAAAATGTCTCATTGACTTCAGTAGGCATTGGCCTGGGACTTGGATTATTAACTGCAATCATGAGGAGGGGGGCCAGGTGACCTGGATTGTTTGGCAAAGGTATTTTGGACTATTTCAGCCTGACTACAGATCTGCTTTTCAATGAAATGAGAGTTAAAAACAAGTCTCTGCACTAAGAGATAGACACACATGCAAGGAACTTAATGTGGCCTATAAAGTCTTTCTAACCCAGCTTCATAACTCTTCTCTGAGGTGAGCAGTATTCAACAACAAAAAGCACCAATTTTATTTGGAACGTGTGTACCTTTGGGGCTGAGTTAAAGTTATAGGAGAGGAATGATGCTAGTAGCTATTTGCTGTGGTGGGTGATGTCCTAGAGCAGTGCTCTTCCTTGCTAAAAACATTTTGCCATTGAATAAGTCTAAGATGGAAAATAATTAATATGGTGATGTCCTTAAATTTGATGATACCTTTAATAAGAAAAAATATTCATATATAGGTGCATATTTGAAATATACATATAGGTTTTACATATATAAATTTGTTAAACTTCTTTTCTTCTTTAAAGCCTCAGAGATCTTCCTCCTGGGAGATACTGACATTCCCCTCATATTAGGTGGATTTACCGCAAGGAAAGCTAGAGGAAACTTAAAAGTGTCCGGTTTTATTTAAAACCTTGGTGGTCTTTAACGGCTGCCCCACAGTTCCAGCCTGGTACAAACTTAAACAGAGCTCTTTGTTGCTCTTGAATGTGACATAATCCTTTCATCTGGCATGCTGAATGAAGTATGCACATGGCTTTTTTGCTACCCCTGCTGGGCTGCCTTGTTACACCTTCAGAGCAAACCACCCCCCAGTAAAAAAGCTTGGACTCTGTCATCCACCCTAATGCCAATAAACAAGAGATAACCATGGCATCTTTTGGTTTTAAAATGCTGCTGCTCGTTAAACTTGTGTGTTGAGGAAGGAAACGGTTTCCCACATCATTGTTTCTTGCAGATACAGATAGAGAGTACATTTTTTTGTTGTTTGCATGTTTGCTAATTTGAAGCTCTTTGAAGAATCCTACAGGGAGATCAAAGACAAAAGATTAGAACGTTTTTAATAAAGTGAAGAAGGATCAGGTTAGATCAAAGGGACAAGCTGACAGGAAATAAGTAGGTGCCGTTGTTGGCTGACACTTGCATGCTGTAGGGTGATTTCTGTGTTAATGTGAGGTCAGAAGGAGGATTGCTTTACATCTTATTGTCTCCAGACTTTGCTGACTGGGTGTGTCTTTGTACTTCGCTTTAATCTCAAAAATTAAAACCCATAAAGTCACAGTTTGGCTTAGCCACATTATTTTTCTAGTTATTTAGCTTTGATTTTGAAATAAAAATAAAATTTGGAACGCACCAGCAGGGTATGGCGGTAATTAATTGGCCTGCAAGGGGATTCAGCTACAGCAATATTCATTATCAGAGGCACTGGGCCTCAGTCACCCCCAATGTCATTTTGCTGACTTAAAGGGAATTAAATCTTACCCACTGTCTCAAGAGGAAATGTGTTTTATATATATATAATGAAGCCTTGTGTGCTCACAGGTTGTACCACTGTAATTAAACCAGTACAATGAAATTAATATGTGCCCTTCAATTTCAATGCAGTTTTATTGGTACAGAGCTACTAATTGGATGGAGTTTATTTCTCTGAGAGATCAGAGTGACAGCACTAACTGGAACAGGCTCACTGGTCTCCTTGCGATCTTCAGCGTGTAGGTTGTGGTGGATGCGTGGCAGTCTTTGGCTTCCTGGCGTATGTACTTCAGAAGTAAGGTGCTTTATGAAATACCTTTCCAATAAGAAATTGCCCTTCTGTGTGATCCAGCGAGAAGCTAATTTGAAAGCAGCCACAGGAAAATAAGCCAATTTCTTTACTATATGATAGGTGATTTTTGCAGTTGCACATAGCTTGATCTCCCCATGTATTTTCACAGGTGAAGAAAACAAATGCTCGAGAGGTTTGTGTGACTTTGTTTCCATTAGTGGGAAACCTCCTCTGCCTAAGAAGATATTTTCAGGCAAAGGTGCAGGATTGGGCCCAAAGAAACAATACTCGTTTAATTCCTCAAACAAAAGGGCTAGTAGCATTAGCTTTCTGCTCTACACAAGCACATGCACAATTCCTCCTTCATTATGGGGGCTTTCTGCTGCCCTAATGCAGAATGGCCCTCCAATGGTTAATAAGGTTATTCGATGTGGTGCAAGCAATAATTGTCTTTGTCCAGTCATGGTAAATCAAAATAGCAGATTTTTCTGTGGCTTTAACAGAAAGAGCTGTGCTCAGCCCCTTGTTTATTACTGCAATAGAGGTAATAATCAGACTTCATGAGAGAAATGTATTTTTATCTTATTTTGTTATTTTTGTCTTGCAGTCAGTTATGTAAATGAGCAATGACTCTACAAAACCAAAGGAAAGTATTCAGTAAAATAAAGTTACCTAAACTGCATGGGGCAAAGTAAAACAAATAGGAATAGAAGGTTAGTTTGCATTTAGCAAATTGAGGGATGTTTGTGTGCCTCAAAGGTGTGTTAGAAACAGGACTGGGTCTGACTAACACGCAGCAGTGGAGGAAAAGCATTGCTGAGCAGAGCTGCTCTCTCCTGCTGTACATGGCTCTAAGCCAACACTTCTCATACTGCACTGCTGCTAGTACACATGCCTTATCTAGGGTTCCTGATTAAAAGGTGCATGGCAGATTGTGTGCAGGGCTGCTGTCCTGGATGCAGTCAGGATCCAGTTTCAGGAGAGGTGACCCTAGGGGTACAGTGCTATTAAGCCAACAGCTGAGAATTGCATAGGGGAAAAAGATAACCTGGTTTTATTTTGAACATTGTCTCATTTTCTGTATTTGGTCACATTTCATGGAGCCTCCTGGGCTGCCAGTCTGTTACTTTTCATGATTGGTAGGCTCTAAAATTTTTTCCAAGTTAGGAATATGCAGCATTCAGACAGAAAGAAGACATGAAGGCTCCTCAAATAGTCAAAGTGCTTCTGTATGGCAACTGTGACAGCAGATCTGGAGACATCTACCTCTGCAACCACACGTTCCCTGTTGTCTTCCTTAAAAGACTTGGCTTCAGTTGGGATATGCCCTGATATGTTTCTCTAAGCTTTCAGATTTAAAGTGGCAGGCAGGTCATTCTTTCTGGGATTTATTTGTCTAGTTAAAACGCTGGATTTTTGCCTAAGTTTCAGACATTGTGTGGAGCTGTTCTACCATAAAATACAGTCACTGGAGAAAGGCAGATGCTGATTGCAAAAATGAGTAGTGATTGGGTAGTAGAAAAATAGGGATTCAGGGAATCTCAACAGTGGATAGAAATGTCTAAATCCTGCTGAAGTTGTAAGGATATTAAAGAGCCTAGCTGGACAGAGGTGCAGGAAAAAACAGGCCACGTCCAAAATAGGAAGATCTGGAGTTGTAAGTTTATTTAAATTTGTGTAATCTTTTAATATATCCAACACCATAAACCTACAGGCATTGTGGGAGTACGACAGGACTGGAATGTAGCAGAAATTCAGGGTACTCAAAGCAGTCAAACAGTATGAAAGGAAATGGAAGAAAAAGGGAGCCCTTTAATGGACTTTGCAGAATAAAGATTAACAATTCAGGGAGAGGTGCAAAGGGGAGAATGAGGATGCTGACAAAGTGTTATGGTAACAGAAAATTCAGTGATGAAACGCAGAATTCCCTGAGGGAATCATAAATCAGCTTTAGTCTACAAGGTATGTTGGTTCCTAAATCAGCAGGAGTCTGGTACCTAAATAGCTTTGCAGTCTAGTCCCAGATGCTTTACTTGGGACTTTTTGCTTCCTTTTAGGTTTCATGTGGTTTTAAATTTAACAGGGCACTCGTTTCCTTTTGAACCAAAGCATGTTAATAGAGTCCTTAATATATTCATAAAACGAAGTCTTGAAGGGTAGCTTGGGATTTTTCAGAGTTCTGAAATGCTAAGTGCTTTAATATAAAGTAGAAAGCATTAAGAAACGGTTGAAAAATTACAGGGAGCATCAAGCTGAGACTGAATAACTTTGGGAAGTTTGGCTTACCCTGTGCTTGAAGCTTTAATGGCTCTTTTTGTGGTTCATTAGGTGTGGGGCTTCAGTGGTAGCATACCAAGAACAAATAATTATGATCCAAACACAGATACAGCAGTATACTTGTTGATTAATACATCAGCAAAGGGGGATGTTCAGTTATCCTGTGTGGACAGAGATGAGAGGGCTGGAGCAGAGCTGCTGGAGGAGCAGCCTGTGTCTGCCAGGTAGTAATGCTGGTTTCTAAATCCTGTTCTCACTGCACCAGGCTCCCTCCTGCTCGTTGAGGCCTTTCTTGTTCCCTTCTGCTGGAAAGAAATTTTGAACATTAATTGATGAGAAACTTTGGATCTAAGAATCTACAGGGTTTTCAAAGAAAACAGGACTTGGCAAAGCTTAAGGTTTAAAACATAGCTTGTGGCAGGGCACCAATGCCTCAGCTAGTGGTACATGTCTATAATGTCTCTATGTAAGTTTTGAGATGACTTCTGAAACTGCTGTGCATTCACTCTACAATAACCACATGCAGCACCTGCTATCTCTGTTTAAAAAATCTTCATCATAGTAAATTATATTTGGCCCAAGTGACACATGAAACTGAAGGAATGACTGGATGATAAAATGTTGTTCTTGGCCTCAGTTTGAAGGTGAATTTGTCACCCAAGGTGGTTTGTGAGAACAAAGCTGAGGGGCATTTAAAACTAAGTACAGCAAGCTGTATGATGAGCCTTTTTTTAACAGGATATCGTGGTGTCTAGGAGTGAAATAGTGTCGGGCTAGAAATTAACCCAAAGTGCAAAGGGAATTTAGGGAAGAAATAGCATGATTATTTGATCTCAGATTTGGAGAGAATGATTTAAGAAGAATTTCATTGAACTTCCTGACTCTAGAAATCAGCTGCATTTCTATATCTTTTCGAGAAGATAGTGTTTCCAGAAGCAAAATATTTTGTAGTGCTAAGATCAAACACTGGGTCTTTCAGGACTCAAAGATTAACTGAGTACCATTACTCCCTGCAAAACCTAAGGGTGCCCAATAGAAAACTGCTCAAATACAGAGCAGTTTCATTCTACTTTTCATTGGTGAGTGTCCTGGTTCCCCAGGAACAGACCCATGAGCCAGCCATGGCAGGCAGGCCATGAGTCAGCTGGGAGATTCAATAAAGGCAGCTGACCCTAGCTAAGTCACCGGTGTATCCCACAGCACTTCATCATGTTCATTGTAAAAGGAAGGAGTTCACTGAGGGTGGAGTTCTTCTTCCTGGGTCTCCTCCCTCTTGGCCTTCTGCTGCTGATCCTAAGGATGAGGCTGAGTATAAGCTTGTATACTTTATGTTGGTGGTTATATTAGCTTTGTTATTTCATTAAATCTGTTTCTACTTCAATCCACAGGGCTTCTCCCTTTTTTCCCCTGATTCCCCTTCTCAGCTGTGGAGGGTCATTGGGTGGTAGAGCAACAGTGAGTCTATAAAACGAGCCAGTATGTAGCAGGATAATAGATACAGAAGGGCAAAACTGGGAAGGTCTGTTTCTGAAGAGGTGGCAACCCCAACTTGTATTGGGGTAGAAAGTAGAAATTCTGGAATAGTTTTTACAGAATTTAAAAAAAAAACGAACAACTGAAAAATGTGTTTGGGACTATCAACCTGAAAAAGAGTTCTAATTTTGAAGTTTGTATGAATATTTAAAAATGCAAAAGAAAATTTACCTTTGAAGTCACAAATACTAAATTTCAGTGTTGTATTCTGCGTCATCTGGTCCAAATTCTGCTCAGTGAGTTCAGGATTATTCTCTCTGTTACTCTGCAGTATTCATCTGAAATGGACAGAGGATGGGAGAGAAGAGACATGAGTATCTTATTTCCAAACCCTGGCAACCTTCACTGGGGCAGTGAGGAGGCAAGGTCCCCCCCAGCACTGGGAAAGTGTGGAAGGGGATGGCAGGCATGGGGCAGCCCTGCCTTGCAGTAGGAGCCCTGGTGTTTGGTTGAGCCCTGGGGGTACGCAGGGTTGCTGAAGAAGGGAGTGCAGCTGTGCCAGGTCCTGTCTCCAGGTGCCACGTGGCCACTGTGGAGAGGCAGCAGGGAGGCCATGCTCTTGTATTGCAGCCATGGTGATCGTTCAGCCAGAAAGCAGCCAAATATTTCATACCAAAATTAAGGTAATGAGAAGTCTATAAAAGCTGACACAATTCCAGGTAATGAGCAAAATTGCAAGCCAGAGGTGGGGGAGACCCTCTCCATTAATACATTTCAGGGGGATTGGCTGTATTTTTTTCCCCCCACAGTCTGAGCTCAGTCTGGAGCATGCGGTGTGACTGCTGCTTTCATCATCTTGCCTTTTCTCTCGATCAGGTGTTTATCTCCCTTCAAGTGTTGATATAGTTCAAAGTAAATTTAAGCCCCAGCATTAACTCTAGACTCAAAACAGTGCAGTTATGTCAGTGGTATAAATGAAGGGTTTACAGAGACAAGAGATATTACTGTTTTAATGCTGGCAATGGAGCTGACTCATATTCCCTGTTTTGAAGCAGATTTTGTATTTCTGCAGAAGAAAACTATTAAATGCATGCAATTTCTGTCCTTCCTAATTATATTTCTTGTCAAGCTGTGCTATGTAACTTAATCTAACTTTACTAAGCCTGTCATTGTGCCGAGAACATCAACATTAACAACACTAAAACTTGGTTTTCATGTTCTTCATCCTACAGTCTCACCCATAAAGATGGGATTTTGGGTTGGCATAGAGCCTGCTAGTTTAAATGCATTTCTTTGTGTGCGTAATGCTTTGATTGGGCAAATCAGTGCCGTGGTCAAGGGCTGTATTTGCTAGGATTCACTTGGAGTAGGAAATATGTCTGTCAGATCTGCAACATATCTTGCTTTGCCCACGAGGCAACTGACTGCACTTTGACTCTAAGAAAGATACAGATTATCTCTCCATGGGAAATCTTTATTTTTTCCTTAAAAAAAAAAATCACTGTTACATACTTTTTTCCCCTTATCTGTATTTACTTAAGAGTCTCATTAGCTGTATTTGATGTAATTGTCATTTGCTAAATTAAACTGGTCTCGAATACCTATGTTGGTGTGGCTAGGGGAAAAACAAAACAAAACAAATCCTTTAGCAAATCAGAGTTATATTTTGGCATTCTTACGCTTCTGCCTCAGAAGTAAAACATTAACGTTAGGTGAAATGGAGCACATTGCCTAATATGTTAATTAGGGAGACAGATAATCACTAACTTTATTAAAGCTCTGGAGAATGATCCAGGATTATAGAAAAAACAATTCTCACTTTTGGACATATATTTCTATATTTTAAAATCACACAAGTGCCTTGTGAATGGGATTTGAAAAATAGATGCAACAGTCTCAATTTTGAAAAGATGTGTACAGCTCTGACAGAATACAGGATTCCACTCTTTAGGATAAGCTTGCTGAAATATTTGAACTGTTTTCTCCAGA
Organism: Podargus strigoides; assembly: GCA_028020825.1. NCBI lineage: Eukaryota > Metazoa > Chordata > Aves > Caprimulgiformes > Podargidae > Podargus > Podargus strigoides. Next base: position 12,831,480 of record CM051630.1, read on the forward strand.
AAATTTTAAATAAAACCTTACTTTTTTCAATGGCAAAATAAACGGGGTTTTTATAGTTTTGGGTGTTTTTTTTTTTAAAAAAAAAAAGGAATAGTTGGACTTGGTGTCATATGGCCACTGTCCCAGGCTGACCGTGGTCCTACATAGGAGTCATTTTCTGTAGGGCAGTGAGACTGGAGAAGCGCAAGTTTGGAGAAATGTTTGGGTTTTAGCAGGCATTTCTTCAGCACACCCCATTTTTTTTTGCTTTTCCTAAGTTTTGTCTCTCACTGATCAGAGAGACTCTAGTCAATGTGGAGCAGGAACTCCAAAACCACCAGCAACCTGTGACAGGTCTCACCTTGAGGAAAGGGAGCAATTCCAAAGGATGGTGTCTTAACTAGTAGTTGCTTACAAGCTCTACTTTGTTTGGAGGGGACAAGAGGGAACTTGTTTACAGCTTAGCTAGAGGTTTAACTTTCTCTTTCTAAAGCTCATGGAAAACTCACAAATATTCTCTGTTTAGAGCTTTCCCTTAACTTCACATTGAAGGAAAGGAAACAATTTTGGAAATCCACCAAAGGGTTTTCAGAAACAAAATCAAACAAGGCAACCCAAGCCCAGAGCTTTCCAGCTTCTGCCAGCACACTGCTGCTTGTGTCTGCCTTTTTCCCACAGTCTGCTATTTCAGAGATCATCAGATTTTTGCAGGGATAGCTGCTAATCTTCTCAGACCTAACACTATCACATGGAAGATGCTCATATACATTCCTCTAATGTTGCACCTTCCTCTTCTGCTTTGCTTTCTGGAATTAAGGCACTTGTGGTGAACTCATGGTATTTGGTTTAAGGAGTATTTAGTAAAGTCAAATCATGCCTTTCAAAGCTGGAAACCCAAAGTTAGACTCCCAAATCCATCTTGGGGCTGCTGCTTATGTTGGCTGGTTTTCAAGAGTGTGGAGATGCCTTTGACTTCAGTGGTGGCTGGTGAATGCAAAGCACTATAAGAAGTCAGGCATCTGCTTTCAGAAATGTGGGCACTTGTTTCAGGCACTTTTGGCAGGATGGATGTGACAATGATGCTTGTGTAGAGACTTAAAACAGAATCAAAGTTTTCCTTGAATCAGAATGGGGGACAAAATTGGAAAATTATATGCAAATGTAAGATAGAAAAATACCATTTTGAAGTGAAGCCGAAGCTGTAGGTTTTGCATAACTGGAATTTGAAGTACATGCTGAAATATAGGAAACATGCTGCATTTGTCCACTAAATGTGCTTTTCTTCTTGTCTAGGATTTAGCAGGTTTTCCTGTGTCTGAAGACTGCAGGTGTGATTTGCTCTGGTTTCCAAGGGAAAACCTATGCTTCTGGCTGGAGAGTCCTGTGTCTTGTTTGTGCATTTTGAAAGGATAAAATAATACTCACTGACATTTTTATTTTTTACAAGGAAAGGTACAGCTGTCTGCATGTACTGTGGAACAAAGGTTTTGTTGCTTTTTTTCCCCCCTAATAAGTTGATAGATGAATCACATATTCTCTTGTACTCTGCATTTCCTGTCTTTTTGTAAAACATTGCTTTTGTAGGTACATGTGATGTTTGCTTAGTGTGCAGAAGACAGATGAGAGAGGAGAAAACTGACCATGAGACACTGAATGTTTTAGACAGTTGCTCTGTATAGCTGCGTTACTATGAAAGGAGAGATTATCTTGACATGTGCTGGTTTGATTTTAAATAGTAGTAGGTGTTTCTTAAGAGCCAATGGGCATATGATGTTAAACTGGATCTGGACAAAAGCAAACAGGCTTTCTCCTTTGACAAGCTTATAGTCTCATTAGGGTGAATTACCCAGTACTGAACTCCCTGTTTCTGTGATTAGATGTTTATTGGGATTCAACCTAATTAGTTTAAAGCTGGCTTGGGTGTCTCTACATTACACTTGTTTCTGTACTGACGTGGAGATGTAGTCTAAAGTCTTCATTTGAAATCCATTAAAGTCAAAGCAGCTCTTTCTGTTGGTTCAATGAGCTTTGCAACAGGCTGAAAACACATCAAGAGTACAGTACAGAAAATAGAGCTCAGCAGCACAGCCCAGGCCTGGCATGTCTATTGGGATGTAGTGCTGTGGGGAGGGTGCTGGGAATGTGGGCACAGGGTGCCATGGCATGGGGACAGCAGGCTGAGGGGCCAGGCCAGGGAGCCAGTGAATGGGGCTTGAGTATAATGGAAAAGCACAGCGAGCAGAGGGAGAGAAATCAGAGAAATGAGGGAAGACTTCTGAGGAGTTTTGCCAGTGTGAGAGAGACTTGGATTTTGTGTGGAGGAGGGCAGAAGGGCAGTCTGGCACAGCTGAGGCAGCACCCAGTGGAAAAGCGCTCAGCCAGCATTTCTGGGAGAGGCAGGCAAGCAAAGGCAGGGCTGACAGCGTGCCATGAACGGCACTACAGAGAAGAGTCAAAGGAGGTAGAAGCTTGGTGAGGGAGTAGACAGCACAACCAATTTGGTGGTAAATATAAATTCTTCCCTTTCCCGGTGCATGAAGTGATTTGCTGCAACTGACATGCTCTTAAAAGAAATCCAACCTGACAGGAGTGGGGGAGCAGCAGGTGAGCCCCAGGGGCTGGAACAGACAGTTGCTCTTCAGACTAGTGGAGACATGAACATGCTAAGGGGTAATACATTTCCAAAAAAAAAAATCTGAAAAAGCATAGCAAGCATATTTTAGGGCAGGATGGAATGTTTGCTCAATTAACTAGTCAAAACAGGATTTCTTTGTGTTTCTCACAGCGCTGCAAAGGGAACTCCCTTTATAAGAATCAAATTCTTTGCTTGTATCTTCATTACCTAACATATGCCGTCTTCAGGAGCTTTACTAGCACTAGCTGATCCGACTCTCTGTTGTGGAGTAAAGGAGCTCTATTTTCTCCTGACCTGACTGGATGCAGAAACAATAGGGGGTGAAATTAGGCAGCTTGCTGAAAACCTCCAGAAGAGTTGCTGTCACAGTGAACATCACAACTGTGTTCTGTTCATGTAGGTAAGACCATAAGATTAGAATGAATCACCTTTTCATCAATCCTTGCCTGCTGTCACCCTGTCGGAGTTATGCCTTGAAAGTTCAGAATGGTCTTCATAGCACCCACTCCACATGCTTCTACAAACCACAGGTTGCAAAACACACCCTATAACAGACTTAAAACTACTAATCTTATGTAAAAGATCAAAAGCCACAAACTGCCACGTCCCTGTGGTAGAGATCTGGAGTAAGAGCTTCATTCTGCTCTTAGATCTTTGCATTAACATGGAACTTGTTAAGTGACATTCCCAGATTATCTGAAAAGCAAACTATGCACGACAGTACACAAGACAAAACAATTATTGTCATGTTTCTTAACAATCTGATCTGAATTAAAAGCTTTCCTGATTTTGCCTAGCCCTGTGCATCAAAGATGTTTAATACCATAAAGAGGAGGAATACCCTGACTGTACCTAATGTTTGCTTCTTCAGGGAAAAGGTATCAATTTTCCTTCTTCTACCACAAGTCCTAAAAAGTCAAGTTATATGTAAAAGGGAGAAATATATACAGTTTCCTAGCCTATTTTGGACAACAGGAATGCAGCATAAATATGATGCAACAAGCACAATCTCCATACATAACTCCATAAAACAGCACATTCAAATCAGACAAGAGCAAACTAAGCAGACAAGCCTCCCTCAGCCTCTCATTTGGTCTCTTGTAATGTAATGGTACTTGATATTGTCTAGTAACTCTCTTCTGAATATTCTCTTTGGGTTTTTTTTTTTTTTTTTTAATTTTCTTCTTGAATGAAGGATATCAGAACCATGGAAATTTTTTTAGGGTTTACACCAACAGAATATGCAGCGAAGTGTCCCCACTTAGCAACCTGGAGATTAAGTCATTTTGGCCATAGTGTTTAATGTGGTGCTAAGGTTGATTCTGGCTTCTCCTGCAGACTACCCCATCACTGAGGGAGTTATGGCCTGCAGTTTCCAGGCCAAATACACAGACTTGTATCTGACTGCTGGCAGTGCACACAGCCAGTTGATCAAGAAATTGATTTGTCTCAGAGCCCTGCTTTTATTATCATTTACCATTCTAAAAGAGATGTGTGTCATCTGTCTTGTCAGCATATAGCACATTGCTGAGACATGAGTCTCCTCAATGCCCAGAGAAGAGCTGTGGACTGATGAATGCAGAGTGATACTGTGCTGAACATCTGCTTGCTGATCACCTTCAAGGTACAGGAGACTTCAAGAGAATAAACACTGCTTTCTGCCGGAGAAGCCCATGCCACATCATGCAGATCTAGGCTGTGTAACTGAGGGGACCTGCTCTGGATCATTCACTGACTGGCTGTAGAGAAGAGCAGCTCTTGCATCAGGTGCAGGGCCAAGGCCAGGAAGCCCTGGAGCCCCTCGCCCTTAGGGGACTCTGGTGTGACCAGGTTGGGTTACTGCTCTGCTGCAGCCTGCAATAAGCTATTTAAACCCTTTATACCTCCTTTTACCCATGTGTTTCCATACGCTATAGAGCTGAAAGTAGACAGAAAAAAAGATGGAATGATGCACTACTGCTGTATGTTTTAAGAACTGAAAGTAGATATAAAAAAGGACGAGATGATGCAGTACTGCTGCAATGAGGGCAATATCTAAAAATGGACATATTACCTTCTCTGTTAACAGTCTATTGAAGTCTGTACTCTTCAGAACTGAGGTTTTAGCCTCATTCCTGCTGTACCACAATGACCAGGATGCCTAGGAGGCAGGAGACTGAGCTAGAGTGCAACTGGAGACTGAAGGCCGACCTGTACTGTTACATGCTCATTATAGTCCTCAGGCCTGAGGCCTGTAACCATTTTTATATACAGTTATATTCTGTATGTAGTCCTGCCACATCTCTAAAACAACTTAAGCTACTGCTGACTAGAGCCAAGTCCAGATTGTTATCAATGCCATGCGAAACTGTGAGGCTGAGTGGTGGCTGCTGACTGACGAGGTGATAGTATTGTTGCTGTAGCGACTACACATTAGTAAAGAAACATTTTTGGTGTCATTTTTGTCTGTAGAAATCCCAGACAATACAGCATAGTTCAATGACTGGCCAGGGATGTGCAGAACCCCTTGCTTGTCTTGGTTTTCGGTGGTTGTGTGGGGTTTTTTCCCCCAACAATGCGGGTTTTGACTTTACATTAATAAAAACATGGGTGCTTTTGCCACCAGCAAGTGAACAAAATGTCGTATGGAGCATGATAACAAAGAGCCTGGAGCAGGCTGGCTGGTGTTTTCCTTCCCTAGTACAGCAGCAAACAAAACCGTGTGTCTATGGCTAGAGTCTGATGTTGAGTGCTTGCAGAGGGCACACAGGGAATGGTGATGGAGCAATCAGCCTACACTTTGGGAATCCCATTTTCTTCCATTTAGTTTAATTCTGTCCTTCAGTCCTTAGGACTGTAGCGGCCACAGCTGTTTGATATGTGGGCAATCATAGGCCTTGTTAATGCTGGTGAGTAAGGTAAATGCTTTCTTTCACAGAAAGCAGAAAAATAAAAATCTTGCTAGAGGCATAGCAGAAAGCACTAGGCAGCTGGAGGCAATAGGATGAGCTGAAATCAAGCAGGGGGGGGCTGGAGAATTTCTCTGGGAGTGGTGGAAGGCATATGGAGCTGCAGCTGGGTGGGTGGGTGTGCGCAGCAGGGGGAGCGAAGGTAGGGGGTGAGAGAAGAGGTTCTGGGCAGAAGCAGAGACAGGATTTTCTGACACAGGCCTGACTAAAAGGTAAGCAGCTGTTTGTTGTTATTAGCAACGGGTATGATATCAGAGCTGGGTTTTGCTATGTACCCTTTAAATAAGCACCAAAAAAATACCTGATTCCTATTTTGAATTTCTCACTCTGGAGTGGTGCAGCCCAGTGCTGAGAGGTTAAAGACAGACCAAACCAGATATAGGCAAAATTAACTTTTGTAAATAGAAATTTCTTCAGGCAACACAGATTTTAGAAAGTAAACAATTAAGCAGTTGACTGTCGTGTTGGCTTGGGAGTTTCTTTTTAGTGGAAATTCTTCTAGAACTGGCAATTATTTTGATGTTATAGTCTCACAGATAAGCATGGTTGGTCCTTCTTCTCTCTGCTCCACCTAAACACAACTCGTACACAGATATGTAACATGGCTTAGCCTCAATTCATTCAAAAGTGAGAGAAGTTCCCAAAGTCCACTAGCTACAGCATGGGAAATATGTAAGCCTTTCTTTAATTTAGAAGAACACCATCCTAGTAATGCTGTCTGAAGACATAAAAAAACTTATTTATGGTCTTTGTTTTGGCTTCACTTGAGGATTCCAATTTTTAGATATAATTTCACTAAGGGAAACAGTGGCTTCTAGTTGTGGCCACTTGACAGCTGCTCTGTGTGTTGTCCAAGAAATATTTTATTGTTTCTTTGATTTGATAGAACCTTTCAAATTAACCTAAGTTTGAAGATTATTTTTTTTACTTGTTTTAATATATTTTAGTTTCTTTCTGGTTTGCATTCCTTCTGACGCTGCCCTGGCTACCTTTATAAACATCTGAACAGTTACTCTGTTTTCAGATACAAAGAACAATAGCACCTCAAGCGCAGTGAAAACACCAAATATTGATCTGTCCCTTGAATGCCAGAAAAGCTCAGCAGGAGGTATACAAAATATTTCTGAAAAATGATAGCTTATCACCTGCAGACCTGGAGATTGCTGTCTATTATTACAAAGAGTTGCTGGGGGGCAGGGGGGGGGGCTCCAGTGACCTCCAGCCTTCAGCTATTTGTGTCTTTTCCAAGGCAAAGAGAAAAAATCTCAACCCCCTCCACAATGTTTGCATTCACCTCCTGTGTGTTTCACCTAAGTTTACAGAGATGCACTGAAATACGTCAGCTGCAGTGATTCAGCACTATCAAAATTTCACAGCGGTGGTGGAACCTGATGCATGAGCTCTTTCAGAGTAAAGATTTGGCTGGCTTGTTTACACTCTTGCAAATATCCCTAGAACTTAATCAAGTGGCGTGGGTTTTGGAGATGTGACTCTTGCTATACAATGTTATTGGGTTCCTGTTTAAAACCAAGCTGCACCTGAGTGCTAATTTGTGCTGTGTGCTCTGATGTGCTAATTATTTCCCTCATAAAAACATGTTTACATCACCCTGGGGATATTAGAAATGTTAATGCTGCTTTTCCAGTCAAATTTGGCCCCATAGTTACAAGGGTTTCTATTTGCTCTCCCTGGTTTGTAGGGTGGCAGTGGCCGTGCATCACTGCTGAGAGGGCACACGCAGCCTCTCAGGCCACCACAGGAAGCTGGGGCAGCTGGAAGAGTCACTGTGATCTCCAGAATCATCCTTTTTTTGGGAAATAGAGACTACTTCTATTTTGGCTTTTGCTTTCTTTTGGACAGTTCATGTGTGGTCCCAACAGCCCAGTGTTTGAACCCTGAGCTTGTGGTGGAAGGTGAAAGAAGCAGTGATGTGTGAATGGTGAACCTGCCACGTCATGCAGTGTGCTGGAGAACGCCCATACCAGACAGCCCTTTAGCATCGTGCTTGCGGGACTCCAGTGCAATGTCCCTGCATGTTGTGGAAATGGGTGGCACAGCACTGAGGTGGCAATGCTGTTCCATGGTGTCACAAAGGTTTTCTGTCCTGCCTTTGCATCTTTTTTTGTTGTGGTCATGAGGCTGTAGTGAGCAATAGTATCTCCCAGTTCCCCTCTTTACCTTCATAAATCTGGGTGACAGCTGTTACAACAGTTCACCAGACATTAAATTCAACTGCAATAGCTAACCTCAAGTTTTGTATGGGTACATGGTGGTGTTCAGTCTGTGTGTGTGCCTGGTTGGGGTATGGGGTAGGAACTGTTGCCAGACCTTGGCTATCCTAGAAGGCTTTTGGATGAAGAAAAGGCGTATTTTTTAATTTTTTTTTTCCCCTCACAGGAAGAGATATGAAATAGAGACTTCTAATTTAACAACTGTGAATTGAAAATGTGGTGGCTGTCCCTTGTCCCACTCACAGGAAAGGTGGTGATACTCTTGGTCTTTTTTCTGGAGAGAAAATGGGTGGAAGGCAGTATTTGGGGTGGGTGCAACTCTGTGCTTGGTAGGGAAGCCCACCTGATGAGCACAGGGACAAATGAGAGCTGAGCACAGCTGAACTGGCTTTCCTCAAATGCTTGCAAGACTTAAACTTACCAACACAGAAGGCAGGCTTGAGTGACCAAAACGGTCAATCTCCATCTGTGACATAAATCCGCATAAAATTACATTTATTTATTTTTTTTTAAGCTTCCAAGGTTAGAAATGTTATCTATCAATGTAAGTTACATAGGAAATCTCTTCCAGATCCTGTTTCCTTTTTATGCTGTACTGCTAGGTATGCTCTAGCTACTTTCACATTCAAGGTGACATCTATGTTCTGTTGCCTTTAGTACAGAATTAGGTAATTTGTCTTTTTAAAATGTCACATCAGTTACTATCACAGCTCTGGCTTTGTCATGTTGTTCTGGTTTGGCTTCCTCAGTCCACTTCAATACACCCACTGCTTATACCTGTGCTGTTCTTAGGACTTTCCTAACATTTCACTCAAAGTGCTAGCCTGAGTTAGCCATCTATGTCAAATATGGGGTCATACTCATCCCTACTGTGATCCACAAAAAATGAATGGAGTACCAAAGCTGAGCTTATCCCAGTATGGTCAGAGTCAGTCACTGAGAAAAGTGTGTTGGTTGTTTTTTTTTCCCAATTGTGGGAAGAGGGTAGTTCAAACAGCTGCTGAAGTACCTCTGACTTGCCTACTGCAATTTTCTAAACTTAAAATTAAAAAACAAACAAACCAATGCCCAGAGCTTCAAATCCATCTATTTTATTTTTTTTTATTTAAACACAAAAAGTACATATTCCCTTGTGGTTATAACTCCCGAGATAATTTAACCCTCCGTTGTACATTTCTTAAAATTTATTTTCCTCTGCTATATAAAAATGATCAGTCCTTGGGTAAATTGCTCTGCGAATTGAAATCTAATTTTTTTCTTCTGTTTTACAATAGAGGGAGCTCTAAAGAAACTTATCTTTCCATAGAAAGAGTAAACAGACTGCATCTTCCAAAGTGCTTGAGAAAAGAGCAACATCAATAAAATGTGACCATTTTAGTTTTCTATTTTCAGCCTGTACAATTCCGCAGCATTTTAAAATGTGGTCAGCTTTGTATATTCAATCACATGATTAAAGAATGCAAACTTCTATACTATTCAACTGAATTTGAGTTCTCCCCCCGCAATGGTGATTGTAGAAGGCTTTTATTGTTCTCTTCAAGTCAGGCTCTATGCAAGCAAAGGTCAGACTGCAGACGTAGTAACTGCATTAACAAAAACACTTGCTAGTAGAGATTGTTTTGCTTGTAAACTGATACAAGGTAGGTTGATTTTTTTAAAAACAAACAAACAGTGCTTTTTTTTTTGTACTCAGGATAAACTGCATGTATTCTTAGACATTTTGTCCATTCTGTCTGTATGTGCAAGCTGCAGGAGTGGGTCTTGTTTTGGGAAGAGGTATTTCGTGAGTGCTTGCTTTGAAGCTTCAGGAGTGTGCTGTACTTGCACAGCAGCAGCTCCAGAGCTGTGTTGAACCTGACACCTCACACAGTGGGAACAGCAGGAAGGCTCTCTGTGATCCTTATCTTGCTAGATATAATTATAAAGCTTAGTTTGAGAGAAGACTTATATCACCACTGCTTGAAGTCTGTTGAAATTATCTTATTTACTTTGATACATTTTGTCCTTAAAATCTTGGTGGGCTCTTTAGTTCACGTGCACAGTGAAAAACCCCAAAACTTTTACTGAAAGAGAGGCTGTAGTTAAACAACAGAAAACATGCAGTGCAAGTGGGGCAATGACTGAGGCCAAAGTGAACAGTTTGGAAAAGAGTAAACCCTGGCCCAGGTATGCTCGTCCAGGCAGGAGGAGAAGGAAAAGTGAATCTGAGTGGTGGGTTCAGGGGAGAAGGGCTGGCACAGCCTCTCATGCCGATCTCTCGTCCTCTGCACTGCTTGCAGGAAAGCTCTAACTGCAAGATGTAACGATGGGGGAATTTAAGACTCCCCAGTTTATCCTGAGGAAAGGCTTAGCCAGGCGAGGTTTTTGACTGTCAGCTAATAAGCTGTTGTGACTGTGACACATGACATCCACTGCATATTTTAAATTCACTACTTCATTGTGCTCAACTGACTTTCAGTTTAATAACACAGAGCTGTTAAGGAGGGAGCAGCAGTACAAAAACTGTAATGAGAGGATAATTTGAAATAGGACTACAGGTGCCTGTATGGCTATGCAAAACTGGTATCTGTCCTGGAGCAGTGTACTCTGTGTACAGCCATTTGTATCATTTATAGGAACTATACAGTTCTCGTAGCCACAAGCCTATCAGCAGGCTTTCAGACAATATTTTCAAAAACATATAGTAAGAAATCCCAGTTGGCAAGAAATTTCTTCTTTGAACTTTTAAAATTATTTCTTTTCAAGACCACAACAACATACAGCTTTGCAGAAATATCAGGTTTGAAAAAAGTCCATGTTCTTTGACCAAAAAACCTCCTTCAATAATTGAAAATAGGAGTAGGCAGAAATCTCTTCCAAGCAGCATGTTTTAAATTTTGATTTGCTGCCAAGGGCAAATGAAGACACCAGGCTGGTGCCTGTGAGAGGCTGTGCAACTGTGGGCTGCCACCTCCTCTCCAGGTGGTGGATGTCAGGTGTTGAGTGTGGCAGCAGGGTCTGCAAACTCTTCCCCACCCCCAGCTATGATCAAGGCCAGCTCTGACATGGGACAGCTGTGTAACCTTGGGTCAGGCTGGTGTGAAAAACAGCTGTGAGGAGGCTTGTTAGGGGCTTTCTCCTGTTGTTCAGGAGTCACATTTAAGCTCAGTTCCCTTTTTGAGCTGCACTCTGTGTGTGCCTACCTGGCTGTGTGCCTTATCCCGACCTTGCCTTGCCTTTTCGGCTTGACCTTGTACCTGCTTCATCACTGCAAACTTGTCTGGTAAGTGCAGGACTGAGGCTGACCCTGGTTAATGCCACTGGACCTGCTCTGCTTGCTCAGAGACTGGGGCACTGTGTTGCTTGCTTGAGAGATGCCTCCCTGCCTTGTTTCGCCCCTGGCTCCCGGCTTACTTCCCTGGGAAGAGGTCTTGCTGCTCCCAGGTATGTTGTTTTTCTCTTTCCTCTGTTGAGAATAAATTGCTCTCTGTTGGTATGAGAGTCCATGAAAATGGACAAGTTTGCTTGTAAGGATGGATTTGTGGAAGTAAATGAAGAGAAATTATTCTGATGGGGTATTGATTTCATCATTAAAAAAATAAATTGTACTGATCCGTGTTCATGGTGCTTTATGTCAAAACGGTAACTTGTGCATTTTGGTGATGTTAAAAAATAAAACCAAGTATGTAGTTGATAATTATGCTGTCAATTCTTCTGACAAGAGGCTGGATCTGTCTTATGATCTAAGAGAGAGAGAGATAATACCATATATTATCATTTTTGTTGACTTAGTGGTTTGAGAACTCAGAGCTGAAAAAGGACAAATAAGCACTGGTAAATATTTCTGCTGCAGGTTTTCTAAGTGAGAAATTTTGCCCTTACTAGGTTGCTTTCCATCATGCCTAGAGCACATCATCCTCAGCTGTGCAAGTTAATGAGCTAATGCTGCCTGTGCCCAGGGAAGGCCTTAACCAGGTTCATGTTTGCAAAATATGTGATTTTTGAAGAGCATGATAAAATGTTCAGATGGTAATGGCAATTTGGTCTAAGTTCAAAAATAATCTCTTAAATCTTAAGGAATAGTATAGTGTTTACTGTCCCCTTAATACAGTTCATGATTTGATAGTAGGTAACTAATTCTTTCATAAAAAGCAGTTATGACATAAAAGGGTACTTTGATGGTAACAAACCTCATGCTCTGGGTCAAAAATCTTCCTCTGTGATTCTGGCTTGTTGCTTGTGGTAGCTTCTTTGGTGGAGTAGGATAGAGGAAGAAAAATATTTCCTGTTGTGTGCCAAGCTGAAGCCTGGCAGAGCTGCTTCATACTCACTCCTCTGTGCAGTGCTGCATCTCAGGCTGAGTTTGCCACCCTCCTCTCTCTGAAGGGCTGTCAGCTGGTGGGGGTGGCAGTCAGGGACCTGTGCTGTTCTGCTTGTCTGCAGGGCACAGTGTTTGAGTCGGTGTCTGAAGGAGGATGTGTGGACCCAACAGCCACAGTCCAGTGTGGAGGGTCCCAACCTCTTCTATTAGTTGAGCCTTACTTGAAACAGATGCTGCTCCTGCTCCATGCTTGGCATCACCCCCTCCCAGCTGGCCCAGAGCTGCTCTGGCCCATCTGACCTTCCCTGCTGGAGACCCTTTCTCCAAGGCTGCTTCAGTGCTTTCCGATGACTCCTCTGCTCTTCTGGCAGCTCTGGGGGTTAAGGCCTAGGACTAAATTTCTGGAAGACTTTGAGAGCCTCTCAGGTGACACTGTGCTACACTCATGGCTGTGGACATTGGGCCAGCCCAGGTGCTGCTCTTGTCCTGTGCCAGGCTGTACCTTGCCTGTGGAAACCCTCTTGTTCTGCAGATACGGAGCAGCTAGCAGAATGGGGACAGTTACAGGATCTAGGGAAATAACTCCAGTGTGCATAATAATTAATAATAATAGATTTACAGTATTGGAGGCTGCTCTTGATTTTCAGCTTTGACAGGTCACTATTAAAGGACCAGACATGTTTTAGAAAGGGTGAGCGTAAACATTACTTCATATCTTTGCTATGAGTACCCGGTGGAGCTCTGCTCCCCCTTCTTCTTATTTTTTCTTTTTCGTTAAGAAAAGAGGAATGTTTTCCCTTTGTGAATAGGTGTAAAGTACTAGCTTGTGCCAAGATGCCTGGTATTTGGCCTTCACACATGCTTGCAGGACATGAGTTGCATGTAAAACAGAAGTGTAGAGAGTTGGGACAATGGATATTGGGGAGTAATTGAAAGATTAAAAAGAAATTGCAGACATTGCAGGGAGACAAAGATTATAATGAAAAGAAAGGCAAGGGAAGGTATAAGGGCAAAACTTTGTAGGGCAAGAGAAGTGTTGCTTTTTTTTCTGGGGACAAATACAGCCATGCAGCTTATCTTTGTTTCTTGGCAAGTACACACTTTTAGTATAACAGGAGCATTGCGGTAGAGTTGTTTGGTAAGAACTTAGGTTAAAAAAAAAAATATCTGTAGTGGTACTGTACCCTGACTCTTCCTGTCCTCTTTATCCCTCTCTTCCCCTTCTTTAATTCTCTGGAGGTAGAGTGATGGAGGGAAAACAGCTACTGGCGCCTAAATGGTTTTCATCCCTCTGTATGAATCTCCTTATTGGAATTATTATTTGAAATCCAGAAAACTGTTTTAGACTTGAGGCCAGTTTGAACCTTCACATTAAGCAAGTGAACAAAATCTCCTCTGTTTTGCGGCTTAGTTCAATAAATAGATGTTCCTGTTGCCCTGTGATGTACTGTGTTCCTTGATCCGGCTGAACAACTACCGCCTGGCAGGTTTTCAACTGAGCTGGAGCTCGTGCGTTACACTCTCCTGGGACAGAAGCGAGAGGCGAGAGTAGGTCAGTGCCCTCACTGTGGATCAGAGCAGTTCGAGCTTGCTTTGGAGTAACTTGAACCCACCCCCCCCTTGATTCATTTGGTGCCTGGTTGCCTAAGAAGTTAGAATCAACTGGAGCTGATACTAGCCCCACTGGTTCTTCAATTTCTGCAGAAAGTGGGGTGGTTTTAATTGCATCATCACACACAGCCATGAGGCTAAGGCTGGACCTTTGTCTCTGAAGTAGAACACCATGATGTTCTGTGTTAAATGGCTGTTACAAAGGATGAGAGTAATGTATGGTCCTAACGTGGTGTCCTAATGATGCAGAGTAGGGAAGGCCAACTCAGTGGCTTAAAAGCTTTTAAAAATAATCAGAACTTGAAAACTAATTGAAGGTGGGGAATTCATCTATGCACAGATCAAGTATTCTCACTGATGTTAATGGACCTTTATCCATTTTTGACACTATAAATTTACTTTGAAGATGAGCTTTAGTGGACTTGCCAATTCCTAAATAGAAAAACACTTTCAGAAATCTTGAATTCTCTAATAATTTATTAATAGAATTTCCCCCCCACAAATGAGCTTATACATTAGCAAAACTTTCCGGGAAAATAAATCATCTTTTACTTCAGAAGATTATAACTTTAGTATTCTTTAGAAACATTAGTTATTCTTCAAAATACCTCAATTTAAAAGGTATTTTTTGTGTTGTTGAACACACTTTTACACCATTTCTTAGGAAGAATGCATAGCGATAGGTCATACCAGATTCTGTCCCAGTGTGAAATCCTTCACAACTATTTTAAATAAAAATTAGTACAAATGTAAACAAATCAAAGTTATTCTCAGGTATATCTGAACAAGAGTTAATGTTTACATTTGTTTGCGTAGAAATTGTTAAACTTCTAAAACCTCAGGAGTATTTAACAAAATAACAATATGCCTAACCTTGGTACCTAAAAAAAATATTATTTAAACTACTGTAATATAATACATGTTATGCTGTTCCAGTGCCTGTGTGTTACAAGAAAAACCCAATGCAACACTTAAATCCCAAATATTCACCCAGAACTTCCTATTCATAGGAACCTTGAAAATGTTTTTTTTGTTTTCTACTGAAAAAAAAAAAAAAAAATCAAGGTTTTCTTTAAAAAATAGAAACGTAAATTTTATGTAGCTGCATTAATAAGCACAATAAAGATTCTTTTAAAAGAAACACCTGCCTTGTAAGAAGGCTTAGAGGAGGCTCCAGGGAGACCTTATTGTGGCCTTTCAAATACTTAAAGGGGGCTTGTAAGACAGGTGAGGACAGACTTTTCAGCAGGGGCTGCTGTGATAGGACAAGGGGTAATGGTTTTAAACTAAAAACAGAGCAGATTCAGACTAGGTATAAGGAAGAAATTTTTTATGATGAAGGTGGTGCAACACTGGCACAGGTTGCCCAGAGAGGTGGTAGAAGCCCCATCCCTGGAAACATTCCAGGTCAGGTTGGGTGGGGCTCTGAGCAACCTGATCTAGTTGAAGATGTCCCTGCTCACTGCAGGGGGGTTGGACTAGATGATCTTTAAAGATCCCTTCCAACCCAAACTATTCTATGATCCTAAGAACTATTTTTGGAAACTGGGATGAGTTTTCAAAAAGATCTACGACCCTTATTTTAGATTTCTTTCATATATGAATACTTGGTTGACTAAGGAATCAGCCTTTTGGGATAGAAAATGAGGACTGGCTGGTGTCCAGTTGTCACCGAGATATGTTATTTTTATTTGTTTTTTTAAAATAAGCAGTCACTAATGGAATGCAGACCAGGACACACATTCATACTCACGAAGATTTATTAGGTTGCTGCTGTTCATCACTCATTTCATTAACCCTGCAGGGTGCCAGGCACATGCTCTTAAGTCATGTGAGGCACGGGCTGAGCTCTTCCTCCCTCGTGGTATTTGGGCAATATCCATCCCTGCCCAAGAGCAGGAAAGAGTGTGAGGAGAGGAATGAGACATCTTCAGGAATTGTTTTTGCCAACGTGGTTCTGTTTGGAGCAGCTGCCTGCAGCCCAATGTGTGTTGATGCACTGCCTTTGCTCCAACAGTCCAGGGCAGCACTCCTGTGTGCCAGCCTGCTGAGATTGACATCTGTTGGCAGGAAAGTCCTAGAAATCATTTTTTCAGAGATCAAATGGAAGACTACTCGGAAAAGCCCAGCTTGATTACAGCAGGCTGACATGGCGTCAGGAAGTGGAGGTCACGGCTCACTGCCTTGATGGAATTCTTTGAAGATATTGCTGCTCAGGAGATATGAGGGACAAGCTATAAAGAGAGCACCTAATGCTTGCCAAATGATCTGAAAATGATGATGTGCTTAATCTCTGTTTCAAGACTCTGCCTTTTTTTGGTGGCTTTCTATAAAGCTGTATGTGCTACTATGCGTTTACAAAGCACAGCCAAAGCCAGTGTTGAGAGCATCACTGATGAGGTCTTATAGAAATGACTTAAATGGTGTGCCCTGAGTGGGTTTTGCTAGATTATTAGTGGCAAATACTGCCCGGAGATTAGGCCTGATCAACAGAGCATGAAGCTGCAACAGGACGTAATCATTAGAAAGCTTCACACAATAGAACTCATTTCAATTCCTTTTCATATTTATATTGATGATAAGGAAATTTGGTGACAAGAATCAGAGATTAAAATACTGCTTGTCAGAATGGATGGTCCAGATTTGTATGTCTGAGTAAACAGATCAGCTTCAGGTTCTTTTCTAAATGACTTGGAATTGGAGAAGATGTAACCTCTGTAATACCATCCTTTCCTCTCCTGTGGAGTCCTCAGCAGCTGTTTTGTGGGGCTTCACGTTATGCAAATGGAAAGGGGGTCAGATCACAAGGGCAACATCTGTGTGCCAAAACTGACCCTCAGACCTGTCCTTTGTTAGAGTCACACAGACATGGGTAACTTTACCTGATAGTGATTCTCTTTCATATCATGTTCCACCATTAATATCACTGAATGCTGAAGGACAGCCCGTTGGGTCCAGAAGGAGGATGTAATACCCCTCCTCTGCTTCCCAGAAGACATTTCTAACTTCTCAGCTTCATGCATCTAGAGAGTCCAGACCGAATTTCAGTGCCTGGTGCACAGCAGGTCCTTAGTCATTTACAAGGAAAAGAGGAGATGTGACTCTCTGGCATCTTTGTGAATACTGTATTTACTGTTAAGATTGTGCAGTTTTAGTCACGTGGCAAATTTGGGGAATACTAGCATGTAGAACAACTTGTGGCCATAAGATGTCATTGTGTCTGTGATGGGATGAGGTATGAGAAACCATCTGAGGGTGTAGGACCTCGAGGGCTCCAGACATAGCAATGGGGACTGCTTCACAGCTGGACTGACCAAAACGTGTGTTTTCTCGAGAAAATAGCTATGATGATGGGGATGGGTGGGAAAGAGTTAAATTAATGAAACTGCTTCATTGGCACATCTCAGAAGATGGTGGGGAAAATGAGGACAGGGATCTCTATTTCAGGTTTCCATCTACTACCAGGAACTGAACGTGGCCTGACAAGCAGCAGAGCTCTTCATTCAAATGCCTGTTTGAATGCAGGCTCCATGTGAAACAGGGAGTAATATCAAAGCTATAGGATTGTTTATGGCATTCATTTTGGTTGCTGGCAAGCTGCACAAGGGTGAGGAAATGCATAGTTCCACCTTTACGTTTAGGAAGTAATATAAGAGCTGTGTCAAAGCTGAGAGCTAAACCCAAAGACAGGAAGCACAGAATTAAGTCTGGACTGACCCCCTGTGTTTACACATTCTTTTTAGCATATAATCTGCCAGTTCAATGTACACAAACTAGACAGGTCTCTTACAACTGTGGGTTTGATATGGTCTAGCACAGGTGGCGGTTTATTTTTTTGGACTTCCATGGCATTATTAAGTCTTTTCCTAGAAAAAAATTGCGCCAGAAACAGGGTTTATGCCATTGCTTTAGCAGTCCCCATATAACTTCTGAGTTTTGGGCCAACTTCTAACGAAATTTGGTTGTTCTTAAGGTGATGTGAAAATAGTTGAGGAGAAAATGAAATGAAACTTTGACTTTTTCTGAGGGGAAAGCTGTATTCATTAGAGAATCCTCCAAGGACTTCAATCTTGAGACATAAAATCTATGAGAAATAACACTTTATTTTGCTCCTCAAAGAACTATTTGTTGTAACATTTTAACAAGATCTTTTAAAAAGTTACATTTAAAGAGAATTGTCTATACAGTTTTCAGGCTGTTAGTCTCTTATGCTACAAATGTTTATGTGCAGGACTAGTCTTGGCAGATCATTAGGCTCATTAATTTCTTCAAAGCTATTCGCCATTAAGCCTGTGCATAAATACTTGCAATATCAAGCCTTTCCTGAAACTACATAAATGCTGGAAAGTGCTCTTTACTGTGGCTGGAATGAAGTATGTTCAGTGATAGTGCATTGTGTCCCTCAGGATTATTATTTTTTTTTAATGAAAAAGGAAAAATTGTAACATTCAGCTTACAATGCAGAGAACTGAGTGGATATCCTTTGTAAGCAGGCTTACTGGCCCTCTGCTCCAGCATAATATAATATAGTATAGCTGGGAAAAACAAACTCTGGGTATATTAGATAAAGAAATTTTATTTTATGAATTATGATGGTAGGAAAATGCCTGCAAAGTCCAATTCTGTTTACATAGATTTTAAAAAAAAGAAGTTCTAAGGCTATTTACACAAGGGAATGGTGGCTGAATCGAATGTTTAAGAAAAAAAAAAAAGTAACACAGTTGCTCTTGATTATTTTAAAAATATAAAAAAAAATACCCTACTCTGTTGTCAGACTGGCACTGTTTTTTAAGATTTAAAATTAGCATTGAACAGTCTGTTCTGGGAGCCCATAGTTTTAGTACATTTTTTTCTCCACCACAGTCAGCACTGGATTGACTGGCATTGCTCTCCTTGTTTCATGTATTGTAGCTGTTTGGTCAGGAATGTAAAACTAAAAACGAACAACAGTGTGGAGGAATTATTAGAATTGTTTACAAATTTAGATTTGCATGAGGGAGCAGAGATGTTGACAGTTATACTTTAAGAATCAAGCTACTGCAGCTGGATAAACATTTATTGGATATCTCAAGGCCTCTCTCCCCACCCCCATGGCAGAGAATGAACCAAATGCAAGTCCAAGCTAATCTGAAAAATAATAGAACAGCTTTCAACAAAACGTATTTATCTATGAGGTCAAAAAGCCTCAGCCTAGCTACACTCCTAGATAGGCTCTTCTTGACAACATCGTCATACTATCTAGGAGGCCAGGAGCTGTAGTGTTACAGACCACCCAGAATTATTGCTCCCACAAGGCAATGATAATGGTGGTATGATTTCACTGCCTACAGGCTTGAACTAACCTTTTAATAGCTTGAGTAGCCATGGGAAACGTACTGCATTGTTGTGCTTTATGGATCACTTTTCCTTGCTTTTTAGTCACCAATAAAACCATGTTGGTTGATTGAAAAAGTAAAGAAAAACTGTAAGAAAAGAACTGAAGAAACAAGTTGGTATCGGGGGGCAGAGCTAAACCAAGCTGTGACTGATAAATAGGTTTTATCATCTTGGGCTTCGGTATGTTTGACACATCAGATTTCTGTCAAACTCCTTACAGAAATAGAATAACTGATGTTTCTTACAGTAAAAAAAATAAGTCTGTCCTCTGGAACGAAAATGTGAATGCATCCCAAACGCAAAGGATTCTGTTTTCTGAATCTGTAGACAAAACTTTTGGGGGGGCTTTGGGGGTATCAGCAATGTAAGTCTGAGTGCAGTCTACAGGAAATGACTGCTTACAAAAGCTTTACTGACCTCGTGTTGAGAAAAGATTGTAGATATAACTTCCCATAAATCCATTCCAATTGCTGAATGATCTTCAGGTTGATGGACAGTCCTATATGTAAATCTATTTTAAAGCAAAACAAAACAAACAAAAACAAACCCCAAACAACCTTGAGAATGTTTTTGCAGAAGCTGGGTTTCTATTTTTGCTTCCTCTCAATTCAGAAAAAAATTGTGTCATGGGTTTGAATGGGAGCAGATTTGATTTAAGAAATGATTAGCTTTCATGAGAAAATGTTTGTACACATGGAGATCTGTTTGTTTAGTGCTGATTTACACACTCAAGTACCTGTTTGCATAAGGAAGCATATTTGGGCCCAGGTGTTCATAAATACTGCAAGGTGCATGTAAGTCTTCTTTTCTTCATTATAGTTTGAAGTAGTACCATCCAACTCTAGCTGAAAAGTAACATGATCTCTTTTGTCTTCTCACTCTCCAAGCTCCCCCACCCTCCAAATCCAACAAGATAACTATGAATTATGGAAACTATCATGTTGCTTTCCTGGTAAATCTTTGCTATCTACAAATAGCTTGCAGAGAAGTTTATCTTTCTTTTTGTTACAGTCATGCAGACATGAGTAATGTTACCTGGTAGATTGAGATGAATGTTCCACCATGGATAATTAATAGGAAATACATTGATTAATGTGCTTTCTCTTTTTGTGAGTTGCTGTATTGTTTTGGTTGGGTTTTTTAAGATGGTTATGGTTGATGTTTGGGGGTTTTTTTCAGTGCATTGGGATGTAGTGACTAATGTCTGTATGTTTGTGGTGGGTTTTTGAGTTTCGTTGGACACGTTTTCAATTCTGAATGCTGAAGTCACATCTAGTACCCAATGGGAATGGTGCCATCATTGTCTTCCCAAGAAACTCCCAAATTTGTGGCTGCAATTCTACTCTTTGAGCTGTAATTTAACATAAGCACAAATGTTAGCAAAAATATCAGGTTAAACTGAATTCCTGTTAGGCTCCAACAGGTCCTCCATGGCCACACCTGGTGGTGTGATCCCTAGCGTATGAGCAATTGCCTTAAAATCTGCTTTCCAGTGATTATTAGCTCTGGTGTCTCAAAAAGCATGTTAGCTTGGAGGAAGCTGAGGGGTGACCTCATTAACTTTTATAAATATGTAAAGGGCGAGTGCCATGATGGAGCCAGGCTCTTCTCAGTGACATCCAATGATAGGACAAGGGGTAATGGGTGCAAGCTGGAACATAGGAGGTTTCACATAAATATGAGGAAGAACTTCTTCACAGTGAGGGTAACAGAGCACTGGCACAGGCTGCCCAGAGAGGCTGTGGAGTCTCCTTCTCTGGAGACATCCAAACCCCACCTGGATGTGTTCCTGTGTGACCTGATATAGGTGTTCCTGCTCTGGCAGGGGGATTGGACTAGACGATCTTTTTGGGTCCCTTCCAATCCCTAACATTCTGTGATTCTGTGTGATTCTATTTTTCCATAGTCACTGTGATCCACTTTGAAGGCAGCAGCTCTTCTTGTTTACCATCTTGCTATATATAAACCTTGTCATGGAAACAGAGATGTCTGTGTGATTTTCTTTTTTCACTATATCATATTAGTCATAGATTTCTTTGGGGTTTTTTTTTCTGTTTGTTCTGTAAACCACAGAGAAATGTCCTACTCCTGTTGTTGTTGTTAATTCCATGTGCACCATGCCAAGAGAATGAGGAGTCACAGAAATGTCTCTTCCCATCTGAGTAGATGCCTTTCGCAGCCAGAAGAGCGAGGGGTGTGGTGTGCCATTCTCAGCAGCCTGAGTCATGTAGCCCAGGAGCAGGGCTCCTCTACATCATGGATTTGGCAGCATGTGGCCCTCATAATGTCTATAAAAATTGGAATAAACTTGCGGTGCTTCTCCAAAGATGGATGCTTTGGGCTGTGATACATTTCTTGGTCTGATCTTTAGACAGAACTGTAAAGTCTTCCCCCATTTCATGTTCTGGATGAAGAGGGTCTTTTTTTTTTGAAGAAAGTCCCACTTACTTGGTCTTATATGAAAACTGGACCAGGGGCTTACCTTTGAGACAGGGCAGGCTCTGATACTATGCCACCTATGTCCACAGTGATGTGATACCCCAGTATCACACAGAGCACCAGCTCAGTTTCTTTTCTTTTTCACCTTCTTCATCTCAACCAAGTTCTGGGCAAAGCATCCCACTCTGCTTGCCTCAGCACGGCCACTGGCTGGAGGCACCTGAAACATCACCTATTTCCTATGGAGGCTTACACCTAACCTCCCCACCCTTCACCACACAGCTGAATCTTCCTGTGCAATTTGGGAATATCCAGTACAGCTGACTCCAGCAAGCAAACTGTGAATTACTCCTCTATGTGTTGTATTATCTGCTCTGATGTGTCACTTGGAAAGCCTTAAGTAGTACATATGTTTTCCAGCTACCAATGGTATTGTTCTGGATATGTGTGTTTTCTTCCAAAGGGAGAGACTGGTCTGCCCATTCCCCAAAACACCAAGAAAATGGCACTGTCTGAGGTGTCCTAGTAATTTGAGTGCAGCTCTCGCTTAGAGACTGCAGCAGTGACATTGCATGTCCTGAGATCTGAAACAAAAGCCTTTAAGTCCTGTACTAGAAAGGCTAGTAAAAACACTCCAGGATGTGTGAGGAATAAAATAATTCCTGGGATGTCATTTCCCCCCCTTTTTGTTTTCCCTGGATCAGCCTAGTTTTTATCACTTATTTTTTTATCCAAGTTTAGAATGGGGCATAATTAGTGGAAAAGACAGTTGTTCCACAGGAAATGTCAGTTTTGAACTTGCAAAAAGATGTTTATGTGTGATCCTAGGAAAGTGATAAATTGAGTCAATTTTTTTGAAAGATGACTGTATTCTCATTACATTGACCAAGGAACACATTTTGTGTTTTTGAGGACTCTGTAATGCTTTGCTGAAAGCTCTGAGTCTATTTTTTACTTTGGAGTTAGTCAGGCAGATTTTGTGGTTAAAGACCACGACGAGGAGGACAAACCTGCATCAGGCCCTGGGAAATTTTCATAGCAATTAAATTGGGCAGGGGATATAGCCTGTCCACCAGACACTTAAAACATAGTGAGTGGCTTTTTTTTTTTAATGTCATAGAAGTTAAGTTTTGATTTAAAGGAGATCTTGGACATTAAGTTAAACCACTGTGCAACTGTAACGATATGAAGGACTTAAAATCATAGAATCGTTTTGGTTGGAAAAGACCCTTAAGATTATTTATTTTAAAGAAAAGAAAAAAATGTGTCTACTTCTGTGAACTATTTTAGCACTTTTCCCTCTGAAAACTTGGTTTTGCCTTGGAAAGGAGAGCTATTGTCTTCAGAAATCTGCTATTTATCTTGTAACCATAAGAGATGCAAGCACTGATCTTGGTTGACTTTAAAGTCAGATAAGTGTTCAAAATATTTGCAATGAAATGTTCTGCTAAGAAATAGCTTTCAAAATTTCATCTCATGATGGAAAACAATCTGTCTTGCCAAAACTTTCCCTACACATTTAACAGCATTTTAGTTTTAAAAGTGTATTTCCTACTTAATAGCAGAACAGCTGCGTTTTGAATGCAAGGTGATTTCATGTTTTGCTGTTTGGACAACTTGTATTCAAATGCTCCTGCAGTAAATGTAACCATTTGTTATGTTTCTCTGTTTGCCAGATGTAATATTATTTTATTACTAGTATTGGTATTTTTGAGATTTGAGTGCTTTAGCTCAGTCATACCAATACCTGAGAAGTGGCCATCTAACTGTGAAATTTGCATAAAAGACTTTTAAAGTGTCACTTAGTTTTGATGCAAGATAATAATATAACCTTAATAAGTATATTTTAGGAAAACATGGAGGGAGTGTATTAACCATTTTTTTAAACACAATATACTTTTTTTTCATTAATTTGAAGTATTAATCGCACTAAACCCATGGTGGATCTGTGTTAGGCAGTGTCCCTTGTGCAAGGAGTGTCCCAATGCACTGATCCAAAGGTTACCTCTAGTTCATTTCGAGATTCATGGTAAAAGGCACTTCCTAACCTGAAAACTAAGATTCTCGGGTTTTTGCCCCAGTTTTGCTTGTGCATGTGGATTTTATCTGGTGATTCTTCATGTTCAGCAACACACAGATTTGCTAGTCTCCTAAGTATTATAAATATTCTGCTCTGTGCGTTTGTATCCAAGAGAGTAACTTTTCACACAGGACAATTCAAAGTGATGTGACTACAGGGAGTAAGGAGAGAAGATAAATGCTAAGATTAGGGATTGTCAGACTATTTTGGGCTGGACAAAATGTATCACTTTACAGGAACATCTCTGGGACAAGCACTGAGAGAAGAAAGATTGCTTGCACTTGGGACATGAGAAAACAAGTACCCGCTATATCTGAGACAAAGCAGAGTTTTCCACTCCAGGTCACTGGGGTCTGGCAAAATAAGTCTTGAACATGGGGATCCCATATCCCAGTGAAGTCATTAGCATCTACTCTTTTGTATGTTTTGATGGCCATTCTTATTTGTTGAGAGGAATTGTGCCAAAATATCTATGCTTTGTAGGACTTCTGTTCCTTATGCTCTGTGGCATTAGGGGAAAAGAAAAAAAGGAGTATGAGATACAGATCTTTATAGCTGCCACACAAGAGGCTTGTTGTCCTTGATCTGTTCCGATTGGTCTGAACGGATCAAGAACTCATTAGATCTGGAGGTGGCTATGATCTTTGAGCATGGTCTCTGTGGGAGTGAACAGTGCTCAGCTGCTCTTTGGGAGCTCCTGGTTGGAGTTGTCTTAGTCATCCCTCGCTCTGTGTAAGTGCGTTTCTCTCCTGCAGGTCTTGTGTTCCTTCCAGTCCCCACCATTGGAAACATCAAGGAAGAGATTTTTGTTCTGTTCTGCTGTCATTTTTGGAAAATGAGTAAGATTGGCATTACTGAGCAGACTAGTTTGCAAAAGAGTGAACCCGAAGCTACGAAAGGAGCAAGAATTAATGCAAGAAAAACAAGGAAATAGATGTGAAACAATAGCAACTAATTTTGTACTGTAGAAAACGTTGTGATTTGTCTCAACTATGCCTTGAAAGACTGTCAGCTGTCCTTAATTAAGGGAAAAAGTGGTGTGGGATGATGGCAAGAATGTACCAATGACTAACCGTAACTAAAAATTGTCCCAGATAAGCAGCTCAGAAGTGCTTGCCCCAGGCACTCTTTTATTATTTGCTTATTTTTTGGTTCACTGAGATGAATGACTTGTAACACTTTTAAATTGTACCTCCCTTGGAAGTTCAATACACATGTTACCCAGCCAGTTTTCAAGTCTTGATTAGGCTTTTAAGTGGGGCAACATTATTTTTTATTGATATTGAAGAGGAAGCTCACAAGTTACTGTGGTGTCATTTGACTTCAGCAGAGCACCACTCTGAATCCTAACATTTAGGAAAGGAGCAGCTGGTGTCTGAGGCCAGCAGTCCTGTGGAAATCCAGATCAAGGCTTTGTCGTGTACAGAAAATTTTGTGAGTCTCACTTCTAACAGTTGCTGATAATATTCTAACTTTATTGATTTATACCAGAAATCTTCCCGCTGTGAGTATCAGCTGTGTGATTCTCACACACGGTATGTGAGGGTCTTTGCTAATGGGGAAGATCTTGACCTTGGTTAATCTTCACACAGTTTGCTTGCTGAAGTACAGTCCTTATGTCAACTTTATTGTCTCTCTTCTTTTAACTTCATCGATGTTCTTAGGAGGGAAGAGATGTCCAGTGCAAAACATCCCCTTGGTTATCTCACAAGCGTTGCTGGGGATACTATCATTGAAAGTACAGTCCTTGTGTTTGAATTCTGTAAGAAAAAAATCACACAGACTTTGCGATGTAGTTCAATTCCTTCAGAAACCATCTTTTAGTTATGTTTACTAAGTAGAAGTTTTCTGTTAGACAGAGTTGGATTTATATAAGTACTAAATATTATATGTTTATACAGTCACAGGGTTTTTTTTTCCCTCCCTCTCCACAGACATCTGTTTCTAAATTTTTCTCTGGTGTCCATCACCGCAGAGTCAAAACAGCTTACAGACGTCAACAAATTATTTCTTGTGATACCAGTGGGAGATAGATACTGCTATTTCAGCTCTGTGGATGGGTTCCTGAGGATTAAGCAAATTGCTCAAAGAAAGACAGTGAGAGAAGGCAGGAGCAGAAGTGTTAAGTACTGTCCTTGCACCCGCTCTTCAGGCAGCGCTGCACAAATGAGCTGTCTGCTCAGCTGACAGGAACCCACTCTTGTGTCTGATGCTGTCTCCCTTAAAAACTTTAATCTATGTCAGCAGGTGAGACATCTGTGGTATCCACAAAAAGACTTGGAAACAAATGTCCCTTTGCACTCTGAGCCTTGCTCATTTTGGAAATCTCAACTTTGGAAACTTGTTCTGAACAGAATTAGAGAGAGGCTCAAGTTTCAAAATGCGGTTCTCATCTCTTTTTGTCATTTTGTTGACTCTTCAGCTCTGAGGTTTGGTGTCGGCTTGTATGTAGCCATAATAAGATTGCAGAGAAGTCTTTGCAGTATGTGTGCAGGCCTTGGCAAAACGTCCTGCAACATTATGCGAGGTTTTTCCCTAAGAGCTGTTATTGCTCTTCATATAATACTTAGATGAAGTAATAGCAGTTCTTAGAAATGAAGCTATTTAATTTCTTCCAGAATATCAACTTTACATGCTTATTTGTAGAACTGCAGTGCTTTTTGGGTTTGGCTGGTCTGGCTGTCAGTATTTGACAGCAGTGTGACATGTTACTGCCACAGGCATGGTTACAGGGCTGAGCTCCTACTGAGGACAGTCAGAGGTGCTAGAAGAGGTGCAAGCAAGTTTCCTTCGTATCAGGCATCTGTCACAGGTCATTTTGGTCCATCTCTCTTGCAGTAATGCATCTGTGGCTAGAGTAAGGCTGTTTGATTTGACTCAAGTGTGCCTGGCAAAGTGGTAATGAACAAAATATCTGGAAAATAAAGTAGGGCAGGCACCTGAGAACAAGTTCTTGAAGCTCTTAAAACCTTGTCTGGAGTCTAACTTAGCAACTGAAACCTTTTAACATGCAGCTGGCTTCTGGAACATGCAGTCAGTGTTCTCATGGGTTACATTTTCAGGTATTTATGCTGTAGCTATATAGACCTCTATGTATACATTCAAATTCCTTTTCCCTCCCTTGTATCATTTCAGAGCTTGCACCTAGGGCAGAAATGAGTGTGGAGGGGGGAGTGTTCCTTAGACTTTGTTTGTTTATTTATTTATTTATTTACTGCTTTTCATGAGCACTATGAAGTATTCACAAACATGAAGAAACTTTGTCAATAATTTGGCAGGGGGGGCAGGGAAGGTGTGGGAAAACAGGCCTTCTGATCTATTTTAGTCCTCCAAGATGGAAAAAAAATCCCCTCAAAACTGCAAAAGTAATCTGGAGGTAGAAGGTTTACTATTTCCCCCTTGCATGCCACGACTACTGCTCTGGAGACTTTTAAAAGCCCTGAGCAGCATGAAAGGTAGGTGTGACATTGTGCAGGGAGTCACAGATGGTAGGCTCTCACAGGCCCACAAAAGTAAACTTTGTGGGGGCAGCTGTTCAGTGTCACTGCTGTCATGTTGTTGTTTAACTGGAGGCAGCAGTAATGGGAGGGAGATGGTGCTGCGCAGAGCTGCTCACTGCTGGTTGTACGTAGAGCTTCACTCTTGTTCAGCGAGTAAGAGTAATATGACAAATACGAAGGGAATTGTGATCAAAGTACTCATGCACTAATTCAGGATTCTGCTTGTTTCACATTACCATACTCTGCTGTGAGACTCTTTTAGTTGTAACGAGTTAGAAATGGAAAACTCCAAGCCTCCTGACAGCTGCTTCTTAACACCATCGCCTCTTCAACCTCTCTGCTGCTTGGAGGATGACTGTCAGGCTTCGGTGCTTGGAGATGGTGGTGGTTCTGGTTGCTTATGGCATGATTCACAGGCTTAAAGTTAAGCTGATACCTTAGGACTCTACCTGATGTCCTTTTTTTTGGGGGAAACTCAAAATACTCTGCTGCATCTGGTTCATGGTCATTGTCTTTCAGTGATAAGGTGTCATTTAAGACATGCCTGATAGCACATTTCTCTGTTTCATGGATACTATACATAAGCAAAGAACAAGAAAACATACAGGTATTCTTATTAGTAAATTTGGCTGAAGTTTAACAGGTTTGCTGGAAAAGCTTTTCTTCATCCAGAGCCTAAAAATGGGGTTGCTGCTGTGCTGGAGTCACGCCAAAGGGCTTTGCTGGTATTACACGCATAAACGAAGATTTGGGATGAATTTTACTCTTAGGGTTAGCATTGCTGTTTCTTATTTTTCAGTAATTGTGTAGACTAAATAATGAAACAGAATAAATAATAGACTGTCTGACTCTTTATTACAAGTGAAAAGCAGAGCTGTAGGAACTTTTTTGGGTTTGGCTAAGAGGAACATTTTAATGTTCAGCATTAAAAATGACACTTCAGTGAATCCTTTCATTTTTACTGGTTTGAGAAAGAAGACAAACTGAAAAAAACATCCCAAGCAAATCAACTGGCAAAAAATAAGTTAACCATGATTTAAATTCATATTTCCATATCACTAATACAATGCTTGTGGTTTACATGGAACAGGAGAACTAACCTTCCAAAAGCCATTTTTAACATCTCTCCTATCCAAGGCAGAGCTGGATTGCTCATGGTTATATTTTATTATGCAACCCGATCTCAGAAATTGAGATTTGGGGGTTTTCCCACTGAAATAACTGTTCAAAATACAGTAGGAAAATGCCCCAGTTGCCCTGGGTGAGACACGCTTGTGAGTGTCTCTCCCTGCTAACCAGCTGGAGCCAAAGCACCAGTGCCAGCACTTTCATTTAAACACGGTAACATTTAATATTTCTCTGATGTCCTTCTGACCCTTTCTCTTGAAGAGCTGAATGAAGCGAAACCATTGCTGTAAACACAGAAGACATTCAGTGATGTTCCGAAGTGCACATTGTTGGCAGCGGTAAGCTTTCCCCGGATAGTTGCCTGGGAATTCACAAATCGGTCACATCTGAAACCGTTTTGTGACCCTTACACGAGTCCGCACCTGCCTCCCAGAGACAGACAGAAAGAGAGAGGCTATAGACACGTTATCCATTTGCTGATGCTTCACTAGAGCTGAAAGGAAACAGCCACATTATAGTGGTCTCATTACAACACCTTGGGTGGCAAACATCACGTTGCTTGTTGGAAGGGAGCACTCGGTGAGTCAGTTGTGCTTTTCGTTGTGGTTTTTTCCCCCTGGACTACAAGGATATTTTTTTTTTCTGAATGAAGCATAACTTTCTCCACATTATTTTTGCTGAGAAGAGAGGACAAATACTCAAGTGATGGAGTCTGAGTCACCGAGTGGGAGAAAGATTCCTGGCGCTGCTGTATTTATCATGTACTGGAGCCGGTAATGGAATAAAGAGGGCAGCAGCGAGTCACGATCGTGCAGGACTGGACAGGAGGAAACTGGGTGTGCAGGTAACACAGCAGAAATCTCTTTGGAAAGACTTGAGTCTTGAATTGTGCTAAAAACAGTGTGCCAGTGTTCACAACACATGTTTGCTGGTGAAATTTAGGCCACAGCAACTCTTCCTGCAAAATTACCAAAATGTTAGTCTATAAAACATGAAAGCTTTTTTATTGCTGGTATTTGACAGGTTGTCCTGTTAGATTCAGGTATATAAACTGAATTTAAAGCTTACTAGAGGATTTTGATTATTATTCCAGCTCAGCAGCTCTGGAAATGCACTGAAATTCTTTTAAGAGCTACATAGGCTTTAGTCGGTTCATGGCTTTTTCTGTCTGTGGGACAGTTTCATCACTGACCGTGGCACTCCGCACTGGCTGTGTTATTTGACTGTTACAGGAAGATTACAGGTTGGTTGGTTTTGATGTTTCTCTATGTCCTGGTTTGGCTAGGACAGGGTTAATTTTCCCCAGCAGTTGGGAGGGAGCTACAGTCGGGCTGTTCCATACCATGCTGATGTCATGTCCAGGTGCCCAGGCGTGGGTGGTTCAAGAGTGGCTTTTGCCCAGGTCTGTCCCTCGTGCTGTGTCCATGCAGTATATCTCTTGTTCTGTACATTGTTATCACTGTTATTGTTGTTGTTCAGGTTGTTGTTGTTACACTGTTATATTAAATCTTCCTTATCTCAACCCCGGGGTTTGTATTTTACTCCCTGTCCTGTCTCCATCCGAGGGAACGTGGTCTTGGGTCCCGGCAGGGTCTAAACCACCACGCTCTAGTCCCAGGAACACCTTGTGTGATGTGAGCAGCCACTTACTGGTGGAACCGAATGCTCTGTAACGATGAGAAGGGATTGAAAGGCTCATTTCTTGGTAACAGCTTTTGGTCAGCCAGAAAAACAAAACCAGACTGGCTGAGTCTGGATTTGAATTTTTGGATGCGGATGCATTTATAGCCTCTCTGGCTTCAATCAGACCAAACACAGAGGTATAAACCTGTGAGGAATCAACAACTCGCATTCTTCTCACTTCCAGAATTATGGGAGTGGTCTCCTGACCCATTGTGTCCCTATGGACTTTATTAAAAAATACATGTACGTGTGTATTTATATACACACAAACATATATGTATTCTCTAAAACACAAATGCTTTCTCTCTAATTATTTTTTAAGTCATCTTTTCAAGGCTGGCAATGACATGAAGGTAGAGCATCTACTACTGTGTTTTAATACCTGTTTCTAGTGGGAATAGAATATCTTAAAGGCTTTCTGAGCTTTTTCTAAGTCATGAACACTTTCAAATATAATTCGTGATGTAGCTTCAGAGAGGCAAATGTTGCTTTACAGATGCAGAAGGCGTCTGTACACCTGCAAGGCATTTCTTTCCTAACAAAGAATTAGATATTTATTTGCAAATAAGCTGTGGGGTTTTATAAGCTGTTCTCCCTTTTTTGAACGTTTTTCTGAAAGGTTTGAGGCAGCCTAATGCTTTATAACCAGAAATGGTGACACTGTACAGTGCAGTCCATCTTCACAGCAATTTACAACAATACCTTTTGTTCCTTCCCCTGCTCTTCCTGCTTAAGTCTCCTGATAAAAGCCTGTTTTTATCTGGGAAGGTACCAAATAGCATCTCTTTCACACCTCAGCAAAATAGTTGTTTGCATGACAGCTTTAAAAGCCTCTGGGTTTATCAGTGGAAAAAATGCTTGGAAAGGAGAGATTCAGTACTTAAATTAGTTCTATCAGGATTTTTTTTTTTTTTTTTTTTTTTTTTTGGCTGGGACTTGTTCTCACAGAACTTCAAGCTGGATTATTTGTGTTAAACTTCCTGACTAAATTCCGAACAAGTCATCTTTCCCCACAACGCTGACCTTTAGTACGAGGCCAGAATAATTTTAATTTGTTTCAAGTTTCCCTCATAAGCAAGAGAACAAGAAACTATATCCCTCTAAGACCTGGTTAGTTAGCTGCATGGCAAAATATTTTTGAATTCTAAGGGGAAGAAAACAAAGTTGGATATTCCAAACATATCCAAACGGCATGCTTCCTGAGCAGGGTTAGCTTTGCCATATTCCAGGCAACCAGTCTAAAAGGTATGGAAAAAGATTTACTTTAAATAAAGGTATTAAGTAACTAACCTGTTTTTATACAGGGTTATGCCTTAATGGAGGCATGGCAGGGCATAGTCCAGTCTCCTGTTGGCTGTTTCTGGCCATGGTGGGGGCAGAGATGGTGACTTGGGGTGTCGTTTGCTGAATACATCAGGCCATCACCTTGTGCAGTTGCTGCCCCCCTCTCCTGCTGGCACAAGCATCTGTTCAGTTATGCGGTGAACAGGAACCAGGTAATTGTCTGGCTGAATGCAAACCTTTTTTCTTTTTTATTTTTTTCTTTCTTGGCTCATTAGTTTTAAACCAGTTTGGTTCCCTGATCTACTCCACTGCACAGCTGCACCATTGCCTGTGCCACCACATAGGAGGAGGAGGTGGTGTGAACGTAGGAGCAAGTGACTTAGAAGGAGCATGCTACACTCTCATAGCCATGATTAGATGTGAGAACAAACAGTCTCAGTCCTGTGATGGCAATGAATTGCTGATAAATGAGAAGAATTTGACTGAAGCAAATCTTGGTAGTTCCCTGTTTGGAAGAAGAGGACAACACGTTTGGAGAGCCAGAGTTGGGAGGGCCGGCAGTAGGTGGGCAGCTCAAATACCCTAAAAAATAAGGAGATCTACTTGCTACTCATCTTAGTCCAGCAGCACAGAGGAAAGATGCCACAGGTAACAATCACTGGAGAATCCAGAGTCAGTAGCCATATCTTTTGTGGGATGTCTATTTTTCTTACCAGGATAAAAGCACGTTTCTGTGTGCGCAGTTCATCGGCCGGTTTGTTCTCAGACTTGCTGCTGCCCATAACTGGAAGTGTGCGATCTTGACTTTTGCAGGAACTTGGCTTTCGTTCCTCCTTGCTGGACTCTTGGTCTCAAATACACTTAGGGGACTGTGGAGGACAGTCTCAGGAGTGGGGAAGTGATTTTTTTCCCAGCACTAGATGGCTGTATGGAGTTCTGCAGCATCCTGTACACAAATATTTAAAAAGTTGGGGAATAGGCCATTCTCAAAGGGAAAAGCTTCTGGCTTTTCACATGTTTTTTGGTATGACTTTTTTTTTTGATGTTAGAAAATCAAAGAATAAAGGCATTATGTTTTTATAAGCTTTTCACTAGCTGCAGAAGCCTTCATCTTTGTGGAGCCCAGGTGGGTTTGGAGCCCACCACGGAAGTGATTCGGGTGACTGAACTGTGATTGCTGCAGTTGGTTGGTGTTGCTGCTGCTGCTTTTTGCTTAGAGGCTTGGATTTGAGCATTAAAGGAAGAGTCTGTGTGTAATATCTGATCCTGATCTTTCCAAATGCTCATGCTACTCGGAGGCCACTTGATGCTCCACATGGGACATGAGGATGGTTAGGCGGAGGGTGTCCACACCACCAGGGGGGACAGGACAGTTGGTAGGTCCCTGACTTCTGGTCATCCTCAAGTTCCCTGATGGTTGTGAAGCTGCACTAAGCTTTGCTGAAGGACTTGCTGGTGGACCAAGCTTGGAGAGGATTAAGTTATCCTAAGACCTGGCTGTGCCTCCCACCCGGCCAAGTGGCTTTGCTAAGGCCAACGAACTGCCTCAGGAGCAGCTCAGCTGTTGTTTTTTTCATGAAGCCCAGCAATTTGTCTGCAAATGAAAGGCAGGCAGCTGTTTTCCTTCCCCCTTGCAGTGCTGTCTTCTCTCCTTGCTCGTCTCAGCCATGATCTAGTCTCTGCATTTACCTGCTCATGACACCCCTCTCATTAGCAAAGAACACGACCAAGAACTAGGTTGCAGATTAAAAGGGAATGTAAAATCCTAGTGTAGTGGCTTGTGCAACGCTACATGTATAAAGCCTGATGCAGCAGAGGTTTGGCAGTACTCAGTGGTGCCTCTGGTTATTTCTTTGCTGTTAATAGCGGTGAAAGAATCTTTCACAATCGGGATCCTTTATGTGTTTGAGCTTCACCTTCTGAATATTTTATAGTGATCAGAGCTACTGTAATTTTCTTCTCTTCCAGAGCTCTCTGGACTGTAGTGCATGCAACTCCTCACTGAGAAACACAATGCCATGAAACATTTATTTTGCATTTTCATGGCAGCACATCCAGGATGATGATAGGTGTTTTTAAGGGAGGAGGTCTAGCTGAGGATTAAAGATCTTGGGATGCTCAAAGCTGCTGTAGATGCAAAAGGTGGGACATCTAATGAATTAGTAGATGTGCTAAAATGAAAATGTTTATTAAACTGTAAAGTCTAGGGGCTCAATAATACATTAGATCTCCATTGTTCTGGGTATTGTATATGGATAGCAAAAGGTTGGTTTAGGCCCCCAGATGTTTTTTGTTACTCTGCTTAAATGTTTAAATGATGTTGCTTTGCAGCCTTGTTTCAGGCTTGCTTTCTCTGAATGCTCTTGAATGAAGGTCCCCAGGACACAGAGTAATGTGCAGGAGCATTTGTCCCCAGGTTTTTGCACACATGATCAGACGTGAAAAGGAGACGCTGCAGTGACTCATCTGACCTTGTAGACCCAAGGCTAAGAGTGTCGACAGGGACCTCTTGCTAAGGTCCCCGTCACAAGAATACAAAGCATTTCAGAAGTTTGCATCAACAATTCTAGATAGTGGCCAGCAATTTTCCCTTCAATGTTACCTATAATGGACAGGGAAAGCAGAAGGCTAATTGGATAAATTATTGTGAACTGCTTATGAAATGTCTTTAAATTATACTTACCAGTGTAAACCCACTGCAGGAATGGTACTGATAAGGATGGCTGTGATAGATTTTTTAAATTATTATTATTTTTCTTAAAAAAGACAGCTTTTGGTGCTAGACAGAAATATTTCCTATAGCAGAACTGCCATTACATTAATCCATGAAGATTTTGGCAATACTGAAAGATTTGTTGGTTTTCACTTGTAAACTTGTAGTCATAGAGTTCCAGACTGTCTTCCTTGTGTTTAAGAAACAGCTTTTTGCCCTCAGAAACTTACTGTCCAAATTTAAGACAGGATAGATGGGTACAGATGGTACCTGTAGTGTGTTACCAGCTCTAATTGGCAAAATTCATTTACATATCACAGGAGATGAGGGCATTATGGAGAGATTTAAAGGAGGATAATGAGGTAAATAACTTTGCATCTCCTTCTAAATGCCAATCCTTTATAATCAGGAAGGGCCTTGTAGGAAAAAGCACATGAGAACAAGCAGAAAATAGCAGAGGGCATCCTGGTAGCTGACAGCATGGTTTGAGCTGCATCATAAACACTTGCGAGTGACTGCAGTGTGATGTGGATGTGGGCTTCTAACTTCCAGCACTGGCCAGGAGGGTACCAACGGTACTGACAGCAGGAGGAGAGTGGGAGGGGACCACAAATGATGGTTTGGACAATCCCACCCACGCATATACATCTAAATGACTGTCTTGGCATATGTTTAATGGCAAAGTAGTTGGGCAAGAGTTTGGGGTGGGGTTTTTTGGGTGGAAAAAAAAAAAAAGTCAGTTTGTTTCAGTGTCTAATTTTATATTGAGAGCAAACTTTCTTGTTTGCCCTCTGATGGCAGTGGCCGAGTGTGATGGGTCTCTGGGGGGGCGGCGGCGCTGGCCAGACGCAGCCTGCCAGGGCTGCTCTGGGATTTGTTTTCTTTTGATTATGGGAAAAATATTTCTGTGCATGCAGAGCGTTCTTAATGACTGAAAAATCTGTTGTCAAGTAGGGACAAGGGGGAAGTGCCATCTTGAAAGACAACACAAATGTGTTTGGATTAGGTTTATAAACCCAAACAAACTTATTTTTAGTGACTTCTAGAAGCTTCTACAAAAAAAAAAAATAACATTGAGATAGTTGCACAGCGAAACCTGGAGTTGCTGTGGTGGAACTTAGTGGAGTTCACTGCACTTCACAGCAGCAGGCACAAGAGGAGGGTCTCTTCCAGGGCCTGCCAGAGGATAACTGCTGACCTCCTCCAGTCAAGAAAGTCAGCAGAGGTGTTGTAGGTGTTGTCAGGTCTCTTGGGGTTACACAACATGGGGGGGTGGGTTTGATGAGGCTTTGTGCCAGCTCCCAACTCCGAACAGCCATTCTGGAAGAGGAGGAGAGGGACTGGTGGTGCTGCTCTTGCCTTCCTAATGCTTGCTGAGTAGCTGGCTCTGGGGTGCACTCCAGGAGGCACTGGGAAAGGGGGACGTGTGCTCCTCAGGAGTATGTGTTTTGAAATAGCTTTGATATTTCCACTGGAAAAGGTTCTCTGGTGACATTCCCATGTACTTCAAAGTCAGTGCACTTGGCACTGTGCAGCGGGCCAAGCAGTGGCTGTCTGTTCCTCAAACTGAGCCACTGGCCGGGTCACCTCTGGGTCTCCCACCATTTGACCACCCTTATTTTAATTCAACAAGCTGCAACTTGCTTTTCATCTGAGACCCAAACATGGCAAAACCCAGGAGGGTGCCTCATGCTGTGCTCGCAAGCCTGTGCACCAGGCTGCAGCATGGCATCCAGAAACAGTTGCCTAAAGCAGCACAGGAGTGTGACCCCAGCCTGTGCCACACCACAGCTGCACCGGGCTCATGGCTCCTGTTCCTGCTGCCTCTGCTGCCTGTCCTTGAGTGCATATCTGCAGCTCGGACAGGGAGAGCTTCCTGGCTGGTAAAATAGGGCATTTAGTAAACTGCAGCTGGAGAGGGGGCAAGGAATAATGTGCTCTGCCAGATATAGTGCAAGGAAAAGTGCTTAAGTACATGCAAGTGTTGTTACGCCTGCCTCCAAAGAATGATGTTGGGATACACTTGAAATACTCTCTAACCCTTTGCCAGTGAATCTCATGTGGCCTGGTTCCCTAAAATGTGATTTTTGCACAAAACAGCCCCTCAGCCTACTTAGAGCTCTGCCTGTGGATTTGTCCAGCACTGGCACAGGCTGCCCAGGGCAGTGGGGGAGTCCCCATCCCTGGAGGGATTTAAGAGATGTGTCGATGAGGTGCTGAGGGACATGGGGTAGTGGGGACTGGGCAGTGCTGGGCTAATAGTTGGACTGGATGATCTTAGAGGTCTTTTCCAGCCAAGGCTATTCTATGATTATTATTTGTATATATTTTGTATAGTATAGACAGTAAGTTGTTATATGTGGGTTTGAGGTTTTTTGAAGTGGGAGGCACTATTAGGACAAACAAAACCTTTGCCACTCGCATGGGCATAAAGGAGCATGTGCAGTGATAGCAGCACTGCAGAGATTTTGGACGAAGTGTCAAGAGACTGCTCGTGCCCCACCTCAAGAGCTAATAGCTCATTTTGCTGTTCCTTTACGATCAGGGATGGCAGCTGGCATGTTACATGCAGTCCTGTTAACCTCTTAGCTCCTGCTTAATGTGGAAGTGGTGCTGAGTCTCTGTAGCATCCTCTCTCCAGTGCTGCTTCCTTTTGGGCTCTGTGTTTATATACAAGGCTGCAGTTGAAGATCCAGCTCAAAGAAAAGAGCGGTCTGGTACCTCCTGCTTTGCACTCACTGACTGTTCCTGCTAAGCCTGCAAGCAAATTCCTGCTGCGGGAGATCCTCAGGCCTGGAGTGCAAATAATAAAGCCGTAAAATATTTGGGAAAGGTGATAGGGAAATTACTGACTGCAGTGCAGTAGATGCCTAGCTTCATATTATCTTCTGGCTCATCAGCAAAGGAAAATACTTCAGCTTTGAAGATTTTATGATTAATGCAAAAGAAAAAAAAAAAGCCAAAGTTAAATTATATCATAAAATCCAGCATGCTTTATCAAAGCATTGTCTGGCAGCTGCCAGAGCCATTGATTGAGCAGATTTTCTGCTGTTGTAAAAATAAGAAATTTCTGTATGTTGCAGAAATAAGAAATATTTAAAGAAAACTTTGCTTTGTTCCACCTTCCTTCTTTTTTGATTCAGTTTGGAAGATGCAACAACAGATTGTTTAAGGACTTCTGCTCCATTTCAGAGGCATTCATGGGCTATTTCATAGAGACACTTTTATTAATTTTTTCCCATTGTGATGGGGCTCCTGGAAAATAATTGGGCAATTACATATTAACTGGCAGGAAATTTATTCTTTCTTTAAAATAGATTTTTCTGGCTTTAGACAAAAAATGGTTTTGATCTGAAGCTTGGAAAATGTGCTGTAAGAGACCAGCTAGCAGCTGATTGCAAGGAAAGTAAGTTATTTTAAAAAAACGTTACAAGCATTTTTTTTTTTTTTAAATAGAGAATGAAATGATGTTTACAGCCAACTAAAGGCAGATCTTACTACAGCTGAATGTCACTTTTACCAGTAAGTGTGGTATATTGGGGTGACGAAAGAACAATGAGCCAAATAAACTGTAGGTATAGCTTTTGTGGGTTGGGAGTGTTGGAGGCAAATGATGTATTCCAAACAATAAGACATTGCTAGAAGCAATAGGATGCGTTTAAAGTGACTGTAATGACTTAGACCAGGACTTGCCATTTTGATAAAAGGGGTTCATGTAGGACAGTGACCACGGGCACAAGCAGCCTGTGCCACGGTGCCACAGCCCTGTGCCCGTTAGGGTGCCACCTTCTTTTTCTCCCTTGCTGGGAAATGCCCTCATGAGGAACAGAGAAGTGAATGGTGCAGAAAGCTGTGATGCATTTTTTTTCCTTTTCTCTTCTTTTTCTGATACAGGATGGGGGAGTGAGAAAAAGGACCAACTCCCAGGTGAGCCCAGGTGCAGCCTGGAGGAGTACCACCGCTGTCCTTTTAGACAACAGTCAGCAGGTCCTGCTGCAGGACACTGATGCTCTTTTTTTCCCTCACCATTTCAAAGAAGCTCTGTGGAAAAATATTTCTGGGAGCCATGCCCACTGATAGAGGTAAGTGCAGTTAAATGTGTGGCTTGCAGGTATCGCAGGTAAGTCTTGTTGCTCTCTCCCTGGAGTATCACCCTGCCACACATGCCATTTTCATTTTCTTCCCTACTCCGTCACCACTTCCATCCTTACACACAGTGTGTGACCTCTGCAAACTTCAGGTAAAGGCACTTAGGTGAGAACAGAGCCACACAATAACTGACAATAACAGAGCAGAATTCATTGCTGTTTCATTTCCTCTCTGGTAAGCTTGTCGCATTTGACTCGTGAAGCTTTCAGCTGCAGGATTTAGGTGGTAAAAGACAGCTTGACACAGTAATTTTCTTTCCTGCCCTAATGCCCTGTCTCACAGAGGGCAGGAGACACTCTCATTTAGCATGAGCCAGCACAGCTTCCTTGGTTCCAGCAGCACAGACCCATTTACACCAGTTGGGAACTGCGCATGTCAGAGTTTCCTTTCTGTGCCTGGAAGCACTGAGGGGTGCCTCTGGCTTTGATCTGCCTCACCAGAGCAGCCAGTAATTAACCGATCAGTTGGCTTTAACATTCCTGCAATAGTTTAAATGTGCCAAATTTTTAATGAAGAGGGTTTTTTTGATAGTCCATTTAACCACTTGAATTACTGTAACTAACCAATGCAGCACTTGTTCTTTGAGGCGAGGACTTCCCAGACATGCACATACAAATGTGGGGGTTTGTGGATTTTTTCAACCGTGACACAAACCTTTAAGAATTTGTTCTTAGATGTGTTGCTGGATAGATACTTATTTTATCATTTCTGGCAAACCAGCTCTCCTCGTGGTTTCTTACTTTTTGTGCAGTTTTCAGTTTGTACTTTTCATATGCTGTGTGTGTGAGCACACTGATTTATGCTGTCTAATGTAGTGTATTTTCTTCTGATGGAACACAAACTGACAGCACAGGGAAAATGCAGGTACAGCAGAAATGTGCTAGTTCTTATTGTGTTTTTAATAAACAATATGGCAACTTATTGTCACTGTCTTGGTGTTAAGTGAAGCAATGGTGAGAACTGTTGAACAGGATAGGATCTTGAATTTTGAACAGGAAGAAAGTATTTTTGCTCTTCTGGAGTTTCAACAAAGATTGTGGTTAAGTCCATAGCTTTTAAAATACGTAATACAGCTGCTGATGAGCCCAGTGCTGGTGACTGAGGGATGACCTGCAATTTATTCCACAAACCAGTGCCCTCTGCTTAAGGGGTGACACTGTCGTGTCCAGCTTAGACATCCAGACTGATGTGTCCTGCTCAACATCCAACTCTCACTCACTATTTCTAGACCTTGCTTAGTAGTTCCTCTTTCCAAGTTTCTTATCTGTAAGTGAACCCCAAGCATGAGATGGTAGCACCAACTGGGATCAGAGTCTGGCAAATTCAGCTAAATTCAGTGCTTATTAAGGCTGCATGAAATCATAGACCTGCAAGTGGGTAACGAGGTCAGAGTAACAAGGTCTGAGTTCTTGTGTGGGAGAGTGGCTGTAATTGCAGGCTACTGTCCTCTGCTTTTGAATAGATTTCATAGTAAAGGTGTCTGTTGTGATGTTCCAATGTTTAATGTAATAAAATCAGTGATTGAAATGAAGATGTTTTAGAGGGGAAAAAAAAAATCAGATACGTTGCCTTTGCAAAAAACCATGCCAGCCCCAAACGCTTGCAAACTGCAGTGCTCATAACTTGATCTGAAGTTGTTTTCATTGTTTTCAGCAGGGCCTTGATTCTTTGCCTTTCTACATCTGTGAGCCTCTGCCACCTTTTGCTCCTCTTAGCTGGTGTGAAGTTAAAGGCATGGGCATTGGTGATCTAGCCAGGTGGTGCCTTGGAAAGAAACCTGCAAGGCCAAATGTGAACACTGAGCACCTTTGTTACTGCCTGTCAGACTGGGCTGATGATGGGTTGGTATAAATTCTTGCTGCATCAAGAATATGTCTGATTTTATTGGCTGCATTTGTGCCACTCACATGGTGAGGCACTGTTAAAACACTTTCAGTTGGCCAGTCTTTGTGCTTTTTCTTTTTGCTTGAGGAGGGCAGAATTGCTCATTCTGAGTGAATGTTAAAAAATAGTCAGTGAGAAAGCAGCATGTCTGTGAAGGCCCTCCAGGAAGTGTAGCACATCTATTCCAAAGCACAAAGACTGTGTCCCCATAACAATTGTGGCATTTGTAACTCTTTCCATTCTGACTGTGCAAAATAAAAAATTTGCCAAAACAGCCATAGTGTGAAAACCACCATTAAGCTCCGTTTCCAAATGTGAAGTCGTAGGTACTTTGCAAAGCCAGGGGAGCAGAGCTCAGAGCAGGCCTCTTTGGGGGAGAGGGTGGCATCACATTGCAGTAGCAGCTTGTAAATCTGTGAGTCACTGGAGGAAAGAGCATCCACAAGGATGATAGACTGACCAGCCTAATGGAAAGGAAACCCACTGAGTATGAGGAAACAAGGAAGAAACTGGTTCTTGTACTCTTTCCACAGGCACCACTTTTGACCACAGTGGAGACAAGATACCAGCGCTGATGAACCTTTTGCCTGACAGACATAGCTGCTCTTGCAGGACCAGTGTGTGTGGAAGGTAAATGTGTCCAAGCTCCCATCTGTGCCATGAAGCTGGAGACAAGAAAGTGGCAAAGAGCTTCATAAAGGTAAAATAATAGATTAAAAAGCATCTTGTTGATCCTATCAGAGCTCTGGCCACAGTTTCTGAATTACTGTGAATTAGCAAGAAAATTGAGAAAAATTCCCCAAACCAAGGTCTGAGTGCTTAAAGCTATGCAACTTCGTAGTCCAGGCAAATACTTCTCTTTTAGAACACTCCAAAAAATAATGGGAGTCTTGAAAAGGAAGTGTTCCTCAACACTGACTGTCCTACATGTGAACTAGCCAGACTGGTTAAAGCTTAATTAAAAATTGCCAGAGTGGCTAAATTCTTTTCTAAGTGCAGCTGCAAAACGTTAGCTGTGGGCATATTTTAGACCTTAATTAGTAACACTTGCACTGGAGGACCAAAATCTTTCATGAATGCAGCTGCAATCAATTAATATCAGTTAGGCGTTTCTGTATGCAACACAAGGCTCTCCTGAAAATTGCTTTAGTGCCCATCTAGAATAAAATAAAATAAAATACTTATATGTAACAAACTACAAAATCAAAGATAACTACAAAATGTCTTTATTGAAAAAAGCAGATTATAGCATCTAAGGTTAAATGAAACTTCTGACTTTAATATTAAATAATTTAGGATGATAGCAAGTAGCTTCTTTAGATAAATAAATCTACATTTCCCAATTTTCTTCTTCAACAATCAAGGGAATCAAACACTGAAACACAAAACCACATGTAATTCTAGAGACTAATAGACAGAAGCACATTGAAAGGTTTTACAAGGATATATATACAAAAATAGTTAAACTAATGTTTATTTTCAGCATGTAAACTAGTTACATGATATACAAACTGGGAATTTATATATTTCCTACAAAATAAAAATCAACGTTGGTCCAAGTTCTTGGAAGAAAACTATATTCTTTTAAAGAAAATGAAAATATTTCTCAAATGAAAACTTAATTTAAGTCAAATTATATACTCTAGTTACGGCATTAGTTACAGGATGAATCACAAACTTTTAAACTTTTCTTGAAACACAAGAAAGCAGCTTTTGTCTCCCTTAGAGCTTTGGTTTACTTAACTACTCTGGAATTTCTGGTCTTAAAGAGCTCCTCTAACCATGTTTTCCTTTTGAAGCTCCACCTTACAAAATATATACACACGCACACGTGCACACAAGTGAAAGGAAAAGGAAAGAAACCCAAACAAACCCTCTTTGAAAGCTCAATTATCTGAGTGCATTCTTTTGTTTTGTTGTCAAATTATCATTTTGGTCCTTTCTTTGGAACAGGTCCTCCAGTGCACGAGGGATTCAGATCGCCTACAACAGCTTTGTGCTGCAGGGACTTTGTAAGATTCCTTACCAAAATGGAAAGGTGTAAGCCCAATGCAAATGAGAGGTAAGTTATTATTTTAACTTTATGGAAATACTCTGAAAGTACAGCAAAGGCTTCTGACAAACAATCACATCATAAAATGAACTCTAGGAAGTTTACATTTGTGTTGAACTGAATTAACAGAAGAATACTCCTTAAGAAAATAATTAAAATAAGCTTTCTCATTTACATAATTCCCCATACCAGGAGGTAAAATGTGCAGAAACTGTCACTAGCACTAAAGAGTACAGCACATCACTATTTTAGATCTGCTTTTATTTTTCTCTTTGATGAAAAAAAAATCAACCCAAAACCTGGCAAATTTCACTCAAGCTCCAGTTTTTATACTAAATGCTGAAAAAGCAAAGCTGTACTTCATTTTACAGTAATGGAATGCACCTGTCTCTAGAAAATACTGGAACAACAAGTGCTGCTTTCTGGTTTTTAAACAAATTGCTTATTCTACATTGAAATATTACCTTTTGGAACTGAGTAGAACTACAAGAGATGGACAAATTAACATGTGAAATGAAATTAAGCATTACTCTGTTCTACAGTATGGTTGTTTTCAAAAAAAGAAGAAAAGGTATGGTATGTACATGTTAGTGTGCTGTGCTTTGAAAAGTATGTTGGAGTGGAAACTTAAACTTGCTGCTGAGGGAGGCCAAGGGCTAAGGAAGGTGGTACTGGCAGCAGGCTGGGCTGAAGGACAGTGTAAGTCACCTCCATCTCTAGCCACTGTGGGTTTGAAGGTTTTGTTTCTATACTGGTAAAGCAAAGCATTTTTCTAACAGTACAGAGAGTACTGTTATGGGATGACTTGCTCATGGGAACAGACCCAAACCTTCTCTGTATATTTTCAGGATTGTTTTCTTAAGTTGGGTTCCTTGATACATATTGTAACAACAAGCAAGTAAAAAATGTCTCAAAGCTAAATGTGGTTCAAAGCAGCTTCCTTACATGGAAAAAGGATTACATTGCAGCTGATGCTAAAAGTTTATCCTGAAGCTCTGATATCTTCCAGGTTTGTAATACCCTTAAGGAATTGATCTAGTCATACAATACAATTTAAGATAATTCCACCCCCCCGCCCCCCTCCCCTTTCCTAGCATTTGCTGTTTGGGTGAGAGGCACACGCACTTCCACTTCCTTCTGAGGCTGGGGACTAGGGACACAGACGTAATGTTTGTGACTGCAGAAAACGTGTGCATGCACGTCAGGCCAGAACTCTTAGGTGACGGTTAAGGACAGGTTAACCTAGGCCAATGGACGTTTGGCAAAAGTTCAGGAAACATACCTTTTGTTCCTAACAGAGAAAACAGGTCACAGGAATTTTTCTTGTCCCTCCCACCCTGCTTCCCCCATAAGGAAATTCCAGACTATCAAAAAGTTCTGTTAAGGGAGTTAATTATTCCACTTAGGAATTAGTGTCCATTGGATGCTCTTTGTACTTTTCAAGAGCAGGACAAATGGCTTTGAAAAAAAAAAAAATCAATGGAGCATAAGAAAATAAACTGCAGTGGTGTTGCCAAATAAGTCATTTCATCAGTCTGTGTGCTGAATTTAACATGGGATCATTTCCTAATGGATCAGTCAGATTCTCGATGTGTTGAGAACTGGCATGGGAATGTCCCAATTTACACATGTGGAGAATCTGGTCTGGTATTTCCACTTCCTCTGGAGCAGAAGAATTTCATTTTATTGTAATTTTGGATACAGTTAAAGATAGCAATGATGGATTTATTTAAAAAATAAATTCAGGAAGGCTGGATCAATTCTCATGAGAATGCAAGGAATTTTTTAAACATACAGATGTGTGATTTGCATGTAAATCATCAACACATGGTAGAAAACAAACCATAAAAAAAAAAAAAAAAAGATTCATCTAACTTCCTATATGGAAGACATATATTTCCCCAGAGCTCTGAGGTTACTGTAAAAGCTTATGCAAAATATGAAAGTGTGTACATTGTATGTACATCTAATACTTGTTATAAAATACCAATGGTTCAATGATCTGACTCTCTAAATTATTATTTCTGCTAAACTGTACTTTGTTTTCCAATGAAGACAACCACCGTAACCAGTTCAAAAGTAGAAAATAATACAAAGCTGAAAAGATAATACAAAAACCATTGTCCCCCTCTTTTTTTTTTCTTTAATAATGTATCAACATACAATCATAAAGCAGTTGGTAACAAATGAAGTCTTGTATAAAACAAGTAATATAAAGACAAGTGTACCTTTGCATAGAAAGGGGCTGCTAACCCTATTAAACAAAAAACAGGTTTAAAAGATGAATTCTTTATTAAGTGCCAAATCATCAAGTTGGTACGAATGCATTTTGAACCCATGGCTACCTTTGTACATGGCAAGCAATTACACAGGTCTGTAACCTTCTTCAACTGTTATGACCTTGCATGTCCCAGTCTTTTGGATATATTCCTCTGTGATGTGATTTTTTTTTTATATGAGCTGCTTGCCATATTTCTTTTTAACAAGCTAAATAGTCTTTGGATGACTGGAACCTTGTAGGATGGAAAGCTGGCCTGATGCTCCTTCACAGAATGCCGTTATTTAACTCACGTGGAAAAATGTCATTGCTAGAAACACTTGTTTGCTTCCTATTCACTACTTCTGGGAATCTAAGTTTTAAAAAAAAAAATGTGAGACTGTGTTCTCGAAGACCAGAATTCAACAAAACTAGCTAAAAATGCTAGCATTTATCTTATCATGCTTGCTGCAATATGATAAGGTGCTAACTTTTGGAAAGTAATTCTACACTCCTTCCTTAGGTGAAATCTCCACTGAAGGAAAGTGAGTAGGGAGTGCAGAACAGCCCTTTGTACCATTGGTTTTAGAAACGCTGCC
This sequence comes from Podargus strigoides, assembly GCA_028020825.1. Lineage (NCBI taxonomy): Eukaryota > Metazoa > Chordata > Aves > Caprimulgiformes > Podargidae > Podargus > Podargus strigoides. The sequence continues at coordinate 12,876,329 of CM051630.1, forward strand.
ATTTACGGTTACATTTTAGTGGCAAATTATTTGTTCAAGTAGACGGTGTCTCAGTGAAAATGTCTAGATAAAAGAACGCATATGTACAAGATAAGAAAAGGACCCCTCACCTCTGATTTAAAAAATAAATAGCTGGTTTAGATGGTTATTACTGGAATCTCATCTTTAAAGGAACAGGAAAGTCATTTTTAGATTTTTGTCTTCTCTTTCAAACGGCTTATCAGGAATGGAAATGTCTTTCAGAGTTCTGTGACATGCATCGGATAGCTCGGAGGTGGATGTGATGGCAGTTTAATATTAAGGCGCCTGATATGACAACCATGGCAGAGCAAGTGGCCCTCTAATGGGTAACAACGATGGCCTTCCTCATCATTGAGCTGCAAGCCACAATCCTAGAAGAAACATATACATCCCAGGTTAGCAAGTGATTCAGGTAGGTCATCTCACAACAATGCTGATCTATCCTGCATAACCCCGAGAGCTCCCTCCCAGGCCCCCAAAGCCAGCAACCGCGAGAGTTTTTGGTGGGTGGACCCTGACTATTCCATATTAAGCAAAATGATACCACTGAAATCAAACAGGACAGGCTATAGTAGTACTCAGCATTTCCCCCCCCCCCCAACCATTGTTTCCCATTCTGGTCTCTTCTTCATCTAATAAATGTTGATGCAAATCAGATAAAAACAGGCCAAGGACTGACCCTGACACATACAGCCTGGAAGATGTTAGAACAGAGAAGGAGCTAATTCTCCATCAAGGCAGTGAGCTAGAAACGGGGGAGCGTAAGTAAAGAATATGAGGAGTGGGGAAGAGAGGGAGATGAGACATGTTTTGCTTCAGAAAGCAGGATTACACTTTCTCTAATTTGGAATTTTAAAAAAATTAAAGCTTTCAAGGCCAATGGTCCATCTTTAGTAGAAATACGCTAGTACTTCGGGGCCTGACACAGAACTACAGGGATGACGTGGGTGAACAACAGAGATAAAAAGAAAAACAACACACAATAATCCTGCCTGCCGACTGTTATGTACACTGCAATAGAGACAATCCTGGGTTTCAGTTGTCATCGTTATAATTTTGAGGCCATGTGAAAGCCACGGCAGTTTTGTGCTTGGATTTCATGTTTCAAGTACGTTAAAATACTGAAAAAATTGTTACTGTGACCAGTCCTGACAAACCAGAGATTCTCAGTATGTACCTGCACACTCTATAGAAAGTAAAAAAAAATAAAAGTAAAAATAAAAATTGAACAAGTTGGGCATTAGGTAATTTTAATATTGAAATTACCTAATATTAGGTAATTTTAAATGCAAAGTTTTAACTGGACACAAAGTATGATTTTTTTTTTTTTCAGCTTTCATAGCTCAAGTTAAAATCCTCAAATTTTACAATGCTGAAATAAAAATGAAACATGGGGTTTAAAGTAAGCTTTAAAACAGGAGTGTTAGTTTAGGGAGGCTTTAATCAAGGTTTCTGCCAAGGTAGTTTTCTGTGTGTTATTATATGTTATGCAATAACTTTATAGTCCTTTATGTAAGATTTAAAATTCAATTCCTCATTAGAATTTAACCATTTCAGATAGCCTACAGATGTGCCAAGTGTTCGTACATTTTTGCCTCTCCAAAACTGTATTCCTTTTCTGCACTGAGAAAGCCTGACTTCTCAGTGGATTTCAGTTTTAGAATGGGGGGCGGGGGGTGTCTATTCATCTTTAAACCAGCTTGAACTTCTCAGCAGAAGTTAAGTGCTTGCACAAGAAAGAGACAATATATAAAAGCAGCAATGTTTCCAAACTGACTACTGACTTGGCATGGCCACCAGGTGATGATGACATAACAGCATTTCAGAAGTGGCTGCAGAACTCGTCATGGCCTTTGCAAAAGTCTCCAAGTGAACACCTCAAAATACTGGCACTAACTTTTCTATCAGTATTTGGAGGCAGTGTGTACAGCCTGAGAGCCTGATTTGAGACCATTAGGCAGTAACCTACTCCTGTTAACACGTGGCTACCCCCTGATTTCTGTACATAAATGCACGCTGCTGTTCTGGGCAGATGTGGAAGCAGCTTGATTTGCCTCAAACTGGATGGAGAATGGGGAAATGAATAATGAAACAGAACTGAAAATAAACCCCCATTGGGACATTCTAATATAAAGTCAATAGCCTGAGAGGGAAGGGGAGGGAGCTGTCATCTTAGGTGAAGCCTGCACAAAGCAATAGATGGGGGAAGAAGGAGGAGGGAAGTACAGCTCTCCAAAATGCTGTGATTCCCTGTGCCAATTTATCTTTAAAAATTCATAGAAAAGGATGGAGTCTTCCTTACATTTAGGTTCATATACATTTCAAGACATCCGGAATGTTGTTAATTTCTCCCTCAATCAGAAGTCTCTCTGTAAAACCTCTCTGTGCAAAAGTGCATGGAAGATAGTATTGCTGCATTTTTGCCTCTGGTGCTACAACAGTTAAGTAGCACAGTTAGGATCTGTGTGGATATTTGCATGTTATATCAGAGCGCCAAGCCTACAGCAAAAGGGAAATTTTGGGTTGATCTCAAATTAAAGTGTTTGTTTCCCTCATGATCCTGGATGCAGAGCTAGGGCTGAACTCAGCTCCCCTCTCCAAAGAAAGAGGACTAATCCCACAACTTGATCTGCCCCAAGAAACTACTCCCCCCCAAAAAAAAGTAACAGAAAATCAGTAATATGCCTGTTTCTTTTCTAGTAAAGAATCAATATTTCATTGAGCATGGAAAAAACACAGATCCCCTAGGAAAGCCTTCATGTAGGAGTGAGGATCCCTCCCAGCACAGGCAATGTGAATTCAAGTCTCCTCAGATCAGAGCCACACAAGCTGTAATTGGAGCTCAGGAAAGAGAGAACCGGCACCTACTACTCTGTGTTCTCTCCCCATCTGGAAGTATTGAGAAAAGTCAATCCAAACAACCAAACGCAGCTTTTGAAGTTAATATACCGGAGAAAAATAAACTAATTTGGTACTGGAAGTGTCAGCACGCTTGCAGCCCAGCCAGCACTCATCCCTTTGCCTCCCTTCAGGAGCTGTGGGGCAGAGCCCTACCTGCCCAGGCGTGCAAGAGCCAACAAGTGCACCCTGGGACACGAGGCGGGCACCTTCCAAGAGGCTGCTAGTTATTGGCACAGCCTTGCTACGGGGCGGGCTGGCAGAGGTGCCTGATGCTTACCTCGCAGTGATAGCACTCTACATGGTAGTCTTTGTCCATGGACACCACCCGAATGGTCTCCTCAGAGCCCTGTTGGGGAAGCAGAGAGAAGGTAAGAGTGGGCTTGTAAGAGGTGTTTTCTCAATCTTCTTTCAGTGCCCAACCTATCACTTTGGAGAGCTGTTTCTCTGGGGATCCCCTCTTCTTCCACAGAAGGTATTATCCCTTGGTGTACAGTGCTGCACCACCGGTTCTGCTGTTTAGCAGCAGCATGGGTGTCTGACATATATGTAGAGATCATTTGGGAAGTGCAGCAAAACTTCATCCTCAAGAAGCAAATCAGTCTTCAAATAAGTAAATTTCTAAGGGCACCCAGGATCTGAATGAATTACCAGCCAAAAACTGGTAACTGGATAACTTTTCCTTATAGACATCCTGGCCTGAGTTTTCCAGGACTTAAACCATCTGCTGCACAGATATTTTTACTTATGCACATGTCACTGTATGTACCCCATAGGGATTTACATACCAGTCTGGCAGGTGATTATGTGCACAGGCCAACACATAGGAGTTGCGTAATTCTGGGCTGAGCCCCAGGCCTGGCAGAGCAGCCCATACCCTCCTTGTCACCTCACAGACTCTCTCCCTGATCCACTCTGAAGACAGAACTCATTAAACTTGTTGCCTTGCATTGTTTCCAGTTCCAGGTGTGGTGAGAGCATCAGATATGACATAGACTATGTCTGAGAGAAGCTGTGGGCAGGTTAGTACCTGCACTGCTAGACTTGAACTAACCTAAGAAACCTCCATGGGAAAGAACGTGGAGTCTATCCTGCTCGCCACCAGATGAGTCAGCAGTAGGACTGCCTTTCCCCCCCACCCTTTTCTTTCTTTTAAAGTTATTTTGTAAGACACAAATCCAGTGAAATTTACAGAGGGGTTTTCTCCTCACATCCCATCACCAGGACAAGCAGTTCTGGCTCAGCCTTTAGAAGGTTTTTCATTATGTGAGAGCTGGCTGAAATAATAAAGACAAATAGAGAGTAACGTGCAGAGTGATGGAGGAGGGCATGCTGAGAGGCTCTAGCCACAGGCTTTACTGGGGCACAGCAGCTTATAGGATGCAAGCTCTGGCTGTATAAACATGACAAGAAGAAAAGGAGGGAGGTGCTGAGGCCCTTGCTTACAAGTGAGCTGGTCAGGGACCTCAGCAATGGGAACTCAGAGGGTCCTGCACCCATCAGAGTATGACGGAGCACCACTGTGGGCAGGCAGAAAAGGGATGTCTTAATGCAGAAGGGTCTTAGGGTGCTAACTATACTGTCAGGATAGGCTGAGGTTGCAAGCAGGTCATTCATCTGCCTCCCCTTTTAGACAGCTTTGCTGCTGCCTTTTGCACCCTTTTAAGCACTTTCATCACATTGGCACCGTAGGACGACAGACTGTGTGGCCTTTTCACATGGTCAGGGTAACCCTCAGATGTCTTTTCAAGTCTGGGCATTTTAACAAATCCATATCAGAAATGCAAATGTAGCAGACAAGGAAAATCGCTACTTGAGCTAATGGGAGATTCTAAAAATAAATAGGGCTTTGCTTCTTTGGTTGTTCTTGGAGCCCCAGTCAAGGCTTTCAATTAAATGAGATTTATAACAGCATAATTAAGACCTGGAAAGCACCCTAAAGATACAAAGTACTATGGTGCATAAGTAGTATGACTATTACAACCTCTGGGAATGTTTGGGAGTGACATTACTGCTGAACTGTATTTAATTTAGTATCTGACACAGTATAGATTCTGTAAGAGGGAGGAAAAGCATCCAATGTGGTTTTTAGAAAGTGTTCATATGCCAACAGCTGTTTTGTCTAAAGAGGCAGTACACGTTAACACATACCTGTGCTGGTAGGATCGGCTGGTTACAGGAAGCGCATTTTGGTGCAAAAACCCTAGGGTGCAAGAAAAAAAGTGTTCAAATCACATTTAAAGCTTCTTCAAAAAGTAGAACCAAGAGAGCTATTCTAACTATGCCTTGTTTTTAGCAAAATGCAGATCCAGAGGATTTGAAACACCTCTAAATGTTTGATGATATTCAGTGATAAGGAGATTTAGAAGAGGCTGATCTACCCCAGCTCTATTGCTAGTGATTCCAGCCCTCTGCCCACACATGCCCTTTCTCTTACCTTCCGTTACTCATAAAGCCATTCAAATGCTTCCAGAGATTCGCTGCTTTGACTGCAAAGCAGCTCCTGACTTAGGGACTGTCACCATCTGATGTCAGGAAGACATAACCGTGCTAGATAGGAGAGCAGTTGATCATCGCTAGAAGCTACTTACACCAAATACATCAACTGGCCTTATCATCCACAGCTGCATTTTACAACTCACTCAGCCAACATTCCCTCTAGTCCTTTCAACGTGGTCAAATCGGTACCAACTGGGTTGAGTTCAGAGTGATTTACTTTTGCTGTGTAGGCCAAGTTATTGGTTGAGTAGAGCTAAGAGCATTCACCTTGCTTTCGAGCAGGAGCCGAAAGGAGTCCAGAAGCAATCACTTAAACCACAAAACTTTGTCAGGTGAGGTTAAGTAATTCTAATGCTAGCTGCTAATTACATGTCTATCTTCATCTAACTTACACTTGCCTGTGTCATGCACTACAAGAACCTCAGCTCTTAGATACAGGCAGTAGAACCTACCATCACTTACATAATTAGCCTGATCTAATTAGTATTGAAAGTCCTGAAAGAAGTAGAGGAACAATCACCAGAGAAGTACATCCTCTGACACAACTTGATTTTCAACCTCACCGGGCCACTGTATACCACACTGGGCCCATGAAGTGACCTTTAATATAACTTTAAAATACTTTACAAATGCAACATGTGAGAGCAGCACTTGAGGGACATCTGAGCAAACAGGAATGACTCTTTTTATCTACTACAAGGCTTATAACTATACCAATAATTTAACTACTATAATTTTTCCAAGCATGCAATGGGCTTCTGTACTTACGTATGGTAGTCTTTGACACAGTAAATATTGTTCTCCACATCTACAGTGAAGGGGACTCCATCCAAACACTCGTTACACACCACGCAGCGGAAGCAGCCAGGATGGTAAGACTTTCCAAGGGCCTGTAGGATCTTAAGAGGCAACCAGCAAAATAAGTGGATGCATGATCACACGAGATCCCCTCATATACTGCTGTGTCTGATTCTTAATAATGACAGTGAGAAAAGCACTGCAGGATGAAATTATCACTCTGAAGATCTGTTGGCAAGGGGCCTTTTAAAACAATCAACTTGCTCATTTCAGTGAGTTTCAGTAGGCTCCAAATAAAGAGAGAGAACACACTGAAAATCAGGCTAACGCCCCTCAGCCTCAGCTCTGCAGGGCCAACACTGCCAACAGAAATTAGAAACGGCTTCAGAGACTGATTCTTGGAAAATCTGTTACAGCCAAATACAAGTTACAGGGATACAGAGTTAATTCACAAAACTTAAAAGGCTGTGAGAGACAGAATCCAAACCAGTCATTACTCAAACTTAAAAAGTAAAATAACAAAACAAGCAAAAAGATAAGGAACCTAATCCAGCACAGTTACTGACCAGTTATCACTCAGTCATACGGACCCACTGTTTTCTGTTAAAAGTCCATCTGTATCCATGTGTTTGGATACAGCACCATCCACCTGCCCAGACTCTTCCCATGCCACCTTCCCTACCGCATTTTAAAGGCTTCAAGGAAAGGCCTGATGCAGTCTCAGCTCCACTACTACAGAACAGATCCCCTCCCTCCTGGCGTCCTTGTATGTAACGCTCAGTGTGGCACTTGGACACCAAGGAGGAGGCACCAAGCCCATGAACAACCATCTGGGAAGAGTGAGACATGGTATCACCTTCAGGCACCTCTCAACAGGTTATAGCACTGACTGCATACATTTCAGGCATAAGACATACCAAATACCAAGAAGTATCTGGTAGCAGCAGTACTCAGCTTGGAGCTGCTAATAAGCTGGAGATAAAAAGTCTCCACAGGCCAAGCTCTCACAGCCCTGTAGATGATTCTATGAACAAAGATCAAATCAACAGGAATTAAGTGGTGCACAGGAAAAATGCACAAAGGCAATCTAATTTAACCTTTTTTCCCCCCCCTCTAATGAAGTGCCATAGCTCTCTGTTCAGCAAGTGGCATCAGACTCCATTTAGTTTGCAAGCCTATTCCTAGCCAGAAACAACTCGTCTCTGTGCACGTGTTGCTACCTAGACAGCTCTGTACCATGTGCTGTGAGCCTGGCGTGGTTGTGCAGCCACCCCCCTGCACTGAGCAGCTCCTCATTCAGCTGCACTTTCAGCCTCCAACAGGCTCAGTTGTGCCCAGGCCTGCGGGGCTGCAGCTCTCTGCTCCTTTGCTCTACATGGGCACCACTGCTGTGCAGGCATGTCTGCTCTGCGTGTGCTCCCAGGGAGGAACTCGAAGGAATTGGCCAAAGAAGACTGCGTAATTCCTGGAGCTCCCAGAGCCATTTCCTTTTGTCAGAGCACACTTGCTGACGGGAGAAAGGCAGACAAGCACCTGCCAAGCTTCCAGCTACTGAGCTTCACCAACAAGATAGTATGGACTCTTGCCTGGGATTCTACAATTAAGGGCGAGCTCAAAGCATGCAAGTTAGGATATCCCTCCCCCTCCCGCATGAAACAACTCTAGAAATTTGCTCTTGGGCTGAAACGAACACTATCCTTGTCCAACCAGTGGTGCCAGGATATGAGCCAGAATCCTCATTACTGAAGTCTCTGTTCCAACTCCTACCGAACCTCTGTGTTTGCAATGCAGTAACTACTGCTATTAGGCATACTGAGGTTCATATACATTTTAAAGCAAGAGGAAAATAGATACACTACATGATCTGCACTTCTTCAATGTGCAAGCAACTTAATTTTGTTTGGGAATTTCTGCTTAACAAAAACAGACTAAATTCTTCCTATTTTCACCCACAGAAATGATGCCAGCAGCATCTGCCCAAACCCGTAGTCCTTTGATTCTTTTTTATTATAAAAGTAACTGTGCGTGCTGGCTCCCTACAAATCCCAGCAGCAAAAATGCATAATGGAGCAAGTGGCAGAAGGTAAATAAAGCAAGATAGAGAGTAGCCAACAAACCTCAGGACTACTGATAATGTCCCTATCCTCTCTAGCTCACATTCCATTCACTTGACAGAGCTCTTGCTATTCTACTCTCTCACAGGACACAGCCTCTGTTTTTTCTTTACCACGTTCTTAAACAAACCTGTGCTGTATTTTCCCTCTTTAGTATTAAAATTCTATTTATATTTTTATTTTTTTTTAAATCTGGCATGTGGCAGAACAGCCTCCCATGATCTCAGAGAGAAAAGAAGCCCAACTTACTGTACTTAACAGTAATAGAGCATGAAGGAATTTTTATTTACTGCCCCAGTTTCAAAAACTACCCTGACAGCAGTGAAGACACAACGACAGTCTGACTAGAGAAGAAGTACAATGTCTCACAGTGCACTACCCAAGCAGGTGAAAAGCAAGCTAGCCCGTGGTTAGGAATTTAGGTCTCTTACCATTTCCATTATGAGGTGTCCACAAACAAAGCACTTGTCTGCCGTTTGCTGAAAACCTGAATACTGTTCAAAAGACAAGAAAGGGTTATTAGTAGCCACTCCTCTAGCTGCAGAAATATGTTTTAAGTGAACACTCTGCTATTTTCCAGCTTGTGCTGCCTATGATAGTGAATTATACAATAGGTGTGGGAGTCAGTGACTCAAGCCTTCGCTCTGCTCTTGCAGCGTGCTCAGGTACCAGCCTGGCCTTCTCATCCACTGCAAACATTGAGATTTCCAAGGTAACAATATCATTTTAAGTTTGATTTTTATTTTTTAAGTCTATTTGCTGAGTTTGTGCTTGGTGTGCTGGAATGAGTTTGAATTCACTCTTTTGGTGGTTGTTATTGGGGAAGTAAATAATATAGGACTTACCTCCCAACTCCTGCTCAAACTAGTGACCAGATGCTTACTGACCTCAGAATTTGGACACACATTTCACTCAGTGCTATATGCAGCTAAAAAAATGAATGTCCAAGGAGGATTTGGATGCCTTGTGGATAAGAAGGGTTTTTTTAATCCAGGGAAGAATCTGAAAGTCCAGTTGTGGGACCTTGGGCTCCCTGCATAATGTGTGCACAGTAAGGTACCTCAGAAAGATGTCCCAAACCCCAAGTGCCAGCCCCTGCTCCAGCCTGTGGTGTGGAAGGGGAAGGCTGGGCAGACCTGGTGGCAGAGCCCTCTCAGGGAGGTACTTTGCCCATGTGGGACCAAAGCTCTGTGTTCCCTGCCTGAGTGTTTTTGACCTTAACTCTGTACTTGCCTCCCCAAAGCAGATCCTGTTTCAGATGCCAAAGTCTGTCTTTAGCCCTGTGTTTAGAGATACACAAAAAATACCAAAGTTATCAGGCCAGACGACTGACCTATCAACCAACCACCCCACAGGTGAGAGGCATTTGCCTGAAGAACCCCAGCCATGTAATTTTGAAACTCTTATTTGCAGTGCGTGAACTTCACCCTCGCCCACTGCAGTCCCATACAAGCAAAGTGCTGCGTGTGCACTCTTTCCTGCCAGAGGGAAGGGGTGCCCAGTTATTTGCACAGTACTGCACAGTGATGCTTCTTTCAGCAATCAAGGCTATAGCAAAGCTCACCTGAAATGTACTTTAGTTGCACAAGATAAAAGATAGGGAATGAGGAGGACAAGTGTCAACTGGACACCTCTCCCAGAGTGCAGGTTAATTGGCTCAGACATCTAATGCATCCTCAGAGCCCCAGCCCAACAGAGCTTATGGCTTGCTCCATTCCCCCCCTTGATTTAGTGAGGATTAACTGTCCCCTCACTTCAAAAGCCAGTGGGTCCCAGCCCAGAGCTGCCATATGTTTTCCTTTATATTGGTGTGAGGGGATTACATGTTATTTCAGATCAATAGGTCGGAGACAAAATTATTGTTGCTATGCAAAGTGATCATGAAGGAAAAGGTCCCGCAGACATTTTGATGAGCCCAGAAAGTCAGTAAATGATGGTATGGCAGCTGTCACAGCTCCAGATTTACTATGCACTAAGGAACATAGCTCAAACAATCTTAAACTTTCAAACATCATCAAAAGAGACAAGGGTGTTGAGGAATGAATACAGAGGCAGGCAGTCCTAGCTGGCTATTTCTGCAAAATACTGGGTTTTTTTTGCTTTTTTTATTCTTACTGATGTATAAAAAAGGCCTCACTGCTTGGGATGCTTCTTGGCTGCACTGTATCTGAGTAACCATCTGGCTAGACTATTTCCTAAGGTTGCGAACTCGAAGGTTACTGGAAACAGGTGGGTAGGTCCTAGTGGCGCAGACAGCAAAGGATTAACAGTAGTACAAACCCAGCTAATTCTAAAATCCTGCTGGAATGAATTTACCAGTACCATCTGGCTGTCATTTGATAAGGAATGCAAAGGAGCATCTACCCAGCTATTGATTATTCCCCAGGAACAGAATGGCATAGTGGTCAGATTAATGTCATTTATTGCTAACTAGATTGTCATAAATTACACTGTCAGAAAGAAAGGTTTTGCTGACACAAAATCACTCTTTATATGACTAATGCTATTAAATTAAAACCATGATTTGTTTTTAACAAGAGAATTGTTATTTGTCAGACACATCCAGAACTGGATTACCCAATTAAGAAGACTTTGCAAAATGGCAGTAAGTCTAATAGCAGTGATAAAATATTTCATGGGCTCGAGGAGCTGTCCTTTACCACTACACTCTTTTCTGATCACAGCATCGATCCCAGACAAACTGGAAACTGGATTCAGTGAGATCAGGGTTTTGGACTCGGCTCTGCTTGTGCTTTAAACCTACTTGGACTGGAAAAGATTAACAGCCTCAGATACCAGCAGTACCATTTTCTACATCGTGGTAGTACTGTGGACACTGCTGTCTGATGGTAAACAATAAAAGATTTTTTCTCTATGTTTTTGTAGCTCACCTGTCAACTTGTGCTTTGCAGTATTTGTTCTTAACTTGGAGAGTTCAAACAAGGCTGCTGTGCTATTTTCAGTTTTAGAAGCAGAGCTTACAAACAAAGTCTGAAAATACTAATTAAATTTGGCAGCCTCTGTCTTTGTAGTACTTGATTATTATTGACCTTCAGAAATCTTGGTGTTTGCAACGAGAGAGAAGTTGTGACTTGCTCCAGACTGCAGACAAGGCAGAATGGCCTCTATTATCTCTCATCACACCAAGAGCCTCCCCTTGGTGGAAGAAGCACTGGTCCCCCAGAGCTTGTGAACTACATAACTGCAAGTGAAGAGGAGGTTGTGCTCGGCAGACTTGTAGCCTCTTTTATTACTGACATTGTTGGAGAGGGAAAAAGAGCTTTTGTGCACACCAGCCCTCCCTCACGATCTGGAGACATGAAAAACAGACTGAGGTACAACAGTGAGGTAATACAGGCCGATAGGCAAGACCCTAGCGGAGAGGCCAAATCACAGCTATGCTTCCTGTACATATGGTATTTTATACACACAATTTCATTCGGGATGTTAACAGTACTGGGCTCAATTCTAGCCTTACTCGCCTTACTCTAGAAAGTTTCGTATGTGCGCTTTTTTTTTTTTTAAATAATTTGTATTTTGTTGGCAGACCAGTGAGATGATGTAAACACAGACCAATCTCAAACTAGACAGAAATGTTCAGAAGTCTACAGACAGTCTGTACCCAGGACAAATAAGAAACGTAATTTTGAACCTTCCCAAACAGTCATTATAGATGCTCATTAATATATAAAAACATTTAAAGAAGTTGTTATAAAAAGAACAGCTCTGAAATTCAAAGCTGAAAATGAAGTGTTACCCTTCACTCTCACTTCTGTGACTTAGAAATAAGATGCTAGTTACCAGGACACAAAGAAAACAAGTGCATGTTGAAGAGCTGGTATATTATTTTTCCCAATTTCTTAGTTTGGTCCCAACTGTCTTCTCCCATATTGACCTTGTCCTTGACTTCTCTCCCAGCATAATAAAATCTCACTTTATGTGCATGAATCAAGACTTTGTGATCAAGCTGCCCAATGATACTTACATAAAATAAAACTCTGGGAAACTGAATAAAGCTTGAGAAATATGTTAATTATGTTAGAATAAAAGAGTAAAAATAAAGTAGAAGACTTGGCTGGCTGAACTTTTCTTTTGTCTGCTGTCCAGTATACTTTGGTTATCAAACGGGCAAAAAAAATCTCTTAATGATTCTGTCCAAGAGTCTTTGTTTCAATGGAAGAAGAAAACAAGTCCTCTTCTGTCCTGAATATTTAGTCCTGTTAGCGTCCTCCTGTGATAATCTTGGGGTTTATAACTCTTCTGTCTTATGTGCAATATATCCAAAAGAAATTAACAATGAATTTTGAGCATATAATGAACAATTATGCATGGAGGATAATCCTACCAAGTACTATGAGAAACAATTTCTCCTGTCTGCCCTCAGTCCTGTAACCAATCTTGGTTGTCTGCCCAGGGTCTTTTAAAGTTTGATGTTTTCATCATGATTTTCAAAAGCATAAACATTCAGAAAAGAGTGTGCCTGAAAAAGGCTTCAGGACCCAAAGTTTCTACCTTAGGAGACGTCAGATCTCTCAAAAGACATGTCGCTTCTTCTTCGCATGCCTAACCGTGCCCAAGGAGAGCCTGATACGCTCCCCTGCTGTTAAGCACTCAACAAAACAAAACCTTCCTCCTGGAAACAGACCCTGGAATCTCATTCAGGTCCATTTTCTTCTTTGATGAGGATGTTCAAAACCTGTAAGGGTTTGTGCAAGCAGATTTCAGTAGGTGTGGCAGTCGCTGACCTGGTAATGGTACGAAGCCGTAAAAACTACAATTCACTGTTACTGCACTGCAAGTCACCAAATGTGACTGCTCAGCCTGGACTTGAGATTCGTACTCTTTTATGCTCTAAGGGCTTTTGAGAGGGATGATCAGGAGTTTTTGCCAAAATGCTTCAGGCATTTAATTTTGAAAACTAATTTCTGAATTGGGTGCTATGCTAATAATGTATTCCAACCCCAGGCTGCCTGTAATCCCTCACAGACTCTCTTCTCCTTGGTTTCCCATTAGCAGAGCATCTGTCTTCTCGCTGCTTTATTGTTTGCTCTCTGCATGGGACCCTTAGTACATGGGACACAACAATGCAAGAAATTCATGGGATCACGTTAAGAGAGGGAAAGAATATCAAATTTGGTTTCATGCAGATGGGGTTTTGTTGTTGTTTTTTTTACACACATATTTAAATGCAGCAATTAAACTGAACTGAACAAAATGGAGCCTTCTCAGGGTCTAAGATATAGGAGCCTCGTGGCAGGTGGCAGAGATTAAACTAAAGGAAAATAGTCCAGAACTTTACTCTTCATCTTGCTGAAATCCTTCATACATCCTGTTGCTTCACCCTGTCTCGCTGCCAGAGAGGAAACATGACCACAGCAGCTTATCTTCTTGCTTCTGCTCTTCCACTTTGTTATGTTTGAAGGACGTGGGTAGGGCAAGGAGGGACTTCATGCTCTGCACAGAGGTAACTGTTGGTCCGGTCATGCACAAAACTCTGCCAAAAATCAGGAATTCAGCTGGTAGCTAACTCTGCCTTAGCAGTCAGGCATTTTATAGCCTCTGAGAAGGGAATAGCCATTGACTCCCCAGAGAGCCTACAGAGACCCATGTCTGGGCACTCACGAAGGTTGCTTTCTGTCTGATTAATTAAGAGCCAACAATGATCTTCTTACCTAAATCTTCCCTAAACAAACTTCTGTGGAAGCTTTGCAGTGACAACGATGAAGAAAAAAGCCTGAAGCAACAACTTGAACTCTGCATCACATCATACAGCCCCAAATCTATTAACTTGATTCACATTGTACAGCACTTCACACTGCAGAGCACTGTACTCTTGCTGTGGGTTATTTATTGTCACTGCTACCACACTGTGAAAGAAACTGTCTACATTAGAAAATATCTTCCTGGAAAAAAAAAGAATCTGGATTTTATTCAAAACAGTTGTTGAAAGACTTCAATTCAAACAGCAACTAATACCAACGTTTACTTCAGAAATGGAAACACACCACTTTCTCACATGTGTTTTTTTTTTTCTAACTCTCTCATAGAAAAAAATTAATGCTGTCTGCTTACAAGTGTTTGGCAGGAGTTGCACATAATTAGAAAGAGCCCTAGTTCTTTTAAGTGTGCTTCAGTTATTGTAATTTACTTTTCAATGTAATATTAAGAAAAATGGGATAATCTGACTTTCTGGATCACCATCTCAAGAAGAAATAGGGGAATGACTATCTGGCATGAAGCCAACTGGACTTTGCAACATGCTCTTCAGAACATTCCACTAGCAAATGTAAAGTATGGGACAGTTGCAAAAGTGAGTCCATAGAGGTACATCTCGAGAAAAACCCATCTTTGTCTTTCCTTGCCTATCTTGTCGTGGTCCAGACAGAGATTTCTGTGACCCATTTAACAATCTGTAACCCAGTTCAGGATACGCTGAGCATCCTTTTAGTGAATACAGACTTTACCCACACATTGGCATTTCATCACATTATTTTTATCTACATTACCACCTGGGGCTCGGTGCTGCCTGTGTATTGCTCTTTTATAAACCTGAGAGATTCTGCTGGACTCCAGTAGGCCCTCTATTTCAAAACACCAACTTTCTTCCATTAGCAAACCTGCAGTTTGTCTTGTCATGCCATGCAGTGTTTGCTGCATTCACCCTTAGTTTCTCAGCCTTGGTGCCAACATTTTTATACAGGCCCTGGCTTCAAAAATTTCTCCTCTGGGATGGATTCCTGGGAGAAAATCCAGACCCCCCTGAAGTCAATGGGACTTCTGCCACCAGCTTCAATGGACTTGTAACTTCTTGATAGGGGATACAGCACTACAGTATTGTGTTGCAATGAGAGGTGAACCCAAACTGCCAGCTCTACACGCTCTTCATGCTGATTCACATTCAGGTCCAAAGTGCAGAGGCCAATTGATATTTGACTATCCCTAAATATTTTGAAAATTGAATGTTAAGCCCATCTGTAGGTTTGATGCACCACTTCAGAACACCCCAATTAATCATCATTACTGTCAAATTCATTCATAAAATAAAACCAGGACCACTGGCATACAACAAACTTAGGAAAAGCTAAGGAAGGAAAGTATTCAAGGTTTTTTGGCAGGGAGGCGCTGGAGCGAGACATACACAAGTAACAACATGAACTTCACTCCCTCCTGCGTTGATTACAGTAATATGCTATAATCTGTTTGCCTTTGTTTTCAGTGACAGTATTTGGGAGCACAGCAACGCTCAGCATTCATGATGCCTCTGAAACTTGAAAGCACCTTCTGCCACAACCTAGAGCCATCAGCACCTTGAAAACATTCGCAGACTTCCTTACATCTCTGTACATCAGCAATATTACAGAAAATCCCTTTCTAAGCTTTGATTCCATCATTCTGTTCGACATATCAACGAACAACCCTGTCTGTCTGTTCTCTGACTGGAGTCTCCTAAATACAACATCCTCACAGTTACCTAGAACTCCATTTGCCCTGTAATTCCCATGAGATATGAAATGGACAGATGCTGCAACTTTAATAATTTACCTTTTCAACAGAGTCTATTTTTTTCTCAGACAGACTTGCTTAGCAGCAATGGGCTCTCTGACTAACACACTAGTCCCAGTGCTCACCTCCCAAGGGGGATCTCCACACATTTATACTCACTGAGATGGAAAATCAAACCTCTGACTCCAGCTGACACCAGCTTCCATTACACTAAATAAAAACTATCTTCCTAGGGCCCCAGCAAGTGGGACGGGCCATTTCGCACGCTGCCAGGCTTGGAAAACAGCATGTGCACAAACTGAGAAGAATATCCTCGTTACTATTACTATTTACATTGCAGCCATGCCCAGGGGCCCAAATTAAGGTAACGGTTTTGTGTTGGGTGCTACAGGAGAGGAAGGTGCAAGCCCTGCTCTCACGAACTGCCGATCACCCAGGTAGTCCTCCATTGATATCCTATCCCCTTTCCCCCACAAAAGGCTGATCATTTCCATTTATGACCTCCCTACCAATCTAGTACACCCTGATCCTTTCACATTTATAAAATCACTGAGTCTTTCAGTTGTAGATATAAGACAATGTCCTGTGTGTTCTCTGTAGCAAATTTTTGCCTTGTGCTGTAAAGCAAGGAGGCTACAGCTGTAGCAAGGAGAGTGTCCTGAGCAGGTACCCATCGCTGGTATAGGGGAGAGAACAATCAGAAACCCCAGTAGACTGGATGCAGAGGAGAAGGAAGATTTGAGAGACAGCCTGCAGGGTTGCAAGGCACAGCTCTGTTGGGGCTGTGGGCTGCTTGCCCTCCTGCCACAGCCTCAGTCCTTGCCTCTGCCTGGCAGGAAGGAACAAGGCGAGGGCAGGGAGCTGCAGAGGCTCCATCACAGGGACTGGCCACCCTCCAAGTTGGGAAGAGCAGAAAGGGGACACCCAAAGACTTCCTGGAGGCTTGCAGTGCACTGTCTCTTTATGGCTGGCATGTGCAAAGTGAAGTTTTTAGAGCCTTTCTCTTTCAGGATTTATGGGCAAAGTGACAGATCTTCCTCCAGTCTTACTCACTGAAATGGATGAACAGCTTTAGACAAAACTTTCAACAACTAATGACAGCGAAGTTAGCCTGAGGCAAAAACCTGGCGTGAAGAATTTCAGCCTAAATTATTAAATTTGGCAAAGTTGTAAGTCTATGAAAGAGATAATCTTAAAAGGGGAAGTTCTGGATGGCCTTAATACTATGCACTACAGCTTGTGGTGTCTGTGATAGGTTATTTCCAGAGCATCTGAGTGTCTTCCAGTAGTGCATTAAGCAATGTAACTAACATCTGTCACAGGGTTCATTTTCCCTCTCATCTCCTCCCTGGAGGGAAGGTCTCTCATTTCTTAACCTCTACTGGACCCCCACTCAATAATGTTCATTATCTCAAGAGAAAAAGGAAAAGCCTATCAAAAAGAAAAAAAAAAAAAAAAAGAAAATCAAAAAAGAGAGAGATAATAGATCTAAGATTCAGGCTGCTTTGGTGACATCTTAGAAGTCTTTTTTTGCCAAGAAAAACAGTAATTTCTTTTAAATTTCTTTACATGATATTTAAGCATTGAAAAGGAAAGACAAAATTATTGAGCTATTTTTCCTTCACCTATGATTATGCAGCAATTTATCAACAAAATGAAACAAGAACATCTGACTGGGATTATTTATTATACAGTAAGGCATTTATATTTTGTTCACTGCACCAGGAACAGTGTCCCTGTTATGGCTTGTTAGCCATCTGTGTCCTAAGAGATTTCAAGGAAGGATTAAACTGTCATTTGTTTTATTTCCTTTCATGAAATAACTATCCTAACAGGGCTGAGGCAAGACTTGGATATTGCTGGACTTGCTACCTTAAGGTGGCATGAAAAAGAGTAACTGGATCTTCCCTGGAGATGAAGGAAAGCAAGGAAAAGTTTGGGGTTTTGTTCTTTTTCCTCCTTACACTCAGTAACATGCAATATTGCTACCGAAGTGCTCCCACTGGAAATGGCATAATTGGGAAATCTCTGTGCTGTTCTTAGGCAGAAATGGAATTTTCTGTGGATTTAGATTTTTTTAAAAAGATCTGATTCATTCATTACATTTAGCCAATATGGCTTGGGTTTAGACACTGAGAGATTCTGTAGCTAATCAGGGCTGGAAGCAGGAGGCTGACAAAAATACACAAAGAAGGACAAGGTGTGCCATGTCCTCTGGGTGGGAAGGGTTCACCAGCCCTCACCCATCGATTCCCAACCCCACACACAGAAGGCTGGCACCTTTCTTGCAAGGACGATGGTGACAATTGGTATCCTTTCCCCATCTACAACTCCACAAGTGGGTCTAAAAACTTTCTACAGGAGAGAAAATGAGCTGAATGGCCTTGCACCAGAGAGCGCTGCAAGGAGGGAGTGCTAGCACTTCTTCCCTGGAAAGAAGGAACAAAATAAGCTGCCTGATTCAGAGAAAGATAATCTGTGCCCTCAGTAAGAGCAAACATGTGGAAAAACTATTTGCTAGAAGAATGTACCTTGAGGCTATTGCCAAAGGTTTTGATGGGTGTATCTGCACTTTGGATAGCTTTATAGCTGCACAGTGGAAATTGCTCATAAGGAATGATAACATCTACATTTCTTTAACACCTTTCGTCCAGAAATCAAAAGCACTTTTCACAGAAAGGACCAGATTTCAGCTGCTCAGGTCACACTTTTATGGACCGACTTTTTGGAAACGACTTGGTAGCCAAAGCTCTCTGGCACCTGCTGTGCTTTAAGTGACAACCAAGTGCTCTTAAAAAATGTGACCCACACAGGATTTCACCACTGAAGTGCAAGTGCCTCTGGGGTGGAAGGGACACACCCTGGAGCAGCTGGCACCACCACTCTGCTGAACCTCGCAAGGGACAGTTTAGCCAAGAAGGGCAAGCCCTGCTCTTACAACAGGTGCCAAACATTTAGAAGGATCAGGTAATGGCTTTTCTCAAGGTCTTGTCTTCAAGGACCGTACATAATAATGCAATGAATTCCATGTACCACCTTTGATGAGAAAGAGCTGATCTGTCTTGAGTGAGTGGGAGTTACAGAACCAGGTAACACATACAAGCCATCAACTACTTCTCTGGAGGCTCTGCTCCAGCAGGAGCCATTCTGACACAGAAAAGAGCAGCATTGCAGGAGAGTTAAAATACTGACATCTATAGGATGTTAAACATTTCTAACAGTTACAATAAGAAGAAATTAATAAATAATATCCATTCTTCCCTAAAATTTCCTACATTGACTGGTTCACAGCAAGAACCAGTTTGGCTTTTCTGCCCGTCGTTGTTCACATGCTATTTACTGCAGTCCCAAAGTGGGACCTACTGCAGTCCCTGTGTCCTGCCTGGACTGCCTGCAGGGCATCCCCAGTACACTGCCAGGGATGATGGGGAAGAAGCACCTGCAGTGAATTAATGGGATACACAGAGGGAGCCATGGGGATGGACAGAGCTCTGTGCCTGACAGCACACAGTACTCCCTGCCCAAATTTTCTGAAGCTGCTCCACTTTCTAATTCCTGTCAACAGGAGACAGTATTTTCTTAGCAGGAACTCAATTATAATGTAGGTAGACTGCCTCTGTTTACCTCTCCAAATTAAAATAATCTTATTCTTATGTGCTTACCTAAGAATGAGACCAGACTGTGATGCACTCTGCTTCTGACTGCATTCACTGGCCAGAAAAAGGCTGCAAGGAGCTGAGACAAGTCTCACAGTGCAAGAATGGGTGAAGGCAGGAGTGTGTACTCACATGGCTGCTATAGGACAGGGCAAAGGCTTGCAGAGAGTGGGGAAGAACATCTCTGTGAAAGCCCTGTGGATTCAGGGCTATGGGACAACTCCACAGACTGTTATAATGCATAGCAGCTACTATAGCTCTGCTGACACTCTCTTCTTGGCTTGTAAAGCTTGCATGATAGTGGTCAGAGGACGGAGTACAAAATAAGCCTAATTCACCCTCAGGCAAAATTTTAAACCACGCCCTAAGACCTTAACTTCTCTAACATCTCACTCCATACTGTCAGCAGGGAATCCAATATAAAACTGCATGAAGATTTGGAGTTATGGTAGAGACTGAAATTCTCAGTTACACAGAAAAAGCATTTGACTATCTGCTTTGGACTGGAAACACCTCTTTTCAGAGAGGACTGGGGTTTCCAAGTGGTTAGGAGCCAGACTTGGAAATATGAAGTAGTAAAAATAATTTTAATTGCTTTTTAATTGCTACTTTGCAGCCTTTTCCTCTGACTTTGAGAAAAGCTTTGAGCTTTCTCTGTCCATGAACTCTAAAATAAGCGAAGTTGTTTTATTTTACTAGGGAAACAAAGAGAATTCCTAGTATTCTTGCTATGATTTTTTTTTTGCTCAGGGGAAGCTGAGAGAAGATGAAATCACTTTCTGAGAAGCATCTGCTTAACATGGGCAGGGAAAACGTCAGAATTTGACTTCTTTTTCTGACTTACCAGCAGTGAGTCCCTTGGTCTGCTTCTCTCCCATACCTCTGTGCTGCTGGGAATATGCTAAAACACACCTGTGGGAGGTC
The DNA here is from genome assembly GCA_028020825.1 of Podargus strigoides. Taxonomy (NCBI): domain Eukaryota; kingdom Metazoa; phylum Chordata; class Aves; order Caprimulgiformes; family Podargidae; genus Podargus; species Podargus strigoides. The sequence goes on from CM051630.1 coordinate 12,896,742, forward strand.
TGGGCTTTTAAATCAGGGCCTTAAATGTCCCAACAGTTCCCTAACTCATGGAAAGTTTATTCCTATCAGGTCCTTAACCTCAGTTTTCTTGGCAAAATCACTGCAAGTATCTCCCTTCAGAAGCCTACTACAGAACACCTCTAAGAACTACAGAGGTTTCCCCCACACCCCTTGAAAACTGAATGTTCTCCAAAAGACTGAGATTTTTAGTTTTTAAATTCTCATGTTTAGGTTGAAATTACAAGCTAATAACAACAATCATGTCATTAAGTCTGAGTGAAAGGTTTTGATCATGAGGAAAATACATTCCAACATGGTTCAAAACAAAAATCTCAAAGGTTTGAGCCCCTCCATCTCACACTCCACCTCTTCTCTCTCTCCCTGTGCTTTTGCAGAAACACGGGAAAGAGACGAAAAAAGCAAGGGAGAAAAAATAATTTTAGGAATTTCCATTATTTTTATGGATTGCATTGATGAGAAATGCATTTGTGCACTCTGAACTGCCAGTAACATTTTTGTTGTGCCATATACTTTGAGTAACTCCTCTGCAAAAAGCACGGTCATATATTCATTAGAAATGGAAATTTGTTCTGGAAGTCTCAGGCTTCTAAATGAATGGTATTTCAATAAATAAAGGTGGTATAAATCCAACATACCGATTCTCCAATTCATCATCCTCTAAGCTAACATGTATCATTGCTCTTTAATTCCAATTCCCAGCCATGCTGTCCTCTTAATCTTAATTATAAATGGTCTGCCACTTATCAAATGATTCTCTGTGTACTGCACAATCCTCACCCTTAATTGCAAAAATATTTTATTTTTGGAACAACACAGCTCAGCAACAAGGTTCATTTTTCTTTTCATGACTCAGTTTCTATTAAAGTAAAGCATTTATAGAAGCCCTGGGCACATGGAGAGAAAATTAGTTGCTCCTCCGTGGCTAACAGTTTTTAGCTAATCACAATGCAGCTCCACATCACTCCGAGCAGAGCAGTGATTAAAACTGTGCCTGCAACAAAGCAACATTGTACACAGCGATGACGTGCTCCAGTCAAAAACGTCTCCCCTCTTGTTATGATTGGTATTCCCCAGATGTTTGACTTCGAGCTCTAGCTTGGCAGGCAAGGCTTTGTGGCTGCAATTCAAGTCCCAAGCTTGAGCAGCTCCAGTGTTTATTCTCATAATTTACACTTTGTGATGGCTTATGGACAGTTATGTACTTGGTTTCATAGCCACCACTTCAAACCAAGGGCCTGATCCTGCCTTGATGGAGTTAGTGGTAAATGCTTCCCAATTCCTGCACTGGCAGGAGGCCTCAGATGACTAAACCATCTCTCAAAACAAACAAGCCAATATAAAAGAACAATTTGGTTTAAAAACAATTAAAAAATGCCTGAAATCTTACTTACTAGGAAGTCTTCTTCACAGTACACCTTGCCATTGACATTGTAGAATGCTTTCCCTCGTAGTCTTCTCCCTGTTAAAAAAATGGTACCATCAGAATTTTGTGCTCCAAACCCAGTCACTCAGGATGCAAAGTGAGAAGCCCACCCTGCTGTGCCTGTCCACATAGCTGGTCCCTGGCCCTTCTCCTCCCCAGAGGGTCCATCCACAGACAGGGGTTAGGGTTATATCCATCCTGCCTTAACAACTTCCTTATCCACTAAATGTAACTTAGTGCAGGTGATGGAACCCAGCTGATACCAGTTCCTGGAAAATTTGAAATCTAAACCTCAAAATGATTATTCTGGGGGGAAAGGCTTATTTGTAAACTGAGACCATTTTCTTAAGCAGACATACATCCACTGCAATCAACACCAGTGATGTGTTTGTCTCTGAAGGACCAAACAAGGGACACTGCATATGGATGTTCCTGTCACCTTGAAAAATATTAATTCATTAATCAATGCCACAGCAGCTACACTCATGGCTCCCTGTGATACTAAAGCAGTACAAAGCACACGTGACAGAGGGAAGGGCAGAACAATCACACTGAAAATGAGATTTAATTTTCAAGTTTGAGCATTTGCCATTTCATTAGCGCTTGCGGAACTGTATTGACAAAGCCTCTGATCATCCTTAACTGACAGCTCCTCTTACAGCTAAGAAATGCACAGTCCAGACAGTCCCAACAAAAAGGATTAAATCCAAGAATTCAGAAACCACTGAGCCCAACCAGAGTTTAGATACAGCAGGTCAGATCTGTCTTAGACCAGAGCTGCTCCACTGAAAGCAATGCCATTTCATCAGCACAAAACCAGGGAGGGAGAAGGGAAACCACACTCATCCTGACTCACCTGATTTCCACTCTGTGCCAGGATCCCACTGGCCAAAGCTCCCAAACATTTTGGTGCTCTCACAAGCCACTTGCAGCCTTGGCAAGCAGACGGCATGGTGCCCACTACGGGCTGCGTACTGGCTGCTGTGAGCAGTGACACAGAGCAAGGCAGAGGGCAAGAGGCTTTTTGTTTACAAGTCAACAGATGACTCCCCTTGCAGGTCACTGCCGAAGCTCTTACTCCACAGAGTAAGCCTGGACATCTCCTACCAAGGCAGAGCAGTAGCTCCACCATAAACACCGCCGATCTTTGCAGAGGGTTTGACTCCGAGGGCCGGCGAGCTGAGCCAGCTGGCCACAAGCACAGAGGGGCAGGAGAGCTCTTCATGGTTTCCATAAACAATGTTGAGGAAAATATGATTAATTTTCAGTGCTTGAAAGTGCCTTTTACACGTTGCCACTGTGATCCGATCCTGGGAAACAGTGTGTGGCACAAAGAAGTTGGGATCTGGGCTGATGCTTTTGGGAAATCACATGCTGCATGTGGTTGTCTGGCGGTTTTACTGTCGTGGCCGAGGGAAATGCTTCTTTTGTGTGCACATTCTTGGGCTGTCGATCTCACGGGCTGCTGTCTCCATACTGCTAGTAGGTGGAGTCAGCTCTTGTTTGTCTTTCTAGCTGCCTGGTAGCTCTGGTGGGGACCAGGAGCCTGGTGGTGTGGGCAACACACTGAGACTGTCCCACCTCCTCCAAGACTCTTGGATAAAACCGGTCCATCCTACACATCACTGAAACACAGCACAGGGCTGGGACAGCAACCAGGGGGTCATGGGGCCTCTCTCAACTGCTGCAGGAGCAACCACCTCTAGATCTTCCCTCCTGCTTATCCAAGCTGTTTTTAAACCTCTCCAGTGAAAGGTAAATGGAAGGGAGGGAAGAAATGGAAAGAGTCCAGAATGGCTTTTTAAAGGACACGCTGGCTCTGCCAGACCCAGCCTTACTACAAGACTTGTCTTTAGATGGTGGAAATGAAATGGCTGCACCCAGAACAGGGACTTCCCTTATATGTACTGATGCATCACTTCCACCTTGCTCACACGCATCGCTGGTGCAAAGCCAGGGTGTTTGTTTCAGGTGGAGAAGCGCTGACCATCACCCTCACCACACCCATTATGGTTAGAAGCAGCAGAGATAATTAGGGAGAGGAAAACCCTAGTTTGGGGAGGCGTCAACATTTCCCGAGGCACTGCAGAAGGTGCACGAGGACCCATTCATCCCGCTCTGTATCCCAGCGTGCCTAGCCTGGCAGTGCTCAGGTTGACAGAAACACCCCAAATTCTGCTCCTGTTGTTTCCTTAGCACAGCATCACTGGCAGAAGCCAATGGGGTCAGAGCTTTCCCAGACTGGGAAGGAGCGGGAAGCCTACGACCCAAACAAACAACACAAACCCCATGCTATGGACTGACTCTCAAAGACAAGTTATCAGATGTGTTTGGCAGCTGATTGCCCTGCAACATGAAACAACCTCACCTCGGCCCAGCAAAGCTGTGAGCCTCCACCTCAGCCACAGCACAATTTGTGAGCCCGAGCTCACGCCCCGCTCTGCAAGCCCCCCCTGCCTGCCATACACGGACAGCTGGCTGCCCCTTCCATACAGCTGACGTGGTAAAAACATCTCTGTTTTACACAACACTCCCAGAGCAACACCTTTCAAAAGTGAGGAAAAATACCGTTTCCCCCCTTTTACAGCTGAAAAAAACAAGCCACCTATTAGGAAACTGACTTGCCTAAACCCATAAAGCAGGCAGCCAGCTTGCTCACATGATAATTACTATTATTAGCAATAATTAATAAGATAGGCCTTTTACCTTAGAGGAATTTCATTTAGGGATCATACAATAATTATCTCATAAACAAGAAACAGCAAGTTACCACACAATAGCTGTGGCTGCACTGTATTGGCTTCTACACACTGCATTTTAGAAATAAAGGCAAAAACACATTCCATTTGCCTTCCAGAAGAGTTTGCTAAATGACAGCACTGAACATGGTCAAACACCAAACTCTGACTGCCTGGGCATCGTGTGCCAACTGCCACCAGGAGGAAAGTGCTGGTGGTGATAGTCCAAGGAGGCCCAAAGTTGGTACCCCCCAGCCCCAGGCAGCCGTGCAGCAGGGCGGGTGCAACACCTCGAGGTTTGGGCACCTGCCCTGAGCTCCATGTACTGGACAGGGCACTTTCACCGCTCAAGGTCCTGCACAGCACCAGCCTGTTCTATGTAACCATAACCTATTATTGTCAATCAGGCAGAGATTACAAGTTAAAAAAACCCTAATGTTGCTTTAGCCAGCAGAGTCAAATGCCTGGCCAGCCAGGAAAAGTAAAATCACCCTGCCCACTGATGCACAGCACCTGCTGCTTGACTGTCCTTTGAGTGACAGTACAGCCAAGCCCCACTTACTATTTGCTTTCATAATATTGAAACAAAAAGTCAAGAGTTTCTGACAAAACTTGATGCAACTTGCCGATAGCTCATTATAATAATAATGAGCAGTTATAATGAGCAGCCTAGTGCAGAGTTCACAAGTACGGGGTTTCACAAACACTGTGCTGCTTTTCTCCTCCTGCTGGATACCCACCTTGGCACGTCCCCCCTGTCAGACCAGTTTTCAACAGTAGGGAGGAAGAGGCTCCGTTTCACACCCGACCAGAAGAGCAGCAGGTCAGCCAGGAACGCGTGGGGGGACCGCAGGATGGGGCAGAAGCCGCCCAGCCTGCAGCCCGCACGCAGGCACGTAGCACTGGCTTTTATAGGGAAACCCTTTCTTCCCTGAGTGCTCTTTAGAGCCTTGGGTTTCTGTAGAAAACGAAGCTTATGCGCTCACAGTGACAACAAATGCTTTTGCAAATAACTTTTACATTTCTTGACTGACACCCACACACCAAGGGCCAGGATAAAGGGGTTCCACCACCTCAGGCTGGAGGCAGAGACCTCACAAATGCTCCAGCAAAGAGTGAGAAGTTTCATGTAGATAATCTATCAGTTAACAAAAAACAAACTAGAAATTACTCTGGCCGAAGGAATGATCACAACCAGTGTTTGTAACCAACACAACAAACATCCAAAAGGCAGGCTTTTGGAACTTCAAAAAAACCCATAAAATCAGAATCAGCTCTAGGTTTTTAACATCAGTTTTCACATTGAACCAGTCTATGAGCCTCTGTTATTTAAATTTGTCCAGCAATTACTTCCTGCACAACTTTCTACCCTATGTGTTGCAAACTAAAAGGAAGGAACGGGAGAGCTGTTGCTTTAGCAAAGGACTCAACTCAAAGACTCGGCTTGTAAAAGGAAAAATGACCCACAGTTGACACAGGCTGTCCACAACTATTCTCTCCAGTCTCCACAACACTTTGCTGGGTGGTGAAAATACACCAGCCAGGAAGCCAAGACAGGGTAAAACTTTTTCCAAAGCTGTTTCAAAAGCTGCTCCAGGCCCTCATGAAAGAAAATGTGAATCAGACTAGGTTTTACGCTCTTGAGGAGGCGCTCCAAAAGAGTGTTGAAAACGTCCTGCCCCCTCTCCACTAGTCCAGACAGCATCTTCAAAGCCCTCCCTGTTGCTGCTGGCAGTGGGGTATTTGCCTATAGGGAGGTGAGTTTATCAAGTCACAGCCTTCAGTGGTAGATCTCCAGTCTCTCATGGGATGATGCAACCGCGTCGGGGGCTAACAACCCCCCCTCGCCTTTGTAAGACAAGAGATAGCAATGTCTCACTGTCACAGCATGGTTATTAGACCTAATTACTGTTTGCAGCATGCTTTGAAGTTTAAAAGTGCCAAGCATTATTATAATATTTTAAGTACTTTGATGATTAAAAACACGCAACCGTTGGGTAATAATCATGATTTACTAGCATTGTAGTGTAAGCAAGTTCATGTGAGAAGCCTGCATTGTCTCAGTGCCTGACGCCACTTAAAACCAAACTGCTCCTCTCTGACATAATGGGAATGCTGCAGCCCCAGCCTCTCCTCCCAGATAACGCCTGGTGCAGCCCTGGAACTACCACTGCTCTGAAAAAAATACACCAGCGTACCTCCTCACCATCACGATCTCTCTCATGATAATCTCGTGATATATGTGCCTCTTCTTGTAACTTCATGCAGGAAAGTTTCAGCATTAGAGGGAACAAAGTGTGAGATGACTAATAATGTCCTTGTTATTTCTAATGTTACAGCTGTGTGGAACAAGAGGATTGTATTTTAGTCAGAAAATGTAATTAAAACCTCCCCATACAAACTGCAATGGAAAAGTTCAGCTGTAGGTATCCCTGCTAAAGATAAGAAATTCATTAAAGCAGAGCTAATTAAAAGCCTGACCAGCCCGAGCTATCGCCACAGAATATTATTCAAGTACCTGCCATTCCTGTTGGCTGGGGACATGCCTGGGTAGGTCTGACCACACACGAGCACAGACCTCAGCTCTGCTGCCCCTTCTCCCATGTGGGCACAGCCCCTCCAAGAGCCCCCACGCAGGCAACGAGCAAGGTGCAGGCTGCGGCAGGACCAGGCGGGATGGCTGTGGCTGCCCTGCCACAGCTTTGGGGGCCTGCTCGAGCCTCCAGCATGGCCACGTGCTGCTCCTGCTGGGAAAGTGGCACCACAAGCTCCTGCCTTGTCTCACAGCAGCAACACAAATACATGGCATCCTTCTTTAACAGCTCTTTCCAGAGGAAAAAAAAATGATATCACATTGCTTCTCTCACTGGGATTTCTTCTCCTTTGTTCTGAGGCTGAACAGGACGCTCAGTGACAATCTCTGCAGTCTGGAAGCTTTGGTCCACGACCCACAGCCCCTGGCTCTTCATGCCTGACTGACCAAAGAACTGTACATATCTGGTTTAGCTAGCAATGTTAAACATGGACTTAATTGCTTGTTACCTGCTTCAGAAGCCATCTCTGCAGTGACTGATGTGACACAAGCAGCATTACCAGCCTCATGTTAGCACCTTAAGTGACAGTCCCTCAAAGCATTCAGACAAAAGCGACATGTAAATATACATGCAGGATTAATGCTCAACAACATTTGCTCAAATATTTCCCAGCTACCATAACAATGAAGTCAAATTCCCACGTACTGCCCCAAAGCCCTGTACAAGTGAAAGCAGACATAAGGAGGCTTAGACTGAGCAAACATACCTGCATGCCTGCTGTCCACCTGAGACCAGCCTCCATCACTGCTCAATGGAAACATAAACCTTACCAGGCCAAACCTGGTAATTTTGTTTTGCAAAAGCCGTGGGATAGGTTTGGGGCTGCCCTGATTCAGAGCCGGTCTGCAGTGGCCATCCATGGGCTGCCCACGCTCCCAAACGCAGACAGCACCACATGCACTTTTATACCCCACATGCCACACATGGGCTGTGGTGGGGCTGTCACCGAGTCCACGCAGGGGCGGTTGGTGCCCAAGTGATTTCCCATATGGCCTGCAGACACCGTCACGACAGTACAGGGCACCACGATGGGAACCACTGTCCACAGCCTTAAACTAAAGTCTGGCACAGATGCTGCAGCTTTTCTTGCTGTGCAAGGTGCGATCTACCCACCCAAGAGCACTTAGGTGCTCTCTAAATACATATTTTAATGAGTGAGAAACTGGGACCAAAGTAACTCAAAAGCTGAAGGGTGAATGAAACTACTATTTCTGAAAAGTGGAAGCTAAACTTTAAGTCACCAGATGATTTGAGGAGCTGAAACTTCAAGAGAAATACCAAGATTTACAAACATGGAATAAATAGCTGAAAGTATTAACAACAACCCACCTCTGCTACATCCTCTACTCAGTCACCTCAAGATAAAACTGATGCAGTTTTTCAACTAGGAGATGTTTTCTTTCACTTGGTAGCGGAGGTTTGCCTGTCCAGGAATTAAAGATGTGCCAAAAGAAAACGAAAGCTTCCAACACTTTTTGTTACCCTTTCTCCTTTACTCACGTGTGAGTTTGGGCCCACAGCTCTCCATCCCTCCCCTCTGGCTTATGACTAACTGCAAAGAGAGTTCCTTTACACAGGGTTTCTGTCACTCCAGCCTCTGGAGAACAGGGAGCAACCAAGGCTGATTTAGCCTGTAAATAACTGTTAACTAAATTTTTCTCCTCTGTCTCCTACAGGGGACTCGCACAAAGCCACCAAGCAACGTGAGCACAACCTCTTCATGCCAGGGTCCCGTGCCCAAGCCGCAGCCTCCGTTGCGGGTACCAGTGCAGTGTGGGGTCCTCGTCGCAGGAAGGGGCTGCAAGGAGGACGGCACTCCAGCCCCAGCCCCTGGCCTTGGAGAACCTTCCATCCCCCACCGCCACTGCCCCTTCCCCTCCTCACAATGCCCAACTGCTCAGGCTTTGTGAAAGGAGGGGTGAATTTCTGGGGCTTTCAGTGTTTTTAAGATAGGGGGGGAAAAAAAACCCAAACCAATGCCAAATTCCTTTGAATAGAAGATACTGCCTGTTGGCAGAAGCCACTTTTCACAGACTCCAGCCGTTTGAAATCTGAAACACTAAAAAGTGGCTACTGTGGATGTGCTGTATTCTTCTTTTCAAAGCAATCTGGCACACAATTTTGCTCCCCTGTCTCAGGACCCAATCCTGCATTCCTTTCACGCTCAGACTCCCATTGACTTTAAGGAATGCAGGATTGGATCCTAAATGTGTGCTTTACTCGCACAATAGCTCCTCATGGTTACGATCTATTGAGAAAGGCACACTTTAAAAACCATTTGGAATTACAGGCTCATCCACCAGGCCAGAACCCTGTAAAGATCTTCCATTATTTCAGGAAAAATGCTGGGTGTGTGAATTACACACACACACTCTCACACATTTTCAAGCTGCAGGCACAGCTTAGCTTGAGATGCATCAAAATATTTTGAGCGCTGGCCTGATAGCTCATAAAGAAACCACGTGTAATTTTAGTTTTGGGGGAAAAAAGCCACCAAAGCAAACACAGAAGCAGCTGAATCTTTAGGACGGTTTTTCAGAGAACTTTTGTGAAAGCCTCTAAAAGACCTGCAGCGGCTAAGACAAAACAGAGCCTTGCACTGCTATTTTTGAGGATGCTGTATATTGAGTTACGAGGCTATTACGATGCAAATCTCAAATGTACAAGCTTTTTACTTGGCCATAAACACAAAACAGTATACATTGTCCTTTCAGAAGAAAAGGTTTGCTGCTAAAATAGCAGAAGCCCTACGTAAATAACCAACATTCTTTCTGCCTGAGGTCACTGACTTGGCCTATTCAATTCCGGGCTAGTCTGGGATTTGACAATCTAAGCAGGGGAGAGGCCCTTTCCTTTTTTTCAAAAGAATGCTGGGATTTTATTTGAAATTTAAACTCTTGCAAACAAAAGGTGGCATCGTATGCTAGAGGCCTATGAAGGTGGAGTACAGGATGTGTATTGTTTTCTCCCTTCACATAGATTCTTTCAGGAAAGAGTATTCAGAGTTTGTGAACAAATTCTAATCAAATATTATCATCAGGTAGGCAGACGTGTCAAGATATGAACAAAAACTGTTAAGAGATCAGGAGACTTAATTTTAAAAAATATTGATGCAGGAAAAGCATAAAAATTGTTTAAAATGATAATTTAAATTATCATTAAAAAAACATTTAAAAAAACTTAATTGGAAATTCCTCCATAGTTAAGTTCCTATACTAATTCATATTTGTACACTAAAAGAGAGCTTTTCAGTGCAAATTCACTGGGGCTACAAAGTCAATATTCATTCTCATTCTCTATCTCACTTGATCTGTCCTGGAGAGGCAGATGGCAGTTAACTATTTTTCCTCCCCATTACCACTGCCCAACTCTAACTTGGAGTCTCACAAAAGTATACTCTTGTATAATACAATTATAATTTCCATTTCTGGGCTGTTACCCAGGCTCTGCTCCACGCCACCCCTCCAGCATGGCTGCATGGACCTGCTAGTGCCACACACCTCCCACCACAGACACTGCCGCTGAGCGGAATTTGCAGCTGGGGTAAATCGTGACAGCATCGCCAAATTCATCACAATTTGTACAAGCTGTAGACCTGCCCCAAGGTACTATCTTTGCCAGAAAAAAGTCTGTCTTTGCTATGTGCTCACTAACGTGTGGTAAAATCCAGATGAAAACAAGGCAGTTTATCATTTTGACATGTTTGTAGCCCAGGGTAAACTCTAGACTCTCCTCTGCAGTTTACCTTAACCTGCCATGATGTCAAAATGAAAAACTTCATTATCTTCCCTAGGATTTTGCCTCATGTCAGCTATCGCGCTGAAGGGAACACCTTTCTCTCCAGAAAACATGCCTTTGCTGCCAAGAAACCTCACAGTTCTGCACTGAGGCAGGTAACACGTCTTGCTCTGGCCACACTGCAGCATTCCCCACCACCAAAGCCTGCACAGGAAGGATGTGGAGGGTATGTTTCTGCCCCAACCTAGCTGCATGGCTTAAAACTGTCAGTCTCCAGCAGGATTATGTAGATAGATAGCTAATATCTTTTGTTACCTTGCTGGAAAACCCCACCTTTCTTGGCAGGGTATCCATAATCTCTGTGCCATGTTTACTCTAGTGTGGAATTCTCTCTTCCTTTCTCTCTCCTCCTACTCTTCGGTCAGGTTATTTAACCAAAAGGTTACTTAATGCTGCACGGACAAGAAGATGTCTGACCTCTGGTACTCGGGCAAAGTGTTCCTGTGCAGACCATGTTATAAACTTAGCAGACACCTTCAAGCTTCCATGTAATTTGCAAAAGTTAAAATTAGCAGATGTTTCCTTTCTCTTCCACTTCTGTATTTATTCTATCCCATACCACCCATCAATTTCAGGGTTAAGGCATAAATTATTTCCATGGAGCTCCGACAGAAGTACTTATGTTGAAAAGCAGTTTGTAGAAACATAAGCCAAGCATATATTTAAAAACAGAAATACAACAGTCTGCATTGATCTAATAGCTATTTTGGGCCTATATATTAACACATATCTTAAAATATATTTCTTAATAAGCTACCACGCAGACACACTAACAGGGAAAATAAAGCTCCAAATGTACTTCAATCAGGATTTTTTCTTTTCAGGGCTGGGTTTACAAACGCAAAAAAGAAGAGAACAACAAGGGCAAAGCAACATAGACCACTAGGTAAGTACCGTGAGGCCTCCCCACCACTCAGCAAGCTGGGAGGGAAGGGGGTATATCTCTTCCCCCAGGGTAGCTTCCACTGTGGGAAGCTTTCATGGTTCCATCACAGACCCTGCTTTTTATCATCAAACAACTCAACTTTTCCAGCTGCTGCCTGTAAGCCAGGACTTATAAGAGTACTTCACTTATCACACTATCCCAGAGTCCCAGCGCCAACCCATTCTATGGCAAACTAAATCCACCAAACTGCAGTCTATTCCAGCCCAAGTCTTCCTGACTGTGGGACATAGCATTCCCAAGCAGCCTTGCTGGCTGCTACCCATGCAGCATGGTGGGTGGTTTTCGTTCAGGCTACAGTAAGAACCACCATAATGGCAGCATCAAGGATCCATCTAGCGCGGTATCCTGCCTCCAGTTCTGGCCAAGAGTGGAAGCTCAATGGGAAAGAGCATTAGAAACATGGCTTGCACAGGCTGATGTGTTCCCAAGAATAACCTCTCAGCTTCCAGCAGCCAGCACTCAAGGCCTTCCTGCACCGCGGGTTGCATTATAACTATTATGTTTAATAGCCTCACTGGACCAATCCTTCTTTAATTTGTCTAATTCCTCTATGAGATCATTTATACTTTTGGCCTCCACGCTGTCCCTATGGCAGCGAGTTCCACAATTTCATTATGCATTGTACAAAGCATTCCCTTTTGTTTGTTTTAAACCTCTGCTGATCCAAGCTTCTGTTGCATCCTAAAGAACGAAGCAGCCTCTACAGTTATCACCACCAGACTAGAGAAGAGCTTTGTAAGTCAGAGCCTGAAACTTCAGTCTTGAACTGCACCTGCAAATGAAAGGGATGGAGATCATAGGCACAACTGGTATTTCTATCTAGCAGCTTTCTGAGACTCTACTCAGGTCCTCGTTGTACAACACAGAAGTGGACACTGATTGTCTTTGACTCAGGAAGTTCATACTCTGTGTGTGAGCTCCCTGCGGCAGATGTGACCAAGCCACCAAGTTCTGCACTGCCTGAAGTTAATGAGCAGCCTTCATTAGGAGTGAACCACTATAATACACATGGGAGATAATTTCTATGGGAGTAAACCCAAAAGAAGAACCACTGTACTCCAGTAAGACTAAAGGAAGAAAAAAAAATTAAAAAGTTTGGTCCCTACTGCCACCTGGACATTCAGAGCAGGGCAGGGACCCATCAGAGATTCCACCTGACAAACTTAACTAGCAAAAGTTAGGTAAAACTTGTTGACCTGAGGGCACTGCAGACCCCTCACGATTGATACCAGGTTCTTTCTTGCAAGTCATTATTCTCTTCCTCATTCAAGCTCAGTCTCAACTAAAAATCATAACTTAGCCTAGCTCTGAAGCAGATGATCAGAAACCTGACCAAGAGCTGGAACAGCAAGTCAGACTGCTGAATGTCATCTGTGCACAGAGGGAGCTGCAGCATCACCTTCTCTCTTAATAGTTTCTACATGAAAGTATGTTGAACAAAAGGAGTGGACACAGCCCAATCCTGTGGCAACATGCAGTAGAGCCTCAAGGGAGATGAGCAATTTCCCTAACCTATCTTCTGCCTTGTCTCAGAAGAACAAGAATGGATTTGCACAGGAATGGTTTACTTTCTTCCTCCCAGTAGCATCATATGCGTCAGCACCTCAGTGTGAGCAGCATCAAAGGGTGCTGCTGCTGAACCTAAACACACCAGCAATGCTTGATTTGAGTCACATCCAGAAAATGTTCAGCAGCCAACACCAATGGCACCCATGTTTGTGAAATCAAGCTCACAGTGCTCAGGTCTCATTCCCTTGAGATAAATCTTCACAATAAAGTGAGACTGTTGAGACCCACAGTGCCTAGAGATGGCACCTTGAGCAACAGCTGTAACTTTATTCTTCATGTGATAATGGAAGAATGTATCAGAGAATGGTCCTCAGGACCAGAAGTGCTAAGAAAGCTTAGAAAGGTTAGTACACAGTGGGAACAAAACCCACAAAATATTCTCAGGATGGCAAAGTATTAAAACATTTTGAAGCACGTTATTTGGGTTTAGATTATTTAGCAGTAAGTCTCCAAGAACTGCACAGAGACAACTCTTCTCTTGCTCACACTGCTGAATAATTATACTAATGTTAATGATGTTACTTTATTCTGTGTAACTTTGAATAAATCTTGCTAGGACCTTAGGTATGTCTTTTAGATGATACACCAGTATACTTTGCTGTAAATAAAATAAAACTGAAAATTATACTTGTACCGAATTACTGAAATGAACTGGACCTTGCCCAGCTAATTCAATATAATCAGAAATCAGCCCTCCAAAATGGCCCCGTCCTTGAGGTTTTGTGGTGGACTGACCACAGCTTCCTGCACCAGGTCACTTTAGAACTAAAACCACAAGCAGCTTCCAAGACAGAGCTGAATAGGTAGGACTCCTGATAGTACGCTCACTTCTTTTGGCACGCAGGTACAATAAGGATATTGTTCCTTTAATGCTTAGCTTTCTTTTAAGAAGTATGCAAGATTTCAGCCAATTCTCCCAAACGATTAGTTCAGGATGAATGTGCTTAACTCAGGATTCAGCTGGAAAGAGCCCAAGTAGATGCAATCAATTTTCCACTAAATCCACTTCCTTCCTCTCTTCCCTACCCAGCATAAGACATCAGCTTGCCACTACGGCCAGTGGGGACTAACACAATGAAAACCTCTACCTTCAGCCATGCACATATCACACTTGGTTATTCCTTCTTTTGATTTTCCCTGGTTTTCGGGTTTTGCACACCCTGTTCACTAGCCCGTTTGGGCTAAGTGGAAAAGCAGCTATATGGCAAATATGAAAAAGCAGCTATGCAGCAAACCACAAACACCAGATGCATAGGCTGCTGTAAACCCCAAAGTTAATGATTCAAAACTGCAGAGAATCAGCTGCAGAACTTCACTGATAAAAGACAACTTTCCCCTTTGCACATATTTAACTAGAACCTCCCTGTGGATTCAATGTGCAGGTACTCCATGCCAGCATCTGTGCTGTGCCATCTCTGTAACACCAAATTATCTTCACCATCATCACCTAAACACCACAGTACTTCTGAGACACTAGCTGCTGGCCACTTTACTTGAACCAACTCCACGCAGCACTGCCTGAAAAAGAGCAGTTACAAAAAAAAGGGATGATTTGCTACTAGAATTTAACCAGGGTAATAAAAAATAACATCTGTTCAAAAACAAGGCTTAGAAAACTCGATGTCTGGCTCTCACCTCCATGCCTTTTTAAGAGTTTAAGTAGATGATTTCCACCCTCATTTCCCCAAGTGTATACATTCTCCTTTGTTAAATAACTTACAGAAACAGCAAAACAAGTCCTGGTGGTTGCTGTGTATTCTTTAGGCTTTCTTCCTTTAGAACAGTGGTTTCCAAACTTTTTGGACCATGTTCCTCCATCAGTCAAAAAATGTTTGAGCATGCACCCCTGATACAGGTATATTTATTTATTTGTAAATTATATACATCTACTACTGAAGTGCTTCCATCCTGCACCCTAATGTCTTGAGCACTCTTTGGGGTGCATGCACCCCACTTTGGAAACTGCTGCTCTGAGACCACTGGACTGCTAATACTGATTTGGCAAATTGTTTCCATAGGTCTGAATTTACACTGCTGTGGTCCCTAAGATCAGTAATTCACTGACTCACTCAAATAAGTTATTTGCATTATTTCCAGGAAAAATTTTGCAGGGAATGCAGTTGGAGAGCAACAGTGTACCAGGCAGCCAGCTGAATTAAGTGACTGAGGTTCTCTGACTATATTCAATTTAATGTTAGGACATAACTACACTTGTGTTTTAAAATACACTGATAGATAACCATTGAGACACAGCAGTCAGTAATCAAAAATGATTGTTAAATCCATTACTGCTTTTAAATATGCATTAAATCAGATGCCTTTCACTCTGCACAGGTACAATTAAAAGAACTGGCAGGTATTAATGGCCATATCCTGCATGTGCATTGGCACTGTGAGTCACCTACACCAGTCGAGTCAGCTGTGCCCTCAGAAGCCAGCAGTCACTGCTGATTTTATTTCTTCTTAGAGGAGATACTTTAATTTTTCTCTCCTCCGCTTCTTGGCCTATTTTTTGCCTAGCTCAGCATTCACTTTTATTACCACTATTCCAAATACAGTGCAAGTTCACAGGAACGTGGCAAACAAAGAGTCAAGGCTTGATGGTATTAGGCAAGAAAAATCTGCTTGGGGGCTGGGGGAGAGAAGGAGAAGGAAACAAGCCTAAGGAGGCACAGAGAGCAGGATGGAAGCAGAGTCACTGCCACAGGAAGGCAGGGTGGCTGGGCAGAGGAGGTGGGAGCTCCTTCCCCACACAGGCAGGCTGCCTGCCAGAGCCAAGGCTGGGCTGCAGAGGCAGGACAGAGGGAGCAGGCAGGGGATGGCAGTGCTAGGGACTGACCAGCTGAGTCACGGAGGGAGAAGCAGTAACAGTAGATAGGGAGGTGAGAATGAGGTTATATGGGGCCTTGAACAGGAAAGAGAAGGCATACAAGGCTTTTGGCATCTATAAAGGGAGCTTGTAAAGACAGAAAGGAGTGGGATGGTGCATAAAGCAGCAGTGGAACCTCTCACCAAGCACTCGACACCTCTGTGCCACCTGCAGCCCATAGGATCAACGGGTGGATGAAAGAGAGGGCACCTGTGGGACTGGAAACCTGTTTTTGCAAGTCTGCCCCTAACACCACGAGGTAGCAAGCACTCACAGGGGACTTCGGGAATTACTTTGCAATGCCCCAGTAACCTCGCACACAACTGAGTTTACCATGGGGTTTGAACCTCACCTCAGAGGCCACAAGTCTGTCAACAGCCTCCCCTCCACCCTCCCGTGCTGAAGCACTCCTCCCAGATCGCACGAGGCAACAGGAGCGCTTGCAAAACCACTCAGCAGAAGATGCTTTTGCAGTGTAAGCAACACCTACTGCCTCCAGTGAGCTGCCACATCTCTCTAGTCATGCCACGCACAAACTAAAACTTAAATGCAAACATACCAGGCTGCATCTTTACCTGTCACTTGGCTTTATGGGACATGGCGCAGAGAGACTGGAATGCCCTTTGACATGTAACTTTGCAGGGTGGTCATTTCATCACCCAGGAACAACAATATTGTGGGTGAAATGCTGAAGCACCTGAGCCCCCATTACCCCATAACAATGGCAGGAGGTTGTTCTGGCCCAGGACCACAGGACACAGACCTGTTCCTCAAGCACTAAACGTCTCTTAGAACAGGAGTGAGGACTGAGTGTCCAGCAAATGCTCAACCCGTTCCCCAAGGAACTGCTCCTCATTCCTTGCATGTCCCAAGCCTGCTGAGATGTTTGGGGCAAGCAAGGAACAGAGGACTACACCTGAAGTTATGACACTTCTGCTTTCTCCACCACTTTAAGAAATTAATTCTCATTAATTTATTTGAATGTTGAGCCAGGAGAACCTATGAGCTCTCACAAGAGGGTGGATCATTAAGAGAACGTGACTTTACAGGACAGCACGGAGCATCCACTGACCAGGTACCAGCCCCAGCCAGGCTGCTTTCATCCTCTGGAGCCCAGCACTTCTCTCCAGACACACACCGACACTACAGCATATCGCATTATCTCTGCTGGCTGCCAAGGTGCACTGCCTGAGCTCAATCAGATACTGGTCCTGTGAACTGCCAAATGGAGCCAATAATCCTATAAATGGAGGAGTACTGAATGCAGACTGGACGTGGGCCATCAGGGAGGCCATGGCGGGGTTTTGCTTCAGGTTTGTTTTTATAAAGTATTTACTGTCCCTAATTCAAGACTGTGTGATTGAGTTTGCAAGCATGAAGATTTCCTATTTTTATTTATGTCAGTTCAATGCAGGGCACCCACATATAGGTTTCATGCTGGTAAAATACTATGAATTTCTCCATAAAACCATAAAATAATTCCTTGCTATTTCTGTCATGGCATTCATAATCAAATTGCACCATTAACACTGGTGTGATGGGAACAGGCTCCAGCTGCCCAGCTGAGGGCTCATGCCGCTCTCCATGAAGTCAAGAATACTTTGACACTAACTGAAACTGGATTTGGCCACAAGATAAATCTAAAATGTCACAGTACAAGATCTGGTCAAAGGCAGGATTTTCAGGAAATGTGATCTTTATTGGAATGGGAAAAAAATGCTTTCTGGCTGAGATGAAATTTACTGATTTTCTTCCTGTGCTGGGTTTTGAGAGACAGAGGCAGGGAAGAGTAGGGGGGAACAAGAGCTCTTCCTCACCTGGGTTAAAACCAAGCTAAAATTTCCTGAGCAAGTCCAAGGATAGGAGGAAAACATCCACTGCTGGTAAATAACTCTGGAAAGTGACCTGTAGAAGTCAATTTACCAGAACCAAGCTGGTCATTCTATAACAGTAAAGCAAAACATTCAGCTCATGTCAAATACCAGGGGTCACCAAAGCACTTTCCCTGGTGCCCAAGGACAGCCCAGTGCAGCTATAATTGGCCAATCCTCACGAGTCCTGTCATTTAAATGAAAAAAAATTTATGGTTGTTTATGTAGGCTTTGCGCCAAGCCTGTTTCCCTGATAAGTTTCTCTGGTGCATTTGTGTCTCACATCCGATTTAGAGTCCTCTGAATACTGGAGACAGCATTCCTTGGATACTTAAAATAAATTAAAAACACAACGTTGGGCTTGGACAGAGGAATGGGAACATTATTCACGTGGCCCAGGCACTAAGGGCTCTGGGGAGCGGTGCTGGGAAAGCAGTCTTTTTAAAATCTTACATTAGTCCGTGTATTTGATAACATATAATCCTCAAAATGGTCCTCCATAAACTGTAAATATGCATTATTTGAGCAAGTAATTATTTTCAGTAGCATACTGCAGCAGCTATATGGCTTGGCTGTCAGACACTGCAAGTGTTTCCTCCAGCAAATGCATCTATTTGTGATATAACAATAATTATTTAATAATTTACAAAACTTCTTACTTCTCAAGATCTCCAATTTCAAAATAACAAAGTGAGCACAGTATCACCATGTGAGGTTGGTGAAAAGAAATGTCTCAATGTGGGCAAAGCCAGACAGGCAAAGCGATCTCTCCAAGATGACAAGAAACCCCATCGCAAGTGGAGTAAAACCCTGTCACCTGAGTCACAGGGCCGATTTACTCCTTTTGTGACCACCAATCTATCAATCCTCTCGGCTAAGAATTTTTTCTCTGTCATTTGCAAGATCCTCTGCCAGAAGAAACCCTGAAAGACAGAATGCCAAAGTCTGCTGCCACTGTTTATTTTATAAATGTGAAGACAAACTTTACCAAAAAAAATCTTTTATTTTGTTTTGTACATGGGAAGATTCTTATGGTAAATAGCTTTTCTAGACCCACAAGAATTAAAAGCATCCTTAAGGTGAAGAGTGGCAGTGGAAACCTTTTATCTGTAAAATTAATTTGTAAGATAAAATCCAGGCTGCTTTCTGGTATGGAATATCACTGAGTTTTCAAGCCATACATAGGCCTTGAAATAAACAGTAAACAAAAATTATTAAGCTTGAGTTAGTAACCTAGCCTGGATAGGAGTCATGGATGAGGTACAAAGCAAGAGAGTCCTTCCGTTAGACAGCACATGAGGATGAAGGTAACACAAGCAGAAAAACCAGATTTCCACTTCACACTGTGTCCTTCACTAAGAGCTCCTATCCTCATTAGGCAGGACTTGCAGGGCAGGAGTGAGGGGTGGGTATGTGGCCTGGCAGGGGAGAGGCGACATCCTGCTACTGCGCTGCAGTGTCACCAGGGGAAGGGACAGCAAGAAACCCAAGACTGGAGACAGCAGGAAAACAGGTAACAGGAATGAAAACAGAAAACTATTCAGTTGTAGAAGTACACAGAAAGCGTGGAAAAGGAGCTTTGCTGGCAGGAAAGGACAGACTAAAGTTTCCATGGCTGCAAACGCAGTACAATCTTGCCTCCTTGGTAAGGGGAAGATGACCTGCTACCAGTCTGGAGTCTTTGGACCCTGGGAACGTGGGGATCCAAGAAAAACCTAGGATATGCACAACGAGTCAAAATGGGAAATGACCAGGGCACAGCAAGATTTCAAATAGTGCCAAGGGCAAGCTCACTATTTTCTGGAGAAAAACGTACTGACATGCGGTTAAGATATTCATTAAAGAAATCCATTGTGCTCATTTGAAATGAAGAACAGAAGATGCCCACACAGAAATAACAAAGTCCAAATTCTTCAGTAGTAGAGCAGGCATATGGCAGAGCAAACACAGGCAGAAAGAAGGAAGAAGAAAAAGTCAAGAGAGGTGGAAAGCCAGCCTTCACTCTTCACAGCAGATGCATAAGAGACAAAAACTGAAGTTCAATCCTTCCAACACACCAAGGAAAGGATCAGGTCATGGTGGCCCACAGACCACAGTATGGGTCACTCCAGAGCAGTAACAGTCAGACCTACACATCCAAAGGGTATGACAAAGGAAAGACAGAGATTCAGTCAAATGATAGGAAAGTATCCAGGTGATACATGTTTAGAGGGGAGGCCAACACATGAGCATGGGCACATTTGCATACATAGACAGGTTTGTGTGTGAGGTGAGATGGGCACCAGAAAAAAAAATGATGAGTTGGTTGCGGGAAGAAGAACTGATTTACTGGGTGCTGAAGTGATGGAGGACAAACTGATTAACTGGCAAGCATGATGACAGAGGTGATTTATTGTTGAAAAAGAGCTTATGACCTATATTAAATTAGAAATTATTTCAGAGAGCTATGGCGTTCTGGGGTCTAGTGATCAGATGAGTAACAGATCAATGACATCACTAAAGCATTGTCTAGGCACTTCGCAAAACATATAGGGACAACATATAGCAGAAACTTAGATCACTAAAATTACAGGAAGCCAACTGTATGTATCTCCATTCAGGCATTTGCTTCTTTACTTTTTATCTTCCACCTTTTTTTCCCTTTCTTTTTAGGTAGTACTTAAAAATTACAGAACCAGGAAACAGAAACATCTGTTGATAATGTCAGTGACTTGCCTGTGCTATGTTCTGGATTATCTGGATTTCTTCCCCTTTGAGAGATGAACTCAACAGCAGCCCAAGGGAATCTTTTCTCTTGGAGAAATTGAGATACGTTCCAAGAAAGCATTTTAAATGGGCAGAGGGGAAGGCAAGAAAGATGAGAAAAAGAATAGAAGGGAAAGATGAGAAAAATGCACAAGAGATGTGGATTTCAGACTAAGACGATCAAGGCCTGCAGATAACAGATGGTGATAAGAGAACAGGACCATTTTAGCAAATCTTGTTACACTAAACAATAGGTGGCATTCCAAACACAGAGAACTATGCAAGGAAGTGATTAGGTTCTCTGCGGTTTTTACAGAGAAATAAAAAAGAGGCAGAAACCTTATTAATTAGGGTATTTTTTTTTTGTATTTTATGTATTTTCCAACCCCTGAAAGGATCACAGGTGCTGTCAGTGATTGGTTCCACATTATGAATACAAAAATATTGTGGGAGGAATACATCTACGGCCAGTCAATCAACACAGAGAAGTTTCCATCATTAGTTGCCAGGCAACCCCCACCAATTAAAATAACCATCAAAAGCCATGCATTTAATGTTGCAATAATTAATAGCAGAACGCAATTACTACCTTTCAAGGAAATGAGGAGACAGAGACAAACCACCAGCCAACTATTCATTGCATGCCCTCTGATAATCAGAAAAAGGGAATGGAAATGTTTTCCATTTCTCTGCTGACTAGCTACCTATCAACACCACCTTTCCCTGGGGGTCAGCCTCCAGGTCTACCAACGATAACTGCTAAAGCAGCCCTCAGAGAAGAGTGATACTCTGTATTAAGACCCCACTCACTAAAAAAAAAAATAAGCACATGCATTTTCAAGTAGCTGAGATGTCCCCATGAAAGTAAGACCCAGGCCTGGGTCAATCAGATCAGCCACCCTTAAAAACAAGTTCTCTTCTAGAGTTCAAATAACTTAATTTAAAGTGATTACAGAATTGAAAACTTTCATGAGATAAGATCTAGTAGTATTGTCCATAGAAGGGGCACTGTCAATGGACTGATCTATTTACCTGAAGCCAAGCACACAGATCGGTGCCCTGCTGTACTACAGCTAGCTAGGACAAGGCAAAGCAGACAAACTACTAAATACCTGCTAAAAATATAAAAACTAACTAAATACATTCTAAATAAAGAAGAGTTTCCTGTGTCAGTCCCATCTCAAACATTTCTGATTACCCTTTTCCCATCCTATCCTTTTTTGTTTTTCTAATGCCTGGAATATTATCAGACTAACCATGGATCAAGATAAAGGAAACATTTTTCTACCCATCGGTACCTGAAGGTACTTGGGCTCTTAAGTGGGCTGGTATCCAAGTTTGACTTTTAATTACCAGAAGACAAGATTACATTCCTTTGCTGAGACTCATTCATGGTTCAGTCTTGTGCAAGGTGAACCTGAACCGTCTGAAGCCAGCTGTCATCTCTACCATCCGACTGCCTCTTTTTAAAGTGAGCACCTCCCTTTCCGTGAGTTTTGCATGAATGGGTTCATCTGGGACGGCAGTTACAGACATACCTGAAATAGCTTTTAACTATCTGTCTTGAGAGGTGTTAAAACGGAAAGCACGGGGCTAAGCACAGGCTGTAACTTATCCCAAAGACGCAGAATGACTCAGGCAAAATTCTGCCCTCCTCCAGCAACACTGAAGTTATCTGAATTGCACGTCTACACAAACCAGCCTTAACAGCAAATCCTTCAGTCCTTTTTCCTAACCAAACTCACACCTCTCTGAAGTGCTTGGCTTTTCCCATGAATCACACCACAAAGTATCTGCCCCACACACAGTGTGTCAGGACCTACTGCCAGCTCCAGCTATGGCTTGGAAACCACCAAACATTCAGGTGGCCATGAATTTAATCCAAACACAGAGTCTGAGTTGGGGATGAGTAACAATCAAAGTTACACAAGTTGAGAGCATCCAGCTCGCACGCTCCAGGCCACAGGGGTCGGGGAGGAATGTTCCCACATGCACAGCACTGAGTCACCCGCCAGCTTGCCTTCCTCCTGAGCACCAGGTATTAGCCAATGGCTCTGGCAGGATTACAGACCAAAAATCCCAAAATATCAGTCTGCTCTGGTCCGACAATATGTGGTTAGAAAATGGCAGGGAAAAGTGTGCAAGGACATTAGCTACCCAGCAGACTTTCACTGCATAGCAGTGTACCCCTCAGCAATACTCATTAGCTCCTCTCCCGTAAATATTCCTGCTGTGCTTCCTTGGTGCTCTGGACAGTTGCATAAAGCAGTGGCAGCCAGATAAACAGACACTGAACCTTCAACTGAGTCAACCTAAAAGTCAGCCACGAGGCACTGAAGAGTTAAAAGCCACTGACACACACATATTAGTACCACTGTGATTACCAACTCTCATTGGTGGATACACAGTGTAAAGCTCATAGATTCGACACTGAATTTTGTTGTGTTCTATGTAAAAATCACGTTTGCAGAGAATTTAATTTAAGGCTACAAAGCAAGTACTGGCAGTGAGCAATTTGGATGCAGTGACTCATGGCAAACTTATAAATGTGCTGTGGGGACAGAACAAATACGAATTGAAAATGAACCTTCCATTGGGAATTTGGGTATTTTAAAGACCCACCAACTGCTGATAAATATACACTGAAGGGGGACAGCTCCCTTAAGATGTTCTTTGCCTTACTACCCACAAGAGCAAACAAAGGTTCAACCCAGGGCAGCAAATACGCAAAAGACCATTTCCAGTGTCACAAGGAACTTCTCCCTACAAGCTGGGACATGAGCAACCTCCTATTAATAGACATCTACACAGAGTAGCACTGAGTGGCCTCAGTCAGAAGAGAGCTGCTGTCTCCATACGAGTGTGAAGGCAGGCCACATCCACAACCAGGAACCAATTCCCCTTTCACAGCACTTGGAGGACACAGGATAATTCAGAAATGCTCTTTATACCCTCAGGGTAGCAACACCTACTGCTACAGTTGTCCCACTTGGGCCTTATAAAATGGCAGTGCTGTCAGCCCGTCCTGTGACCCCTCTCTTAGAGGCTTGTAGCAATAAGCTTGTGAAGTCTGAACAAAGGCTGGTGCTGAGGCAGCAGCAATGCCAGCAAGCCACTGAACTGCGATACCGTTACTGCTGTACAAAGCTCCCGTGAGTGCTCCGCTCTCATCGATCGCTACCAGGTAAGAAATGAGCTGCATACCTTCGGGATTATACGGTTTGCTTTAGGCTTCTGATTGATCTCGCAGTGATTTCCTGTGCCTTAAAACCAGTGTCAAAAGTGCAAATTAAAGATGAATGGCATGCTCAAACATTTGCCTGCGTGTAAGAGAGCAGAACATGTCTCTTTTTTATGGTGAAATGTGTCTTGGCTTTGAGAGTACAGAGACTTCAAACCCTTAGCTCTGCAAAGCTCACTCCCTGCCCAGTTCCTACACACATATTCCTCCAGGTAAAGATTCATCTTATTGCAGTTTCTACAATCATTGCCACTGGATTAAAATTTTCAGCCTGACAAGATGCTGTGGATGGCATTATGATCTGCAAACTGGAGGCACATTATCTTCTGTAATGAGTATCAAATCAAGGCCATTAATTCCTGCAACCGATCACTTGCACTTAGAGCACACAAGTGATCTGGCATTACTGCAATTATTCTTCAATAAATCCTGTCACGCTCTGAAATACTACCAAAAGGAATCACATGATGAGCTTTTCAGGCAGACATTTTTCAGCTCTTGTCTTCCGTAAGCAAAATCTGTAACTGAACTCCTGCCAAAACTAAAATTTTACACTTAACAGAAGGGATGGTGTATGTTGTTGGTTGAATTCATCTCTGTTATTTAAGATTCAGCAAAGCATGCTTACATAGGAGTAACAGAACATATTTAAGCACATGTGTAAATGTTTTGCTGAATCGAGGCCTAAAAGAGGTTCCACTGGTGTTAGGGTTGAGAGTGGATTTGAATCTACATTAAAAAAACCATCCTAACAATCCTCAGTTGTTTTCTCTAAGAGATTGTGGATAAAGATCTACATTGGACTATTTGGTCCCAAGGAAACCAGATCACTTTGGCTTTTATACTACCTGATTAGAATTATCTGACCTCTGCAAAAAGCTATCTGAGGAGCACACCTTTTTGCAGAAGGCAATACGGGTTTACACAGAGACACAACAAAAATTAACTGACAAAGTTCTAAGATGCTGAACTTGCTCAATTATGGGAGCAAGGCTCAACCATCCAAAGCCCTGAACGCACTGAAGAAGCAGAAATGCAGCATTTTATTTTAAAATATAAATTGTGCCTGCTAGGCAGGTCATTTACTTTTCCTTTCCATTCTTCTTCTGACCTCAGCCCACTGGCAAGATTTCTTTTTTTGAGGAGACCCTGTACAACTGTGAATCAATATATCACTGAGTTTTATCCCCAAATTGCTAGAACCTAGGAAGACAATGAAGAGATTTACCATCTGAGCTTTTTACCAAAATTTCTAAAGGGTACAGAAGTCCTCATTTATTTACTGTATCTCTGAAATATTTCCTCATCTTTCTGCATTCATGTACTCAAGAACTAACCACCATCACTGCAGCAGAGTCCTAAGAATCCATCCTTGCATCTTCACACTTCTACACTCACAAAGCTGGAGTCCTCACAGAGGTGCCTGCATCTGTGAGTGTATTTTAGGTTTTCCTCTTAATTACAAGCAACACAAACCGTCCAGCAATGGTATGATATATAATGGTTGGAGTCAAAAAGGACAGCAATGGGACAACTGCTATGCGCTCCCTGGGAGGCAATGAATGGCCCATTCTGCCACATGCTGCCCTTTTCAACCAGGGCACCCTGACAGATGGCACTTGGCACTGAAATCTAAGTTAAACTCAAAGAAGTACCTAAGAAAGGACTGACTCCTACTGATAGTCTTTTCCCACTTCACTGTATAACTGACCTTGTCTTTGCTGAGCTGAAAATACTCTTTGCTGAGTGCTGAAGCGAGGCTTGTGGAGACTCCATCACTCATTATCACATTTCAGCCTGAGTGGTCTCCAAACCACAACTTTTCCCAAGGGTTTGAAATATTTTTTTAATTTTTTTTTTTTTTTTAATTGTAGCTCATTAAATATTGAGCCCTTATCTGAATCAGATGTGTTCAGGTACAGAGTTTTTCTTCTTCAGTTACTGCCTTCTACTTCTAGATTGACTATATTGAAAGTAAGAATGATAACAGCTGGAGGAGAATTTCGATCATTCTTGTTACTTGAGGAAAAAGAGGGGAAAAAAGGCAAGCTTGTGCTCTTACTCTAGCTCAGATTTCTAAGTATTCATAGGAACTATCTCATAGGAACTGTTTTAGGCAGAGTACTGATGTACTTCTCCACTCTCCTGTCAAAGGCTCAGAAGGAGCATTAGTCCATGTGCTGTGACCCCTTGCCTAACAAAGGTCATTAATGATCACCCAGTTACCTACGTATTGGATCTAAAAGCTTGGCTCAACTTAAAACACTTTCCAAAGGGACATTTGGTCTTAATTTGAAAACAAAGAACGGAGAATCTGCCACTTTTCTTGCTATTTATTCCAGCTGTTAATAATCCTCATACAAAAACTGTCTTTGATTTCCTATATGAATTGTGTCATTTCAGCCTCCAGAAAACAGGTCTCTTGTGTTTGCCTCTTAGTATGTATAAGACCACTTTCTAATGCTGTTTTCTGCTAAAAGTGTTTATGAGCTCCAGTCACACATCCCTCCCATCATTTCAGATACCCAAAATACACTGGGCTCTCACAATAAGGCTTTGATCATCTGTGTAACAACTTTAGCACCCTCTCCAGATTTTCCTCACCTCTTTAAAGGTGGGCACCAAAACTACTGCGCAGAATTCTCACCTGGGTCCCATCACGGAGGGCAAAACGAACTCCCTGTTCATAAACTGCAGTACCATGCAAAGTTTCTGTTTGGTTGCCTGTACAAGAGGTTCTGTAAAGTCTTTTCAGCAGCACACTCCAGATGCAATTCCCATAGATGGGACCTGCATGCCCCTCATTCCCAAGGTCTGAATTGTCATGGTTTGAGGCTGGATCTATTGGCACTGTCCTGAATCACACTGGTTTTCCCAAGGACCGCACAGCCCCAGATAAAGTGGGAAACTAAAGAGTTACTGCAACATCCCCTTTCCAGCTGTGCTCATTTTGATACTATTTCAGAGCTGAGTTGAGAGGAAAAGCTCTGCTTTTGACTCTCAGTTGCATGTGATCAAGTTTTTTAACCGTGTTCAGGCACTACTGCCACATTAGCAGCACATCCACCTTTTCGGTACCTAACATTAGAATGTCCCCACACATTCCCCTTCCGATGGGACTGTATGGCTGTAGACAGAAGGAAATCCAAGCCCTTCTTACTTACAAAACATCCTGACAGGTAACTGGGCCCGCCAGCCCACGAGCAGTACAGTGAGAAGCTCAGAAGACAACCTGAAGCACTGTTTCCTCGTGCGTGTGCGTGACTCAGGGAAAGATGTATGAATCACAAAATTCCACCAGCACTGTGGGGTGGGGCAAAACTATGCTCCAAACAGACATGTCTCAAGTTGCCCTATGGTGGATGTACACTGGCCACACACGCCTCGCCAGAACAGTCAGAAAAGCTTGTTGTGCTTTTGACTAATTAAGTTGGGTTTGTATTTTGCTGTTAAAATACATTCCTTGGCCCTTATACATTCTTCTGAGAAACAGAGTGACCTGTGTACAGACCACTGTGGTAGCAAACATGCACCCTGACTACTTAAAAAAACATGTCTGCCCCAGAGAAGGAGCTGGAATTCATCCACGCAATTAGGTTAGGTTAATGTCGGCAATGAGTGGAGAGATATTATCCGGTATCAAGTTTTGTAATCCTCTGCTAAGCAGGATGCTGTGCACTTTGGGAGCCAACAAAATAGCTACTAGCTCACTGTCAGACTTGAGCAAAGTCGAGAGTGATGCCTGAAGGTTTGAGATGAGTTTATTCTAGAACCTGGTAATGCTCCAGAGACATTTATAAAGGTCACTAAATGCCATGTTCAGGTTGCGGGTTTCTTTAAACCAATATTTATCTCTACAAATCTCAGAAGACAAGACAACACTTCTCCTCTCATAAGTGAACTTTACAATGGTCTTCTCATTATAAACTTATTGGGTTCTTTGCCAATAGTATTTTACTCTTTTTCCAATCCTTAATTAATCCTTTTTATAAACAATTTACACTCGGCATATTCTGCTCAGAGTAAATCTTCTGCTGTGTATATGTATCACAACAAGATCTTCCACATCCAAGCAAATATTTTCATATATTAGGAACCTAAATAAATGGGTGGGTATATCAAGAAAAATCACCTGACTCCTGAAAATTGAGCTCACATACTTCCCTTGAACTCAGTGGGAATTTGTGAGCTCCCAGCAGTTACAAACAAGACACTGAGGCAGTTTCCAACTTAAGTTCACAATGCTTGAGTTAAGGCAAGCACTTCTGAAAGTCCTGAATTTTCCAAGTCCTGTCTCCCCTGGCAAAGCCATGACTTCCCAAAATCACATACAGAATACATCACTTTCAGATTCATTCAGATCAGAAGAGCAACCTAAAAAAGTCCTGAGAACAGCAAGGAGGAAACAGTGATTTACCTCCAAGTTCTCCTATACAAAAATAAAATATTGTAATAGCTTAAGGTGTTTTGATACAGTTTCTATTTGTTCTTAACACATTCAAACATAAGCGAACAATTTTTAAGCATTAGTAATACACAGAAATGACAAATATACATGCTTGAGTAGAGTTGCATTTGCAAGTAGAAAGTGAAAGAAAATATGGGTTTGGCTGCATAATTTTTTTCATTTTTCTGTAAAAATGATAAATGCACATTACAGTTCCATAAATACAAGTGTTTTAAAGTATGTAGTGCTTACAACGGCCAGGCTGAAGCCATTTTGTAAATGCAGCCCTTAGAACAACCAAATACTACTCTCTGTGCTGTTGCTCAGAAAAACACCACTGAACACTTACAGATGGCAAATAAAAAACAACTTTTGAAGCTGGAGTCTTGCGTGGGAATTTTGCCTCAGGAAGGAGGCAAGATGAGGTCTCACTTTGTACACTGGTTGCTAAAGGAATATATATTACAAAAGGAAGCCACTTAATAAGGCTACGGCAGATCTGACTTACCACAAGAGCAGCACGTGAAGCAGTTGGTATGATAGAGGTTACCCATTGCTTGGCAAGCCTGGCTCGCTCCATACACACCTTTTCCACATTTTATACAAATACCTACAAAGTAGAAAGAGAATGAATGTTAGAATCCTCCTCAGCTCTTAAAAACAGCTCCAGGCCGTTGATTCCTAACACTCACAATACCCCCATCAGACCCTCAATCAATGAGCTCCTCACCCTGAATAGATTTAAGTACCCAAGACAGCAGCAGGTGGCTTGAGTGAAACAAATGCATCGAAAATAGCCCAAAATAAAGGGGGCGGAGGGGGGGGAAGCTTCTGCTGGTGTTTCAACACATGGAGACTGAGGCTGGCTAAAGACACAAATCCAAACGAGGCAGGCACAATGAGAGAGGACAGAATATCCACACACTCTCTGGAAATATCTCCATTTGCCCAAGAAACAGTTTAAGGAGACCTGCACAGCTAAGTGCTCCACCACATTACATTTATTAATCACTAATAAAACAGGAGGTAATTCAAGAATCACTTTGCTTCTGTATCCCCATGCAGAGGAAACAAAATGCTGGAGAATCCAAGTCCTTCTGTCACATACTCAGGACTACGGATTTTAAGTTTTTCTGAGATGTCTGTTGGTCTCTATTCAACTGTAGCAGGACAGTACACCTCAGGACAAGGCTGTGTGATTTTTAAAATACTGCAGTAGAAAATAAAAATGGATATTTTTGCTTCACACAACTCACGAGCTCTGCAGTAACCCTAGTCCCTCCTGGCCCTGGGGCTGAAACAAGCAATCTGTTACTTCAGTTCGCTCTTGGCAGTGGAGCCAGAAGAAAGCCCTCTCAGAGCTCCCCAGCTATCTGTATCTTTCATGCCAACCATGCACCCAGGGACTGGCAGCTATTGATAGTCTGACTGTGAGGTTACACTGAGAGATCTACCTTTTCCCATTTATACTTCACATTACCCAAAGAACAGAAATCCAGAGTCTGTAATTCTCTGACATTCCTGTCTATGCACAAATCTATTATAGCCATGAACTGCTTTGATAGATGAAGTTATTGCCTCATTTCTTTGCCATTGCTCCACTGAACCATCAGAAGCAAAAGAAGGATTTATTGTGGATGTTAAACTTACATTGGTCTCTCCAGCAAGTGATTCGTTATGAGCAGCTGTCAGTTTGTTAACTCGTTTCCTCTAAGAGACTAGTCATTAACTCCAGGAATGAATGACCACAGAGACGATTAGCATACTAAAAAAGCACATGTATAATTCCAAAAGTGTATTTTGGAAAATAT
Organism: Podargus strigoides; assembly: GCA_028020825.1. NCBI lineage: Eukaryota > Metazoa > Chordata > Aves > Caprimulgiformes > Podargidae > Podargus > Podargus strigoides. The sequence continues at coordinate 12,926,815 of CM051630.1, forward strand.
ATATGCAGCTGTGGTGAGAGTATAGTGTGAGCTCATAGCTGCCTAGGAAAAGCACTGATTACATGGCTGTTCAGGTCTGGTTTTCCACCAGTTGCAGCCCAGACTGCACACTGCAAGCTTGTGAAAGCCTTGACATAACAGCTACATCACTCTTTCTTTTTTTCCAGATTTAATTCCAAAGCTTGTTAAACCGCCTATGAAGAATGTTCTGTTACAGAGCAACCATGTCTCATTTCTGACACTTCACTTGACATGACTTCAGATCAACCACTCCAGCCTTTATACGATTCCTTGCCCCTTCCAACACCTCTATTCTAAACAGCTAACTGCACCTCCAGTTCTTTAACACATCCAACTGTTGCATTTCCACCCAAGTCATCAGCTTTCCTACAGATCTGGTGTCTCTCTTCAGCAAGAAAAAGCACGAAGTTGCATATACCCAAAGTGTGCATAAAGGCTGGCTGAGCAGGAGTGCAGCATCACAGCATTCCTTCACTGTGGTGAAGAGATGTTTGCATCCTCACACGATGTTTAACCGAACACGAGACTAAAGACTGAACACCACACTCTGGGGACCATGGCAAAAGACCACCAACAAAAATTACATTAGAAAGAGAAGGAGGTCCCAGAGATTCCGTGCTGGAATTAGCCGCAGCACATAGCCAGCACTGTCCACACATTTAACCAGCCCACTTCACTAAGCTTGACAGTGTCAGTCAGAAGAACATTTCTAGACACCAGCCAGGCACGACTCCGGCACCATATGCCATCACAGGCATCAGAAGCTTGATGCTCTCAGGGTAGCTCATGCATAAGCAAAACACTAATATCAGCACCAGGAGAAAACAAAACAGGTATTTTCTCATATAGTCAATGATTTTGTTCCAGACTCAAGAGGCTGAATGCAATGAATTATATCAAGCAAAGGTATCAGCAACAACCTAGAGAAGACAGTAAAGCTATACAGTTTTTGTTCAGTCTACTATAACGCAGTTGAGACATGCGTGGAACTCACCCTGTGCCCAATGCCATCCTTAACCTGAAGTCAAGGGTTTAGCACAAATGCAAGAAAAATGGTACCATGTGGCCTCTCAACTTCAGTATGCAGCAGCTGTGTGAGTCAGAGGGAGAATCTGGCTATCGCACCCCTTGACAGCGTGCCACAGCTCAGGGATGAGCTGCAGCTTTACTGTCTTCCAGCCACACCGTATCTCCAGGATAACTGCTACACGCTGCCTACAGTAGGAAACAACCAAGCCCTGTCATCAAGAGTTATGGTAAAGCTAAAATTAACAACTAACACATGGCACAGATGACTCCCTCTGCAGTTCTGTTCACACTGCAGTGCTGGGAAAAGGGCGGGGGAATGGCACGCTGGGCTACTGCAAAACCCCCTTTTCTTCTCTCAGGCAGGAAAAGACCATCTCTACGTAAGTGCCCAATGAGCTTTTCCACACCTGTGGCCTAGCCAAGGTGCAGGGGCAGGGAAATGAAAACCTACAGCTGTGAAGCAGGAAGAACAGAGGAGGAGGGAGCTCTAAGCTCAAGAAATCAAACTGCAGCAAGAGGGGCCAGCTACAAGAGCAGGAGGGTGTGGAGGGGCTGGGTCAGATGCCCACAGGTGTCACTGGCCACAGAAGATATTCCCACAGAGGCCTGCAGCCGGTGATCTCACACCTGGGCAGGCTTTACACAGGGTATTGCTCCTACCTTTAAAAAAAATATTCTGCTAAGAAGCTGGGTAAATAGTGAAGCATCAGAGCTGCCCTGAGCCTGGGCAGCTGTGCCACTGCTGCAGCAGTACCTGCCCAAACTGATGGCAGCTACTGTGCAGACGTCCTGGACTGCAGCAGCTCAGATGCCGAGGTGACTTCAGGCGAGAAAAATGCTCCCTTCCTTCCAACAACCACAGGAGGAGGGATCTTCCGACACACACGTCATCTCCCAGTCAGAGACAGACAGAAGGAACAAGGCACCTACACAGGGTGCAGGGCCACAGCCTCTTCCCAGCAGCCAGGCAGGAGCGAGGGAGGCAGCCCAGGAAACCCCTCCAGCCCTCACCACCAGAGGCAGCTCTCACTGGAGGGCTTTGTCACCTGGCAGATGCCTGACAAATGTACCAAGGCTTGAATAGCCAACATAAAATCAAATCTGGTATGTATAAGTAAATATCCTGGACATGCTCAGCAGCGATGTTATATGACAGGAATGACGGGGGCACTGTCTGGCCAAGCTACCAGCACTGGCCTCTCCCTCAGTGGAAGATCAGAAGACACCACAACTTGAATTAAGGCTGAAAATGACAGACTTTGGAAAGTAGGAAATGTTCAGGTAAACATTTTAAGCTCCCCTTCCAAGCCACAGCCCAACCACACCAGGCACCACAGCATCCCACAGCCAGGAAGGACTTGACCCCATCCAGTGACACACATCTAGCTTGTAAGTACTCATGTGCTCCTCACAGCAACCATGCTGGAGGTTGGAAGAGGTTAATCTGGAGGAAGATGGGCCACAACACAAATCACACCTTAAGCAAAGCAAGACAAGCAGCAGGCTGTGGACCAGGAAACTCTTTGCTACCATTGTTAAACCTCAGTGAGATTGCCTTCAACCTTGCTTTCCTCCTCAAGGAAAGAAGGCAAAACCCCACCAATAAACTGCTTAGGCCCTTCAGATATATGTATCTGCTGACTTAAAAAGATCTCCATCACTTCAGTGCCTGCCTTTGAAATTAGACTTTACTCCTGGGGCAGGAGGGATGCAAGTGTAGAACTTACCCAGGAAAATAAGTTTGATATTAATTTATGCTTGGTTACAAAGGCAGTGAAGTTCACATTTGCTGGAATTTTGGTAGAAACAAGCTCTAGGTTCTACCTCCAGCTCCTGGAGTAACTTTCATTACTTCCACTCTGCCTATTGCTTAACAAGGCTGTGGCTGGCGAATTAAACCACAGCAGCTCCAGGTCAGCACTGTGGAGTCAGGGATGTCATGGGAGCTGGTATCAGCTCTGATTAGCAGCTGCTGGACACGGGAAGGCTTTTGTTACCGTTAAAGTAGATCCACCCACTCGCACAGTGAAAGCCTGAAGCTAGCGCAGCAAATGCTTATTGCTTCATACAGTATGTGAAATTACTGCTCTGAACCATGAAATCACCGACACTATCTGCACAGAGTTCATCCCGCTCGGCCGCAGCCGGCGTGCCTCTGCATAACTTCCCTTTGTGTGGGTCTCCGACTCCGCCGGGGAGCCTCCCGACGACACAAGGCATATCACAGGCCTATTGTCCTGCGCAGTGTTTTAGTTACACTGACACTTGGTTTACAAATATTCATTCATTTCTCTGCTTCTTGATTTAGTGCATGGCAGTTCCAGGATGATTTATACTTCTCACTTGGCATTTATAGAAAGATCTTTTGCTACTGAGGCAGTGAACTGGAAGACCGAGTGGTTCTCGTGGCTGCTCCATCATCTGTACTGCTTTGGGTTGCTTTGTCCATGATTCAGAGCTCAGCTGACTGCTGAAGCTTCATGCTCAAGTTGACAACCACAGCACAAAGGAACTTACAATTAACTTTAGCAACCGAATTTTTGACAAAAAAGACAACAGAGAAGAAAATCCTGCTTTTAGAAGTACCTTGTGAATACCAGGCTTAGCAAAGCAAGGAGACACATACAGCCAGGGGGTAAAGGAGAGCACCACTGGGGATGAATGACTTGGAGGGAAAAGCATGTCTGTAAAGCCCCTGCCCTGTCCTACTGCCCCTCCACTGCTCAACACCCAAATGTCTTGCTGTGGACATGCATCCTCTTATAGCCAAAGGGACCAGGTCAACAAGGCCCTTCATCTCAAACCATGCTTATTTTGCCTGGAACATGAGTGTGATTACATGTAATTCAGACTATTCAAAAAGTGTAAAATTTCTAGCACAGTGGTAGCAGCAACCAGGTGAAGACAGGCTAGGGCTTGTACAGCTGCTGGCAGAGGACACCACACATCCCAGGTTACCACATAAGCCCAAGAGAGATGCACACAGGTCACTGAGAACAGAAGTGAATGATGCTCCTGCAGGTCCTAGTTTCAGTCCAGGAAGATCCAATAGCAACATCCAAAGCTCTTCAGTGCTCCTGGGCAAATTTCTTGTGGAGAAGGCTGGCGTAGAACAGCAGGGGCATTCAGCTCAGCTGCGTATTCACACTAATTTAGGAAAGGGGCAGACCTTCACACTGCATGCCCCAATATAACAGGCAACAGAAGTGGCCGTTCACAAACAGTGATAGAGGAGGTTTCTCAAAAAAAAACCCCACTCATGTTGCAAATGCACTCACACATAAACATTTCAGTTTTAATTAACATGGATACTGCAGTTTCTACCAGTGCTTTAATTTCTACAACTTCATGCAGCTGGTTGCACCAACTGGAGATCATCTGAGCTCTGGGATGAGACATTTCTCCATGCCCTTACTTCAGATTTACAGATATAATGCGGTTCAGAACGTGGACCTACTAAGTTTTATTTAAGCTGTTTCCAGTGACAGGTTTACAGACATCAAGACAGTTTTATTACAGTAAATAAACAATAAATGAAATATTTAAAGCTCATATTTTCATCACCTTTCCTTTGTGCTTACTGATACCTCACATTAATAACAGTTTATCTACACATTGTAGATCTTCCTATATAAATTACAACAATCACAGTACAGAATCAGCCAGCAACTCTACTGTACCAGCCCCCTTTTCCAGTTTTGACTTTCTTAGTTGCCTTTAGCAAGCTATTCAGTAGTTCTGCCTTGGCTGTTTTCTATATGAAATGGGAGCCACTGACACCTGTGTGGTCTTCAGAGAAAAGACAGTTAAACCTTCTGAGATGACATGGAAAAGACAGAATCCATTTAAATGCTTCAGCTTAGAAAAATCTGTGCAAGCAGGTTAACAACTGCAATACTGAAAGCACCAACAATGCAGCCCAAACACCCTGAACTACACAGCACGTCAGACCTGAAAACATCAGCTGCACAGACGTCAAGTTGGAGAGACTTTTCATTACATTCTCTTGACATTGCACATATGAGTCATCACTCTAATATATGGCAGAAAAAGGTCATATATTACAGCTGCCTTCCTTGACATATTTAAAATGGGTTCATGATTAAACAAGGAGACTAGTCTAAAAGTTTCCAGGTGCACTTTTCTGTTTTCTTAGATAACGGTCTATTTCGAGAACTTCATGACAGTCTGGAAAAGGTATGACATTACGTAACCACATTTGGTTATAAATTCAGCAGCTCCTTCCACAAGCAGTACCCAAGCACTACACATCCACAGCAACCCCACACTTCCACCACTCACCCCGCAAAGGTGCCAACAACACTGGCTCAATAGTTGTCACCTGCTGCATGGAGGTTCATCATTTCCAGAAGTATAAATAGTTTTGCTCAAACAAAAGCATGCATATCAGTAGCTATTATACCAAGCTATTTAGAAAGACTACACACGTAAAGAAGGCTGGAAGCTACTTAAAAACCTCATCACCTCAACCCTCTGAACCAGTTTTTCTTTCAGTCACTAAAAGTCAATTATTCAACAATGCTTTGAGAACGTGGGGAGGAGAGATATACCTTCCTGTAAGGACATCCTGCAGAAACAACAATTTCGAAGTCATTTGCCATGGGTTTCTCCCACCTTCAGCTCATTGAGGACTTGAGTTCCAAAGTACCTATCCTGGCAAGCCTCACTTTCCCTGCCTTGGCTACAGTGAAAAGCCCAGTCTCTCCCTGCAGTTGTAAGGCTGGGTCCAGGAGGTGCTCAGTGCTAGTGCAAACAGCCACACTCCTCTACTCTAGTATGACAGGAAGACTCTCAGACCATAAGAAAAGCCTGTCGTGATCTAGCAAGCTGAAAACCCTTGCGACAGCTGGTCAAATCCAGCACTAACAACATGTAAACAGGATATTCTAATTTTGCCTCCTCCACCTCTGGGAAACTAACACTACATGCTATACATGTAGGCTCATTTCCTTCCTATGGATCCAACTTGGGGGGGGGGAAAAAAAAAAGTAAAAAATCAGAAAATCAACACACTGCCAACTTCCACAGCAAAATGAGGCTTCTACAGAGCTGGGCAGTCCCATGTGTTCAGCTGCTTTCCACAGCAGACCTAAGGCAGACAAGTGGTGGTTGTTCCAGGCTTTAGTTAGATTCCTGTCTGCAATGATTCTTACAAGAAGATAACTCTGAGCTTTGCATAGCCATGAAAGGACTTGAGCTCCATTTTCACCTTCAGTGATTTGCTCTCCAAGGGAGCTGTGGCCAGACAGCACTGCTCAGACCTGCAGGAGCAGACAGATCTCACTTCACTCACAGCAACCCTTTCACTGAGGTGGGCAGCAGCACTGCAGTAGATGAGGCCATGCTCCAACGACTGAATAAATCCAGCTTTACAACTCTTCGTACTGTATAAAAAGATGCTGAACAGTGTGAAGTACTGATGGTTAACTTCATATTGGGAGGATTTCTGCTAGGTCAAGTATCGCCTGTCTGGACTGCTTTGACTTTTTTCTGGATCAGGTATTGTCAGTTCTGGACCAGGTAACAGTCTGCTCTCCAGCAGCTGGCATGAACTCTGGGGTACGTGGTCTGTCTGGCTAATTTGACAGAAATGTGAACACACGCTTAGTCCACATCCAGATGAATGATCCAGAAATGCACAAATATCACACTCAGAACCAACCCTCTCCCACACTTTGTCCCCGTCTGTCTCACTCATGTTGAAACAAAATGGGAATGAAGTGGGTATAAAAGGCCAGAAAAGGAGAAAAGAAGAATTCGAGCTAGTTTTCTCAGATGAAAACAGTGGGAAACAGACACGGTGACAACATTCAACTAAGAAGTACATGTAGTAGACTCTGCATATGCACTTAGTTATGACCTTCCTCCCAGCTAGCAATAAACCATCACCCAGGGTTAGCAGACCACGTCCCTAGGAACACACTTGTGTTTTTATCGCCCACCTTTTATATCCTCATGGATAGATCAATAGTAGAAGTGCCTGGCCCCTCTGCAAAAGCTCAGCACAGAGGAAAAAAAAAACATACAAGATGCTGATCAGAGAGTTATCTCAGAAAGGACCTGGCAAAAAAAGGCAAACCCCAACTATAATGGGGTTTTGGCATCATCTGCTCCTTTTGCAACCTGCCCACTGCACCTGCAGCCAACCCCTTGGCCCATAACCTCTATGGAGAAACCTGCAACCACTTTGCTGAAGTGCTAAGCTGCTCTTATTAAAGAACACGTGTCCTGCAATAGCACTTGGCACTGAAATGCAAACAGTGAAATTATACTTTGGCCTCAATGGCTCATGTCAAAGGCTATTTGCTTCAGGGAAGAAAGGGTTTCTCCTCCAAAATGATCACTGTGCATAGTGCTGGCACCAGCACCCCAGTGCCTAAGAAGTCTTGTCTTCACCAAACAGTCACTGACTGGCAGCTGCCAACCAGACCTCAGTGCTGCGAGACCCAACTGCACAACACGGCAGGCCTGCTTCCCAGAACTAGTACTGGGTGCCTTCTCCACACCCGCCCTGCTCACAGCCTCCATGCCAAGATGGCAAGGCATCCTCTTTCTAAGCTGAATTTTGGAAGATGGACTCCATTTCTTGTGGAGCCGGACTCCAGACTCAAGTCAAAGTGGTGAACAAGAGGCAAGACGCTCTTCTCTCCCAGTCCTAATATCCCACCACCCAGACATCACTCTTTCAGTGCTTAACTCATCAGCTCCACCACCTACAGTCACACAGCAAAGGAGTTGTGGCTAAATTTTTAGCAACACTTACAAATATGCAACTAAAGCACAGTTGTGGAGCAAACACCTCCAGGACAATTATTCATTAAAAATCTTTCTAGAGGCAGCAAAAAGAAAACTCAAGAACTTCAATACCAGGGAAAGAGTGAGCAGATAGAAAAGACTGAAGGGTTAGGAAGGTAATTTTCCACTTTATTAGTTACAGTAAACAGCTCTAAATAATGTGATCTTATGCAATTTATCAGCCAAACCTCCCTTCTCCATTTTGGAAGGTTACACCAAGTGGTGAAATCTTAGTTAATTTATGTCTTAGAGGACCAGCTAAAAAATAACAGAAACATGTAATCTTCTCATAATTATAAAGTCAACACTTAACTGATATGAGAAGCCTCTATTCATAGCATCTAAAAGGAGCATTCATTCCTCTTTACATCATCCCTTCGGTGTTATGTCTTGATGCAATTTTCAACAGCAGGTGAAATCACTAAAAATTGGAAACAGTGTGAAAATTTTTCCTCTATCTGGTTTTCATTAAAATACTCAGCAACACACAGAGGAGCGATAAAGAGAAGTAACCCTTTCCACCTCAATTGCACTGTCTGTTCATCGTTACAGGGCCCAGTACAAACCCCATGTGCAACATCAGTGGTAACTATTTTTCCTACTATTAAAGCAGTGGTTCAGATTAGGATCATGACAAAAGCAATAAAAGATATTTCACATCTGATTATGATCTATGTGGTAGGTGTTTTGTGGCTTTTTAAGTTTCAGAAGGTCCACCTGAGAAGCAGGCAAGACAACTGGGTCTGAGCACCAGCTCAAGATACTGTTGCCTTTCTTTGCCAGAAGTGCACACTGCTGGCTCATGTTCAGCAGGACCCCAGAGGCCCTTTCTGCAGAGCTGCTTTCCAGCCACTGGGTCCCCAGCTCATACCATTGTAAAAGGTTGTCGCTCTCCAGGTACAGGACTTCACATTTCCCTTTGCTGAACTTCATAAGGTTCCTGTTGGCCTGTTTCTCCAGCCCGTCAAGGTCCTGCTGAATGACAACACATACACCTGGTCTAACAACCACTCCTCCTAGTGTAATACAATCTCCAAACTTGCTAAGGGTGTACTCTGTCCCATCATCCAGGTAATAAATGAAGATGTTAAACAGTACTGACTTCTGAGGTGCACCACTAGTGACTGGCCTCCAATTCAACCTCCTCCTGCTGGTCATAACTCTTTGAGCCCAGCAGATCAACCAGTTTTCAGTCCATCGCACAGTGCACTTATCTAGTCTGTACTTCACCGGTTTGTCTGGAAGGATGTTATAGGTGACAGTATCAAAAGCTTTGCTAAAGTAGAGATCAATGTCTACTGCTCTCCTTATTCACCATGCTTTTCATCATAGAAGGCCACCCCAGTAACCCTGGTCCACATTTTGCCTAGTCTTCCTTTTGCTCATACATCCACAGCAGCATTTCTTGACCTTCACATCTTTCATCAGATACAGCCCCAGGCAAGCCTTGGCTCTCCTGACCCAAACTGTGTGCTCAGTGTTTTGATATTCCTCCCGAGTCACCTGTCCCTGCTTATACGTTGTACATTTACTTCTTTTCTTAGGAGCTCCTTGCTTATCCATAGCGCTCTTGTTTGACCTCTTGCGTGTCAGGACGGACCAATCCTAAGCTTGGAGACTGCAACCCTTGAAAAACCAACCAGCTCTCCTGGACTCCTTTTCTCTTCTTCCTAGCTACTTTTAACTCCTTTAAGTCAGTAAGGCACAGAATTTTTATATGCAATATCCTAAGTCAGGACAGTCTACAGGAATGCTCTCCCCTGTTGTAGGTACTAGTAGAAACTGGACTTCAGTTTTCAAATAAAGCTTTCCCTAACTAAATTCACAACAAAATTACATGGGTAAGTAAAGAGCTACCTGTGAATATTTACCCATTCAACTCCTACTTAAGAGATTTAACTCCCCAGTGGATTCTCTTTAGACTTCCAAATAAGCATAAATGCATTTCTGAGTCTGACCTTTAATCAAAACATTCAGGATCAGTGTGTAAATCACTCAGTTGGGATTTTCCTTCTCACGCGCTAAATCACTGCAGCACAACCTAATGCAACCATTCCCTTAATTGCAGCAAAGCCCTTTTGGAATCTCTCCTTTCACTGTATCCACTAAGAAATGTTTGTAAATGTTCCCTTTAAAAAACCAAACAAACCACACAAAACTTCCTTGAAACTTACCTAAAAGAATACATGCATTTGTTGTTTGGCTTCTTTATTTTATTTTGCCTTTTTTTTTTTTAAATTACTAGAGCCTTTGTTTCCAGATGAATCTAGCCTCTTCTCTAACTATATCCACAGAAATAAGGGTACCTTTTACTAAATCTAAGAATCTCTCTACTGTGCTGCCTCTGTAAGTTTAAGAGTGAAGTACACAGTCGTACCGAGCTGGTGCCTACACATCCCCTGCTTCTCCCACTGGTGCCTTTGAGAGCTGCTGGGTTTTATCATTTCTGGAAAGGAGCTACTTGTCCAATTTAGAGAAGTAATCATTGTTTATCCTCAATTACAACAGATTCTGTTTCAATCTAGTACCAGTCACAGAAAGTCTTCTCTGGTTGTCTTCCACCATAGCCAGAGCGGGAGACATCCCTTCAAGCAAAGCAAAAAAACCTAAGCGACCACTACAAATGGTTGTTCCCCATTGGTTTTCATCTGATGGAAACCACAGCTTTTATCTTACAGTGGTGTTGGTGACTCAGGTTGACAGGAAAGGCTCGAGCAAGTCTCTGGCAGGGAGAACATAGGATGAACATGCATCCTTTTCCCTATCTTTCCTAGAACCAACAGACATGTAAAGACGTGCGACATCACCTAAGAGTTAGTCAAGCAACTTACATCACACTTAGAAAAAATGTTGTGTTCCTCTACACTACTAGGTTTAAATCCCAGCAGGTATCTCAGTCCTTTACCTGCTGAAGCAGGTAATATCTAAGTATCTGTTGACAGCAGGAGGACCTTCAAACCTTCAACTCAGACGTGAAATACTGGATGTCCCCCTGCCTCTGACCTCTTCTTTCCATGTATAATGTTGCCCAGTGTGCTGCTTGCTGCTATTTCTCAATGACCCAATCCAGGAATACTTTGAAAGAAACTTGAAATATTTTATTCCTATTTAGCATCAAGTGTGTGGATTGTTCTGTGTTCAAATCTATGCTCCAGACTGCATAGAACAGAACAACGTTCTCACCTTTTTTCACCCTCCAAGGCTTAAAAGTTAGTGCCCTGGCCCTGAGCTGCAGGATAAAAACAAGCATGCGACTATTTGTTATGAAATGGTCATACTTGACCTTGCAGTCAGTCTTACTCTACTTTAGACCCCAAGACAACGCTTACTCTGTTCTCTTAAGTCAACTGCTCGGCGAGAAACCGCAAGCTGAGTAGTCCAAAAAATTCAAACAACAATTTGTTCATAGGCTTATTGAATACTTTTTCTGGCTGGTAACTATTTTTTCAGAACAGTAGTGTCACACGTGGAAATGCGTGCAAAGCTGAGCCTGCACCAGCAGCATACTTAAGTCCCAGCTGCTGATCCTTCTTCAAAACAGAAATGTTCACTGTTTAGGGAGATGTTTTTAGAAATTATTGTTGCCACCTGGGTGCACAGTTCTTGTCCTTTGAGAAGGGATGACTCCCATCAATCTCACTGCAGTTTGGTTGCAGTCCTTATCCAATTTAAAACATATATAAGCAAAATAAAACTTAAACCCTAATGTTCCCCCACAGTGCCTCTATAATTTGGTTCTGTGCTTAAAACAAAAACAGATCAAAATAAAAATAAAGTGGTTTTACAGCCACTTTTGGCTCCACCCTGGGTGCTGGCAGTTTTGGACCAACAAGAAATGGCAAAATGCACAGACACAAGCTTCATCATAAAGGTGAAATAACATTTCTAAAAAATTTAAGCGACTATTGCCACGTTTGCCAGAGCTCTCAGCAGTCCCTCTCCACTTGCTTGAATCAAAGTTCTCTTGCATTTTTTACACACTGGTTAGAAACGTTAATTTAAAACCTCCCCAAACGCCCATGCTGACGAGCCACCCAGTCAGAGTGGGCACTCCCAGAGTGACTCACTGTCTGCAGAACCATTCCCCCCCACCTCACCACTGCATGCCTCTTCCTTGCTGCTTTTAAATATCACCGCAAAATTCATAGCAACCTTGAGGGACTTGAGCAGCTACCTCCCTGCAGAAGCCGTGATCTTTGTACAAGCTCATACAGGCCTTGCATTTGTTGGTTGAGAGGGGACAGGAGTTAAGGCAGGGACAACTGCCACCCAAAAGATCAGAAGAGAGGAACCCTGACTACTGCAGTCAGCTGGTGCACATCATCCTCACCCAGCCTTCCTGTGGGCTGGAAGAGTTGCAGGAAAAAACACTTGGATGTAAAAGAAAAGGGAAAATTCTTCTGTCACTTGCTACCCTGACACCCATGGCTTCAAGTCCAGCTAAATGTTTGTGCGTGGTCATGTGCTCCCAGCAGCAGCCCAGAGCCTACCCTCACCCCACTAGCGCTGCTGCCACGAACCTCTCGTTCCCATGGGTGGGATTCAACTCCATGCTGAAAGTCCCCACACGTGACATCCAGCACTGCTGGTGGACAGGGCAGCCAGGTCCACCAGTCCCCCACTCCGCTCCGACCCAGGTGCAGTGGCCTTCAGCAGCCCCTCGGCTTGTCCCACCTGGGATAGAAATACCCCACACTGGCACACCATAAGGACCAATCTATTCACAAACAAAAAAGCTCTAAGCCAATACTCATTATTCATGGAGTACTTTGCCAGAAAAATGAAAGAAATTACTTTCCCTGGACTTTGCAATGCATCTTTCCTCTGACCTTGCAACAATCTAACACTGGGTTTCCCAATCTTTCAGTCTTCAACCAAGCAAAACACTCAGAAATTTCAAAGAAAGTTCTGCCCACAACAGAGTCCCAAGATTTGGCCCTAAACTTGTGAGCTAATGTGTTTTGTTTTGTGGATTTTATTTTTTTTTTCCTTTCAGGAGCTACAGAAATATGTTAGATGGACACAAGCGAGATGGGGTGTCGAGCCAGAGCGAGCCCACCACTGTAGCCAGGTGGGTCCGAACTGCTCCCTGCTCCTGCCTATTGTCACTCCCACAGGGAAGCAGACAAAGCCCCTGCAAGGTGGGGAGCAGAGGCAGCAGCAGGGAAAGGCAGAGCTTCACACACTTGGCACACCAGGAAGCTGATTTGCAAGACCGCACTTGAAGCATCTTCAAAGTATTTTCTTTGTGAATAAATGCAAATCGGCTTCTGAGGAACACCTCTTTCTGGGCTGGTTCTTCACCTGAACTTCTCCCAAATGAAAAAGCCTTTTCCCAAAAAAGTAATATCAGCTTGATCTAACACAGCACGCAAGTCTGTTAGAGCCCCACTGCTGCTTTGCAGGGCTGCACTGCAGAGGCTCAGCCCTGCTCTAGCCAGGATCAGGTACAACAAGCCAACACACTTTCTAAGATGACCAGCTACTGATCTACACTTCAGAAAATTACATGCTTATTCCTCAAACCAGCTCAAAATCTGGACTTAACGCACTTGATTGTTGTGCACCAATGTTTTCTATGAGTGTTTAGATCTGGGAAACATGGCTTTGATTAAAAATGGGCAACCCACCAATTGCAGAGAATTTTCACATAACTACTTGGCAAAAAAAGAACTGCAGCAGTTATTAGCCATTCATCAAAGCTTCTGCCTTGTCCCCTGAGGAATTACCTGTTTCCCTAATCTACACCTGAGAATTGGGATGCTCAAGGTTAACAGCATGGCAACTGTCACAACACAGAGAGAAACATTGAGAGATCCAACATTTTACCAGTTACAGCTTTTTCCACTGCCAGGTATATAAACAGTTGGTTTGTGCCAGTTAATGTTGGGCTCAAATATCTTTTGCTTCTTCTACAATCAACATTCCCTTTGAACTAACTTAGTTATGGAGAGGTGGAAAGAAGAGAGACAGGTGAGACAATCCACAGAGACCATGGGTCTAATCCTGCTGCATTTCATGTCAGTGAAAGGCAGGGCAGCAGACAGCAGCACAGCTGGGTTAGCATGCTTTTTTGAGCAGAGGAAACCACAGATAAAGTCTATTTACTATCCCCATGCTCAGACCCATTCCCCCTGTGATTATTTTCCAATCATTCAACATCTGGCCTAAAGAAATGGATTTTGTAGGAATTTCACACCAGGAACAAAGACAGGACACAAAACCAAGATCCTGCTCCAATGCTACTGAAGGTAATGTCACATCTGCAAGGTCAGGAAAACAGAATCAAACCACAGCAGCAGAGACCTCAGCTGTCTCAGTTCAGTCAGGTCAGCGCTTGATTTATTACAGTAAAAAGCAATCATACTTCTCCCCACCTTGTTAGAAATCCCTTTCTAGCAAAGGTTTCCCATCAGCTATGCTCTGCACACATGCTGCAGTTTTGCAGATGCAAAGCCCCCACCCAAAAATGAACCTGAAATTGCTCACATTTAAACTTGGGATGTCCACAAACAGTTGCCTGGCCCTGTGTTTCAAGTGCAACAACACACCACACTGACCCAGCCGGAGCCCCACACTCAGGACTGGCCTTACCCAATGCTCCCCGAGTCCCCCCAGGCTGGGACTGCCAGCACAGAGGTAACATTGAAGGAGGTCGAGAAAGTGCAGCAAAACCACCCCGCTTCCAGCCCAGGAGCTTCACTCACAGGATCCCAGTTCCCTGCACTGCACATACTTGGGGACAAGCTTCCAGCACAGGAGAAAGGTTTATGCAATGACCGCCAGAACAAAAAAGGTATTTCCCATGCCTGGGAAAGACCACAGGGTCTCCATGGACCATAAGAAATATGATTCAAGTGAACTGGAGCTTCTAAATATGCACAACTGTCAAACTGCATTTAGGAATGGCTTTTCCTTCCCCTTTAACTTTGAAATTTTCTCATTTTTTTCAAGTGGCCACATTAAAAGGGAAAAAGCATCTTGTTTTCACTTTCCAGAAGTTCTGTGGTGTCGCAAGTGAAACAGTTCACTAATTAAATAAATGGATGGCCAGGAAAACATCTGAGAGCCCCTAGCAGTTCTTCCACAATAGCTATCTACTTTTCACAAACACTATAAATATGTTCTGAACTGAAGTGAGCCTTGTTCAACCAAATTCTTAAAAAAGCAATGGTATATAGCCAGACATGACCTTTTGTAACCTATTTAACGCCTCTTTGTTGTCCATTTAATCCACTCCCTGGCTACTTCACAACAATGTGCAGTATTAATATTCTTTATGTTTGTCTTCTCTGCATTTCCCCCAGTATTCACAAATACATGCATTAACCCTCACAGTAAGTTAAATGCATTTCAGTGTTGCTGCCTGCAATTAAAGACTTTATAATTAACCATCTCCCCCAAATCTAGCCTTCAGTATTTGTGGTGTTATTCCAATTCAATCACATACCTCTTCAAAGTCATTTGACTTCTCCTTCTCACTTGGAGGAACTCAGTTCTCTGTTATGTACCTCAGCTCCCAAAACCACAGCACTGTGGAAACTCTAAGCACGCCTGCAGCATGCAGGCAGCATGCAGCACCCATCAGCAGACCCCACGCCAGCCCAACCCCAACAGGTAGCACCAACCAAACCAGCCCAATATCTTCCAAGTCACACAGTAGCTGCCACTGCTGCCCCCTTCTCTCAGCAGCAGGGAGGGTCAGGGCTTGCAACTACACTGGGTGAGACAATGGCTAAGCTACACTTGTCAGCACATGTGCACCATCTCAACCCCAGCAACATGGGAACAGAGGCTTAAACCCAACTGCCTACAGGTTTTCAAGCAAAATCTGCTGAGAGGAACTTTTCCAGCATCTCAAATTTGGAAATAGGTGTCACTAGCAATAAATACTTACCCCCAGCTGAGTCCCCATGTATGAACTCTTACATGTTTTATATGCACAGTAGTTCTCAGCTGGGCATTAAATGTGTTTGTGCTCTGGGGTGCTGGGGTTTTTTCCTTAATGAGTCATAGGCCTTTTCCTAAGGGTTTGCTGGAACACATGAATGTGACATTAGAGATTCAGAAAAACTGCTCCAAAAAACAAGGCATGAAGTTTCAGACAATGTGAAATACTCCAGCTGGAAGAGATATACGACTTGCTTGGCCATTTTCTTGTCCTTCTCTGTCTCACGACACAGTAACAAGGCTATGCTGATAGGGAGTTAAAACAACATAGTGAGGTTAATAGAAAGAGATAACATACCACACAACATAAATATCTGCTCCAATGTAGAAAAAAAAAAAGGGACAAATTCCACTTCCAGAGACAGCATCCACACAGGCATGGTGAAAAATCACATGAAAACCCAGCCAAGCACCGACATGTATTGATCAATCGTTAGCACATCTGCTCATTTTGTTAAGAGCTGAAGGCTTGTCCTGCTCACAAACAAGTCAAGAGGAATCCTGCTACCAGCCTCAAGAGCAGTCACGCCCCTGGAGCACCTCCAAACAATGCCACATCACAGCCCCAGGTACCTCCGTCCTGCCAGGACTTGAACCTTTCAGGCAGTTCAACAAAGTCCTCCAAAACAAGCCTTTTTAAGCTCATAATAAAATTTACAGACACTGTGCACATTCCTGCATTTCTTCCTTTTTGCTGCTTTCTATCCTACATTCCCAGTCCTGTCAGAGAGGAGGCACTTTGTTCAGGATGGGCCTGAAAAATCAAACACCACATTATATGGGGTAGTGGTGAATCGGCAGTGCTGGGTTAATGGTTGGACTTGATGATCTTAGAGTTCCTTTCCAACCCAGGCGATTCTGCGATACAATAAGGGACACCCGGTTTCTCCAGCCACAAAATATGAAATTATTTTGGACACAACTAATGCTGACAGCAGAACCACTCCACTCTGGCAGGGTGTGAGACAAAGCACACACTCCGAGACACCAGAGGAGTGGCTGCACCTCCTCTCCCACCAGCAGTGCAGGGGACCAGGGAACAGAGTCCCACAGGATCCCAACACCTTCACCCCAAACAAGGACAGCTGCCCAAGCACCCAGCTGGCAAACAGCCCTTGCTGGATGGTACTGCAGGATTGCATCTTCCGATCCGCCTGCACTGGGTCCAGGACAAGCAAGATGTCCCCTCAGTGCCATGGGGCTCCAGGTGCTGTCAAGGAAAACCCCAGACCCTAACTCTGCCAGCATGCTGTGAAGTACTGTCCTGTGAGAGATTTGGGGACATTTGATGTAGGTAGGAGACCAAGCCCAGAGCTTACTAAATTTCTACAAAAATCTTTTTGTTTTACTAGAACTGTTTGGCTTATCACTGCTGTTTTATTCTTTTTCCATTGATCAACAACCCTTTTAAACATCTGAAAACTCCTTTGCCATTTTTTTTTTTAAATCATTTTAGTATTTGGCAAATTCTCTTGCCTTGAGGAGGCTTTCTAAACATCCATTATCCACGTGGCTGTAAGAGACATTTATATCCTAGTTTATTAACCACGGATATTAAGGATTTCAGTCCAGACTGGCATCTGTGCTGCTGCCACCAAGCCATGAGCAGGAGCAGACAAAGTTGTATCATTTACACATTTTAAACTTTAGGGAAATTTGCCACTAATAAGCAACTGTAATCATGTAACTACAGTTACTTTGACAGACAGCTGTTCCTCCACAACAGGATCATATTTCTACTCTGCAAAATACAGCTGCCACAAAATCCATTAAACTATTTACTCCCAATTCACACACCACCATGTATGAATTTCCCGTGCACATTTAACATCAAACTGGGACATTTGCATACATAAATCTTTGTGGACAATCAGGCACAGAGGCTTGGTAAACAACTGCCAATAGAAGTTAAACGCCAGTAAAGTAACATTTTTTTTTTTTTTACTTTGAATCTTGCTTAGGATGTCTCCCTGACTATCTTATCCACAAGGATATGGACTCTTTGAAACAGGCAAAAATCAACTTCCTTCTCTGCCATCATTTTGCATGCAAATGATCCCCTTTACTTCAGGCCCATGTCCCTTCCCCTCCCTGTCTTGGCACATTGCTGCATGACCCTGTAGCTCAAAAGCAGCCAGGTGTGACATTCACAGGGGCACGCACACAGGTACATCTCACAAACCATAATGCAGCAGGAAAGGGTAACAATTAAACCAGGAGTTACTATATCACAGCAGTGCATATGCCTATGTCAACTGTGTTACACATCCAAATCTCACCTGTGGCAGCCCTAATAAAACATGTGGCGGTTCTTTGGAAGTTACCATCCCCCTCTGCACACAAACAATGCAGAGAGATCCCAAGAGTAAAAGCACAAACAACAAAAACAAGCAAAAAACATTTGCCATTGAGTAATACTCCCATCCACACTCAAGTTTCCTGGAGCTGAAGGTAAGAATGTAGTTGCCCCCATTCATAACATGTGCTTCTGTTCAAGTTAGTCACCCAAATTTCCATTTGATGTTAATTGTACATGCTACATGCATCTAGTACTTAATAAAATAAAGCCACATTTCTATTCCACATCTTTCCCCTCCTGTTATTACATATGATATAGTTTACCACTTCCCAACTTCAGGGAGACTCACAAGCATGTGAATGGCTAGCAGGGACTGCAAGAAGTCATCTAGAACCACTCCCACATCCTTCATAGGACATTTCAAATCACAAAAAAAAAAACAAACAGAAAAAACTACTACTGTTTTCCAGCTCCATTGACTTGTGTTATCCCACTTATTTTTTGCATCCCCTTCACTGCCTCCAATTCTTTCCACATTCTCTTCCCCCATCTTCCTACTCCCTTCCTCCCTTTGGAGGACTCTCCAGCTCCAGGCTTTCCCTACCACCGTTTACCACTATTTCCTTGACTCATTCAGCCCATCATTTACACACTCTTCCCCTCTCCCACACCCAGGCACACACAGCAGCACCATTCACTCTCCCCTTCACACACACACAGTCTGCAGTGCCTGTTGTCCCAGTGTAGGATCAGTGACAGGAGGGCAGGCTCCTGGCAGCTGCAAGACACCAGGATGCTGCTAACTCACACGTACACCCAGCATTTCCCACTGCAGCTCTTCTTGCACCTTCCCTGGTGAACACACACCTCTCTTGTCTGACCCCATTTTTGAGGGCTTTCTTGCACTTCAGCTAAAAAAGCCTGACCACTCACAAATCAGTTTCAGCAATGTATTTTCCAGCTGTAACTGGGAAATCAGCAAAAACAAACTCTGAAGTACCTGATCTGTTTGAACACTTCAGGAGATCACACATTTAAGTTTATTTTTATTTAGATGTTTGCCTATTAAAGGCTCAAATCTGACAGAAAATAAATCCTTTTTCATAGGAGACCTTTGACTGTGAAATCTGAAGGATCTCAGCTGTTTATCAAAGCTGAGCGGATTTCTAGATCCAGATAAAGAGAAATACAAAGTAATTCCCAGAAAATAAATCTTTGCTTATTTCCCAAAACAATATGATGTATCAACAATTACCTCTATTTTGATGGAAATAGGAAATATTTAATATTTCACAAAGAAAGCTTAAAGAAATCATAAGACAGAAAACAACACTTCAACAGACATCAAGTGTTCTTCTCACCAACTGCAAGCTTACCTAAATTTCATTCAGATTTTCAAATTTCATCTTTAAGCAATGCAGCTTCTAGGGACTTAGCACTGTTACCTGTCTTGATTTTGACCTCACTTGTATATACATCCTTCTGTCACATCAATCTGCACACACAAAAGAAGCATGAACATACAACTCTGAACTCACAAATGTATTGTAGGGCCCAAAAGCCAATCCTGCAATGCCAGCAGGATTTCTCAATGTGAAGAAATGGATTTGCATGGATGACTACGTACAAAAAGGGCAGGAAGGGTCTAGGGATCTATTTCTTCCCTTCACCTACCTACCAGGCCAAAGGCTTTTCAACAGGATGTTATCAGCAGCGTTTCTTGGTGGTGCTCCAAAAAATGAGTGCTGGTATTATTGGGTGGCTTTCTGGAAAGATCCAAGAGCTCTCAAGTCAAGCCTGCTTTTCTAGGGTAAGAATGGGCTTTTGCTAGTCAGATGACTACAGTTATTAACAGAACCCAGACCTTGTGTCTCATTTCGACACATCAACCAAACCCCGATTTGGTCAGTAAATCTCCTACAGGGTACTGTAGGTACTGAAAAAGGGCCCATTTCCTTCATGGTGGAAAAGGGTCAGACAAAGGTGCCTGTGGAAGACAAGAAGGGTGACAACTCACTGTGATAGGACTGTTTCTCACTGAGGAGTAGCGCACGTGGTATGAACTTGCTGTATTCTGCATATCAGGTGTGAGAGACATGAGGGTGAGGTGGCAGCAAGGGGTCGGGAAGACACTTGATGTGCAGCGATGAGGAAAAGCACCTTCACAAAGGGCACTGCACAGGGCTGTCAAAGCAAGACTGCAAACTTGCTTGTCTCTCTCTAGACTCTGCACGGGAAGGAAACAATCCACACTCCCCCCGCCTCCTCAGTCTCACAGTGCCTCTTCCATCTCATCTTTAGTTCAAGACAGTGAGACAATTAGATCACTTCTTGCACTGTACACCCCACCACCCTGATCGAGATGAGCACACAGCCCTTGTTGGGCGATGGCTGCAACACCGCAGGGGCTGCCAGGAGTGCATGATTGCTGCCTGCACCCCTCCATCGACTCTCCTTCTATTCCGACAACACACCAGCAGAGCCACAGGACATACAGAGAGATCTTGTTCAAAAAGAACAGCCAAATTAGCATGACTGTTCAACACAATGATGTTTCCCTGCCCGGTAGATGACAAGCCAGAGGTTTACAGTCATTCCCACAAGCACTGCCAAAATCCCATTTTTGCCTTAAACTGTCTTTTTCAGCACCTAGATATCAGACTGAAGAAACGTGCAAAGAAAATACAATTTAAAACAGCACCTGATCTGATGACTTTCCAACACCCACAAATGTCCTGTTGACACATCAGAGTGCACATTCAATTTAAAACACCCCTGAAACACAACTTTGACAATTCACCTCATCACACACAAACGCTCAACTGAGAACAGTTGAGAAAGTGAGTGAAAGTACTTTTAAAATTATCTCTTTTTCAGCATATGCCACTAAACTGAGCACATTTCCTAAACAGTCAGTACCTTGACAGGGGAGAGAGAGAAGGTCTCAGAGGACTGAGGATGAAGCAGTTTGCGCAGGGGTAGCACAGGAGGCAGCTACAAGGGAATAAAATCTCACAGCTTTATTCAATCTGACTGCAGATTACTGCCAAAGGAACAGCAGCCTCCCAGAGCCCTCTGCACCCTCTCCCTTGGGTCAGCTCCAGCCACCTCATTGACCAGGATGAACTGGAGCAGTTCACCAATCCAGTCCAACACAACCCTCCCTCTCCCCTTCCTTCTCTGCAGGCTTCGTTTTCTGTAAGATCAGTGAGCGCATGTGGCTGCAACATGCTGGTGGGAGCACTTGAAAGTGGCAGGGTGCTACCTCTCAGCTGTGCAGCTGCGGGTAGGCAGATGCAGAGAGCTCTTCTCACAGCACTGTCATCTTCAGTCAGATTAAACCAACTGCAGAAGGGCGTTTTCCTTTTCTCTACAGATGCGCTGAAGGCTGCCAGAAGAAAGGGGAGGATGGAGAAGGTGAGGCAGTAAAGCAAAGCTCCCAGCACAGCATTGCTCAGAGCTGTTCACACCAGCATGGGCAGAGGAGGCTGTCAGTTCCCTAGACCTGCCAGGTTACACACTGCATGGTTCTCCCAGACCCTGCACATGTCCTCCATCATGCATTTATCTGCCCCAGACTACAGGGTCCCCCTGAAGGAGAGCAGTGAAGCATGGGAGAGCAGCCAGGGACTGCCAGCATGAGCACAGTTAGGGGATACTCAAAATGACCCACAAACAGAATGAAGGCAGGGTAGAGTTGTTCCTCCTCCAAACAGGATCAGTTAGTCACTTGACTTCAGTTTTAAAATAACACACTGCTCAATTTTATTTTTTTTTTGGGTGGGAGGAAGGGAAGGGGAAGGTAGGCAAAGAACACAGTAAAGTTTCCAGTGTACTCATATAAGCATTTACCCACTGGACAATTGAGTTTATCCAAGTAAGGAGCATTAAACTATCTCCTCCGTTCCCTCTACCTTTGTAGACTACTGGCTCAATGCTTCTGTCCTCCTTAGGCATCACAGACCCCCCTGCAACTGCCTTCAGAGTGTGCCAGACACCAATGCTAAAAGAGTGAATGCATAAGCAAAGGCTTCAGCTGTAGTATGTGCAAGATGCTATGCAAATCCATTCTTTTCTCCTTGCTTCCCTTTATTGGTTAAGACTCTCTCAGGTAAGTCAAGTTAAATAGCAGCCTTCTCCCCACCCTGGTTCTCACTCTTCTTGTCTCTGACCCAAGAGCCTCCTGTCATCCCTGCTAGCCCCTCATGTGTTTGCTCAGCCGAAGCTCAGCATTCGCCTTCATGGGTGATCACAACCAGAAATGTGGGATCAAACCCGCCAGAGTTTATCAAAACCTCAACAACTCACAGAAATCAGCTTTCTCTCTTAAGGCACCCCAGTTTTCTGGGTTTCATCTGGTTCCACGGTGCAAGTCACAGCAGTGCTTTGTGCTGCTACAACAAATACCTACAGAGCAGCTAGTACATACACTCTCTAGGCATAAAGGCGCAAGTTTACTGCCGATCCTACGCAGGACGGATCTGCGGAGGCTCAGGGCATGCTGCAACACGCCACTACAGAATATACCTGCAAGTAGTGACACTCGCAAGAGGCAAATTCTTACAACAGAAACCCACTAACAAAACAGATTCCTCCTGGAGCCTCTGATCACACACCCACCTTCCCTGACCACTGGAAACCCCTCTCAGAGGCTCAGGACAGCTATAACTTGTTTCTTACTCTGAACACATCTTATTTCTCAGCCTCTCACTGTGTATCATAGAAATTTTGAAGGCAACGTTTTCTTGCAGTTAGTGTGTTAAAAAACCCTCCCATCCAGCTTCTGCAGGTACTCAAAAGTGAACCCTTACTGTCCTCAGCTACCAAGGAATACCATGCCAGGTGCCAGACCCCAGAAAAGATGCAGTGGATGACCATCAGCTTTCTTATCAGCCCCACACAGGATGGAGGCTGGCAGTAAGCACTGCATTCAGCTTCCTTTGTCTGGGCACAAGAGCTTGTAGAAACTATGCCACTGCAGTTCACAGAAAGGTTTTCCTCACAGGAGAGGGTGCTGCTTGCCTCTGACGATCGGCCCAGGTCTGTTTCACTACAAGCATCTCAGAGATGCCTGCAAGGAGCCCTGCAATGCCTCCCTTCCATGCAGACCACACTAATGCTGTGCCAGAAGTGGTCTAAATCCTCATGTTTAAATCAGCAACCAAGGTAATGCACATCTCCACCCTCAGCAATGCTCGTGTTGGTCAGAAATCACAGATGACCAGGGAGCCTCTCCCCTCTGCCCATATATGCACCTTTCTGTGCTGCATAAGTGTCCTCTCAAAGGCCACAGATGGGGGATGGCTCATCCACAGTCCCTCGTCTTCCTAGGCCTCTTCCTCCCTCCTCTGCCAGGAGCGCCTATGCCCCTACACAAGAGCCCCCACTCCTCAAACGGGACAAACCACTACCAGCGGCTGCCCAGGTCTGGCACTCACCTGGCACATCCACAGTCCCCAGTGCAGGAGAAACAGGGCAGCATTTGTATGCTCCAGGATCAACTTTCAAATGCATTTTGGCCTTTTCCACCCAATACAGAGTAAGACAGACAGGGGAGCTTAATCATAACTACTGTGACTACAAGATGTGTTTGCTCATTTCAAGAAGTTACTACTGTTCTATGAAGAAGCAACAAGAATGAGATGACCAACAGACAGATTTAGCCTCAGCAAGGACAGAGAGCTCTCCTCTCCCCCAAACTCCCCTCCCGTCCCAGGGATAACACTGACCCCACCATTCTCACCTGCTCAGTGGACCCTGCAAGGCCTCACCAAGCAGAAACAATGCAGGGCTCTCAAAGGCAATCCGAACTTGCATGGAGCTTTTATCCAATGAGGCTCTAAAAACTGCTTCACCAGCCAGGCTCATCAGCTATAAAAGTTACAGGTGGCCTGACAGAGTGATCACAAACACCACAGCCTCAATGATGCTAGAGACTATCAGTGAACCTACAACAGCCTAAACGGGAGGGAGTCAAATGGGGCTTACAGTGACGCCTAACAGCACAAACAACTTTGCCAACACCTCGGACAAGTCTCCCATCCACACGTGGAGGGGAAAGCACCACCCATTCCAGCAAACCACATACGGAATAGGCAGGAGAAAGACCAAACACCAGGAATGCGCTATGATGCAAGCACGCCTGACACTAGTTACACAGCACTTATGGCCATACGGAACTATGGCAGGTACCTGGTCCAGAGCAGCCCTGGGCATCACACGCTCACCTTCCCCTCGGCCAAACCCAGCAAGCTCTGGGCACACCACTGCCCTTCGGCTACTCGCCCCCTCCAGCCCCGCAGCCACCCGCACCCCAACCCGGCAGCTCTCACTCACCGAAGTACTCCTTCTTCATGTGCATCTCCAGCTCCTTCTCCAGCTCCAGCGTGAGCGCCTCCAGCCGCCTCTCCGCCTGGCTGGGGCCGCTCTCCCGGCACGGCGTCACTTGGTAGGGGAGCTTGAATTTGGGAGCCGAAGCGGAGCCTTTGGTCGGGCTGTAGGCGTAGGGGGCCGCCGCCTCGGGGGCAGCGGCGGCCGGGTGCTGCTGGTCGTGCCGCGGCGGGGACTGGGCATGGATCTTGTGGTAGACGTCCGCCAGCTCGGGCGCGGCGCCGTCCTCCTGCAGGCCGGGCCCCAGCAGGGAGGAGCGGGGCGAGGGCAGCTGCAGCTCGGGGTAGGCGCTCATGGAGCCGCGGGAGCTCCGCGAGCTCTGGCTGGAGATGCTGGAGCGGGGGCTGACCACGGCGGCGCCCGCCGCGCCGCGGCCCTCGGGGCCGCAGAGGCTGGAGCGGGGGCTGGCCAGGGCGAGCCCGGCGCCGCCCGCCCCGTCCAGCTCGGCACTGCCCGGCGGGCCGTACCTGCAGTCCGAGTAGCTGGAGCGGGGGCTGGTGGTGCAGGAGTACTGGCTGGCGGTGCTGGAGCGGGGGCTGGCGTGGCGCTGGTCGTAGCCCATGCTGATGCCGCTGGTGCGGTTGCTGCTGGGCTTGCTGCCGCCGCCGTCGTAGCCGGTGAGGCTGGCGCGGGGGCTGGAGTGCTTGCTGGTGTCGCTGGCCGTGCTGGCGTAGCTGGAGCGGGGGCTGAGGGCGGCGCCGTCGTACTGCACCAGGCTGGCGCGGGGGCTGCCGTACTTCTCCTGCCCGGGCACCACCAGGCTGGAGCGGGGGCTGGAGAACTTCTCGTAGGGCAGCGCGGCCGCGCCGCCCAGGCTGGAGCGCGGGCTGGAGAACTTGCCGTGCTCGGCGACGGGGCCCGGCGAGGAGGCGGCCAGGCTGGCCCGCGGGCTGGCCGCGCCGTACTTGCCGTCCGGGCCGCCGGGCGCCCGCCCGCCGCCCTTGGCCACGTAGCCGCCCTCGTAGGCGCTGCCCGCGGCGTAGCGGTAGCCCTCGGCCGAGTAGCGCTTGCCCTTGTCGGCGAAGCCGCTGTAGCAGGGCAGCGCCACCTCGGAGCGGGTGCACAGCCCCTCCTCGCAGCACGGCGGCCCCGCGCCCGGCGGTGGCTCGGCGGCGCGGCCGTTGGAGGCGCGGAGCGGGGCGGCTTTGCCGCAGGGGGCGGCGGTGGCGGGGAAGGCTTCGGCGGGCAGCGGCGGCGCGGCGGTGCCGTTCATCTTCCGGCCCCGCTGCTCCGCCGTCATGTGGGCGGCGATGACCCGCTTGGTCTCCTCCAGGTCGGGGTGCAGCGCCAGGTCTCGGCGGCCGCCCCGGCCGTACGGACCCTCCGGGCAGGGCTCGTAGAGGGACAGATCCTCCATGAACTTGGTGGCCTTCAGTGCCATGTCCTCCTCGTACTTCTCCATGCTCGTCCGGAGCCCGGCGGCGCGGGGCGGGGGAGGGACGGGGAACTCTGCGAAAGCACAGCCCAGAGCAGATAAAGGGGGGGAAAAAAAAAAAAAGGAAAAAAAAAAAAAAAAAAGCCCCCAAAAACCAACCAGAAAATACCCCAGAAGCAAGCCCCTTCCCGCAGTCCTGGCGGGGCAGCGGCGGGACGCGGGTCCTTCTCCGGAGGGCTGCGGAGCGGCGACCGGGCGAGGCGGCAGTCACCTCGGCGGCATCCCCGCGCCGCGGCGCTCGGCTCCCTGCGGCCGGGCTGCCCGCCGGAGCGCGGCGAGCGGAGACGAGGAGCCCCTGTGTCACTTTCCAGCCTTAAATAAGTTGCTCGGTCCAGTCAATGGCGCGCTGCGCGGAGGAATTTGCGCTCGGCGGCTCCCTGCCCCCGCCGCCCCCGGCCCGCCGCCCCGCAGCGGGGCCGCGGTCCGGCCCGCACTCCCGGGCGGGGGGCGAAGGCGGCGGCCGGCCCGGAGGGGCTTTGCAGCGCGGCGAGCGAAGCGCGGGGCGCGGCGAGGCAGGGACTCCTTTGTGTGGGGCAGGAATGCGAGGAAGGAGACTGGGCGCTGCGTCCCGCTGGAATGTAGTTAATGCCGGAGCCAAACAATGATTTTCACCGAGTCAGTCAGGGTAGAGGGCGGCCGCGGCGCTGCTCGGCGGCGGGGCCGGCAGCTCCCCCTCCTCGGCCGGCGCTCGCCGAGCCCTGCGGGCGGTGCCGCTGCTCGCCGCGGAGCGGGAGGCGGCGGGGCTGTCACCGCGCCCCGGGCTGCGCTGGGCGGGAAGCCGCGGCTGAGGGGAGTCCTCGCGCGGGGTCTGTCAGCCGGGGACAGCCGCCTCAGGGCGTCCCGCCTCCGCGGGGCGCCGCCGCCCTCGCCCCCGACTGGAACTTTCTGCCGGGCCCCTTGGCCTCGTCCCGCCGAGGGAAGGGGGAGCTCTCCCACCGGGGAGCCGGGTGAAATCACCGACGTGGTGGTGCCTGCCGGGGGCTGCGGGATCGGCCCCGCTGCCGCCAGGGGCTCGCACCTGTGCAGAGTGCCTCGGCCCACCAGGTGACTGCACTGGAAGCACCTGTGCCTCAGCAGGCAGCTGCTCGTTATTGGCAGTTATTTATTTAGTCTTAGGGAAAAAAAAAAAGGCAGTACCAAGACACGTGATAAACATATCATGGCCTAAAGCAACCTGTGAATTGACATGAGTTTAAAAAAACATGCTACTTGTCTGTGTAACTTCACAAGAGCTTCATCTGTCGATCTGGTGACAAACAACGCAGCGCCGTGTGCCGTTTACATCTGTACACATGTGGAAAAGGCCACCAGAAAACAACACCTCCGAAACGGCCACTGAACTGAGACCCCTGATGCTAAACTGTAGCCTACAGTTAATTTTTTTTTTTTGCAAGTAAGCTCCTGGCGATCACTTGCGTTGGTGGCAGAACTGCTGACGAGGCCCTAGCAGGCACCTGAGTGGTGTCCTCGCACTGCCAGGTGCTGGGCACCCTGTGAGGAGAGAAGTGTGTTGCAAGTTCAAGCTGTAGGCAACCCTGCCCTGCCAAGAACATTTTATCCTGTTATCAGACCTAATTAAACATTAAAAGCAACTGTGTACTCAGAAATGTCCCCAGCTGTGGAGGGCAACTGATTGGCAATCTGTTTGTGTGTGCGTGCAGGGTGGCGAGTGAACAAAAATAATCCAACAAACCATGTAAACGTGCAGAGCAAGGCCTGAAAAGCAAACCTGTTCAATGTGGGAGGCAGTCCTCTGTCAATGTGAACATACGCGTGCGAACACAGCCAATCTTGGGAGTCAAATGCTTTTTTCTAAGATGTGTTCACGCCTTCCATTACACTTTTTGCCCATTTCCTAAACAAGCTCTTACCATGTGCTTCTGCAGCTTACTACTTGTGGAACAAGTTTCATTTCACCTCCAGTCTGCAGGTGTGGGGTGGCTGAAAGCGCCGCTTGCAGTTCTGTGTCCTAGTGCACACCATCGCTGCTCCAGCTAACGCAGCACATGCCCTCGGCATCAGCAGCAGAGGTACCGTGGCACTGAGCGGGATCAAAGCAGCAGTTCAGGTCCCTGTCCCATTCAAGCCTTGGACTTTCTGGTAGAGCTGTCAGCAAAGACACAAACTGTGCTGTTAGCCACCTAGCATGGACACACCAAGAACAGAGAAAGGTTCCTTCCACAGAGCATGTGGAAATCACTGTTGAGCCCTCATCTACACCACCTGGAACTCCTGCACAGTTTGTTTGGGGTGGTTGGCATCTCACAGGCTGCTGGCTTCAGGTGTACCAGTGCAGAACTCCTTCTTCAATGGTCCCTGGGGCCTGCGCTAGGATGTTCTATCCTGTTACTGACTTTGAACTACTTACTGCCAGTTTTTATAAGGTTGTCTTCCTGAGAAACTAGGAGAGGCTCATGGACAACTTGGAACTTGGTCCATGAGAGCACAGGTAAAGAAAAATTAATTTACTCAATTTTAAGTGGGATTTTTGATGGTTTTTTTTGTGTTTCGGTGTTTTTTGTAAACTTTACAACATTAGATAACTTTACTGTTAACCAAACAGAGTGGGTAGGACACACTGGGAGGCCCTGCCCGTGTGCTCGTAAGAGGAAGCATTTTGAGTGGCTATCTTTACAGTAGTAGTTGCTTGTCCTTCTGTAGCTCTGTCCTTCCCAGCCACAAATCTGCCCTTGTTCCATCTTTTGAGGCAACACAGTTCTAAACTGCTTCTGCTGCCAGCAGGTAGCACGTTTCCACAGGAAGCCTCTTGGTATGTAAGTCGATAAAGCACATGCGTTGTTGAGTATGAACTCGTGGGAAAAACGTACTGGGGATGGAGAATCTGGAGAATCTAAGGAAACAGCCCTTTTTAGTAAGCAATGTGGATCAAATGATAAAAATCACGTATTTTACTGCTGAAAGCTTATGCTCGATATGTAAATTTTCATCCGAACCTGCTGTAGCCCCGGTCCAGAGCATCCCTGCACAGTGTTCCCGTCTCAGCCCTGCCGCAGGGGCAATACTACAGACCTGCTCTTCACTAGTAAATCGTACTTCTGTCATACACATAATGAACATAACATTTATCCACACTGCAGCCACAGATGTAGCCCACATGGGTGAAATAAATATGTTTGCAGTGGTACGTAGCACACTCAAGCACTGCTGCGTTTCTCATAGAGGACCATATGTGCCGGGCTGTGCAAACAAAACGTGTGGAGTTAAAGCTGCTGTTGCTGTAATAAGTAACCCCATCATTCTCCTTACTGGTATATATGAGAAAACCCCAAAGTACTGGGCGATTACAGCTTGACAATCCTGACATGTTTTCCTCCCCACTTTATTTTAAATATATTTTCTTAATGTTAACAACCAGCAGTAAAATGTATATATTGCAAAAAGACAGCCTTGCGCAACTAAGAGCATGAGAGCTGTCATAGAGTATTATAAAAGCTGAATTTTATTTCTTAATTTGGTATGGTAATCCTTACGCCTGATTTTAAGTTATATCAGTAAATCAGATATTAAGGAAAGCCATCTGCTTCAGTTAAATAAACTCCTTTGTCTAAGACTTAAAGGGAGCAAAAAAGCCAGGTGGAGTTATTGATCTGTGAATATCAGCTGGCTGGGCCTCACAGGCAGTGCACTCCTGTTTCTTCTAATTGCCACTGCCTTCAAGGAAATGCTGCCCAAGCCAGCAGGCAGGGAGACCCGATGGTCTGCTGGGGATTTCATCTCCCTTAAGTTGCAAACAGATTATTACCAACAAAGCAGAGAATCTATAAATGTAAGAATTCATGGTGAAACTTTAGCCCAACTGAAGACAATGGCAAAAATCCCACTGACTTGTGTTGCAGTGTATGCTGTATCAGATGCGGTTTTACTGACACAATGCAGGAGAGAGCTCTTTGTCTCCATCAATTTAACAATTTGAAGCTGCTCCATGGATTTGCTCACTGAATTGGATGCTACCTGACTTTTTGCAATTTCCCTCCTTGTCTCCAACATTAAGAAAACAATGAAATTATACCTTGAATTCCACAAGATAAATAAGACTTCTTATTACTCAGGGATTTACTGTTCTGATTTCCAGTTTTAAAATTGATTGGTTACTTGGTGAGGAATGTAATGATTATCCTTTTCCTCTGGTCTGTTTTAAGCCCGATTAAAAAAAATAACCAAAAAACACAAAACCCCCTTGTTAAATTCATATAAAAATTATGCTGAGGAATGTTTTTCTTTTTTGGGGGGGACAGATGTTTTCATTTTCTTTAAAGTGGTAGCTGTATTGTGTTTTATATAGCTTTGTTTTGCTTGTTTGGATCCTGTATGTTATGGAATATGAAGTTTGGATATTAATATGTATTTATACTTGGGTGATTTGTTTGCAAATCACCTTGCTTTGACATGTTCTTAAAAATAATCATTTGCAGTTGAGCGTAGTTTTTAAAAATTGAAATTATTGAATGTGTTTTAGGGCACCATCTTCTGGTAGACAGAACACATTGTATTTGAATGGCTACCTTTGCTAGGCACAACTATTTAAAATATTTTTGACTAACAGAACTCTGCAGGCTTACAGGTCATTCTCATTCTAAATCTGCAATAAAACACTATTTAACATTTTTTACATTCTTCTTGTTCATTGCAAATGCAGCTATTCACCGTGCTGCACAAACAGAACTTGGGAAAGACCCTGTAAAATTCCAGTCACAACAGGCACTTTGTGAATGTGCTAGGTTAGACAGACAACATCTGTCCAAGCACTTACACCATTTATGTATCTTATTTCTTTTTATAGTTTCATCTTCCACTTCTTTTACGTGTTTCAGATGATAACACTTCTGGCCAAAGCAGTTTATGGGCTCATACTTTGGAGACTGCACATGGCTTTAGTCATACTTCCTTGCAATCAGAGGACATAATCACTGTATATTCAAACACAATCAGTTAACTTAATAGCAGCCACCATATTTGCATAAATACATTTTAGTTGGTCAGGTCAGTTAGCAGCGCATCCACTTAGTACTCTTAGATTATATGGCTTCTTATTTCAGAGATTTGGAAATATAAAAACAAACTTGAGACTCTACAGAGCTAAAATTTATCTTGACGTGATAAAAAAAGTCTTGATTACAATACTACAAACCAACATCTAGCAAAGAAATCAGATAGCATTAGTGCATTTAGTAAGAAATAAAAACACTGTGTGAGGGCCAGACTGCTATACATATGCCCCCTATTCTCTGCTGGTGAAAATTATCAGACTAACTGTATGTGCCTCTTTCTACCCATTCAAGAAACAAGGCAGGCTATGGGCACTGACCTCCTGACCTGACAATACAACGCACTTCAGCTCTGACGAGAAGGATCATTTCAGAAGAGAGGGGACATTGGTTTGTTGTGAACACCAATTACATGTACATTTTGTGGTATTTTCCATATAAAGTTGTACTATAGAGATAACTGAAAAATAACAAACAAATTTGCAAGAAGTAAAGAGCTGTTCCATAAGCAATGGAACTAGCCCAGAAATAATCTCAGGAAAGCAAAAAGCAGATGACTGACTTGTGTAAGATTTGTTGTATTGCTTTGATCCTAGCTTCTGCTTTCTTGCATGCTCAGTATTTTAGATGCACAAAACTGAAGGTTTCTTGTCCTTAAAGCTGCAAAGAGAAGAAAATATCTCTGCCTCTAGGCACTGAAACAGAACACAGGGAAAAAACAAATTTATTTTCCTTAATTCATTGTTTATTCAGTTTTCTAATGCAAATTTACAATTTGCGGGCAGTAGAGATAAGGCTTGAAGCAGATAGTATCAATGGTATATATGTGAACACAAGCCTATCTTCTGGGATCTAATAAATGGTTAGCAAGAGGACTTTGTTGTAAAGGTCAGAACTTGAAATGGCACATCAATCTGCTTGCCAGCTGTCAGAGTCAACCGGCCAGGAAAGCAGTCGTCTCTCTCAGTGGTTCAACAATGAAATGGTTTCATAAAGTAAAATTAAGATGTCACATAGAACCACTACAAACATTAAACAGTTATCTACAGGTTAAAGTAGGGCTGGTACAAGGCTGTCTGTCATCATGGCCCCAAAAGTTCTTTCTCCTGAATATGATTATCACCTCCCCCCTAAGGGTGATTCTCTAGATGCTTTGAGAATCAGATAGGTTGCACTTATGC
This sequence comes from Podargus strigoides, assembly GCA_028020825.1. NCBI lineage: Eukaryota > Metazoa > Chordata > Aves > Caprimulgiformes > Podargidae > Podargus > Podargus strigoides. Next base: position 12,958,942 of record CM051630.1, read on the forward strand.
TTGCTTTTCTTTTGCTTTTTTTTTTTTTTTTTTTAAACAATAAGCTTGTGGCAGTCATTACAAATTTCTTTACCATAAGTGAGAGCAGCTTACTGAATCACTAGTTAACTGTTGTGTATCAATGGTGATCAATATTCCTTTCCATGCTCCACTGCAGAAAAGGAATACTGAACTAACAGCATACAAAGACAGATACTACATACTCTGAGCTGCATTCAGCTACGCCGAAGTATTCCACTCTTTTTCTTGTCCTTTTCATACATGGCACTCAACTTTGCTAAGTAAATAAAAAATACAAGCATCAAGAATGAACTGTTACTATGAAAAGCAGCCAGAAAAAGCTTATATGTGTTACAGAAATTCACATCAGTATAAACAAACAACTAGAGAATGCTGTGTAACAGAAGAGCTAATTTGTATCGCTGCAAGTAGCAATTTGCAGATTGATTTAACGAGCCTGGCTCAAAAATTGTTAGTGGAGACAGAGCCTACCTCAGGGCTGCCAAGCTAAGGCACCGGGAAGAATTTCTCCTTCAACATTTAAATCTTGTGCCTTCCAACTACATTTCCGTCCGTATCAATATTACTGCTGAACAAATTGCCAGTAGAAAAGTGGCTTGCTTTTTTTCTGTTTTAAATTACTTGAAAGCTTAATAAATGCTTCAATTTATAATTTGCTCTCAAGGGCAAGAGAAAGTTTAAGTTGGAAAATTCTACATTAATAAAATGCTAGTGACTAGTAGCCAATTAAGGACATTGATACTCCATCAGTTCCAAAAAGCAGTTTTTCATTTAGCATTTCTGCGTTTTTAGTGGTTCATTCAGTATTGCCAAACTTAACAAGAACCGGATAGAACAGCTGACACTGCATGAATAGCCTGTCATATGTTCTATAGAAACCACCTGTGCAAAGAAAATATTAAAAATTCACTTACAAGTATTTTACAGGAAGGATCTAGGAGCATTTTCTGCCATCTAAGTACTTCATATCCAGACAAAACCAGCACAATTACATCTCCTAATGACATCAAGATGTAATTGCTTATGTAGTTAAGTCCTAGACTACCTTCCATGTTGCAAACAAAATGATGATGCATTGTTAAAATGACTTAATGCCGCTCTAAACCTAACCAGTGTCCTGCAGTGGTACCTCACCCCGTCTAAGATACAATGCCCGGTTAATTCTCAACATTTTTGCAATCTGGCCTTATTGAGAGAGTTGTCTACTGCCCTGAGAAACTATTATGTGTATCTTCTTGGACAGCAGCATCCCAAATACTGTAAGAAATCATTTGAGTACTGTCAACTGATGCTATTAACACTAGTAACTTAAGAAGCAGAAGCCAGTGAGACTGAGTAGCACCTCCCCTCTCCTTTTCACCCCAAAAATCTGTTGGTGGTGTGTGTTATTTTGATTCAGCTTGTACACCACTCAACTTCCAAATCATGAACACTCTCAACTTAGTGAACACTCTCAATTAGTAAAACTAATGCAAAAGTTACCAGAATTATAGCCTCTAATAACAATCAAAAGCATGAGAAAGCTAAACTCCTGTATACCAGCAGTGCAAGCAAGGAAATTTCTCAGGTAGTGAGTGAGATAGTGTGATCCTTTCTCAGACACATTACACATGCCATCATCTCAGATAAAGCTTTGTCATGTCACAATGAGAATCATGTCTTATTACACAGATAACAAGCTACTTGACAACTTATTTAATAAACCAGTAATTTTATGTTTAGCAAAGCTAAAAATGTTAGCCGTAATTTTTGGAATATGTAATCAGACATATTAAATTCTAATGTTTCAACTATTTATGGCAAGAAATATAAAAGCTTCCCATTGTAGCACTGAAAATCCTTTCTGTAACACCTGTTATTTACTTCTTTACCTCTCAGTATTCACTCATGCTGGCCCAGAAGCAACTTACTCAAAAGGATTTATTTTCATGGTAGAGTATTATGCCTCCGAATGAGCCATTGCATACAACTATTACTACCTAAAAGAAGAGATAAAACATTAAATTGCCAACTGAGTACAAAACTACAATTCTAGGATGCAATTAACACTGATGACAAGCTGGTCTTTGTACTAGAGAGAACCAGGTGCAGGTACCAGAACCTAAAAAAGGTGGTGGTTTTGTTTATGTATGGTTTTGTTCTATACAGTTAACATTTTGTTTCAAATTAATTCAGTTTGCAAACTGTAACAGAATAAAGCTTGTCTGCTCAATTCCTCTGCTCTGTAAGGCTAACTCTGCATACTTACCTATGAATAGCAGTAGTTTTGGTTCATCAACACAAAGTTGGAAACTAATTTCAGTACAGTGACAGAAATAACCAACCAATGCATTTTAAGAATCAATGTTGAGTTTTGAGAGCTACCAAAATAGTTAAATGAATGCAGTAGGTTTTAAGATACCGATTCTAAACATTGCACTTTTGTCCTATGCATAAAGTGTAAAGTATGAAAGACCAGCGCGTGCTTTCTTCTTTCTGAAGGCATGAGGTGGTGAAAGCATGTGTGTGGTGGTGCAGACGCTCCAACTGAAGAGGCCAATAATTGGATTGTCCAAGAAAAAGAACATTCACAAAAGTTTTATTAAAAAAATTCCCCTTTCACCTCAAACAAGTGAAGCGTAAGTTCTGTACTACTAGGTTACGTTTAGAAAAATGAAAATAATACAGTAATTTTTGAAGGCTATACATTGTAAAATCCCATAAATCAGCATAAACTTGGACTGTGCAAGCAAATATAGCAAGTATTTCAGATGTCATTTATTTGGTCCATCAGATGTACAGTATAGTAGTAGTATCTGAGTTTACAAAACATCAAATATAAATAACCTGAAACTGTAACAATACACAAAAATTTGCTTCTTACATTGACATACCAGGCAGTACAAGCTGAAAAACTTGAGTAAATTAACAGTTTTACAGTAATGTACATAGTGCCAGTTGAAGTTTAAGAACGCTGTTAAAACATGGCACTAATTTGCTTTATTGAATTTTCTTCTTTACTTGTTCAGGGTGTGAAAAATGTTTAGGTCTAGGCTAAAAATATTTTCTTCAAGCAAAGAAAATTTATAAAATTTAGTTACTTAAAACCTGGGCATCAGACGATGACCCTTTACTAAACGAGCAGGTTTTTGTGTCCTATTTAATTATACCTAAAAGGTATTTACACAAAAATAACATGCTTTTTTCAGGACTGTTTAAGCAAATACTTATCTGTGAGTATTTATAAACTATGTTTCTACTACATTTAATACATGGAATTAATATGGGAAAACTTCTGAAAGAGTCTATTGAGATGAGAGCTTTATCATCAAGAAAACCAGACACAAATTATTTAAGCCAGTGGTTTGGTATCCACTTGGAACAAAGGCCTTAAAATTAGTCTAGTTCTGGACATTTTTCACATCCTGACATAATATGTTGTGATATGAATCATTTTGTCAAGGGGTATTTGCACGTTCAGTCTAATGCTATAATTTCATCTTGCTCTTCTGTCTGCTCAGTACGCACTCTCTTTGTGCTGACGCCCTCTTTGTCTTCTAGTTTTCTCTTGCGGCTTTTGTTTTCCATATCATCATCAACATTGCTTGAAGTACCTTCATCTTCAGAATCAACAATCAATAGATCATCTTGATCTGGAGCTGCAAAATATGTTTTTAATTCAAATGGATACTGTAAAGATAGTCTACTCTCAAACCAAATTTCAGACATAAAAATAAGAATGCCTCTAATCAACAAATATATCTTGGAGCATTTTTTATCCATATTCTTTGTTGTTCAACTGCAAGAGTATTTTGAATTTCTCTGAAATCAGTATAAAACAGGCTTTTCACATGGTTATTCCCTCTTCACTAGAGGTATGAGAAATATTACAATAACCCAAAAATACAGGAGATGCACTAGTGAGCACCAATTTTTTTTGCATGTACAAAACAGAAGAATTCCATGCTGCCTACAGCTGTCCTTGAGAAAAGAACTTTTACACACACCGAGCTGTAGCACAGCCTCTCCTTTCACTAGTGCACTCAACAGAACTCCCACTAGAAGCCATGCTCCATGAGAGAGAGAGAGAGAGAACATGCAGAGAGAGGGAGGAGTGGAAGGGTGAGCAGACTTAGTATAAGGAAAGGAAAGTAGAACCAAACTTGAACTTTGAAGACATCTAGTGGATTTTGTTTGAAGTATGAATTCACTGTGAAAAATAGTTTTATGCTTGTTTTTGAAATCAATTTTAGCAATACTCTTAGCATTTAACCTCCCCTGAAACAAGAAGCAAGTGGAAGTGACTACATACTTGTGCACACTATCATAAATAGGACCATCTGACAGGCAAAGGAACATCATCCAGAAATGTAAGACAAAACTACAGATACCTTACATCTGTTGCAACAAGTTCCCAGATATATATACACTAGCCCTGTATGACATTTCCAGCACATGAGCCTTCAACGCTTAAGCATCCCGATTCATTTAAGTTAAACTATTTTGAGTGTGTTCAAAGAAATACTCTACACTAGGAAGGTGATGGTACTTCCTGGATAGCAAATACTATTTTCTTGCCATGCTTTGCTTGACAGGTAAAAAAATAATTATTTTGTAAGCAGGTAATTAAGACATCTTCTTAAATTAACAAAACAAAACATGACCAAAGACATCTGCAAAGTAATTTTTCATCTGTCGGGAGAAAGGGACAAATTTGCTTGATTCTTATTTGTCAAGCAATAGCATGACCACCAGACAGAATGGTTCTAACTTTATTGAAATCACTGTGCAAATGATACACTTAAGCTGACACCCCACCAAGCCCTTGCAAATTAAATAATACAATTTAAAGGTGTATTCACTGTAAACCTTTGCAACAACCTTAAATGTGCATTTTTCTATTTAACGTTATATTTGTACACAGAGGCAACTGAAATGCCTTTCATTTCACATTGGCAAAGGGAAGTCATAAAACTGAAGACAACTACTTTAATTGGACTGCACAACTGAAAGACTGTTTTCTTTTAGCTAATATTGATTACTGTTGCTTACCTGTTGATGTTGAGGGTTGTGCTCCATCATCACTGCCATTGGTAATGTTCTTGGATGTTGATTCTGATGGTTTAGGGCCAACTTTTTCAGGGGCATCACCAACAACTTCAAACTCTACATCTTTTTCTAGGTCTTCACTGCAGAAAATAAATACGCTTTTAAACAACCAGGTAAAAATAAAAAACTGTCTTTTTCACAAGCAAAGGATGTCACTCAAGCATTAGAGCACCCTGCAACTACGACAAAATGAGAAAAACATTTTAAAAAAGGAAAATCTTTCAGTCTTCCTTTATCATTTATGCTTTGTCTATTCACAAACACTGTTCCACCCAGTGCCATGACTTCAAATGCTTAAGAATGAGAAAAATCACTACCTGAGCTTACCTTTCTTCTTCAGTGTGACATTCCTATTCTCACTGAAAATGCATTGTGCTAATTTACTGTGTATAATATGTATATTACTTACCCAGGGTTAAATACACATACTAATTATTTCAAAGTGACTTCTATTTGCATTGCTGTATCTGAACACAGGTAGTCAAGCAGAGGATCTAGTGCCCCAGCAGGCTGGGGAGCTTTTTGCCTTTTTTATTTTGTTTGTGTTTAAATGGCAGTTTCTTGCTTATTGGCTGCCCCAAAAGTAAATTTAGTTTTGCACTGTATTTTTATGTTGTGTTTTATTCAAATAATTATTCAAAATAAACTTTTTCCAATTACTGTGGTAAAAAAACCCAACAAAACCACACCAACAAAAAAGCAAAAACACACAGAAAACCTCTAAACTCTATAAATTAATAAGAATTAACAATTCCTCTTTTACCTCTATATTTTCTTTCTGCAGCTTAATCTTTGAGCTTTATTCACAAATTTAAAATTTCAAGTTGGAAATTCCCTGTGGAACTGTTCTCCATAGATACACAAAAATAATTATTTCAGAATCCTTACCTATGAAGCACATTGATTAACAGTGTATAGTCCTGGAGGAAATCATCTGCTTGTAGTCGAGTGCCATTTCGAATTCCAAAGTCTGATAATTTCCTGTGGTTATTTGCTAAAAAAACAATGAAAAACTGCAGTGCATACAACTATTTATATAAAGACCCTTTATACCTGAATGAATATGATGAAATGAGTACTCCAGAAGTTTTATGTAGAAACATGAGATTAACATTTATTAGCTATATTTAGCGTAAAAGCTGACATTTAAGCCTATCAGGAGTTAAAACTACTTACATTTGATTTATTTACCCCTCATGATCACACACTTCACTATTATTACATTTACGAACATTTTGTATTCATATTACAATAGTGCCTATAAGCATCACAAAAAGACCACAGAACAAGAAAATGAACAGGACTTGCAAACAAAGGAAAATAACTGGTGCACTTTTGTAGGCAAATACCAATTCTTGAAAGGAATCCTGATACTCCAGGTTAGAAGTACTTCATATAGGAAAGCTGAACTGGACATGCAGGCTTGTAGACAATACCACTAGCTATTCTCAAGCCACTGAAATACTTGCAAATCCAGTTCTCTTCAAATATTAGCCTACAGAATGAACACTAGAACATTTGCTATACTTGTCTTCTATCTATCTTGGTTTCTTCCTAGTTTTTATCTAGTCTAAAAAGCTTTACTATGCATACCTTCTGTTTCTCCTTCTTCTGAAGAGATAAGAATAGTTCCTTTTCCATCATCTATTTGTACATCGGGTGCTACCATAGCAAATTTTTCTTTCACTATCTGAAAAGATGAATATGATTATTTAGTCAATATCTGACTTAAAAAAAAAAACAAAAACAAAAACAAAAACAAAAACAAAAAAACCTTGAATTATGTTGATTTTCCTATCTTGGCTCATTTTCAGGCATCTGCTGAGAGCCTGTATTTTTATTTTTTTAAAACTTCCATCAACAAAGTAATTATATTTTTGCTGTCTGAAACCTACAGGTTCAGATACGCTGAAAAATTTTTTAGAATACTTCATAAAATGACAGAATTACAAATCAGGTGTGACAACAACTGTAATGCGGCTACTGAATTATTCAGCTGAAATACAAATTTAGTTTTCCTGCTGTTATGTATGAACAGTCTTTAAAACCACCAAAAAGTTACAAAATACAAACATTCTTTCACAAGATATACAAGCAAACATGAGAAAGAAACATACTGGCTAATGTGGCTGCTCTTGTAGCTGAGAGAAATGCAAAATACAGAGCAAATATAAACAGCTGATGTTCAGTCAAAATATATTGAACAAAAACCTAACTTCAATAATTTACAGTATTAGGATCAGTACTAGAAAGCTGTAGCTAACAGACAAGATTTACCTTATCCTGGAGTGTTAACACAGTAACTTTGTGTACATTCAGTTTCACAGTCACTTCTGGCTTACTTGCACATACATAACAGTTAGGATTTGGTGGATCCAAAGCACAGGGAACCAACAGCTTCTTTCTGGGATTTGGCTGCTTGTTCAGAAAAATCTTGAGGACAGACAAGAATAAAAGAAGTTACTCTGTAAGTAAAAGCACTCATAAAACCTGTTTTCCTACAGACTTATTCTCTTAGTCTCTCCCTAATCCTCTTTGACATGCCTGCTGAACAGGAGAAAGTGCCTATTACACCTGTGCTGACTGACCAGCTATTGCCAAATAGATCTGTAACATTAAACAACCATGTTTCAAGTGATGTCAGTCTGGTTCTCTCCTATCAAGCAGCCAGTGTTCATTATCAGAGGAATTTAGTGATCCTTGAGACTTCCACTTCTCTTTTCATTGTGGCTGGAAGTTCCCAGCATATTCAGAATCTACTGAAGCAACAACAAGTGAGAGACAGTAAAACTACACAACAGTCAAACCAGGTTAAATGTGACTTTTAAACAAATGACAACTAACAAGAAAGTACAAGTATCTTATTCCCACTTACCGTTCTACACTGCTCTATTTTTCCTGATAAAATCTTCAAACCCTCCAGCACTATCAGACCAGCTATTACTGCATTAGTAGTAGCTATAGCTGGGATAATATTTCCTGCCATTGCTGCAGAATAAACAAAAGTATGTAAATGAAAATGACAACTTGAGATTATTATTTAAATAAAACAATGTTATATTTTATCCTTACACTTGATATCAAATCTGCTCTTCATATTCATACTGAAAACATGCATCCTGAGGTTCGCAGCAGAAGTGACAAAATCCATTGCAGAAGGGTCATCCTGACAAGAAATTAATGCAAGTATTTAAAAATCAGATTACTCGTTGGAAAACATTTGCAACACATGGTTCCTAAAATCTTAAAACCAGAAAGTTTACTAAAAAAAGTCTGTACAATATTCCATTTCAAAGTCAATATACTTCCTGTTTCAGATGGTATGTTTAGACAGAGCAGTAATACTTTACAAACATGTGTTTAGAAACTGTACTTAGTATATTACTAGTGAGTTAGTGTATTGGTATTAATAAAATGGCTGGTACGTTCAAAATAATGTCTAAATCCTAAATCTTACAATGTTTTATGCTCAGTTTCAAAAATTGGTATTTCAGAAAGAAGAATTATTTTTGCTATCTGTTGTAATACTATTTTGTGTTTTGCCCCCTCTATATTTACAAACTTCGTTTTTTTCTTATGCCAAATGACAACCAACTGCGGGAAGACTGTACCATCTCTGGTGCTAATTCTTGTTTTAATTCAGCAAAACCTGTAATGTATCACATACCTATCACCAGAGCTAATTACTACATACAGCTCAGCAGAACTCTAGCTACAAACCACTGCATAAGAGAAAGCTAGAGCAAAGGAAAAAATGAAGTTGCATTACTAAAATATTTTCAAAAACAAAAATGACAAATACTTCTGAATTTGTGCTTTTTAAAGTTGGTGAATTAAGTTATTTTACATCACAGTAGTTAATCATAACACTCAGCGAGTTACAAAATATGTCTGAAGTACGTATTTGTTTACCTATGGAAAGTGCTTTCAGTGAGGTGCCAGGTATTTTTGTTCTACGTAGTACTATTTTGGAATGAAACTGAATGAGTCAAATTAACATTTGTACTACATATATAAAGTATAACTTGTTCTTACATGTTTGGGAAACTAACCTTATCCCATATAAGCTCTGCTCCATCACCTTTCTCAGCCAGGTTAAGTCTCAGGGTTTCAACACTCTTTGAAAATAAGTGTGCATAGCTCTTGACATCGAGAACTTGCTGATCCTTCAAGACCGCAGAGGATTCATTTTGTTGGTCAGATATGTTTTTCTCTTTGGGAAACAAAAAATAATATAATATGAGGAATACTTATAAATCCCACAGAAGTTCTCTCAAAGAGCTAAGAATTTTCCATTTTCAGCAAAATTAAGTATTTTCTAAATTGAAGAACAACATCCTTAAACTACAGTAGCCCCAACATTTTACAACAAATCTGCATTTAAAACTGCAACTATAGCCACACTTGTATCAATCACCTAGACATGTACACATTACAGCAAACGCAAATTTTCAGCAAAACTCAGCTTTCAGAGATAAATGTATCAGTGCTTACGATATAGTCTTAGAATAAGCTGACATGTAATTTTGTGAAATGTGAATTTTCTACAGCCAGTACTGAGTATCTGAAATAACAATTACAAATAACAAAAACAGTTTTAGAAAAAATGTTTTCTATATAGAGAAAAATTCAGAATCTTCAGGAATCACAAAGAATTAATATATTCATTATCAGTACTCAACTGTGACAGTGAAAAAATGTATGTATCACAGAGAAGCATTAACAAACAGCAGGTATGATTTACAAATACACAGTGGGAGGAGGGACAATTACCTTGATTTTGTACCTCAGCCCAGTCCAGTGGCACCGGAGGCTTTCTTTTCCTCCACAGCTTATCCATTGTCAGCAGATACCTAATGTCATCTTTGAAAAGCTAGGAAACATTTTTTTTAAAAAAAACACCAAATGAAAAAAACCCCAAACATTAAAATAAAATGGGGGGGGGGGGGGGGGGGATAGACATACTTTATTTTTATGTCTGCTGTGAAACTGAAAAAATCAGCAATAGATTCACGAGGTTTTGCTTTTCTGCTTGAAAATATTTTCAACCACATAAATAAAAATCAACTCCACAGGAAAAAAAAAATAACACGGATTTGAAAAACTTCTTATTCCCCATTCCCTTAACACTTATTGCATAAAGCAGACACAGCTCTGATTAATTTGGGGTGGGATTAAAGTAAAAATCCAGAAACAATAGTCCACAGAATGCCTACTGAAACCATCACTACAACTACTTGTATACTCTCCCCGAGATATTCTTACCTAGATACCAAGGAATTTCCAAAGTAAAGTTATTACTGCCTATCAGGCATTACATTCTATACTCATTTCCTGTATTTATCCACTTTCAGCAACTATTTAGAAGGAAAACTCCTAAAGCAGAGTCTGATTATATACAGATGATTCACAGCTTTTAGGTCAGACTGGTTCTGATTATGCTCAGTGAAACTCCTAGAGAACTCAGGTTTATCTTTTCATATTAAAAGTAATTCAAATGAAGTTTTTTCTGTACAGAGACAGATGGAATGCCATAAAACAAGCAAGTGTTGTAAAAGACCAACTCTACAGCAAAAATGGTGAAAGTAGTAACATAATTGCATGATTGACAGCTAGCATTATGTGTCCAAACTGTGTTTGGACTTTAAAGCACCTCATACACTTCAAATAAAGACATTTATTGGGGGTAAAGAAGATACCTTAGTAAAAAGTTTAACTGGATCGTATCCAGTAGATTTAGCCCACTCCTTAGTTGAAACACGTTTAATCTCACCATCTTCATTGGATGCTCGTGCTCTGGCTTCTGCTTCTGCTGGCTCCCCTATTAATAAAGTATATTAATTCAGAAAAAGGAAAATCACATCCAAGTATTTCTCCTAGAGTCAATAATCAAAATTATGCAGGGACCATAAAATGGCCTTGCTGCACCCAATAAAAGCTCAAGTAGACACAGTGTGGCTACTCCTGTTTGTTTCTGCAATTCTGACATCAGTAATTTAACTTGATGTCACCTAATTCCTTTATTGGTAGAAACAGTGACAATTGTTTCCTATTAATTTTCTCTCCATAAAGTTGTGATTTCATAAATCTCTACCATCCACTTTTAGTAGGCTCTTTTCCTGGCTGAAAAACCTTAGTTTGGTTAGAACTTCAACACACAAAACAAAACAATACCAAAAAAAGCCATCAGCTTCTTACCTCTGGTCATCCCTATACAAAAAAATTCCACATACAGATGCTATTCATTTTGTGTTTCTTTCCCAGTCACATCCATCGTGATTCCTAACAAGCAGCAGGTTCATGTTTTCATAAAACTTGTCTATTAACATCTTGACTGACTAAGAAAAAACAACTCAGAGCCGATCATTTTATATGTAAATTTGTGAATGTTTCCCTCCTTTCACCACCATACCATTTATATGATTTCATATTTATCTGCCCCAACTCTACCTGATGTCTCATTGCCCAGTCATTCGGTATTGTGAAGCTTTCTACTATGTTTTGCAGTTAGCCCTCATCTTTATTATTCCAAGTGTCTTTGCTTAATCATGTATGCTGAACAGCACTGGTCCCATCTCCAATCTGAGACACTCCTCTAATCACCATTTTTCTCTATCATTTAAGTAGTTTATCCACTTCAGGATCTTAATCCTTTTTTCTTCCCATGGCTGCTCAGGTCCTTCAGGTTCCTCACAAAAAGTTTTTGAGTGCCCCCTGCAGATTCAAAACAGCATAAACCAGATAAGCTTGTCTACAGGTTTGCTGATTCCTTCAAAGGCCCTGCAGAGCCATGCAAGGCACAACTTCCCTTTACAAAGGATGCATGGACTCTGCCCTGACGCACCACGTATGTCCACTGATTCTGTACAGCATTATCACTATGGATAATTTGCTCACTACAGACATGAGGCTACAGCTCAAACTTTCCTACAACTGCTCTGGTATCTTTGTTTAAGTAAGTGGCACTGTGCCTGCTACCTTCCAAGCATTCCAGCAGCCGTTGTTTTAAATGTGTTTATACACCACTCTTGAAGACTCAGCTGTTTCATTCTGCACTTCCTGTAGTGATCACCTGACAGGTTGTTTCTGTCTGATGTTCAGAGAATCTGAAGAGTCAGAGGATCCTCTAAGCTTCCTCTCCCAAGTCCATTCATTTATCAAAGGATCCAAAAGAAGCAATAAACAATGACGCTTATTCACCTTCACAGTAACTACTGTTACTGTCCTTACAGAAAAATACTGAATAACTACAAAAACATCACTCAAAATGGGCATATTTCCTATGTAGATTAACACTGACGTGTTTTGGGCTAACAGGGTTCAAACACAGTCCCTGTATTTCCTTGCAATACCTCACCTAGGAGTGACTACAAACATCACTCAGTTCTCAGCTCAAAGGACAAGCCTCCCAGCTGCAGGGAAGGAAGCACTCCATCAAATCCAAATACACAGGGATAAAAAGGCCACCCTGTGAAGATCAGTTATATTTCATTTGCACTTCAAGCTCACTTTTCACTTCAAGTTTCTGTGCACATGGGGAAGACTGTTTGCTGCAGGGGGAACAGGAGTCTCCAAACAGATACAAGCCTATTCATCTATATCATGTAACTTACACCTGGATGTGTTAACTGGAACTTCACGATTAGCAAGCTTATCAGTTGTGTTCCTCACAGCTGCTCTACCCACACTACCCGAGAACAACTAGTGAATGCCAGTGACCCATCTTACACTGTATTAAAAAAGTTTTCACAACAGTGAAAATAATCAAACAATAATCATTTTAATAATGTTTTAGGCTGCTCACAAGTTCTGACAGGTGCAATTAGTGAACTGTTGTCATTTTGAAGAGTATTGTTTGAACATTCTCTATGCAAAAACCTCCGGTCTGCACTATGCATCAAGTTAACTAAAAAGCACTGAAATTGTTTCAAATATCTAATAACTGGCAGTATGAGGGAACTAAATTATGCATGGTGTACACGAAGGTCTGCAAGAGAAACTACTGTTAACACACCTCAAATTCTTGTTGTCTAATGATACAATAAATTGAATCCTCTTAAAACAGAGCTGAACTCTCTAACCTTAAGAAATGCATAGAAACAAGTCAATCTCTGAAATAGAACATTTCAGTAACACAGTAAGCTACCAGCTTGTATCACACTCACAGGCAGCTTCAGGATCAGCTCTGTCAGGAGAGACTTCTTGATCAGCATCTTCTTCTCCAAACAACTGGCTACATAATAATTAAGAACAACAACAGAACACTAGAATTTCATCATATCTGGTTAAAAACTGAAATATTTGCTAATAGATACATATCCACTTTAGAATTCTTGCTATCGGAGTGCCACTTCATACATTGCTTTCGAAATTGTTGGGATTCATTACACGTGGACTTAACACTGACAACACGAAATGTCCAACACAAAAATGCACATAGTAAAAAAGTTCTGTATAACTCACTCAATAGTACACCTAGCCTTATATTTACATCACAGTACTGAATGTCTTGCTTATAACCCTCCGAGATCCCAGCAAACTTTATGATTGTTGATACATGCATTAAACTGAAAAATGTGTTAGCTTCACATAAAGGTGAAGAATAAAGTAACCTCAACCTATACTGCAATGCCAAATTACTCTGCTGGATTTTCTGTGATATTGGAGCAAGGCCTAAATACTAACAAACCATCCATCTTCACACTAAAAGGGAAAAAAACTCCACCCCAAACAAAACCCAGGTCAAAGAACTGGAGGTTTTCGCTATAATCCACATTCATTTAAAAAAACCCAAAACCCAAAAAAGTAAATGTGCACTTTATTTCTCTGTGTGTATGTTTAGAAACCAGAAGAGTAAACCACAGTACCTATTTTCTTTTTTAAAAAAATCACTTACTTGAACAAATACTTAGCCCACACAATACAATGGATAGGTTCTGATGGCGTGTTTCGGATTGTGCAGCCTGGAAAAGTCTTCTGAGTTGGTTTAGGATGACATTCGTAACATTCTGTCACTCCCTGGTGAAAAGTGAAATATTTCCTTGTCATGCTGGGAAGGCTACTGACAGTACATGCTATTACTAGACAAAGTGTAACTGCATCTCAAAACACCCAGCTCCCTGTTGTCTAAAAGAGCCAATGATTTAAACTTAAAGCAACAAGAGTAATACACAACCTGACCTTTTTAATAACTGTTACTTGTCCAAGGTAACCTGCAGTTCCACTCTCTATAAGAGGAACATCAGCAGCCAGACACATCCTGTTCACATGGTTACGGGCAGCTGCAAATCAAGATGTTTTAAAGAAAAAAGTCAATAATTAGAAAAAAAGTTTTGCTTCTCGATATTCAAACTAGCTTCCTGTGCAAATATTTATCCTTAATCTGCCTTATTTCATTATAGAGCACTACAACTTTTTCCCAAAGTCAATTTTCCAATTAACACAAAATACAGACACTATTAAATATAGCAAACTCAACTGAATAAAGTTACATATGCACACGCAATACTTATCAGTTCCCACCACAGCAGTTAATGTTTACTTTCAAAACACCTGTAAAAGCCTAACTACCCCTGCAAGGTTCTAGTGAAGCACGCAGGCATTAGTCAAACATTGCTGGGTTAAAAGGATACTTGTTATTTAACTGACATTGCAGAAGTACTAAGAGTAGAACACATTAAAGTTCTGTTTCTATGAACAAGCAACAGTACTTTCATCTCCAATATAAAATCATAGTGAAAACTTCACCTCTGTTATCCAGAGCATTCATAACCAAGGTAAACTGGCGGAAGAACTCTACGTTATAGTCAGGGCTACAGAAAAGAAAAACAATACTCAAAATGGCATATGAAAGTTGTTGGTTATTATGCCACAACAGAAACTACACACATGCAAATGGCAGACTGATGCTCATGTGATAAATTACACATACTATACATTTACTGCTAAGCCTTTAACTGCCCCATTTGTCTCCTGCCCATTTTAAAGCTGGGTAAAAGCATGAATTTTATGCTGCTGGAAGGAAGCTATTGCAATTAGTACTAATTTGACCAATGAAACAGACAATGAAAAAAGTGATTATACTGCTCTGACCTGATGAGTAAATTGGCCAAGCTGTGGTAACTGACCTTAAAAACCATCAGCTGAGGCTAAAACGTGCACACTGTAATTACCACAGTTCATCAGACTGTTGACAATTCATTATACTGTGATAGCTCAATGGGTTTTGACCACACCTCCATACCCTTAGGAGGCAAGACGTGGGATTTGAAAACCTTCACAGCTAAGCATCTTTACATTGCATTTTTTTGATTTAAAGCAGAAGGTGGCAAAGAAGAGAGTAAAGAGGAAACAGGATTAACTGTTTTATGGTTTCAGGAGAAGGATGCAATGAGTCAGTGTTTCAGTGGCTAATAGCAACATCAGAGTTCAAACCTTAATGTTACAGAATATTAATTTGTAAGAAATTGAACAAGTATAAATTAAAACATGGGAAACAGCTAATGAAAATCTACATAATCTTGTACTCATTGGTGATGGATCATAAAGATTAAATTTTAACAGTTTTGGTCATATATAAATGATACCCAGTTAACCTATACACACACACACAAAGGACTTCATTTTTTTTTTTTAATCATGGACCTAACATTCACATTTATTTTAATCTAATTAGTGCGCAAGACCTCGGGGCATCCTTACAGTGTAGAAACTTATATAGTATATGTTGCTAATAAAATGAAAAATAGACATAAGCCAATGACTACAGCTTACTACCAGAGCTTAAGAAAACTCATGCAAAATCCACACCCTCACTCAGGTGTGTGGTGGTCTCATATTTACATCTATTTCTTCTTACTGCAGTAGCTTTGTAATAGATCTTAAAGCACACCATTGTAGCATTCAAATAACAGTACTTGCAATTCAAAATGTAATTAGAGCTTAAAAACAAACATACTTCATGATGCTATCATGGTAAGCTATAATATTAGCTTCTGGATAAAACCGTAACACGCTTTCCTTGGCAACCTAGAAATAAAAAAACAAACAAACAAAAAAACCACTTATTATTGCTTCCTTCCTTCTAAAGATAGGCTCAATACCAGTTGAGTATCAAGTAAGCTGACTACCTTCAGAGATTTAAATACTTTTATAATGAAATGTTGTGGATAGCCATGCTCAATCAACCAACACTTACCTCTTCCCAGGAGAAACAAAACTGTGACATGTTTCTAACACTGTCCATAAAATAATACTACGTAAGACCTGAGCTTTGACTTGTTCCTCACCTGTGATTTTGATCTTCCAACATGTTTCTTTTGGAACAAAAACTGCCTGTTGAGATTGCTGACATCAATAGTATCCAAATCAATCTATGAACACACAAGAGACAGCCATTTCACTTCTACAGACATAAAAGGAACAAAGTCATTAACAGAGTTTGAAATGCCATTGACCAAAATGCATAAACCTTAAAGACCTCTTTTCAGAGCTGCACACGAGTGTTACAGCTGCACTACGGAGGCACAAGTGATCACCTAACATTCTTCAGGAATCCATACATTTTAAATAATTATTAACAATGGAACCATATGTCAAAAATTAAGGGCTACATGACAACAAACTTTCTGAAGAAAGAGGCCCTACTAAAAACGCACATGGATTTTGAGATACATACTCACAGCATTGAGCAGAAAACCAATAACTGATTGTTCTGTTTACCACAGGATAAAGATTTTGGTGAGAATTCAGCAGCAGCACAGTGTAAAAACTCAGAGGAGATACTGCAGAAATCAGTCCAGATTAGGTCCAGTCAAACTCTGCATGGAACTAATCACCCTGAATGCTGGTGCACCACGCCTCCCCAAGGCCCAAGAAAGGCTACTCAGCAAACTAATTAGTGCTTCTACTTTATATTTGAACATGGCTTTGAGCAACTGAATCAGTAAACTGAGGGCTACATCGTCATCTAATTCATACACTGCAGGGCAAGAGCTTTTACCATTTGTCACCAGGACTAACTGCTTAAGTGCATATTAAAAAATTATGAAGTTTACTTACAAAAACCCCCAAATCCAATCACGCAATCAGGATCTTTAAACACATATCACAGAACAGCTGTGATGTACAGCCTCAAAGGGTGCCATGACTGTAACTCCCCTTACAGCCATGTTTCTATTTATTAATATATGCACAGGAACACCACAATTTCAAATGTCTTTACCCTCACCACAAGAATTAAGAAGATCTAATCACAGCTTTGAGAAGATTTATTCCTACCTTTGTTGCCACTACTTTTCCTTTAATTAAAGAGTTTCTCTGATCAACCACTCTTTTAACGTTTCTAACCAGGAGGGGAGGGAGACAATTTTTCTGAGCCTCAGAGATATTTCTCCCAAATTCCCACAGATAATGCTGAGGTACTCAGCACAGTAATGCTTTCAGTGTGAAGTTTAAACATGACCTACTGAGGGTGTTCTCATATGCTTTTAATTTTATTAACCAAACTTGAATAACAAAAATGTATGCCACACACTTCTCGCTGAAGATCCTTTGCATGCGAGATCCAAGCTCCAAGATGAAACTTCCTGCTTTCTGAAGGGAATATTTTTAATTTAAGGATTTTTAACATACTAAGAACTATAATAGCTAGAGTTTTATTTAAGCACTAAATAAGAGCAGCTGTGGATATAGAGGAAACAGAAAATGCACAATGTTTTTCAACTTTATTATAAAGCAGAGACAGTTCATCTTTATTACCTTTAACTACCCATGGTCTTTTATCTTTTCATGAAAATGGTATTTGCATGAAAACACATTTCTGCCTCCCTTCCTTTCTCATAAGACACACTCGGAAAGCTTGCTTAGTCCAGAGCCAAAAGGCCTGAGAACCTCAAGTGAAAACGATTAAGTGCATAATTGTGTTAAAAATTCCACTACCCAGAAAGCTTTTTGTATTCTAAACTGGAGATGGTAACAAGTGACGTAAGCTGCAACTGAAAACAGTACTACCAAGACCAAAATAAGCAAAGGAAGTTTTTCTCCAAAGAGAATGCTTGAGACCATTAGACCTTGACAGAAGCTTAAATCTAACTAAGAATGATCAGAATTCAACAGTTCTCTTATTAAAATAACTTTTACACTGATCCCATTTTTGCAATTTCGAAGAAATGGCCTCAGAACTTCCTAAGAATATATGTATTCATGTTCTTAATTCAGACTTGGGGTTTGAGTAATTTGATTTGTTCTTCATTCATGAGGACAATGACACTGCCTTTCAACAAAGTATACTTAATGAAATCACACATTTGTGAGTTTCTTCATATTCAAAACTACTTTTAGTATTAACATTTTGGTTTTTTACAAAAATATTTCATAACTTACTTATGAAAATAAAAAGCATTTTCAGGTGTACAAGTTTGTTAGTATTTAATAATCAAGGGAACCCCTCAACAACATCACAAACATTGATAAAAGCAATTTATTCTCCTAATAGCAAATTCACTCTTGGTGTAACAATGCTCTTTTTGCCCTCACCTTGCCTTTTGCCCACCCACTCCCTATGTTATCCAAACGGTACTGTCTTACATAAAACACTCCAATGACAGTTTTAAATGAAGATGGCCCTGATCCAACAAGTACTTAAGTTAATGGAGTCCAAGTCAGTCTTGAAAGGCAATACAAAAAAATTCAAGCTATAATAAGTGAAACAATAAGCATAACTCAATGAGATTTATGCCTAATGACTGACTGGAAAATCAGGAGATATTAAACCCTTTCTATTATAACTGACTGCAGAGGAGTACACAAATGACATAGTAAGGTAGGAAAAGAAAAAAAAAGATGGGAAAATGCAGGCTTCCATTCTTCTGCATACGTCTCTCTCAGCAGTACAATGTTAAAATTGGACAGGCTCTCGGTGGCAGACTCCAATCAAAGGACAATTCCAATTACACTTAAGCATATCCTGCACGTTGTAAGCAGCATTTCAGCAGGAAGGCTCAGGTGTGTGAACAAGGAGGCAAAGCACGAGCGGTACTCGCCTGCGAGCTGACTCAGTTTCAGACAGCAGCAGTTTCTAACGTGCTCTGCTCCACAAGTCTGACTGTACAAACAAAAGCCTTACTGCTTGTTGTAAAAACCCCTCATTTGTGACTCCAGGCCGGGCACACACAGGTGAAAGGGTGCTCGCGGAATGCAGACGTGTGCTCCAGCTGGGGCTGCACCCCCTGACTTCTGAAAAACACGTACTTTTCGTAACTGCAGTAAGAAATTATAAAAGTCTGGAAAACAGGTAATTGGAGTTCTGCTAACACTTTTTTCCTCTGTCCTGTTCTCATTGCCACTCTCCCGATCCTGCCCTCCCTGTGCACGTTCAGATAAGTATCAGGAAGCAAAAGTGAAAGCAGCAGCCGCGGGACCCGACCGGACTGACAGTTTTACAGCTCGGTACCTAAAAATACACTTCACCCCCACGCACGCTGGTTTTCGCTGCCATCCACCACTGGACCATTACCCACAGCACCGGGCAGAGCCCGGGCCGTACGGAGCCGCGGCCGGGCAGTACCGCGGCACAGCCGCTGCCAGGCTCCACCTGCGGGCTCCCAGGGAGGCGCCCGCCGCCGAGCTGCCCCGACCTCCGGGCAACGCCGCCCCCTGCCCGCCCCGGCGGGAATGCGGGCACAGCGGCGGGAGGGAGCCCCGTGGAGCTGCCCCGCCTGAGCGGGGGGGCGCGGATGGCGCCCGCGGGGCGCAGCCCCGTTGCGGCGGAGCCCGTCCCCCAGCGGCAGGGGCCGCCTCGCCCGGCAGCTTTGGCGGGCCGGCAGCAGTTTGAAAACACGCAGACAATGCGGCGGGCGGGAGGGGCCGCGCCGCCACAGCGCCCCCGCACCCGCCGCGGCACCGCCGGCCTGGGCCCCTCAGGCCTCCGCCCCGCGCCCCGCTCCCCCCCAGCCCGGCCTCGGCTGAGCGGCCGCCCGCCAGCCTCTCGCCCGCCCCGGCCCCCTCCCCGCCCCGCCGCGGCGCCGGCCCGCACCACGTCGATGTTGCTGAAGCCGGTGAGCACCAGGTCCTTGAGCAGCTCGCAGCCGATACCGCCGGCCCCCACCACCAGCAGCCGCGCCTGGGCCACGGCCTCCGCCAGCTCGCTGCGCAAGGGGCCCGACACCGGCACGGACATGACGGCGGGCGAACAACAGCGGCGGCGCGCACGGGGAGCGACTCCGCGCGGCTCTCCTCAGCCGGGCCGCACTCCGGACAGCGAGCCCAGGCGAGCCTAGAGCGGCAGCCGCCCGCCTCGACCGCAGCGCCCCTGCCGGTGGGGAGGCCGCGGCCCGCTCCCGCGCACCGCCCGGCAGGCTGCGGGGCCGCACTCGGGCGGGACGGGGCGGAACAACCCGCGGGTTCCAGTCCCGCTCCCGCCGCCGCCCGGGCCTGGGGCTGCCTACGGCCCGGCGCCGCCAGCAGCTCGGTGGGAACAGCGGCCCTCGCCTGTGGGGCGCAGCCAGGGCTCGGCCCGGCCTGGGCGCGGGGGACAAGGGCCGGCTCAGCCCCTGGGGAGCACTGCAGCGCCCGCGGTGTCACACAGGGTTTATATATGTTAGCATAAGTCAACTGACTCACCGCTAGAAGCTGACACAGCTACAGTTCTTCCTTAAAAAAAAGTCGGTTTGCAAACCTGTTTCATCATTTAGGCCCCTCCTTTTTTTCCCCCAAACCCACCCTTCCAGTATGTTCGTTTATTCTGCACCATTAAACCTCTACAAAAAACTTTAAGGGCACTTACTTAAATTACTCCTCCATTAGGACAATTAAAATACTGCAACTTAGCCTAAACCAACAGGGAACTCCTCAGAGGAATTAAAACCGTTTTAACCACAGCAGCAGGATGCGCCAGTGATCACTGGACTGCAGGAGCCCCATCGGTCTGTGTCTGCAAGAACCAAAGTGCTGAGAAAAACCTCCACCATTTCCCCACCCAAAGCGATGTGACACTCAGAGCTCATTTAATCACACAAATATAACTCAGCCTTCATTGGAAAAACATACAGAAAAGCTTCATCACAGGAAGAGTGCAGTGACAGCAAGGTCCTTTCAGACCACAGCTTCCAAGCTGTGGTCAAAATAAAGCAGATTTGTTTTTAAAATTAAATTCTTCACTGTTAATAGTTTCTACAAACTGGATCACATTTGGCTGACGGATGCTTACAGTGTAACTGACTGCAGTGAGACACTGTTCTCCTTTGCTCTCCTCCTCAAATGTTAAGTGTAACTAAAATAATGAAACAATTCCTACACTTGAACTCCCATGTGTAACCAAATGACCCCAGTTTCCTGTTGCCACACTTTGGAGGCATGCCAATACGTACTTCAGTCAGTTATTCTTCGAAATAAGCACCATGTCATCAAATTAATTTCATTTTTCACCACATCTGAGGAAAAATCTGTTGCAGAATGACACACTTTCACCTGGAGTGAAAAAAACCAAACAGAATTTCCACCTATGCCGAGAAATACAGTTTATTTAAATAATCTCTGATCTGGGTCTTCTTGTACAAAAATAAATTCTTCAAGCGGGGTTTGATGATTTGTTGGCCAACAGCTTCTCTCACATGTGTAAACTATAGCAGTTCCAAATTCCACTGACAGACCTAAAAACAGAACAACAAAGGTATGTAATGTAAAGATATGAAAAATTACATAATCAGGGGCTTTTTTTTTATTGCTATACTATACTCTTTACCAATTCAGAAAATATTTTTCATATTCAGCCTCTTTTGTACATAGCATTTTCTAATTTCAAAGATTTTAAAGCAAGCTGACTCAGAATTCAATCAAAGAGCTTCTGAAGTGCTCTGCAATCTTCCCTGTCAGTATTTATTACTTTCCAAGGCCTCCTTTAAGGGGCAAAAAAGACAAATAACTGCCAAGGTCATGGAGTTATCTCTATTGCTGTTAGAAAAGTTCACTAGTGAGCAAAAGAAGTTGCAATCAGAGTCTCCATAAACCAGAATCATATCTTCAGCTCAGTGAAATCTATAATGGAAACAGAGTGGATTCTATAGAAGACAATCACTGTAGTTAAGCAATCAGTGCACGTGGATAGCAAGAAACAACCTACATGGCAGTTCACTAAACTTTAGCAAGAAGGCAACTGTTTCTAGTATTCATTTTGCTGTCAAAGGTCACCACCTGAATCACTCTGCAGCATGCTGACCAGAGCTGGCATGAGTTGAAATTCAAATATTCTCTTGCTTCCACAGTTACTGCAGGCTGGAATACCTTGGTTAAAGTTGGCTGGCGGACACGTTATGAATAAAGGCTGGCCACCCCAAGAGTATCTAAGAGAGGAAAGGAAAACTAATTATTTTTTTTTGTATCTGAAGTTCATTGGAAAACTTACATGTTGGCAACAGCATTCAGGATTCTCTGAAAAGACAACTTGCTTCAAGTAAAAAACATTGTTATGAGCCAGAACAGAACCACAGAATGGTTTGGGTTGGAAGGGACCTCAAAGATGATCTTGTTCCAACCCCCTGCCATGGCAGGGACACTTCCCACCAGACCAGGTTGCTCAAAGCCCCATCCAACCTGGCCTGGAACACTGCCAGGGAGGGGGCATCAATTGCTGCGTCATTAAACAAAGAATAAAGCTGGGGAGAGGGAAATACTTGAAAGGTCAACACTTGTAAAGTCTTAAGGAAAGAGAGAGATTTAAAGGAGACAAATGCTTTGACTTGACACCTCCAAATATGCTGCAGCTGATTAAGCAAACTACACTTTTCTGAAAAATGGAATCCTAACCAGTGGCAGTTAAAGATATTCAACAAGAATAGGTGAATAGAATCCAGTGGAAAAAAGTTGCCTGAAAATGTTACTTGCACTCTGCATTAGTACATTTTCTGTATAGATAACTAATGAAAGTTTCTAATGTTTCTTATCTGTGCAACTAGCTCCTTGGGCTTTACCTCCTCATCAAAAAGGTACTAGTTAGTTCCACCTGGTTCTGGAAACTTGATAAACAAAGGTCCTGTCACTACACTGAGACAGCTTGGCCAGATAGGCTGCACCAGACTCTCTGGAACAAAGTTAAAAACTAACACTTGGTATGCTCCATGAAAACCACATGTATTATCTGGTACTATGAATAATTTATGATTTGAACTCTTCATTACACTTTCAGTCAGAATTAAGTCCTCTTTCAAGAAAGTAGCTGCTCTGAGGTGAAATCTGCTTTTGTTCTAGGAAAAGCAATAGATCTACAAGAACTGAAGACTGCAGGGTCCCGAGGGGTAATCAGAATAAGCTGCAGAACAACTCAGACTGTAAACCAAGTAATTTCTTACTTCAGTAAGATCTTAAGAACTGAGACATAAGCAATTACGAGAAGGTTACAAAATTTCAGAGGAGCGTACCACTGTGTATCATACTGCTACCTCAAAACTGTCTCTTGAAAAAGTCTATGCCTGGATTTCAGTGAGTCTTCAAAGATATTCTGGGTCTGTTCTCATGGGGTCTTATGTTGAAGAAAGTCTCCCATAGCCAGATCTGGGGCCTCTGACCCTGCTTTGCTTCTTTGTAAAAAATACAGATTTATACTTTGTATAGAAAAACCCAATCAGGGACTGAAGCCTGTTACACAAGCATGGTAACAGCCCTCTTAGCAATTTTTTTGGGTTTATTTTGATGCACTCACAATCCATGACTATGCTCTGTACCTCCCTGTTACAACCAGATGATCAACATACCTTAGAATCTGTTCATGGCACAGAGATATTCTTTTCATAAATTTATGGAATGTGTGGTCCCTGCTTTTGACTTCACTCTTCTCATATTTTTCATTATCACCTTCACCTGAAAAACTGTACAAAACAAAACCAAGAAAAATAAAATTTCCAGTAAGGTTTTCAGTACAATACACATGCTTTAAATAAGCAATGGTTGCTATACATTCACACTAAATTATACCGAGTACATTTTAAAAAGCTATACATGTTAAAGTACAAAGCAATTCCTGTTAGGTGTCCTTATAGCAAAGTACTACACAGCAGTGATTCCTGAAGGACCCAGTTATGAACAAAAAACATTCAGATTTAGTGAGTCAGATTTAGATTATCAGTCATCATACAGGGAACTACATAATCCCTTCAGTTTCAGCGTGAAATCCAGACCTGTTCTCACCTTTCTGACATTAACTGCTCCAAATCAACACCCTCTCTCTGCTGATACTCCTTCAATAGCTTATCTGCATGATCTGTATCAAGGAAACCAGTGTAGTCTTCCTCATCCACCACACTGATGTAAAAGGGCTGGAACACGGGAGCCGAGCTCGACGTTGCCATTACCATTCCCTCGCTGACTGCAGGATGTGTGCTCAGGGAACCTGACCCACCCGCAGCTTCAGACAAGCGGAGCTGTTGGAACTGGGATGCACACTCTGCCTCTCTGGACAACGAGCTGCTCACTTCATCTAAGCCAAGTAGCTGAAGGGAGGCACATGCAGGAGATTCTGCTCCCTCACAGACTCCCCAGTCATCTGCTGCATCACACCAGTCCTTTGCAGCAAAGTTCGATTCTTGTTTCTGAGAACAAAAAAACCAAGCAAACAGGAAAAAGAACATTGTCAAGATCAGCTACCCTAATGCACCTCAAATAACAGGTAAGACAATTAAAATCTTAACCTGATGTTTAGTGTTATTTTGTCTATTTTCCTCACAGTGGTAATTGCCAGCGTACCCACGCTCACTTTTCACAGCAGCACAGCTGTGGCAAAAACCATCTCACACTGGAGAAATGGAACAAGAACTCATTGGCTTTCTGAATGGCCTTTGTACATCATGCTGCCATATCCTGGCTGCTTGCACGACCACTGACACTAAGTTTGGGTACATTTATCTGAATCACAGTTACTGCACCACAGGTAAGCTCAAAGGGCAGAATATGGAGGAATATAATAATAGTAACAACAACAACGATAATACCATCATTTTGTCAGAGAATGAGATCATTTACCACAGACCAAAATTCCATATTGCAAATGCACCAGCTGAATCAACACCTTCTGCCTGTCATCACTACTTTGACAGCCATCCTCCTCTAGGACAACATGCAGTTCCCCTTCACAAGCAAATGTACCAGAAGTATATGAACAAAAATTGAGTCAGATTAATTAAAACTGATAATATTTTTTTTACAAATCTATTTAAATTAGAAAATAAAGGAAACATCTTAAAGATGTAAACCTAAACAGTACAGCCCAGTCATTTAAAGTTGAAAAATAGTGGCAGCTCAGGTAATGAAAGTATGAAGTACCAGTTTTGACCATACAGTTGGACTGCAATCACCACTTTAGAACACGGCTAACGTGGATTACAAACAAGAAGTTAACCTTCTAGTAAACAACGTGTAGTACTCACAGCATTAAAAATTCCACGACTATGACTTCTCCACACGACCACATACACTGTTTGAGAGCAGTGATACAGGGGCAAAAGAGTTAATAGCAATAGTTTAACTAAAGTATGCAACTCTTGCTTGGGAAGTATGTAACCTTGCCTGCTAAATGAAACGGGTGCTACAGGCTGCTGATTGGAGGAAGGCCGCTGAGAAAAGGGAGGATGGTTCCTGCTCCTTCTGGTAAGAGGGAGGTCGATTCTCACCTCTTCAGCATTCGAGCTGGTGGGAACCGACCCTGTGGCCTGGAGAAGAGCCAGAGGCCCACAGAGCACTGCGCAGGCACAGCCAGGTGAAGCAAGAGGCGTGGAATATTATAATGAGCTGACACAACGATGTAATGTTTTATGATGCACTCCTCATGAATATGTATTACTTAGTGCTATAAAAAGAAACACGCTTTTGCCCCTAGGTGTGCAAGCTAGGAGGAGCGATCCCCCTTGCACCCGGCGCTGCATAAACATCCCTACTTCATAACTTTTCAGGAGTTACTGAGTCTTCTCTGTGCATCAGTAGCATGCAGCACAGCCTCTTGAGAAAGGTTATGGTGCACACGTAGGGTGTGAAACTCACCCAGCTCAACTGGATTTTTGTTTTCAAACCTCTCTAATAGTGCATTTCACACAGCACACTGAAACAAAGGACAGAACCCAGAAGGCGATTTGCTCGTTATACCTGTGTGACACTGCAGCCCTGTGCTTCCTTCTCCTGTGTCTGCAGACACTGGGAGCGCAGCACCTTCCAGCTTCAACACGCCGTGGGGAAAAAACACCACACGTCAGGAGCCAGACCCCGAGCGGCAGCGGCGGTCGAGCCGCGCTCGTCTGTGAGCTCACCCGCCCGGCCCTCACCTGCGGGGCGCTCCCCAGCAGCCCTGCCCGGCGCAGGCGAAGACGTTGGCGAGGCGGTGGAAGGGGGACCCCTCCAGCGGGCAGTACACCTGCACCAGGTGCGCCAGCGCCGCCCCGCACACCCCGCAGCAGGGAGAGCCCGGCCGCACGGACGGCACGCAGTCCTGAAAGGCGGAACAGCACACGGCACCGCTGGAGAGGCTCCGAGGGCGCCCGGCGCCTCGACCGCCCTCCGGGCCGCGAACCCCCTCAGGGCAGGGCCCCTCCGCCGCCATTCCCCCTCCCCAGCCCCGGCCCTACCGCCGAGCCGCCCAGCTTGTTGGTAACCCAGGCAGGGCCCTGCCCGCCTCCTCGGCACGGCCCCATGGCGGCGTCGCGGAGCCCCAGCAGCACGGGCGGCCTCCCCGCCATCGCAGCGCCGCTCCGCTACGGCGGCCGCCAGCGGACACACCCCGCCGGGACACTCGCTCCGCTACGGCGGCCGCCAGCGGACATACCCCGCCAGAACGCCCGCGCCCCGCGGGGCCGTGTGCGCATGCTCAGGTGGCGGCCGGGAAGGGCTTTCCAAGTACAAAGCCAATGGCATCTGCGGGATCTGCTTGTTCGAGGTGTGGGTTTGAACATTCCGTGGAACGAGGTTGATGCTGGAATTCATAAAAGCCCGCGGGGCTGTGCCATAGAGAAATGAAACGTGTAATCCAACCTCCGAGCCGGTGCCGCGGTGACACTGGTTACAGCCCCACGTCCCAGGGGAATGGCCCTGACAGGCGCTGAGGTGCCAGCAGCCAGCAGTGACCACACGTGGAAACCAGCCAGCTCCGAGGAGGCGCCTTGCTGAAGACACCAAGAACTGCGCAAAGCTGGCCAGATCCATTTTTGCAGATTTAACTCTCCTGTCTGATAAGTGTGAGCCTGCCTGGCTCACAGCCGCTCCCAGGGGAAAAAAAACCCATTAATTGTTTACGTTCCTGTGATGTGTGCACTTCTACCCTGAAACGCACAAGGACAGACCACAAGGAGGTCCACGTGCCCTGTTGGGACTCCATTGCCGTTCAAGTGCACTGTTGTGAAGCCCTGCCAAAGCCAGGCGTTACACGATGGTTTTGCTTCAAGGTACCTTAGTCTTAGAGGATTTATGTACAGCACTAGCCACCACTTTTAAAGTTATGTTGACAATCTCTTTTGCTGTTTTTTTCTCTTAAGCACTGAACCACTGCAGCTGAATCAGGTTTTTCACAGCCAGCGTAGCTGCAATTCCCTGCAATCAGTGTAACAGCAGACTGACAATTTTCTCATACTGACCATGCCACTCCTCCGTGGGCAGCACCTTCTTCAGCAGCTGAGTGACAGTGAACAGCCCTGAGCTGCACTGTGCTGGGAAAGCTAAGTCATTTTGCAGAGCTTGCTGAAGACCGGAGTCAAGTTGCATGTAAAGGCTGTGACATAAATAAGTTTTACACCAGCACGCACAATACTGAGTATCTGCAAGTTTGAACAAAGCAGTATCATAAATGGGTGTGCAAATGGATTTTTAACACAGGAAGCATCAAAGTGTGGAAGGCTACAATATTAAAAGGTTGGTAATAATACTGAATACCATTAAAATACTAAAATATGGAACATTATACATTTTAAAATTATTTACTTTATCTTGTTTTTCAGGATGGTCAGTTACCAGAGTCCTGTCTACAACTCCACTCTCTGAGATAGCCCTGTGGGGAGAACCCTTTGCTAGAGCAGAGGTGACCTGAGAAGCAGGAATGGCACATAACAACCATACTTGGTCAGTGATTTAGAAAGGCAATTACAAAAATTATGTAATAATCAAGTGTTCTATTGACAGAATGTGAAAAACAGAACCACAGCAGCAGTTCTTGCTGAATATTGTCAACTAAATATACTGCTAAGAATTTCTTCAAATATAGGTGCACAGTGCATACATTTGTTTTTAATGTATATGCACTGTTACTTTGAGCTGAACTGGGTACCTATACCAAATGACCGTGAATATTAAAGATATAAAGTGTGACTTGGAGCATAATGTGGGAATTCACTACTTAAAGCTAACCTATACATTGTGCCCTTAGTATTATTCACTTCTCAGCTGTTTGAAAGCATACCAGTCTTTATATTTGGGGTTTTAAAGGAGACAGACGGACAGAACACCACTTCTCACACAGTCAGAAACTACTTTGGCATCGTGTGCCTGACAAAATAACAGGGCTCACTTTTCCACAGAAGTTGTACCTGTGGTTTTGCATTCACAAACACATGGGGTTTTTCTGTCTTGTTTAAGATAATGATTTTTGTGAACCTACAAGGACTGAAACACTAGTTCAACAAGCAATTCAGTAACAGACTTAGAGCCTACTTCAGATCAAAACAGGAGAAGGAATGAAACATCCAGTGTGCCCCATATGCTGCATGAAGAAACATGTGACAGAAAACGAGCAGTGTGGTTGAACACTGCTGCTGGAATTAGTTGTTACTTCATGATGGCTTTTTGCAAGTAATGGTAACAACTAGTGTTTTTTGCAAGTTATGGAAAAAATGCACAACGTGGGATAGCCAGGCAGAGGCTCGGTACAGATCACACTGTTCAAGGTCCACCGATGTGTAAAAGCAAGGCCAAGTGAAGCCGGGGTGACGAGGAAGCAGACATCCTCAAGAAATCAAGACCTGCAGGCAGGAGCTTGGGCTGCCAATGTGCCACTGTGCCAGCCCCTCCCGGGAAGAGGAGCCACAGACTGTGGAATGCTGCAGGACATGAGGGGGTGAGCTCAACACCAGCTAAGAGGGTAGTTAGAGCTAATTTATTGCTGTTTGTTTATTGTTATGAGTAGAGTTCTTACAGATTCTTGGGTGCTTACATTGTGTGTTCCTTTGTGCCTGGCAAGTACCTTGTCATGTAACTTTGCAGAAAAGCACTCCACTACTGTGCCCTGACACATTCCAGATGAAGAAGCAAAGCAAGTTGTAAAATTCCTGCCTGAAACCCTTTAGGTTGAAGAAATAAACTGGGCACATTTATGGCTTCTTGGGTGTGATTTGCCCTCTTGGAATGAGCCTATATCAATTAAGTGAAAGAAAAGGAAGTTCCAAAAAGTCAAAAGCAACATTTATTTATAGCAGTTTACAAAACAAGAAAACAAGTAGAGATTTTCTCTCCTTACGTGTGAGATGTCAAACCCATCTCACAGATGTTTTTTGATAGATGCTCTGCTCCCTACAAGCTATTTCCAATTAAAGAAAGTGGAGACAGGCAGTAAGAATGGCAACTGAAGGAAGAGGGGAATAAGCATATAACATATTCTGACACTTGTGATATATTCTGTATAGATAATTTCTTACAGATTTCAATATATTTGCCAATTTACCCCTCAGTCCCCCTTCTCATTATCTGGTTTTGATATCCACGGAGTAGACACCATGGTCTTTTTGAGCCTGAAAGATTTTGGGGGTTTTCTGCTTGCTTCATTAAATAGTGATTTTTAGTCCCACAATCCAAATTTTCCTTAATTCTCTCCTTTCACTGTGATCATGACAACAGATTACATAGTAGTGAGTTAGAAGGTGATTATTAAACTCTGCATCCTGACAAACCAATTTTGTTTGGCTATACTTCGGGTTTTAAAAGCAAACCGTACCCTCCACAGCTCTTACAAATCTGTGTGTGCTCCCCTTTTATTCATCATTTGTTTTGTGATCTGTGTCCAAAACTCCATTTTGTGTTCTTTCAATTTCTTTGCTGCCTTTTGCATCAGGTCTATTTCCAGGTATCTTTCATCCAGACCATACTGAGGCCAATGCACCAAGCCTTCTCCATTGGGATTTCTGGAAATAATATGATGAAAAGTTAGCTTTCCACTTGCCTGTCAGTTGTGCTCTGACTGTTGTGGCTGAGAGCATGTCAGAAAACTGGCATGAGCTCAGATTATGTGATTCTAGTACCTGAATAGTTGGATATTTTTTATCAAATTGCTTATCAGTGGAATAGCAAACATTTAATAATTGCCATTACTTTTGGATCTAAAACTCCATTGCAGCTGGAGTAATAGCTGTTGGATTTTCTTTTTCTTTTTTTAGTCTGCAGGTTCATTTGAAAGGTTTTCTTGCAGTCACTAACAATAGATATAGTTTGTTTCAATATTTATCTTAAATTCTGCCAAATTTGTAGGAACCACCACACAAGTATCTCTATTATGTTTCAGGCAGCACAGACAAAACTTGGGCTGTAATTAGCATTATGATTCTCACCCATTTCTAGCAAAGTTAGTCCAGTATCTCATCACAGTTCTGCTAAGTTTATTTTCTTCTTCTGTAGCATTTCCTGCAAAGTGAGAGGTTGGCAACATTAAAAAAAAGAAATAATTGGAAAAGTAGCAGCTATGTCAATTCAAATGGACTGTAATCAGTTCTACTTGTTACTCTGAGCTATGGGAGTTTTACCTGAGTAGAGCTCTAGAAGAGAACTGCAGATGAATGATTTCATGGAAAGTAACTACTACTAAAGACAGAAAATGTTTATGTTGATTCCAATGTTTTTAAGAGAGAAAGTCTATTCTAAAGCTCTCCAGTAAGTAAAATTAATAATAACAATGTTTTAAAAGGAATACTTTAATAAGCATGGATACATCACCAGCTAAGAATGGCTTTCCAAAGACATAGGCAATCTCATCTCCATGATCTGCTTTTACAAACTCTGGTACAACACCTGCCGCTGAACTTGGTCGATGTTGAAATTCATAGAAGTAGACTGGGTTGCCAGCATCTAGTAGAAAATATATAGAAGTGTGTTAGTTTGAGAACTGAAAATGCCTGCCACCAAAGATGATAAACAGTCATTACAAGCTATTTTGGTAAAATGAAAACACTATCAGTTCTTTGGATAATGAAGTGTGATGTGCATATTGTCCACACACACAACCCCCAGGATGGAATTCTACATTTCTGCTAATAGATGCTGAATTAGAGACTCACCTCTATGGTATCTGGCCACTTCAATGGCTGAAAGAACAAAAAAAAAGTCTCCTATTGCATCAAGAAGGCCATCTCGCACCTGAGCACGGCTTTCTGCACTCTCGATGTATTCACTGTATATTTGGTCAACAACTCCAGAAGTAATACCCTGAAATGAACAGTAAAAATACTTCTTATAGTGATGATGAATATTATAAAGAGTAACAGCACTCATTGAGTGTGCCATCTGCACATCCCTGGCTAGACTCCAAACTTTACCTTCTTCCAAAGAAAATCCTCAACTGTGCCAGAGCGTGGCTCAGAGCTCAGAACTGGGCGTTACACAGCTACCGGATATAGTTGTTCTCAGCAAAAAGGGGTTTGCAAGGTCTAAAGATCACACATCTTTAGATAAACATCAGTCAGTGATGCATATAAATAGATACAGTAGTCTGTTCTCCCTTCTGTGGAAATAACCCTCATAAGAGGAAAGAAACCTTGTTGGATTTCATAAAATCCATTTATTGTTATAGATGGCCATAATTTACTCCCTTTCAGAACAAGCCTGGGCTCTGCCTTTCCAATTTCATGATGGATGTCTGTGACACTGAATGATCATTGCAAGTACTGGCCATATGTGTATTATTCTGCATTTTTAAATATTTAGTAGTTTCAGGAGAGCACAAAGGAACCAGAAGGCTACAAGGTTTGTAAATTACAGAGAATCAGAACCTAAACATAGGTCTCTCAGTGCCACTTTAAACATCTCAGGTTATCCTTTCTAGTCTCCAGCTACTGCTTCAGTGTGCTGTGTTCTATAAGGTCCTGTGTCGTACCTGCTGGTACCACATGTGTCTTGAATAACCTAGGGTATTTAAAATGTCACAAGAGATCTATGTTTAGGTACCTGAATTACCCCTGAATTTCCACAGAACCCCTTCTAAAAAAGAGAGGCATTTAGGATAGAAATGTAAAGTGTATTTTCAACCACTAGAGGCCACAGGAAAACACCAGGTCTGCTGCCCATTACTGCCCCAGGGTAGGAAGCTGTCAGAGACAGAACAAAGTTTGCCTCTGAAATACACCCCTCCAGGAGTACAAATATAGAACCAGACTAGTGAAGCAGCAGCACTGGGTTATTCTGAAAATTGCTTATTACCTGAAATAAGAATTCCAAGGAGCTCTGTAAAAGTTGATATGCAACATCTTTATCCAGACCATCAGTGTAAGCAGGAAATTTCATTAGCTGCATGATACAGAGAATCATACTTATTAGAAAATCTTACATTAACAAAATTATATGTAAATAATGATATCATAAGTCTCTTACCATAGGAATTACCCATCCAAATTCACAGTTATTTACTCCTATTATATATGGGACTGCACTGATCATTTTTTCAGATAGTAATTGCCTGGGACTCTTTGGAAAAAATACACCATCTACAGATGCACTGATGCATGCAGAATACTGGAGAGATTTAAAAAAAAAAAAAAAAAAGAAAAGAAAACTTCATTAATACATGAATTTTGCTTCTAGAAAAAATTTACAGACTTTTACTGTAGTTCCAAAGTAAAACAAAACAAAGTGCCAAGTGAAAATATAAGAAGTAATAGTATTCAAACCATCTCTAAATTTTCTCTGACAAATTTTCTGCACTAGGCAGAAGATGCTATGAAGATTGTATTAGATTATATTTTTAATGTTTGTGAAACAGAGGTGATGATGCCCATTTTACATCTCTTCTTAGTTAGTTCACTTGTATTATGGATGTGTGGAGCAGCAGTGGAAAAACTAACTTGTGTGTTGAAACTGCAAAGGAACATGGAAGCCAGCACTGTGATAAGAAATTTTAAGTAGGATATATTATGTTATGTTACATTATTTAATTTTCAGGTTCTCCAGGGTAAACTGTGATGTTTCATACACTCTTCTCCTTCCCCTGGTAGAGCATGACAGCAAAACACAAGTAGCTCAAAGTCCCTGCAGAATGAAAGGGAAGTGTTCACATTTTTCAAGTGAGGTGTAGCATAGCTGTAGCGTTGTCAAATCCTGAGAAGGTCAAGAAAGTCAGATGTTACATTCACTTCAAGTTCTCCCAATATTCCAACACACAAATAGCATACTCTGTTATGATAAAATTTGAAATATTTAAATGCAACAAGTATAATTTCACCTACCTTTTTTTGTGTTATCTGTACTATCTCTTCTTCTGTTTTTTCTCTTAAGCATTCAACTATTGCAGCTGAACTGGATTTTTCACAGTCAAGGGCAGTAGCAATTCTCTGCAATCAATAAAAACAAACACTCACTTTTTCATAGAGGGCTTAGAAGGCTCTATGTGCCACCAAGCCTGAGTCCAGTAGGGGGGAGTCTAAACTTCTGCACAAGGATCATCGAAGCCAGACATGTTCCAGCTGCAGATGTAGAGAATAGGAAGCCGTCGTAACCCTTCACACTGTGGGCTTAGCAGGACAAGACATACTCATCCAAGATATTTTGATACAGAAATAGAACAACATAGTCATTCTGGTAAATAATATGCTGGGCTGAGAAGGCAAGATGACATTAAGGATTTAGAGTGATGCACAGTCAGAATACAACCACGTAGAAGGTAACAAAGAGCGCATTATACCATTCTTGATGAATGGTATAATTCTTTTTGGGTGTAGTAACAGCTGTCATTAGAGAGACAGAGCTCATTATAATGTTGCCTCTTTTATATCCCAGATTATCAAATCCTGGAAGTTGTTTCTTGTAGTTGAAAAAAAAAATGCTTTGAAGTCAGCTATTCTTTTTGAATATGAAGAAACTGACTAAAGTCTGGTTTCTTTGCACACAACAGGCATCAAACAGGAAGGGAAGAGTATTCAGAATCTGGTGCCATTTTTCAGCCAAAAATTATATCTCAATTTTTTTTGAAGACAGGACATGTTATAGTATTTACATTTCACACTTCTTTCCTGCCTTCTCGCTTCGCTGCTTTAGTTTTTTGCTTTGAACTCAGACATATGTGGATATTTGGGTATTTGAAAAGCAAAACACCATTATTTGCACAGAGAAATACTGTCTTTAATGACTGTGGTTATAGTTTCACAAGGAAAAAACCACCTGTTTCTACAGTTTGGAATAACCAGTTTAAGATATGCAAAACTAGCTGGAAAAAGAATTAAAATGAACCACAAAATACCCACTCGTGTGTCCTCCTCAGGCTGGTCAGTGAACAAATCCCTGATTGCAGTACCACTCTCTGAAATGGCCTTATGGAACAAGCCCTTCGCCAGGGGAGATAAGACCTGTAAAAAAGCAAGAACACGCATTACAAGCATGACAAGCATTACGTTCTGACCACTGACTTTACAACATCAGGAACTGCCATTTAAAACATTTTGAAAACAAATGTCATAAGACTGCTACTCTGTAGCCTCTGATCGTAGTTCAGCTATGCAAAGGGCTTTGGCAGCACTATCAGGGATAAGGAGTTCATGCCTGCCCTTTCCCCTCCCATAGCACCTTGTTTCCAAGACTTCATGGAACTGCACCACAAGCCAGATATGGATAGAATGCAACTGTGTCCAAGATAGCCTGGCTGTGCTGCAGAAGGGGAATAAAGAACTATTGGCCAGAGGGCAGGAGTTTAGGAAGCAGGATTTTTTATCACATGTATCACTGAACCTTGGTTTCACTGTATGATCTGTACCAAATTGTGGGAGACTGGAGAATAAACTCTTAGCCAATGTGCTGAGTGTTGATGTAAAAATTTTGCATCATCACTGGGTCACAAAATGCATGTCTAGTTCAGCTGTCGTGACTATTCACCTCGGTTACGTTGCACAAGTGACTGTCAGAGCAAACAGGAATGGGCAATACATCCTCTTCAAGGACTTTTCTCACAAAGATAAATTTGGGGGGGTTTGGCATTGCAAACCCCTCCCCCCACATTTAATTTAGTAGATGAGGAATAACATTTTGGGTCTGAACTATGGTTGGACTCAATGATCTTTGAGGTCTTTTCCAACCTAGATGATTCTGTGATTCTGTGAAAAGAATATTTTCATCAACCAGAAGCTGTATTGATATTGCATTGTATTATAGACCAAGGTGATGTGTCATTTACTATAAAACCATCCCTTTTCTCTCACTGACTTTTCATGCAGGTGCTAAAAATGAACATGGGCAGCATTGGGTTTTTTCCCCCCAAGTAATTAAAATTCAGTATTACTGTGAACTTACAAGAGCAGAAACACTGATTCCTCCTGCAGATTCTCCAGCGATAGTGACAGATCCTGGATCTCCTCCAAAATGTATGATATTTTCCTGAATCCATTGAAGAGCTGCTACTTGATCCAAATACCCCCAGTTACCTCGGGCATGCTTATCACCAGTGCTGCAGGAAAAAGAATACATTTGTTTAAATGCTCTGTGCAAGAAAAAAGGCAGAGAAAAATACAATCTGTGGTATAAGAAATCAGCTGCTATTCTCTAAACAGAGCTTCTCTACACAACTGAAAGATTAATGGCTCAGAAAGCATTAGGGATTAGAGTAGCAATTGAACAAGAAAAGACTTGAAAGCTGATTTGGGAGTCGTAAATTGTTCCCAACTGTTGAATATGTAACTAAGAAATGTATGGTTTATTTGCATATGCAAATATCCTGCGTATCTCTTCAGAAAGGCTTTGCACACATACTCTTGGAAATCATTTAGCAAAACTGAGATAAAATATCTTACCTAAAATATCCAACAATACCTAATCTGTACTGAATTGTTACAACCACCACATTGTCAAAGACTGCTAATGCTGAACCATCGTATGATGAAGCTGCTCCAAAAACTAATCCACCTCCATGGATCCATACAAAGACCTGGAAAGACAAAGAAACAGCCCAGCATAGATAAGAGCTCTCAGTGATAAAAACTAAGTATAAACCAAAATATAATATTTTTGTGCTGTTTTACTTGTGACTCTTTCAGATTGTATTTCACAAATGATAGAATTCTTTTGAATATGAGGCCTGCAGTCTTACAAAATGGCAATGATTTTATTAAATTTGTACATTATACCAGTGCCCCGTGACTTTTCACAGATTATTTAGAGGGAATCAAACATTACCTAGCTAAAATGTCAATAACATTTTATTTGTAAAATAGGATTTTGTGTATCTTTTAAACCTCAGCAAATATTTACTGGGGCAAAGTATGTAACTTAATAATCATCACAGCACTGCACCGGGAAGTCTGCATATAGCACAGATGGTAGGTTTGCTGTAAAATAATTTTGCTAGAGATTTCATAATGATTTTGCTTACAGGCAGCTTCTCCTGTTCTTTTGTAGAAATGGGTGTATACACATTTAGGTATAAGCAATCTTCAGACATTTGGAGAACAACTTTTTCTTTTCTATTAGTAATAAAGTCCGAAAAAAACTGTCCTTGTTCTTTATCCTGTAGACACCTGAATAAATGATAAAATAACAAGCAACAGAAATAACTAAAACCTCAAAGCTACAAAGTGTGGCTTTTTTTTTGTATTTCCACAATAACGTGCAAACCAGAAACAATCTAGTACATTTCTAGATTGCTGGTAACAGAAAACATAAAATGTTTTTTTTTCACTTTTAATAGATTTTCTTCCTTTGACCTGGCATTAAGGAGATCCATGAAAAGGAGTCATGGTCTACAGCAGGACACAGTGACATGCAGATACAATTTTGTATGTTTCAAAATATTACAAAAATATACCTGCAAATACATATAGCTATAAAATACTTCAATGAAAATGTAAATTATTTTTTTTACATCTTCAATAGCTTTTTATATTGCAATGGTAGGTATTAGGCTTGAGGCACTGAACAAGGGCAGTAGTACAAATGGAGTAAGACATTTACAATATAGACTAGAATTGATCTGCATTTCTTATGTGTCCTGTTAAGCATGTAACTCAGCATTTTCTTCTCCTAATACTTTATTCCAATATTTCCTCAAATTCTTTCAGTTTCTGCTCCAAAGCTTCACAGTTTCTAAACAATGCTAAGTAACAGTCAAATGCTCCCAAAACAGATCATTATTGGCAAAGTGCTAGTCCATATTAGTTCATCACTGATGCCCATTATATAAGAGCTTTTAATGAAAAGAGCAGATTACAAAGATGTCTTTAGAAATGCATTCATTGTAACAGTTGTAGGTGGTAATGAGATGGCACCAAGGAATTTATCTTTGTGGCTTTCGATTGCCCTGTACATCAGTGTCTTGGAATTGCACAGAACATAAAATTATTTAAAAGATCAATGGTTTTGTCATTGTCTTACATTGGTGGGTAAGAAGTGGCGTCTCTGACACCTTTCCATGGCTCAGGTGGCTGGGGTTCAGAAAACCTGAGTGGTCCAAGTGGAGGCTTTGCAAAAGGAAGTCCCAAAAAGACATTTACGCTCCTCTCAGCTGCATCTACTTTGAACTGGTACCCTCGGACTCTCCCATATTTGGTCACCACTTCTGGTTGCTCAGCTTCTTGTCCTGGGGGGTGTGAGCATAAAATCACATAATTGGTCTATTTGTAAGTAATTGACAGATTTCCAAGAGCTTTAGGTACTTAAATATACACCTTAAACAATTCATTTTCACACATAAGGCTTCAACAAACTCAAACCAGTATAGCTGACATTATTTCAGCCTCCATTCTGACTGGTTTGGATGTACAGTCTCCCTCGGGTATATTATATGTATTTTCTTACTATCCTGCAGGTAGATCTTAATCCTTTTTGATCCAGGTTGATGGTTAAAAGTCCAATAGATTGCTCTCATTAAGAAAAGGCATTTCTTTTTTAAGAAAAGATCTGTGAATACACAAAATACATGCCAGACCCTTGATAGTATGCACAGTCAAAAGCAAAAGCTTCTAACATACCTGAAAATAGTCTGGCATATACAAATACTGCTAACATTTAGGTAAGATGCATTTTAAGATTGGTATGGAAGCTCTCAATACTAAATTACAAATGTGGTACAGTGGTCTGCTCTGCCTCAGCAGACAAGGTTTTGGGACAGGAATTTGATTTCTCTATTTGAAAAAAAAAAAAAGGCAATTAAGACAAATGACTGAAAACAGATCACAAAAAGAAATTAAGAACTATTTGCTATTCAGACTTAAATTCTGTGCAGCAAGGTTGGGAGCTCAGCTTCTCTGATAAATCTGGGGTTCCCCTAGGTGAGCAAGCTGCACTTGTGCTCTATTCCCTTACAGAAAGCAATAGGTAAAACCCCTTCTGAAGCTTACCAGTAGCTGCAAGCGCTGTGAGCCCAACGGTGAGAATGAAGGACAGCAGTGATATGTCCTTTCCAGGTGCCATTTTGCAAGCTAGTCACACATTCACCTCCTCAGTGCGTTGCCTTATATACTCTGTTAAACATCACTGTTACGCAAGGCAAACGCTGATTAGGAAAAGTAATACTCAAGCTAGCTGTGGACAGCCAGAGCAACTGCCCTGCCTGGAAGCCACTCCTCTGAGGGGAGAGCACAGCAGCTTGGCTGGGTATGGGCACAGGGAGACCTCCTGCCTTGCAGGGGGGCCCCACAAGTTTCATACTGGCTCCCCAGTGCTCCTTATAAATCTTACTCACAAAACCATGTGCTTTAAAATGCTTTGAAAACAGTCTTCTGTTGCACCAGGAGATTTGACCTGCTGCTGTATCACTGCCATCTTTCACAATGAAGTTGGAATTTCCTCATCCTACACAGTGAAGAGACCAGGAAGTGAACTGCACTTTCACTTTATTACATCGGTTCACTTCATTTTGGTGTAAATACTTCAATGTAAGGAACACACAATATAGCCACAAAGAGCAAAATCCAAAACAATGCTCCTGAAAAAGGTGCTTTTGCTGAAGTAAAAGTTGAGAGATTTTTTTATTCTCGCAAAAGGGTATTTTTTGACAAAACCAATACTAGAAAAATCCTGCAGGGTGGATACTCCATGTGTCACTGTGTATTCATGTGTGTTTGTTTGGTTACTAACACAACACATGAGTCTGCACGCTACGGAGATTATTTGCCAGCTTTTGTACTTTGGAAACAATATTAAAGGATTTGAGTGGTACCTGCAGCAGCTCCACAACAACGCCAAAGCCATGCTGGCATGTCTGGCAGCTGCTTCTGAGCGTATGGTCAGTGCACAGTGTACACTGGCAAATGGGATAACACTGTAAATTTGAGCTTCTAAGAAAACAATGTGGACAATAACTTTGTTGCAGAATTTTTATACCTGTATAGATGTTCTCTGGGAGACTTTTGTCTTCTTTCTCGAGAGTGAAGCTCATGACAAGAAAGGTCAATACAAGTGGTCTGGGATTAGTCTGCACTGCTACGAATGGACAGTCTATATGGTATTGATAGATGTCAAATGCAATGGATGGAAACAGGTGCCTGGAGTACAAGTGATGGAGTTTAGCATAAGCCATCTCCTACCCTTATCTTTCCTAGAAGCAAAAGGCAGAGGTACTGTGCAGTAGTGAACTCTGCACTCCTGTTTGCCTGCTTGAATGCTGTTGCAAATTCTCTCACTGTCTCCACTTACCTTGGACTGCTTTGGTTCCTGGCACAGTAAAACTGTTTTTATGAGAGGTGGAACTACAAGAATCCCTGCTTGTGACTTGGCTTCCAGCCTCAACTTGCTTGTGACCTGCAAACTACAGGAGCCGCCCTTTGCTACCAAGCCGAATGCTGTGTACTCTGCTTGCTGCTCTTTCCTTTGGCTGGAAAAAGCTTTATTTATCTCCACAAACAATTTATTTTCTATCTGCTAATCATTACCAATTTTACTAAACTCTGTCCTTTCCCATTTGCTTTCCCTTTATTTTTCTCCTTCGTTTACTATTCTATTTTCCAAGACTTCCTCTTCAATCTTTCTTTGTTCTATTCACTACTCCTTCAAGTGCAATTCTGCAAAATGTCTCAGTCCCTATCCCATCCACAGTCCCAGAGAAGCAGCCAGTCTGAAAATACTACCAGTGCGAACCAGTTTCTGCAAACTCTGCCAATCTTACTTACAATAAGATAATAAACAAACGGGATTTTATATCTCTACAGCCTTGACTGCAGATACTTTGTATTGATCTACAGGCATGACCTATATGCTCTGCAAATGTGGAAACCCTTACTGTACTGACATAGACTAAACTTGTGGAATCTGGAGACAGTGCTACACACCTGGCAAGTAGAATTCTTGAATCTGTTTGGCATTTAATATTAAGAGAGAACACTTTGCAGTTTACCCTTAATTGGTGACTAATGCATAAATCAGGGACCAAGCCAAAAAAAAGTCCTGCCACATGATGACATCTGCCTCTTTAATGCACTGCTACCTTCCTTGATTTCAGTAGCTGAAAAATAGACACAATATCACATTCATAGGCCCATAATTGCATAAGAGATCACAATTACATTTATTAGCCTCAAGTATCTGTGGTAGAAATGCCTTGAAGTCTGCATTTAAAACAGGGCCAGTTTGGTTTTTTACTCAGCCCCCAGTGAGTATTCAATGAAGCTGGAGAATATAACTTAGAGCTAGAGTTTATGAAGCTAGTTCTTGGACAGCTTTAACACTCTGTCTCTTTTAGCATGTGGTAATCTCAGGATGCCTCTGGGATGGGGCAGAGTACCAGAACACTTACCACTGAGTAGATAGGAGTAAATTCTTCTGACATTTTCCACTGTGATTTATTTTTAGTACTGTGCCTGTGTGTAAGAAATCAGTTCCCACTGCACTTCTCTGCATACACTTACGACATAAGCATATATTCTGTACATATACATGTCATGCTGCCTGTTAATCTCCTTTTAAAGAGAGTGGTACAGGACCTCATATTAACTAAAACAAAGGAGAAGAGACAGATGCTTAGCAGGAATTCCCACTTACCAAAACAGCAATGGTGCCAACAGTCTAACCCTACCTCCTGCATTCTAACTGGCAACAGAATGTAGGAGATCCCACCCTATTTCTTCCAATAAAGTCATTCAGAAAGAAGGGATGGCAAGTTAGTTGCTGTAGTATATTATTAGCTATGAACAATCTTAAATTCTTCCACCAATACAGAGGGGAGATGAAAGAAGGGGGGAACAGGTGCCTAATGCCCTGCAGGTCCTGTAGGACTGCATAACACTGCTGTGAGACAGTGGTATGGTCAGAAATATGGTTGGGAGAGCTGGCACAGCCTAGGAGCCAGATACAGGAAACAAACAAGACAGCAGAGAAAAAAGGTCTTGACAACACTGAAATGAAGTGCTCTAGAGTTGTTCTTGGCAGTCCAAGTGTGTATCAGCTGGTAAGGGCACTGGAATAATTCTGGTACCACCAAATCTCTCTCCAGTGCTAGAATGAAGGCCTGTGACCCAGTGCAAAGACAGAATCTGGAGCTGACTGATGGCACTGAGAACAGCCTGGAGCACAATGTAAAGCACCATGGAAAGGAGAAAGCATGAAAATAATGTTACCAAGGTTGATCCTTCTAAGGGAGTTACTGCTAAATTTAAAGGGAAAAAAGCATGGGTAGTGGAGGCCATTTCTCCCTTTGAGAGAAGTCTTAATTCCAGCACTACTGCTACAGACTATGTATCATGACAATCAGAAATATACTGTCTCTGGTGTAAAACCGACTGACAAAGCAGAACATTCTTTAGTTTTGTTTTGGTTTGCTTTTCCCCACCCACAGAGGATATTTCTATATGTAAAAATCAGACCAAAACTTCTGTACCATTGCTGATACACTTGACATCAAAAGACAGTTTTACTTGCAAATCAGGTCTTTATTTATTTTGCTTTATGAAAATGATGTTGCTGCTACATTCTCTCTTCAGTTATGGGAAAGTGACAGAAAAATCTGAGCAGTAGGGAAATTTAGTAACTATATTTAATAAGTGAGGCTTCTGTTGTAGACACGAATCCAGGAAAAAGTAAAGGATCACTAAAGGGAAATAGATCAACTGGAATTATTACAGTGAATAATTGCAAATATGGTTGGGAGAACTGTGAAGAAAAGGTGAAAAGAAACAAAATTTTTATCCACAACTCTAAGTAATTTCTTTTACTATCCTAATAATGTACGTATTATGTGCTTGTTTCAGCTATAAATTATAACTCTGAATTAACTTTCTTGTTTTCCATTCTTTTGTTATTTGTATTTTCAAGCATCACCTTTCTCCAGAAGTCTACCTTCTTTTCTTTCAACTTTCTGGCTTTCTTTTGTGTTAAATTTATCTCTAAGTATTCTTCATTTAGGTTGTAAGATGGCCATTCAACCAAACCCTCTCCATTAGGATTTCTGTAAAAAAGAGTGAAGCCCTTTTCAGTTGCAGGGAAATTAAATCACAGAGGTTAAGACTGAATCAACAAAACAGCTAACTCACTATGGGAGTCAATATAAATATAAATATGTATCATGAATCTCATGGTTCTTACCCATTTCGAGCAAAGTTAGCCCAGTATTTCATTAGAGTTCTACTAAGTTTCTTTTCTTCCTCTGTAACTTCACCTGAGAGACAAAATACAAAATAATGGTTATGCATTGCAGAAATCAAAACATTGCTACTAGAGATGCAGCATTTCAGTCTGTAAACATGTTGTAATAACTTATTGATGACAACAGAGGCACTGTACCTGCAGTGTTACTAATACAGCAATCATCAAGAGAAGATTTCAGCATTCTTTATGAATGAGATGAGCATAATTATCCTTATTCTACAAATTGAGGAATTGAGGTGCAAGGAAATAAGGTGATTTCCCTGTAGCTTTTCATGAAACCAGAAGCAGAACCGAAAGAAAAACCCATGTGTTCTGAGTCCCATTACAACTCAAGGAATGGGCCACATGGTTTAATTTCATGGATCTCATTCTAGCTTTGTGGGACTGAAATTCTCCCCATTATTCAGCGCATGACTACGGAAAGATTTCTTCTGATTCTTACATCATTCCATGTCTCAACACTTCAAGAATATACATTTAAATACAGTTACACATATGCTCGCTGTATCAGCTAGGTGAAAATAATTTTAGTTACAGCGTGTTATTAATTATAAATGCATCTCAATACATCAAGAAAAATATTTGCTGTTTAATGTTCTCAGTAAATTCAGGCAAATGTAAAAAGAACTGTATAGTGTTTTCTAGTGTAGGATAATGTAAGTAAAAAAATAAAATATAAGCAAAATCAAAAGTCTCTAGTAACAGATTAACAAATGCTTTTACAGCATAGCTGAGTTGCTCCAAAGTTCAATGGAGTAAAAGGAAATACTTTCATAATGTAGACTTTGAAACAGGCTATGAACTACTGTGCAAATGACAAAAATAAAAGCAGGAAAAATGGTGAATTCACTTAAAATAAGTGGAAGTTCTGTGTTTCTTTGTCAAAATAAGAACTGCTCCTAATTTGTTTCATGAGAAAGAAAATACTCCATCCTTAGTATTATTGTTTTAGGCCTATGTGATTAAAGCAAATTGCTGGATTCATAATATTCCCGAGGAGGTATCTAACTGTTCAATGACTGGCACATTCATTTGGACTGTAGCAATGTGGGATTCTGTCTGAAGGAACCAAAGCTTCCAGAATCCTATGAGAATGCCCAAACTGACAAAGCAAAGGCAATTTTGGGAGTACACCTGTAATCTTTCCTCAATGGACCAGTTCCACTTTGAATAAAATGGTTAAATATTAACTGAGTCATGGGAGAAAATACTCTTTAACCTAAAAATTAGATCTTCACGCAGAAAATGAAACACTAGAGTTCCAAGCCTTGCTTTAATCAACACAACTGGAACACTATCTGCAAAAGAGACTGAGTCCCCTATTCTCTGGAGCCTGACAGCCCATGGTATTTCCTAGAAAGGAGGAGACATTAGATTAAATTCCTCAGGAAAAGATGAGAGCCCAGACTTCCTGCCTCCCAAGCACACCGCTAATCCCCTGCAAGTTTAATTGACCTTTACTTTTGAACCAAATCTATTTGGCAAATTCATGAACAGTGCTGGTATAATGGCAGTGATGTTTTCCAGCAAATGTCCTATTTGCTAAATTGCTGACAACACATGTAACGTCCTGTGCTTCAGAAAGAGCAATCTGTACATGATAAAGAATGGAGAAGACAGTAAATTAGTGTTAAACAAATTCTAACAGGAGAAAGGGTTATACTTTGGTCTCACTGTGAATATATGCACTTTAGCCTGATTAAAATGTAAGTAGCACTACTGAATATAATAATGTCAGTGTTATGAGAGTCACTTAGAAGTGAACATTGAATGTTCTATTCCTTACTGCGTAGCTGAATATCTCCAGCCAGATATGGTCCTCCAAAGACAAAGCCAACTTCATCTCCATGATCAGCTTTCACATACTCTGGTTTATTATCCCGGTATGAAGTGGGCCGATGCTGATATTCAAAGAAGTAGGCAGGAGCTCCAGACTCTAGAAGACGTAACATTTAGAGACTTGAAGAAGAGATGCACAAATTACAGCTGACATTAGCTGTTTAAAATATTAC
This sequence comes from Podargus strigoides, assembly GCA_028020825.1. Taxonomy (NCBI): domain Eukaryota; kingdom Metazoa; phylum Chordata; class Aves; order Caprimulgiformes; family Podargidae; genus Podargus; species Podargus strigoides. The sequence goes on from CM051630.1 coordinate 13,003,836, forward strand.
TTAAGTATGCCCAAAGCTTTATACTGGGCACATTTTTAATGTAATGTTAAAATATATATATATATATATATATATTTGAATGCAATTCAAAATTGAGAATTCACAGCACTTACACCAAAAAATGAAATATTCACCCCAAGAAAACTTACAGAAAACAAAATAACATGAAATTATTTTCCAGTTCTGGGTATTTTGGCATGGCTTGTGTACACTTAAATACCAGAAAATCTCCGGACTACAGAGCTGCTGACTTCCCAAGTAGCAGTAGGCCAAAGGACAAGTTCCAGGTTGCTTTAATGTTTTCATTTTTAAGCCTGTCTACTTCAGTTAGCAAGCATTTACCTGTATATATATAATCAATATTTGTGACTATAAGCACAAGTGCAAGGCACTAGTACAAAGGTAAAGGAGCACAGACGTTTACTTCACACAATCCTGCAGACCTGTATCACTCTTCACCCTGAAGTTCCCAGTGGGAATCTCAAGAAGGGCTGCCTACACATGACAGGATGTGTGTCTCATCATTTGATCCAGCATGTAGTAAGAGATTTGAATATCCGACTGGTGTTCATTAGCTCACCTTTGTGATAATTCAGTGCTCTAATGGATGGTATGACAACTGCTAAATCCCCTAGCAAGTCCAGAAATTGGTCCCGTAGCTCAGCAGGATCATCTGTGTTTCCTAGATATTCATCCACTATCATAGGCAGAAACTCTGATGGTACATACTAAGAGAAATAGGGGAAACAAGAAACAAACAGAAAAATTATCACACTCTGAATTAGCAACTAAAAATGTCATCTTTTAAACTTCAGAAATTCCACAAAGGCACAGAGGTCCAGGACAGCACCATGTTGATGGGAAAATATGATGGCAAATAAAACCTATTCAGACTTTTTTGTGGGGAAAAAAAAAAACAACACCAAAAACCAGACCAAACCAACCACCTCAGGTCAAATTTGCAACAGATTTATATGGGTTAAAACTCTACAAGAATCAACGAAGATCCAGCTACTTCTCCTGGAATACCTTTGGCTTCTGTTTTTTTCTCAGGAGAAAAGAGATGGGAACAACAAAAGTAAGTTCGAGTCCTTGAAAGATTTATGGACTATTAGACTACAGCACAAGACCAATGGGGTCTCCAAACACAGCTTGTGTTTTCAGTGTTAGAATTTGCTGCTTGAAAAATAGATTTCAAAACTAGGAGTGCAAAGTAACTACTTGAGAAGTTCCATTTAATTTAATGTAAACATATTGAAAAATCTTGCCTTGAAACCCATCGACTGGAGATTAGCCATCAGATACCATAAGATTAGAGACACTATAACAGTAATCCTACATACAAATATGTAAGATAAAAACGTTACTTCAGAGATCTAGAAGGAAAAAGGTATATCCCCAAATCCCAGGCCTGCCTCAAGAAATTTCACTTCTCAAATTAGATTAGTGCAACAGTACTTACCAACACTGGTAGTAAAAACTCTAAAGTTGAAGTGATTGATTTTTTATCTCCTAATTCCTTCAAACTTGTTATTTTTGATGTCTGCACAGAAAAACAGAATGTTATTAGCACTATTCAGCTTCTCCAATATTTTTAACATTGGAACTATCTTATTCTACTTTCCTCTTACTACTGGTCTTTATTTTTGAAGAATATCGTATGCAAAAATGCAGTATGATGCAGCAGCTGTCTCGAAAAGCTTGTACTGACCTCAGTACATGTTTCCTTGGTGAAGGTTTCTACACAAACCACTCATATTCAGTAGTTTATCCCTAAGTCAACACACTTTAAGAAACTTGTAAGACTAGAATGCATTAAGGCAGAACTGAAGCAAAAAGCTGCTTCTGTCTCAAAGGCTTATTTTCCCTCTGGTAGGGGAGATCTTAAAAGTGACTGACAGCCTCTCTTGTCTCTAGTCCAGTTGTTTGAAAACTTTGAAGCAAAGATAAGACAGTGCTCCTCCTCTTTTAGGACATTACATAAAATAACTCTTCTGTCTGCAAAATTAATTATAACAGATTTCACTTCACATTTTTCTTCTTGGACTCAGTACCAACACACTCCCAGAGATACACAGTTACTACATAGATTCAGAACAAATGCTTTGTACTACATAGATGCATATGAATACTTAGGCAATGAAGAAAAGAGGACAAGGAAGAGAGAGGACACAAATCCACATCTTGCAGTTTTGCACACTATATAGCAACTGCTCATTTTTGTAGTTACCCATGAAATTCATGTGAGAAAGAATTTATGCACTGAGGATGGGTTGGACACCTGCATTATCCCCATACTCTGTCCACAGATGAGATTTTTAAATACTGCATATTTCTGCATCTAGCAGGGAACACAGGGGCAATGATACAACCAGAGTTCATAATGACATACAGGATAAGCTGTTTAAGGTGTTCAATGTCACATTTTTAAACATTCTAAACATGTAAACATTTTTCCCCTCTCTGCCTGGATGAGGGACTCAAATGATAGGATAAGGAAATACTGTATAAAATTGATGTTCCAAGGATGTCCATGTAGTTTAATTTGCAGGATGAAGCCTGTCTCACTGTTTTGTGACCAACTGGTTCTGGGTCACTACAGAATCATAATGCAAGCAAAGTTTACCTTGTATATATTTCCAACAATACAAAGCCTTTTGGCCATACTTGAAAGGTGTCCTAGCACCAAATACCTTCTCAGAGTTGCCTGCCTCAGTTAACACAAAAATTAAAAAAGATGAAGAATAGCCATTAAATTACAGATCTAATATTCCAGCCAAATTCATTGTTGGTCACTCCTATCATATACGGGACTGCATTAAATTCTTTTCCAGCCAATATCTCTTCAGGTGACTTATGAAGAAATACTCCATCCAAAACTAAGGGTAGAAATGGCATTTCCTGAAGGAGAAGAACAAAAAGATCAAGTTACTTGTTAATACTATTTTCCATTTTTACTTCAAATCACATAATAAAATGTCCACATTCAATGTTCAAAGTGCAAAAAAGGGCTTTAGGAAATCTGAGTTTCTACAGCCATTGTAACATAAATTTACAGTTTTGCACAAGAGTATAAAATGCAAGCCTGGTTGGGTCATCCTATGGAGTAATGTAATGGTTTCCTGATCCTGTGCTGCTCCTAACCGACGTTAAAACATATGTACGCTTGAGTCTCACTCACAGCTTTACAGGTGCTGTGACACTTCACTGAAAATGCTGAAGAGAAATTATGGGAAATTATTTCAATATTTAGGGAGTGTTTTGACAAAACTTGAGAAGAAACAACATAGGAACAGGCCAACAATGAACTCTGGGCAGAGGGTGAGCTAAAGTGTTGCAAGAGTAACATTAACAAAATCCATTAGTAAGCAAAGTTTCACCTACCGTACTCTTAAAGACGATGTCCTCTGCATCCTGGTTCCTTAAGCAGTTCACTAGTGAGAGAGAACTGCTCATCTCACATTGAAATATACTTGCAATTTTCTGCAAGTTAGTAATAAAGACAAGAACTTAGCTATGAAGTGGTCTTTAAGGAATTTATAAGCAGAAAATTATTATACACAGTACTGTTAGTTTTATGTAAGGACTGATTTAGGTGAGCTTGATAGGTCTTTGACTATTTTATTTTACTAGAAATACTATAGTTTGATCATGAAATGAAATCATTCTGGTATATATTCTTTCTTGCTGTATTTCCATTCACTGTTCTACAACAAACCTTGCTGTAGAGATAATACAAGGTTATAACATAGATCAAATAAGGCAAAAAAAAAATCAGGAAATTTACATTATTACTACCTGCTGTTTCAGGAGGAGAAATGTAAAGGTTCTCATAGAGAGGAATTAAATTTTAAAGTCTTTGAGTTTTTGTTTTTTTTAAAATTAAGTTACTTCAAATAAAGGCCCATCCATAAAAAAACACAGCTGAAGAAAAACTGAATGCTTCTTCTGGATTCTAATTAAACTTTCCATAATAAATTTCATAGTTACTATGCAAGTTACAGTGTGCGTGAAAATGGACATATGTCTAACTTGGCACGTGTGTAACTGAAAATACCAAACTCGACCCACAGATACTATAGTCACATACCTGTACAATCTGTTTCCAACATCAAACGAGCATGGTAAGATTGAAAATAAATAGAATATTTCAATGAAAATTGACTTAGTGCTAATCTACATATTTATAGGTATGTTGTGAGAATGGATTTGATCAACTTTGCTGCATAATATGCAATCAGATTTTCCCCTTTTCTCTTTTAACCAAATTATCAGTTATCAGAAATATGCTATTTTACGTTATAAAGGCTTTAACATGCAAAAAAAAAAAAAAATTAAAAAATGAGCCTACCTTAAGATCTGTTGAAAGACGTAAATCTTTATTAGGGGGGATTAGAATTCCACTCTCTGATATTGCTTTATGAAAGAGACCCTTAGACAAAGGAGATAAAACCTGCCAAGAAGGGAAGAATTGAAAGTATTTATTCTACATTAAGGTCCTTATCCCATAACTTTATGCTTGACTAGACTGCTGGATTCAGTGGGGAATTACACATTTTTACGTGCTTACAGGGGAAGTGACCAGACTTAGCACACTGTGCCATTAATCTTACTTTGAAAAATCAGATTAAGCATGAAATGTTACACTAAATGAGTCTTTGCAGATTTTTTTTTAAGACTTTAGTATATCTACTGAATGCCTACATGTGCAAAAACAGAGCAAGATCCTGCAGATACACCAAAGAGTGTGACAGATCCTGGATCTCCACCAAAGGGTTCAATATTTTCTTGGGTCCACCGAAGAGCCGCTACTTGATCCAAAAACGCCCAGTTCCCACGAGCGTGTTCATCACCAGTACTGGAAGAAAAGCAGTATAAGCCAGCTTCTCAGGAAGAGTAATAGTTCTAATACCAGAATAAAATAAACCTCACCAACTTATATTTTGTGCAAAGTATCATATTTATCCAAAGAAAGATCTGTATAGCCTACTGACGCAAACCCCTTCAATAACCTGATCTAAGCCCCACTGACTTATTTGCTTCTACTGTTTGTTCACTCACACACAGATGGATTCCTGGCCTTTATATGATTTTTTGCTTTACACACCAATGGATGAAGTAAAGACAAGAACAAACATCCTTTCCAGAACCAAATAAGACCAACTATGATTTGATAGCAGGCTACAATCAAATGACAATGGAAATGGAATTTACAGACATTTCTTAATGTTCTTAAGTCCTGATGCCAGTGAACTATGTACATTTAAACCACAGTAACAGTGGGAAGCTGGTATAGAAGTTCAGCTGATTTAGAAAACAAAACTACCCATGCTTTAAACCTGAGAGGAAGTATTTGTATAAGTGAAACAGGTCATCTTACTTGAAGAATCCAGGGAGTCCCAGTCTGTACTGAATGATTACTACCACAATATTCTCATAGGCCGATAGTGCAGAACCATCATACCTAGAAGCACCACCAAATACAAAATTGCCTCCATGGATCCACACCATTACCTTAGAGAAAAAAGGGTGAGACATACTTTTATACATTGCTTGGTAGATTTCATTTGAAAAAGGAAGACAACATCAGGGAATCAGGAACTCCAAATCACCAAAGCTCAATGGGAGATGAATTTTAGGTTGATGGACTTTGAATTTTACATAAAAATATTATTTTTGTTAATGCAGCATCACATTTTCAAATGCAATTAAATGACTTAAGAACTATCATTAGGTGTAATCTTTGTACAACACAAGTTTGCACAATGGGTTTACGTACAGGTAACTTGTCCTTCTTGCTTGAACCAGCAGGGCTGTAAACATTTAGATACAAACAGTCCTCAGAAGTTCGGAATGGAAGGTGTTTTTCTTTAAAGTTTTTTTCAGCTATTTTCAACATGGACAGATCCTGAGGACATCTTCACAAAAGAAAGGAAGTATGACGATTAGTAATAAAACTGCAATAGCACTAATGTAACAATGCTAGAGAAAACATACTTTCGTTTGCTCCACAGACTGAATTCCCACAGGGTGCTTGAACTTTGTGTTACTCATATACAGTTAGAGGTGCAACCTGTAAAAGCACCGCTCTGTACTGGTACTTAAAAAGTGGAATCATTTCAGCACGGTATAAAGAGAAATTTCCCAGGAATTCTTTGTGGTTCCTAGTCCCACAATTCTAATGAAATATTTCAGTACTGGCAGCATATTCACTACCAGTCAATACAAGCTCCTTGCCAAAAATCAGACCTCTGTACCCTACTGAACACAACAACACTGACAAACAAGAGCAGGTCCTGTATATAAATGATCTGAACAGCTCTCACAGTGGTGGGTAAGAAGTTGCATCTCTCAGATCATTCCAGGGTTCAGGTGGTTCAGGTGGGGAAAACCTTAAGGATCCAACAGGTGCTTTTGCAAAAGGAATCCCGAGGAAAACGTTTACAAGTCTGTCTGTCCCCTTCACATTTGTTTGTCTCCCTTTAAGCCGTCCAAGTGTGATAGTCACTTCTGGCTCAGCACCACTCTGTCCTAAGTAACACATAAGGTTTTAAAAAAAAAAAAAAAAATAAAAAAAATTTTGCATCTTTGTAATTATCGGACAGACTTTTCAATGAAGCATTTTTTACTGTTTAATTTAGAAGATTTCAGCTTGCTCCTTTCAATTTTGTTCAGTTTTCATTTTGCTTTTGTGCAATGACAGACACCCCCGCCAAACACTCCCACAGCTCATTGGTGCTGCCAGTGGCAACTGGAGCAAGGTAAGACATAGCTTACTCACTGCGCAAGAGCATAAAGCTTAAACACAAATTTCAGAGCAAATAGCAACTGTCAGTCACTAACATTTTCTAAATTTATCATGCAACGAGATCTTAAAACCATTTTCTTTAGATAATTAGGAAATGTTTTTGCTTTCTACCTTTTAAGAAAAACAGAAAGTTTTGTTTTCATAAAATTGTCTCAGAAACAGTTTCATCTCGCAACACCAGTAATTTTTACATCAAGCTTATTAGGATACTTTTGCAGATTGCTAACAAAACTATTAGAGAAGTACTGCCTTTGAAAATCACTGCACTGCAACTTGTCAGTGCAGTTGCTTCCCCAACAGCAATAACAGATTTTTGCATCTCACCTTCTGCTCCGCAAGTGATGAAAGCTATACTACAAAACAAGGTACAAAGCAAAGCAATTTGTCTTTGAGGAACCATTTTTCATCCCCGTTCGGACTCTAGACTATTTTCTGGTTTGATGCGGAAGAGGATGGTACAAAGGTCCCTGCTGAGGGCACTCTAAGTAGGGAGTGCAGCTAAATTCCCTTTTGAACATGCACTGCATTAAGCGCTTTCAGAGCCGTACTTGATACAGAGTGTAAATACAATCCCTTAGTGTAATGCACCTAATTATTACCTGATCCTGAGAATGGACGATCTGAAAATGAGCCAACACCATCTGTGAACAACAAAAGGTCTAATCATAGTTAATCTGCTGTTAATCCTACAAGCAGAGAAAACAGTGATGCTTTGAAGAGGTTCCAGAGCTGTCAGCACTTAAATTCTTGTAAAAAATCCTTCCAAAACAACAAAAACCTAACCAAAAAACAGGACTGCAGATTAAAAATAACTAGGAAGTAACAATTTAAGAAAGAAAAAAAAATAGTTAATTCTTGCAGAAGTTTTAATGAGGGCTAGGACGTCTGTAATATAACTGATGATATATGTGCAGGGACTGGCCTCCAGCCTCCAAATTAGTTCTTTATCCCTTCTTGAATAAAAATAGACCTCCTGCATTTTTCAAAATTAAAGGGTCAGATTATAGCATCTTCTTTATGAGCAGCCTCAGTGAAAGTCAGAAAGCAAGGTCTGTTTACTGACACTTCCCTCAAAAAAGTGGGCAAGGGCCATGACCTCACCTTCTCTATAAAATAGCTTCCTACAGTGAAAATCCAACTGGCAATCCAACAGCCTGTTACATATTTATAAACATTAATAAGGTCACCCCTCAGTCTCCTCCAAGCTAAAGAGACCCAGCTCCCTCAGCCTTTCCTCATAAGGGAGATGTTCCACTCCCTTCATCACCTTTGTGGCTCTGTGCTGGACTCTCTCAAGCAGTTCCCTGTCCTTCTTGAATTGAGGGGCCCAGAACTGGACACAATATTCCAGATGCGGCCTCACCAAGGCAGAATAGAGGGGAAGGAGAACCTCTCTTGACCTACTAACCACCCCCTTTCTAATACACCCCAGGATGCCATTGGCCTTCTTGGCCACAAGGGCACATTGCTGGCTCACGATCATCCTGCTGTCCACCAGGACCCCCAGGTCCCTTTCCCCTATGCTGCTCTTCAACAGGTCAGTCCCCAACTTATACTGGCACATGGGGTTGTTCTGACCCAGATGCATGACTCTACACTTGCCCTTGTTAATTAAATTTCTCCCCGCCCAACTCTCCAGCCTGTCCAGGTCTCTCTGAATGGCAGCACAGATTTCTGGTGTGTCAGCCACGCCTCCCAGTTTGGTGTCATCAGCAAACTTGCTGACAGAGCACTCTGTTCCCTCATCCAAATCACGGATGAATACAGTGAATAGTACTGGTCCCAGTACTGACCCCTGAGGGACTCCACTAGATACAGACCTCCAACTAGACTCTGTCCCATTGACCACAGCTCTCTGGCTTCCTTCCTTCAGCCAGTTCACAATCCACCTCACTACCCGATCATCCAGACCACACTTCCTCAGTTTGGCTGCGAGGATGCTGTGGGAGACTGTGTCAAATGCTTTACTGAAATCAAGATAGACCACATCCACTGCTTTGCCATCATCTATCCACCGGGTTATGTCCTCATAAAAGGCTATCAGGTTGGCCAAGCATGACTTCCCCTTTGTGAAGCCATGCTGACTGCCCCTAATGACCCTCTTATCCTTGGTATGCCTAGAGACAGCACCAAGGATAAGTTGTTCCATCACCTTTCCAGGGATGGAGGTGAGGCTGACCGGTCTATAGTTACCTGGATCTTTCTTCTTGCCCTTTTTGAAGACCGGAGTGACATTTGTTTTCCTCCAGTCCTCAGGCACCTCTCCCATTCCCCATGACTTAACAAAGATGATGGAGAGTGGCCTAGCAATGACATCCGCCAGCTCCCTCAGCACCCGCGCGTGCATCCCATCAGGACCCCCACAATGGGGGTGTGGAGCCACAATATGCCATCATTACACGCTATCGTTCCCGTTTCTTTAAGTTTGCAGGGTTTTTTTAGATATAGTTTGGCTTTTCCAATTAATTAAGGAGGAAGGAAATCATTTCAATCGATAACGTTTTGCATTTAACACGCAATCTAATCCACCCCCCCCTGACAGCACCAAGTTCACCGCAGAGTGAACACAGACACCACAGCGCCGCTGCCTCCAGCGAACCCGTTCGTTCTTCACCCTCGGACTCAAAGCCGTGCCCGCCCCGCCCCGCCGAACGCCCTCCCCACCGCTGCCCCCGGCTGCTGCCCCGCCCCAGCTCCCCCCAGCTCCCCCCAGGCCCGTTCCGCGCCTCGCCCACAAGGGGGCACTGCGGCCACGGCGGCCAGGGGACCGCACCGCCCAGAGCCCGCCTCCGCGCCCGGTGCGGCGGCCAACGGCGTCCGGCTCCTTCCGGCCCGGCGGCGGCGGCGCTCTGCTCCCGGCGGCGGCGGCCATGGTGGGCCCGGGCCCGGGCGGCGGGGCGGCGCTGGAGAACGCCAACCCTCTCATCTACCGCCGCTCGGGGGAGCGGCCGGTGACGGCGCGGGAGGAGGACGATGAGCTGCCCGACTCCATCGACGACCGGGAGATCTTCGATATCCTGCCGGGAGGGGAGCGGGCGGGCAGGGGCGGCGGTGCGGGGCCGGGCCGGGCGGTGCGGGGCCGGGCCGTGCAGCTCCGCTTTCCTTAACCCCGCACATCTCATTCGCTCCATTAACGACCCCGAGCACCCCCTGACCCTGGAGGAGCTGAACGTCGTCGAGCAAGTGCGAGTGAAAGTGAGCTCCCGCCGGGATGCGCCGTCCTCCCGGGGCCGCTGCGTCTGACTCGCTTAATTGGCTTTTTCGAACATAAAAATAGGTTTATTATGGCAGTCTCCTGCCGCTAACCGTAGCACTTTAAAATATCAGTGAAGAGAACGATAAGAGACAGCGTACAGCATCAGGTTTTGTCTCAGGCAGCGTGCCCCAGCCAGCCTGGGGTGGAGCCGGGGGTTGGTACATGGGGGTGTTTGGTTTTCCACAGGTGAATGACGCCGAAAGCACGGTGGCAGTGGAGTTCACCCCCACCATTCCCCACTGCAGCATGGCCACCCTCATCGGCCTCTCCATAAAAGTAAAACTGATCAGATCTTTGCCCGAGAGATTCAAGGTGAGTGATCAGATTGCCCTGGGAAGCGTGACAGGGGGGTTGTGTTCGGAAAGAAAAAAAGAAAGCAACAAAAACCCCCACCAAACCCCTAACTAATTTACAGTGGAAAATAACTAGGGCTTTTTCCATAGATCAGGGAAATCAGAGGGCAGCAGACTAAAATATCGATGCAGAACTACAGTTCAGTTTTATGCTGCTGTATACAGTAACTGGTATTGGCAAGAATGTCCTTTATTTTCCCTCTCTTTGTTATTGTCTTGTTTTTATTATTAAGGAGTTTGAATTTGAGCGTCCAGTGTTTTACTGACTTGTCCCCTTTTTCTTTTGTGATGCTTTTGAAGCTGGACGTTCATATAACACCAGGAACACATGCCTCTGAGCATGCAGGTAAGGTTTTTAGTGCTCTGTTGTGTAGTCTTTGTTTTGTTTTAATTTGGAAAATTAGGAGACTCCCACACCTGCAAAGCAGCTGGTCAGTATCTGGGACTTCACATGCGTCAGTTTCTGGGGGGTGTTACAGAACAGGAACATGTAACAATGGCACTTGGAAATGTTCTGTTCTGTCCTTTAAACATCTCCTTGGGCAATCTGTTCTCTCAGCTGATTGATTTGCCTGGGTTACGAGGACTCAGAAAATAGGGAGAGGCTGGAGGAAAACTTCTTGTGTTATACCTACAAATGTGTAGCTCCGCGCTGCTGAATCATAAACAGCTCACTGGTTTAACTTGTGGGAACATGGTAGCCTTGACTTTAGCCTGCAACTCTACAGTGTGCTTAACATCTAGGGAATTACTAGTCTACCTGAAGACCATAACAACAGTGTGATTATGTGTCTCCATGTAAAATGCTTTACCAAAGACATTGTATGCCAATGTTTTGACCAGTTTCTTGTGTTTTTTTTTTCCCTGCACAGTTAATAAACAGCTTGCTGATAAAGAACGTGTAGCAGCTGCTTTGGAGAACTCTCACCTGCTGGAAGTGGTGAATCAGTGTTTGTCTGCTCGGTCATAATTGCCCGATGAGGAAATTGTTGGTGTTCTGCTGTGTTAAACTGATTTTGTATATAAGTGGTGGTGCTAGTGTTATGCTATACATATATCTATGAGCAAAAGAAAATCACTTGGATTTTCTTAAATAAATGTTTCATTACTCCTACAAAAAGTAGTATGTGGGAAATGAGCTTACAGGCTCATAATGAATAATTTATTAATAACAATCTAATGAAAACTGACTTAAATTTTATTAGTCATTGCTTAGGTAGGATTTTTCTTTAAAAAGAAAGTTGGTTTCTCAATATCCAAAATGAGTTACAAACTGTATTTTACAAGTGGATTTTGGACCCTGGACTTTACAAGTACACCAAGCTAAATGGCAGTTAAAGTCTTTACATTCATACAACTATTTTGGACTTTTAGCTTCAGACATCAAAAATTGTATAAGTTCACATGTGCAAAGTTGTAACACACTGTAGCAATAAATGTAAACACTTCTAAATCATCTGCCTGGTTTTTAGTATATTAATTTGGATTAGCCAAATTTGGAGGGCTCTTTAGACCTGTGTAAAACATGATTTATTTTTAATTACTCATTCGTTGCGGTAGGAAATAAAGTATCTTTGAGGTAGGAGGGTTTTTTCCATGCATCTGACGCAATATGGGAGGGAGTAATTCATAGTTTCCAGTACGAACAGTCCAGTTACCCTCTGCTGAAAGACTTTCCTGGCAGAGTTTGACAGCTGAGTGACAAGTTTTGCTTTAAACACGTTGAGATTTAACAGTAATACCTAGCCTATGCTTCTGGTCTGGGAAACGTGGCATTTACTGAACTGTTGTGTTTGTCAAAAATTAACAATAGGAAAACTCACTAAGATAGAATTCCAGAATTAATTTGAACTTATTTGAAAAGATGTTTCTAATTGTGACACATGGAAAAATAACAACCTGGTAAAGAAATCCTGTCAGATATTTTGGTGCCTGCACACAGGCAGCGTTACCTTCATTGTCACCAGTTATCTAGAGAGTAACTAAGACACTTTTTAAAAAGTAGATTGTGGTCACCTGTTTGATGGTAATGCTTTACATTTCAGTAGTACTTTCTCTTGGAAGGTCTCGGGTACTATTTTTAAAATGGTGAAGCTTCTGAACACTATGTAAACCACAGCCTAGCAGTCCAGTCTACTCTGTGTTGAGCAGCTGAGGAAACTGAGGCAGTGCTGATCCAAGTGTGACATCTAAAGTGACATAGCAAAATAGGACAGAAACAAATCCATATCTTCCTGTTTCAGACACGAGTTACCCAGTTTGTACAGGGCTACTACAGAAAGCCAACTCTATGGCAGCCTTAATCTGCCTGTTTGGCTTAGCATCCTTTGAATGATCAGCACTTGCTTGGATGTATGAATGAAATTGTAAATAAAGACAATATTTATGTAGCATTAATATTGGGAAAGGTGCAGAATGACCCAGCTGTTAATACTATCTTTCCTCGCTGGCTCTCTTGCTGAATCACTGAACTGATTAGTTCTGACACTGCCAACATTTGCACCACAAATGAAACTTCAGCCACAGCAATGCATGCAGGCAGCTTGTCGGCAACACGCTTGGTTGGTTTGATTTTGTTTTCTGTGTAGTTTTTTTTTTTTTTTAATAAGAAAATGAATTTTGCTTTCCCAGATTTTGGGGAAGAAAGGAATGCAAATATGTGCCAAGGGGAAAACAGAAGGATGACTAAGCTGCTGACAGATTGCTTCAACCTGCACTCCCAATACAGAAGGAATCACTAAATTATGCTTTGTTGAATCTCTCTGCTTAGCTTTCACCACTACGTAATAGTGTTAAATAATTTATTGGCATGTTGGCACTTTACCTCATGAAGCACATTGGACACAGTAATCCTGGGGGTGCACTTTGCACCTTTTCAGAGGAGCAACAGTATGTGGTTAGCTTGTTTAAATTTATAGTACGCAGTTGGGGGATGACTTTTCAGTAAAGGGACTCTTGTGGGATATCAAAGAAAAAGGTCTGACTTCTGCTACTCAGGGATGGAGAATTCTATTACTTTAGATCAGGAATGTTTCTTTAAGTGGTGTGGATATTATATCTATGAGATGACAGAAACAACAGTAAGGACAAACCACAGTTACTTACAGACTCAGCTTGGGTACTTGCTGAACGATAATGTACTGCCGGATCTAGCTCAAATCTTCCCTTCCCTGGTTTTAATGATCATTAGCTGGCTCCTAGGTGTATGGAGATGAAGTGGGAGAAGAAAACATTAATTTTTTACAAGTACTTCTTTTCAGACTTTTATTTTTCAAAAAAGCTACCCCTAAATTTAGCCTGTGGAATGCTTTGTAATAGGACACATTCCATCAGAAACTATGACCCCTTAGAGCAGCTGTGTGTTGAATACAAACAGCCTCCTTCAAGTCCAGGAAAAATGCCAGAAGCAGACATCTGTTTCACGTTCCTAGGCTCTGGGCAGAGCCTTCCAGGGGTGGCTGAATGGCATTCACTACTCTCAATCTGCAAATGCTGCAACAGGAGCTCCCCAGGGCAACTGGCTGTGTTGTGCACTAGAGTAACCTGCCATGTGTTTGAGCCCGCAGAACAACACACTTCCAGCATCCTGGGTTCCACCACACTGCGCATACTTGGGCTTGCCCACACAGTGCTGCTCCCCAGGAGGAAACAGACTTCTTCCCAGCTGTTCCCATACTGTCATTGCTGCCTAGTAGCAGTGATCTGAAACTTTTAAAGACTGTTCATCCCCAATTTCATGAGTGGCAGGGAAGCAGCTCAGCAGCTTTGTATCCAAAGATGCAACTGAACTGTCCATGGAAGAACTGCACACTTCAATGGCAATATTTATTGTGCTCCTTGGGCAGAACGATGTGTACCACACACTGGGAACTGTTAGTTAAAAAAAGTTATTTCAGTCCTCTGGCCATTGATGTGTTTACGTCAATAAAGTGCTTTGATAAAGATCTCCCTCTGGAGCTTTGATTAATAAACTACATGTTTTACAATGTTGGAGGTTTTTAATAGCTGTTAAAAAATTTTTCCTTTCGCCTGTCAAGCAGACAACTGTGCCATTTTCCCTTCCTTTACAAAATGTGCTCTTTGGCATAAAGACAGACTGAACAAGTGGCAGAGTCAGCTTTTTTCCCCTAAACAAAAGAAAAGTTTATAGCAAAATATTTCAAATGTTACTATGGAAAGGTAAGTGACAGCAAAGATAATAAAATCAAGGGAAGCTGAGAGTATTACTTGTGTGTTTACATCTGCTGGGATGTGTCTCAACCATTTGCCAGCAACATTTAATAGAAAACACATAAAACTTTTTTCATTCCACAAAATGCTAAAAATACACATTTCTGACCAAAACATACAAATAGCAGAGTGTCTTCATTTTGTTGAAAACACTTCAGTAGTTGCAAAAGACGTGCTGTCACATTCTGTAACCTTCTTGGGTGTTTCTTATTATCAATTATCTTATTATCTTCTTATTATCTTCTTATTATATCTTATTATATATTATATTGTATCTTATTATAATCTTATTATCAATCTTATTATCATTCCTTCTTTCATGTCCTACCTGTAAAGAACTTTTGCATCCTGCAGCAGGTTATCTTTATTCCTTAACTTCCCTTTGTGGATCAAAGGAGCAGCCCTGTCTGCAGTGATAAAAACATCCTGGTCATTTGGATGGTTGGAAACCTTGCTCTCCCAGCTTCATTCCACGCACTCATCAGGGTCACTGAAAAACTTGCCAGTTGTCTCACCAATTTTGTTTCTTTTCAGCATCTTCTTGCAGCACACACAAGCTTCAGATGCCAAAGCTGTCCTCTTTGGTACAGAAGTTAAAAGTGTCTGGTTTCTGCCATTAGCTCAGTTCCCAACAAGGGCTGGAGGGACAGAACACAGCAGAAGTTAATTTCCAGCAAGTCTGTAGAACAAATACAACATGGGAATGGGGAGCAGCTTCTGCCTGGGAGCTTTGGGAAGGCACAGGAAGAGAAAGGCATGGAAATGGCAGAGGCATACAACAGCTCGCTGTGCTGCCACTAGCTGGGAGTTGCCTCCAGACTCGGTCTGTGGCAACATGGAGAACAAGTTAGCTTCTACATGTGCTGGAGTCTTTGTCCTCCAAATTGCAGGGGAAATAAATGAGCTCTCAGTACTGTATACTAGATGCCTTCAACCCCTCTGGTTTCCATGTTCCCAACAAGCTGCCAGCAGCGTGGCACCTCTCTGCCCTCTCTTGCTGGGCTGTTACGCAGTCCATCCCATTACTGCCTCTGTGCTGCTGCAGGTAACAAAAAAGCCTTTGCTGTCCCACTGCAGCTAAGTCACAAGCAGCAGGAGGAGACAGGAGGATCAGGAGGACAAGTATCTATGTAAAACTAATGCTTTAAATCGACAAAGAGAGATGCACACCTTGCCAGATCGTAAGTGCAGTGGCCAGAGTGTGGGCAGCAGCTGTGCCCACACTGATCCGAGCAGGGAGACCCAAGCAACTGGCAAGTCATCACTGCCAAGCTCTCTGCTGGATATGATGCTCCCCATTATTTTGATATAACTTTGAGATGATTGTTTATCATAGCACTTTTTTTCCTAATCTACTCAAATTAGTTTCATCTGGGTTCCCATCAGATGCGTCACACATGGCTTTGACCAAAATAACCTCAGTCAGGAGCTTGCTTAACCCCAGGATGCCTGGCAGCTTGATTTCTCTACCCCTTTGCTAATGGAAGAGCTGGCACATGCTCTCTCTAAGGATTATGAAGATATCTAAGCAGCAATACTTTTTATTTCCCCTGCAAAGTGACAAATAAATCATCCACGTAGTCTGAAATGCTTGCAGAGAAAAACAATAAATGCAAATAGATTCCAATTTTTTCCTAACAGTTTTAATAGAAAAAAACTTGTTTGATTACTGAAAAACAGGAAATAGTTTCATTAACGCTGCAGTAAACTTTTTTTAAAACACAATCACTTTTGAGGTAGACAGAAAATAATGATTAGGAATGAGTCACATAAATGGCTTCTCTTCAAATTGGTACTGACTTATTTTCACCACAAAGCATTTTAGACATTGTTTTTTGAAACGTAAGTCAATAATGTAAATAGCCTGTCAAATTCTACCTTATTAATTATTCTTACTAATGCCAAAATTGACTAGGAGCTTGAAACAGGAGCTGTTATTTAAATAATTTCTTCCCCTTCCCCTTCAAACTCACCACTCTGGATCTGATCCTACAAATTTAGAGCTTTTATTGAAGTGATACTCTGGATTGTATTTTTAGCATGGAAGTGATGAAGTCTTGTCACATGTATTTTCCTTGGTAAGAATATTGGGCCATTCCTAGTAAAACAATTAAGAGTTAATGTATTTTTTCAAACAAAAAGTAAACATTTTATGAGCTTTAACCTCAATCATAACTGCCTTACTTTAAATGCATATATGATTTGCATGTACACATTTCAGTTCATCTGTACCCTGAGCATTTAACTCCACAGGAGATGTACTTATGCAGTTACCAAGTCATATTAATTAATAGCTTTCTGCATTTTATGGCTGAATAAATAAACACTGTAGATTAGATGCAAATTGTATACGCATCAGTTAATAGATCACACTAAATTAGGACTTGCAACATGTTTTACTAGTCCTTAAAACTGCAGGAACTTTGCTATGAATGTTATGAAGATGGTGTACCTTCCTCTGACATTTGATTGTGATTCAGTCTTCATCCTCTTAAAAGTTGCTTGAGTCTTTCACTGACTACAAACAACATGTGTCTTTTTTTTGGCTTGCATGCCTAAATGGGTGATTCCTGCTTCGCCATGAAGAATGACAAGATGAAAGAGGCAACGTGATACGAAACGTGCCTTGGTCCAGCTGGGAAGAATGGAAGCCATCCCACAGAACAGGCTCTGGAATACACAAATAAAACAACATGCCAAAGAGAGGAAATACATACATGAAAGCTGCCAAGACTGTGATGTAATGTCTCTGATTAGCTACGTTCAGGTCTGTACCAGAAAAAATACTTGCCACAGAAACTGCAATGCACAGAGCATGTGCTCTCACAAACACAGACAACTTGAGAAGGACTGCTGTGCTCCACGACAGATTTTTTCCGTGGTGCCTACAGGTCTCCTGCCACTGCCACACACAGTCTGTTCCAGCCCTGCAGGCTGCCCTGCTGCTCCCAGACTGGGAAACAAAATTTCAAAGCTCTGCAAGTTAAATACATTTTTGCACATACAGACAAATTGTCAAATTAGCGAGATGCAGAGAAGGGAATATAGGAGAAATGGGAAACAGGATAGCTGAAATCATGAGCCAAGATGGTGAATCCTGGTGTGGCTCAGGGGTTGATAATGGCATCCTGGCAGATGGTGCTATGCTTTCACATGGGTCAGCGGCTGTCCCAAGACCTGGCCAGCACAAATCCAGATGAGAAACAAGGGAAGATGTCTTCATCCAGCATTTCAGAGCTCCTGCTGCCTCTCGAGGCTGGAAAGAGTCTCCTCAAAGCCCAGAAACTGGCCTGGCACCTCCATCATCCTCTGTTTGCTGGGTTCATCGCTCTTATCTGGGGCACCAAGGCATCAATGCCCATGCTGTACCTGCAAGGTCACACCAGTTTTTTGACTTGCACTTAACTGAGTCCCTTCACACACATAAAATCAGTGTTCATCATTCATAACAGCTCTGCCCCTACACATAGCAATGGACTGTACATACAACAGGGTGTCTTTTCCACTCATAAAGCCTCTTTTTAAAAGCTGACACAGTTTCAGCTGAACTGAGATACAATTTATTTCAGCTGACTTGGTAGTTATCGAAGCATTCCATTCTAATTAGGATGATGGTTAATGAAATGTGCCATAAAATCGTTTGTGGGTTCTAGTCTTTGTAAAAAACCCTTTCAAATATGTAATAGATACAGAGAAATAAATAGGAACAGCATACAATACATTATTTTCTTTCACAGCTAATCAAGGGAAGCCTATATATCTATATGACTTGATGGTGACAGGATGACAGACTCATTTGTCCAATGAACTGTTTTCTTCTTATAAGGCAAAAAAAGCACTGCATCTGTATGAGATCATCTAGAAAAGTCCTCCTTCCTGAAAAATACTATATTCTTTTTTGTTGCCTAGCTACATGCTGCTGTTACCTTAGAAGGCTGTAGATTCATCTGAATGATTCTGGTGATGCTGATGTGCTTGAGCAGAAGAGTAATGCAAATATATAACCCTTTCTTTGGTAAAGATTATGAAAGAAAGGGGTGAGTGTGAAAAGAAAGAGCCTTTGCAGAAAAGCAATTTACTGTATTAATCTTATTCTTTTTGACATTAATTGTTGAATAAAGACCATTTCCCCCCACAGCCCTGGGTGCATGAGCAGGCAGTGAAATCACAGACTTGATGCTTTTGACGTGAGAGTCTGATGCCAAGGAAGCGTTTGCATGGTTCATGTTAATTACTGCTGATTCTGATCTCATTTCCAAAACTGTAAACAGGGAAAAATGCCATGAAATGCAACCAATTTGCTGAATTTCGTTACCACCAGAGAACAGAATGATTGCTGTGTTCTTCTTTGAATATAAGTAGCTTTGATGATTTGGAAAATTAAGAAAGTCCACTTAAAATGCCTAAGGCCCAAAGACTTACACTGTAACGTGCCTGTCAAAGAAACCTATGACAGGGAACTCTGGCCTCAAGCATGAGACATGCAGAGATTGAGAGCTGAGCAGTAATTTCCTGGCACTTCCCCAACGTGATCAGCAGCTCAGCATGCCACTGTCTCCCTGAAGATTTCAGAACACCGGTATTCACTCAATGTGGGGAAGTTGCTTGTGGGAGGAATAAGATGAATGGGGAAATAAAATTATTTCTTACCTGCTTCACTATAGCTGGTTTGGGTGTAGAATGTCCCTACTATGTGTCAAGATTTTGCAGTTTTATCTTTAGGATTGAGAGACTTTTAGCACTGGATTTTTGATTCAGCTTTTTCTAGTTAGGGCTGGCTTTGAAATTAAGATCTGCATTTGCTTTCATAAAATAATATTTTTCAAGTCTACTGTGTATAAGCCTCTTTATATAAGGTACACACTTCATACCATTCTATTAGCTCAGTCTATGCTTGTGCTTGCTTTCTGTATTTTATCATGAGCCTAGATCCTGATCAGTTTATTTTTTTTGGAGATAAAGTGGTAGATAATGAAGTATATTATTATTATTATTACATTCTTTCTCAAGAATAAAATCGGAAAGAATTTTGAAAATTTAAAGTGAAAATAAGAAAGTTTATTTAATTCCAGTGTAATTCTACAGTAAGAATTTTGTAGGTCTTCATCAGAATATCTTGTATAGCACCAGAGGCAAAGGAGGAAATGAGACATTTAAAAGAAGCAGAGATGCCAATTACTGCTATGATGCAAATGTGGAATTTGCCAAACTCAGCACATTCCAGCTGGACAAATTCTGAGTTTCTCCTGGAACAAACGATAACATCTCTCACATCTGAACTCCTATACATTTTACATGAACGATTCCATGACATCACTCACCACAGGAAAAGACACCATAAATTCTTCACTGGGTTATAAAGAAGTATAAAGCTTTTCTAATTCAAATTCCTAAGTCTCCCCTGTGAATGTGAGTTTTTGTCTCTGCTTCAAGCTTTCATTTGTTGAAATGAAAGGGAAATGGAGTTTTCCCCTCAAGGGAAACAAGACAAGAATTCATCACCTAAAGCAAAAGGGCAGCTATGTTTTAGTTCTGGTCACCACCACTCCCCACCAGGAGCCTCACATAAGGTGCAGAGATTCTAAGCATTATAAATGCATATTTGGGCATGAAACTGAAGTTCTCTGTCTAAGAAAAGATAGATTAAAATATCTTTGTCCTTTTTTTCTTATCTAGTACACAGAAGAGGGCAGCACAGTTAAAGTTTCACTTTATATTGCCACAAACATTATCAGTTGTGTTTCTGTCTGACGTCCTTCCCTCAGTGATGGATCTATGCAACTCTGCAACTGGAAATGTGTTGGTCATTTCCTCAGAGGACCGCAGGTCTGCTCCTACTTATGGGTTTTCACTGCAAGGAGACTTTTCCTTTTTCACCTGTCATATTCATGGAAACATCTATAATACGATGACTTTATCCAGATTTTCAGACCCCACATCCCCAGATCTTCTTTCCTTTCATATCTCTGTAATGTGTTGAAACGTAAGCAATGCCTTGTCACTGGTGCAATCTGCCGTGCTCTCAGCACCCTCACAGTAATCTATTGCTACAGACATTTTCCCTTGCAACTACACTTTCGTTCTGCAAGTTTCTGTGCTTTTTTCTGCAGCACTATGTGGAAGATGCCTGCTAACAGGCAATTTCTGAAGAAGTTGTCCTGCAGGCACATGGAAGAAATGGACTCTGCAGGTTACCAAGGGCAGCTTTAGGCTGTTTTCTACCCAATTTCCTGCCTATTAAATCCTTCATTCCTCAATAAAAGAGAATTACAGTAGGTCCATGAAAATGTTTCTCAGTGCTCAGTTGACCCCATAAACAGATGCTAGGAATTCTCAGGATTAACAAAGCAAGCAGAAAGCTTCACTGTCCATTGTGGAAGTCCATAGGCACACACAGTTTGAATAATCTCTGTTTCTAATCCCCATGCTTCTTGTCCCCTAACTTCTGAAAAGGTGTATTGGAAAAGATACAGAGAAGGGCAAGTAGGGATCATGTTTAAAAAAGGAGTGACTGAATTCTCTAGGTTCCTCAGCTGAGAGAGGTAATAATTGAAGAAAGCTATAAAATCATTATGTGTATTAAGAAGACATGAGGGAAATCTTATTTTCTGCTTCAGAATACAGTTAATGAAGGTGTTGCAGGATATCAAAAATATACATGGGTTAAAAAGCAATTAGAAAAATATGCAGAAAAAGACACATCAAGGGCCTCTGAACAAAAGGAACACTTTTAGCCTGGCAGTTGTATGGTTATCATGTTCTTATTGTCCATTCTTCTTCAGATATTTGCTACTGACAGCTGCTGGAAACTGGCTGTAAGTTGAATCTGACCCAGCACAGCTCCTTTAATTTGTTATTGTAAATAGATTCATTCCTCTTGCCAAGAGATACTGCTGGTAAACAATAAATCTTATATTTGCAATTTACTTCCTTACCACTATGTACTTCTTAGTAAGACAGAGAGACAGCCACTTACTTTGCCCACTCCTTACGCCAAGTGTCTGTTGCAATCTGTAAATTCAGAAATCTCTTCATGGTATCAGACTTCTAGGCATTCCTTGTAATGGGCCTCTGAAATCCACACTAAGGAGTATATATCCCACAGGAATTGTAACAGGATATTTAGCATTCCTTTCATGGACTCATGATATATGTCATGCACATTGACCATGACAGGTTTAATACTGAAGAAGAGGAATTAGGAGTGATAGAAGAAAATAATTATGGAAATATCTTAGGTCATGTTCTGATTTTACTCCAAACCTGAAATGCAATAGGAGCAAACAGCTGATCGCATACAGTACGTGCTAATGAGTCTGTTCCGCCGTGACTGAGGTAACCGAGGGAGTATCCAAACTCTGACTCTTGTAGCAGGGTATAGCACAAATGGTTACCATGTTGGTAAGAAGTAAACCTGAATCTGAAAATCTAAAAACCAGTGCAAGTCTGAAGTTAGAGGGAGACAGAATGCTTTTCCCAAGCATGTTCTACCAGGATAGTTTACTAATAGCGTAGTGCACTCTGTGAAAAAGAAGTGGGGGAACTGAACAGGCAAAAATGAAATTAGATATGCCGCTTGTGCAACTTCTTTTTTACAGAGCAATGATTCACCTGGTTCAGTTGGTCATGAGGTTATCCAGGAGGAGAAATTTTTGAGCTTACTCAAAGCAGTGAGAAATCCAGAGCAACAGAAAGATGAACCACGTTTCCAGTTATTCTTATCCCAAGTTATTTTTTGCACTCTTTTGCAAGAGTTTCAGAATGTTAGAGGCCTTTCCTTTATATTACAAGCAATAGACTTAAAATTTACCTATTTTATCATTTTCTACCTGAAAATGCAAACAGTACTACATTCTTTTGCAGTGCATATCAGTGAACTTTAGAATTTCTGGTCTGGAGCTGAGAGGAAGCACAGGAGCTGTGAGAAGAACCAACTTCTGATTAATTTTGTAGATATAATAATGGATTTAGTTGGGTTTCTGCTTGCCTTTCCCCCTTGGCACTCTATGTGAGCTTTCTAAGCTCTGTCGATTTCTATTGACTCCAAAGCTCATATTTCTCACGTTATTGTTGCAGCCCCAATTCATGGCTACCACTACTCAATCAAAAATATTACCTGTCGTTAAATGCAAGAGTAATTATGAGAAAAAGCATGGCTCCTTGGCCAAAGGGGTGATCTGCTCTCCCTTGGGAATGTCCAAATGCAGGTTCAGCATGGATGCAACATTTGTCAGGCTTCCTGACAAAGGGGTTAGTGCTAGGGCTGAAAGCTCCACCATTGCTATAGTTACTCGTTCAGTTCAAACTGTAGCCTACTTTTAAATCCCTATATATTAACTGCAAGGTAATGCAATATACCATATGCTACACATGAAAAGGTCTAATGCATATTTGCATACAACCCACAAACTGAACCAGTTAGCCCATATCTGTTCAGCACACACTAATCAGTGATTTTAATGGTGATGGTGAGGAAAACTTGACACCACATTTGCACTATATCCTACTTTTTGTAGGATAAGGAAAAGAAGTGGGTTTTTTTTACATTTCCCTTTACCTCTCTCTCTCTTGCTTGGGTTAAAAAAACCCAACACATTTCCTGCTGCTGCCTCTGTCTCTTCTTCCACTGGCCTGAGTCTGTCTGTTCTGTAATTAAAATACTAATAAATGCTGCTATCTCTTTTTTAGTCCAGATATTTGGGAGGCAGCAGACTCATGCTTCTGCAGGAATAATGCTTCATATAAATTGGCAAGAACAGACCTTCGTGGGTATCTCTGCACAGAAATAACTTCACCCACATAATGGCCGATCAATTAGACTTGAAGCAGTGCAGATGAGTTGAAAAGTAAGGAGAGGAGAAACCTGGGAATTCCAGCATAGAGCTGCGCTGAGAAAAAACACTTTCTCCCAAACTTCACTGCTGCTAATTCAGTGTTTGGGCTGTTCAAAATATTTCTATTATTCCTAATCAAATGTGAAACAATTCCAATGTAAGACACCAGCAAAAGCAAAAACTGGAATTCAGTGATCATAATAATTTCATGTAAAAACCATAAATGCTATTTATAATATGGCATTTGAACTTGAACAAACACTGATGAAGTAGAATCACATATAGTTAATTCAAACCCCCAAATTCTGTTTTTTTAATCTGAAAATTCAAGGAGGAGGAGGTTAGGTGTGAGGTTATACATGCTTAGTTATCACTGCACCCCCTGCAAAGTCTGTGCTTGCCATTTAGACCATGAAATCCACCTAATATAGCATAAAGAAACTCCAGGCACAAGCTTTATTACCCCAGGAATAAATAACTGGAAAAACAGGATTGTACTGCTTCTTTTACATTTTCCATATGATGAAAAGTACTCATGCCAAGACAGTACACCAGAAGTGAACACTGCCACTTCTCAAAAGCTAGAGGAAAACTGAAAGGCTAAAAAAGGAGAGAGAGAATAAGAAAGGAATGAGATAACAGAACAAAAGAAACTGGATATGCTACAACAGTGAAATACAAAGAAAGGCACCTTACGTGAAAAGCATATGAAATGAGGAAAGTGAAAATCATATGAAGGTGAAATGAAACTGAAGAAAAAAAAAGTAAACCCTTTTTAGAGAGCTTTGTACTCAATTCCACACAATATAGGACATCAGTGTTCCTTTCTTTCTAAGTCTCAGATCAAATTCTTCCATGAGAACCACAGGACACACACCACAGATGCTGGGCAGCCAAGCAAAACTGAAACTTGGATTGATTCACAAACGGCTACAGTGGCTCCGCCAGCACCCCAGAATACACTGATAATTAGGATGTAGTTGACTGGGGTCTCTGAGACCAAAAATGATGCAGTGCTTCTGGCCTCAGCAGAATGTACTTGTTATTTTTGTTAAACTGTATCTTCTCATGCAGTGTGGATCTGGGTTAGACAGCAACCCCTGGCCTGCAGCTCTGCTGCTGGTTACATGACAGTCATTGTGGGGTACCTGAACTGCTCAGGAGTCACCCATGACTCAAGAACCACAGACAGTACCACTGCTACTGTGATAACCCTGATTTGATGCATTTACAATCTGCCACATAGGCTGGAGTGGACTTTTAGCTTCCACACTGATAGACTCCAGGTCTGGCTCTACATAAAATCCAACAAAATTATAAAATTTCCAATTTCCATTTCAATACCTAAGGAATGGTATATTAGGCTTACTAAAAATAACAAGTCTACAGTAAAAGTCTGAAACAGTCATTTAATTAAAACAAACTCAAGACCAGTAGAAGCTGGAACAATACAAAATAAGAGTAGAAAAGCAAGACATGAAAATCTCTTTTAAATAAATTAAAGTTAATAATAGTTAATATATCTGCTAGAAGCACAGTCACATTGTCATGGAAATGGAGGGCAGGTGAGAAAGGAGACAGTCTGAAAATCCTTCAAATAAACTAAAAAATTAGCATTTCAGGCCTGTGGTCTCATATTCACTCCACTAAAATCAGCAGGTGCCACAGTTATGTATATATGAATATGTAGCGATAATTAACAGCAAATATAATTACATACTAGGTGAAGAAGCACATTGTGTGTCTCAAGTGATTACCCTGAATTATCTGTTAATTCCTTCCAATTTCACAAAATAGTTGGACCTATTAGGATCAAAGGAGATAAACCAGCTACATGACCCCTGTGATCTCCCCCTCTCTCTGGTTCCAGGCACAAATCCTGTGGCGGATGGACCTGACTGCCTTGGCACAGCACTCCTCTCTGCAACTTGTACTCATCCCTCCAGGAAGAAGTAAAGCCCTGAGGAGCTAATCCAAGGCCATCTCACTTTCCATTAAAGGATAATTCCCAGAACACAGTGCCAGATCCCGAGTAGTATCCTGTAACCATGGTGGTATTCTGTAACCATTAATTCATTAGTTGTATCTGGGTGCAGGCATGAAACAAGTATTTGCCACACAGTTCTCAATATTTTGTATGATTTCTGTTAGATATTATTTTATTTTCAGTCACTTGCCCTGCTGAAACAGTGTTCTCTCAAAGTTTTTATTTAGCACTTATACATATGCCTTTCCTGTTATTTTTTGGCTAGCAAGGCTGTCTTGCATTTGCATCATTGAAATATTCATAATTCTCATCAGCAAAAGGCCTAGAATAAAATATGACTTCTTTAAGTCCTGTCGGTGTAACTCCCATTTTTAGCTTGGTTCCAGTCAGTAGTGCTATATGTGGCAAGAAAGTGGCACTGTGTCTTTGATTCTGATGCTTCTCAGATTTCCCTTCTTTCACACAGAAAAGAATTTAAAATACCCCCAACTTTATATGTCAGCTTCTAAAGTTTGACCCTGACACACAGTAAAGGCATGCAAGAAGGACTGTCCAAAAGGTCCAAAAGACTTGTAAACCCACTCAGAATATTTTCAGGTGAGAATTTGAAGCAGAAACATTCACATTTTAAAAAAGTTAACTGAAGACAAATCATTTCTGGAAGTGTATTTACATAATTAACTGTACATAAATACAGATTAATCAAGATGTTTGGGCAGATTCCAGTTTTTCCAAGTTAAGTAAGCACGGTGTACTTCAAATGCTAACCATAATTTATTTAAATATGATTTTAAATGCTGACCAGAACTGAATTCAGTTCAGTTAACTGAAGCACTCACTTTGTTTCACCACCCAACTCTGACTATTTAAACTGACAGGGCTATTTTGGTTGTTGTTTTGTGAGACAGGCAGACAGAACTTGCTGCAAGCACTTGGTGATCTTTAACTGCCACATTAACACTTCAAACTGCAGTTATCAGGTCAAAGGGGCCCAAACCACCCCAAGAGCATGGACTGGAGAATTACAATCAGCTCCTGAATATAACAGAATAATCACTCAATTTCATAGGAAAAAAATATCCGTTCCCTGTGGTGGGTCCCTTCAAAGAATTTCTCATATTTATCTTTGTCACAGTTAAGCAGCCTGAGAAGTTTAACGTGTTATAAGAAAAAAGATGTTTCTGAGCTGGTATGCTATATTTTATTGGCTATACAGCCCCATAGCCCCATCCCGCAGATCTTTTTCCTTCCCTTACTTTATTCCCTACATCTGTAACTTAATTTCCATCACCTCCTTATCTCTTGTCTTCTTTAGCCTTGTTTCTGCAGCTGATTTGTAAACCGTTAAACTTTCACGAGTTTGCTGACAACCCCTGTAGAGAGTCACCGGGATTTTCCCGCACTGATCAGGCTGTAATCTTGGGAGCAGGAGCCAGAGTTATTTTGGCTGTAAAATGTCTAACATGTCTCGGTTGCTAGGTAAACAATAAACTGTATACACGATGCTTGGGTGAGCCATTCAGAATACAAGTATAGTTATCTGGTTAGTCTTTTTTCACCCGATCACACGGTGATGACTGTGCCACTCAGGAGATAAGGCTTTCACTGCCTCACTTTGCTGCTCAGGTGAAATTGAGGGAAGAATTTGACCTTTATGTTTTACCTTGGCCTCTTAAACCGTTAACACAGCATGTGGACACACTGGCAAGCTTACTGTGTGAGTGCAACACAGCACAGGTGCTGTTTTCATAACCCGCTCCTAAACGTCAAGTAAACCAAGCACGAAGTGATGCGAATATTGCAAATTTGCAAGTATTTTTCCTGACACCACTGTAGACACCAGGACTAACCTGAACTCCCGCACAATGACAGAGCCTAACACGCCAAGGAAACCCATCTGCGTACAACACGCTCTCTGATGGAGGGCTGTGAGTGGGGACAAGCGACACAGGCAGCAAACGCTGTCTCCCATTGCACCGGGGTCAGCATGGGGAAAGAAAAGCGTCCCGGGCCGGGCATGAGCCGGGGCGTGGGGCAGACCCCGCCAGCCGCACTGCACCGCCTGTCACTCGCTACGCATGACGGTGTTTCCCAAGGAAACGCTCCCTGTCCATCCACCATCTCCCCGCGCTGCCGCGGCCCCGGCGGCTTCTCCGCCGGAGGGGCTGGAGCTCCAGGGCTGGCGGGAGGGGAGCCCCTCACCGCCCCCTCCGCTGCCGCCAGCAGGCTGGCCCGAGCCGTGCCTCCCCGCCCCGGGGCTTCCCGCCCCCGCCGAGCGGAGCGGAGGTGCCGTGGGCGGCCGCGCTGTCAGGGCGCCGCGCGTCACGGCGGGGAGGGCCGGGCTGGCGGAGCCATAAATAGGGGCGAGGAGCGGGGTGGCGGCAGCACTGGCAGGGGGAGCTCCCGCGGAGGCACGGGCGATTAACGGCGGGGAATCCCTCACTGCTTCCATCCATCCCTCGGCGGAGCGCCCCGAGGTAAGCGCAGCTCCGCGGGCGGCACGGCGGGGCTCTCCGGGCGCACAGGGGCAGCGGGTGCTGACAGCTCTTCTCTCCCCTCCAGCCGCAGCCCGGCTCCCCCATGACTCTGAACCGCGGCGACAAGCTGCGCTACCTGGACAAGCGGCGCGGCAGCATGCCTTTCTCCGTGCACCAGCACCTGCACCGGCGCAGCATGCCGGTGGACGAGCGGGACCTGCGGGCCGCCCTGCCACAGGGCGAGCTCTCCAGCCTGGTGCGCTGCACCTCCTACAGCCCCGGCCAGGAGCACCGGGAGAGCTGGGCCTCCGACTCCTCCGACTCCGTCATCTCCTCGGGCAGCGACTCCGACACCAGCCTCTACAAGGTGATCTTGCTGGGCGAGCACGGCGTCGGCAAGACGAGCCTGGCCCGCATCTTCGGCGGCGTGGAGGACTGCGCGGACGCGGAGGAAGCCGGTGAGGGCGCGGGGCACCCCTGCCATCACCCGCCTTCGCCCCTGGCATCACACACACCCCCTCCGGCGGAGGGAGGCGGCATCCCGCTCCCGGGACCTCGCTGGCATCAGCGGAGCGCGGCGTTACCGCTGCCGGAGCGATCGGTACCCGTGGCCGCACCTCCCCGGGCACCCCCTCTACCCCCCGGCCCCCAGGCTGCCGCAGGGATGGAGAAGAATAACTTCTTTTTTTTCTGAACTTTGTTTTTTCCCTAGGAAACACATACGACAGATCGATTATAGTTGACGGGGAGGAAGCGTCTCTGGTGGTGTTTGATATATGGGAGCAGGTACTTATAGATTTAAGATATTTTTTCTTTAGGGCTCGGTCAGTGGTTCACTCCTGAAAAAAAGTAGAAATGGGTCAACTCTATCTGCCTATTTCTTCGATCAGATCCGTAACATTTAAAAAGTGACATTAAAAAATGAGAGTTCATAGTGCCTTTGTTCTCTCCCGCAATTAATGTCTCGTAGCTAGGCAGGCGATTTAAAAACCTGAATGGGGCTGGAGTGGCAATCCCTTAATGCCTTGAATAAGCAGCAGCTTACATGAGCAGCCCAGGGAATTGCTGTAAAATTAGAGATTCACGGGCTGATCAGGACAGACCTGATATTATTTCTGGAAACAAGAGAATTTTGGTTTGTAATATATTTTAAATAACAAAACCTTAAAAAAAAAAAGGGGGGGGTGGGGAAAGGCTGACTTACTGACTCTTTATAATAAAGCTAAGAAAAATATTTTTATGGTGCTTGCAATAATTAAATAATTGATCAGACTGTTGAATAGATTTTTCAGTGCAATAAATCTATTCCTTGCCTTCTGTTTTAGGATGACAGCCAATGGCTTCAGAACCACTGTATGAAAATGGGAGATGCCTACATTATTGTATATTCAGTAACAGACAAAGTTAGCTTTGAAAAGGCCTCTGAGCTAAGAATCCAGCTAAGAAGAGCAAGGCAAACAGAAGACATTCCTATTATCCTTGTGGGCAATAAAAGCGACCTGGTCAGGTCCCGAGAAGTCTCAGTTGATGGTAAGAGATACTATTCATTTACACAGTAATGTCTAAATTAATAGCAAATGGATGATCATGGCCAATAGGAATGGTCCGGTTTTGATGTAGAAAAATGTACAATTTGAGGCACACCAGAGAAATCAAGCCAGCTGGTCTCTTCCAACCAAAGCTATTCTATGATTCTATGCCAAGGGACTTGGTACCACAGAAAACAGTGGAGATGGGGGGCGGGGTGTGGGGTGGCAAGATTGTGACTGTGCAGAGCAATGCTGTGGACTACTGTATAAGAAGGGGAAAAAAGTATTAGATCTGCAGCTTTAGCATGCTGTTTTGTGTAGGATTCAGTTTTAGTCAGTATTAACTGAAAGAGTTTAATTGTACTTAACTGTGTGTGCAGCAGCATTTGCTAGTCTCAAAGATTTGATAGCTTGAGCTATGCTTTTGAAGGGATAGAAGTGCCATGTCATAGAACCCAGGCAGCCTTTGGGAAGAGTCATCCCATGCAGCCTGTACAGTCCTTTCTACTGGAAGCGATTCCGTCACATCTGAGTTGAGCTGATGGAACCAGGTTCATACAACTTCAAGTCTTTTTGTATATGTTTTCCAGTTGTGATCAGTGAGAATTTTCTCAGCTAGTTCCAGCTAGCATTTTGATAACTAGAGCACAGTAACCACTGCCAACACCATGGTGGTTTGGCTTTTTTGGTTTGGGTTTTTTTTTGTTTGGTTGTTTTTTTCCCCACTGGGAAGAATACTCTGAAATACCGGTGCCTTGATGATGATGAACCATCTGTTGCTGTCTGGTTTTGCCATTTTCCCTGTGTTAAATGCCTGCGCAGGGAATTGACTGGAGTTCATCAGGAGATTAACGCTTTTTTCAGGCTGGTGGCAGTGCATGGTTGACCTGTCCTAGTTATGACATCAGCACTTTGCTCAGGCTTACAACTTTAAGATTATTTACCACAAGTTGAACATGGAAATCTGCACAGCAGCAATGTTCCACAGTTATGTCCTTATGTCTGGAACATTGAGCATCTTGCATTTTGAATGCAGTCCTAGTCAAATCCAATGGTGTACAGCTTCATGACCTCTAGTGATCTGATCAATGACTTGACCTTGTGGGCTGTATCAGCTTCATTTGTAGCTAGCGTGGAACACTCTCACTGATTACAGCAAGGCAGAGGTGCATGATTGCTCAACAACTTCTAGAAGAAATAAAACCCATTTCTTTCTGTACCTCATTCTTTCCTATCAAACAGCACATATCCAAGTGCCTCTCCTATACCAGCTTTAACTCTTAAATGATACTGGGATGGTCTGCCTAGAGGACTATTGTTGCCTTATATTCAGTACCATTGGTCAAATGAGATTTCTGACCGTACAACAACAAAACCAAGATGAGTAAAGGGGCAAAACCATGAGCGCAATTTTGGACTTTCCTACCATGTAGTAAAGCTCTTTTGTGGCATTGAAGGCACTTCCCTTACTGAAAGTCAATTTTTATTTTGGTTTTCTGACAGTATATATGAAGAGAAAATGTACATCTCCACTCATCTCCCTTTTTCTCTTTCCATCCAGAGGGACGGGCCTGTGCTGTTGTGTTTGACTGCAAATTCATAGAGACCTCAGCTGCTCTTCATCATAATGTCAAGGACCTGTTTGAAGGTATTGTTCGGCAAATTAGACTTCGCAAAGACAGTAAGGAAGACAATGCTAGAAGAATGGCCAACACAAAAAGAAGAGAAAGCATAGGCAAAAAGGCAAAGAGATTCCTTGGGAGAATTGTGGCAAAGAACAATAAGAAGATGGCTTTCAAAGCAAAATCGAAGTCTTGCCATGACTTATCCGTGCTTTAGAAGCTTTCAGCAAGGCCAGATGTTGCACATGGGTGATGAACAAGCATTTGACTGTTATGAGAATCATATAGATGACCTTCATGGTGATAACAAGAATGACTTATCAATTGAGACTCTCGTTAATGCCTTAAGGTGCACAAGCAAGTCTGGAAGTTACACTACAATGTTTGCTTCATTGATAAATGGTTTAAGTTTCAATGTGTGCAAGTAAATGAACTAACTTTAAATAAGTGGCTTGACATGCCCACATTTTTCACTGTGTATATATGTTATATATCCTCTTGTCCTGTGGATACCAGAGATACAAAGATAAGAAAGGATGATGATGATGAGTATCACCATAGACTTGTCTCGTTTGCAGAGCAAAACTTAAACTTGTACGCAGGCTCGTACACTCTTTTTAGTATAAAGCAAGCAATGATTAATCTTTTTAAATTTAAATGTGGGGAGGAGGGAATAGAACCATATTAGAATGGGAGAAAAATTATATATATAGTTAAATACAGAACAGATATCGTTTTATGAAGTTAATTTGCACTTCCATTAACCATTATTCAATTAATTTGTTACTTGTTTACATGCAGATTTTATAATAAAGTATATTCCTGTTATAATAAACTGTGCTTTTCTCATAGTATGGATAAAGAATGAGAGAGCAGTATTTTTATAATGACCTTTTTTCACTGTACAAAATGTTGTACACAGACTATGCAGATTTACACAAGATAAAGATCTGGAACAAGATGAATCAGGAATATCCTGTGTCCTTTTCTTTAATAGACAGTTTCTTTAAGAAGTAAACTCTGCTTTTATGAACACTACTTCAAGAGCTCATATTGGGAAGGGGTGCCTTGACCCTTCATAGTATTGTTCATCTTCAACCTGGTTCTTGTCAGCTCTGGCAGGACCAAGCCTCTATGGAATGCCTTTAGTTAGACAGATGTCTTGTGTCTGTACTGATAAATTGAAGCCTGCAATGTTCTACTTTCAGTCCTCTCCTGGCTTGAAGGTCTTGTGTTACAGCCAGTAAGCAAATGTGGGGGTTTGTGTTTGTTTTCTTTGTTTGTTTTTCTTTTCTGGGAGCAATATAATTTTCTAATCTACTCACAAACCTCTAGAGACCTGCCAGGGGTTTCAAGAAGTTCAAAGCAGGCTAGCAAGGCTGTTTGGAAGAACTGCAGGCTTCAATTGTGGTGTATGGTGGCCTTCAGTGCTGTTAAAGTATTCATGTTTGGTTTACTAGGTTATAATTAATATGTTTCCAGGATTTGTCCCTACTTGCTATTCATGAAGTTCAAAAGCAATCATGTCTCAGTGAAAAACTTGGACTACTGCATTTGCTTTATAAATTCTCTTCATAGGATACATTCTCTTTAATCCATAAACTCATATCTCAAAAACATACAGCAAAACATACAGTCTTCTGTCTCTTTCTACTGTCCCTGCCTGAGTCTGGTTCTTTGGAGAGATAGTTCCAGCTGCCTGGGAGCTCCATTTGTCCAGGATTTTATAGGAGCTGAGCTTTCTCATACAGCAGGCAAATTGCATCAGCTCTTGCACCTTACACTGAACTTCCTGAGCACAAACAACCCTCCATTGGGTTATCCCAGTGGTTGGGCATTCATCAGGTCACAGTACCAGGGGAAATTGCATCTGTTCTGTGTAGGTAATTCTCTGTAGAGCTAGTGTGTCCTGATGTGCTGCTGGTAGACCTAACTGGTTAGATGCAGTTTAGTATATGTTGCTGCTAACAGGTCACATTTCTTATGCAGAGAGGTGTTTACTTTGTGTCCTGAGTGATGTCTGAAGTGAGTAATTCTGTCCTGCTGCCAAAATTCACATTTACCAGATGATACATTTTAATTGGATTTGACTTTTTTTCACTAGCCCTGCTTCCTGGCAAACTATTATCACTGGAACATTAACCTCTGTCAGAGTATGGCACCAGGTGTCTATTTATATGAAGCTTTTAACTGTCAACACCAAAGCAACTGCTCTAGTCCTGAAAACTCAACAGCAAGTGTCCAAATTCATGTGCATAAATTTGACATGTACCTATTCATGCCTGTGCTAAAGTTACTGACAAAACTACGTGGTGTTCCCTGTACATTTACAAAGCTTCCATCTTTTGGTTGCCCTGTGCTTACAGAATGACTAGGAGAGGACATTTGATTGACTTGCAATATTTGATTTTGTCCATAATAAATACAAGGAGTATTTAAACCCAGAATTTAAGATGCAGCATTTCACAAAGTGCAAAACGTTACAAAGATGTGTCACTCTTAATGCTGCAACACAACTGCTGCTGCAAAGCCTCTTCAAGGTCATGGTTAACAGCTGTGCTTTTTGCACACTCTGACCTACAAATCCAATGGTTTGCTGTGTTCATGAATTCAAAGGTTAGGTTTGGACAACTCTTCAAATATTTCTGAGGTGCTCTAATGCATTGCTAGAGGTTCATTTAAACTGCGGAAAATAATTTGTATTTTAAAAGTATGTCATGTAGGACACAGACAATAAGCTGTGAATCACTCTGAAGAAACTTGAGCTAAGCTTTATGTATTCTATTGGTTAACATGGTACAATAAAATACTCAAATCCTCATTAGAATATTTTTTCATTCATTTGTTTGTACAGGGATTAGCATAATTCAGCTGTGGCTCATCAAAAGGGGGAGGGTTTGTTATTATTGCGGCTATGATAATAACCTGCTGTAGACCAAGATCATATTCTGTGCTATAGAAGTATGACCATGACTACTTTTTTTGCAGAGATTCTGTAGCTCCTGAAAGATTTCCTACCCAGAAAAAAATTAATTTCTTGGATATCATTTAGTGTAATTTCCAGGCAGACTTTTTGGAAGTGAATGTGCAACACCAGCTAGAAGTCAGTACCAGGCACCTAACTAACAAATACCTCTAAAAATCAACCTTCTTCAAAAGGTTATTTGTATCCTCAAGCATTTAGAAGTCATCTATAGGTTTTTGTAATTTAAGATGGTTTATTGGTATGGCTACTCAGATTCTTGTCATTAATACGGTGAATCTTTGGCACATTAAAAATAAAAGGTTAGTCTCAGACAACAGTATTTTCTCTAATTATTACCAGACCAGATCAAAGTGTAAGGGATAACAGTGGTGTGAGTTTTCTTGTTTTGGCCAATGTACATCAGTTTTAATTTGCAGGGACAGTTCACCCAGTCATTTAATCTTTACTGCCTTCACTGCTTCTGCCAGCTGAAGTTCTGATTACTGCTAATTGTGGTGGTGGATTTTGTGTTGGCACAGATCCATTTGGAACAGCTAGTTATTAACAACTACAGTGGAAGGACACTGCCTTTTATGTGTGACACACGTTAGGTAAACAAATCAAAGCCTCCTCTGCTTGCGACTGCTAAACTAGCTCCTGTAAATTCATCACCATATGAGAAATGTGAAGAAAATCATTCCTCCATCTGCCAAAACCAGAAAGTGTAAAGTCATATCACATAAATAGAGATGAAATGTTAACTGCTGGGGGAAAGACTTAGCATCACCAAAAATTTAGTTTTACTCAGATGTATTTTCTCAAAATAGGACTAGAAAAAATAGGGCACGATCTACATAGTAACATTGCATAACATCACTGTTCTTTACTGAAAAGGAAAGTATAGTGAGTTGACAGTGATTAAGAACCCATAAAGATTAAGAACCCAAAGATAAAAAATTGCTAAGATGTAGTCTAAAAAAAGTGGGATAATACTTATATTTTGCTGAAATATGCTTTAGTACTCTTAATTTTAATCAGAGACGATGTACAAGTTTATTTGCATGTACACCACAGAGACCTCACTGAATCTGCAGTCACAGTCAGAAGTGATGTCTGTGCATTCCAGGACCACCATTTATCATTTACCACATATTCTCTAGCATTATAATGGACAATTTGACTCCCTCTTTGCATAAAGGAACGTCTGAACTCTAATACTATTGAGGTTATTAATTTCTAAAAACTGAAATAGTCCTACCCTGTGCTCTATGGCATGAATGTTGAACGGAGAGGTAAAAGATACAAAGAGAGAACAAATGCCCATTGATTATCTGCAAATAAGTTTTCTCTAACCCACTGTTCAGAATCCAAGGGGAAACGATATTGTTTAACTTAAAAATGTACAAAGGATTCTAGTACTAGAAGGTAGGAAGCAGGCTAAGAAATTTACTTCAAGACCAAGTTCTTCACCAACAAAATAGTATTAATTATGTGCCACAAAAACGTTCTGTCCACTCAATAAAATGGGCAGTGTGTGTTCTAAAGACTCTCCTCTCTCCTGTTCTTTTTTTTTCCCCTGTTTATAAATGTGCTGTGTGAATGAATCATTGAAAACCAATTAGGAGCCTACAGATTTTTTTTTTTCTAATACTTCCCATACTTATCACAGGAGCTGAAGAAAATATTAATCTGAACTAAAATTCAGAGAGTGAGATAAATAGAATATATTTGAAAATAATAATTTTCTCACTATTCTAAAAAAGCTTCTCTAAGGACTGAAACAGGGGCTGGAGAAAGGACAGGATTGGGAGAGCAAATGCTCCTGCTTAAAAAGGTCCAGTCAGATCCATAAAAATCGCCTCAGCTTGTTTCTGGCAGTAAGTCCCACTTTCATCAGCCTCATTACACCAGCATAAATAATTACACTACTGTTAGGCTTGCAGGCCTACTAAAGGTTGTGACCCTTACTTTGGGAATGACAGTTTCAGTTCAGTCAATGCCTTTGCAGAACAGTAATTTTTGTCATGTCTAAATTGGATTATTGTAATGCACTATGCTTAACAAAGCTTTCAGGAGGTTCAGGTAGTAGGAAATACAGCCACGTTAATTAAGATGGGTAGGTCAAACAACACAACTCTGCTCAGGTCTGGGTCCCTATCTGTTTTTAGGTGAAGTAATGATCTAGAAAAGCTGTAAATAGCTTTGGACATGACTAACGTTGAAAATGCTTCACCTTGTTGCATGTTTCTTGGCTGGCTACAAAGCTTGTTGAACTCACTATAAAGTCAGCAGCATTGCTTGATTTTGGAATGCTCAACAAAGACAATCTTTGCATTTCTAATTGCAGCTATTCAGGTATCTTATTACAGGTATTCAGGCCACAACTGTTAAGTGCATTTGACACTGCAATGGTAACCGCAAGAGATCATGCCCTATTTATTACTCTTGCAGATCGAGAATGCAAAAAGCGTACAGCAACAGAAATACATCTTAACTGAACTAGAACATAAGGTGAATTTTAAAACTGTACAATTTGCACCAGCTCCACTTCATTACAGGCCTGCTATTGGAATTTATTGAGGAGTGTTCACCAGCCTTCTTCAATGAAAAGAATAATGTAACTCTGGGTATCAGCCAGGTGCTAAACAACTTTCTCATAGATTCTTCAGCTACGGGTATCTCAGTTGTAGGGCTTCTTTGTCACACGCTTTTCATGTCAACTTCAATTTTATCTTTCCAACCTCCATTGTTACACATTGTCACCCTTGCAGCAGTGGGTCAGCAACATGGTGGGAATGGGAAAGTGGCACTTCTCTGCTGCTACATGACTTACTGAAAAACATTAGCTGTCAACAGTTGTAACATGAACCTGGTCCCCCAGCTCATTGCTTTACATAATATAGTCTAGATAAAAATGTCAGATTTTGCTGCACAAAAGTCCCTGATTAAGACAGCATAGCAAATTAAATTACTCTCTCCTTGAATGTCAGGGGTACTGTTGAATCTGCAAGGCAAAAGGAATGGAAGATTTATAGCTAATCTCCACATGGAGAAAAAAAGAAAAATTTTATGACATCTGACAGCCACCTCTCATTTTTACCCTATAGTCATTTTTTCAGTGAAAATCTTTTTGGCTATGGACTATTGTTGCTCATTCTCTTCTGCCCTCTGACTATTCATAGAGTTCTTGGATCTCTGTCCTTCCTACCCAGTCTCATATGGAAAATCATCTTAGAAATCTGGCATGTGAGATCTCAAGGAAAAGAAGTTAGGCGAAAGATATCAGCAATGGAAAAGTTTCCATGATTTTGAAAAACACTAATGAAAACATTTTATTCAACAAATTAATATTTTTATGCAGGGTTGACAACTCACAGTCCACAGCACTATGGTTGTCCATTAAATTAGAAAACGAAAAACTGGTTAGAGAAACAAAGAAAATGCAGAACTCATTAGTCTTTATCAATAATATTTTCTGTGTTTACCTTGATACTCTGCAGCAGACTAAAGTCACTGTCTGAATAAACTGGAAAGAAGTAGACAAAGAAACTACAAGACTAGGCTGTTTTCACTCTACTTTTTTGTTGTTACCATACTAAGCTTTCACTTGTGCAAGTAAAGACACTCAATTCATATGTGTGACAAAGACACAACGAATGCATCTATATGCAGTCACTACCTGCAGAACTGTTTTTCTTTCTTTTTTTTGCTCTTACATAGTAATTCAAAAGATAATACTAAAAACCTAATTTATAGCATAGAAGTGAAATAAGCACAAAAATAAAGCAGTAGATAGCACTGAGTAAACAGATAACACCTCCTGCAGATCTGCCTCTTATTCACTGCTTGTTTTTTCAAGATACTGGAGAGCTAAAGTATCCATGTCTGTACAACATTTGTTAAAAAGCTGAGCTATCCAAATACTAGGGCAAAACTCTGAACGGCCAAGTCCTCAGGAACAAAGATTTAGGATGCAAATATGTACCCATGTACCTTTTACACTCCCAGAGATTTCATTAGCAAAATGTCCAACTCTTAGATCAGTTTCAAGGGTTCTAGAAAACAACAGGTTATAGTCTAAAAACATACTCAAATCCAAAAGTGTTAAGAGCTTTTTTAACGAGCAATGTTATACTCAGTCTTCAGAAAATGAGTTGTAAATTAAATTCTTAATTAAATTCTGCAGATCCTGGCTTGGTTAGTAATTGGTTCATTTTTAATTACAAGGTAAATTTTTAACTAACACATCTTTATTATTTCACTCCTAAAGTAACATTCTGCCCTTCAAGAGTAAAATGGATTAAGGAGGATTTCCATTTAACCAGAGAAACTGGGAACTGGTTGACTTTCTCTTTTCTGTTTTGTAATCACTCCCTGCTGCCAACTCTTCACTTCCCAAACTTGACAGCCAAATACAGGGGTTCTCGGGCTGAAGCTGAGAAACGGAGGACAAGCAGAGGAGGAATAAAAACATCACTTGTACTAACTTCTTGTCTCCAAGCTGCTTCAAGAAGAAAGTGCAGCACAGGGATTGCTGACTTCAGCAAGGAGCTGTGCCTGAGGAAGATGGAGTGAAAAGTCTCTAAACTGCTCAAGCAGCAGTTTTTTCTTCCACGCTGTGCTTGGTGGGAAACTTCCTGCATCTCAAAGCATCACCTCCATCCTTCCTCCTCTCCCCCCACCAAAGAAAGGGCTATTTTTAGTTCACTGATTGTAAAGCTTGCTTTCCCAACAGCAGGATAGAGGTTTAATTAAAACTCCACCTGGTACTAACATAATCCAGCAAAATCCCATCCATTTCAGGGTATAAATCCTTGCTGAGGCTGGTTAACCAAAGCGATACTGTTTAGACAGTTTTCTATACTCTTCCTTGAATTTAACTATGTATCTGTGAGAAAAGCTGCCAGAACGATTCAAATCTCTACATTTTACATGACACTGA
This sequence comes from Podargus strigoides, assembly GCA_028020825.1. Classification (NCBI taxonomy): domain Eukaryota; kingdom Metazoa; phylum Chordata; class Aves; order Caprimulgiformes; family Podargidae; genus Podargus; species Podargus strigoides. Next base: position 13,042,839 of record CM051630.1, read on the forward strand.
AAATGGCTTATTAAGGTCACTTAGTGCTCTTCATCCATTATTCACCAACTGCATTTTAATATCTGTGTTTCACTTATCCTTTGTAATTTCCACAAGGATGAATAGAAAAAACAATCCCAGCTGAAATTCCTAATACTCCTTACTTCCATCCCTACCTGTACAGCAGAGAAGGCAAGAACCTTCACTGCTAAACATACACCCAGCTTTATAATTATTTATTCACCTGAGTACTATTTATGCAAATAATGTTATTAAGATCACAGGAAAAATCCTGCTCTTTTCTGGAGAGTCAGCAGATTTAGGCCCTGTTTTTGGAAACACTAACATGATTAGTGTCAGCAGGGTATACTGAACGTGTAAAATTGAATGAATATTTAAAAGGCTGTTAGTTCAGAATTGTGTTCTTGCTATACTATGGGGAAAACAAAAGTAGAATTTGGCATTGTGAGAGTGTCTACGTCATCTCATGAAAATGTATGGTACGCTTGCAGGATCAGGACTACAGTTTGAAAACAAAATAATTGCAAGGCAATTTCTGTGAGACACAATCACATTGTGGCAAAAACATGAACAAGCACAGGAGAGTTTTCGAAACTAATCAAAACCAAAGCCAAAGAATTCCTCCACTGATGATTTAATTTACTTAATTTTGGGAGCCATAAAAATAAGACATATCACATATCCGCTACTAAAACAAGAAAGAGGGATTATATTAATCACTAATAAATTCAACGCTATTTTGGAATGTTCTCAGCACTTACAGTTCATTGGTTAAGAAATCATTAAAATAATAAACTTAATGTCACATAGGCATAGAACTTTCAGAGTGGAATGGAGCTAAGAATTAGTTTTCCAAAGAAAGAGATATAATTCTAACACATCACTCTAATTCTAAATTCTGCAAATTTATCAAAGGAGTAGCTGAAATTTTGCTTAACATTCTACCTTTTGGAGAGGAATAATTACATTGGAGTCTCACTTCTGTTAGAAATTAAGGATCAAGCTATGGAGGTACAGGGAAAAGTTGAGAATGTAAACTAGATGGAACCCAAAGGCCCAAATAAAAGATATTTCTTAAATTTCATATAATTTTCAATCCTGGCTTGTGAATTTGTGATAAATTTAAGACAGGCAGTATCACGTATCTCTCATCTGTGGAAGGAGAGTTGCTCTAGCTTCCAGAATCTGTGCTTGATGAGATTCCTTTTCACTCCTGCCCCATTTCCCTAATGAAATCAGAGAGTACTTTGTTTATCCTGAGGCCGGGAATAAGAAAAAATTGAACGCCTCCAAGAATCGTGTGGTAGGAAAATGGTTTCCTGCCCAGCCCTGCTGGGAAATACAACACGTTAAATGCTAATCCTGATGAAGCCACTAATTTTTCCCCTCAGACCTGACTGTACCCAAGAGCTGTATTTCCTCTGTCATTAATGATGAAGTAACTTGAAAGAGCACAAAAAGGAGAATTGGTTCTATTTTGAAGTGGATTTTGTACAAATTAGCAAACAACGCACAGAAAGAATTCAAAACCTGTACCTCATGCTACGTGCTTTGCACAAGAATGTTTTGACAGATGGATGCATTCAGACAGAGAAATTAAGAAAATGAGCCCAGTAAAGGTTTCCTGATTATTTTTGTACCCATCATATCCAATATTTGAATGACTAAATGCAAAACTATGTTTTTCTATGTCTGGAAGTCAATTAACAACAAAACAACTGCAGAAAAGTCTTTGATTAAAAATAGAGTGGAGGTCAGAGTCCTACAAAGGCATATGCTCCTGCCACACTTTATGCTGCAGAAGAGCTTTATTGAGTTCAGAGGACACAACCTCAATTTAAGAAATTAAACATGTGCTGGTGGTTTGGAGAGCTGACCTTCTCCAGCTAACTATCCACACCACCTCTTTGCCAGTGAGTGCATGTCCTGCACCTCAAGTCACCAAGGAAGGTTGGGCTAAGACAAGACCTGGACACATTTTATTTGAAACTGTAAATAAAAAAACCTGAATATCAGAAACCATGGCAGGTTAGAGTTAGGTCTTTTAGCAAGAAGTCACTGTTTTTTTCCTTTCCGTTTTCTTTTGTCTTAAGGGTCCAAGAATAAATTTATGTGAGCATACTTGCCACTTGAGGTGCATCAAGCTTGTACAAGGCAGTATTTTCCTGAAATAAATTAGCCTAGCACAGTAGTATACTTACTATGAGCTGAGAAAAAACAGTATATGGTAGTATTAATGTGATGTTACGGGCAGTTTTATATATTCTAAGTGGTATTCTGTAATCCAATCTATAGGTATACCTCTAACCTACAAAACAGGTCACCTACAAAAGTGGTCCCTTTTTAATCCTGTTATATACAGAAGATTTGAAAATAATATCTACTTTTCTTTTTTTTTTTTTTTTTTTTCTTTCAGGAGTATTAGCAATGATCAGACTTCCTTTAAATTCTTCTGCTACATAACTTCTGACAAGGCTGAAAGAAGTCTTTACTGGTACTAGGGGAATACGAATGAATCCTCCCTATTTCTTGTTTAGGTGTTATATATTCCTAGGTAATTTATTATTTCATATGGCTAATTATATTTATTTTAATAATATTTTAACATATTAATTGTATCTTACTCTGTTAATATATTTTGAATACTCAGAAGATTGAAATCTGGTAGGAAAGTTTTCTGGCTAAGATACATTATTTTTTTCATTGCATTTCGGGATGTCTAAAGTAACATTTGCTGTCTGGCTACTGACCATTTAATTTTCCACACCTGAAAATAGAAGTAAATTGCTTCTACTAATAACTTTTCTGTGGCACATGTGTTAGGACTCTATAGATATATATAGTAGGACTCACTGTGCAGCATAAAGTCAAACAATAAAAGCCCTTGTTAAGAGAAATAGTAGAATATTGTAATAGATATGTTCTCTGGTCACTGACAAAGACTGAAACAGCATTACATTTCCAAATATTTATACCATTAGCAGTAAAATAAGGACATAAGATTTTAGTTTTAAGTACAAATTTATGATCCCAGCTACTTTCCATTCTAAAGATGGAATATCTCTTGAATTAAAAAAAAATAATTATATTACTGGGCATAGAAATATTTAAGTTAACATAATTTCTTGGACATTATCTCAGTTCACAATGTTGAAACATCCAGTTAAGCTAAGTTTATAAAGGCATGCTTGGCTGAGTATATGAGCCATCATCCTCATATGAGCAGTTGCCTTATTCATGTGCTTAAAAACGGATGCCTACTTCAGAAAGTGGGTGAATCATGGCCTAAATGGAGTTATTCTATTTAAGTGAACTTACACTGGTGTGAGATCAGAATGAAATATAGAGGTCCCTACGCTTTACTTCCTTTTTAAATTTATATGCAAAGTGAGTCTCAAACAGCATGGAGTCCAGAAGACTTGAATGTCGTGCCTGCTGCATGCAGATAAGCAAAGTGCAGTTCAGAGGAGGCCAGGGTGTATTATGCATCATCTTGAAGCAGCCTCTGCAGAAAATCCTACTTCTGCAGGTTACCTAGCTCTCCTCTCACCCAGTTTCCAGCCATACTAGCAAATGGCCAAGCTGAAGCTTCTCAGTACTGCCATGCCATGCTGACTGATCCACACCAATGACACTGGGTACGACTGAGTAAACACCAAGACAAGTTTTAATTCCAACTAAAGTCTCAGCAAGGTCCAGCTGAATCCAAATATTCAGGAATTTCAGGTGAACAGACAGATTCAGAGTAATATATCATAATGGGACATTTGAATTGTAACACTGTGACACGACTTTAAGAATAACTGACTATGACTCTGGAAGAGCCGAGCCCCGTAACCTTATAATACATCTATCCACCATCAGCTTATTACTGCATATTGTCCATAAAAAGATATAAAATGGTGTAGGCTGACAAAGACGATGACCCAGTAAAGTAGAGAAGTATGAAAACAAGGTGGTAACACTGTAGGAGGTTAATGATGAAGACTTACAAAGGTTCAGATAAATCTCTTGCGCATACATCTGCACAGTGCCAGAATATTGAAACACATGCATTCTCCCCATTTTGTAGAAGTGAGTTTGTGCTTTGTCACTTTGTCTCATCCAGATACCACACTTTCCAATAGAGGAATATTTATTACAAAAAATGTCACTGACATTTCTTGTAATACTGATGTCTAGGTAGTGACATCAGTGCCAAAGCAGCAGAGTCTCCATTTCTTCCGTCTTCAGACCTAAATACTACAGACTTACAAGACTCTTGTAAGGTTTTTTCACTCTTGTGAGGAGTTAGAGGAGCAGCCCATAATTATTGATGTTCTTTTTCCCTCTCTGGTGATTCACAATACAGCAAGTATACATCCATAATTCTTTTCCTTCTGAGCAGTGAATCATCTGTACTGTTTTGAACAGTCTAATTTTTCATTGGACTGGCATCATACAAAAACGTACAATGTAGAATGTCATTCAAGATTTGGTTAAACCTATGTTTCTCTGCATTAGGACGAACAGTAATGGCCTATGTTTTTCTCTCACTGGTTCCTATGCACAAAATTGTTAACTGTATCTATGAAGTAACTAAAAGGAGGTAATTTTTAATTACAATTTGTGTGGGATATCCTATCTTCTCTTTGGGTCCTCTTAATATAAATCACATATAGGCACCACATCTTTGAGAAATATATTTTATATTGGTACACTACTATACCAGAACCAAAAAGTAGCGTTGGGTATATCAAGGAGTCCTGATCATATATTATTAAATGGGCCAAGATATATTTGTGACATCATTCAGAGTTTTCATCTATGCTTTTTGCCCAAGATGTAATGTGTGGGAAACATCAGTAATCAAATCATGGAAATGTGACACCTATCAGTCTATCAGTTCAAGTGTTTTCTGCTTCACCATATTGTCTGATCATCAGTGAGGTTACAAACAATTGTTTTCTGGAGGGATAGGGATAAGATTAATTTCTTCCACATGACCTTTATCAGTGCAGTAATGATGTCACCTGAGCAGCTGCCTGTGTAATATGCCTGTTTAATTACCCTGATATTTTATTTAGACCTGATTCAAGGTTGATGATGGTTATTCAGATGAGCATGAACCATAAACTTAACCTGAGGCAATTTTTTTCAAAAGTGCAAGAGTATCTATTGTTCAAGTTTTATTCTGACCATCTTTAAACAATAACAACTCTCTAGCTTGAGTTTATTAAAGAACAAGAAACTTGAATGTACCTGGTTCCTCTACCAAGTGCTGGGGTCAGCTGAGTAGCCCAGACCATAACCCATATGCAGAATTAGAGGTTTGTTCAGAACTCATTCCTCAGCATTAAAACCAACTCCAGATTAGCGAGATGAGTTCAGATAATCGTGATTAGAAACTTGACACAGACATTCTGAATTCCAGAGGATTCAGTGGAAGTTGTCAACATTCAGTACTACTCAAGATTAAATCCTCCACATTAGTTGGAGCTTATCCTATCTGCTGCTAGAAGCAGTCTAAACATTTCCTTAAAGTATAGCTAGGTTTCCAGCCATTGATCTCACTTATAAGGGGAAGATTAAACACAGCATGGTATGTTTCAGTTGTTAACCTCTGCAAACATTTTTGCAATGTATTTCACTGAAGTAGAGAACTTATAGGAATGTACTTAGGGACACTGTACAAATAAAGAAGCAATTATTCATATTATAAAGAGGAGAAAGGAGGACTAAAGGCTGCTCTAATGCATATTGATCAACTGCAGAATAACAGGGCTAACTTTCAGGGAGTCATGCCACTGAATGAGACTGGTATTGGTTCCACTGCTGTAAAGGGAAGATGTCATTCTAGTACTGTCAGAAAATTTTTAAAAATTATTTATTTTATTTTTTGTCTGAATTAAAAAGTTAATTTATCTTTCAGGTTTTTATGTTATCAACAATACATCTATTTAGCAGTAAAATTACTTCCAGATGCATCTGTTTCTGTAAGCATTCTAGCTATGGAATACAGACTAAGTCCTTAAAATCACATGGTTAAAAAGCTCCAGCAGTTCTTATTACAAGCAATGTACACTTTGCCCAAGTCTATAAAAAAATGGATATTTGCACCTCCCTTTTGCATTTGTAATGTGCTTGTTTTGTCAGATCTTAAGCACAGTGCTTTGACATCACTGAATGGAAAAACTAAGTAGACTACTCAAAATAGAAATTATTTTGTATTCCACATGCCCAAATAGAAAACAATTAGCAAATAATACTAATTAAAGAAATGAAGATAAATTATTAATTGATAACTAAGCCCACATAATCAGCTAGTATCACCCTATCAATTAAGAATTTGCAAATTAAAGAACACAGATCACTCATTCTTATCTTACACCTTCTATCCTCCCAAATACAGTGAATGCCCCCACATGCTGGCTAATAAGAGCTACAAACTTTGAAAGAAAACCATGGGAGCTTACTTATCTCATGGTGATGACTTTACAGACACCTCTTATTTCCTGAACCCTTTTCATGACAGAATCACACCTTATAGCCTATTCCACAGGAAGACTACACTTCTGCAAGTACTTATCCTGAGTTACCTGTCTTCCCTGACACTAATTTGGGCCACATGAAGCAACAAAGTCACTTTCATCTCCAGGGAGTTTCAATATAAGATGAGGCCAACAAAAAAAAAAAAAAAAAATCTGTAGCTGAAGTATTTGGCTATAATCAGAAGTATACACTGCAACCTCCAAATTAAGAGAAGTTTCTCTGAAGACAGAAAACACGTGGGGATCTATTACATTAGTGTATACCGGTGACAAGCTGAGATGAAGTGATAGACTCAAACATCCAAATAGCCCAATACTGCTCCAGTGGCAATACAAACAAACCAACATCCAGCCATTGGATCTCTTTGTATTGTTTCTTTCTGGACAACATGTAAGCAAATTGCACTGTGGCCATGCCAAGATAACTAAAAAGATCCAAAAAAATTATCACCCCCTTGTTACCTCTAGGCAAAGAAAGCTGTAACTCCATACTTTTGTCCCTGATAAATTATTAGCAGCAATGGTAGGACCTAGAGATCTCAACAGGAGCCTGTCTTTTTTCTCCCCATTACCTTTTTCCGTTGAGCATACGAGGGACAGAAATTCAGACAGAAGAGATGGAGGAAGCTTATCTCCACACCTTGGTTTATGTCTTTCCTCTGTATTTTAAATATTTTATATTTTTAATAGATTTTTAAACCTAAACATCACATGCACTTTATTAGTAGCAACTAACAGAGGTTTTCCTACAGTAACATCATGTGTATTATAAAACAAGTCTTTAAAATTGGCATTTGGGAACAATGAAGGTGTGCATCCAGAACTGAATTTCATGACCAGAACCACAGTAGTGAAAGATGAAAACAGGCAACATGCCAGTGTTGACTGAAGACATTTCCTCTGCAGTTCTTTGAAAACACAAGGTTAATGTCAACCTTCCCAGCTCCTTTTTAAAAAGGCACATTCCCCTTTGCCTCCTCCTATGTTCAAAGCCAAAGGTTTTACAGATCACATGTGCTAATATTTGTAAATTTAGTCAAACATTTCATTAAAATAATGTAATTTATATAAATTATATGATGTTTATACTAAAAAGTTCGGAAATTATTTGCTCTCCCAGAGAGAAGACTAGAATTGAATATCAAATGAACAAGCATAAAATGCCTTCCCTCCCCAAAGATAATCACAACCATCCATGTGGGAAGGAGAAATACCATGCCTTACTCTTTGGGATTAGGGCATTCTTTTGATTTGCCATTTGGCATTATGAGCACAGTAAACAAAGAGAGAAAATATAGAAACCACGTGACTGCTTGTTCCACAGCCTTTTGCACACTGCTGCTGTAGACTTGCTTTCAGATGTCAGTACAAAGCTGCCTGCTCACTGATGCTCAGTAAGAAATGTCAGGGAAGAGATAAGCAGGTTAAAAGGAGACTATTTTAGAAACATGGACTGTTCTATCATTAGTTCTATAGATAAACTTCCCAACGTATTTTTGAACAGCAAAAGTTATTGCTTCACCAAATGTAAAGTCAGAAAGAGACAGGATTTTAATATGGAAGTAGGGGTGATTTCAGGACCTTCACAGTGGGCGAGATAGTTTAACCTTGTTAGGCTGTTGTTTTAAGCTGCTAGTGTACTAAAGTCTTTATGTTAAAATGATTCTGCTTGACAGAAAAAAAAAGGGGAAAATAAGTGTAAATCCTCAGGACATACATCAGAAATAGAAATAAAATTACCTATCTTCAAGTGAGCATTAAGATGTCATAGAACGGTAAATAAGGGCCAAATTCTTTATGATTCTGTTCTGCAGTAGAAGGAATTCTTATAATGATAGAATTGTTTGGGTTGGAAGGGACCTTTAGAGGTCATCTAGTCCAACCCCCTGCAGTGAGCAGGGACATCTTCAAACAGATTAGGTTACTTAAAAACCCATCCAACCTGACCTTGAATGATTCCGGGGAATGGAGAGTCTCTCTGGGCAACCTGTTCCAGTGTTTCACCACCCTCATCGTAAAGAATTTCTTCCTTATATCTAGTCTGAATCTACCCTTTTTTAGTTTAAAACCATGACCCCTTGTCCTATTGCTACAGGCCCTGCTAAAAGTCTGTCCTCATCTTTCTTATAAACTCCCTTCAAGTACTGGAAGGTGCTCTAAGTTCTCCCCAGAGCCTTCTCCAGGCTGAAAAACCCCAACTCTCTCAGCCTTTTCTCATAGGAGACTTGCTCCAGCCCTCTGATCATTTTTGTAGCCTCCTCTGGACCCACTCCAACAGGTCCATGTCTTTCCTGTGCTGAGGGCTACACAGCTGGATGCAGTATACTGGGTGGGGTTTCACCAGAGCAGAGGGACAGAATCACCTCCCTCAACCTGCTGGCCACGCTTCTTTTGATGCAGCCTAGGATACAGTTGGCCTTCTGGGCTGTGAGCGCACATTGCCAGCTCATGTCCAGCTTTTCAACCACCAGCATACCCAAGTCCTTCTCTGCAGGGCTGCTCTCAATCTCTTCATCCCCCATCTTATTTTGATACTGGAGGTTGCCCTGACCCACCCAGGTGCAGGATCTTGCACCTGGCTTACGTGGGCCCACTTGTCCTTTGTTCTGAAATAGCTTGTAACTGGGACTTGTGGTAACTGATATACTTTGTGTTCACTGTTTCAGCACATGAGTTCTACTGCTTCAAACAGTAAGTAAAGGGCATGTCACTCACCTTTTGGAAACATTTTTGAAAGTTAAACTGAACAGATTTGCCCAGCTTCCTAGCAAAAGAGTCTCTCAAATTAGCTCTGTGTCTGTTTGTGTTCTACTAACATCAAAAAGGAGCAAAATCAGCTGCATCATATTTTATTTGTCAGAGTTCACAATGCAGAAGAATGTGTGTGGACTACAAAGGGGAAAAAAAATGGTTTTATACCACATTATGGACATTGTCAAAGACTGGAGTGGTGATAGACAAGATAATATGCTATTTTCTTGAGATGGTCCTGTGAAGGCACACTCAATCTATAGACCACCTTTACCTGCAAACATATAATGTGAAATAAAGAAGGTTTTAATATAATTTTAAAGTATGTTAGTTAATGTATTTTTAGAAGTCCTCTTAGTCATATCTAAATGCATCCCAAAGGGACTTAATTTAGACTGCGATTAATTTTCCTCTCCTCTACACAGCAAGTACAAATGGTATAAAAAGCTCCTACATGAAACAGGAAGTATTTTAAAGCCAGCACAGATGTCAGGCAGTCATGATCTGAGGCAAAAATCAGCAGAGAACATGACCTATTTGGTACTATATTCCTCTCACATTGTTATAAATCAGGAATAACTCCACTGAATCTGGCTTATTATACTGATGAAAATGAGGTGGTGAGCCAGAGAATAAGATCCTTGATTAATCACAAGAAGTTTTTTCTGTCTGAAATACTTAACTGTCTTCAGCATGATGGTTTCCTCAAGGTATTCATTTGGCTTGCACTGGTCATGCTGTTTTGCATCATGTCTCAGAAGGTGGCTTTTAACAGCAATATTTGCTGTATTGTAGATGTTATAAAAGGTTTGCTGTGCATTTCCATATGTTTATAAGAGAGGCAAGTTACCTCACACCACAGCAGCAGAAGGATTCATAGTGTGAAGGCTAAATGAGTTTTAATGGGTACTTGTCACTTGCTCCAATCTGTAACAAAAACTCTTGAGAAGAAAAAATAGGTGGAGAAAGGTACTGCTACAATCCAGAGTGCTACATTACTGAGGTTTAATGTAACAGTGCTTTCCTAGCACTATTCTCTAAATGTTACTTCTGTTCCAAATATTAACCCTTACATGGCCTGCCTCCACTTTCTTATTTATAGGAATACATTGTATTGAGTCAGATTCTTTATAAATGCTTACTCCTCAGAACAATCCTGCAAGACGTTGCTAGACCTCTACTATCCCTCATGACAAGAGAGACATTTTTGACCAGGCAATTAGCAGGTCCACATGATCCTGACAACACTATTCAATTTGCATTTAACAAATACTACCTGATTGCAAAAGCTACAAACACATGGAAATTCTTCACTATGTTTAGAAAATCCCACTTACACTGGCATATAAACAAAGGTAGAGTTTGGCTATGTTTTGACAATAGAGACAGCTACCTCTAGTAGAGGATATAGAAAGAAAAGACTGGACATTGTTCACATCAGGGAAATGCACTGATTTAGACTAGCAAGGCCATGGCCCCTCTAAGCAATACATCCATTTGTTATCCACTTCACACTTTTGCTAGAGAGACAAGAGAATTTGATTTCACTCACAGCAGATGTTAAAAGAAACATATTTTAGGAATATTGCCACCCCTGAATATACTCCTAGTGAGAGGCTTAAGCCTCAACTCATGTTTGATCTATTGGCATGGTTTTGTGGCCATAACTGATCTCAATGCAAAGCAAAAGGAAACCCCATCAAATCAGGAGGAAGCACTCCACCCCACTTGGAGTGGTACAGATGACTACAGAAGACAAGGCACACCAGTATCTGGGCCCTGCATTTCTATTGTACAAAACATTGTATTTTGTTTCAGTTTTATAACTTTGGCAATCCTGTTACCAGGAGATTTAGCTGATATGTGAATATACACACAAGTAGCTGAAGACTATTACTCAGCATATGTTCTCACTGTTGACTTCTTTCCACACATCGCACACACAAACATAACATACACCCTAGTAAATTCTTTGACCCCAAACTCTCAGTTTAAGTTTTGTTTCTGACAGTTTAAAAACAAAACCAGCAAGGAATGGTGTGCATTCTCCACAGGTTTCCAAGACAGAGACCTAACACAAGATACATACAGTCTGTAAAATACATCTCCAGCTGCTGAGCTGAAGGGTTTAAATAGCAACAAGTGGAAAGAACCACCTGTGCCTAAAGCCTCAGGTCACACTTTAAAGGCTTTCTGTGCAATCAAAAAAAACATTGTTCCACTACAAGCCTAGTCAAAACTGTCAGCAGATGGGTTAGTAAGAAAGACAACAAATATAGTGAGAACTGGCAACTTCAAGCATACAAAATGAGGCTGATAAGAAATACTGTAAGGCCTTTGAATGCCTCAGAGAAAAGGTGCTATAAATTAGCTCTTCCTACTGTATTTATTTACAGTAGGTATCTTAGGCAGCCCTAAGATTTAAAAACTTACAGGACATAAATTGAAGGAAAAAAAAAATTAAACAGGCAGTGAATACAGAATCAGCTTGAACACAGTAATAGTAGGCAGGTGCACACTGCTCTGTCATTTCCACCTGAAAAACACTCCAAACTCTCACACAAAATACCTACAAGTACAATGCATTTAATGTTTTCAGGATAGACAGATGCTTGCTAGGAAGACAGATGTATCTATAAAAAGTATTTGTCATGTTGAACCCTACTGTGTTTTAGATAAATTATTGTGCCACCAAAACGAATGTGCAGTCTTTAAACCTGGAATATCCTTTGTGCCTGGCTGTGCCACTGACTCAGATGACCCTCCCACACCAAATGCTGAGTTACAGTGTAAAATCCTCACACAGATGCCAAGCCAACCTTCAGAGCATATGTTCCAGGTGAATTCAAAGACACAGGATATTTCATTATCTGTAGAGGTAAGATACAGCTGAGTAGTTCTCCCTCGTGTTATATTGAAGTGTTTGAACAATTATAGACCTTACGCCTTAGGAAACAGAAGTCAGTTATCTATTTTGAGGCCATGTAACACAGACAAGCATGTGAACTAAACAAAGGAATGTTTTTAGAGGCTCAAGAATGTACTGTCTCTTTTAGAGCTAGGAACAAGCTCTAGGTTTGGAGTGCTGTTTAGGTGCTGTTACCACAAAAAGAAAAGGTCTCTCTAAAGAATAAGAACTCCCCACACCACTCCAGTGATAAAAGTCTGAATAACCAAATTTATACATAGTAGAGAAACAAGAGCACACAACACAGCAGCTATCATATCATAGAACTCATTGTTTTTATATGAAAAAAGGCCCTTTAGTAAAATCTAATGTAAAATTTTCCATCAGGTTTTCAGTTCTGATTTAAGTTACCTAAGCAGTAGAATTGTAATACCTTGGCATTACTCACTCTGAGTGGCACTTTGTAATGATCTCAGCAATGCTGAGATTTTCTGTGACTCCAGGCAGAAAGCTTTCTATGCACCTGCCACCAGATGATGCCACCCCTGATGACTCCTATCCTCACTTCTTTTGTGAATAAAGTCTCATATGCAAATTTTTATTTTATAGCATTTTTTTTCTGAATCTGCAGATTATAAAGCTGAGAAAGTATAAATTCTTATCCCTGAAAAACACTGCCTGATGCATCACACCCACACAATGCATTACAAATAATGACAGGTTGGATTAGGTTTTTTTGTAGTGCAGTGAAAGGCCTTTTTGAAGTTCATTTTGTGTGCCTGCAGTCATTGTGTACCATATGAAAGATTATCAAAGACTAAGTTCATGCCAACGTAACAGCCATAGAAAGTTTTGGAAAGTGCAGCTAAAATAAATCAATACATAGGGGTAGGGGATTAAATAATTCTATAAAGATTTTTTTAAACCTAGAACATGGAATTGTGTCAAACTGTGCACATTATTTTGGATTGGTAAGAAAGAAAAGAGGAAGGGAAAGGGTGAAAAGAGACCTAGGGGAAAATTACTTTCCTTTAAAAAACTACAAAAAACTTAATGTCAAATGTTGCAAAAGAGAACTACAAAGGCTAAAAGTCTGATCCCCCAAAACAGAACATCCAGCCTGAGAAGTTTTTAATCATGTTATACCAACTGAAGAATGTATGTCTTGGCTTGGGCTTCAATGCACTGGCTCTGTAGTAGATTCTCCTGCCTTAAACATTTTGCAAGTGACTTTTTATATAGAGAAAATCTCCTGGAAGTGTAACAGTAGAACGTGACAACTTAAAAGCAATAATGAAATTAATTGGGAAGGCAGAGCAATCTCATCTTTTAAGAAGCTAACACACAATGTTCTGTTTAAATGTATGTCATTGCACTATGTTACAATGACACACAGAGGTGCATTCCTGGTCACGTCTCCATATTCTTTATGCAATAGCATGGAAAAAAACCTACTATTTAATTATGAAATTAAAAATTCAAGTCTGTAAACTATTCATCAAGGTATTTTTCATTTATTTTTACATTTCCAAATGCTATGTAAAGCTGAACACCATAATGGCACAGGCACTTAAAAAGAAACCCAAGGCTGAGACAGTAATTTTAAGAGCTTTCATGGAACTGGGAAGAGTTTTTACTCCCAGAAAACAGCTGGTGTCCATCACTTAAGGAGGTCCTTGTTTATGTTTTAGATAAAGGCTAAGGTCAGAATAACAGTCACAAACAATAGCCAGTCTGGACAAGCAGTTTCTTAAATTACATAAAGGTTGTTTTAACTAAACTATCATTGAAAATGTATGTCAAATTAAGAAACTAACTCGAAAAAGAGTTCAGATGTAATCAGATTTTTTCCAGCCTTCTAGTCTAATACTGCTTCTCTAATGTCTAAAATACAGCTGTCATTCAGTTCATTTCCTTTGTTCCAGGAACAGTTTAACAGTGAAACACATCATCCATATAACTCTTTTGGGTGATCAGCTTGAAAAATACCAGGCTTTCCTAACTTCTTTCTCCTAGCTGCTATTACTTTTGTACTGACACAGCAACCTGATATAAATCTCATCCTCTGATACAAAAGCAAAAACATCCTCTGCCTCCCTCATGATAACAGAAGAGCACATCTTCCCTCATTCAAGAGTTCAGAAAAAATTCTATGGCTTTCAGGTATTAGTCACTACAGAATCATCACAGAAAGCTGCATCACCAGCTTAACAGAAATGTAGGAGAGAAGAACATTCAAAGATAAATGTACATCCTCCTGCTAGGCTCCTTTAATACAAGCCCTTTAAGCCCTACCATCACCTCCGACTCCTGTCATTCTTGACTCCAGTCAATGAGATTACTTGTACAGAGGAAGCAGGAAGGTAAACCAGCAAAGTTCTGGAACTAGAGGAAAGGCCCATACAAAGCAGTTTGGAAAGGGCTACCTTCTGCTCACAGAGAAGCCAGGCAGACCAAAAGGTAGGAGGCGGCCTGCAATTCAGTGACAAATTGCTGGCATTCTCAGGGACCTGAAACTGTCCTCATCAAGGAAACTCTGGTCATCATGAGCCAACTTGACATCATCTCTCTCCAGCCTTAAACAGTAACACCCATCACATTGGCATGCCAGGCTGATTGGGATGCCTGGTGCCTAAGGGTTTAGGAGCTGGTGTAGCTATGTTAGTTTGTCTGAATGGGCCCCCCCACTGAAAGTGGGAAAGGGGACATACCTAAATCCAACTTATGAAAGTTCATCCCCCTGACTGCCTGCAGTAACAGCGTCCCATGCTGTATGCTGCGCAGTCATATTGCCATGAAAATAAACATTGCCTCAGATAAGTGATAGTGAACACAGGTCACAGCACTGCCTAGAACAAGATCAGTATGATATCCAGGTGGCTGTCTCTCATTTGCCTACATACTCCATCTGCCCCTCAGAGCAGTTCTCTCCTTATTGTCCAGAAGCTGTGCTTCTCTCTCCTGGCACCTCTCATTCGGGGCTGCTTGAAGACCTTTTCCTGGCAACATTTTGTTTCCTTTCCAGCAGCAGATGCTGCAGTCACTTTAAAGATTTAGCAGCCAGTAACCCAGGACTGTCAGCCATGTGTGATCAGTACAATCATTACAAGCCTCTGAAAGACACATAGGTAACACAGAAAATATGGTACAGAACTGTCAGAGAAGCAACCCAAATTCTTCCCTTCTAGCAGGAGAGGTGTCACATCCACCACCTTACTACCCTTGGCAGAAACAAAACTGAATTGAACCATCAGTAAATAAATACAGAAAAATACACAAAAGGAAGAATCCCCATAGCAAAAGGTCATTCAGCTCGGATTGTTCAACTCAGATGAGATGAGATTCTCCTGCAATCTTTAATCTACTCTGGGTAATTCCTTTGGATTAGGAACATTGTCTTTGATGCTGCAAACCTGTGATTAATTTAGGCTTATGAATAATCCCATTAAATTCAGCCTTCTCTTGTGCATTCACAGAAATGCTGCCATGTGCACAGGTTCATTATGAAAAGTAGAATTGCTGTGTGCTGCGCACAGGAAAGTAAAAGGGAAATGTATATGGCAACAGGCCAATTTTAATTCGGAGATCAGGAAGTGGAACTCAGGTATATGATCTTCAAGTGACAACTGATGAATGTGTTTAATTTACATGAAGGTGTTTAAAAATCATTTACATGCCTGTTTTGCACTGACAGTCTTCTTTTTCTCCCTGAAAGACTAAACTCCACAATTTTACATTCTTACTCCTACATTCTTGGAAACACCTTACTCCAACCTCTCATTGTTCAAGCAGTAACAGAAACACAGACTCTAAGGCACAGAGTCAAGTCTGCTGTTATTCTGTTTATTGGAGCTCCAAAGGGAATCCCTCAGGCATGTGAAGATGCAAAAGGAGTAGGAAAAGGTAGCTTAAAATAACGATCTTATTTTAAACATGGATTAGAGATGGTACTGTCTTCCCTCATAGCAAAGTAAGTAATGCAGTGAGGAAACTGAGTCGCATGAGTGTATCCACATACTTTGGGAATAGAGTCATATGGGTTAAGAGGCACAAAATCTAAACAAATTCACCCATGAAACACATTAATGCTATCATAAACAAATGGATGTTTAAATTAGAAGGTGGCCTCCATAATGGCTTTGACTTGTTATTTTGAGGTCTGATGAAGCACTGCACAAATCCCATTTGTAACAGTCACCTTCTCCTTTCTCCTTGTTAGGAACTGTTCTGCATCTGTGGAGTCGAAAGGGTTTATGTCTTATAAAAACAACTGACAAGTGGTATTTCATGAGGACTGTACAGTCTAAACACAGGGTTTGTAGCTACATTTCCATGGTAACAGCAAAAAAAATGGTTATAATTTTCCTCAGATTTTGCTGTCCATTCTTCCTTAGACTATCTGGCATGAAAGTGTTTATTGCTTTTCACCAGTGCAGTACTGCAGAAATATTTTTAGCTCCACTAATGCAATTCCATATTTAAATCAATCTGAAAATAAGTTAACTTTCAGTCTGCCAAAGGATGTCAGGCAAAGCTTTCACTGATTTGATTTTGCTTTGGCTTGTGACGATGGAAAGATTACACCACGTAACAACAAAGAAATGTGTTCCAAAGTTCTAGAAGAATCAGATTATTTCATTATTTCATTTCAATGTCATTATTAACCTTTTGAATTTATTTGATATAAAATGCTGCTGTTTGTGGAACTGTGGAGGCTTGTACTATCTCATCAGAGTCTGAATAATAACATAATTATATGTTCAAAGGATCTCCAAGCAAACAGAAAATTACATATACAAGTCCTACAATATTGCAGGAAGCAGGCATAAGTTATTATATTTTACAGTAACTGAGGCAGATATAAGTGATGGCTGGGTAGTTAGGTGTTCATTCATAAATCCAGTTAAATTCAATAGAAACTGGTTAACTTCAGAGTCATAAATAGCCTGTCTACTGATACATAGAATGAGTCTGGCACAAATGAAGCTCCAAGCCCAGAATTCCTTGATTCCCAGATGCTATCTATAGCTAGCAGATCATATCTCAGTATTTTGAT
The DNA here is from genome assembly GCA_028020825.1 of Podargus strigoides. Lineage (NCBI taxonomy): Eukaryota > Metazoa > Chordata > Aves > Caprimulgiformes > Podargidae > Podargus > Podargus strigoides. The sequence goes on from CM051630.1 coordinate 13,060,084, forward strand.
AATATAAATTGTTTAATAAGCCTCTTATGGCAAAACACATTGGCACAGTCTTCAATCACAGCTGCTTTAAGAGCAGATACTGTACTGCAGCTAGATGTGAGAGCAATGCTGTCTCCAGTTACATCCTGAGGCCTGTTGCCTCTCTAAAAAGAATAACTGATAAAAAAAGGATCAAGTTCTTTCGATAAGAACAAATTCTGGGCTGCTAACCACCAGAGACAAGCTGATTGGTTCATACTAAGGATAGGTAAGGAGATGGAATGACAGCACAACAACTTCCTAATGTCCAACATGCCTGAAGAGTGCTCCGAGTGGACTATTTCTACAGGGCAGTTTAATTTCTATGCCTACTTATTCTTCATAGCAATCTTCTGTAGCTGCCAGCAAAAATTTAATGGTGTTTTTGAGGGACTCTTTGTCCTTGAGACTGAACCATTCCAATGTTATTAATTTTTTCTTGAAACTTGGAATATTTCTATTTACATTAATGTATTACCCATGATTCCAGCTGGAAACATTTACACAACCCTAGAGCTTGACAGAGAAACTCAGGCAGAGGTTAGTATAAATGTAAGGAACAGTCTGAAGTTGTAGTATGACTTCAACTAGTACACAACACAATCCAGTACACAGAGGATTTTGTTAATATGGATTAAGAAAACTTCGTATGAAGTGTGAAACAATAGGATTCTTAAAGATAAGGCCAGAGAAACAATCTTTTGCCTGCTAATAACTTCTTCTCTCACAACACTAGGATTTATGTCCCTGCATGCCACCTCGCCACACTTAATGGATAGCTCTTCATCATTTCCAGGCAGTAGGAAAACGCCATTATCTCCTCCTACGGAAAAGGACGCTCGTTAATTCGCCCAAACTCATACAGGCAGCCTGTGACTAACCTAGGAACTATATTCCATTCAGTGCTTTATCCATTAAACTCCTCCCTGAGGAATAAGCTTCTGATATCAATTGCAGAATGCAGTTCTACTTTCCAATACAGAAAGACTGTACTGGTTTAGGAGAAGGATTTGACCCCCAACTATAAAACCAGCGATTTTTCAAGTATAACCAACTCAGACTTTAATTCTGATTTGATTTGAAGCATTAACTGTTTAGATCTTTACATCAGTATTGCATTCCTTTATACTTCCTCCATAGTTACCTTCATGGGACTAAATCTCACTATCTTTCACTATGTAATTAGTTATAATTCGCCCAAAACACCAGGGAAACCAACTGTAATTTACCTGAAAGCAGTCAGAATGAAAGCCTCAGCCTCTGGCCAAAAAAGCTGAGAAACAGATCATCTGCTAAAGGTGCTGCACAGAGCCCTCCAAAGGAACACAAGAACAGCAAACAAAGCAGTTTGGGTGCTCCTGCAGCAAGGCAGGTCTGGCAGCAGCACTATTATTAAGCAAATCTGTGCTTTAAACACTGTTTCATGTCCTACTAAACTTGATACCAGAATCCATCAGCCCAAAACAAGCACTACTAAGAAAGAATACTGAGCCAAATGTTGAGTTAAGGTAGACATACAGTACAGACCTTATTGTCTACACTATCTTGCCTTGGATATTTTGGATGTCCTTGCTAAAATGCTACTGCCCCACATTTCCAAAGGGATGTAACAGAAAAGAGTTTACTGATGTTTTGGTGATGTAGGAACATATGGTTTTAGATATTTATAGAAAGAGCCTTGGGACTTCCATGTATTAGGAAAGCCTGCAGGATGCCATCTGGGATTCTGAAGTCTATTTTCTGTCAGTGATAACACATTTTACCTTTAGGCTTGCAATTTTTCTCTGGAATATATAAAGCTAAGAATAGTGTATGCAATGAAGTCCTGTTTGAAGATCTCTATAGACAAACTCTCATTTGAAATACTGGCATTTGAAATATGATCAGTACTTGTCAGAGAAGTTTATAAGTAAAAAGTAATTTTAGCCTCTGTCTTGGTAGTCCAGCTCATGGCAGAAATTTTCAGCTTCTGGACAAGACTGACTACTTAGCTTGGTTTGGTAATGCATCACTTCCAAACTAGATAGACTAGCAGTTCAAAAGTTTAATCTACCAGCGCGGTCCATATGCTGCATGGAGTAGCATAAGAGTTAATTTTTATGCCTCACTGAAGGCATAAAAATTAGCTTCAGCTATGCCTAGCTGAAGACACAGTTGGTAGAGGGGGAAAAGGATGATATTTATTTGTTTTACACACTAGCTGTCCACTATTGTATTTTCCCTCCTCCTCTTTTTTCTATTCATTCTGCTAATATAACATTAGGTTTTGTGCAATCTATAAAAAACCTTACTGAAAAGTTTTATATAACACAAATTACAAGCAGCCTGTGCAACTCACCACAGAACTTTAACAATCTTAGCCCCTTTCAGTTCTATACATCCTTACAATTTTTCCAAATTTTTTTTTTTTTTTTTGGTATTAGAAGGGAGTTGAATGTTACATCTATACCGCAGGTCATAGCAGAGTTTCTGTATGAATAGAAATATTCATGCCAAATTCTGCTAAGATTAATAATGAACATTTTAATCATATTACTTAAAATTTTTTTTTCATCAATTTGAACTGCATCAGCATGAAATTCAGGTTCTTGCTGGGAACAGTGTCAGGCTGCTGTACAGTGATCCACTTACACTGCTGATAACAGTGATGGATGAGACTGACAACTTGCCAGTTTTAACCCAGGAGTTTTATCAGATACCACTCAAGGAGAATACAGCCAAACATGAGAACAGTACTTATGCAGTAACACAGGCTGTAAAATTATGATGAGTATATTAGTGACTGGGAAGATTCTCCAGTTGCAAATACTTTCTCAGAAGCATCATTTATTAAGTGTTTATCACTGCAGCCATATTCTTTCTCCTGTCTGTTTGTGCTGTCCATGAAAGAAGCCCAGACATATAGTTGAACACGCCAATAAATTGGGAAAAATAAATACATTATTGATTTGCGTCTCTATTAGCAATGATTAACAATATTTTGAGTTGATTGGTACATACCTCTTTTGGCCAATGCATGCGTAACTGTCTTATCTGTACATGATTCTGCAAGGGCATGATTTGTGTGTGACACACCTGTATGACTGTTTTTGAACGTTTAAGCATGTATTGGATTAAATATTGGGTTTTGGCTAGTAATACGTGTATTTGCTGCTTTGAGGGGTGTGTGTGAACCACCTATGTAGGTATGCATGAAGATTTACCTAGTCTTGCATGGACCTATATCTGATGGACAGTCAATAATCTATTTGTATAGATTGTTCACCGAGTCACTGAGTTACAGAATGGCTAACCATCTCAGTATGTTAAAAAAAACCCAACAGAATGAAGGCTCCCAAATCATGAAATTATTCTAAATACCACAGAGTCACATACAAATTGTGCAGGCTTCTTGTGAAGAGTTGGCTTTTGTTTTTAAATCCTCTGCATTTCAATCAAGTCACATTTCTACCCCGTCTCCAAGAGCTAAAGCTATAATCAAAGTACCAATTTTCAGAAGATTTGCAATAACAGCATGAACATTGGGCATACTGACTTGGACGTCTACACACCTGTAAAAACTCAGCAAAATACCAAGTGCCTCTTGAAGCTTTTACAGTAGGTCAGAGTTTTGACCTACTCTTCCAGCTTTTACCAGGTCTCCTTTCCTTGGTGCAACATTGTTTTTTGAAGACATGTCTTGTTTAGGTTAGAAAAATGCTCTGATGAATGGAGACCAACTTCAATAAGACTGACAGCTTTTTTTTTTTCAATCTTAATATTTCTCTGTTGTTTTTAGAATAGTATGTGAGTGCTTAAGGCCGAGATAAACACAGCACAAAACATAGAAGTGATTTCAAGCATCCTTGATAACTATCTGGCCTGTTAAGATGTTGTCATTCTTATTATAGAAGGTGTAATGTTTGATCTCAGAAGGGACAGATTAACACACCAGACTTGGAAACTTTACTCTAATAGCTAGCCGTCGAAGGAGTGCTGACATCTTAGAGAATTGCACTCTGGAGTATTGAATAACACTCAGTTACTCAGCAGCTTAATCACTTCTATATGTAGACAGCTATGACAAAGGTTAAGGGTAGACCTAACTTTTTTCCCACTGAAGCCCATGATAAAATTTTCACTAATTTCACTAGGAGAATAATCAGACTAATTGTAGTCTGATACTCTGTCACAAAGATTAGCTCATTGTTTTGAAATCTAATTACATTTGCATAAATAGCTCTGGAAGGAAGAAATAGATGTATTGCATGGTATATTTATTAGTCTAAGATATAGAACATTAGTTTTTCTATACAAAAATACTTTTGTCACTTCTCCCTACTCTGCTGGGTTTTTTTCTTCCTTGGACCACAAATTTATAGGTGAAATCCAAGCCCAAGAGATTTTGTTTATCTGTCCTGTGTTTTAAAAAGGATATTTGCCATATCTAGTGCCTCATGAGGAATAGCTGAGAAAATTTTTTTCCTATAGTTTCCTACCTGAGTATCTACAAAAAATCAAAGTAAATGGACAGTAGACTGTTGCCAAAAAAGCAGAACTCTACCCGAACTTTCCTTATCAGTTCTTCTGCAATTAATTGTCTGCTGAAGGGTTTCCCTCCTCTTGCTATCACAAGTGTAAGTACCAGTTTCAGTAATTATTTGTAACATAGTAGCACCTAGTAATCTACTCCTCAGACAGGATATTAGTATACTAATACTCTGCCAAGACAGAACAGGACAAAAGCTCCGTTTGATACAATTTACTATACCCGTAATTCTGCTTTAGTAGAGTAAATTAGGTACCATCATTGAACAGATTCTTACAAAAGAGAGATTAGAGCTGCATGAAGTTCCAGGTTGGAACTCTGCATTTACTAGTAGTACTTACAACATATCTACTTATCACTATGTGTCTGCTGCAATCACAGGCAACCATTATCACTGTTCACAGAGCTCAAACAGTATTAAAAGTCACAACACCATACCATGAAAAACAACATGAACACATCTAGAAAAAGCTAACTGGCTCTGACTGGGCTCAAGGCTTTTGTAGCAATACACCCTGCTTCCAAAATGCATACATGGCAGTCTTGTTGAAACAGCTAGACTTAAAAATTGTCTCAAGGGGACTGCCAACCAGATAATCCAGTTTACACTGAGCGTCACAAACATCAAAACTTCATGTGACCTTTCTTCCTCAAAAACTACTTTGAAATCAGCAGATGCTGGAAGCAATTTAATTGTAAAAAATAGCAGGCTATTTCTAGTGACCAGAGCTGTTCGCTCAAGCACAGCAGCACAGAGGCACCAGCCATTTATCACTCCAGAAGCTACTTCCCTGCAGTGATTCACACTTTGGTGACATCACCAACCAATTTACCTAAAAAAACCCTCCGAGTAAGATGAACAGGTTTTTTTCAGCCTCTGTCTGAATCACACCTAGCTGTGACAGCAGATGGGGAATCTACTCTTGCCATTGTGAATGAAAGAACCATACATGAAATTAAGTGCTGTAATTTAAACATTCATCTGTGTCACATGAGGCTGTAGTGAGCTGGCTGCAGTGGTTAAAGTGGATAAACTCAAATCGCCTTGAGTCAGTGACAACTGCTGAATGGTAAATCACTGAATGTATTTAAAGAGGGTAAGGTCAACAAGATGACTGTGATCACATTTCTTTATAGACAATTACAGTCAGAAGCAAGTGGGATGATTCATTCCTAAATATAAATAGTATCAAGCACTCCAAAAGCCAGATCTTTAACAGTTTCAAAATCAGGACTGGAAGGAGTCTAGCCTCTCATACAAGAAACTCAATAGCTTCTGCTATTGGGCTTAAATATCTTAGCTTCAAGCTCACTGATATCAGAGGGGCTGCATTCCCAGCCTGTCTCCATGAATGCACTCACAATTCTGGGTGCTGGGAGCGGGATTATGCACAGGCCTAACACATACTGGCTTGTTACTCTTACTGATCTACAACTGTTTGCTTGAAAGTTTAACCACAGTCTGAGATTCAAAGGCAAGCAGTACATTACTCCTTTCATCATTTGTCCATGTTGTCAAGCAAGACAAATTCACAGTTTGTTTTGCAGCAATTTTTTGTCCATTAGCTTTGGAAGAGATTTCCTAGTCACATAATTTGTAATTTGAGAAATACTAACATGAATTACACATACTGATTGAATCACTTGGAATTCATGGGCTCACATGGCTGGGACTTCTCTTGTAATCGTCTCATCATCCTTTCTCTGTCCTTATTTCTACTTTCTGATTTAATAATGGTGTGGGTTTGTGGGAGCCTAAATTATGCATATTTCTTTAAATGAAATTGAATCAATGCAACACAAAAAGGCGTTATATTGCTTCTGCTTCAAAATCTGTATTTTCCAGACATCACATAGTATCACCTGAGACATGACTCATACAGATAGTGTAAGATTTCTTTTTAGCAATGTTATAATGACAGAGCAGAGAATTCATTTTCAGCTGCTGCCTCTAAATCTATGCTTACAAAACAGCAGATATTCTTGCATGCAAGTAAGGATACATTCTTCCAAACTTAGTATTCTGTAAAAGACTACTGCAGCATGTTCCTTGAATGCACATGATCTATGGTTTTAAATAACTAGAGAACAGTTGAAAATCTCACTCTGGAAAGTCTGCTCTGACTCCCTACAAGGAAAGGGATTAAGACTTTTTGAAGACAGAACTTCAAATTCATATAATAATTTAGGTTGGAAGGATTCTCAGGAGGTCAGGTCTAATCTTCTACTCAAAGCAAGGCTAATTTCAAAGTTGAATCTAGTTTCTCAGGTTGAGAAACTCGTTGAGTTCTGAACATCTTCAGGAATGGAGATGTCACAAAGTTTCACATATTCTGTCTAATAAAGATACACTTGTTACTGTTACTAGGGTCCTCTAACACAGAATGACTTGAGTTGTCTTCCAACATTATGGCTGGTTTATGTGCTCTAAAGACTTCATATAACAGCTACTGGCTTCTAATCTGAAACATTACAGCAGATGTTCCCTATGAGCCTAATTTCTTTCACATCTATACACATTTGCCCATTACTATCAACTATGCCACTTTATCATGTTAGAGTTACAGACTAAAATTGGGCAGAAGACTTTCCCCCCCCCACCCTTAGGTAACTATGCAAGTAAAACACAGTCAAAGTGCATTTGGGACTTACTGCCATAGACTATACAGCACCTTACAGATACGAGAACTTAGAAACACTGCTTTTCATTTTGACATCTTCAATTACACAATAGATGAACAGGCTATAGGTGGCCAACCACTCAAGAGCACATAATTTCCTGCTAGAGCTAGAAGAAAGAGGATGTGTTTTGAAGGATGGTCTTAGAGGCTATTCTGTGATTCTGTGAAGTAATCTGAGCATTTCAAATTCCTGCATAAACAATATATTGTGCAGTTTTGTTCTTTGTACATCTTTTAGAGAAAAGTGGGTAAGTTAAATATTCATCTATATCATCTATAATGCACATCCAGAGGTGGACCAGGATATTCACAGGAGACTTTGCTAATTTGGCAAACTATTTTCCCTTATCCTCTCCAATTAATCTGCACCTGCTCGTAAGGATTTAGGGCACCATCAGATTGATGAGCAGAATGGTGCCTTTTGGCTTTACAATCTATGCATCTATGAAATAAGAGGGGTATTCATAGCAAGTATTTCACTAATTGTCTGACTTGCCGACTCATCCTAAGCTTCTCCAATGTCCATGTTCCAAAACAAGATAAAAATTGTTTCACATTTAAATATTCATCAATTTTTGGGGGGAATTATGTACATGCTTATATATTTAGGAAAAAAAAACCCAAAACTACACCATTTTTCAGATGAATGCATATTATAGCAATATTCCTAGCAGCCTTATGTTAAGGTTGCTCTATGCATCCTCACTGATGTTATTTTTTGCTACTGATGTTTGCTACCTTACTCTAAACTGTTCTCCATGTCAAAATGTTCATCTGTCAGCATGTACATGAAAGCTACCTTTTGCCTTGTGGCAAGAACAAAAACTCAAGTTTCTGTTGTGCTGCTGAGCAGTTGCCTCTGCATTTGTAAGTTACCTGCAACTTCAGCAGGATATAAACAGCAAATTATTATCTTGTCCTTGTTTCTGTCTTACTATCTATAATGCAGTAAATACCTGAAGAGAATAAAGCTTGTCCAAGACTGTCTGTTTTCCCATGCACTTCCAATCTGGATTAAGTGCATTCAATGTCCCAAGAGTACACCATTCTAATTATCTGCTCAGATACTGTATTTTAATTGAAAAACCCCCACATTTTAATAATGAAAACTGTTTGCCACTTATCTGCTCAATCACGCCATTAGCAAGCAGTGTCCTAAAACTTTTTTCCTCACTATAGACTCAAGCATATATGGTGATAACTGGGTAGAAAAGCAGCTCAAGTATATCTGGAAGAAATTGCTGGCATAATGGCAAGGGGTTCCAATAGGGGTAATCATTTTCACAGAGGGACTGCAGAGGAAAAGTGCATTCCTAAATAAGCAGAGAAGGAGAAAATCAAGAGTCTGCTTTCTGTTGCTGGTTAGATCCTTGACACATGAGTAAGAGACAAAATCACAAAACTAAGAAGAAATATGAGCTGTTAAAAACAAGTCTACATAAACAGTAAATCTTGTTTGACAGACTTAGTGAAATTTATTTAAGGGCTAATGCAAAGGACACAGGAGGCTGAGTAAGGTAGGAAGTAACATAATCCACATCCATGAAAAGACACCTGCTGCCTTGCAGCCCTGTGGGTTAGTAAGTGAAACTAGCAACAGTGACAATACTGAGAAAATAACACTAAAATGTGAAAAAGGAGTTGTAGGAGGAGTATGGAATGGGTCACCATCTGGACCAGCACAGCAGTAGTTTTCAGCATTTGTATCATATGAGTCTGAGGAAAACAGCCTTCGATTTGTACTGTGTACTGATCTTTGCCTCTGGCCTTGAAGGGCTAAGTTGTTGTACCTGCTATTGAAGAAGTCATAGCATCTTAAAATAGAATTAACAACAGATTGCCAGCATGTTTTTTTCCTGCTGTTGTCAGTGACCTTTCTCCAGGCCCTTACTTACCAGTGTGGAAAGGCCAAGGACTGTTACTGCTGTGGCACAGCTAAAGAAAATTATTTCCACCCAGAGATGAGGGCAGTGACCTGCTTTGCTCTTATATTAGCCAACTGGCATCTGTGCAGAGCTTCCCTGATTGTCCTTGATTAAGACCTCAGATCTGCTTCTATTAAAGGTAAGATTAAAGTGTAAAATTAAGAAGAGATGCCAGATAAGTCCATTCTACTTTGAAGCTGGAGAATAGGATACTACCTAAGCACAACAACTGTTCAGGGCAGACTGAGCACTGTCCATCTAAAAATGTTATGTCCTACTTCATTTCCATGTTCACCTTTTCTTATTTACAGAATATTGCTTAGTAGTGTTTGGTTTCTCCACATCTGAAACAGTTCACAGAAATGTGCCAGCCATGGAGTCTACTCTGATAGCCTTCAACATCATGAAGGGCTCAAATCAAAAGAAAGCTCTACTATGACACCTGTTAGATTGATAACATCTACGTCCTCATGAGATGTAGAATTCCTGTTAGAATAGACGTAGGCATAGTTTACCTTCTTCAGATAAGGTGTTACAGCCACCGGTTTTAACTGCAGTAAACCAGAACTGGTATCTTTTAGGTCATATTAAGCTGCCACTTCAGACTGCACAGCCTGGAACCTTTACTCAGTGAGTATGTAATATGCCAAAAAACAAAACTTCTCTTCAATTCCTACTCCTGTGCCTCCACCAAACTGTGTTGTACATAACATGAATAGTGGTTTCTCTGAAGAGCCTGAGCTTTCAATGCCTCCTTGAAAAAAACAGCCTGGTAATATTAAACAGCAAATATGACAGGAAGTAAATAAGCATGACCAAGCAGTAATTATTCAAGCCAGGGCAGCACACCTAGATTGAACTTGAAGAGGAATTTAAGCTCCCTTCTTTGATTTGCAACTCTCAGCTAGAGCAGTTACATGCCTGCGAGTTGTGCCTTCGGGGGTATGTCTTTCTTTATTAAGAGGGCCACTGTGTCAGATGTCAACTGTCGACAAACCTGAACATGAGAAAGTAAGCTATACATTGGGCCTTGTCTGGCACAGCTATGGAATGATCTAGCAGTATCAGTTGTAGATATCAATGGATAAGGACATTAAAGCGAATGTAAAACACTGACAGAAAGCACAGTAATTACTCAGGGCCTGACCTACAGTAAGGATGCATTAGCTTTAGTGACATTATTTCATGAGATTCCTGCACTAGAGTCCTGACCCTGTTCCCAGATTCTACATGAACTGGAAAGAGGTGAAGTTGCATGATGGTCTAATACACAATTTGCCAGTTTAATGAGTAGGGGTTTTTTAATAGCTAATGTACTGCAGTGTGTTTTGGCCAAGTCCCTAAGATGTTTCAAAAGCCCAATTACATCTTGTAAGGTCAGTAGGCACTGATTTTTAAGAGCCTGTGATTCAGTATATGCTTGAGTTCAACGCTCTCTGTAATGTTTCAATGTTTGTTATAAAAATTGCTACAGTGATTCATTTGCATGTATTACTCCTTTGTTTGAAAGGGAATCATTTAGAGTGGCTATTTTAAGGGTTGTTAAGTGGAACATCCTAAATGTGAACACTCTGAAAAGATAAATGGAAACGTTTAATATTTATGCTATGCTATTTTACTGTGCCTCAGTTACGTAAAAGCAGATCACTATCCTACAGCTCTTGTTTTAAAAAGACAGCACTAGAAATAATAATATGTAGCAATAATTGACTTAACACAGGTGATTATTTAAAGATAAACAATTCAGTCACAATTCTAGCACGCTTACAGTGCTGAAAGGCTGCTGAAACAATGTTGAAATAGAGGAATACAAAAGAAAAGACTCTTCTGCCCTCAGGGTATGGCTTACTTCAGCCATAGCTGTATTTGAAGTGATTTTGGGTTACATCAACCTTGCTCCTACTTCTGGTACCTCCTGAAGGTGATGCTAGTTTACAGAGTTTCCCTAAGTCTTCCTTCCCCCAGTACTGCACCTATACAACTGCTTGTGGGGTTGTAGTACAAACCTAGTCATTAATCCTTGTGCTAACAAAGGAACAGTGAAATAGAGCACAAAATCTCCTTGAATGGGATTTGCTGCAGAAATCAGCCAGTTGTCAAAATACAGCCTCACAAGACTGCCAGCAAAATATTGATTTCAATTCTGAGCAATGGATGTGAATATGCATACTTTACCAAATCAGAGCCATATTTCATCCAGTACCAACTCAGGAACTGACTGGTACTGCTGTTCAAGGGATCCATGCACAGTGGCATAAGGACCTACAACAGCAGCCCTGAGCTTCACATTAGATGCCATTATTTCTGGTAGTGAATTCTTCAGGCCTTGAACTATGAGACTGAGCACACCAATTAAAATTGTCTTGGTGTCAACCAGTATAACCTTAGATAGTCTTCCTGCTTTTTTTTGATTGACAATAAGTTTTTATATGTGTAGACATTTGCAGACAAAATATGAACAAAAATTCACTATTTGTTTCAAGTCATTCACCTACCTCTAACAGTGTCTAGCAGTATCCCATATTAGAGTTAAACCTTCATTTTCAGAACTGAAACTTGGCAGCTAAATATAAACTTGAGCCTAATCTAAGCTCTTGCTTCAAAAATGTTAGTTTATACAGGTGACTATGCTAAGTGGGGATGGAAAGTTGTTACTGCTGAAGAAGGTCCTTACTATTTTAAAGCAACTTTACCAGCTATCTCTTTGCTGTATCTCTTACTGTCACATTGCTGATCATAGCTAAATATACAGGGAATATTTTTCCCTTTCTCCCCACAGCAGTAGGCAAGAGCAGTGAAATAAGAACATGCTATGTTACCAGTCCAAGGTAGGAAATATTTTGCATGACTATTTAGAGTGAACCTGTTTCTGTGCCAGAAACCAGCAACTACATATTCTCAATATGAGGGAAATGAACAGTGAGAACTCATCTTGAGTCAAGCAGCAGGAATTCACAACTCTATTTTATTATTCTTTTCCCCTGGTAGAGTAAGCATCTTCTCATTAGCTAATCCTAAAACTGAACATGATCAACAGCTTTCTGTAATAGTGCAATTTGTACATTCGATCAACAGAAAAGTTAGGTTTACTGCCTGAAGGAAATTACTTTAAATAAATGCAGTCTATGCTTCCAATGGCACTGAAGACTAGTGAAATGAAACTTCAGCCCCTTTTAACCAGGCTGTTATTTGAATGAGCCTCTTTGGAAATGGAAATACAGTCAGTCAGTTAAGACTGCTTTTGCCAATTTAGACATCCAATTTATAATTCATAGAAAATAAATACCCACCCTGAGTGATTCAGAGGAGTGGTTTTCTAGTTTTGCAACAAGGATGGGAAATTTGTATGAGGGAATTTCCCTTGTTTTCTAACGAGGGGAGGGAAGCGTTCTTATAATTGAGGCTTATTTCATAGTTTTGAACTTGTAAAACAATTAAATCCACCACCAGTATGTTTAAACTTATTTTTAGTAATTTTATCTGGAAATTCTTAACTGGAAACACAGCTGAAATACAGCATCTTATAGAGTAGAACAGTGGAAGTGCACCCAGCATGTTCTTGGTACTGAAAGTTGCACAGAAATCAAACTGAAAACCCAAAAACTCATGTAAAGCAAAAAGGGCATTTTTCAGTCGTTTTTGGAATTGGAAAAAACCCTCTAGAAAAAAACAGATTACTGAAATCCAGTAGAAATATTGTGGCAGAAAATTATATAAGCCTGTGGAAGCTTGCAGAACTGCAGTCTCAAGAGGTTTCCAGACAAAAAAAATTTCAACAGAGGAGAGGCTAAAATGAGTTAATAGGTAGGAACTCCTTTAAGTTCATCTAACAAACTTTTTTTTGCAAAAGAAAGAACTAACACTTTGAATAAAAGGGTTCTGCAAAGTGAACACAAGCTTGAAGAGAATCCTTTGATGAAATTTATATTTTGCTTGCTGAGAAAAGGACCAAGTTTAAATTAAATATAGAGCATTCAGAGCAGGAGGGACACTCCTTTATCCAGGGATTCTTGCTCTTTGGAAGATAACTGATCATATACGTCCTTTTTCAATGTCTTAAAGACAGTTTTAACTTTTTTCTAGCATACATTTCCACCAAGTGCGAGTAAAACGTTCAGGAGAATGCAGAAAATATTAACATTTTTCATTGCACAGGATTCTGAATATGCAAGATGTCAGGCAATTAGTCCATCTGATTAGCTTCCTTGCAAAGTTTATTTTTAAATTTGTTCCAGGAAAATTATGTATTTCCCAGTAAAATTATCACTAATATGTTTAATCAACAGTTTTGATGCAGTTGGATAAAACTTTCCCTAATAGATATTCAGAGATTCACTTTTTCTTATGAGTATTCATTTCCTTACAATGGTAGTACCTACAAATGAACCAACTCTCTTATCAATATTTGGCACATATTTTAGATGGAGCCCTTTGGAGAATACTGTTTTGTTTAGATAGTACCTAAGATAATTTAATGTCATTTCAGAAGTATCCTCACGAGCAATTCAGGTCCACTGTACTTTGCAGTCCTGCAAGGACTTCTTTCCTTGCAAGGTACATCACTGCAAGGGCATTAGTGTATCTAGCTGTGAAACTCACAGTAAAAGATTTAGCCTTTATTAAATTGCACAGCTTGGATTGAAGAAGCATGCAATGAGTGACAATCTTTAATTTGCCATGAAAGATCAAAAAGACTGATGACAGATTCAAGTTTAGTGGTAGGTAACAAGCAAGTTAGGTCTTTATCATTTCTGAAACAAGACTCTTCCTACACAAAATGTAAAGGACCACACTACTGGTCCTGAGCTGACAAATCTGATGAAACAGAGATGACATTAGATAATGATAGATATTTTCATTGCTTTAGATTTAAGTAAAGCACACTGATTAGTCCTATGGTATTTGCTTTGGGCAGCCAGGTGGTGTTTATTCAAATGTAACAAGAGTTGCCTAAACTGCTTTACCAATGTGTCTCCAGGACATTCGCATTCTACCGAAGTCATTAAGATAAACTCCCTATTTTTAGGGGTCCAGAAAGCATATTCTACCAGAATTACCTTCACATTCAAGCAGCAAGCAGTTAAGGGAGCTGAAATTGTATTTGTTAAAATCTAAAGCCTGACAGTTCAAATGTCAGAAGCTTATAGTGACATGCTGATGATTTTGACAAGTCCTCTTAATCTCCCATACATAATTTTTGCTTTCATAGTGGAAACGTGCAATACTTACTCAGACCCAAAAATAACACAAGCTAAAAAGGGGCCAAATGAGACAAGTTTCCAGTCCAAAAGGAGGTTAAAACTGAGCGATGAATGATTAAATAAACGAACCAAAAATGAGAATAGAGCCACTAGTGTACAAGGAATGTAAACACGAAGTATATTTTTAAACTTTTTTCCATCCCTAGAATGGTGCAACACCTTAAATAAGGCAAATGTTTGCTCTGGAACTGAAACAGAGGTTTGTAAGCACCATCTTGATCTTTCCAATTGAAGTACAGATGCATCTATATTGGCAGAGTTCTGTTAGCCTAACCTGCTCAGTAGACCAGTAATGATCCATTAGTATCCAATTTGTGGAGCTTAAATATATTCCCAGGTGTACACGTGGATGCACATTTCCATTTTGTACCATTTTCTTCTTGTTTGTATACAACAGAGAACATGCAGGCTCTGACATATAGTGTCATATGCAAGTAAAAGGCAGCAATTTTAAGTGGAAATGCTCTATATTTAACTATTTTTATTCTTGTAATTAGTTAGGGAAAACAAGAGAAATCTCCTTCTGAAGTACCTGCTTCAAGAGGCAAAATGTTCTTCTGAAAACTTTTTCCTCATTTTCAAGATTGTTAGACAGTTCCTTCCAGCTCTAGGAACATCACTAATTGCACATTTCAGTCACTAAGATGCACAATCACCCTGAAGAGATGTGCAGCCATACAGACTGCTAATTGAATAAATACAGCAATTGGACTGCTGTCCAATCCATGCATCCATTCTACATATATATATACATGCTAACATTTTTATTTAAATGTAATTATTTCCTTGAAAGCTACAGATTTCATACACTTCATGAGAATGTATTTATGTTTGTAAACTGATGCCTTTTTGGCCTCCCCAACTGCAATTCAGCACATGCCTTGTTGGTTTCATGAAACTAGATAGCAGAAAAGCAGAGAAAGGATAGATGACTGCCACTCCTTTTTAGATATAAAAGAACCCTGTGGAGGAGAGATTTATGAGCAACTACAAGCACAGGAGACAGCAGTTAAAACACATTCTTTTTTCAGCACCAAATAATCCCTAGTCTAGATTTATCTCCTATGTAGATTTTCTGATGCCTAATAAATACATACTCCAGCTGTAGCTTTTCTACATACAAATTCAGCTCTTCCTGTGTCATTTCCCTACCATGTAATATGGATTCATATCAAGCTTCAGCCTTCTATAATTCACTTCAAAAGTCCACCAACCACAGGAAGCAAATCCTTAAACAGCCAAGTTACATTAATGTCTTCCAGAAAGAGTAGCACTAGTTTCTCTTAAAGATTTTTTTTTTTTCATGATCATTATTAATTTTTACTCAGTCTAATATTGTCTTTCAGCTACAAGGTACACCTATTATCACCTTGGCTGCATGTTTTGTGCCTGGGAAGGAGGCACATACCTGGTTTGTCTGAAGACAAAGAGCACTCACTATTGATTCCAATGAAAAAATTACATTGATGATGTGCCTCCAAAAGCTGTAGTTTCACAGTCATTTCAGATTTCAGTAAAATTGCATTGTCACTGCAAGACCAGATCTTCCAAACATCTCTCTTTTCTTGTGCAGAGAAAGCATTCACAGACAAGCAGTGAGCAAGATTAGCAACAGCATTTATCAGTCTGCTTCAGGGAAAGGATCTTTTCCACCTAGACTTAAACTTTCTCTTTTTCCTGAAGCCAGACAGTCCCTGACAGTCAGACATGCCACCTTTTGACTGCTTCCCATCACCTACTCACTTTTGCTAGGCAGAGCCCACACTTCCAAGCATCCAGACAGGGCCCACATACCCTAATTGGGTTCCTCATGCTATTTTCTTGAAAATACTGCCAATTTAAACAGTTCCTATTCTCAGCTGCATCCACATTGCTCCTTCCACTGTGCCAGCACAACTGACATGCCAAATGTGTGGCGAACAAGATCAGGGAACCAATCCACCTTAAAATAATGTTAAAAATAATGCTTGAGTGTTTTAGATGGTCACAGTTTATTCCAAAGGAGTCCTTCACTGATGTCCACATAAGGTGATGACACTTAACAGGTTTTAAAAGACAAAACATTTCCTTAGATTAAGTATGATGAGTGAGCCAGTAGCTCTGTCTGCACTGAGTGTATATCATGCATGGGATTAGACCTCAGGAATTCTTGAATAAAAAGATTAGTAAAAAGCCCATATTTAGTAACCAAAGCAGAAGTAGAAAGAGAATATTCAAAAATAGGAATAAATAGGAATCCAGTGAAGTGAAACATAGAAGTCAGTAAGATACCTTGCACTTTGAGGCTGCGAATGCATTTTCATTCTATGCATGGCACAGTGGGAATCCTGGATCATAGCTGGGGTCCTTACTGGTACAATATAAATGGAAATAGCATAGGAATAAAGAGTGACACCTCCCCACATACATTCTCAAAAATAGCACATCCTCCATAGAACAAAGTCACCTTTTAGGAAAAAAAGACACCACCAAACACATTGAAACACACCATCAGGCGAAGTATTATTTTCACAACACTTAGCAACTACAAACTTAACTGGTAAAATCGGTCCTTTCCTTTGTCCAAACCACCAAGCTTTTTAGTTTGAAATTCATCTGAAGAAGCTCCAAGAAGCAGGCACTGCTATAGGAAATACTTCAAATGCTTTGGATGAACAACAATTATGTAAATATTGTGTGCAAAGCACCAAGGTAAGGACAGAATTACTATCGTTATTGAAGAAAAGTCTTCTTGTGGCCACAAGAACTGTCCATGCAAGCAATCCATAAGATAGATCATTGATATATTTACATATCATCTGCATGACAATTGAATAAAAAAAATATAGATACATATAAAAGTTTCTACATTTTGTGCTTTCAAATGTCATAGCACCACTGCTACAGGAACTGAAAAGTGAATTCACTTACGCATTCATACTTAGAACAAAATCCTCAGACTAAGGAAAAGCCTGCATCTGTGTTTGAAGTTAGTGTCTTTAAAAATGGGCAATCAACTAGCTTGAGCAGACTTTTTTTTTGGTAATAAAAAGAGCAACCTCACAGATGATACTGTCAGCAAACCCAAAGCAGGAAAAATTGCCCTTATTCCTTTTCTTTGTCCTGTCCTTTTGACAAGTATACATAGAGCACACATTTTAAAAAGAAAGCTAAGTTGGGAAGGCATTAAAAAGGTAACTGTGAGATCCACTTCCCTGCTGTCCAGGGCTCCCTGTCACTCACAGAAAGGACACCAAAACTTCAGAAAAATAGAGGCAAGACGACAAATAAGGATGATGCTATTTCAAACCTTGCCTTTTGCTTCCGTTTGCTGAAATCTTCTCGTGAAGGCAGCATTACTGTACCACAGTCACACAGCTACACGCAAACAGCCTCCTTGAGAGAAAGGACTAGAAAGAATGGCAGAAACCAGCCTTTGGCAAGATGGCATTTTAACATTTGGGTATCATAGTTATGCATCAACCTACAGGCTCAG
The DNA here is from genome assembly GCA_028020825.1 of Podargus strigoides. Taxonomy (NCBI): domain Eukaryota; kingdom Metazoa; phylum Chordata; class Aves; order Caprimulgiformes; family Podargidae; genus Podargus; species Podargus strigoides. The sequence continues at coordinate 13,077,972 of CM051630.1, forward strand.
CATACCTGCCACTCCTGAGGGGTGCTGCGCTGTCAGGAGAGCTGCCAGCTGCCTCAGGCTGGGAGCATCCATGTCAGTCTTCTCAGCCCCAAAAGAAAGCTGTCCCAGAACAGCCCTGCAGCACCAAGATGACCGCCTCTTCCTCACTGGTCACAGCCTCTGCAGAACCAGGCACTGGCAGGAAAAACAGCCTCCTCACCAGGCAGATAGACGGGAAGAAGGTGGGCCTAAGGCCATGGCACAAAGTTAGTCCACAGGTGAGGATGCAGATGAACAGGCCCCATGGCAGGCACAGCCATGGCTGAGCTACAAGCCACCACTAGCACCTCACAGCAGAAGGGGAGCTGAGAGCTCACGCTGGAGCTTAAATGGAGCCCCAGGACCTGTGGGTAGGGCGTGGCTGCGGCCCCCAGGTGAGGCTGGTCATGGCCATTAGGGCCTTAGGGCACTGACAGCTGTCCCTCTGGCAGTGGCCACAGGCTCCAGCCTTCCCAGAGCGGGGTGCTGAGGGGAAGATAGCTGCTTGCTCTGGCCAGGATTGGGTGGCCACAGGCTGTGGTGTCACCCTGTAGTAGGGCACTGGCAGGAAAACGGCTGCCTCACCTCGCTGGGGGTGGTGGCAGGCCTTGGTGCTGCCCCAGTGAGCCCTGCAGAGCCACAGGCAGAGGGCAGGGCAGGGACAGGAGACGCCCACCTTCTGCTGACACCACTTGGGCTGTTGTCTGTGGCCCAGTGCATCCTTCAGCCTCTCCTCCTTCAGGGCACAGAGACGAGGAAAGCAGGCCATGGCTGGGCAGTGGTGGCCATCCCTCTGCCCACACGGACTGCGCGTGGCCGTTCCCTCAGCAGCGTCGAGCCTGGGAGGGCTGCCAGCACCACAGCAGCCGAGCTGCCATGCCAGTTCATATTGAGGTATTAAGGCTTTGTAAACTATTCTGTGGGATTTCTGGTGAGCAGCTTCAACCTAAGAGTCATGAAGGGAAGGAAATACCAGCAATAAAAAAGTAAGCAGTCAAAACCAAATAAGCAGACATCAAATTACAGGTTAGTAGATCCCCAGTGTAAAATAAGATTTAGCTGATTGCTTTTCTTGTCAATGCAGCTGGTTTTCTGTTCATAAGAGGATTAACAGCAAAGAAACAATTACTGGTTAAATGTGAAGGTTCAAAACTGAATAAACTTTGAATTGTAATCAGCAAAAGCCCAAACTCACCCACTGCATTTTATAAATAGCAGTTTATATTTGTTATTTGGGATTTGTTATTCAAATGCAAAAAGAAGAAGGAATTTAAAAATCAGTGCAAATGGGCAGATAAAAAATTTAAACATAGTGTATTGGAAATGTTATATGAGCCGTAATTAAAAGAAAAAGCCATCCCTTAAAAATTCCATCATCTATTTAGTTTGTGATGCAAGTGTGCAGTAATAGCAACAAATAATTTAATCTACTCTAAAATTTCCCAGACCAAGGCAAAGAGGTTACCCGCGTCTCTTAGTAGTTAGAATAGAGAGATGTTGTGTTGACCCATTTACAAAACCAAAAAAAGATTAATTTTGGTTTAGATTTTAGGAGAAAGATGGAGATGATAACAAGCAAGGGCTGGCTAATGTCATCAGGCTCTGCTAGTACAGGAGCAGATCTCCAAGGGATGTGACAGAAGCCAGTTTAGCCACCCACAATTTGTGCCTCAGCTTTTCTGCCTGTTGGTTCTGAATTCCCCTTCCCACCCACACCCCCCCGTGTAGGTGGGAGTTCCCCCTCTGAGTCACAGGTTAGCCTGGCAGCCTTCCTCATTTCATCCCACCCACAGCTCCTCTCAGACTGAGCACTCCCTGAGCAGCCTTCTTTACCAAGCACAGATACTACAAGCTTTTCTGTCAACACGCCATACCTTTGTGGGTGTAAAGCTTTGCATAGGAAATGCTCTAGCCTGTGTCTTCTTGCAGTTGTTCAGCAGTCCTTGCAAGGCCCTCACAGCTTGTGTAGACTTATGGACTGTAGCTGTGGTTAAACTTCCCATACTGTGGAGGAAAGGAGTACACGTTAAAAAAATCCTAGTTTATTAACTTCAAAAGATGATTCCTGATATCCACACACAAGAGTTTCGTGGTTCTGTCTGGGAATGCGTCTCAGTGGAAAGAAGCATTTTGTACTTTATGCTTCCTTGTGCAGTGCACTGGGTGGCCTCATTTTGGACCACATCACTTCATCCCCAGGAGCTGGTGGAATTAACAGAATGCCCTTGCCAGCTTAGCAGAGATGACAGGAACTAAGGAGCTGCAGGACTGTGACAGAGGCAGCTGGGTACAGTACACAGACCACGCTGTCCTTACTCAGCAGTGATACAGGAGCTCTTAATCTCTAGAGTCCTCCTTATAACACCTTTACCAACAGCCATTGATGTAAATGTTTTCTGTGTAAAAAAACATCAGTCAAACATTTGGATGCTCCAGGTCTTTGGTAAAGATGTTTCTAAGTGGTATTCCAGAAATAGCACTAGCTTTTATTTACTCTGTAGCAGTCCACATTAATTTGCCAAGTGCCATTACATAACAGCAATTAATTACATTATTGCTTCATTACTAGCTGTGAGCATAGACTGTTTAAACAAAGTGCTGAAATGTATTTCTGAAGCTCTCCTCAGTAGCTCTGAAGGGAAGATAAATGAGGACAAGCAGAGTGCCTAGATTAACAGCAAATGATAAATCCAGGCCCCTTCCTTGAAGCTGAATTAAATAGTCTGTTGTAGGCCTTGACCTAGTTCCAGCTATTCCTTATTTATCTTGTACTTTTTCATTAAATGGATTTTTTAAAATCTCTGGGTTTCCCATGTGAATAGGCTATGCACTTCCTTTACATATACGTACCTTCATAAATTATTCTTGGCAAGCTATGGCTAATTTCAGATGGCCTCAAAAGTTACCACTAATTTTGCTGGAACCAGAACTTAATTCTCTATCTAAAGAGAAAAACGTATATTGTTAAGAATAGTGTTTTATCTACCTTGTTTTAAACACTACAAGCTATAGCTGCTTGCAAACAACTCCAAAAGCTACTGTCAGGACATGATTCTTTGTTTTAATCTTGAAAAATTACTTCCTTTGCTTTTTTCCTTTTTTAATGTTTCTTTGGTTATTCCTGCACTTCCTTATACTAATGTGTCCAGAAGAAGTGTGTAAGGCAGCAGTCAGTATGTTGTATACTATGCTAACGTACATACTATATACTGTACCATACTGTATCACTAGAATTGTACTGCCTTTCAAGTACTTGTAAGTAGCAGCCAATACTGTATTGAATTACTTGGAAGTATTTAATTCATTTAATCTTGTCTGATTTTGCAACCTTAAGATCTTTTTAATTTCTTTTTTTAGACCTCTCATATCTCTCTACATCTTCCCAGTAATAACTGATCTCACTGGATCTCACTGTATTAGAAAAGACTCCTGTGTCTTGTATCTTATGGATTCAAAAGCAACCCTGAACTACACTGACCTATTTTACCGCTGTATCATTGTCAGAGAGGAGATTTGACAGATGTCTTAGATGTTTCATTATTTCCTCAAGGAACCTGACCCATCCTAGAATAAAACTGAAATTGCACAGGAAGGATCAAATTCTGATTTCAGGGACAATGAATTTCAGTCAGAGTCCTGGAAATTCATTAGTATTCATACTGGTGAAACTGGGGTCAGTGGCTAAAAATCTACTCTTAAACTAAAGGCTTTGCCACCTGGTCACTAAACTGAGTGCTAAACTGAGCCTCCGTATGTTAAGCTCTTAAATTGCTTTTGGCCCAGGGAGGCTGTGTGTGTGAGGGCCTTCATGACATCCCTAGTGCATTTGCTGAGCAAAAGCTTATTATTCAAATGCAGTGTCAGCTCTGCTCTTCCAGAGGCAAAATTCGAACCATGAGAGGATGTAATCATTGAAGTTAATACATCCACGCATATATTTGTTAAGTCACTTAACAATACAGTTCTAAAAAAACCCAAAATACCTGTGCTATCACTGATTTTTGCATTTCTTTGGCCTTAGGTTAGGGCCCTCCAGAATCCTCCCTCTTTTTTCCTCAGCCCTGATTATCTTCTCCTCCATATCACAGTTTATTTATTTCTCTTGTGTAGTCCATATTTTTTTTTTTTTCACTGGTTCCCAGCTGATTTTATTATGTTCACAAGTAATTCCCTTTTTCTTCTTTAGCTCTGATGAAGCTGCTGGTCATCTCTGACCATCACAGGCCTGTGGCCCTTGCAAGCCAACACTGTCACCTGATTGCTATCTTTGCTCTGCTTTGCTGTGGGTGCTGACTTCACACGTGCTCAGTGATCAAACGATTCCACAGCTGAAGCCAGGATACAAAGAAGTTTCAAACTGTCACAATATAACATCCTGCTCTGTTGTTTTTCAATATTATTTCCTCAGATCAACTCAAAAAAAAAAAAAAAGTTCCATACAGAAAGAAGAGAAAGTGCATTGTTAATCCTCACTACCATCTATAAGATTCTAAGGATATATAACTTTTTTTCTGATCCGAGTTAATGAGAAGATATACAGATAAAGTAGTCCTAAGACCTATACTCAGTATTGTAAACCCAGCATTGACTATCATACCTCCTGCTGTGAAAAATATTTTATATTAGACCTTTTAAAACAGGAATTAAACTGGCTGTATATTTTGGGTAAGTGCAAGGGTACATAAAGAACTGTGTCTGCATAACTTTGAACAGCCATCACTGTGTCCCAAACTGCCATCCAGAGGTTACATTTTAGAGCTTTCTACTGATTCATGATAGAGATAATTGAAATATGTGCCTATTTTGATTAAATCCAAACCGTACCAGAAAAAGCCCATTTGGTGACCTCTGTACTGCAGTTCCTTTTTTCCAAAAACAATGTTGCAGTTGACAGCCAGGAACTTACATGAAGCTGTTTTAGTAGAATGGGCAGTGACAGGACAGGCTTGAAGGCAGAATAACCTGATCTTTCTACGAGATGGCATCTCTAGCAAAGCTTTTGGCACAGTGGCTGACAACAAAGGGAGGCTTACACTGATCCTTCTCTTGTCATACAAGTTACTAATCTGACACCAAATACAATTTACCCATCTAATCTAAAGAAAAACAAAAAATGAGTTCATAGGTATCAGCACATTTTTAGGCATGCTTACAGTAAACAACTTTACAAAGTGTTAATTGGATTTCCAGGACTGGAAATAAATATAATCAGATCAGAGTTAGTAGGTCCAGAGTCCAATCAGAACAAACAGAAACTGTAATCTCTAACTATTCCCTATGGAAAAATTTGGGGTGTCTTAATTTGATATGTCAGTATCGAAAGGAAAAATCCTCTGATTTATGACAGCAATGAATGCATAGTCCATAGTCATAAGGTCTGGAAAATCTGTCCACTGCTCGAGGGGAAAGGAGACAGTGAAATCACATACACTGTGAAGATCCATACAAATTAGATAAGCAAATTCTTATTTTTAGCATTTGCCCAACAGCAAAGACAAGGGAACAGCACATAAACAACTCAGAAGGGAACAAGTAACCTAGGCTAATCCAGGGTACATTGAAACAGTCAAGTTCCAGATGCAGGGTGTTCTCATAGGACTGAAGAACATGTAACTCATAATTGAAGAAAAAATGTAATGGGCAATCAAACTGGGAAGACAAAGCACGTATTTGTGTCCCTACCTTGCACTCCAGGAGTGATCTTGCAAAATGCCAAGTGTCTTTTGCTCAAAACTGAGGGTGAGAGCAAATCAAATATTTCATTTGCCCAGATTTATGGGAGTATCTTGGCCCTTAACTCTCATTAAACTCACACTCACAAATGGGTTTTAGGAAGATAAATCTCTGAGGATCCAGGCCTTTGGCACCTAAAATAAAGCTTGGGCTTAATTTGAAACCTAGCAACAAAACAGTGATTTTGATTTTTTTTAACCATCTGGAGATGCCTGACATTTTTAGTTATAATTTTCCCTGCTTTTCTGGTAGGGGCATAAAGATAGAACAGTTCTGTAGCACAGGGAATATGGAAATCAGTCTTGAGCTCTTTCACTCTGACATATTTTAAGCAAAAAGGATGAATAACATACATTTCCATACCTCCTTCCTGAACAACTGCCTTTACCAGGAAAGGAGATACCACCAATACATTTCTTCAAGGAACTTCTCAAGACAAAAAAGGGAGCCCTGCTCTGTCCTGTGAGTGAACAGGCAGAAGTGGTAGCAGTTGGAAAAGGAATCAGAGCTGTGGAATCTGAATGGACAGAAGGTCCTCCCTAACTGCAAAGAATAAAATTGCTTCCAACACAGAGTGTGAGATCCAGCTTATAAAACAGCACACGGCTTACTGCTCAGCATGCAACTCTCCAGATCCTTTCTGCTTGCTCTTTCAAATTCTCCTGTAGCACTGGATTATGAAGTCTACTTCTAAGATCAAGTGCCTAAACTTTAGGAATAGATCTGTTACTGACTCTGGCCTTGAAGGCCAGTCATAATTCCCCACAAGTTGAAGTGCTTGTGGAATATCTGATGAAGTAGTATAATTTGATAACTTTCTCACATGTTTGCATAAGACTTCATAATGAGCTGGATAAGACTTGGTAGAAATAAGCAGTGACTCAAGTTGCGTTATAACCCTAATGTTTCTACTGTTCTGGTTGGCAGATGTCAGAAGGGGAGCTGTCCGAGCACAGCTAACGTTTCTTTGATCACTTGTGTACTAAACCCATAATGCTGCATATATGTAAAAGTCAAGGGACATAGATCCAAATGAGCCATTCCCTGTACCAGATAGAATATAATTGCAGTTTATGTTCTGCAATATATAGGAGAATATAGGTTTCATCTTCTAGGAGCTTATCTTGTTTAAAATAGCTAAAATATTATCAGGATTTGTCCACGCTATAAACTAAATTGCAATCCTCTCCACTGATTCAATTTTGTTTGTAACTAAGGACAGCAATTAAAGAGGCCATTAGCCTAGTGATGAGTATGTTTCCATCCTCCACGTGACTCTTACTTGAGCATCTGTGTTCTTGTGAGCAATCCTGTGATTAAATTCATGATCTCTGTAAAAATAATGTCCTAATTTCTGCTTGCTTATTTTCTCTGAAAAACTATGTTTGTCTGTAACCCAAAGACCACACGATTAAGTGTATGTAGTTTAAAGGAAAGCCACTTTTTAAAATTATATAAATTATATAAATTGTACCTATCGAATGATGTTCTCAGTTCAAGACAAAGATTTTTGTTAGGATGGACCAAATTGATTTCCAAAATGTTATTGCTTCAGTCTCTGTAGGACAAAAGGAAATGCTTTGTATATCTGCACTGTAAGAAACCTGAACAATAGCAGCCAAACTGAGCAGTAAAACCATTTTCCAGAGCAGAATCTCCTGGAATAGGATCTGTACTTTGTATCAGTGTGTGGCAATATACCCACACACTGCTCGAAAAAAATATCTAAGGAAAGTTTCAGTACTTTCCTTGGAACAGATCAAGAAATGGCAGCTCTGGAAAAGACTGAAGTGGTAACTAACTTTTTTCATCATCCTTTTAAAAAAGATCAGTGGCAATAGTATGAGCCTAACATAATCAGTACCAGTGAGGGAAGAGGAAAAATACAGATTAGGGAGTTTTCATATCAACCTAGACCTGATGAACTTTGTCATCCTAGGGTATTTAAAGAAGTGACTGAAGCAGTTCCACAACTCATAGTGGTTATCTTTGCAAACTGGTACACAAGGGTACTGAGTGAAAAAAAGAAAACGAAACATAGTTCCTCTTCTAAGAAAAAATGAAGCAGCTAGCAGCTGGGGAATTATAAATCACACCTCTTAATTAAAATTCCTGGAAAAATACCAAAATGTTTTCAAATACATTATGTATAAGCACATGGGAAAATCCAAAGATTCACAGACATTATAGATTTATTGAGAACAAATTCTGTCAAGACAACCTAATTTCCTTCTCTTACAGGTAACAGGCTGTGTGAATGGAGAAGAAGCAGTACAAGTCAAATGTCTTGGTTCCAGTAAAGCTTTGGCCGTTGTCTCATATAACATACACAGAAGAAAGTGTCTCGTGGTGAAGCTGCTATAGCATGGGTGCAGGACTGTTTGGGAACAGTGATTCCTAGTGAAAACTGAAGGTCTTAGCATGCTGGATTCTGCAGCAGTCTGTCCCAGACAAGTACTGCTCACTTTTCTCAGTAGTGACTTGGAAGATGGAATAGAGACTGTGCTTATTAAATTTGCAAATGCTAGCAAGCTGGGAGAGAGTGCAAGTGCATAGCATAAATTTGGAAAGCAGTCTGAAAAGAAGTGCAGGTCAATAGGAATAAGTACTATACTGTTCCAAACAGAAATAGTCAACTGCAAAAATAAAAGATGATAAGGCAACACTAATGCTGAACCTGGGAGTCTCAGTGACTCACAAGCTGGACATGAGTCAACACTGTTAATGCAGTCACAAAAACTGGAAGATAGCATGCTGAGAGGTTTAAATTAAAGTGGAGTCTAGAAGACATACATAAAGTAACCTTTTACTCTGCTTTGCAATGGTGCAGCTTTGGCTGGAATACATTTTGGGCCCCAGTTTTGGGGACCATTCTTCAAGAAAGTTGTTGCTGAGGTTAAGGAAATTCAGAGGAGGGCTACATGAGGAATCTTTTAATTTCTATGCAAGAATGAACAGAATGAGATTGTATTGCTTAAAGCATTGAAAATTGGGAAAGCAGTGAAATCCTGCCACAGATGGACAGGAAAAGAAACAAAAGTCTAAATGGCAGTGGGGGGAAAAAAAAAAAAAAGTTCAGGTTAGACACTAGAAAAGTATTCCAATGATAATACTGAATCTCCAGAACAGTTGTCCTAGGTAGACTTTAGTCTCCAGCACTGAAGGACTATGATGGGATAAAGGTTGGACTTGACCCTGGAGGTCTCTTCCAACCATAATTATTCTATGATTCTATGAGATAGATCTCTTGCTGTGTGGCTGAGGGGTGAACTTTATGATCAGCTGAGGCTTCCTAGAACAATGTTCTATGACTTTCTAGAATGCATCAGTCTCAAGCTGCTAAGCAGTCTCCATTTTTGAGTAATGATAAGACCATTTGTATCCACATAATTATTGCTTTTATTGGGATACTTCTGTATGTATCCGTAACTGCTTGTTGTTGTAGGTTCTGTCTATGCAGCTCCACAAAGGCCATCTCCAGGGCAGTGCTGAGTCTGCTGCGGTTCCTGAGCAGCAGCTGCCTGCAGTGCCCATTGCCGCACAGCGCTGCAGGGCTGGACTGGCAGGCAGGCTGCAGGCAGCCAGCCCAGACGCGCCAGGCAGCCTGCCAGCCTTGTTAAGCTGCTGGGCAGACTTCAATAAACAGTGTCGCTGTGTGATTCAGAGGGTGCCTGACAGTCATGCTCGTGGGCTGGTTGTTGGCATGGTCAGTGAGTTTGGTCTTGATGGTGTTGTTGGGCCACCCTGGAAAGAATAGCATAGATCTGCCATGGTCAATGAGCATCATCTCTGTGCTGTCACAAAAAACACTGAAAGCCCTTTCCAGCCTCCCTCCAGACAATTTTTGCATCTGATTTCACTGCTGTTATAAACTAAGAAGTTTCATCCGTCTACTATTCCTTAACACTTAATGTTCTGTTAAAGACAATTTCTCTTCCTAACAGCTTTATTTAAAGTGTATAATTTTTGAGTAACAACCCTTATTTATCTGATTTCAGGATGATGGATAAGAATTATCCAATATACTGATTTTACAAAATATAAATTACCTTTCATAATGCAACAATGTAGATATAAACTCAACAGAGCAGTGTGTGAAAATACTTGGACATAAATATGCTGAGAAGTTTTAACAGATACAAAGAGCAAGTTGTATACATGTTTTAAAGCCATAAACCATCATTATTTAGGCAAGAAGGGAAACACTGCAACATGTTTATGTTGTGAGTGAGTTTACTTGAAACAGATTCTCCTTGAACTAATAATCTCATAAATGGATCAAACCTCAAGTGGCAGAGCTTTTCCCTGAAGTGAAAGCTGGCAGTTCCTCCTTATATCATCCAGGACACATGAAAGCAGTAATGCAGCTGCACAAAGCATTATTTGAAAACTTAACTTCTAAATAACATCAGGGGAAAAAAAAAAGTTGAAAAGATTTGTACTGGTACAATACCCCTCAAAAAAACTCTCTATGTGTTAGATACCTTCTTGAATTTAACTGGAAATTGTTTCTTTTGCTCTTTCCTATCAGTTAGGAATTTGCAATAAACACAGTGACATTTTTGTGTATAAATGGACCATATAATAACTTAATAATTCTCTCCAATATAAAATTATTTTATACATCAAGAAACACCAATTTAACAAATTAAACTTTTTCTATAGTTTCTATAGTTTCTATAGCTACTAATCAAGGATCTGGCCTTTCTTTTTAAATATTAGCCAAGCAATAATTCTGAATAAAACAATAGCTTCCTAGCAACTGAGTGAAATAAAAAATTCACTCTGGCTTGGGCCCTGTTACAAATACAACCTGAGTGAACTACAATCTGAGCACAGACAGAACTGATAAAGAGTACAGACAATCTTTGCTGTCACCACTGCTATAGACGCTCAGCAAAATACAAAAAGCTTCAATATACAATAAATGTGATGAAAACTTCCAAATCTGGGTATAGCAACATTAAAAAGAGAGACTTAGTTACAGTAACCCTGGTTAACCCTGGTCTCTTTTAGCACTAATGAATGTTTAGTGCCTATTCCTGCTTCATGCCGGAAATCTCTCTTGTGGTCACAGCAACTGACTGACCTTCTTTGAAAAATCATATACATGATAAAGTGGAAAAGAATATGTCCTAGTTAGATATCAGCCTGTTGTCAGCAAGATGCTATTTTGGGAATCACACTTCCAATACTGTAAGTCAGGCCAAGATATTGGCTTCTGTCAAGGATACAGCCTTATATAAGTTTTTAAGGACTTCAGGTTTTCTAACAAGATCTTAAAAAACCTATTACTGTGAAGTTACTTGAATAAAGATTATTATAATTCAGGAGATTAATTATTCTGTAGTGGGGAATATTACATGTGCTTTTTTATGGTATTTGGATGTAATTCAGCAAGATACCTAAACAACTGTTTACTGCTAGTATATACTTCAGGATATGCACCTTGCTGAAGTAAAACCTAAATTACTAAGGATAAACTTGAGGGTCAAATTTTTAAAAGCAGCTTTTCATTTTATTGTTTGTCCAAATTAGTTTATTGCTAAAAGTCAAAGCATAACACATCAGAAAAATTGCAGCATCTTTGCAGGTCTCCAAACTTCTACAGACTCTGCTGCTGGAAGACAGGTTCTTCTGTGAGCACTGGAAATAATGAGAGGCCTCCTTTCTATCAATTTGTATTCTTTATCTCCACAAATGCTCGCCTACACCATCACATTAACACCGTTTCTCTCTCCGTGTGTTCTAAAACGTCCTCAGACATCACATGCCTGTAGTTTGCCTAGGTGGCCTCTGCTAAAGGGAGTGTGTGACACTGAGGTCTGCTTCCCTCAGTGATGGCACTACTGCAGATTTTCTCTTCTGAACAGTTTTGTTGAAACTTAATTATGAATTAGACTTCCATATTTTCTGTCAAATTTGGCTAAATTTATCCCATGAGTATAAAACATCTTCAGGGAGATAGGACAACATTATTGCTAACAATATGATACTATAAATCTCATTTTCATAAGAAGCCAAGCTATAAAGAAAATTACTGTCAGCATTAAGAAATGTACTTTCGGGAGAAAGTCTTTTCCCTGAATAAATCTGAGATTGCATGTCAGAAGTTAGCAATGTTTATACCAATAACCTGTAAGCATAGATCTTCTGTACTATCAGAAAGTAAGAGTCTGCTTTAGCGTGGAGCTCTAAGTAAATAAACAGAAAGTAAGTAACCACAGGGTTTCTGTGAAGAGAAGGAAAAAGCAGGGGTGTGGGCAGAGAGCACAGGAAGCAAGCAAAGGGAGTAGTGATCACCATTTGATTGACTAGTTGAGTATTTGATTATGGAGACTATATTCTCAATGCACCAAACCTTCTGTAATTATAACCTCTCTGAATCCTGTGGAGTTCTAGGACTTGAGCTTCTCTCAGAAGGCAAATCTGGGAGAGGACCAATAGCCTAATTTCTTTCCTTGTCTGAGAACATCCAGTGATTGAAGTCACTGCCTTCAAAGAGAGCATTTTTACCCTCTTGTCTAACAAATTCCAGAGATGGTGACCTCCAGAGTGTAAGATGTTTCTGCTGTCTGTAGGTTTACCAGAGGCACTGACAAAAGACAGATGGAAGGGAAAAGTTCAGTGTATACCGTGGGAAGGTCTGGTGAAGATTTTCTGGATCCAGCTCATGTTCAATTTTTTCTTTTTTACCTTTCCTGGATATTGGTGGAAAATGGATTAAAGGTCCCCAGAAAATGTGTGGTTAGATGTAAAAACTGGATAGCACCTGACCCTAGCAAGTCTCAAAGAACAGGGGTGACAGTTCAGCTGAGAGGCTCAGTACATTTGGTCAGTGCCAATAATGGCTCCACAAATGTTTCTTGGGGCTTCCAAGCCTTCAAAGCAGTGAAGTATTTCTTTGATTTTTTAAATTGTAAATCATACTCACTTAAGAGGCAAACTTTTATATCTCTTTAATGACTCTTTCCTACTAGCACAAGCTCTCCTTTTTAGGGGTGGGATTTTCACAGGACTTATTTGAAATTGGTGGCTGATTCTCTGCATGTGATTAAAACAACACTGAGCTGTGAAAAATACCAAAATTCCTCCCAGTTGCAACCATGTGTCTGGAAATTGTTTCCAAACATAATTGTTGAGTTTACATGTATCTTGTAACAGTGTTCCACAATGCCATTGTAGCCTAGCTCACATCTGAGCAGTTTTGGAGAAGAGGTCTTAAGTTCCCTCTCAAGTTGGACATGTGCCCAAAAGCATCCAAGAGTAGGGTGCAGTAGGATAAGGTCTGCTTTCGGTAATACCAACTGCCAGTAAACTCTAGAGGCCTATTAAAAATAGAAATAATTAAGTCAAGCAGTGTAGCCACACAAAATTTTCCTGGCAGGAAAGAAAAGAAGTGCACTGGAGCTGTGACAAATTTCAGGCTCATAAGTATTCCCTCTGCTGTGGTGATCTCACCATAACTTCTTAATTCATCAGGAGGGGCTGCTTTGTACTAAAGGTTTAGCTACAAAGGAACATTTTACTTCATTCAATGTGGATGTCAGAAACCCAAAATGACCTTATTCTGCTCTTATTTTCAAAATTCAGTCATTTTAGTGACACATTCAGAAATCCAGGCTATGGGAATGGGTTTCTGTTTATCCACCTCCCTATCATCCTCCAACTTGATTTATACTTAGCAATGTTTAAGATTAGGTCTTTTGATGCACTAGAGTTTTGGAGAAATTAGGTAAGACTGATTTTTTCATTTCAGATTCTTGGGAAAGAAGAGTTTGCAATTATTTGATGACCTGACTGAGGAACATTCATAGAAGAGAATGAGAAGAAGGAATCAACTTTCACAGACAAAGTGAGTAGAAAGACACAAAATAGATTTGTATTTCAGAACTTTCCATAGTGACAGTAAAAGCAAGTTGTTTGTATGAATGCAGAAAGATTCAAAAGAACACACCTAGGGAAGACACAAAACATGAGGTCACAGATCTGAGAAGGTGAAAAAGAGCCTTCTTCCTCCAAAACACCCTTCAAATTTTGGCATGTAAAAAAATGAAAGTAAACAATCAGACAGAAATCTGGGCTCAGACACTGGCTCTTGCATTTCTGTTGCCTCCTTTTCCTGTTCCTGCCACCAGATCTGGCATGACAGGGATGAGAATCCTGGGGAGTAATGGAGTCCTCCTTGCTGGGAGCTGCACCTCCTCTTAGGAACTGGTGGCTAAGAGGGCTGTAGTGGTCTCCACATGGCTCCTTCCTGTAGAAGACCTAATCATCTCTCCTGTCAAATCAGCGGCTGTGAATGTCACACGGAAATGGGGTGAAGGTACAGTTGCTCACTTATTATGTCCTCATTACTCTGTGTTGCAAAGGTTCAGCTCTTTTCAGTGGTAGACCTGCTGGTACCAACAGGGATGCAATAGAGACTATAATTCAAGGCAGTGTCTCACAGACCTCAAACAGTCAATCTGATCTCGTTGTAGGAGAGTATTTCAAACTGAAGATATAAACAGTCTAGTAAAAGGACTTGAAACCAGTTACTCAGCAGAAGGGAAACCTCCTTCCTCACCCACTCCCTTTAGTCTGAAAAGTCACCTTGCACATTGCAAGAGCTTTCTCCGCCTAGCTGACAACTTGGCAGCCCTGACAAGAGAGATTTGACTTTGGATGGAAGCTGGAGCTGGGCAAGCATACAGTTACAAAATAAGTCATGCTTTCCTTCTATTAAGTGCATGTTCTATTTATAGCACATTCCAGATTATGCAAGGATTCCCAGAACACTGCAGACTCTAGTTGAATATTATATCTGCATAGTATGGAGTATATCAAGCATTATTTTAAAAATCCCATTGTTAGCAAACGAGCATCTTGCAGTTATATCTACAGAAAAGCCAAAGTGAATTTGGAAAGATACCGTGTATTAACAAAGAGTAGTTACAGTTCATTTTATTTTGTTCTCAAATCATTTTAATAAGTTGTATCTTTTAAAAAAGCAAAACAGTAACTGCATTTAAAAAGAACTGAAAGCCAAGGTAAACATTTCACTTGATTGAAAAGAGATATTTTTCTGGTGTTTGAGAGAGTATTTATTTTACAAAATATGAGGGAATATTTTAGAATGTGAATGATTTAGTACAAGAATATCTGAATTCTAACACTTGAATGTCAATTTCCTCTCAAGGTTGTGATAAAATACAGTATCTTGCTATTCATTCAGCCATGGGATAGGAACTTTCAGTGCGTTTGTTTTGTGATGCAAACATCACAAGTTTCTTATATTTTTATATTGAGAATACCAAATAATAAAGCTGGGACATAAAATATTTCAGTGACATTTAAGAACTCCTAAATCTTAAAGTAAAGCAACACAGCAGAAGAGCCACGTAGATATATAAACAAAATACATGTATCACTGAGCATATCTGTTTCAGTGCAAATATGGGGTAAACACCTGCATCTATTTCTTTTCCTCCAATTCTTACATCAGGTAATCTTGAAGTACTCTTATGCTTTTTAATAGGCCAATTGGCAAAGCTTATTCGGAATTTTCAAACAACTTATCTCTCCTAAAGTGTGAGGCAGGAATTTCTGAAAGTCAGGCTCAAGTGGAAGATTTGGCTGAGTTTTGTTAAAACCAAAGAAGATTTGTAATTCTATTACAAATTTTACTATCACTGAGTCATCACAGGTTTTCACTGAAACATCAAATACAGACACAGCTTTGGGTCAAGACTATTCAAATACACGAACAATGACCTTTTTCATGCAGGTGCATTCTGTCAGACTTCACAATCTTGACTAATTTTTAAAAAATGGATGTATTGATTGGATGCCCCAGTCTATTTTAGCCAGCAGATTCACTCTGAACTCTGTTAACTGGTTTTCTGTCTGTCTAATCAATTCAAGGACAAATTGTACTCTTTCAAAATATTTTTTAGTTTACTACACAATTGCCAAGCCCTGTTATGAAGTGAACCCTGCAGTCTAACAACAAAACACACCTATTGAGAAAGCCTGCAAAGTTATCTTCAATAATAGGTTAAATTGGCAATATACCTGGGCTTAACTGTTACAATTTTATCAGGTATCTTAAATGTGTTACAAAGCAGAGTTTATACAACTAGAATTAAATAGCTTACCCTCAAAACCATAATTCATGCTTGATTTAGAAACTGTGGGTTAACAAAGTTTCAAAGTTAACAAACTACCTATGTTATTGCCATTGCTAACACAACATTTAGGCCTCTGTACCTATGTATCAAATTCTGCAATGTTTCAGTCCATGAAAAATATAAAATAAACGGGAAGAGGGAAGAGGAGAAAGGTGGGTATTTCTAGACCCTGACATAACATGGAAGGGAATTTTTGTGGTATTTTTGTTTAGTGATATCTCCTATGCTTTTCTTATCACTTAAATTTTAATCTCTGAAGTGCTATTTTTCCATCAACAAACTACGGAAAGAAGGTGATGTGAGCTCCTCAGTTGTCTGTCCAATTATTCATCATTAATGGGCTGAGTTGCAATGTAAACCTGCATGCGTAACTTTAGAGTCAGAAAGGAGCAAGATTAGACAGTTTTAATTACCCAAGAGTCATCATCTGAGCTCTCCTCATACCCTTTCATTTTTAGAGCAAACTTCTGGTCTCACACGTTAGTTTTTGCACAGCATCCTCTAGATACTGGAATAATTTACACAAGGTGTGAAGTAGTCTGTTTTTAGCTATCTGTTACAAAGTTAGCAATGTTACTATTCTTACTGGGCACAGTGTGTAAGATACATTCCCACACTAGGAGAGTATTTAGTAAGGTCACAAGGATACCCAGTTCTTATCAAACACATTCCCTGGAAACTTGGCAGAGGCTTCATTTTACAAGAATTCAGAGGCAAATTAATAGTATTGGGTTTAGACTTATTTAAATTTTTCAGTGTTTGTGCAGAAAGAGAATTTTATTACCAACCTGTAACAGAAAATTTATTGTCAGCAGTATTCAAAGTCTAATTTTGCTCTAAGTAAATTGATTTTGAATCCATTTATTTCACTAACTGTGGTAGAATTGTTTCACACTACTAAGATTTACTTAGTCTATTTAATCATTTCATAAGGAAGAAAACTGAGCTTTTTTCATAATTTTGAAGATAAAAACATCAAGGCTGGAGGCAAACACAGAATAATATATGCAAGGACTGGATGCAAATATTTTCAGCGTTTAAAAAGGATTTTATGTAACCTAGAGAAACAGAAGCAACAGAGGCATGGCTCTAAATGGAAACAGAACCCTGCAGAAAGAAAGAGCTTGCTCAGAGAGCTATGTCTCTACTTTAATAATCTGTGGGAAAAAGGGAAGTCCCACACACACTTTGTTTCTTGTCATTTTTCTGACATTTTCCGTAGTCTCTATCCTGTAGAAAGTGTCTGTGCGTGGTAGGAATGTTGCCAGAAACAATGAGGTGGAAATTGAACACAAACAGCCATTGAAGATGTCTGCAGAACCCCCAGGCAGTGTCTATGTAATAGCAGGAGACTCTTCAAATCCTGCTGCCAAGCCAGACCGAACTGTACATCCTGAAAAGATGTGTTAAATAGCACATGAGAGTGTACCCAATGGAAAAAGATGTGATCTGACGTGCTTGTGAGGATCAGAAAAGAATGATGAGCAGGGAAAGCCTTATTTTAGGGAAGAGTGTTTTTAAAAAAAGCTTATTAGGAGGAAAAAAAGAACAGGAGCTGTAAGTTATTGCTATCTGCAAAAGCTGAATATAGCCTCACTAAATAAATGAGGGGACTCAGATCCCTCTGAGAATCCAAAAATGCACATACTGTATTCAACTATGTATCCTGAAAGCAGAATATATACAGATCGAGGCCTACCCAACTTCCTCAAACTCAGCAAGAAATGGGAATTTGAAGCTGGATAATTCATTAGTTTCACTCAATAGGAAAAGGACTAAGGCCTAGATCCTACCTTGTACTATACCTGTGCAAATTAGAGCCTGAGGGTCACCAACAGTCCTTTTCTGTTCAGGCACGTACCACCAGCGCCAGGCAGCACACACTTTACAGCAGGCAGCAGTGCTCCTGAAGAACAGCTGGCTGAGCTGCCAGCCTGCGCTCTGCACTTTCAGTGTTGTCTTCTTCCCCAGTGCACTAGTATGGCATCTTGCCATTTGCAGTACGTTCTGGCCAGAACACAGCATTTGGATACAACTGCACTCCAGAAGTCCAGCAAAATAAATTGACTCAGCCTATCTGTCAGAATAAAGTCTTCTACCAAAGGATCCCCTTTGTAAGAAGTTGGCAGCCCTGCAGAGGACAGCCACAATTAGGAAATTTGCTTTCACATCCTGCTCCATCAGAGATTTCTTCTGTGACCTTGAACAAATATTTGGCTTGTCTATGCCTCAGTTTGCTGCCTGAAAACATTTGCAGAGGTTCTTGAGTCAGATTGCAAAGCCCTCAAATACGATGGTACTAAAGACCAGAAAAGTGGACAGATAGAAATTTTTTTTTGGAAACACAGCTTTCTACTTCAACTATCAAAAAACCTAAACTGTACCAGAGTTCAAGTATGGGGGTCAAAAAAGCCTGTGATAACAGAGAGCCTTCAAACTCTGCTCTTGGGTAACGAACGTGTCTTCTGACACTTAAACAACCACTGCTGACTGATAAACAATGCAGTGTCTTGCCCTTCTGGCCTACAGAAAGAGTCACCACATGTAAGGCCTTTGAGTCATTCTGGGAAATGCAGATCTTAAGACTTCACCAAGAATGATATGGTTCTGTGTTATATAACTAGCATTTCTTCTCTAAGATACAAAGCTCTCAGACAGTAACGTTCCCTGGCTTTCCTCACGTGAGAGTCACAGTGCTCTGTGCAGCATTGCTCCTGGAGCTCACGGTTCAGTAACTTTCTATCTGCCTTGATTTTAAGTGGCAATGTCAACGCTCATGCCAAAAATAAACCCTCCTGACGAATGACATGGATACTCCACAGGCTTAGAGGCATCTTTTTATAGCAACCCTTTGATTTCAGATACCAAACGTCTGCTATTTTTGGCACAGAGGCTTGGAGAAACTTTTGTGATCTTTAGCCTACATGGCCAGTTCTGTGTACAGCTCAGGTGCTGTCAGAGTACTTGTGGCTTTTCTTAAAGATAGGGCAATATGTTTCTTCTACATGGTATTTGTACACACTAGAGAAACAGCTGACCTAGAAAATAGAGACTGTGCTATCACATGAGGTTTTCCAAATTATTGCTGAGGTATTAAGGACTTGACACTTAAAGAAGTTCTGAAGTGTCTGATGGTTTGATGCATAATGTAACTAAAAATAATAATTTTGAATTGAAGTAACTAGAAGTGAAATGTAACCATGGTATTACTTCAATTTATTTCCTCATTTAATGACCTGGAGAGAATAGATACATTTTTTTTTCTTTTAATAAGAGAATGTGGTATTAATGGCAAATGCCCAATTCTCCCTCTGGCAGATAGAAGTTCCCTATTTATTCACAGTGCAGACTGAAGATGTCCTTATGCAAACATATTTTTTTAAAACCATAATTTACCTCTAATACAACTCCACCAGCTATTAACAGCACTAGAAACCACTGTGTAGACAAACATCTTGTTATTTTACCTCACATCAGTTCAGTAAAACTGGATCAAAGAATAGTAAAATATTCAGAGTGCCACTTGATTTAGTCATTGCTATCCTCATTCTAGTGAACTGTATTTCTGATATTTACTATTCTAGTCCGAGCCAAATCTCAAGGAAATGTGTTGTCTTCTGCTACCTAAAGATGGGGCTTATAGAGAAGACAGCAACAGACTATTCTCAAAGAGACACCACAAAAGCACAAAGAGCAGTAGTCACAAGTTGCGACAAGAGAAAGGCATAAGAAAAATATTCTTTATAACCAGAGTGGTTAAGCAAAGTAACTGATTACCCAGAGAGGTTTGAAAAATCTCCAAGGCTAACCGCCATGAATTCAGCTGGCAAAGACCCACATCAGCCTATAGAGTTACAGCAGTTCCTTCATGGTTGAAAGCTGTTGTTTGCCTAACTTTATGTTTCCAACAAATACTTCTTAAAACTGTGGCAGAAATTTTTAGTTTTATGAGGTCTTATTTCAGTGGGACTGAAGATTTGCTTTCAACTCGCCTGCAGACTTAGTAGCTGTAATGCTAGTTACTAGTATGGTTTACTATTCTTTAATGCTTGCAGTTCAGAAAGTCCCTAGTCCTTGTACTTGGCACAGTACAGACATAGAACAAAGAGAGCAGGCCCTCTGTGCTATTCAGGACAGACAGATAGTGGGAAGGGAAAGAAATACAGTAAAAACAATTCCATGGCTCATCATCAGAAAAACTGGAACAGATCCCCAGCTCTGTTTAATGCTTTTTTTCATTGAAGTTTCTTGCTCATGTTTCCTTTCTGATCAATACAACTTAACAGCCAACCTATGTAATAAAAGTACAAGCAAAAAAATCAGTGTTATTGTAATATTTGAAATAATTTTAAAAGTTAATTTCACAAGAAGCCTGTGAGTAGGACCTCATTTCTTCTGTAAATAAATATGGTCCTAAATACCAGTGCATTAAGGCTGCTTAAGGCTGAAAGTAGGATGATTCCAACTTGTCCTATTTTAACAGAGTATACTCAAGGTATACTTTTTAAGACTACTGAATGCAATTCATTTCACAATTACTTTGAAAGGATTGAAAATCTGACCAGATTAGATTCAAAGCCTGGGCAGCAATTGCTACAGCTGAATACAGAGCTTCATATACCTATTCATTTTAGTTGTTCACTAATGTTAATATCCACTGGTCATTAAGTAAAAATTCTGTCCTTTAGGCTTTCCCCCCTAAGGCATGCTAATGAATTTATTCATGGATGTTAATCCAACTAGTAAATTGTTCCTCTCCCTCTGTACATAATCTCCCTCTCCTTTTAGCATCTGACCATTTCAAATGCTGAGAGAGAGACTATAAACTCCCATGGAAAGCTTTTCCTGTGAACAGTAAAATGAAAAGAACAAAAGAAAACAACAGGATCAGAAAGTTACTATGCTTTTTGGATAAGGTGAGCAAAGTGAGTTTTATTTCCAAAAGCTGATATACAATGTATATGCATACAACTATGTATGTATATCCCTATGCTTTAGCAGATTGCTTCTTTGCCCCTTTCAGGTCTCCACAGTCAGGCCTGACTACAGGGAACAGCCCATGGATGAGTGTGTATCTTCTTGTACTGTATCTGCCAGAACTGCTTTATTTGGGAAAACAACAGAAAACAGCCTCAACTGAAATTAATAAAGAGTCATAACTTACACTGTCAACTAGAATATGGGCAACAGAAAAACATACATAGTAAAACAACAAGCTGTTTTGGGTAGGAGAAAGTTCCCTTCCTTCGCCTTAGAAATTCAACAATGATTTTTAATTCTTACACTTGTCAGAAAAAATACTAAAATACTTCTAAGTATCAAAGCTTAAGAGAGATGCAGCCATCATCAGAGAGTAGCTGCATTGTAGTACAATAGATTTCTCTCATTTTTATTAATTTTATAAAATCTGAAAGTTAGAAAATTACAGTGAAACAAACCTCTTTTGTTAAACTCTTCTAGGGCAGACAGTCTTTGTTGAGGAGTGACTAACAGGCTTGTCTACAGCATGACCATTAAGCCAGGGTAAGGAAATACTATTCATTACCTATTTTGCACTACCTCCTGTGTGTAAACGCTTCAAAAAGAAAATCAGTCCACATGCACAAAGATGCTCCAAGTCGAGGGCATGCCTTTCCCTTAAAATGAAAGATGGTGCATTCATACCATTAATGCACAGTAATTCACTTCATAAACAAAGTGGTTCAAACAACTACTACTCATCTTAATATTGACTTATCAGCTTACATACTCACTTTAAAGGATGATAGTTAGAACCTACTGTGGAGAACTTTCTGATACATTATAAATACCCAAGCTAAGTCTCCAAGTACATTACACTTGTGTGGATTCAGTGACCCCAATGGAATAACAATTTCTCCAGGCTGATCCCCAGACAAAAGGTCAAAGCCTTGATTTCTTTCTTTTTCTGCTGGCTTAATTGTCTGTTTTTAACCAGAAACACTATTTATATGTCTTAAATACATAAAGTTTATGATTAAATTACTCAGTCCAAGTCAGACAAGTGGTAAGAATAGTTGGAACCATGCACACAGCCTGCAGTCAACAGCATATTGCCAGGTAGAGGGGAGTAATTCTGAATTCTCTTCACTTCAGCCTGAAATAAAACTAAAAAAGGTGAATGCCATTATGGAAGCTACAGACAACTCATAATTAATGTCTGAAATCCCCTTGTAATTTAGCCTTTAAAGGGGAAGAATCAAAACAACTATCAATTATAAACAGCATAGAGCAATATTAGACTGTTGTTTTTACACGTAAATGTAACCAGTTTATTTCCAAGATTGTTTAAAAAACATGGTGCCAAATGTGAGCATCATTATTTGGGTACATCCCATGCAAACTGTCAAGCACATAACCTTTAGGGAGGTTTTTCCTCATCCCCAATTTGCTGTGCTAGGTGGAAATGAGGACTCTGCTGACAGCAGGACAGATGACTGATAAACTACACATCTAGCATCAAGTCAAATGCTCCACAATCCCAACATATACACTTGACAGAGAGACAGACATTTGTGTAATTAACATTTGGCAAGCAAGAGGCAGATAAGGAGTCAGTAGGCGTTTTACCGAGAACTGAATAGTTCTAGTCATCTGCATAATACGTGCACCAGCTGTCAGTCAGGGCTGGGGGGTTTCTCTGACTGAGTCATGTGCATTCACTTTTCTTAGCTCACAGAGGAAGAACACTCCCTTTCCAGAAACAGACATAAATAGACTCTTCAGAAGAGGTGAATGCAGTGTAGATTAGTAATTTTCTAAAATGCACAGGATAAGGGTTGGAATCACAGTAAACTTACCTAGTTTAAAGGGTTTTTTCATAGGCTGAACAGTAAAAATCTAAAGAATCTGTATGAAAAAAATAGATGCAGTAGAAATACAAGTTCTCATTAAGGCACCTTCTTTGTTCTCCCTTGCTGGAAATCAAGAGAAGTCCTGCAGGTGAAGTACTATCCACTCAGAGCAAAGGGTGCAAAACCAGAACATTTTTACCTTTTCTTGAAGACAAGCATCTCTGAACACAGTACCTCTGCTCCTCTTACCTCCATATTTCAACAGTAGATTTACAGCCTCTTTTCTGGAAGAGCTGTGATATTTTTACTGTAAAGCAGACAATGCTCAGCATCGTATTTCAAACAAGCTCTCATCCACATGCTCTGAGTTGTGAGGCAACAGCAAGGCAACCTATTTGTTTCCTAAAGCAAAAATTTTTAAAGATGGTTTTGCTCCCAGACAGTGAGACCATGTACATTATCATCTTTTCTTCCTTTGATTAACACAGAGTCTAGAAATTCTACCCACAATTCCTTCTTATATTTAGTTCACCTCTTCTTTTTCCTACACACACTTGGGGAAAAAAAAAAAAGTGTAAGGTGACTGATGAGATCTTTTGCCTAAGTGGAACTGTAAAAAAGAATACTTTCCTGCTCCTAAAACACATTTGTTGAAACATAGGCTGTCAGCCTATGAAATGCAGAACAGGCACAAAAAGTTAGCCAAAATAGATAGATAAATAACAATACTGCATTTCATTTAGATTGTAGAGAAATGAGCTCCCTACTTTGCTTTCACATGCAGTCACATCGATGAAACAGGATTGTTCTGTTTCTCTTTAGGTCAGTTTCTTAAGCATTTGAGTAAAATTTTGAAAGGATAATTTTGAACAGCTACTACTTCTACCCTTTTTTCTGCCCCAGTGTTTGGGTTATAGCTTGGCTCCGTTCTTGTGTTGTGCAACAGAGATGTCCTAATGCTGCTTCTCTAACTTGTTTCTCACCACCAGAACAAACTGATTATGTGCTTTTATACCTCCAGTTCCAACAGTGCTCTCCCTGGTGGATCAGTCTCCCTGATACCCCATTTCCCTATGTAGAAGTAATTGCAATGCTTGTTCTCTATCAAAAAAAATTGGGGTATGGTTAGTCATAAATATGCCTTTATATTGCACCACCACAACATGGTGGTGTAATGTAAAACACAGCTTTGCTGCTACTGCAGAAATGGCAGAACTTACTGTGCATAAACTAACTCTGGAACCAGAATCACATTTGAATGTAACCCATAGCCCAAGTATTAGCTGCCTTAAAACTTGGTATGACAAGAGCTGTTTCATACTGTGGGTATGACTTAATCTATTTGAGACTTTAAGAATTCTTTGGGGAAGGTTGGTTAACAGTTTCAGCAGGGTACTGAAGCACTACTGCTTTTATACTCAGAAGGAGATAATTTTAGAGTACCCACAGATGAAAAAAAACTGTTGAAAAATATCTTTCTGTTTTTCAAAAACATGGGAAACTTTTACCAATAAAATGAGTTCCAAAAAAAATAGTCTATATTAGCCATAGAGGCTATTGAAGCCATCCTTCCTTTAAGAGGGCCAAGTGCCTTACTGTAAGATGATTTATAGACTTAAGTAGAATTTCAGACATTTAAAGCAGCAGAGAATTTGGCTCTTCTCTTCCAGAGGTGAAGAGGAAATTCATACTGAAATGAAAGCATGCATTCAGTTCAAAGTCATTCTAGGTTTTATACTACCCATCTCAGTGATTTTCAGTTACAATTTTGAAATATATGCAAGAAAAAATGTAGGAAAATTGTCCATTAACAAATTTATCTTTCTACTATTGTCCGAAGTGGATAGAACTTTTAACTGGTCCTTTTCCATGCAAAGAGTACCCCACAGTTCTGGAATACAAATACTTAGACATAGCCACAGTAAAGAAAAATTCCAAGTGACATGGATGTATAGCTATTAGCAATAGAGATTTCTGAAGTGGCAAAAAGCATGTCATCATTGGTCTTTTCAGAAAGATGTGCAAGTAAACTCAAAATAACAGCTACAGACGATATTCCCCAGTTCACCAGTAAAACAGAAGTAATCTTGGACACCATACAAAAGCCCTTATTAGCAAGTAAGTCAAGCACTTAAATCTGTATCCTTGGCTGAGACTATATTTCTGTTCCCCAGGCAAACCCAAAGTACCTAGTATAATTGTACAGGCAGAGCAAGCAGTACAGTAGTTATTTGACAACTGTATCAATACAAGTTCATATGCATCCAGTTTTGGTTTTAACTGACCTGTAAGAAAATTGTATTCTATTTGTTCCATTTCTCTGTCTTTTCTGGACAACTGTTGGCTTGAAATTGGTTTTGATTTAAATATAATGAGAACAAAACAAAACCTATCATAGAATTAAGGTTTTAAATCCTTTGTACATTAGGTTAAAGGCAGTATTAGTACATCTTATTACTTTGCCATTTTGAATGTCTTGTAAAAGATAATCTTATCTCATTAATCCTGTTGTGCTTCCTCTAAGGAGGTGAAACAGTTGGATAAAAGAACATAAAAATAAAGCAGTTGATAAGTGGTGTCTGATGCTAGAGTATCAGAGCAAAGCTATACATACTGCCAAAGCATCTCAAAAAGTACAAATTAAAATTAGGGATCTTCACATTCTGTATTGCCCAGTTAGACATAAAAGCAGTTCTTTTTGCCCAGGCTAAAGTGTGGTAAAAATCAGTCATGTTTCATTTACTGTTGCAGTTACTCTCTAACTTTGTCTGTAAGCAACTCACAAGCTCCAGAGAAAACTGTGCCAAAAGAGAGCATCTTTTCCCTGATTCAAAGAAATACAACAATAAAAGATAGTTCAAAATATATTTTTATATATAAACAGGTATGAGCCTGTTTTCTTTCCCATCCTCCTAATACTTTCATCTTGGCAGCAATTACTATTTCAGAAGACAATAATGAAAGGTGGAACAACTCATATCAATCAGCTGTATTTATATTAAAAAATAAACACATAGAGGATTGTGGGAAAAAAAAAAAAGCAAATAAAGTTAGAAATACATAGTTTACATTTTCACAGTTACTGTTAAATTAGTGGGAACTCTGCAAAGTTGGAAAATGCCATATTTTAGTCTGGGTTTCAGCAATAGGAAGAGAATACTGTGAGGAGCCTCAGTAGTATTTTGGATGTTCAGAGTCCTTCAGCTGATTTCTGTTCACATAAATATAATCTCAGTCTGTCATATCTCCTGAACCCAATTTATGGAAAAATTTTGCTCCCTGTTTTGTGCTTTTACAGCTGAAAACATGCCTTCATATTGAATGAACTTTTTCCTTAAACTTGAATGATAATCATGGGAAAGAAATAACAAGCCCTGAAGAGTAAAAAGAAACATAAAATGGAAATAGAGTTGTCATCAGAATTGTAAAAAATACATTATGAAAATTAAGTGTCCCAAATGTTCATGGATATGAGGACTGAATGTCAGAGATGGAAGCTTCAAAAAAAATCTATGGAAGGTGACAGAGATAAAGCTTCCACACCAACCATAATGCTGGAGACCATTGATCCTTACCTGATACAAGTGGACTTTACTCAGCTAGTTAAAGCAGTCTTCAGATGCTCAGTGGTATAAGAACAGAGGTCTTATATTTGAAAAATGAGACCAGTCTCACATAGGTACAAAGAATCATCCGCCTTAAAAAGTCTCAATTTTCTTGAAGTTTACGATTAGCATCTTTTTAACCTTTACTGTACAGTCTTTGCACAAAAATAGATCTTGAAGGGTATTTGAGAGCTTATAATGGATTTACTTTTACCCATAAAACCTCCCAGTTTTAACATTGTGTTTTCACCCACTCCCTACACATATTGCAACTAAGAAGGAAAAGTCATTTCTAACAATCATTTCATAACAGCAGGGAAAGCTTTCTGCCCCAGTGACCAGGACAAATCTGTTCTCAGATAATTAGTTTGCAGTATCATTGGCATAAACTCGATCAGCCCAAAACACACAGTGACTTTTGCAAAGTTGTTAACATACAGTCTCAGCAGTCTCAGCCTCTGAAATAAACATGGTCAGTGTGGGAGAGCTAATAGTTACTGCTTGCCAAAGCTAAACAAAGCATTTTGGACCAAGTCATGGGAATAATAAATGCTAAATGTCAGATTTGCTTTTACTTTTTTTTTTTATTATTATTATTATGAATAAAAGTATCCCCAAATGAGCCAGTTTCTTTAATCTTGGATGCCAAAGAACATTCACAATCTGGTGCCATTAGTCAGCTCAGCTATCCCAGCACTATGCTAGGCTGCTGGATTTCCCAGCGATTCATTAAAATGTGCGCTAACTCTGGAAAAAAATGTAAAAAAATCAACAAAACACCGTACAATTGCTAATACAAGTCAGCCTATAGCTAGGGACAATTCATAAAGGGATTTGATGTGAGCGAACTTTCAATAAGGAATGATCCCAACTTCTACTGTGCAGGAAGCAGTATGTTTCAGATCCAGTTATGCCACGAGTATCAAGTTTCTTCACAAGGTACGATGAAACAAATGTGGCCTTACAGACAAATGGCACTGTATTACCATGAGTCAATCTGAATTGGTCCGCTCAGGTTATAGACAATGAAACTTTACAACTTAATGCTTCACTTCATCTAAGCTGTTCCTGAACAAGCCATTTAACGTTAAAAAATGCAGATGGAAACTCTGAATTGTCTTTTCTTAGAAAATTAAGGTTTTTCATCCCTTCCCTGGGGGGAAAAAAAAAAAAAAAAAAAAGTAGGGTTTATTTCCCTGTAATATTTTGTTGATTACTTCCAAACATTCTCATTTTTATCCCGTGAAAATCAGAGTGTGAGAGACTGAAACCCGTGGCTATGAAACATTTCAATTGAGCTAAACGAACAGAAAATAATTGCATTTTTCATCTTTAAATGAAAATTAGAGTTCTATATGCTATGGAAAAGGCTGTGAATGTTTTGGAACTTTTTTTTAAGAAAAACCTTTTCATAAATTAAAAATGACCACTTCAAATCACTTCCAGATAAAAATTGCTCTAATGCTGTTGCTTGGCAGGTTATAGGTTTTACAGACAAGCTATAAATCTTCCAAGTAGACATCAACAATATAAATAATTGCAGTCTTTGTAAAGCAGTATGAACAATTATAGTGCAATATAAAAATCTATTTCCACTATAACCAGCAATGAATCAGATGCCCATTAATGAATAAAGATTGTGAACCTTCATCTTTAAAAGATTTTAGTCTATGAAACATAACAGCTTCTTAAAATTGGCTCCCTATCTTATCTACATTAACAATTGCACCACCAGAGATGGTTAAGAAATAGCTGGAGTTTTGGTTCAGCAACCTAACCTTGGTATTTGTCTGATGTGCACCAAAGTTGTTTTGGTACAGCTTTGAAATGCAGGCTTTTGAAATCAGCCAGCTCCCAAGGGCATAGTCCTTCTTGAAGTATGCTGGGAAAGTACTCTCACCTACACTATACAATATCACATGTTAGCAAGGCATTGTCACAAAGCAAAAGGGCCTAATTTAACATAACATTTGTAAGAAGTTTCTTATTTTATCTGAAACAATTCAGTCATGCATCAGTATCCAATTAAATGTGGTATGAGTCAGATGGTAACACTATATTGGCTGCTGATGACTAATAAGACAGGTCAACATCTATACATAGAACTATTTAGTGAAGTAATGGTGATTGGCAAGTGACCGTGAGGACAGCACATACATTTTAAGGATGTGTATTATTATATTTAATCCAGTAACATCAGAAGGTGAGATACACTATTAAAACTTACCTATTGAACAACCCCAATTTAGTGTTGCTGGCTAATATTTCATACTTCTTGTTTTGTTCCCACTGTATCAAATACATTCTTTCCTCGCATAAGGACAGGTCTCAGCAAAATGAGTATCTAGTGTGTAAGCCTAAAAAAATGTAGGCAATACATTATTTTTAACCTCATGCTTTCATAAGCATTGTATATTATGTAAATCAACACGTCCTTTGCAAGAAGGACCATAAGGCTTACAAATCCACAGAGACCAAAGGAAAGAGACAAGCATGCAAGGAACACTTCAGTAATTTTAAAATGAGCATAGCAAAATTTATTTTTCAGGTCAGCACATTATTTTCTGTCACTTTGTTTTCCTTAATCAGCCCTGGTTTACACTACCCCTAGTGTAATTAAGATCACTAATTTAATTTAAAATTGAAATGACTTTTTAAAAGTCTGTGCTTTCAGCTTGAACACCACATACACAGCAAGTTAGCTGAATGTGAGCACAGTATTTTTGAACTGTATACAGTTGCTTGAGTCCTCTGAGCTTCACAAGCACTAACAAAACCTGCTTAGACAGACTGCTGATCCATACTTGCCTGTTTTTAAGAGGACAGCGTTTGCTTTTGTAGAGCTTGGGGTGTTTTTTTTTAGTTTTTGGAGGACAGAAAATTGTAATAAGGCACATTCCCAGATTTTATCTGCTACTGATGATCTGATCTCAGCAAGTTTTCTCACTTCAACAGTTTCCCTTTCTACCTTTTATTCCTTTTTAGGTATTTACAGTATATATACTTTCTTGTACGTTGGATATAGGGGACAGAACAACCATAACAAGGGCCTACAAGCTGCACACTTCTGTAACAGTCACAAATGGTTCTTAACAGCTGGTTTTCTCTGACTTTTTAATTACTAAGGCTGTATGGTCTGCTGCCACCCAAAGCTCCCATCCCATACCTGCATGTGTTTTATCTCACTCATATTCACAGGCTTCTTACATATTTCAAGTTACTGTGCTTTAAATAAGTCATAAAGAAAATCATGTAATCAGTTTCTCCTGTAAACTCTTGGTTCTACAGACAACAGATGGACTCACCTGGCTTCAGTACATAGTAAAAAAGCTGAAGTTAGTATGTCCTAGGAGGGCAGTAGAAAACAGCGAGATAATACAATTCTTAAATAGCAAATATACTTATCCTAGAAAACTGGTCTACAGCTCCTCCTCAGTTACTTACTGTGTCTCAAGATCATAGGGTCTCCCCCATACACGGTATGCTTTGTTTCTCAGTAAGGAAAAAGGAAGTATTAGTATTAGTTAGGATATTATTTCACAAGAATAAACTGACTGACTTTGTTTGGCATCCAACCATGTTTGAAGCCTGCCAGTAAGGAAAGAATTAAGGCAAAGCCTTCATGCAGGCCCCAGCACCAGCGTTTCAACTTGTGGAAGGCACTGTGTGCTAGACACATATTCAGAGCAGAAAGTGCACAGTTATTCAGTGTTTCTAGAGGACATATTTCTGGGCTGATGTAGTAAGCCTTCCATAAGACTGGATAGCTTAGAGGATTCATGCATTTTCCATTAGTAATCCTATTTGAGATACTGAAATAAATCGCATATCCATAAATTTACTTCACCACTTCAGCACCAAGTGTTAATAAAGGAGACATATCTGACTCTTACATATAAGGAAGATAGGCAGAGGTAACAAGATTTTAATTTTATGTGAGCCTCATCTGAAGAGGTTAGCTCAGAATACGAGAAGTTATTTGTTTATTCCACTTTATATACTTCATAGTTTTCCTTAATATTAACTACCCTAGTTTTTTTCTCCTTTCTGTCCTTCCAATATATGCTGCATTGAATCTCTTTTCCAGATGGTTTCTATCACCCTTAACAGCAATACAAAAATAGCCCATTCGTAATTTAAAAGTTTAGAACCAATTAGCTAAGCCTTTACTTTCATTTCATCAGCTCAAAACTTCTTTATCTCAGATCACTTTGTTCCAGCTGAGATCCTAACAAGCTGGAATTTCTCATTTTGGTGGCCCCTAAATTCTATTTATAGATTCCTCTCCAACAATGAATTCATCTGTTCAGAAAACAAGGTCCGACTGTGCTCAAAAATAAGTTATAATGAGCCATGTCAGCAAATACTAGATAGAGGTAGTGCTGAAAGAAGGAAATAAATACTTCAAGCTCATTTATGATTTATGAGTTCAGGGTTGAAATGGAAATGCAACATAATAATGAACAATGGAAATACCTCTTGTTTGGAGAGTGAGGATGAATAGAACTTCGGACTTGAATAGGTTATTAATAGGTTATTGATCTAAACTATTTCTGCTACCAAAAAAAAAGAGCAAAGTTCAAAAACTGGTCAGCAGTAAACAAAAATACACTCTATCAGCAAAGAGCCAAAATACTCCTACACAGCCATAAGAATATAGACCTATAATCATCAGAGTCATGGGTACTGCACATCTAAAACTGCACCTCTTTTGCAGTTCGAATGTACACATCCAGGAGTTTCACACTCCACTCCTTCCAAGTTTTTTGAGGAGAGACCAGTTGGCTCTGTACCAAGTCCCAGGATGTTACAGCAGTGAAATCTTACATGATCTCGAGGGAATGCATTTTCTACTCCAGGCCAGGGAATCAAAAATACCATGATTTTTTAAGAGATGGACATTTGCTTACTTTCTACTCTATCGATTTCATCTACCGCCACAGCTCAGACGATAATGATCCTATTGACCAGTGCCTCAAGAGATCTGACTTCAGAGGCAATGCCTACATCATTGGTATGTTTTGTTTTAATTTATCACCATCCTGAAAATCAGAGCCAGACTTTGACGTGTTCCTAAGGAACATGTCAGAAATGTGCAGTCATGCCTCTAAGTTCTGGGAAAGCTCTTGAAGCAGCTAAGATTTCATCTAGTCAAGCATAAACAACCTCTTTAGATAAAAAAAAAGTTTAAAAGGATGCACATTCATACCTCTCCTCTTCACAGAGCATAAAAATCACATTTTCATATTATAAAAACATATTTAAAGTAGCAAGATCCTTGTACTGATGACTGGGATACTAGCTTGCCTACAGTTCTTGCTTTTCATCTGTAGACTAAATGATTCTTTTTTAGATACACATACAAATAATAACATAAAGTGGCATAAATCAGTTGTGAATACTACAACCTGTTTCAAATGTATTTATTAATTTTGTTACACTTTTATATAAATATGTAGGCTCCTGCAACAATTTACAAACCATACCTGTGAAATACAACTTGAGGAAAGCTGTTTGACTACAGCTAAGTTATTTGCTCATTTTTAAGAAAGAGGTACCAGATTAAGCTAAGATCATGCCATCAATCGCTTGCACAAATTAACAATTGCCACTCAAGTAAGAAAAAATAATTTATCATTTAGCTGGACTTCATTCAGTGGTATCCCCCCAAATTCCTACATAAGCACACTCTTATCCTACACAGAAAGAAGAAAGTCAGTATTGTAGGTGCTTCCTTTTATCCATCAACACACCTTGCCAATTAGTTTAGTCTCAGCTTCAGTTCCCAAAACACAAAGCTTTACAAGTAACCATTTTCTTGTGTGTTTGGTACCACTGTCATAATGCAAGCGCATCAGTGTTTGAGGAATGAGGGAGTGAGGTACAGCTGCACCAATCCACACCTCTGAAGTTTAAAGGAAATACAAGGACAGCGAGTTTTTATTGTGGTACAACATCTGCATTTTGCAAGAAGAACATAAAGTGCAGATTCACCTGTTGCTACTTTTACTGGGTTGCATTCTTTCTGTTGCTCTGATTAAACATCAGACCTTTGTAATTCCTAACTTCTTCAAAAGGTATAACGAAGTAATAGAAAATTCTTACACTAAGCTGAAAAAGAATCTATTACATCCATAACAGGAAAATTTTTGAACCCTTTCAGCAACAGACTTTCATGGGAGATTGTTTTCATCTGCAGGATGAATAAAAGATGAGCTGGCAGGTGAATGAGGTAGAAATATTTATTACTGGCATTCACTGAAAATGACACTAGAATGCCTCTAAAAGCTTAACTGAAAATTAAAAAAAATCTAAAAATAAACTAGCACACTAGAAAAGGAAATGAAAATAACTGAGTAAACCTAGTTTTATGTCAAGCAGTTGGAAAACTACACAGAAATTGAAATCAAAATGAAATTGAAACCCTTTTTGTAACATAGGTGTAAAGTGGCAGCAATGTTGCATTGTTTTTGCAGGTTTTTTTACAGAGGTTTCTACACTCTCTTCTGTATAATGTCATCGGAGAAACTTTCAGAGTACTGACTAGTGTGATCTGTTCTACTGTAGCCAGAGATTTCAAAGACACAGGACTTACTACAAACAAAGTCATAATAAAAATAAATAAATAACCTTTTTCAGCAGTCCTTTTTTTGAAAAAGGATCAGGGTCATTAGGGAATTTACTCTCTACTATTATCACACTTTAAAAAACACAAGATCTTACACAAGATCTTGCTCCTCACTGCAGCAAGATCCTCCAGGAGCATTTCAATGGAATTTCCAGAGTAGAAGTTTGTCCAAATGAAAGCAACTTAACCCAAGCCATAGCATAGCCATGGGACAGCCACCTGCAGCTCTGTCCTGCACACAGCAGGAGCTGAACACTCAGGTAACCATCGAGCAAAGAAGCATCAGCTTAGGAAGCATCTTTTCTTCTTGTGCAATTGAAGACTTCAGGAAACTCAGACAGGTGCCTCTTGGCTTCACTTTCACGTTCTTGTACCTAGCAGTGCCAGGACAAAGAGACTTTTCCACAAAGCTTAACTGTTTTGGGTACTTGGGCCATTAAAACTTGGTTTTGTCAAAGAACTAAAGTTAATCAAACTCTTGCTCATATTACCCAGTTCGTAAGTTGGAAGTACTAATAAATCACATAGTATTTTTAAGATGTGTGTAGGTAACTGGTGGGGGGGGTTTTCTCCATTTTTCAACAGCAACTGAAATTTATGTTACGAACACATACATAATAGTGAAGACTGAATTCGTGACACAGCTCTCCTTTTGCAAAACTCAGATGACATCTTCTGGCCAACCTCAGTTCTGCAGGTATGAAAGTAAAGATTTATTCAGTAACGCAATGAAACTGGAATCCTTTCTGTTAAGAAAAACACCACAGAACTGTGGAGCATGAAGTAGTGATGTAAGAGTCACCTGGAAGCAACAAACACGTTTTCAGAGAGCATGAAGCACAGCACACTGAACAAAACCAGAAACAAGCATGTCAGAGGCTCCACCATTGGAGCTGAGAACTCCCCGAGCTGACAGTCAGCTGCTGGCTTCTAAGTCGCTTGTGGCCCACAGCCAGGAGGAACCGTTTCCACAGCTAGCATCTTTTGGCTGATTTAAGAGAATTACAAAGAGTCTGAACTAACCAATCCACTCTAGAATAAGCCCCTATAGGATTGGGTCCAAAATTTCAGCAGGGAGGCATGAGAACTATGCTTTATCACTCTCTTACCTGCTGCCTAGGGGTCCAGTACCCTTATATGCACTGCTTGTTGACCACATTTTTCTGCTCTGCATTGCTTCCAATTTAAAAAAACTCACCAGAAGGCAAAAAAGGTACTTATTTTTCCTCTTTAAGCAATGAGAAGTGCCCAGTTAAGTTTGCCTAACCCAAACAGAAACCCTAATTCTGCTTCTTTTCCCCAACTGCTTGGCTCCCATATTTTGGCCAGTGAACTCGTGCTCCCTCTGCCGACTGGTTAATGTAATGGAATCTCAATAGTATCAAGACATCCTTACTGTCCTGTATTAACAATCACTTTTATTGTGGGAAAACCGCAGTTACAAACACTGCAAACTCACAAAGCCTACTCAAACAATTTACTTTTACCCCAGCTTGAACATTTACACCCTCTGACCTGGAATCTGGCATCTTTTCATATGAACATTCAGCAGAAAGAATGCCAGACTCCAGCACAGCAACCAAAACATTAAGTGACCCATTTAATAAAAATCAGTTTTAAGTGCAAAATGTATATTTTTACTTATAAAAACAGTAATCCTCCTCCGTATTTACAAAAAAAAAAAAAAAAAAAAAAAGGACACCCCCCCCCAAAACTCCAAATACATTATGGAGGCCTGAATAATTAAATATACATAAGCATCATCATTTCAATCCAAGTTGCATTTCGACCCAAGGTTTAAGTTTTAGGGAAGAAAGTAATATTTGTTTCTAGGATTTACATCAGTGCTTAACCTCAGATGTTTTTACTTAAGAATCATAATGCACATAATACCACATTCTGAGAGACAGAATTTGAGCAACTGTGGTTTTGACTATTGCTTCTCTGGACTGCTATGGAAATAAAGAAAACAAATGCCAAGCAGAACTATCTAACCTAAACCAGACTGCCTGCACAGATGTTTGTTCCAACGTATTTTCAGTATTGCAGGACTTGCATCTAAATGTGCATCTTGTAAATCTTGTCCTTGTAGGAACAGATTAATGCATTTAGTTCACTCATTTAAGCACTGATGATTCTCTCTCCGGGTGACAAAATACTGCTTTTATTAATGCCTATTAGCTGTGTTTGCAGTTAGAGATGAAAATGTATATGATCCAAATCAAATGGGTAGAATAATTTTTTTCCTTACCACAAGTACATATAGGTTGCTTTCACTGGCCTACAAGAAATTCCATGGAGCATGTAAGAAAAAAAAAATAATAATAAAAAAAAAATAATCAGAAAACCCTTTAACTAGCTACTCTTTTAACTAGCTGTCCTTTTCCACTGAAGGATAATTACAGCATTGAACGTTAAACCGAACAAAACTAACATGAAATTAGAAATAGTACACTTCTTACTGTCAAACATGTTCTCCAAAACAATCATTATCAATTTGCAGTTGCAGTTACAGCAACCTACATACAATAACTTATTTAGGAGTAACACTTAGATGACACAGTACCACAATGACACTTCCAAAAGACAACCCAGATTTCACCACCGGCTGGTGAAAAGAACAAAACAGCTTATTTTTATTTTATGACTATATACTAGCTGGTTTGCTACATTACTTTCGCAGTTGCAGGTTTGTTCTACATCGAAAGTTTTCTATATTATCTTCATTAAAAAAATATACCACCTCATATCAGCTCTAACATGGCTTAGCCCCTTCATTCCTCTAGCTACACTGTTAAGTATTCTCTCTATTAGGAGACAGTCTAGAAACGCATTCTTTTACTGCTTTTTGTCTAAATTTCAAGGAATGAAACACGTAACTGATCAGAGCAAATGGCAACAGCCCACGTAGAGGCAAAAGGGTTCAGGAACGCTGCTGATGAGCTCTCTCCTCCTCTCCCAACTGCCCTGTAGGTAGACCAGACAGCTCCTGAGGTTAACACAGGGCCTGACCTTCACTTGTTCACCTTTTTCTGGGAGATGAAACCTCAGTCTCCTCAGTACCAGCCACAGGGATGAGGGCACACTTCAAAGTTGGACCCAAGCAACAAGAATTTCAGCAACCATCTCAAACATCTTGCACACACCTGAAGTCCTCCTGCAGCCCCTGTCACTAAGATGTGCCAGATTTCTTGAGTCAATCCTGGTTTGTTGATGTCAAAGAGAATAGACCCACTCATTTTATCTGAAAAAGAGGGCTATATACCTCCAGGTTGAGTTGCTGGATGTACTCCAATATCTACTACTTAAAAAAAAAACCCAAACAAATAAAAAAAAGAAAAAAAAAAAAGAAACCAACTTGAGTAAATTGTTTTTCCAGAACAGATGTTTCTTAAGGATGCATTCAGTGATCGCAATTGCAGCACTGAATGACAGGTCAATCCTGAGTAGTCAAAAGCATTAATATTTTTCAAACAGTTTTAGTTTCCTTCTCATCAGTCTTCAAAACAGATTATTTAAATGCCTGAAAAAGCACTGAGAATTTTTATCTGGAGGAAAAGTGTACAAAAAGTCCCAAATCCACAACTGATACCAATTCATGCCCCAAGATCTGAACTGCAGAAGGAAAACGCTTTTATTTTACATGAGGGGAAAAAAATGCAGTATTTATATCTGCTCTGCTGCACCCACACGAGTTCTCACTTGGTAGCAACAGCGGTAAACAGTGCTATATTCCCAGCACGCACATTCTTGCAGGCACCAGTTACTGCTGTGCGCAAACAAGGAAAAGAGGCACTAGAGAACACCATATGTGAAACTGAAGAAAATACAGCTAATTTGCAAGCTTGGATTGGCACTCTAGAAAGCTCAGTATAAAAGAAAATGGTTGTAAAATAGACAAAAGTGTATGTTCAGAGATTAAAACATACATTCGTTAAAGAAAATACCAGCACCTAGAAGGAAAAGCTGACATGCAAAGGCAAGAATAAGAGAAAAATAAAAATTAAACATATTTTGGTGAAATATCAACACTGTTATGTCTCTCTTCTAAGTTAAATCTGAAGAGAAAGGTGCTGTCTTTTGCAGTATTTACATCTAGATGAATTTTTGAACTTCTGAATCTGTCAAGCTTCATTTAAATTACAGTTGGAGGATTCAATGCACAGCATCTCATAGACCAATACTTAATGAAAGCATATATTCTTTAAGCAAGTTAGACACTTAAATGCTTAAGTCTAGTACTGTCACTTCCTAAACAGGGCATCATGAAATCTCTCACGTGTGTTTGAGCTGTAAGTTGTCACACAGAGTCCATATACAGAGTTAAGAGAACATACGTTCACACTTCAAAATAATCGTGGAAGAAAATATGATTTTGTTTCCTAGCTTAAAAAAAAAATTAGGAAAAAGTATCTGACAGTCCCAGGGCTCTTTGAATAGCCTCCTTCAGTGTTGTCTTCACATATACAAGGCAATTTGTTAAAGTATCTGACACTGTTACATCAAATAAAGGTTTGCTAGTTTATTTATTTAATTAAATTACAGTGCTTCAGTAGGATGCTACTCATTTTCCATAATTTTTTCTTACACTCCATGCAGCTACAGGTATTATCCATCTCCCCGCTACATTGTACCAGTCTCATTTGCTCATTTGGAAAGTTTTACCAGTGGTTCCCATGGAGTGGGAACTGGCTCAGCAATCTTTAGTTCAGTTACATTTCAGTGAACTTTTATCAAAACATTTTTCTTCAGTGTGTACAGACCTAGAAGCCCCAGGGAACTTTCATCAAACTCATTTCTAAAAAGTTATTTCAAGAGTAGTAAGTAACAAAAAGATTTAGGAGCTTCCAGACCGTAACACTGGTAACAGCTTGACTATCAGAGAAAAACAGTAATGGTTTCAGTATCAAAGTTAGCTAGTGGTACAGAGTGGCGGCAGTGCAAGTCTCTATTCATTGTTTCTATAGTAATTTTCAACAGTTTCTGAATTAAAATACACCACAGTAACTGTGATATCATCTCTGTACATTCTTGCAAGGTCTTCAGGCAGTGTCAGCATTGCAGAGAGTTTCTCTTGGTCCACCTCCCCATACTCATTACTTCCAATCGCATGCCGTATTAAATGAGTAGCTATGTTCTGGTCAAGTGAGGCAATGCCTCTGTTTTTCCGCTGAAGTAACAAGCTGTGCATATAACCCAAATTAACTGGCTTCTCAAAAGCCAGTTGTGGTTTCTGCATATGAAGCTCTGTAAGGTGTTCAGCAACAAGCTTTACAACCTTCTCGTTACTTAGCATCTCCCATAGTCCATCTGAAGCAATAACTAGAAACTTATCCTTGCTTCTTAATTTGTGATATGTGACTTCAGGCTCTGCAGTTAAATAAGGGGGTGTATGGTAGTTTGGAGGGACATACTGATAAATATTTAAAGCCTCAACATCGCAGCTATTCTCGAGAACGCTGTGTTGCAATTCTTTACTCCATTTTAACTGCACATCTCCAAAAGCTCTGGAGGGCATGAGAATCCCCAGTAATCTGTCATTCACAAAGAGGGTTTTCTCTTCAGATCTAGGATGTTCTCTCTTCAGTCTTCTAATTTCAAATTCATCAAAGGCATTGTGGTCTCGGGTTAGGGGGAGCATAGACCATGTTCCATCTTCTTCATGAACCCCTAAAACTGCTCTGCAATCACCAGTATTTGCAACGTGTAAGTGAACGCTGTCAATGTGAGCTACACAGGCTGTTGCACCAGAAAAAGCTACTTGAAGGGCAATATTTCTCATCAATTCATTTTCCTGGGGAGCCTGAACTTCCAGTGATATGTCTGAGTCTAGCCTTTTGAATGCACATATCATGGCTTCTTCTAAACTAAGTCCTGGCTCAGTGTCTAGGTCCAGTAAGTGCTGCCAGTAAACCCGGAGGTTTTCAAAATATTGCGAAGTTCTTTCTCGATACTCCACATCATTTGGATGCTTGTGCCACTGCAGAATAGGCAGAACTGGTTTCATGCACTCCACAGCAAGCTCAATCTCCTCCAAGGTTTGCCGAGACATGAGAGAAACCGCTATATAATGAAGTAGTCTCTCACTGACTGCCTGAGCACATGCAGAACCTGCATGACCATCAAAGACTCCAAACATCATCCCTTTGGTCTGCAAGCAAGTGGCTGCGCTTCTGCGGTCTTCAACAGGGGTGTTGGATGCCAACTGGTTACTTTCAAACCTTAACACAGAATTTGCATTTTTACCATTCAAATCCAGTATTTTATGGGATAATTCACCTGCTCTGAGAAGATCATTGATTTGTGATGGAGACAATGGGAAAGAGAAATGTTCTTCTTCAGTGGAAGTGTGCCGGAATGCTTTTTTTAAGGAGAACGTATTGTCTAAGCTGCAGCTCCCAGCAGGATAGAGACATGTTTTGGAGAAAACAAGCTTCCATTTTATCTTGTTTCTATTTGGGACACAGATGGAGTACAAACGTCCTTTTCCTTGTAAAACACTGCTGTTTCTTGCTGAGCTTAAGATCCAGGATGATACAGTTCTTGACATCATAAGTCACTCCACGAACAGGAGTACCTTCCTTCAGTAACACAGAGTGTCCTTACAGCCTGGAATGGAGAATACAAAGGGTATAAAATTTAGAAGGTTCACAAGAAGCTTTCTATATAGCAATACAAAAGCAAGTCTAGAGCTCACAGAAATATTCAGAACTATTTTCCATAAGAGACCACTATAGATAGAGGTATCTTAAAAGTGATACAATTTCCATCACTTAATTACAACCTTGGTGAATCTACTGTAGGATATGACTGACCCTCTCCAGCTAACACATCCGGAAAGCTAATATTTGTTTTTCAGACACATTTTTCCTTGTTGTGGCAAGGCTAAGCAGATATTCCAACATTACAAGAAATGTAATCATAAACTATTCAGTGAAAGGCCTCATCTAACATGGCACAGAACAAACAGACCCAATGAGTTAGAAAATAGGAACTTAATTTCACTTAAGTGGCAATAATGCACAATTTTTAATAAGTCTGCTTGAGTACAACTCTATTAATACGCTCTAAATATCAAACCCAAAAGAAGATCAGTACTCAAACTCTACGGAAAAACTGAAAGATGTGGCAAATTAATGATTTATATGAATTACCATGATACTTACATATAGAGCAAGCCAGTCTACCTTTCCAATTCTGTTCCAGCTTACAAGCTCAACTCTTCTTTTTTGTACCTTCAAGGTCTAAACTAACTTTCACACAGGCAGGATTTTTTTGCACAGATAAAGGCAGATTCTATTGCTGGTTAATTAGTGCATTTATCACAGCACTGTGCACTTTGATTCTGTGAGTTATAGCACGGTTACACTGACAACTTTTACAGGTTTACAGCTTGGCTTGTTATTTAGGAGTGCAGTTAGAACAAGCAGCTGTGAAGAGCTCTGCTGCCAACAACACTAACACCTTGGGCACCTGAGCAGCTGAAGCTCTTCAGTTGCCATGGGGGAGGTCCACCATAGTGTCTTCTGCCTTAAAAGAAGTTATTCAAGCTGTGGAAAATTGCTAAGTACAAACAGATGCTCACTCCACAACAGAGTTTTGCCCCATGGATTTCAAAGCTAACTGTGTAATAACACTGCAGGTACAATTACTCCCAAAAGACCACATTAGCAGCCAGTTAGAACAATATAGTTTTCTTTGAGCTCCGAA
This sequence comes from Podargus strigoides, assembly GCA_028020825.1. NCBI lineage: Eukaryota > Metazoa > Chordata > Aves > Caprimulgiformes > Podargidae > Podargus > Podargus strigoides. The sequence goes on from CM051630.1 coordinate 13,118,650, forward strand.
CCACTTTCAAGCGGCCCGTAGCACTATGTGCTCTAAGTCTGAGGCCAAAGATGCTACATACTACTGCAAAATGGGTTTTTTAGCAGGGCATTTCATGAGAAATGACAAGAAGCCAGCCCAGCTAGTTGCATAAAAATTGTTCTAAGAAATCAGCAGGAGATAAAAACAAATTTGAACTATTTTAAACAAAAGGCCTACTGATACAGCCCAAGGACTTCACTGAAACCCCATTTAGAAAACAAAGGCAATGTGTCACAAAACATTTCTGAAGTGTACCACTCATGGTTAACAACAGAACAGAACAGACAAGCCCCCACCAACAAGGACCCCACCACTATAATTCTGGAGACTCTATGGGGTCAGGCAAAGACACAGCATAATTTTACTGCTGATGTCAGGAGAGCAGATGGAAAAGGTGATGCCAGGTCATTGCTCGAGGCTCACCTGCAGTCTCCGGGGACACTGGTATCTCCCAACACAATGGACACCTTTTGTCGTACTGCAGAGAGAACACAACCAAAATAAACCTAATAGGAAGACAGCTGACACTGCCAATTCCAGCATCAGCCAAACCCAAAAAGCACCAACAGCAGAAGATAAGCCTTCATGTTTGCCAACCTTTCCCAGGCCATTCCCCATCCTGGTTTTAATTACTTCTCTTCCCACCCTTCTGAGCCACATGAAATTGAAACAATGGTGACTTTCACGTTCTTGGCTCAAAAAGCTGATAGAAACAGCGCGTTAAACAAACTTACCCTGCTCACATCAGCTGGCTGACAAGACACGGCAAGGTGGTGGGTTTTTTCCTATCAGCAGAGTTGCCTAATACCATTTAGACATGTGTTTGCCTAAGGTCAGGTAGCATCGATCAGTCCTGGAGCACATTTCTGAACCAGCCCTACCCACTGCTCTGAACTACAATTTTCACATCCCCAGGCTCCCACCCAGCCGCAGGGAGCAGACTCCACTGCTTCTGCCCAGGACACCCACTCCGGCACAAGCCACGTTAAAACATGGCAGCAGTACTACCAAGAGCAGCGTGCACATTGCCATTATGTAAGAGCCACTTACACAAACCCTGCGCTCCCTGCCTGGCCCACCTCCCGCTGCAGCACCCAACGCCGCCCTTCCTCGCCAGGTGAATCAGTGCCACCACCGAACCGACCCGCGCCCGCCGCACAGCTGCCGGGGGCTCGCAGGAACGGAACACCCACCTTTTCCCATAAAATAACATATATCCATCACATGTAGGTTTACAGCCCCCCACCCCTCCATATTCCCCCCGCGCACACTCCCGACACTGCCCACACGCCCCTGACCCCACGCACCCCAGCCCCACTGCCTCCTCCGCAAGGTCCCCGCCTCACACACCCCCACGGCCTTCCTGCCCCCGCGGCTCCGTCCTCCCGCTGCCGCCAGGGCTGTCCCGTAACCACGCTCGCCAAGCCTGGCCTGGCCCCGCTCCCTCTGCCCGCGGCATCGCCCCTGCCCGGCTCAGCCGGTGCCACAGCGGAAGGGCCGGCGGCCGCCGCCCCAGGCGAGCCCCCACGGCGTGGCTCTCCCCCGGAGCCGGCTGAAGCACCTCTCCGGCGGCGGGGCTTTCCTCCCGGCCCCGCTCAGGCGGCTGCCCCGCCCGGCCCGGCCCCCTCCCCGCGCCTCCACAGCACCCACCGGCCGCAAGCCGCCGCCACGCGACCCCCGCCGTCTGCAGCTTTCGGGCTGGCCGGCGCGACGCGGGAGGTGGGCGCTGACTGACAGCCCCGCCGGCCAACCCGCGCCTCCGACGGCAGAGCCGCCCTCGGCGCCCCGCCCGGAGTAACTGCCGCGGCGGGGGCCGGCGGGCGGGTTCCTGTCAGGACACGGCGTGGGGCCGAGCCCGGCCTCCCTCCCGCGCCTCCGCCATGTTCTCCTCACCGCCTGTCCTTACCCGCAGCAGCCCTCCGCGGCAGGCTCCGGCACAGCTGCAGAGGGCCGAGGTAAAGCTGGCTCCGGAGCGGCTGCCAGGCCCGGGCTGAGGAGGGGTTGGCGGGGCGGGGCCCCGCAGCTTCCCGTCACCTCAGCTGCCCCGCGCCCGCTCGGTAGAGCCGTGCCCTGGGCCGCCGCGGCGCTGCTGAGGTACTGGGGCAGGGTCAGGCGGCCTCGGCCCTGCGCTTCTCCTTAAGCAGGATATAACGCGGGCAATAAAAGCAAGCACATGAGATGTGTTAGAAAACAAAAACATCAGCGAGTTGGTTTTTTTTTTTTTTCCGATTAATAAAGTTTAAAAAGTTATTCTCTTGAGGGAAGGCCCATAGGATCTTAGTTTGCGGTTTTTTCAATACAATTCTACACTCTCCAATGCTGAGGCCACCAACTGATGAGGCTCAAAATCGCAAAGCCCCTTTGGAAATGACAGGCCATAGAAATTATACAGAACAAAAAGTAAAGGCTCATTTTGCTGGCTCTCCAGGGTTTTTTTGTTTCATATATCTGCTTGTCTGGGTTAAAATTTCTACTGAGGGTTTGTATACCATGTAATAAGACAAGGAATGAGCCCAAAGTGCATGGTGGTTAATAAGTAGTTATTGCGCATTATGGATTGGTTACTAAGTAGTCCTTGCTTTAACCTTCATGTAGGTATCCTAGACGAGATAAATGTGTTCCCAGGTTATCTCCAGTGGAAGGATACTCGACCATCTTTGTGAGTCTGAGCTTTCATTTGTTTCTTGTTTTTACAATACAATGAAACATTCAAATGGAAGACCAAACCATGGGGGAAAAAAAAAAAGTCGCCTTAAAGAAACATTTCAGGACAATATTTTAGCACACATGAAAACAATTATCTTAAGTTTGACATAATTATTTTGTCTGACAAATCTGCTGAACTGAAAGAGGTCACCCACAGCAGCCCTTACCTGCATCTCTCTGCTTTGCTCCACTGCTCAGGTATACCAACAGTAGTTTCTGGGTCTCAAGGCACTCTTCATTCTGACCTACCTTTTTTTTTTTGGCTTTTGTACCAATTACAACAGTGATAAAACTTCATATAGCAGCCTGAAAACTAGCTTGACTGCTCTGCATTTCCCATGCTCCTAGCATGTTTAAATGCTTTTCTTCATGAGAAACATTTTTAAATGCTTCTATCTCTTACTGCTCACATGTTCACACAGTAATTTCATAAACATATCCATAAGCTGAAGTGATTTAGGAAATGTGTAAATGAAGGTGAAATAATTAACAGTCCTGCAGAAGATGTTGTTGATTTCATTCCGTATTTTCTAAACACAAGAAGGAATACCATATTGAAGGCTTCCAAGAAACCATGGGTTTCAGTGTAAATATCCAGTACTTGGCAGCACTGGATATTAAGTTGAATTTAGATTTAGATTCTGCTTTGGAGTGTTTGGTTATGCTGATGAACAAGAGTGACAAATAATTAAAGTGAAAAAAAAGTGGAAATATTACTCTCTGATATGATTTAAGGAAAAAAACAGTATTGCTAAGGCTTGCAGTATTTTTGCCTTCAGGAACATCTAATTAAAATGGCAAATTTCTGTGGCAACAGTGGCTTGGTTGCCATAGTGCTCCATCTTGTTAATTTGCATTGGAAAAACTATAACTCAAGTTTCTCTAAATAAAACTAAGATTTTCATTTTGACTTCCCCAAGTTAAAGTTCAGTATCAAATGTCCTGCGACAGGAGAAAGTTCTTATCAGTATTTATAAACAAATGAGTCTAATTCCAGGGGCATTGCATTAAGGTGCAGTGATAGGTTAAAATGTAGCAAATGCTATATTTAGATTTTTTCAAGGTATAATTTTATCTGTCGACTTGCACAGTCAGCGACTCTGATTTTCTTTGCAATTTTTGTGCTCGTTTCTGCATTGCTTGTTTAGGCCATGATCCAGCTCCCATTAAAGTCAATGGCAGTTTCAGCTGACTTCAATAGTTTTCAGATAAAGTGAAATGTTTATTTGAACTTAAAAGGTCAGTTTGGGAAAGGCTATTGCATGAAAAAGGTTGCAATGAGGCCACTCAAGCACACAGTGTCTTTACTTCTGACTTGAAGTTACTACCTCAGGAGTTGCTAAGCAGACAAATCCTGGCAGGTATTTGAGACAGGAGCACGTTGCTTAAGTTGGTTCAGCCAACTTGTGTGTTTATATGAATGGAGAAGTGTTAGGCTATGAAAGACACTTAATTAGTTTCACTGTATGTTGAATTTGATGTAACTACTGGATGCTGTTTAGAGATGTAGTCCTAATCTCTCCCAGAACTCATCTCTTCTGTCAAATTTAGCTATCACACGACCCTACAGCAAGTCAGGCTGTCATCAGATCTGACAAAATAATAATTTTTCAGGGAGAGTTGTGATCCAGCTTCCTGCACAGTAATGAGATCCTTAGAGCAAAGGCAGGGAAAGGGAACGAATGCGGAGTGGGGAGGGGTACTGCTGCTTCTGGCAGTGGCCTCCAGTTCGTTTGGATGAGTGGCACTTGAAGCTGTATCCTTAGGCTGTGTGTTTCTGGATATGGGGTACAAAGGATGGGAAAGCAAGTGATTCTTTCTCCTCCCATGGCGTATGTCAGCAAATGTTTGGAGTTATGATACGACTTACCAGATGCTTATTGGAGAATTAGGGTGCCAAGACTGAAGGAAGGGGAGATGTATTTTAGTAAACGCTTTGGGGAATTACCAAAATATTAACAAATTGCTTACAAATTGCTTTATTTCTGCTTATATTGCATACCTTCCATTGCATATGGAGACTTGAAATAGCCTTAGGTTTACTGTTTTATGATCTTTTATGCCTTAATTTAATTTTAGTGTCTATTATGATCTTAGTATTAAGGCCAAAATGACCATTTTTATTCATTATTTTAGCCATATCAAGTTTCTTAGCAAAATATTAAGAATGATCTGAGGAGAACAACTAGCTCAAGATTAAATTACAACATACTGAAGGTGCTGACACCATCACAGAAACAACTGCATTTGTTCTGCTTCATCAATTCCCAAAATCTGTTTACGAAGACAAAAGTAAATGACTTCGTGCAGCCTTTGCAAAGCAGACATATTTCAGCAGTCTGGTCTGAATTTTAAACATTTGTTCCAAAAACTTAATGAAGTATCATAGGAGATGCACAATCTTATATACCTGGAGTAATTCAAGTAAGTTAATACAGAGGTACCTGAATTATTCAGTGATAATGGAGAATATTTGCAGAGTGAGGATTTTCATACACAGAACTGGAAGCAGATGTCTGCAAAACTGATAAGAAAAACTGACTTCTTGGGAGGGAGTGTGGGGAGGTGTTCCACAGATCATATAATTTGCTTGAGGGTTTCAGCACGTAGTATTCTACTTTGGAAAGAGCAGCAGCAAACTCAACTCTGGGAGTATCTATGTTGCTGAAAGAATTCTAGTTAACTGAAGTTCAGATAATTGTGGTTCCACAGTAACTGGACTCCTAATAGCACTGTATCACCCTTACTCTCTGAAAACCCAGCACTGTCTAGAAGAACTGAAAAATTTAGGAGGCAAAAGATGTCATATGTATGCATCACTTGGAAATGGCTTGGTATAGCTCTGACAGTTTGGGATAATGAGGTCTTTAGTTGAAGTTAAGAAACAGCCAGGATGTTTCTGGAGGAGGTGGAAGAACAGCCGTTTCTAATTTTTCACGTCCTTTTATAAAGGGAGGCTAATTCTGTGACTAATTGGACAGGGAAACTTAAAGTTTTCTATCTGACTTCCCTTACACTGATACTGCACTGTCAGGGTTTCCTTTGTTCCCATGGAATATTACTTTTTTTCCTCCCTTTGTTTGTTTGGGCAACTGGCTCTGGCTAATTTGGTGCAATGTATACAGCTCCTGCTTCCAGAAGCTGCAAACAGATGCCCATTGGCCATTTTGCCCTGTGAATGGTGACATTTGCCATATATTATATTTTGAATTTTCACAAAAGGCAAATTAGCACCTTAGATGCAGAGGTCTCGTCTCATAAAAAAAAAAAAAAAAAAAAATTAAAAAAAAAAAAAAAAAAGAAAATGAGTCTGAGAAAAAGAAAGAAATTACCTCTAGGTCTGTTAAAGTAATTGCATTTTCCTAGTTTGGCTACAGCAAATTCCAGTCTTTGATCTTCCTATACAATCTAAAACAAATACTTAAATGCAAAGAAAGCAAGCAAGCTGCAAGAAATGTCAGTGAACAGAGGGAAACACATGGAACAACTGTAGGAAAAATGCCATTCCAGCTCTCCAGCTCATTTAACCTCTGCTGTTACAGCAGAGGCCAAGCAGTGTGCCTATATACGAAGTTGCAGGGGTTAAACTGAAGATCCAGTTTAAGTTAATGTAATTGGACTGGTGCAGAGGCCTATCTAGTTGCTGAAATCGGATCTGAACTCCACATACATAATTTTTACCAGACGTTGCTTACAAGGTGGTTCGAGCTAAACCAAAATACATGTCCAGTTAAGGTTCTGTACCACTGTAAAAGTGAGTTTAGATTTCTTGGGGACAGCTTACAAGTACAGGAAAAGTCTTCTGGTTTGGTATGAAGTAATTCTATTCCTTTCCTCCCTCCTTCCACCTTCTTCCCCTCCAACAGATGAACAGGCTGAGCTGACCAGAATTTCTGCATTTAATACTCCAGCATATTAATGTGAAACGAAACAAAATCTCCATCTGCATTACTACGTTGCTGTTCACAATCTGGAGTGAGGGGCTGAAATTTTACTAAAATTCAGATGTAATGCAAGTAGCGGTATAAATGGAACATCAGAGGTATAAACATTCTCTGCCTTACAGCCATGCAAATTGGGAATAGTTCCGTTAAAGTCAGTCAGGTTCCATTAGAATACTTACCTCAGGGTAAGGGAAGAAAAGCTTGTGACCCCTACTCTTACAGGCAGTGTAGAGCAATGTGCTTTGATACTCAGTGTCTTTACTAAATGGTCACTTCTGCATGCCAAAGGAATTCAGAGAGAAAAACAGCTGATCTGAGGTATAAGATAACATCTCATTTTTTTTCAGGCTTATCTCTGCTTTCTTCCTGAAATGCTCCCTTTTTTATCTTTCTGACCTTTGAACACCACCAAAAGCACCATCTGGTGACAAGGTACCTTGCAACACTTTTCCCCTGATGCTTATATTTGGGTTAATTTATACTCATAATGAAACTTATCATTATAAATCACTACTAGATTATATCAACTATATCACTGAAACTACCAAAAAAATCTTTGTTTGCAGAGGACAGGAAAAAAACCCAAAGCTGAACCTTAATCATGGCTATTAAAGTTAAATAGTTAATGTGCAGCTTACTGGGCAGAGGATATCTCTACTGTGTCAGTGAAAAGGGGAACAAAAAACTTGTGATTTATTAAGTTTCTTCGGTAAGATTATATTTTATCTGATAAAGGATTTCAAGGACTGTGTATGTAGAGCCAGCACAGGGATTTCAATTACACTCATCCCTACCTTTAAAAATAATTATTCTCAAAGTTAAATTTTCTTGTCTGTTATATTTTGACTGAAAGTCTTAAGAATTGTTTTAAGCATTGTGTTAAGAAATGGAAATAGCCACTAGATGGCCTTTTTAGTCTGGCTTCTGGCTCTGCAATTTCAGTCACTGTCCTAAATATAAGGCCTCGTGTTCGCTCAGTCATGACAAATGTAATCCTATTACAAGTTAAACTGAGTGTCTTGATGCAGCAGTTAGATCCAACTGCTATTTTCCCTTCAACATAGTTGGTAGAAGATAAGGGTAGCACATGTTCTAGAATTTGAATGACCTTGATGAAGTAGCTTTGCCAAGTAATGTTTGTGTCAGAAAAAGACAGTTTGGAAGGAAAATGGAGAAAATGAAGTATCAGTAAATCCTCAAAAAGTACTGATGCATAGCAGAGGTATTTGGCCCCATGAATTACTGTTGTGAGTGCCTCTAGTACAGATACCACCCTCTAGAACACCATTAGAAGTTCAGAGAAGCAAACTGGTAATAGTGCCTTCATTCCTATGGCCTTGCAAAACACAGCACTTTGTAAATCAATGGTCATGTCTGTATGTGCAAGCACCAAAACGTAGCTCAGATCAAAAGTGGAATTATTAAATAAGAGAAGTTTTTACTGTTTTAGTTAGTATCTTCTGAGGGTCTCAAAGCATATTATAAATATAGTACACAGTCCTTGGGTTTGATTATCTTCATCCCATGGATAATAAAATAAAAAAATACAACTTCAGAGCCTTACAGCAAGAATGCTAACTGTACTTCAACCAATATATTAACAAGTCAGGACTCTGATCAGGAATACAAATGAATATGGTTCCTTGTACCCCAGAATATTATTATTAGAACTTTGCAAAGTGAGAAAGAATCATCAGTGAAGTTCTCCATGCTACCCCTGCTGAAAAATAACTCAGGTTGTTCCCCACAAAATGACTTAAAAAAAAAATCACTGATCAGTTTTATTGGTGTGTTTTTTGCTAGGTTTTACCAGTGGACTATGTTTTCAGTTACAGGGGACAGACAGTGCAGCAAAGCTTAATCTAACTGAACACTATACCTTCATCATACTGATTGCATTATTCACTATTTCATTTAATATTTGATATTTCTTTTTTCAGTTTGCTTTTATAATCTCAGAATATAATATTTTTTAATATTTTATAATCTCTTTTATAATCTCAGAATTTTAGAATGTAGTTTATAGCTTTAAAACCATATAAAAATTAAATATTCATGCTTTTTTAATTGGATTACCTTGGTTTAAGGAAACAAAGAAGGTAAAAGGCTTTCCTTTCTATTTTGCTTCACCATGGTAAAAATAGATCATGCTCATTAATCCAACAACTAAAAAAATCCTGTAAAAAAATATAAGTTTTATTTCTGAAGGAAGGTAGAGTTCAGTTTCTGCTAGAAACTGAACACCTTTGGGGATTCAGCATTTCAGCGCTTTACAATAGCTGAGCTTTTACAGTAACCTTGCGAGCTAAACGTTATCTTTCTGTTCTTCGTGAGTAAACTACACGTAAAGAGGCTTAAGTACTGTGTTCAAGGTCACTGAATGGACACATTCTGTGAATAAATAAGGTTTTTATTTTTTTAGACTTTGCTATAGCTGGTGAAAAAAAGGACAGTTTTGATATACAAGCACTCTTTACCTTTTGAAAGAGAATGAATGAGCAGAAACCTACTTTATGCCTAGAATGAAAAGAAACACTGAAAATACTGATCAGTGACCTGCTCTGTGAAAGTATACCAATACTAATGCAGCAGTACTTTGGTAGCTTAAGCTATAAGTAATAGTGGTTAAATTTTAATCAGGAAACTACTTAAATTTACCCCTAATAAAGTCTATTTGGGCTATCAGCTATTTAAGGTTCTTTTGAAAGACTTTTTACATTTTAAAATGTGCCTCCTCACATAGGATTTAATTTTTACAAGGACATAAGATTCATTACAACAAAAATTTAATTCCGATGGGGCAAGAAATGATTCAAGATGCACAAAATACATCAGAATTTGAGTGAAAGGATTAAGCTAAGGTAGAAACTGTTAGCCCCTAAAGATGGAAACAATTGCAATAGAGACTAAAAATAGTTTTTAAACAGAGGTGGACTTCCTAGAACTCAAAAAGAGCCCAGAAACTTGGGAAGGATAACTCTTACCTGTACTTAGGTTGTTCTACCATAGAGTAATCAAGGTTTGTGTGAAACTGAAGGTAAACAATCAAATCATTCCTTGATCCAGAATAGATGCATCAGTTGAAGATGTCAAACACTACTTCTGTTAATGAAAGTTGAAGAAAAACACTGCTGTAAGCAGGGAGACATAGGTCTACTTGAAATAAAGGATGAAGAGATGCACACTTGAGTTTAAAGTATCATTTATTTCATCTGTTAAAGAAATTAAGATACATTAAATAGATTTTCTGCAATACCAGTTTGCATTACTAGCAAAGTTACATTCATAATAGCTAAGAACATTGCATTTTGAATGATTTTCTGTTTCCTTTAGCATCTGCTGTATAAGAACCTCACATCTAAACCAATGCTGAATTAGCCCTCACAACATCCCTGTGAGGTAGGTCAGTGCTATCCTCAGTTCATAGAAAACTGAGGAACAGAAAGTTTTAGGTCAGTGTACCAGAAAAACTATAGAAGAGTTATGTCTAGAATTCTAGTCTTCCATTCCTTGTACTGTGTCTTTCTCCCTTTCTGAAAGAGGAGAACAGCCCATAGTAGCTATTCTCCTCCTTTTTCCCCTGCTTTCTTTTACATTATACATCTTTGACGATTTCTCCACCTAAGCTGATAAAAATTGATAAAATCAGCAATTTCTATCTGAACTATATAGATGAAGTAGAACATTTGAAGGCCAGAATTAACATAACTGAAAATAGACTGTGGGTAGTTACAGATAACATCACTGTATTTAGTACTGGAGACATGAGTCTGAATTTTATCACTGAGCTGCAGAAGCAGTAACTAACACATGGCTTCTCTAAAGCAGCTTTCTTTTGAAGAGGTAAAAGGACTCAGGAGTGTTGAAACCTCATATCTGCAGGGAGTATCCCTGACAGCCTGCCATACTAAGGGGATGACTTATGCAGCAATGCACATTCAGTGCAGTCAAGGTCTACCCATGTTAGGTCCCTAAAGTAAACAAAATATCTACTTTCTTTAGGGCAGACAATGAAGTCATATTGCAGAGTAAATCACTTGACTGAGGTAGAATTTGAACAATTGAGAACCACAAAACACATACCTGAACTGCTATAGACATTCTTTTCAACAAAATTGACAAGGGCATTGTAGTTATGTATGCTGCATGGGCTAAAAGAGGAAATGTCTGAACAACACTGCAATAAAATGGCCTGTTTTTAACACAGCATTTATATTGTTATTTTAAATTAGTTATAAAATAGCATCTTAGAACAGTAACTTTAAAACATATGTAGTTTCCACACCAGTGCCTACTTGAGGCAAGTGAAGAACTTTTTTCTAGTGCTACTCATGTGCACTATATATGTCAGACAGCAAAAATACAGTGAAAGCAGTCTTTAAATCAGACAGTTCAGTAAATGCTAACAAGAGAGCAGTAAGGAAAATTTAAGTTCAATTTGTACAAAATTCTTGACTACTGTTTCATCATGTATTAAATGGTAATTAGAAGTTATGGCCATCAGTACTAGGAGATCACTACATAATTTCCTATTTTATATTAAGTGGGATTTTGATTTCATCTTAATTTTTAGGGCTGCAGGTCTCTGAGAACACTCTAGTTTGCTCAACTATCCCTTAATTTAAAAAGGCTAGTTAAAAAGACCCCATTTCTCAAAAGAATGAGCAATTCATATAAAACAAAATCAGATTTGCCCCCCCCCCCCCCCCCCCCCCCAAGTAGAGTGTTCATGGAAATGGCTATCTCGTGTTCCATACGTGATCTGAAGATCAGAATTTCTGTTTATAGTAGCTCAGGTGTGGAAGCTCTTGGATATCTCAGGGCCATTATCAGTTTTCTTCAGACCCTGAAGGAAGCTCGAACTACTCTCCCCTTGAGAGGCTGAGGGGGACGAAAATTATTCACCATTTGGATCCTCTGGTCTTCCTCACTGGTGAAGAGGAGCATGCGGAATTTCTCCAGCTGCAAATTCAGGTGAAATAATTTACTGCATAAGGGGGCAATCAATATTAATGTTTTTAAAAAAGAACCAAAGAAAAATATTCAGTACATTTTAATCTGTTAATAGAACAGGTTCAGAGATCCTAGAGCATATTAACAGAAAAAAGTCTTGATAATTGAGCAGACTGATTATTTACAGGCTAAAGGTCTCCTACCTTAGCCCCACTGCAAATCAAAACAGTCACTGCCTATTTATCCAGTGTTGAATCCTACAAGAATTGGGAGAGTATCAGAAGGTTACCTGTTTCTCAGAAATTCTGATGGGTTCTTTCAGCACTATCCATGTTACACTCTCATTAAGGGGTGGTGTTGTCAGAGAGCCAAGGTATGTCCAATAATCTAGACTCAAAGGCAGAAGACATTTGGGGTTGAAGCTTCTAAATTGAGCTTTTGTTCCCTGGAAAAAAATATGCTTGAAATTTATCTTTTACTTTTAACTGCAGCTTAAAGAACTCTTTTTGAAAGAAAAAAAAATGCTGAAGTAACATCAAAAAGTCGGGGAAAGGAAAACTCTGTAAAGTTTGGCTATGTAAGAGTAGCATGGCAAGTGTGATGGCTGCTGCTGGCTTACTGGGTTTTGAGTTCTTGCCTCATTGACCCTACCAAAGTTCAGCTCTCATTACAAAAAGTCTACAAATAATGCAGGAAGTGTATTCTGTACATAGTGTTCAGTGTGAGCTGTAGATAATATCATGGCAGAATTCCTTGTCTCATTACTTGCCATTTGGTTTCCCATCTATTTCAGTAGAAAATTTGAAACTATGGAAAAATTGGCCCCAAACAGTCATTGTCTGCAAAGACAAATATTGGCTTAAAAAAAAAATAAATCAAATGGTCAAGTCTAAAATTAGAGGAAGGTGGATCAACCAAAAGACTAGTCAAAATAGGAGACGGTGCCTAAAGTAGAAACTGCCTTAACTACCACAATCTGGGACAAGATTTTTCAGCCTGGAGGATTATCTGAAAGGTACTTAGCCACTAAGAAAACACTGTCCAATTGTCTGTAAAATTGCTCATAAGGAACAGAAAGAGCAGCTTATCCCCTGTGGCAAACCTGCAGACCTTCCATCACTACAGCCAAGGAATAACTATTTCTTTCTGGCAAGTGGAAGAAATCACTTAAAGTATCATTTAGTGCATCTGCAGCCTACATACTGCTGTGTAACTGCCTTCATTTCTTGTCTTTCACAAACACATATGGAGGAGCAAGAAATATGCCCACTTAAGTATTAGATATAGTTTATTTCACATATTAGAATTCATGCATGTTATAGAAAGCATTAATTTGATGTAAATCCAGAGAGGATATCATTTGTAGTGGTCTAATCAGCCTGCACTTGAGGAAATGCAGTTGTATCTGAGCTTTGCTGAAGATTGACATCTGGTTGAAGACCACCTTCAGCTATCACCGTAAGATTAGACTAGCTCAGGATCTCATTAAAGTTGCCCCCTGACAGAGCTTTGCAGAAGACAGTCAGCTTTGACTTGTTCAAGGCTAGGCTCAATGGAAAAATGTTATTTTGCTAAGTGTAAGAGCTGAGCCTGAGGGTCATGGAGTTTTGGTTTTAGATACTCTGGGAATGTTAAAGCCTCTGAGTGACCAGTGGGGTCAGCATAGCCTTGGGAGGCACCCGAGATTAGGCAAATCAGCTGAGTTTTGGAGAGGAAGAGAATACAATTACAGTGATGTTCTAATGATGGGAGGATTGGTGGTGGGCGATTTTCCATTTTTGTCTCAAACACATACATGAGCTTGATTTTGAAAGGCTATCCCAGAAACAATTCCATTAAAAGAGCTTAAAACTTACTTTAAATTTTACCATGTAGAAAGCATCGGTGAGCCTGTTCATATTGGCATGTTCTTTCCCAATCTAAAATAATGGAATAGACAGGTTAAATCAGAGTCACTATAATTATGCTTCAAATAGGTGTTTTCTTATCTGAATCTCAACATTCCTACTAACGTAAGTTTAACAGCAATTTGCAATGAGTTAATACATCCAATAAGTCATCTGTTTTCCTTAAGCACTTCTTAAATACATGGTTTGGTTCTCAAAACACTTGACAGCATAATGCTTTTCACCATGTAAACATGCTATTTTTGTGATTCTTACCTCCAAGAAAACACCAACTACTGCCAAGCCATCTGGAGCTGCTGCTGCTTCTCCAAATGTTGCATATTTTCTGGCATTCCAGTGAACTAAGTGGAGCTTTAAAGAAACATAATGAACAAGAATTAAAGAAATTAGTGATAGAAGCTGTGAACATAGGTTGTCTCAGGTTAACAATCACTAATGGTCATTCATAACAGAATGTAGGTTTTGCTCCAAAGGCATCTTTGGAAAGATGAGCAAGTTCAATCTTTTGGACCAGTCCATAAGCATGGACAGACACTAAACAGTTTCTATACATCAGCCTTATTTTGAAACAAATTAGGCATTAACATGTGACCCAAATTCCCCAATATGGGCCTTCATCCCATGAAGTGCCATGCTCCAGTACTCACTGGTAGACTCCAGGATGCTACACTACTATAGTACTTGGAACAGATTGTGCTGGGAAAGGCCTGTGCCTTCTTGTAGCTTTGCAGAACTCTCTCAAGAGCCCTCAGATGAAGCCATTTCTGAGCTATGGATAGCACCAGCATGGCCATTTCACAGGTCGTGACCATCAGCTGAAGCCTAAGCTAACTGTACCAGGTAGCGTAACTATGCATGGCTTCTCAGCATCATGTTTGGCAGCATATCCTTCCCACCTGTATAACAATGCAATTAATCATGTGCAGCAGGCTAAAATACACAGCAAAGGACTGTTAGAGGTGCTGTGTGAGCCCAGCAGCTAAACTGGGGGGCTAGCTGTGTGCTGTTGAATAGGATAAGAAAGGGCTGCACTGGGGAATAAGTTTGCGTTCTAAAAAAGCAGGGTGATCAGATAATAACTTCAGTGTAACGAAATTCTCATTAAAGTCCGTGCTGACCTAATCACAGTGAGTAAGCAATCAGAACATCCCATCCCATTACCTCACAGGGAAAACGTTTGCCATCAATTGTATGCTCCGATCCCTGGCTGTGCTTGGTCCCCCAGTGAAAATGAAACTGCTTTAGCCGAAATGGATTCTCAAAGGGACCACCACTGATTGCTAGGCAGGAGGAGAAAAGAAAGACAAAAAAGCTTAAGCATTCTGGCTTTGTAGCTTACTGGTAGTAAAAAATAACCACTGTTGGCACAGTAGTGGAAAAAAGCCAGCAGCATCTCCCAGTCACCAATATCAAAGATATGCATCATCAAGATCTTTAGAAGGGTTGGACTTATTAATGGGAAGCACCTGAACTCATGTAAAAATGTAAATTAAAAATATTCAGATATTTGTATCAGGCTACTCATACAGCTTTCTGTAGCTTTTTTTAAAGTATATTTGAAATCTGAAGATGCAAACAGCTTTGTTTAAATTATGCCTTTCTTGTTCAACACAATAAATCCAAGTTGAATATTTAAAAAAAAAATACAATTTGAAACTCATGTAACCAAAATATTTTTGACAGTGCTAATTGAGATTCTGTGTAAATGAGTGTAGATACCTTGAGCATCAGGTAGACAGTTCAGCTAAACATTTCCTCTTTAGAGTGTCTTTTCTTCCTGTGGAGGTTATCTATATTCTGTTTCCTTTAAATATCTGATCCCATAAAAGAGGTAATATAATAGCCTGTACCTTACCTGACACCATTCAGAATCTCAGATCACCTTATAAAGGTGAAGAAATGCTACCAAGAAACTTCATACATCATTTAGAAATAACACTTAGAAACAGATGAATGTTTAAGATGCCCCTTATAGAAGGTACTTTATCAACAGCATCAGTAATCCTGTAATTTTATGTGGCACTAAATGAAATAAGTTTTGCCCAACAGACCTGAAAACCTGATCAAAGTCTTATATTAGGAAAATTAAAATTGCATTTAATATCTGTAAAGCACTTATCCTCAGTGTAGTCCATAACATTATTAAAAAATTAAAGCTGGGGCTTGCACAGTACTTCCACAGATAGTTCCAGCTGGCCTTTATGCAGGAAACTGGCCTTGCCAAAGCAAAGGTTTTAGCATTAATCAAGAATATAAGAATGTCCTAGTATGTTTTTTGAACTTAGCAATGGAGTGCATCACCTGTCTCAAACACTATTTTAAGAAATCTAGCTATGATGGGTTACTGTCAAAATTCTGTTGTACCATTTATGCAGAGCTGTGAGTCACTAGATCTATTTCAACATAACTAAAAACAGTTCAAATCATGTTTTCCACCCCTAGCAGGCTTCTTCCTTGAAAGTGTTACTAAAACAAGGCATGTGCTTAGTGTAGAAATGGCAGAGGTCTTCACTCCTCCATGTGCTGTAAGTCTGTATCTCTCAATGCAGAGTAAGAGATGTTCTTAACCTTATAAAGCTGGATAAAGTTCACTGTTATTTAGATATTGTTCAGCTTAGAATTGTATGAAAGTAGTTAGCAAGCTAAGATAATATTTCCAGATATATTTTATAAATTCTCTTTGTAGGGCAACATGTAATGGATCTGTGTAGTAGATCTTGGAAATGCACATCCAGTCTTCTCTTCAAATTCAGTAAAGATACTTGAACACCTGACCACTCAGTTGGGTAGTTTTAGATTAATTCCAGAACAGCAGTTTTAAAACAACATGGCTGGAATTTTAACCTCCCAGACCCTATTTCAAAGAGTTACCAACACAGACAAGTCACTGCACAGAAAAAGTAACTTGAAATATCTAGGATATCCTATTTAGCTAGAATCAATAAATATACCCAAATGGAAGATGAAATCATCTGATAAGTTTAAAAACTATTCATAGCATTTTTTTTTTAAATGCATTCTTTCCATTTATGAGCTACTTCATCTCCATTTGAATGCTCTTCCCTGACCCCCCAGATGTAAAAGCAAGGTCTACCATGGAAGTAGAATTAACAGAAGTAACCAATCTGTTAAAGCATTATATTCTCTGCCAAGAAACAATATACAACTTCTGACAGTGCAACATTTCTGAAGAAACTGAACTGCTGTGAGGCAGGAAGGAAAGAAGGAAACAATGCAAGGTAACAGTGACTGGTCCAGCTACAACTTGGTGTAGTGGACTATGATTATGACTACACTGTATGACCTGATTCCAGCTAATCCTCTTCCCTTCCACTGTGGATGGAAACTGGGAAGTGAGCCAGACAGAGCTAGCATGCGTGTTAGCATCTTTGATTTGGATGATCATGGAAACAAGGCAGTGAGGAGCATACACACCTATTCTATGTGCTGAATGTGGTCTAGGAGTGCTGGAGAGATACATGGATTCCCTGCCTAGCAAACTGACAATCCCCATTTAAAAGGGAAGCACTGCAATCCAATTTTCCTGATGGAAGAGCTTTTCTTGATGCAGAAACACTATTCTACTGTGCAATATTGTATTGCTTGTGAGACTAAAGTGGAGACAAGAAACATGAGGCTCACAAAGACAAAAATATAACGGGCTCCGGTCATATGCCTTGTTCCAAACTGAAATTACACATAATATAAAATATACTATACGGGATGTATTTATTTCCCCTCACTAAGTCACAAAACAGTATTCCAAGTTATTTGGCTGTGTGTTAGTCTCACCTGTCTTGTCATCAGTATCTTCAAACTCAACCATAACTGAGTGGCCGTTGTTGGAGATGTTGAGAGATGTACATGATTCATAGGAGATAATAAGCGGCTTCAGATTAGGATCATAAACTGCTCTTGCAGGAACTATATCAATAGGTGACTGGCGGTTCCCTTGGGCAATAGGGTAGGATTTGTGCCACTCTGAAGGTCCTTGAAAAGGAAGGAAAGGAAGGAAAGGAAAGCACCATTATTTTCTTCCTACTATACACAAAATCATTACAGGTTTTCACAAGGCTTGAGGTAAAGCTTGTTGAGCAGGAGTGACTTGAAATTTTGGTATCTGAAGTTAAATTCTAGGCTGGTATGTTTTCATTAGCACAAACAGGCTGCAACAAAATGAGGGATTCAAATATCTTGTACAAAACACCGAGGAAATCACAGCACATCAGACTGCTGCATCTTCATTTACTTGTGCCACTAATTTTCTGCAGACTTTAATTATACTGTTAAGGTATCTGAAGCCCTTTCCAGGTGGATGCAGATGTAAACACACTTGCATGCACACACTCTTTCTCAAAGAAACAGCATTTAATTCTTCCTGGGAAAGCTCTGGTGATTCAAATTAGATGCAGATGACTCAATCTCTTAGCTACTGACTATGCAGTTATTTTTAAAACCATTTTATGACTGCAGTAAATCTTTGAGGCAGCTTCATTCTTCACTCATGACCATTATGGTATCTCTCTACCCTGAGTCAAGGGTATAGTGTGATAATTAACATTTTTGGACTTCCTGACCCCAAGAGAGTGGGGAGAAAGACCAATTTAATAACACAGCTCTCTACTGCCAGAGCTGGCGCATTTTTATGCTATTTGAGACAACAAAACCTTATCTGTATCAAATAATTACTTATTCTTACTGCTTCTTTTTCTGCTTTGGTATAGGAGTAGAAGCAGCAATTAAATTCTTCTACTGCTTGTGTTGAAGATGTATTAACAGTAACAATTTTACTTTACAGTTGTCAAGAAGCACATTTAATTGTGGCATTCTCACATACTTGCACAAGTGGAAACTTTTTAAAATCAAGCACGTGATATATTCCTTGAATTTATATAACACAAAACAGCGATCTATTACACTCTTGTCCCTGGCATTTTCTGAAAAGCTAAGCTTATAAATTAGTATCTTTCCTCAGCCTGCCTATAAAGCAGATTTAGGATTTAAATGCTGTTACACAAGCTTAGGCAATACAATTTGTCTCTTACAAGCTTTATAAGAATATACACGGCTCTTACTGCTACCTATATGCCCAAAACCAACATCTACTAGCACTACTCAGCTTCACTTAGCATTCAAACTTGCTTTTGGACTGCCAGAAACAAAAATAACTACTATTAAGAGAGAGACTGGCTCCCGAAGGTTATGCAAGACTCTTGTTGGAAATTCAGTAGCTAAAATAATTGCTATTAAAAGGCAGAGAGTCCTGAAGGTTATGCAAAAGATTGTCTTATTGGACAACACCAGTCACTCATGCATCCTTCTCTGTAAAGGATACAGGTGCTATAAAACACTGTTGTAGGAATCTTTCAGTAGCTTCACACATTCTCTCACTCTGTGACACACATTCTTGGAGGTGGGAAGCAAAGGAGGATGACTAAATTAAAAACTGTCAAATCAGAAAGCATAAATTGTTCTATAAGAGATCTCTGATACTGATCTGTACAATTTATTGATGTTCTAGAAATATATAACATATACCTTATTTTATTCATTTCTATGAAGCCTAGATATCACATTTCAACAGCTGCACAGGATTAGATCTATTACTGCTCTCCTAAATCTTCTTTACTTAAAAGAATTGCTTTTGGAGCGACAGGCACAGTTAATCTTTTTCATAACAGCTTTTTGGAAAGGGACCCATCTGTAATATCTGCAGCCTGAAAAAAACACTGAGTACTGCTTCCCTTGGTTTTGGAACATTGCTTACAGCAACGAAAGGCAGCAGGCATAAGTTTGTACATCTTTCAGTGCCACTTTCTGTGTGCTATTTATTATCAATAAAGTAATTAATTACCTGCTGTATATACTTGATGCTTGCAGACATCGAAATGCAGGCAGCTCTGCAGGGCTCAGGCAACAGTTCTAGAAAGAAAATGAGGGGAGGAAGATAGAGAGATGCAGCACGGAAATGCTGTAACCTACCGTCATCCTGCCCATATCCCCAACTGTGGTGGCCAGTCATTATAGGGGAGCTGCACCCTGCTTTGCTCTCAGCTCCTTGATCAGGGCACTGCTGCTTACCTGCCTTTATAACGGCTCACCGTGGGATAGGGTCAGCCCCTTAAAGATACAGAGCAACCAAAGCAATTCCTGCAGGACAGAGAAAGCACCCGCGTTCCTCCTGCTCCCAACTTTGCTGCTCCTGCTGCTGCTCTCACTCTATTTCCTAATTCAGCACAGGAGAAGGAAAATGTAAACTGAGATAGCTGAAGTCCCAGGACTTAGAGAGGAACCAAGTCTGTCCAGGTAGCATGGGGATCAAATTTAGGAAAAAGTAGTAGGATTTTCCCATTCTATACCACAAGGAAGCAAGAGCTGTAACCTGCTCTGAGCATCAGAGCACAGTAAGGTGTACAGATTGCAATGGGAACTGCCCTGCTCACTTTTATGTTCTGCAGGGGGAAACATCACCTAATTACTGCCTCTCCTTTCTTAAACACTCTCTCCAGCTGCAAAAAAAAAAGATGCTTCCACCTCATTTGTAATTAAAACTTCAGAATCGTTGCTTAGATGAGATGGACAACATTCTCATCTCAGAAAAAATTACTTGTGTTACTTTTAGACAAGGTAAAAATCACACCAATTAAGGATAAATTGGCAATCTGATTTTAATTTGTAACTCTAAAGAAACTTTTTAAAAAGACAAAAATGAAAGTGTGGTTATATTAGGGGAAAGAACACAGCAGACTCTAGAGAAAGGAGCTGATCTGTGAAGCCTTAGTTATCTAGTATGATCCAGTGGTTGGCTGCACCCTTCTCTAAACCTATGAAGAGGCTACAATGAGATGCCCAATCTGCAGCTGTAAAATGTCTTCAGACATCTTTCTGGCAAGAAAAATGGCTCCTCAGTAGTATTTTTGTTAGATCTGAGGAAATGCTGTCTGCCAAATCTACATTTTATAAACATATTGATTTTCACAAAGACAATAGCACACAGAAATAGGGATTCTTCTATTATGCAATCAAGAAAATGGAAGAAAAAATCAATGAAAGCATTTTATGCAACCTTTATGTTGTGGTACTGCTTCATAAGAATTAATTTCCTTTTTCAGGAGCTTTCCATAGGATTCAGCTATAAAACCTTTGAGATTCACTGATGCAAGCTGAATCACTCAGTAAGGGATGTAAAGTGCTGTAAAGGTGTCCACAGAATGGTTCAATAATGATTTACTTCTCAGTTGATTTCTGTTAAACTGCCGTGATCTACGCAGGTCCCTGCAGGGCCTGGCACGTACCGGGCACTGCTGCTGCAGGTGTCTCTGTGGCTAAGCAGACTGTGCACACAGGTCCTCAGGGTGACTCAAACACTGGAAGTGGCACAGCAGCACTGCTGTTGGGCTGAAAGGACAAATGAGCCGCGAGAAGGTGTGATGCTCTTATTCTTGTGTGGCCCTGTGCTGTGTCTGCAGACAGGGAAGGCAGATGTAGACAGTCAGTCAGATGCAAATAGGAAAGCTGTTCTAGACCATGGGGAAAAGTACAAAAAATACCAACTTACCAGTGAAAAGAAGAAATGGAAGAGGAATTTTGTATATTAAAAAAGTGTGCTATAGATTGGGGAAAACTGTATGCAAGATAGAGAATACTGAGCAACTGTTCCCAAGAGAAACTTGAAAGCTGAGGCTCAGATCTTGCTGACAGCCATAGTGCCAGTGAAGTGGCCCAATGCCTACATGTGTTTGACACCATTCACCTCTTTAGCTTTTATATTCTCACATTCAAAACCACATAGATGTCTATGTATGTGGACTACAAAGGCAGGGCAGAGAAAGAACAAGGGAAAAAGTGCTGAGGATGTGGCAGGAAGAGGACTCCACAAAATGGAGATTCAAATAGTTGGATTTAGAAAAAGTGAAAAGGGGAGTGACAGTACCTGAGAGAAAAGACAACAATAACTTGAATAAAATTTTAGCTGTAAATGACAGCCAGTGTGTAAATGGCAGTTTAATGTGCTCCCCCATCCAATTAGCCTTCTCTCTTTTTGAGGAAAATATTAAGTTTTCCTTAAAACTAAGGTAATACTGTTGCTTATAAGAATATCACATTATTCTGTAACCTGAATGGCCTCTTGATATCAGCTGCCTCTCAGAATGGATTTTCATGGATTCTATCCTCCAATTACCATTTATCACTTCAAAAGTTGAGGTAGTGATTTAATTGCGATCTCAATTTTACTAACTTGAATCAAGGAGAATTACTTCACTCTCATTAAATCAAACTTATGGAAGTGAGAAGAGCAGAGCAGTAGGTGTGTAAAGGGTGGATTTCTTCAGTGCTGAGCCCAAAGTGAAGTACTCGTGATTTCCACAAATTTCTCACTAGCCTTGACTACATCTCAAAGGTGCCTGCTTAGCAGTGAATGACAGGAAGTTGTAGTTCCACCCAGTACAGTAAAAGAATAATCTATTACTTACAGTTTTATTCCTCTTTGACAGTAATGATGAGTGAACAGGGCAGCAGCCAAGGGCAAATTCATGGGTTCTTCTTCTGAACCTGCCACCATGTTGTGATACTGAACCAACAACAAATGCTTCAGTTTTCCCATCTCTATATATGGAATAATTATCTTTATGATCTAATTTGAGCTCCCTTTATTAAAATTGCTATATAAGAACTAAGCACTACAGTTAGAAAGCTCCAAGATTGGAATGCCAAACAGAAGCTGAACATACTAAGCTTTGCAGGTTTGAGGAAACTGAACTTTTGAATCTCTAAGGCAAGTTGTCTCTATAATACAGACCTGGAGTCATCAGGAGGTGTTCCCCCAAGGAGATCATGTCACTTGAGGACAGTGCTTTTGGTTTATATCACTGCATCACCCTGGAGGGGCAGAGCTGCATTTTAGCTGCACAAAATGAAAGAATAGTTATTTGGTTCCAAGGTGAATGGCTAAATGGCACTCCAAGTGTATTTGCTGAAGTAACTTGGCAATTATCTTTGCTGACCATCTTTAATAATGGTGACATACATTTGAATGTGGTGTCAACGGCCTTCTTTATTTAATGCATCTGACTGTGTCTGATGTGTCATTGCCTATTAACAAAAACATGGCAGAAATACAGTCAGTTTGGGTACAGGCTGCTCACTCCAGAGCCCTTGAAGTACAATAGGTAGGAGCAGATTAAATGTTAAAACATTCATCACTCCAAAGCTGGCCAACACCTCAGGTTCTTGAAAGAGTATCTTGTTTATCCTGGCAGCTCATCTCTCTTCTTATATTGCCGTTACTGATGCTGGCACTTTCCAAATGGGAGTTGTCCTAAGGTGACATCTGTTCTTGATGTAATTTATAATGAACCCAGAAACTGCACAAAACCACAAGGTAAATACAAACAGCAAGGTGTACTGCCAACACTAGACATTAAAAAGCAGAGTAATTCCAGATTTTTTTTTTTCATTTTTAAAAATATTTTATTTCAAAAGTGACTGCCTGCACTTGTGGATTGACAATACAAATTTCAAGTTTTACTTTCTTGAGATTTTGTTTGCAAACACAAAAATGTGATGATTCTATATTGAGATTCTCATGCACCCAACGGTACTCCAGGAGTAACTATCTAACAGCTACATAATGAGAGCTGTGAGGTTTCTGAGGGAAAGAACTCAGCGTTTATTTACTGGGAATCTCTTCCTGGCACAAGAGGGACAAAAAAGGGTCCGTAAGTAAAGAAGGGACTGAGAAGGAAAGGACAAAAAGGACATGCATAAAATTAGCAGACAATTTTGCAAGAGAAAGAACGTTAATAAAATATGGGCCAAGAGGAAAGAAGGAAGTTTCCCAGCCTTCCCATGCCATTTTTTATTATCACTTCTCTTTGGCTTTTAAAGCTGTACACACTTGGCTGCTTTACACCAGTAACAGGGACTGTATTTTGGAACGAAGTCTGAAATAATAATTCTTATGATTTATGGTTTGTCCAGTTGAAACCATGTAATTGTAGCAGATAGCAAGGACCGAACGAGGCAGCTTTTGATTTTGGTAAACAGAATGTTCCTGCAAATACTGCAGCCGTCATTGAAACGTGAGCAGGAGGGAGTGCAAACACAGGGCCTGGGAAAAACGAAGTTTGGAGGAGATACTGCAGATGGGAAAACAAAAAAGGAAGTGCTATATGGTGTTAGGCACACAGCCCTCGGTGTGCCCGCAGCGCTGCGCAGTGACACACAGCGGGTGACCCAGAGGGGAGCCCCGCGCTGTCAGATCTCGGCACGCCCGGGGTGGGCGCACGGACGGGCGGGAGCGATGCGCTCCCGTCAGCACCGCTCTTGTGTTAACCCTCAGTGCTGAGACATCGGCTGAAATGTCTGAAGATGTGAAAGCCCTCTCCTTTTTCTGCATGCTGTCACAGTATAATGACACTGACCGACTCAGACCACCCCCCCTCCCGCCGCGCCCCCGCGCATGCGCCCGCCCGCGCATGCGCACCGGGGAGCGAGCGGCAATGGCGCAGCCGGGCCGGGCCAGCCTCAAGGAGCAGAGATATGACCGGCAGCTGAGGTAGCGTGGTGGGGCCTGCTGCGGGCTGGCCGCGCTCCGCGGGGCTGCTGCTCTCCTGCCGTCGTCCTGGCCTTGCCTCGGCTGCAGGCCGGGGCCTGTGGGTAGCGCTCCCCGCCGCTCTGGTGGCCCGTTGAAGCGGCGGGCCTGCTGGTGGGGCTGCGCTCTGCGGCAGCGCCACTCCCCGCCCCGAGACCCCCGCGCGGGGCCGAGCCCTGTCGGGGCTGGCCGGGCCGTTGTGGGCCGGTGCCTCGCCGGGCTCGCCCAGCAGCGGTGGGGGCGTTCGTGCCGGCAGAGGGGAGGGGGCGGAGAAGGGCAGGTACATGAGAGCCTCAGGGCATTGTCCTGGGGCGGCCGGGGGTCGCAGTGTGGCGTCGGTTCGTTTCCACAGCCGTACATGCACTGAAAGCCTGAGGAGCAGTGACAGCGCTTTGCTGGGTCTGCCCAGTAACCGGCTTTTCTCCGGCTGGAGAGTAAATTACTGCCCGTGCGAGCTAAGCGGGACATCTGTGACAGGACACTGGCACGTCCCCATTCCATCCCGAACGGTGGTTTGTGTCTCAGATACATTACCACACCCATCGAGAGCGATTCCCATCTGCTTGTACAATCCGGTGTCTTGTATTGTGCATTATAAAAAAATACAAAATGGTGTTATTTATAATGAAACTTAAGAAAAAGAGAGCATTTGGTCTCAGGACAAAATTTGTGTAAGCAGTGTTTTGACCCATGCTGATTCTTTAGGAGTTATAAATGTTACAACAGAAAAAGGTGTGTGTTCTAACTGTGTGCAGCATAAAGATGGAGAAAACGAAATATCAGTAAAATTGAGTTGCTCTTTAGAAAGTTTCAAGCTTGTCACAGTAAGTTTTTCTCAAAGAAAGCTTATCTTGATTAGTGCTATTTAGCCCCTCTCAACAGTGAATGCAAAGTAGTACTCTAGGCTCCACTTGTGCTGGTTTAATTTTTTTTTGAATTTCTTTATAGTGGCTTTATAATCTGAAATTAAATTATTCCAGAGTGTTTCTGTTTCCATCCCAATATAGGTTGTGGGGTGACCATGGACAAGAAGCATTAGAATCTGCCCATGTCTGTGTGATAAATGCAACAGCGACAGGAACAGAAATACTCAAGAACTTAGTGCTACCAGGTAAGTAGATATCTCTTCTTTATATTCTTGGTAATGTTTCTGATAATTTCATAATGCCCTGTTATTCATACTGATTTGTTTTCCCCCAAGGTATTGGTTCATTTACAATTGTCGATGGGAATCGGGTCTCTGGAGAAGATGTTGGAAATAAGTAGGTTTGTTGCTAGTTTTCAATACAAATTGAGAAATAAGAGGGTTTCATAAGTAGTTCCATCTCTGTACTACTTAAGAAATCCTATAAAACTCTTAATTTTAAAAACCTCAATATATTTTTCCAAGTGTTTGTGTTTTAGCATGGCTAAATGTATTTTCTGTAATTTTGGTGATGAAAATAACTTACTTGTCATTAGTTTATTATTGTGAAACTATGTATGGCTGATAGCCACCTTTCATAGCTTTGTGCATAGCTGTGTGCAGCAGGGGAAAGGATAAGAAACTCTTTACAAATCCTATTAAAAATAATTTGTTTACTAATTCTAGGTCACATTCTCTTCTGGTTCAGGTAGATACCTACAAATATCTGTCTCCTTACAGGGGTTATATGTGGGGGAAGGGTATTCCATTACATGAAGAAATGATTACTAATGGGTCTTTAATTAGCCCAGTGAAAAAGAATCTGCAGTATGATCCTGGCTTCTAGAGGAGTTTGGCATGTCTGTTTTTTCAGATTTGCGGCTCAGACATTGGAAAGTTTCTGTAAGAAACTGATCATGAGGAAAATACTACAGTGGTGGGGAGAACAACAGCAGATTTAGGGGGGAGCTCAGTTTGTTGTGTATGAGAGGCAGCAACATATTCTGCACTACAAAATGTAGCTTCAGGGTTGTTTTTCTTCAAAATAGAACTTCACGTGTAACTCTTTCTTGTCTCCTTTTCAGTTTCTTTCTACAAAAAAGCCATATTGGTCAGGTAAGGAGATAACACATGTCACTTTAGGTGTGTTGAAAGCATGAAAGTATTGACTAAATACCCCAAAGTAGTATTATGAGTAATGATAAAAACGCATATGTATACATTAAATTCTATTTATTCTTTGGTGAAGTTCCTCATGCTTACTTTTTAGTTGCTCATAAGTGAGAAGATAAGCTCAATTCTGTCAAGATTGAATGGAAAAAATCAACAGGATATGGTTAAGAAAATCTTTGGAAGGATAAGGTGGAAGAGAATTATGGTTGAAGGAGTAAAGCTAAGAGTAGAGAGGTGGATGAGGGGGGAAAAAAATAATAAAACCAGGAGTTTTCATAAACAGTTTTCATAAAAACTCTTGGAAATTAATAAGTAGCTGTCACATAATTTTTGTTTTTAAAATGATATTACTAAATATGATCTCAAGTGCTTGCTGTTAAGGAATTTATTTTTCCTTTAGATAAGCAAGGCTTGGCATAAGAAATCCCAACTTATGATTAAGCCTTTTTTTAAATTTTACTTTAATATTTTTTTTTTTTTTTTAGCATGTAGCTATAAATTACAGTTCAAGAGATTAAATGTTGTTTTGTTTGTTCTGAAACAGAGTCGTGCCCAGAGTGCCACTGAGCTCTTGCAAGAATTGAATAATGACGTTTCTGGAAACTTTATCGAAGAGGTTTGTTTTCCTAAATTAGTTGTCTGTTTCTTGTTAGACAATGTGATAAAAAAGATCTTATGTGGAAAAAGTCAATTTATGTATTTTCAACATTATTTTCTAACAACTTCATCATAATTTTATAGCTTAACACTTTACATTGAATGTTGAACAGACTTGCTGTCGATTCAGAAATTTTCAGTGTTTCCTGACATACTTTTTTCCCCTACTATTTAGAGTCCAGAAAAACTTCTAGACAATGACCCTTCCTTTTTCAATCGGTTTAACGTTGTGGTTGCAACACAACTACCAGAAAGGTAAAGAATCATCTAAAGTTGTTTGTTTATTTCTTCAGTCAGTTGTAAAAGCAAGTTTCAGTTGCGGGCGTATTCTTGCAGGAAAACTTATGCAAAACACTGTTAAGGAAAGTTACAGTAAACTATGGCTGGTGGTTTTCTACAGACCTTTTGATATGTTAATATATAGTTTAA
Organism: Podargus strigoides; assembly: GCA_028020825.1. Taxonomy (NCBI): domain Eukaryota; kingdom Metazoa; phylum Chordata; class Aves; order Caprimulgiformes; family Podargidae; genus Podargus; species Podargus strigoides. Next base: position 13,145,938 of record CM051630.1, read on the forward strand.
AATCTGTTTGAGATCTGTGCTTGACTCCCAGGTGCTGTCTCTGTCAAATACTCTTTTGTAGTGGAAGCTGTTTCTGGTCCAAAATCAATAAAACAAGTATTCTCCTTATGTAAAACCTAACAGAAAATAGGAGCTGTGATACCTTTAGGTATTTTAAAATTTATTTTATCATTCGTATAGGTCTTTCCATTTTACTCACGTATGTAATTACATTGCCCGTATAAACTTTGTCAAGGCCAGAAGTTCTTGATTTATTAGGTTTTTTAACTGCTTCCTGCTGAGAGGCCTCTCCCATGCTGCCTTCCAGTAAACAGTACAGGTAAAAAATGACAACTCTGAGCACTGATAAACTTGGGGGAGAAGAGCATACTTCTATTTCTAACCTAGTATAAATTCACATATAAAGTTAATAACCTTATAAGTGCTTAGAATCATGATAATATTGGAGCTCTCTCATAGAAAGCTTCTCTTTCACAAGCAACTTGTATGCAAGTTAATTTTATAGTTGACTGCTGTCCTCTGAAAAAAAAAAAAAAATGTTTTTCCTTACAGTACATTGCTGCGCTTGGCTGAACTTCTCTGGAATTCTAACATTCCTCTGCTGGCCTGCAGGACTTACGGATTGGTTGGTTATATGAGAGTCATTATTAAAGAACATACAGGTTAGAGGATTTTCTGAGATAAAGGCTTTCCTAAGAAGTTTAAAACTTTAATATGTAATGCTAGTTTAAAAAAAAAAAATATCTTGTGATGTATGTAGTATTTGTTAAGTCTTGCATATTTTGCAGTTCATCACCAGGAGCACTCTTTGAAGGCATGGAAATTATGGACTGCAATAAATAGTAGAATTGGAGATTATCCTGACATTAAAGTTAACTTAACAAAACACTTATTTTGAGAATCAAGCGGTTATATGAGCAGAGGATGCACTGTACTTGATGTATAGCTCTATTTTGAAGGCCTGACGTAAAACTCTGCAATGCGTTGTATAACTTTTTTCACAGTTGTTGAATCTCATCCTGACAATACATTAGAAGATCTGAGACTGGACAAACCATTTCCAGAACTGAGGGAACACATTCAGTCTTATGACTTAGATCATATGGAAAAAAAGGTTGGTATGTGGTTTGCACAGTGTGCTCTTGGACAGATGCAGACATAGAACAGGGGTTCTATGAAGATGACTCTTGGCAGATGTCTTTTTTTGGTGCTGAGTCTCATCTGAGCAGAGGCAAATGTAGAGTGGGTCACCAGGTACTATTTTTGGCCTCTGCCCCAAATGTTACCATCTGTATTTAAATCTTAAGCAAGTGGGGGTCTTCAGAAGTAAGGAATGTTCTTGGACAAATTGATCTTTTGTTAGATTGATTCCCCCTCACCCCCCTTTTTTATTATTTTGATGATTACTTACTGCTGCAGAGCTTTGCAGTGTGGGTATTGATGCATAACGTTGTAAGTTCCACTCCAGAAAAATATTGGAGAACTTGGCTCAGCCACCCTTCCTTTAAGTAAAGGAATAATAATTTAATTATATGTTTTCTAGTAGTTAGAGAATGTTACTTCTGAATCAAAATCTGCAACATGTCCTGTGTTTTTACAATAGCAGGAGGGATTTTAGGAGTTTAAATTTATAAAGGGTTTTAATTTGTCTCCTGTTTCTATCTTTTCTCACCTTGACAGAGATTTCTCTCCTGTTCAATTACAGGACCACAGCCACACTCCATGGATTGTGATTGTAGCCAAGTATCTAGCAAAATGGTTCAACGAGGTATATTGCAAAACTGCATAAGTCATCAGGCTATTGCTTTAGATATATATTTGCTAAACTAGATTTTTATTTTGGCAATGTGTAACACATAAAGAAAACAAGGTGGAATCATAAAAAAAAATGACTAATTGAAATACAATTGAATGCATGTGAATAGTGACAGACTCCTAGAGTTCAGCAGTCTGAACACAATGAGGCTAGTAGTAGATATTTCAAAGACAAAATGTTTTTGTGTTTTTAAATTCAGAAAAGTGATCGGTTGCCTAAGAGTTACAAAGAAAAAGAAGCCTTCAGACAACTGATTCGGCAAGGTAATATATGTCCTAGGAGTCACTTACTCATACTGGCAGAAATATATAAGGCGATGTCTGAAAAATCATCAGAAGTTCTCTGGCATGTACAGTACAAGTCTTCTGCTAAATGATAGTATTATACAAGTTTTGCTTATAAGTGCAGTTTGGCAGTGTTTCTTACTGTGTGCTACTGAAGATCAAGAGTATATTTTGATTTGGGTGGGAGGAGAGGCCTTAAGAGAAAATCCTGTAGTAAATATTGATGTTTAACATGGAAAATGTGACAGAGGAAAGCATTTTTGGCACTAAAATAGTTACGAACTGCAAGTATTTGGTTGGTCAGTTGACGCATCAAACTGTTGGTAATCATTGCAGCTCTAAGTAACTAGTCTAGAGAGAGAAGGATTATGTAGCTACTGAATACACTGTGAGCAGACTTAATTTTTGCAGATGTTTCAATCTAATACCTTTTGCAGGAGCTAAAATAAACAAGGCACTTTTAAGATCTAGAAATACATTCTCTTTAAATGATTTTGGAACAAAAATGTTAACTGAAGTTTTGGTATTTCCACATTTAAAGCTGGCCTATGTGCAGATTGCTGAGTGGTTCTGTCACCCTTATCACCAGGCTGAGATAGGGAAGTGATCTGATCTGTAGTAACTATCTTTGGTTAAACTGGATTTTGGTGGAGTCCATTTCTTGGTCTGGCTTGCTGTGTTGGTTCGTGTTTGCCAAATTTGACCAAAAAAATCTCCCAACCAAACATAACTGGGGATAGGAAGGAGAGTTGAATTGCCTTTTTACCACCAGCTACATTAATTGAGTGATTATGAAACTTCTCTTTCTCACACAAACTGGTATTTTGGTCATAGGCAACTTCTATGATTGTATGCAGAATGTGTATGTAGATAGTTTTATCATTATTTCTTACTGGTAATTTAATTTTTTGCTGCTTAGTTATTATACCACAAATACATCCAAAGCCAGTCTGCTCTGTTGGTAAGACCTAATAATGAGATGTAATTCAGGGGACTGTGTATTTTTTTTTTTTTTTTTTTTTTTTCATTAAGGTATCTTAAAGAATGAAAATGGCACCCTGGAAGATGAGGAAAACTTTGAAGAAGCTGTAAAAAATGTGAACACAGCATTAAATACTACAGAGGTAAAATAAACATTTATATGACAAAATTGAAGAAATTTCAGCTACCTCATTTTTTCATAACATATCATGCACTTTTAGGGCAGGAGTTCCATTTGCAACATTTATATTTAGCTAAAACAGAATTAGTAGAATTTTTTAAATCAAAATTGTGTGTAGTAAAATAGACCTAGACTAGATGGCAGTGTAGCTTATGGAAACTGGAGAGAGACTCAGAAAGCATTGGTTGAAATTGTGCTATATGGAAGTGCCTTGCTATAGTATTCATTCTGTATAGAAATGAAGTGCTGCAAGGGACCTTTGACTCAGCAAATTCAGTACCTTCCTCTTGAAGAAACGCATAATGAAATTCCTTTTACAAACTGATCAAGCTTAAAAACATTAAAAGTGAAGTTTTCATTGTTTGTAAATAATCTTGAAGTAGTAACTCATGGTTTAGATTTGACCTCTGATTTCCTTAATCTCTCATCCATGATAAATTGCAAAAGCTACATGGGGTAAAAGCCACATTCTGTGACCTTTTCTAGACTGCATTCCATTTTTATTTGAGCTGTGCTTGATCCATGCTTGGACAGTCATGTTAAGTCTTCCAAGAAAGCAGCAGGTAAAATTCAGTGCTAACAACTGAGCTGCTACAAGCTGTGTCCCAGGATATTAGTGATTTTTTTCAGTTAATATGCCAGACTGAACTGCAGCAGTTTAGGAGTCAAAACACTCTCCACTTCTGCAGCCCTTCTTCGTTTCCATGGCCTTTTTGCTGCTCTGCCTTTAACAGTTAGGATGGGCAGCTGGAACTGGTAATACCTTTTGCTGTGCTGCTACCAGGTTTCTTGTATATCTTCCATGTAGAAGATGGAAGTAAGGTGAGATTTTGTTAGTAACATTCATCTTGATCAGAAACACGTGCCTTGTTCTCAGGCAGTGCTACTATTTGAAGTATGTCTGAGAAGCACTGAGTATGTAAGATTCAGAAGAGATTTTGGTGTGGAGCTGTGAGGTCACTCAGAATTGGCTCACCTGTGTAGAGAGTGTTGAGATAATTCAAGAAATCAAAAGTCAAGTAAATACAAATCCAATTCATTATTTTTTCATAGATTCCAAGATGCATTGAAGAGATTTTTAATGATGATTGCTGCATAAATCTCACAGAGCAGGTAATAAGTGATTAAGGGTAAGACTTAAATGTAGAAAAGCATCATAAATAACATTTGTGTGCATAACTCTCTCTTGTGCATTTTCAGTCACCATCCTTCTGGATTTTGGCTCGAGCTGTAAAGGAATTTGTGGCAAATGAGGGTCAAGGAAGCTTGCCTGTGCGGGGCACTATTCCTGATATGATAGCAGACTCCAGTAAATTTATCAAACTGCAAAATGTGTAAGTATACATTTTTTTTCTTACTAATGGTAGTAAAGGGTGATGACTTCAGAACTCACGAAGTGCATAAATTCCTGTAGGAAAAAAAAACTTGTGTATGTGGTAGCAGGGTGAGGAGGGGTGTGGGAAGCACGGCCGCCTGGCACTATCTGCTCCCTGTATAGATGCTTGTCTTAGTTATTAATGGAACTAATATACTATGGCTACAAATATTAAAATACAGAAATTAATAAGAGAAGTCTAACGAAGGACATCTAGCTGTTTTTCTGAAACTACTTAATATTCCTCCTCTGACTGTAGTAGTATTCATTTTAATTTTAACCGGTTTCTAGAAAACTGTTATTCATGCAGTTTTTAAGCCAGGCATTTAGTGAACAGCTCAGCCATGCCAAACAGTCATAGAGGGAGGCAATAACTGCAGTCATGGTCTTGAGGTAGCTCACTTCTATTCATGTGGCTTGTATTTTGTCTTTATAATATAAAACAAAGAAGTGGTCTTCATTGTGAAGGTGATGACTTTATGCTGTAATTATTAAGACTTCTTTATTATTAACAGATACCGTGATAAAGCAAAGAAGGACATTGCTGCTGTGGGTAACCATGCTGCTAAATTGCTACAGTCCCTAGGCAAGGTAATTACAAATGTTCAGCCATTCTGACAGGACAGAAGTATATTTTCACTGACATTCTGTACATAAATAAGTTACAGGAGACAGATATGAAAGGAGAAGGCTTAACTACCTCATTCTCTTCTAAAGGTTTAAGTTCAAATGACGTTTAATATCTGTGGTCTGTTTTATCACTTTTGGTTTGGTCATATAAAAGTAAAAGGCATACAGGGATATATTATTTACAATTTGAGATACCTTTTTTTTACAAGAATGACTATTATTTCACAATTAATATATTAATATATCTGAAAATATAAGTTCTGTGGTCATTGTATGTACTGGAATGAGTATATTCTCTCTTTTAGGCACCTGAATTTATTTCAGAGAGAGAACTAAAATTGCTTTGTGAGTATGCTTGGATTTCGTTGCTGTGCTTATGCAAATGATCAAATAATCAAAAACTTTTGAATGCTAATGTAGTTACTAATCAGTAACTCAATATTTGAATTTTTCACATAAGTACTTGGCAGTTGCATCCTTCGTCTTCAGTGGAAGTAACAGATTTTCAGCATCTCTCAGTAGCAAGTCTATAAAGGTTGACTTTTGAAGGATAGGATATTCTTTCAGGTCCAAACAACAGGTAGCAGATGTGCACTACTTTCAGTAGCAGAACAAAAATACCTAATCTACCGAATCACTCTTGCCCATTTGGTGATACTGTTTTCAGAGTGCAGGCTCTGTAAACTTCTGGTGGCCTGAAAAGGTAAACCAGAGATGCAGTAGTAGTACTGTTGATGGTGTTGTAGGTTGTGTGTGTTCTGGATACGTATATGTGTCCATACAGCAGCCTGGCTAAGTCTCCCTGAAACTGGAAAATCTTCCTGTAAGCACATAGCCAAGAGCACGGTGCCCCTGTGCTGGTATATTGCTGGCTGGGAGTTTTGAGAACCTCGCAGTTCCTCATGTTTGAGTGCCAGGCAGTAGCTGCACATGGGGTTGTTTCATGGCAATGATACTGCAGAAGAACCTTTTCTGGTTCATAGCTGTACTGTTAGAATAATATTTGAGAATATGTGAGATAATGGTCGATGTAGCAGAAGATGAAAAGAACCCATGTTCATTTGCAGCATGGAAGAGGAAAACATGAAGTTGATGGCTATGACAGATGAATTGCTATAGAAGGGCTACACACGCTGTGGGCTGTTACAGTAACATGGCAGATATATTTAGATTCTAGAAGTAAATAAGCATGAAGTATTTCACTAAAATACTTGTCATCATAGACATAAATGTAGTCCAATACATTTTATTACTGTAAGCTACTGGAGGAAACAGATAAGTGTTAAATGAGTGTATGATAAGTTTTAGTCTTTCATCTTTAACACAGCAGAGAGAGACTCATGCAGATTTAGTAGCTGGTAACACATTCAAGTAGGTAATGGTCTCCTTTTTGCACCCTCTGCTTAGGCAGCAACTCAGCCTTTCTCCGAGTGGTACGATGTAGATCTCTGTCTGAAGAATATGGTTTAAATACTTTTAACAAGGATGAAATCAGTAAGTATTCCTTTTTGGCACATAGTTCAATTGCATTTTCAACTTGAAATGGTTTTCTGACCAAAAATAATTGTATGTTATATGTTCTGTTTTATTATGCAGTTTTATAATTTGACATCAACTAGAAATACAGGTTTTTTAAGTCTAGAATGTTGAATTCAATTTGATTTTGAGAGTTCAAAAATGACCTTACAGATTGATGCATGTTTCAGGGTTGTTTTTTTTCTTTAAGGTATTATTTTTGATAGCATGTAAATAAAACCAATGTTTTCTTCAAACTTTTCTGTACTTCTGTTATTTCTGATAGAGCTGGAAAGGTGCTTTCACCTGACCAAAGATATGCGAATAGTTGTCTTGGCCCCTCTGAGCTTATCTTTTCAGTATGTGAACTAGCAAACTGGGTACCTAGTACTGCATTTTAGTTTTTGAACCTGCATAAATTTAAAAAAAACAAAACAAAACAAAAGACAGCTGGAAATACTTTGTTTAAATTAAGCTTATGCAAGTCCTGAATATTTTGGACAAAATGTGTATACAAAGTGTATATATTTTGTATATACATACATTTTGTTATAATTTAAGTGAAAGCTCTGTGAATTAGTTGGTAATATGCAATGTGATTTAAGTAGTAGTTAATGTTTAAGAAGACTACTGAGCTGTATGTTAAGGGATTTAAGACCTAATTACAATCATTACAGTTAAATATAGGAAGCATGTGTTTCAAATCCCAAAATTGTAATTAATAAAAATTATAACTAAGGAACATCCCGTTGAATGTTATAGCAACTGTCAGAGTTGAAACTTGACTTATCTTCACTGAACCATTTATATCAAATACGTATCGTACACTCTGGAGTCAAAATCATGTGTCTGAGTTGGCTCGTTGAGATTCTCAGTTGCAGATTGTATTCATTAAAATTTCTTCTTACTGCAGATTTTATAGTTTAAGCATATGGGAAATACTTGATTTCAAGTAATTCAAACCCTTTCTTTTTCCACTTCATCTGTACCAGCTAACCAGTTCTCTTGCTGTTTACAGTTTCCCATATGGATAACCCCGACAGTGAAATAGTGCTGTACTTGATGCTACGGGCTGTAGATAGATTTTATAAACAGCATGGTAGATATCCAGGTATGTTAATACCAGAGTCATCAAAAGAAATATAAAGATCCAATAGTTGCTATAATAATAGTTATAAACTACAAATGTAGCATTAGTTGTGGTTTTGTTTCTGTATTAATATAACTTTAAGAATGTGAAAATTAAAGTGAGAATTTTTTGGTGTGGGGGAACTTAAAGAATTATCTGGTAACACTGAAATGGGTTGAGTGGATTATGAATCAGTTCAGCTGTGCAGTAATTTGTCATCATGAGTAGCATCAACAGAATATTCATTATTAGTCTACTATTAATAATTTAATATATTAATTGGCTTAGAAACTTTTCAGAAAAGTACTTATGCTGCAGTGTAAACCCATTAACTTCGAATATGATGTTACGCTTGTGATGAAACAGTTAACTTATTTTTCCAGGTGTCTATAACTATCAGGTAGAAGATGATATTGGAAAACTAAAAACATGCCTTACTGGTTTCTTACAAGAACATGGGTTGTCTGTGGTGGTGAAAGATGACTATGTTCATGAGTTGTAAGTATGATACCTTCAGCGTTGCTTTGTCAGTAAAACTGACCTGAAAATACTAACTGTTGTTTTGCTATCCAGTTGTCACTATGGAGCTGCTGAGCCACATGCTACTGCTGCTTTCATTGGAGGTAAGAATGCCACTGTGTTTAAGGTCCATACGAACAAACCAAGCTGCTGTATGTAGTATATATTTGTAATGTCAGGGCAAAGACTGTAATCGCAGGCTATAATCAAAGATAGTGTTAGAACAAAATCCTTCCCCTTCATTCTCCAGAGGTGACCTCCTATGGTGTATAGAAAAAGTGGACACAGCAAGGGTTTAGAGTCAGTAAAAGAAAGCAAATAAACTTAAAAAATAATCTCGGTAGGTCAATTCTAGTAGCTTAAAAATGTGTTTAAAAATAAAATGCTTGAAAGAGGTTTTGATCTTTGGAAAAAAGGAATAATTGTAGTAATGTTAAAATTAACACAATACACTTTTAAAAATATTTATTAAATATAAATAGCCTTCATTGCTTACCTTTATTCAGCCTGCGGGTATTGTCAAAATTAAATATGTTTTAATGGATGCTGAAAATTGATCTATCAGTTAACTTGGCGGCTTTATTTTGCTTCATGCAGCGCTGAAAATAGTTATGTATTAAATACTCTGTGGATGTAGGAATTTTCTGATTAAGTCAGACTTGGAACGTGCCGTGCTTTAGAAATATATGTAAAAATAACTTCTGAAGAAATTACAGGATATTTCGTACTCCAGGAGAACACAAAAGGATCACAGTGAAGAGACCCTTCAGTTTATTTTACAATTTAACTGTACAGGATTTTTTTAAATTGAACCTCTCAATTTCATTTAGAGAGGTCACAACTTGTGTGGATCTGTCTGCTCACACATTTTTGCTCTCTGCATGTGTACATGTACATGGAGAAAGTACATACAGCGAAGTGTACTTTCAGCTAACTTTTGAAGTAACAGCTTCCTGAGCTTCTCTTCTACTGGGAGGTACTGAAAGGCATTGTTGTATCAGGTTGCTTCCCAAATAACTTCAATGTAGTGAGTTCTAGATAACTAGAGTTCTACTGTTTTTTAAATATGACCTGCTGACTACCTTCTGTTTTGGTTTTTGTTTTTCTTTTACAGGAGCTGCTGCACAGGAGGTGATCAAAGTCATTACAGGGCAGTTCGTAATCTTTAATAACACCTATATTTACAGTGGGATGTCACAGACTTCAGCCACCTTCCAGCTGTAGGATAATGATCGTGGGTTTGTTGCTACCAGGTGCTGCTGCATTCTGTAAACTCCGTGGTGTTCTGCCACTGCCTGGACTGTTCTGTATTACCTGCAAGTTTTAGCTCCTTCATTTGTTACGATTTTATCCTTTTTTTTTTTTTTTTTGTCTTGAAGACAAATAAAATTATACCAAATCCTGAAATTGTATTTTAAATCTAGAATTTTCTGACTCACCTTTTAAAGAAAAAAGCAGCAGCTGTTCTTTGGCAGGGTAAGTTGTATTTACAAGTTGATTTAGCTGGTTTGCAGTAGAGCTGATTTTTTTTTTTTTTTTTAATTTAATAAAAGATGCTCTTCAGATTGAGGGGGGAGGATTTGTAAGAGGTTGAAAAAGGTGAATGTCAGTGTGATGGTCTGGCGATCTGCCTGTGAAAGGAGGTGGGGAAAGCTGTAATACCTTTTACTGGGTTCTGCGACACAGGGGAGGGATTGTGTGTCTGAAGGCTTGGTTCTTTCAGCTGTATTAATCTGGTAGAAGACTTCTGTGCCCGCTTTGTGTCTGGCAAATGCCAAGTGCTGGCTGGCCGCGTCTGGTGGTCTCGTTTCCAGAATGGGGAGTATGGAACCAGCTGCTTTGAAAACCAAATGATTTCTCCCTGGCCGTGGCCTGGAGCCCCGCTACGGTTCGGACAGCGCTCGGACAGCGCTCGGAGCAGGGTAAAAGGGCTCTGTCTGTCTCTGGGTGCCGGAGAGGAGCCGCCGGGCGGTGCCTGCCGGCCCTGAGGCGGGGCTGGCGGTTGGGCGGGAAGGGCGCGCGGCGGCTCGCTCGCCTCAGGCCGGCGGGGCCCGGGGTCGCCTTCGTGTGTGGGCAGAGCCCGTCCCGCTGCCGCATCGACAGGTAGCGCTCCCGGCCCCTTCGTGCTCCCCTCAGCAGCTGGCAGCAGAATGCTTCTGCTGTTTCATCTCCAGACTTGGCCCTTTTTTCTTTTGTGTTCTTTTTTTGGTTTTGTTTTTTAAATCTTTTATATGTTCTTTCCTTTTTATGTTTGGGATGATGTGGAGTACTTGTTAACACTTCAAAGTCGCACTCTGATATTGAGCTGTAGCTCCCCGGTGGGTGCTGTGAGGGAGGAGGCCGGGGCGGGTGCCGCAGCCCCCGAGGCCTGTGACTGAGCAGGTTCTGCAGTCAGGGTCACATCCCCGGCTGCTGGTGAGAATTTTGATTTCAGTGGACACCGGCAATCTGGCCTTCTGCCAGTGTGCAGGGTCTGACCGCTGGGAGTGAAAAAGGACCAGTGCCCTGGGCTGGCTGTTTCTGTCCTGGCGTGGCTTTGCCCAGGCCCTGACTGACTGGGGACGGGACATCAGCCTCCCCCTGAGCTCGTGTGTTGGCCTTTCGGCATGGTCAAGCTGTGTGCTCTAACGCTGCTGAACAAATGGGTGGCTGTATCTGTACTTCTTTGTAAGAATGGGGCTTTTTTGGAGGTTTGAAGGGATGTTACTGGGTTGTTTTCCATAACTCATGGGGAAGAGGTAATCTATTTTCTGCTATAGGCAACATTTGCCTGAAATGTGTTGCAGCAAATCCTGTTATTTATCTTTTAGTCTTCTCGCTGTGATGCAGCCAACAGAGTTGGGGTATTTGCATTTTAATGTAGGCTGGCTTATAAGTATTATTTTGTATGCCTTTCATATGTTGCAAAATAAAAAGATCCAGTTAAGTTCAAAACACATCATTCTATAGTGTTTAAAAAACCTTGTGGTTCTTGTATTAAAGGCTCTTTCATTGTATAAATGTGTATTTAATTAAACTTTACTGAAATAAAATTAGCTCCAAAGTGAGCTCATTTTTACAGCTTTTCTTTTGTTAAGGAATATGTAGGTAGTTTTTGTTTTCTTTTAGGCTAGCAGGGTGGTATCAGAAGGAGCAAAAAGAGGTGAGGAAGACTTGCAAGCTACTGTAGCAGGGTTAGATTTGCAAGAAGATTAAATGCATATATGTTATCATTTCTGAAAGGGTAAAGGAAGATGAACTGTCTTTAAACTTTCCCTCTCAAAACACGTGCTTCACCAGTGCTACTGTAAGGATGTATATGGAGCATTTGAACTAACGGAAGCAGCAAAGGAATGGGAACAGTCAGTAACTAAATGGAAAGCAGGGCTGTCTGTCTTCATTAAGATGACACTGATACTTCTTAGAGCCTTTGCTCTACTTTGGAAAGGATAACTAATCCATTATTAAGCTGGATGTATCACTGATTTAAAGTTTTCAGCTGGAGCTAAACCAGTTTTGAGAGATTGGAATAGGTTACTGTGACGCTTACATCAACCTTGCTTTGCGTTTGGGACTTGGGGAGTGGTTAAGGGACCATCTTTCTGCTTCCAAACCTGAATTTCACTCTGCTGCTCAACTAACCCTCAGATGCTGGCACGTCAGGTTTATGTAGAATCAGTGTCGTGGGTTTTTCTGGTTTACATAGTTCACGTAATGTGATAATTTCTGTGGTGAACTGTAACAGATCCTTAGTTTAAGAAATAATGTCTCAGTTCATTCTCATTGTCTTTGGTTTTGATCAATACTGATAAAACAACATAGTTATGGTTTAGTGGCTTCATTGAGTAGCAGTAGGAGGCTGAATGTTTTATAGTGGATGTCAGACACACTTGATCCTCCACAAACCATTACTTGGTGGTCTCACTGCCAGTTGTTGGCTGTTAACAAAGTTGGCAACCTATTGTAAGGAGTATTGGATCAGGTTTATTGTGACAAATTACACAAAACTAGGGATATTTTTAATGACAGGGACATTTCTGGTGCCCCACAGTGGTAGCACGGAATCACCTGATTTCTGCAAAATGTTAACTTTCAAAACATAATACAGTGGTAGTTACAAATGCAATGTTACTATAAAATACTATATTTCCAAATAAAATCTTTGCCATGCAGAGCATATTAAACTCTGTGTGTGTGTGTTAGATGATAGTGTAAAACCAGAAAATTGAAGCCTATTTTAAGGAAAATGATTTAATTTATACTGCATATGATATTATAAACACTGCTAATCTAAATGGAAAAGAAACCCCATTTTCCTTGCCCTTTTAGAACGAGAACAGGGATACAACCTAAAATGGAAAATCAAAAGGTGCAGAAAAAACAGTGTGGTAAGATACCCAATATTTTTTTTCACTTATTATCTGCAACGTGGTTTACACTCCTAGGGTTGTGTGTAGGTACCCAGAAAATGCTTTGTGTTAACTAACTAACCTAACGACCTGATTCAAGATTCTAGCTGCTGTGGTGATTAAGTCTTCTGTAACTAAATATCGTATAGGAAGCCTTGCTGTGTTGGATTCTTTCCCTATTCACTCTGTAGATTTTCAATTGCATTTCCACTCTGTTTTCATGGTTCCATATCATTCGCTTAAATACACTTAATGCACCTTGCAGTTGGGAATTTAATATTTAGTAATTTACATCACATTTAATAAGAGCTACTAGTAATTAAAGGCCAGAAATATTACAAGGGGGCTGTTACTTCAGCAAAGGAAATCATGCTCAAATAAGAAACGATGGAGAGGAATATTTTTAGATTAAGTACGTTTGTTATTCATAGATGGATAGAAGTGACGGAGCTCCATTTTTGCTCACTGTTGTTTTTTTTCCTTAAAATACACATAAATACTACATTTTTGGGCAGGTTTATTGTAATACTAAAGAGATTCATATAAAGAAAAGATGATTTTCATTAAGGCCTTCTGTGTTTGTTCTTAGATATGAAAACAGATCTGAACTTGCTGCTTGAATGCCTTAAATATCAGATGGACTGCCCTGTATCTCAGAAAGAGGCTTTGATCACTATTTATTCAATTTGTCAACAAAACAGTAAGAAGTGTTCTTCCTTAGAAACACTATTTTATGTTCATAATACATGTTAAGTTGGTTGTCACTGTAAAAAAATTACCTAAAGGATATAAGGCTTGAGAAGTTACAAAATCTTGGAAGGTTTTCATTTTACAGAGAAAAGCAAAAGTTTAATTTTTGTTCTTTTTTTTCTGTTATAGGTGAAGCAAGTGAATATTTTCGAGAAATTGGTGGTTTGATATTTATAAATGATCTTGCAAAGTCAAGTGTTCATTGCATAGTAAAGGAAGCAGCTTTATTTACATTAGGAATTATAATAGAGAGTAACGGTAATAATAAGTAATGTTATTTGTATTGCTGAGTGAGTTATGATCCCGTGTTATTCTGTTTGTGCTTTGTCTCCATTATTTTTTTGTCTCCAAAAATCAGATTACAAGATTAACAGCTCGAGTGAGGAGCAGTAAAGGTGCCACTGTTTCACTGTCCATCCCCATGTTAGGAGAAGTACCTTGCTGCTGTGTATGAGCAGTCTGTCTTCATGATACCAGACAGCTGTGCTGCTTTTCTTCCTCAGCAGCAAGTGTTAAATGACTCCTAGATTGTTCTGAAGCTTGCCTAGGTCCTGATTGGTTTAAAACTGACTACAAGGGGAAGCCCTCAGTAATTTGGTAATCTGTTTTGTCCCCACTCATCACATATTAGGTGCAACTAAGACTCTAGTTACTATATGACACAAATAATTTAGGATTATGAATGGCTTGCTTTAGGACTTAATGGGTTTTATTTTCTGGTTTCAGTTTATTGCCAACAAACTTTGTGTACTTCTGCATTGTTTGAAGACCTCATTTTATTTTTAATTAATAAGGATTCTGGTGTGAACTTGAAAAGAATGTCGGTTTATGTCATCTTAGTACTGGTTTCAAATAATAGTAAGTTGTTGGGTTTTTTTCTATGTTATAACACCATTTTTTTCTATTTGCCAACCTGCAGTACAGAAATTTGGAACACTCAATAAATAATGTTTGGGTAAAGTTAATTTATAAAGGTGAATAGTTGCATGTAATTGAACCTAAAGTGTGTAAGTAGATCATAGCTCACTGGGATTTCCTTAAATAGCAGAAAGTAGTTTAGTTCTACAAATAAAATTATAGTTTAAAAAAAAATATATAATGCAAACCAGTAGTTTCTGACAAAGTAAGGAAAAAATAGACATAGAAAGAAATGGAACACTTTTGGCAGCGTATTGGTGTGATTTTTGTATTTGTTTTTTGGGGGGGATACATGTTTAGAAAATGGAAATAGAATGTATATATGTAAATTAAACCTGAAGGTTTAATCTCAAGTTGCACGTGGCTTCGGAGGCTTGTTTGTGTTCTTTTTTAGAAAGCGGGCAAACCTATGCCAGAGATACCGGCTGCATTGGGCTCCTGCTACAGTTATTCAGGTAAACAAAGAGTTGCAATTCAAACAGAAAAATTATAGACTCTTTAGGAATTACGTTTGCTTGATTATTTGGGACTTGTTTGCATTGTTCTTAGCAGCACAACGCTTTCCACATCTGAGATGAATCTGTCAGATGAAAATACTAACCAGTGCTATCAGCTGTGGTCTTCAGTATGCAGTACTCTCTGTGCCTGTGTTAACAATCCTCAGAATGGTGAGTGTTGCTGTTAAAATTGTGAAAAACGTTTAATGCATTTCTCCAAAGTGACAACAGTTTGTTTACATTTTTACTGTCCAACTGAAATTTCATATTGCGTTTTGAGTTGAGGTTACTTGGTTTTCCTTTTCCAGAAAATAATCAGAACATTTGCTGTGCGGTTTTTCCGTATGCCACAGAGTGGCTTGAAAGTTGCATGGAGCCTGAGATAGTTCGTCCTATTTGTTCATTTGTTGGTCTCACAGTAGCAAATAACTGTAAGTGCAACTCAAGCTTTAAATAGTTTTTCTTTTGTAAAAGTAAGTTTAATTCAATAGTTAAATGTTTGATTTCTTGTTGTCAATCTCTACAAATTCATTTGCTGTTCTTCTGCCTTTTACTCTGAAATCTATATTCCACCATCTTTACTTACACTGCCTTGTGTTGAAGTCCACAAATAGCCACAAAATGGCTACATTTAGTAAGATCACTAAAAACTATTTGGGAGCTGTTTTGATTAAAAGTATTTTACAAAGTCATTATTACATCTCTGAAAACAATGAGTTAGGTAGAACTCGGGCATTATTTTTGCTGTTTTGCAGATGTATGTATTATATGTATTAGGGCCATGTGATTCCTGTAACTATTTTACTGAGATTAATATATATCCAACTTCAGTTCTGTTATATGGGTGGAAATGTAATGATTAATATATGCACAGAAAAATCATGATGACTGATAAAATACTAAAATAATTTGCAACTTGTATTATTCAAGTAATTTTTTTCTCTTTCTTTTTCTGCTAAGCATATGTGCAGAAATATTTTGTTTCTGTTGGAGGACTGGATACATTAGCTAAAGTTCTTATCAAGCTGATGCATGATCCCTGTAGGAGTCAGTCAAGCACAAAACTTGCAGTAGTAGTAACAAAGACTCTGGATGCCTGCATTGCTAATGACTGTGAGTGAAAAGATTGCTGCCATTTTTTGTATATGGTAATTTTAAAATGCAATTTGTAAAGTCTGGTTCTGGTGGAAAAGTGATATGAATGGATGTTAAAAGGCAATTAAGTTATATACATCCTGGTTTATATTCCGGATTTTTTAAAAGTCAAATGTGTATATGGGAAATAATTTGGTTCATCTGAGGTGGGTATCTTTCCCATTGTTGCTAAAATAAACATAGTGAAATTTAAACTTTACTGAAAATTAAAAATAAGGTGCTAGAGCTAGTTTTGTAAAGTAAAGCTGAGAACTGGGCGTGGCAGTGAGTTTGGATCGTGGAGTTAGAGCTGTGTTTCTGTAGGCCTATGCTGAAGCTGACAAGCTTTGTAAATTTTAGGAAGCTTTAGGAACTTGCGCATGGAGCTGAAAAATTGTGGTATGCCTGCATAACACATCTTTATTCTGATGTGTTGTCTGGATAGTGCTGTCCTAATGAGGCCTTTGTGTATTCCATCAGAAGATTTTGAGAAACCCGTGAGCCTGATGAATCTGTGCTGTTGGCCATGATTATTATATTTGACACTTCTCCCATACGTGCTCGCTAATGGAAGTTCAAAAAAGTTCCAAAGCATACACCTGCACTAGTTTTGAGCCTAGTTTCAAAGAAGTTGGCATGTGACAGGATTAGGTTTCAGCATGTGTGTACTGGCAGTGGTGTTGCCAGTTTCAGGAACAGGTTGCTCTCTACCAGAAACATTCTTAGCTCCTCTTGTGGCAGACAGACTGTGTGTCAAACCTTGCTCTGTTCTGGAGCTGTTAAAGGATATGGAGCAACTCAGCAGAGGTCTACATAACTTGGATGGCAAAGCCGTTGTTTATCAGATCTTCTACCACATCTCTATACAGCCCTTTCTGGGAGAAAGGGCAGTGTTGGCTACGAGGCGTAGCACAGGCAGAATTACTGCAGCAGGAGGGATGTGGTAATTTGAAGTGTTAAAATGAAAGAGAGAGAAGAGGAGGACTGTGATGCAGGCCCAAGGCTTTTAGAGGCTTGTAGAGTTCCTTTGGAAAAAACAGCATTTTATATTTGGATGATGCCTGTATACTTACCATCTAGTTTATTTCTCTTCAAATTATTTTTAACATAATAGCTGCCATGGGTGTTGTCTTGACAAAGTATCACACTGTGTCAGAGCTACTGAAGCTGCTGTCCAATGACACGCTGGATACAGAAGAAAAAATTAGCATTATTCTGACAATTGGACACTGTACTGAAGTTTGTGGTAAGACTGGAACATGAGGGAAAGTTCTATTAAATAATGTAATATTAAAATTCAGAAAAAAATGTTTGGTATAATGTTCCATCTTTAAATTTTAAAACCTGTTAGCAGATAGTATCTTTAAGAGCTCAGAATAAGTAGATTATTATGCAAGAATTCAGAGCTGGGCTTAGGTATCACAGGGTAAAATTCATCCAGACCTAAAAACTAGTATGATACATACATACCAAATAAATCTTTTTGAGCTCTGTTTTAATGGTCCTTGATATATACAGCTTCTGTCCACTGTTTACACAACTATTATGTTTTTTAAAAGCTATATAACAGTATTGGTTTTGAAGTAACATAAGCAGTAGGTAACCCTGAAGTGTTTTTGCCAGACTACTTGGGACAACCTGGGTAATAGGTCATTACAACATGCTTAGATCCATAATGAAAATATCTTTTTCAGAATTTCCCTGAAAGTTACTAGTATTAGTTTCTAAAATTACTGTAAGATTGTGTATGAGGCTGAAACCAATCTATTTTCCTTTACAACGTCCTATTTTAGAAGAAAACCAGTGCGAACTGCTCCAGAACAATGGTCTTCCACTTATGATTCAGGTACTAATTGAGTCTCAGGATGAGGAACTTAACAAAGCTGCTACTTTTGTGCTGCAAAACTGCAAACAAATGAGTAAGCTTACTGTTATTACTTTTAAAATTATGGAGATGATTTTCATCTTCAAGTTCTTTGAATTTCTAAATGATTTTAACTATAGCAGCTTTGTAATTTTGTGTTCTCCAAGAGATGTTTATGTTCTTCAAAAAAGTTGTGTATTTGCCACCACAGACTGATTATAGCATTTGGGCAGAAAAAAGGAAAGTCAAAGTCCCAATGATGTTGCAATAATGCATTTGTGAAACCTATATATGTAGTGCCAGTTCTTAAAAGTTTTCCCATCTATAAATTATATGCAAAATATTAACATTGTCGTTTAACATGCAGTTGGTATTGGGTAACATGCAATTCCTGGGTATGTACCATTGTATATAGAGACTAAACCAGTAGATAATGAAGGCCGAAATCACCATGACTACAATTATTTTGCAATATAAAAAAAATGTTGTTCTTTATTTTTAAAGTAGAGTGTATTTTGAAGTGTCCTGTTTAAGTTGTTTAGGTTGGTTTTTTTAACTGTATAATATTACCAGTGAAACAGAAAGACACCTTGTCCTTCAGTCTCTAAAGCATGGAAAGTATTATACAATTGATAATTAGTAAAAATCATGTATCTACATTTTTGTACTGAAAACATAACTGAGAGTTTTGTTTAAGACTGAGGGGGTGTGGTGATTTTCAGTGTCCACTGACATGGAGTTAGGGTTTTTCTTAAAGACATCCATACTGGTAAAAGACATATAGAGTTAGGATTAAGTCCATGATAAAGTTGTGGGTTTTTTTTTTTTTGGTGTGTTTTTTTTTTTTTTTTTAGAGCACTGCATCAGTTTATAAACAGCTTATAGTAAATATAATTGCAAGCTTACCTCTTGTAACTGCAGTTTATATTTGAAGTGTATTAACATCTATGTGTAAATTTAAAGTAAGTTATGCCAAAAAATATTATTCAGAGGTTATATTTTATGTTAAATTATTGGGGCTGTTTCTTGGCATACTAAAATACAATAAATACTTATTAATATGTTAATTTATAAAATTTGGAATATTAATATTATTTTATATTTTATAAAGCTGAACAATTGTCCCTGAAAGTAAATGGTAATTCATTAAACATGAACGATGCAAAAGAGTTGGACGTGCAAGTCAGAAAAAGAAGTATAGAAGACTACTGGAAAAAAGCAGACGACATTTTACGCAGAATAAACTTGCTTGAAAAAGAATATGATGAGGTTGGCCTATTTACCAAAGTAGGATAAAACTAAGCAAATCTTTCCAGAGTTTAGGAAGAAAGTAAACCCTTAAGATAATTTCAGTATGAGCTAAAAAAGTAGGGAAAACATTGGATGTGTGTGAACCTACAATCTGTAACTCTTACCATTACTGTGTATCACACAGAGTTAGAAGCATGCAGGGCAATCAGAGAATGTGGGCATCTATATTTTTAAGAGGCATTTTAGTTTATTATAAAAACAGATTTTTTTACAAAATTGAGATAATTGAGGTTGGAGAAACAAGCATTGGATTTTGTTTTAATTGCTGATCATTTGAACCTATAATATTAATATATGTATGCACGAAATGCCCATGACAGTACAGCTACGATGGGATAGATCATAATGGAAAATGTGACCATAAACTGAAAGAAAGTTGTTTCATATTTTCCTTGTGCTGTATAACTATTTGGTATCTCTGGGTGTGGAATAGCAAGTTTGAGTTATTTAGCTGGATCTTAAGTTAATTTTTTCATTTCTAGAAGTGCCTTGTATTAGTAGCAAATGCATTGCTTCAGCCTGGAATTAGCACTTAGTAACTACCCCTTCGGCACGTCCAGCAGCAGTGCTGTCTTGTTGGCTCTCAGCTCAGTCAGGGGTGTTTGAAGCTTCTTTGGAGTTTGCTTTACCTTCAGAGTTAGACTGGTCTATCCTAGTTAATCCTGTTACTAGATTTATTTAATGTTTGTATAGAACTCGTGTAGTTGCTAACTAGTATTTTTGAATACAGGAAAGAGTGCAAGGAAGAGTATGTGTAGACAGGTTTTCAGAAGCCACTACTGAAGCATCAAAATACCATGAAGTGAATCCAGCTGATCCAAAAACTTATACAGAAAGAATGCATCAAGTAGCACGTTGTCCACAGTTGACCTCTAAGTCGGATGATCAGGCTCTTGCTCCATCTGTAAATTCTTCTCAATTGAAAAATAAAATAGTGAACACTATAAATGCTGAAAATGCTTCTACTAGACAAACTGAACAGAGTAATATTCCATGTTCAGTTAATGAACAGCAAGCAAGCAGTGTACTTCAAAGTCACAACATAAATGAAAAACCTGCTTGTGTAAAAAATCAACCTATTCTGAGAGTAAGGTAAGTATCTTACACCTAAACAGAAATACAAAATTGCTTTTGTTTAGCAGTTTCCAAATTGAATGTCAGCATTTTAAATTGATACTTACGATGTCTTTTTCTCCTACTGAAAAGGTGTAGCCTTTTGGTGGCACTGCAGAGAATATTCTGTTGAAGTGTTTTTGACATGACAGCTCAAAGATTATAGACATTGTAGTAATAAAAACTTCTGATATTTTTCTCTGAACAGTAGGCTTCTGATGGACTGTATAGAGGGCCCATTACAGGCCACGTTCTAAAAGCATCCATAGTTTTTGCCTCAAAACTCTCACTGGTAGAGTAGATCAAGATCTGACACATTGGTTTGGATGAAACTGTGACGACCTCTGTAATAGGCAGTTACTTGGAAAACAGCAGTTACAGAACTGCTCTGCAAAAAATTGAAATTGGACTGCATACAAGCTAGGGAAAAAAGCTTCTCCTGACTTGTCTCCCCTCATACTCATTTTTTTCCCTGCATGGGAAGAGAAAGGTACAGATTATTTTCCTCTCTTTCTTTTGCTTCTTATGGTTATCTTTACTGATGAAAAAAAAAATAGTTATAGGCAACTTTTAAGGATAAATACAGATTCCATTATCTTTAATTTAGATCTGGAATATCCCTTTAGACAGGCAATGAAAGAGTATGAACAAAACTGAGTTTTGAGTTGCATGTTTTTATTGTCCTTTTCTTTATGTGGCTGGCTGGGCCCGGCTTCTATGCAGCTTCCTTGCATGCATTATATTGTAACTTGGCAACTACCACGGAAATGATCAGGATCTTAGGATATTTTCCATGATACATGCAGGTAAATTTTGCTTTGCTACTAATTAGCATAATTTTAATCAGCTGCTTTATTGTTCTGACCTCTGAAGCACAAAAGTATTAACAAATTAATATTTTTTTTGGGGGAAAAAAAAGCTCTCTGCTTGTGAATGTATTTGTGTGAAAACGGGAGTTACCCAAGCATAACCATGGGTTAGGGTCCTTGCTCCAGCAGCATTCAGAGGTAATCAATGGCACAGAAAAACGTGTGATTACTGTATCATAGGAGCATGTTGGTTAAGTTATTCACTGTAAGAAAAGAATTACTTTCTAGAGCAATTGCTGCATCTGGTGAAGGCTACAGTATTTTGACGACTTTGTGAAAGTTTCATGTGCACTAAATAATCTTTACATGAATCAGAATTGCAAATGGCTCTGGAAACCAGCATCTCGTAAAAGCACTGCATTCCAAATGCTGCAAGAGATGTACTGAACAGCACTGCAAGGAATGCTAATCACAGATCTCTGGTAAACAGCCTTCGAACACGCAATGATTACATGCTGGATATGACCCCAGTAACTTGGGATAATTAGAATAAATTTTTGAGAGTTTTATATTTTATGTGTTTTTTTTTTTATTTTGCCTTTGGAATATGTGTATTAATTTACAGGTAAATGTATGTTATGAAGTTTGATAATTTTTAAAAAGTTTGTTCACATTTTGATCTTCACAGTGAACACCTATTTAAACAACCAGCAGAGACTGCTAAAAATATAAAACAGCCATGCACATCAGGTAAAAATAACTAAACATATTCCTTTCTTAGATAATTTTGTTCTTAACGAGATTTTAATTCGTTTTCATCACTACTTTTTATCAAATGTTATGTATCATTAGATGACAGTGAATTATTTATAATGCTCTTTAACTGTTTGCATTGGTTTTGAATTTTGTATTGTATACCATTTTACCAGGAGAATATTTATTGTACTGATACACAACTGCCATGGCAATGGATAGGTTACATTTTCTTAGTGGGTTTTTTTTCTTTCTAATTTAGGTCAACATTCATTCTATTCGGAGATAACCAAGGAAGAAAAAAGTACTTCAGCTACATCTGCATCGCATAAAAAGGCAGATTTAAGGTGTTTAGGTAAATATTATCTTAGGTCTTTCTTTCTGAGTCCATAAAAGAAGCCTTAAAGAATCAGCAATGCAGTAAGTAAACTGACATTACAGAAATTTTAACCCATCTATTCAGTTACCTATTATGTAATTCTTAACTGTTTCTTTCCTTTTACTGTCCCTAAAATGAAACATGCTGCAGTAAAACTTACATATTCCAGTTTCAGGCTATGTAGCTTCTAATGTGGCTTTACTAACAGAATATACAACAGCTTAAAAGATGGTGCAGTCCTTACAAGAATACTTGAGTGGGTGTTTTCTCCCTCTTTTCAATCAGAGAAAGGAGGAAAAAACATGTAGCCCTGCTCAGTTCCCTTATGTATTCCCCTGCTAAGCCTCCTAAATATTCTGAAGCCCTTCTGTTTTCCTAACTGCTATTAAATACAGGCAGTCAGTTTTATAGTAATCCATGATTGCAGCCCTCAGTTACCCATCTTCTACTTCCTGAACATGGTCTATCCGTAGGTTTTAAGGCTGCTGTTACTCAGGATTTGCAAGTGGATTTTGTAATCAAGCCTGTGTCTCTTTATGAAGAAAAAAAAAAAGCCTTATCCCAAAAAAGCAGCCCATAACTCCCCTGTTAACATCATTTAGACGTATGAACCCAAGTTGTCAAACTAACTTCAAGCTAAGCTTTAGCACTGCTTTATCTTAAGCTAGAACATTGCAGGTATATACCAGTGCCCTTATAATTCCTCACAGTGCAGAAGTTCTCCCTCAGCTGACATAACTGACTGTGAGAACATCCAAGAATAACTAAACCATAAATTATCCTGTGCATGTCCTCAAAAACGATCAGGAAGGCTTCCTGTGTGGAAATTCATACCTAAGCTAGACTTAAAATTTATTCAGATATTTATCATTATTATTATCAATACTTATAATTTAATACAGATAACTTACAACACAGAGAAAATTTCAAACTATAGCAAAGACATCTTTTATATTTTGACTCCTGGATAAATGTGCAAAGGGAACTGAGGCCCCTTCCTATCACACTAATATTTTTACTTCTGAAGAGGATCTGTGCCTCATTTAGTACTTTTGGAGTTGAAGTGCAGTATAACTTGGTTCTATGTTGAAAACACTTTTGGTTTGTTTTTCTTTACAGAGCAAATACAAAACAAGAAGTAATTGTTTTCAAGAAGGCACATAAAGTGTAACCTCTTTTGAGATGTGTATATGGAAAACTGGTGGTCAAATTGTACATCATAGAGAGCAAATTAAAATACTGGACTTTATGATGGCTTCTATAGCAGTTGTGCTTGCTGTTTCTACAGTATCTTTTTTTTTTTTTCCAGGTTGTAGAGCAGGAGAACTGCCCTTCAATAGTAAAACCTTTACCAAGATGTTACAAAGCTGTCCATTCCAGTGTGACCATCACAAAGTGATTCTGGAAGCTGAAGAAAGATATAAAAAGGAACTTCGCAAATCGTCTGTTCGTGACAACAGTAGATATGCAGCTTATGAGAGTAATTATGATTTTTTTTTAGTAGCTATAACTATTGTTTAAATTGTATTTAAAATGCTGATTTTTTTTTTTTATCTCATTCTGATTGTCCTGCTCTTGTGAACTCACTCGTTTAATTTGATTTACCACTGATTTGTACTAAGTGAGATCAGAACTAGCCGCTTTTGTTTTCATGATCTTGTATATTTCTTGGCAGTAGTGATATATCCTCGTTACAGCCTTTGAGGAGACTCTGTCCTGTTTGCCAGTTAGTCAAGTACTATTAGAAGGGAATATATTAAGCTGAAATAAGTGTGAATGGATGTATGACATCATAGCAAGGTCATTTCATTCTAATATTACATACTTAGGGATGTAAGTAAGTAATTATTGAATATTCAATAAAAGGGCATCCTATATTTTTCTGGTTTAAAGGAGGCATTTTGAAAATTATACAGTTATT
This sequence comes from Podargus strigoides, assembly GCA_028020825.1. Taxonomy (NCBI): domain Eukaryota; kingdom Metazoa; phylum Chordata; class Aves; order Caprimulgiformes; family Podargidae; genus Podargus; species Podargus strigoides. The sequence continues at coordinate 13,170,205 of CM051630.1, forward strand.
ACTTACTGACATTTGTACCGGTGTCCATCTGATATTTTCCAGAAATACTGCTGACCCCTGTGAAGAAAGACAGACTGCATAGTGAAATACCAACTTCTAGGAGCAAAAAGGATAGTTGCCAAAGTAAGGGCTTGGTTTGGAAATTAATGCCAAAAGTCCTTACTGTCTAAGTAATTCTTTTGCAGGACTTTACATGGGAGGTTGTGGTTAGGGAATTATGGTTTTTGGATTTTTTTTTTCATGTGGTTGCTGTGAAAAGTCTGTATATTAATAGGCCAGAAAATGCATTTTCTTTAATAATGAAATTGTGTTATCCACATTAGTTTACAATGGCATTTGCTTTGTAGATACTGCTTTGAATCCTGTCTGGGTTACTTCCATGCCATCTGCTATTTTTCAGTTTTGTGGCATTAATTTTTAAAATGGGGAGGTATAGTCAGAACACAGTACAGTTCCTGGATTCAGCACTCTATTACACTGCTATAGCCATGTTATCCTATTATATTTCCCCCCCCTCCATATTCAGAAATTAATTAATTTGGCTATGATGGCCATGGGGATTTTTTTTTTAAACAAAGAAACCAAAACACCCCAAACAAACTTTATTTCATTTCAAGAGCCCATTGCACTCATGTTATTACCTTTAGCAACTAAATATTTTTTGAAGTAAACTGAATTTTCCAGTCTTTCTTCTTAGTTGAATGGCTAAAAAGATGGTTCTCTCTTAAATTTTAATTCCTAAAACATTGCCTGTGTTTTGTGGTGGTGTTTTTTTTAAGAAAGATGCATAATGTTTTATTGTTTGGGTTTTTTTAAGGTATCCTTTTGACTCCAATTAGAAAAAACAAATCTAATGCTTCAAATAGAGATGAATATAGTAAAAATAGGTTGACTGATGACTATAACTTGATACCTACATATGAAAAGTGTGAGTATTACCAGAAAATTCATTCTGTAATATGCGTAACTTAAAGATCAGGTCAGGGCATTGAGAAAAGAACCTGTGCTTGCTATTGGTGAAAACTGGCTAAGAGTTTAAATAGATATGTTCTTGTACCTTCAGTCATAGCATTACTGATGTTTAATTCCTATTATGAGCTAGCTGCTTCTAATGCATAAATAATCCTCATGTTAATGTCAATGATGAGAAAAAGCTCTAATGAAAATGAGGTATTACTGATAAAGCAACATGTATATATTCAAATTCATTAGAAGAAATGTTCCTTTACAACACTGTATTCACTTTTACAGTAGATTTCAGTTACTTTTAAAAGTAACTAAGAGTTGGCCTTGTTCACAATTTCATAGCTTTCCAAAAAAACCGAGATGCTAACTTGAAGAGACAAAGAGTCAAAGAAATATACAGCCAGGAATGTCAGCGCTTAAAAGAAAATTGCATATATTCACTTGACAAAGATGAGGTTAGTTATGCAAAGCCTAATCATAGACTCATGTATTTATAAATGTCCAAATAAAATCACTTTGAAGTGCATAATTTCTTTTAAGTCACCTTTAACAGGAGCCCAGTAGCAAAGTGACCCTTATTAAAAAGATACTCCTCTGTTGATTCTATTCCAATCGTACTGATTTATCCCTGAAACGAGTTAAGCATTTTTCAACTGACAGTCCTTCCTGAATTTTGCATATGGAGGTGTGCTTTTTCCTGCACTAATGAAAATTTGCATAGTATAGAAATAACAGAAATCTGAAGGAATAAATACACTAACGGTATAAACTATGTAGACATGATAGAAATGAGCGTAAAGGTCATGGAAAAATACTGTATTTCAGTAAGTCGGTGACAGGAAGAAACATTGAAGAACCAAGAATCTTGACAAAGTGACAATTTCTTTAGATCTACTTAAGATTGTATTGTCAGGAATAAGGTATTACTTGTAAATGCAAAATAGTATGTAAATTTACACAATTTGTAATTACACCAAAATAAATATTTACAGAACAATGAAACATGTTCCCTGGACACAAACACAAGAGCTTTAAATGAGAGGAGAAGAAGAACCCGGAAAGATTTCACGACTGAAGAAATTAACTGTCTTTTGAATGGAGTAAAGAACATGGGTCACCACTGGAATTTAATTTTGTGGTCTTACCCGTTTCAGAAAGGACGGACAAGTGTTGATCTTTCCAAGAAATACTACAGGTTACAGTTGAAAGTAATCATAGTTTAATTTTCTACCAATCAGATATGCTGTCAGCTCAGTTGTCAGCTTTGGCCCCTGAACTGACTTGCACAAAAAAGTCGGGCTGTCAAAATTTGTCACCCCTGGGAGCGTGCTTTGTGTCACAGTGCTGTGCATGCTAGGCGTTGGGGTGGTCACCGATGTGATTCAGTCAGGGCTTGTGCCTGGGGAGAGAGAGAACTGGGCACCTTCGAACCTTCCGGTGCCACCTGACAGGAGACAAAGAGAATAAGAATTTCAGTTAAGGACTCTAAATTGATTCCTGTGTTTATTAGGAAGTGGGTACTTTCTCTCTTCAGTCTCTTTTCAGATGATGCTCTCTGTGGATGGAGAACAGCATTTGTGCTGCGCTCTGGAGACGTGTGGGAGTGTTTAGTGGCAAGCCTTTTTCTACTGAAATGTTTTCTAAAACTGTGTAGTGTTTTGTGTCAACATTTGTCTTAATATTTTCTCTTTTATCTCCATTTATAGACGCAAGGAAAAAACAAAGATCATCAATAACATCTTTCAAGAGTATTTTGGATTTTGTTGCGGAATGTTGAACAGCGTTCTTAGCAGTGAGGTATTGTCACAACAGTATGAGCCCTTGGAGAATTCAGATCAGCTTGGACTCATGTTTTCCAGTGATAACATTCACTGACAGAGTTGTTATGCTTTGTAAATTTAAATTACATGTAATTTGATAAGTTTGGTTTGTTTCGGTTTTTTAAAAATAATGCTAACATAGCTAACAATCTTTATCAGTAAGATTTACGGGGTGTTTTTTTAACTTAATTTAACCTTCTTGAATATTTGATTTATGTAACATTTGGCTTTTTGTTTGAATCTTTTTATAGTTTGCTTTATACCATTTGTCAGAAAAGGCTGTGTTGATAAAATGTATATTTTGTGTCAGAAGCTGTAAGTGTTCATGTTTTGTGTCTGAATTTGTTTCCTCTTAATCAGTGAAATGTTTAAAGCAGGTAGAATATTTTGTTGGTGTTTCATGTGCTGTATGTGCAGAAAAATATATCTGTGACCACCAAATGTATATTTAAACACTGCTGCATAGAGTAGGCACATCTTACACTGGTACAATAAGTAAATTGAAATAGAAAGCTTGTGGAAATGTTAGAACTCCTGGGTAGAAGATTTAGTGTGTGGTTCAGCACAGTATTTCTGGACTGATATTAATGACTGGGATAACTTTCCTGGACCTACATATAATACTTCAGTGATAAACTAAGTAGAATGCAGGTACTGATAAAATTTGGCTTCTGTTTACAGTTGGACATTTTTTTGTGTATTATTTAAGTGAGCAGAACCACTGTTTCTACTAATCACACAATTCTTACAGAAAGCTGTAGTGAAAGCCTTAGTGACTTGATTTTTCAGTGATAGCCTTAGTATTTAATTTGCATTTTTTAATCTATTCTGATAAAAGGTATGATTAATTGATATTTAATTTATTATGGAAGTAGTTACCTTACTAGCACTAGGTTTTCACTATGACTTAGCTGAAATGCTTAAAACCAAGCAAGATAACCAAAAACTCAACAGACTTGCAGTAAAGATGATGCCAGTGATACAATAAATAGGTCTAGTATTTCAGCTGTTGCACTTTTTTTTTTTTTTTTGAAATATTATTAAAAGATGGAGCTGTTCAAAGCAGCGTAAATATTGGTATTTGTATGTGCAGGATACAAGCCCAAAGGCCTCCTGAGGAGCGGTGGGCACAACGGGGAGGTTTTGGTCAGCTGCACTCTGTAGTGTTTCCCCAGGGACTCACAGGCCCGTCTGGAGCAGCTGTTCTGCCCTCTGTTGACTCAGTGCAGCAGTGATCTGTATTATTCTGGCCTAAATATATTTCAAGAGGAGAAGATATGTCAGGTGTAAGTCTTCACTTGACACAAATTCACCTAATTTTAGGTACAATTTAGGTTGGAAAGGACCTCTATAGTGTGTAATCTCCTTCTCAGTGCCTTGGCAAGTTCAGAAGAGCTTCAAGGATGAAATTCCCACCACCTCTTCTGATGCTTCAGCTACTCTGGTAATGCAAGTTGCTGAAAAAGACATGAAAACATTCTGTAATCCACCAGGGAAGAGTCAGGGACTTCAGAAGTGTGAATTTGTGCAAGTCACTCTTTTTCTCTCCTTTTGGCTGTACAATCGTGATAGTCATGTCAGTCGTCTTGCATAAAATGCTTTGAAATTCACACATAATGGGCATCGTAAAAATATAATTGCATAAGAAAAATGAATGTTGTTTTTAGACTGACAAATCACCAAGGAAAGGATGTTCACAAAAACCTTGACCTTGCTCTGTAGTGCGATGAGAACAGAAATGACGGGCAGGGTGTAAGAATCCGAGTGGCAATTAAAGCGTGCTTTAGTAGGACATAATTTATAACAGCCAATTTCATCGAAATCCATGAATTCCTGCACGTTCGGCGCTGCAGCCCGGGCAGGAGCAGGGGCCGTGCCAGCAGCTGGCTGAGGGCTGGAGCTCAGCCCGAGCCGCCACCGGGCGTTACGCGGGAGATGCCGGGCCCGGCACCGCAGCCGCCTCCGCGCCTCGCGGGCACCAGGGGGCGCCGGGGAAGGCACCGCCCAGGGCGGGGAGCGCGGCTGGGGCTGCCCGGGCTGCGCCTGATCGGAACGCAGCGGGGCCGCGGCCCGGAGCCGGGCTCTGCTGGGCAGGGACAGGGGGCGGCGGCGGGGCCGGCAGCACGGGGCGCCCGCACGGGCAGGGCGGGGAGAGGGAGGGGCGGGGTCCTCGGCGGGCCCGGGTGAGGTCACTCTTTGTGGCTGCAGTTGGCAAGATGGCGCCGGTGCTGGTGGAGAAGAAGCTGCTGGGGCCGGAGGGGCCCGGCGGCACCGAGCTCCCCAGCGAGGAGGAGGAGGGGCAGAACCTCTGGTGAGCGGCCGCGCCGGGCGGGAGGGGCGAGGGCGCTGCCCGGGCCCGCGGCACCCCGGCGGCGGAGGCGAGCGGCTGCTCTGAGGCGTCCGATGGCTGTCACGGCGGGGTCTGCCTGTGCTGCCCAGCCGGCCCAGCCTTCCCGCGGCCGGCGGGAGGGAGCCGCTGCCTCGGCCTGGCTGGAGTGGAGCGTGCGGCCCGCTCGGCCGGGGCGGGGGTGGCGGTGGGCGCCGGCTGCGGGGCCGCGCTCGGGCCTCACGGGCGGGAGCGGCCGGCAGCGGCTGCCCGGGGCCGGCGGGGAGTGCCGCCCTTCCAGGCTGCGGAGGGGCTGGTGGGGAGCGGGGCGCCGGGGATGTGCTCTGCGGGACCGGCGCCGGCAGGCTCCGGCGCTGCTCATTGAGTGGCACCCTTAAAAATACTGCGAATGGCAGAAAAATACGTGTGTAAAGCACAGAGATGGGCTGTGGGAAGAGTTACTCAGCAGGTGGAAAGTCATGCTCTGCAGTAATGGGGTCTCCTGTGAGGGAGAAAAGCTGAAGAAAGCGTTGCTGCGCGTGCTTGACAAATTATAAAAGCTTTTCTCGGAAAGGGGGTGTGCTCTGGTCCTTTGGAAGGGATTTAAATCGTCACCTGCACCGCCACACCTGGTCTGTAAATAGGAGGGATGTGACCGGGTTGGTGTGTGTGCATCTGCTGAGGTCCTCTGCCGTGTTAGAGGGGCATGCGTGGGCAGTGTCCCTGTGCCTGTCCCTGTGCCTGTCCCTGTGCCTGTGCCTGTCCCTGTCCCCCTGACCACAGCCCTGCTGTGCTCCTAGGTCCTCCATACTCAGTGAAGTTTCTACCCGGTCAAGATCTAAATTGCCATCGGGCAAGAATATTCTGGTTTTTGGTAAGTAGCATATGCAAGCAGTTGGGTGCTTGTTTGTTTTTTTTTTTAACAGAAACAAAGCATGTTTAAAACAACCATGTGAGCAAACTGACACATCAGTTTGTTAAAATTATGTTATGTAACATGATCTGTGGGTTATTGGCTTCAGGCTGATAGATTCACTGTCTTTTTGGCTTACACTGCTAGATTTGTACCGTGTATTTAAACAGGTTGGATGTAACACAGAATAATTAAGTGCTTGGTCCTTATTGTCATGCTATAAGCTGTTGGACTTAGTGGGAAGACTTGAAAGAAAACAACCAATAAGTATGGTCCAAAACTCTACAAGGGTAGTTCTGAGTACTTAAACATGTTTTGAAAAATCTTTTCTACAAAGTTAAAGTTAATTCTGAAAGTATCTTTTTTTTCCCTGTAAAAACTTACTGGCAGGTGATGATGGTTCAGGTAAAACCACACTTATGGCTAAAATACAGGGAGCAGAGCATGGCAAGAAAGGAAGAGGGCTGGAGTACTTGTATCTGAATATTCACGATGAAGACAGAGATGGTAAGTTCATTTTACGTGTCATCTCTTCACTGTGAGTCAGTAGCTGACTTTTTTTTTCCAATAACTGGGATTTCATCAGTGTATTTCGGGTTGTGCCCAAGCACCTGATCGCAGCATCATTCTGTCTGTTTTAGAAGCTGTATCAGTTTCTTCCAAGTGAAATGTGTTTCAAATTCAGTGTACATTCTCCCTCTTGCCCTTCTTGCAGCTTGACCCGTGCCTGAGGAAAGAGGACACTGAGCAGCTCTCCGGATCCGTTTACTTTTAGGGTAGATACATTTGCTGACGTTCAGGTACTAGCAGCTAGATTGTCATTTGGTGTGACTGTAGAAAGTAAGTGATACAACCATGAGAACTGAATTCTCAGTACGGGTTTCTGGGTGTGGAGTTCTGGTGTTTTCTTGCGGGGGCTGTGTGCAGAATTGTGGTTAACTATAGCTGAGATGCTTTGTTAGAGTTGACCGAGTGAAGAACAGGACTTAAAGTCAGAATTAGTGTTTCCTTTTCTCAAATTGGAGCTTGTCTCTTTGCCCGTTGTCTTTCTCTTTGTTGCTGTTGATGATTGCTCTTCTCTACTATATGGGAGGGGGATGATGACAAGAGACTGATTAAAAGTAGGTCTAATAATCAGAATATTTCTATTTCTAGGAATGTGGGGGACAGGAAGAGATGAGTGAGTTTGTTATCCTTGTTCCTAAATCTGCCTCTCCTTTTCCATTTTGGGCAAATTGCAGGACCTCTTTGTGTTAGTTTCCCCTCTTCAGAAACAGGGGATGACAGTCTTCGTATTCGTGACTTCTGAATTTTCAGTTCAGAATAGGGAATCAATGAGGGTGGTTAATTCGTGTTCCTGAGAACAAATGAACCAGGAAGATCCTGTAATGGCCTTGGAATGGAAACGCACTGAAAACTTGCACAAATGATCGAGTACCATATGTGACTGGTTGTTATGGAGATTGGTCCTGCGCTCACGTGGTAATAAACTGTCTTTGGATACGAAGTTAGGCACAATTAAAGAACGAGTGCATTGCCTGTGCCTTCCGTAGCCAGCCAATCTTGCAGTTCCTAAAACTCATTTGTGCTCTAATTTTAAGTGCTGAGCTATTCCTGATGTCTTGAGGTTGATGGTGTGAGTGCTTTCTCACCATGTGCAGTCGTCTTTGGTACTGCATCAGTACTTTAAGGGAGAAACATCCCTATGATTAGGAGTGTTGAGACAGCCCTCAGGCTTCTTGCAGCATCAAATGAGGTGGCATTATAAGCAGAAAAATGTTTGGTGTGCTATTTTTCCTGGTACTGTCTGTCAAACCTCAAGAATGTCCCTACTTTGAAAGTACTTTGGGGCTATTCCTAAGTATGTGGAAGTGATAAGTATTTGAGGTGATTAAGAGAAGCCTGTCATAAAAACTCAGGCAGCACAAGCAGGTAAAGAAAGGGACCTTTTTGACTACCAGACTCAGCTGGAGAATTCAGGTCTTCATGCACCCCTGTAATGGTTGTATTGGGATCTAATAATACATGCCTGTTTCCTTTCTGTCTCATTAGTGTCATCAGCAAGCAAAATAAATAGCAAAGTGGGTCAGGACCTCCCAGCAGGCAGAGATAACACTCTTCCTTCTCTAGGACAGGTTTAGGTTTGTTTCTTTAAACTCTTGCTTTAGATGTGTATATGCTCAGATATAGGTTTGGGAACAAAGCCTTTATAACTGACCCACAGTTCTTAGAAGCCATAAGGAACCTGAAGATGGACATTCAGGAGCTTACTATCACATACTCATTTTTGAGAGTATCTGCTTTTTATTATACCCTGGCCTATTCAAGACCTGCAAACCACAAGGATTTCCAGGGATGTCAAATCAGCACTGGTAACTGAAACTCTGCAGTGGAGTGAGAAGATCTCCTCAGATTCTTTCCTAGGAGATGTCTCTGCTCTCTTTGCCTTTTTCTTCTTGATTTCAGAAGAGTTTCTTGTGTCCAGGAGAAGTATTTTGGTTATAGTGCTGAGTCATTATCTACCTCCCACCTCCCTTTGGGAATTTTAAGGAAAATCTGAGTTGCTTCTTACCTGCCCCCTTCCCCCAAGGGATATTTGAATCTCTCTCCTGCATTTGAAGTAGAAATACTCTGGATTGCTAGGTGCACATCTTAGTTTACAGTTACTTTTATCTTTTCCCTTAATAATTAGATCAGTGGTTAAATTGTTGGGGTTTTTTGTTGTTGGTTTTTTTGTTTGTTTGTTTTTGTTTTTTTTTTTTTTAAGGAAAATTACACAAATGCATAGAAAGCACCTCTTTTTTGAATGACCCCCGTGGCTAATACAGGTGCCTGCTAATTTTTTGGATTTCACTGTCATCTGCTTGTTTCTTGGCAGTGGCTTGGACGGCAAGATACACATCACCACTGCGTTGGTAATTAGCTGGTTCAGCTCTGCTAGGTGTAAATTGTTCAATGTAACGTGCTGTACCTTGATCCCTAGATGTCAGGATAACTTGGAGTAAGTCCACTACTTAATCTCTACCTGAAAAATCTCCTTCCTAAGGTACTATCCCAAATTCTGCCTAGGCTAAGGCTTTTGTTCAAGAAGAGGGGACACCTGAGAAGCAGTCTTGAGAGGAGGAGGATTCTCCTAGATCGTTAGCCCCAGGTACAATATCCTCGGAGCATATGGCTGCTTGTGCGCACACGGCACCGTAGTTCATCTGGGTGAAAGCACTTAGAGCATGAGCTGTAAAGTTAACTCAGGTTATCAAATGTCTGTGGAGCTCAGGCCCGAGAGTCCTCTGTTAGTGGAATTTCTCAGGAAGTGTGGCCAGTTTTGATTCTTTTGCCTGCCTTTTTTGATGAGCAGATGTTTTGTGTCTGTGCTGGTTAGTCTGCTTCTGAGAATCTTAATTTGTAGGAGGTAGAAGAGGGGCTCTGCATAATTTTGTTACAGGATATGTATTTCTAGAGTAGCTTTCAGAGTCTCTTGCAGTGCTGGGACAGAGTTAGAGAGAGGATGTACAGCAAGACAGTGAGACAAACTACATCGACTGGTTTTGTAACCCATGTCACCCATCGACTGTATGGGTTAGCTGGCAATTACAAACACCATGGAGAGCTTTCAGTTGCTCTGCCTCGGGTTAGAGACGCCATACAGTTGTCCTGACTGTGCCAAATGTGCCAGTGGAGTAGAGCCATTCTGTTGTTGCATTCTTAGTTGTAACAAAATCAAGTAGTCTTGGGGTTTTGCCTCAGGTTTGGACTGGACTCAGTCATATCATATGCATATTCCAGTTGAACTGGTTATTCCAGATTGAGCTATGTGCTGCTGGTACACTAGTTTCTAATGGGAAAATCATCTGTCAACATCTTTAAAGTAGTTCTCTTGAAGATGATTTTTACTTGTTTATCATCTTTTCACAGCTGGGACAAGGGATATCTAATTACTGCTGGTACCTTCTGCATAAATGCAGGAGATTTAGGTGCAGTTCACAGAATCAACCATCTGCAGTAAAATTCATCAAAGCTGGAAAATCTCAGAACTAAAGGGATCATAAAGTATTGACAGGATTTAGAAATGTAGTTTTAGCAGCTATTGTAATAGTCCTTAATAAGTGGCACCTGCTTTTCCAACAGAATCTGGTAATCGTTTGCTCTGTTTTGGTGTCTCGTGTCATAGCCACTACGAAAGATCCAGTTAACATTCACATCATATGACTAACTAGGAGCTTGACGTGGTGCTGACAAGGTTGAATTTGCCATCAAGTCCTTGCCAAATTGTGAGCCACCAGTACTGTATTTTTAAGTGTGTTTTATACTTGTAGCAAATGTAAATCACAAGCCGTACCTCTTTACTGTAAGAAAGGAGGAAAATCTTTCATTTCCATACAATGGTACCTTTTTTTTTTTTAAAGTATGTTTTAATGTGAGTGCTAAACTTCCAGTCCTCTGGCAGACTGATTTTGTTTGAGTGATAGTTCCAACTGCATTCTAGTTCCACCTCTATTCTAGTTCCAGTCTGTACTCCAGACGTTAAGCAGAAACTAAATCCTTAAGTAGGACAAAGGTGTTTAGCAAACAAAACCTTTGTAACCTTTAGATACTGCCTTTACAAAGGGACTTGGGAGCAGTGAATTAGGGTGTTTATTAGTTTTTGTTACTTCCTAAGTTGTGAAAGTCTTTTCTGCAATTGAAGCACTCGCCACAGGAGAGACTGAAAGTGCTGATGAGAGCTGTAAACTTCCATGGACTATAGGCAGACTAAAAAATTTCGTGTTTTTTTCAAGGAGGTAGTTGTGCATAGACATAGTTACTGCCTATTAGTAACTCTTTACTCAGAGAACGCTCACAGGGTTTTTATTCACTGGTAGGTTTTTGCTTTTAGGATTATGCAAAGGATGTTTTTGGAATGCAGGGATAAGACTGCTGCACAGGTGTTTCATTTACTGTTGTGTAATAGTAAACGTGTACATGCATTCACATGATGTCCTTCCTTGCTGCTTTTCCAAACTTTTACCAGACTCTGTCCTTAGAGGTCTTTGAATAGCTGTGAGAATCCTGTGTGATCTCAGTGAGATGGTTTCCAGGGGGGAAGGAGGGAGGGAAAGGATTGATGAATTGGTGATTGATGAGAAGGTGAATTTCTCAGGCATACGACAATTATTTTAACTGTTTGCTGCAAAGGATAGATCCTGGGATGCTCAGTTGGAAGTGAGAAGATCTTTGAGTTAAAAGCGTAACTGTTGGCCTGTTTGTGTGGACTGATGTTTGAATGTCTTATGACAGCTTATGACAGCACTTCAGTAGGAGCCTAACGAATGCTAAATGAAGACTGCCCACGTATAGCATCTTGATGTAATCTGTCTGTAACTTGGCTGTTCAGTAATTGTATCCAGGACCTGATCAGAAGTGTACTGCGTTTATCTCTGTACTCTTTTCTCCTTTGAATTTCCTTAGTCAAGTTTTTCCTTTTTTCTGGAGCCAGTGTTTTTGATCCTGATGGATTCTTCCTTAGAGGAAGGTTATGATAGCCACCGCAACTAGATTTATTTTGTGAAGTTAGAGGATTTGGAGGAGACGGCAGGGAAATAAAGTGAGGCAGAGTAATTATGAAGCTCAGTAGCTTTTCTGAAAATCTGAGCTCTCCAGTGACTGGTTTGCTGATCCATGTATTTCAGAATGTACCTATCTTGTATGTAATACCTATGGAGAGTCACTCTGTTCCCTCTGGACAGCTGTAGTAGAATGGGGAATATTTTTGAAGAGGTACTAGGAAGAATCTAGAAGACAGAAACAAATGGAGTTGTTTCTTTTCAGGGGGAAGTCCTGATTATAATGTAATTATGTTATTTTTTTTTTTAAAAATAATTTGGACAGAATTGGTTGTTCAGAGTACCTGATACATCATTCCTGGATGATGCTCTGTTTCCAGTTTCTTCTCTGCTTGCTGAAGTTCATGTTTGGGATAAAACTTCTTATGCCAGCTGTCTGTCCCAGATGATTTTTCCCATCTCCTCACCTTGCATTTCAACAAAAAATGTCCAGTTGCTATCAAAACACTGAGGGGGAGTGAGGAGAAACACAAAAACTAGAATACCAAATCTTTTGTGCAGTACTCATTTTGTAAGGAGTCTGCAAGTAGGAGCCAATGTTAAGTCAGTGTGAGTTAAGAGCAGGTAGCACAACTATAAAGTTGGGCAGGTGGTTAGTTTATCCTGTGTTTGCTCCTCCAACTCCTGTGCTAGAAACCTAAGCTGCTTATTGCTTACATCTTGTTTGCAGCTTATTTCTGTTGTGAGATGTCTTTAGTACATTAAACCAGCTTATGTGTCTGAGGGACACCTAAGGCTTCCCTGTGAGGCTCAGCTGTAACCACCCCCTTCTGCACTTGGAGTTACATCTGTGTCACATGTATTCTAGTTTTACTTGCAACGCACATATTCCAAATTCAGGAATGTTGTATGGTACCTCAGAACTGTTGTCACCTGTCCTTAGTAAAAACCAAAGAACAGAAATGACTTCTTTAAACAAAAAGATTCTGAACCAAGAAAAAAAAATCCTGTTAAGTGAAAGCATCTACTGAGTAGTGTAGGCATTTACACATGTGCCTGTCTTAAAAATAAACAGGCAAGATCTGCTGGTAGCTGGGCTTTGGTCTTCCCTTTAACACTAATGGACTCATCTGTTTACTTGTAGACTAGCAAAGCAAAAAGTTGGCATCTGTTGAGTTACAGCTGTACCTTTTCCTTTCAGATCACACTCGATGTAACGTTTGGATTCTGGATGGAGACTTATACCATAAAGGGCTTTTGAAGTTTGCAGTTTCTGCAGAATCCCTGCAAGACACCATTGTAGTGTTTGTTGCAGATATGTCTAGACCTTGGACTGTTATGGAGTCTTTACAGAAATGGGCCAGTGTCTTGCAAGAACATATTGATAAGATGAAAATTCCTCCAGAAGAAATGAGAGACATGGAACAGAAGTGTAAGTCTTTGTGCATCCATACATTCTTGTCCTTTTTTTTTTTTTTATTTCACTGGCTCTTACAACTTTACTTTGTAATGATAAATTTCTTCAGATCAGTGTTTCAAGAATGGGTTGGATAAGAATTAAGTTGTGGTTACAGCTCTAATTCAAATAGACTCTATTAGGCTTTAAAACAACTCTTCCAGTTTTGCTGTGCTAACAAAACATCAGGTGAATTAATGGTCTAAACCCCTTGCAATAATGAGCTTTTGATAATTTGGGTTTTTTAAAAGACCAATTTGAAAAGAATAACTCCATGCAGAATCATGTTTTATAAACAGTGACAAACTTCAGTAACAAAGGGAGCTGTCTGCTTTCCTGTGGTATTTAAGCCAGGTCCCATTCCCGTACTGTGTTTGTCTTCCAGTAGATCTCTTTGCCTTTGTTTTTCACGAGGCTCAGAGTGTGGTCCTGGTACATATAATTCTCTCACTACAGCTGTTCCTGCCCTGTGACTTTAGGAATGTTGTATAAATTAACTTTCTTTCCTGGCATATCTGTGGCGGGAAAGAATCTGGCACTGGCAAGCAGTCATTGCTGCAGTATTGTTTCCTGCAGCTGCTTTTCTTTCCTAAAATAGTTTTCGATGTTTGTTAAGAGATTTGTTTCTGGTTTAATACTGAATGACTCCACAATAAATTCCCTCAGTGTTTCCAGACCTTAGCAACATGCATTCCTTTTCACCTGAAGTGTAGATTCAGACTGATCCTTGCTGGTTGCTGGTTTTGTTAGGGTTGGTGGCTGGCGGTACAGGAGTGTTGGGACCTGGCAAACAGTGTCTCGTAGCTTCCTTAGATTCACTTTAGGGAGCAGGGTAGTCTGTTTGGCCTGTGAGCATTCACATGTATTTGCATACCTGATGTCCTCTCTGAATGTTAAATATTACTTTCCCAAAAGGCTTCTGCCTACAGCATACTAGCTAGAGTTTAAACTTAACGATTGAAACCACCTGGATTTGATCACCAGGTTATATTATAATAAAAATAAAAATAAATAAATAATCTGATGATTTTTAAGATAAAAAGCATTCTTTCTTTTTATGTGTGAGAGATTTTTTTGGGACTGGGAGATGGAAGGGCAGTTCTAATCTCAAAGTACAGTAGCTAACCCAGTTTTCACTTTCCTGAGACACACTAAATTTATGGCAATCCAAATAAATGTGGAGTTTGTGCAGTTAAATTTTACTTTTGAAAGGAGAAGTGTTTTCAGCCTTCACAAAGAGTGTGCAGCGTGGAGGAGCCAGTTACAGCTGTGGCAAAGCTTTAGAACCGTGTCTGGGGAACTTAAAAGACATTCCAATGGTATCATCTTGGAGATTTCTAAATTAAGGTATTGCAGAAATTCCTGGTTTCTCTTGTGCTTTAATAGAGTCGAGGGAAAGCATAAATTTGAGAGCTGCCTCATTGACAGGCTTGCAGGACTCTGCTGCCATCCTATGGCTGAGCAGTGCACTGGGGCGCAGCACCAGCGTGCAGGTCAAACAGGGGCCTTCATGTCTCCACTCCCAAAGGTCTGTCTCACTCGTTTTTCAGTCACTGTGTAGGACATCTGTGTCATCTCAGATACTCATCTTCTGAGTTCTTGCAGACTGTCCCTAAGACCAGATCTGTGCTCAAAACTTTAGCCACCACAGCTCATAATTCTCTTAACAGCAAATCGTGCTGAAAGAAATTCCTCTTACAGCTGTGGCTGTATCAGTGTAACTGCTCAGACAGTATAGAGCACACATGCCTGAAAGATGCCTTGTGACTACAGTCCATCAATAAAGCTACACCAGCCAAGTTTTCCTTACTGCAGTCCTGCTACATGTGTTTCCTGAGATAAGCTGCCACTCAGAAAATGGAGAATCACTGTGGTGCAATAGCCCAGATTCGAAAAAACAGGGACAATAAAGGCATATGCAAGGCAGGCAGAGTGAAGAGATGTGCAAAATTCATTGCAGTCAAGCCCCACTGCAGCATAGTGCCACATGGGTGTAGATGTTTCTTGGCTTCAGCTTGCAGAACCATGTTCCTTTATGCTTGCTTCGAGGTAGAAGCTGTGGCATGTGGACCCAGCAGAATGTCCACAGTGCCATCCCCAGCTGTGACACTCAGTACCAGTAACCAGTGGTTCTTGTTCACCCTGGGGAAACATTTTCCTCTCTTTTCCCATTAGTGCCCGTTTGAAGTGCTGCTAGGTTGTTCTTTCTCCATTACTAAGATCTTATTACCATTTCCAGAAGTCCTTTTGTTAGCTCACCATTCTCAATGGACTTGAACTTTGGACTGCTTGTCTTTGCTTTCAAGGTTTTGTGGCCTTTCTCCACCCAGCCTTCTGCCTGATGTTTGCTGTTTGAGATACCAGCTCCTGGCTTTACTGGGTGGATGACGCTGCGCTCCATCTGGTGTGTGAGAAGCTTTTCTTTTGTGTTGAAGAGCTTCCAGAATGGGAGGCAGGACACACATACGGAAGCAACAGGCTGCCTTGAAAGAAATTGTATTATTGAGAGTATACCAAGAGCATTGTTTGCAGTCCCTCCTGTCACTGAGCTGCTTTGGAAGTTCCAAAGCTTGGCTAGTGTGGATTCAGATAAATAATGTCAGTTCAAGTGTTCTAATTTAATTCAGGCTCAATTCTGATAAATCATGGTTTAAATAACACAGATTTGAATAATTATTTCAGGGAAGATCTAAATTTTGCCTCCCTGTTTATGACAGCAGAGCAGAAAAGAAGGCTGCTGAGAATCAAGAAATGCAGAAAGGAAGTGTACTGGTAAAATGGCTGTTACATTAGTGTCCTCTGGAGTGTCTGAAGCTGAAGACTTGAAACACAATAACATTTTTTGGAAAATTAAGTAGTGTCCCATTCAAGCTAAATTAGTTTCAGGTTCTCTGCCTTTTTTTTTTTTGTCTGACATACAGCTGAAAGAATTTTTAAGATAAAAGAAACTTGGTTTGCCCAGTCATCTTTTGTCTAGGAGTTCTATTCATGACACTAAAATTTCTGATCAGTAGCACAAAAAAGCTAAAAGCTGTGTGAATTGATGGTGAAGCTTAACAGAGTGTAAATATGGGATGATTGTCCCAGAAAAATTTTCTGGTTTTTTCTTGTTCTGCTGTTGAGTGCTTTTGTGCTCTGTCTAGTTAAGGAAGTTGTAGTGTTTGTCTGCCATTTCCATATTGCAGTTAATCCTCAGTCTTGGAGTTCTGTTTCTCTTGTTACTAGAACAATTAAAACTATGAATAATTGTAATTACTGTCTTGGTGGGACTTTGAGTCAATTGCTCCTGTGACATGAATGATGTATTTGCTCTTATAGTTTGCTTTCGTAGCTGGTGTAAATAAGCAGTAGTGAGAACAAAACAGTTAGCTGGAAACTTGCATTCATTTGCTGGGTTAAATGCAGAAGTCTAAATAAAGACTTTTTACCTACCTGAGCCCCAAGTGTGGTAGCTAAATCAGCACACTATAGTGGGGGTGTGATTTTTGTGGCGTATCATCACCTGGTGATAACTTTTCAAATATAACAGGCCATTCCTAGTACTCAACCTTACTGATAGGCAGCAGAATATTACTGACTGGTCTGATGAGCAGTTCTTTTTCTGGCATCCTATTTTATGTGTGTCGTCTTATCTGTATTTCCTGTTCAAAAAAAAAATCTAAACCCAGTCATTTTCCCCTACTTCTTATTAAAGAAAAGAGTTATTTCCCATACTTTATATAATATGATTCCTTAATATGGACTAGGTGGAGGATAAAATATATCTCACTAGAAAAAAAGGAAAAAGAAAATATTTGTACAGGCTGTTTGGACACATAGAGCTGGGTTAATGGTTGGACTTGATGATCTTAGAGGTCTTTTCCAACCACAACTATTCTGTGATTCTGTGGTGAACCTTATATCCATTAAAAAGTTTGAGAGTGGAGATCACGTGAGAAGTAGTTATGGGAGATAAGGAAAAAGTATTCAATTGCTGTGTGACAAAGAAACACTTTGACTCAAGTGAGCTTCTTTATTAGCTGCTTAGAATGCAGTTTGTTCATAAGAGGCAATCTGACAGCATTTGTGATACAGGTTTACAGGACTAAATTTTGAATGGGAATGGAGGTTGAACAAAAGTCTTCAAAAAGTGCTTAAGAGCCAATCACTACCAGGCACTTAAACCACTTTAATTCAGAAACAAGTGTATCTGTGTTCAAGATACAGTAGTTACAGGTTCTTTGTATAGCTTTTACCTTCTTTTAACTCTAGTAGTAGCATTTCTCAGTGTCTAGTTGGGGTTAATGCCAGACCATATGCATTGTTAACAATCCACAGTGAAAGTTCATCTCCACAGTGAAGTTTTTTTTCACCTCCATGCATGGATCAACCAGAGTGAGATGCAGCCATGTTGATGGCTAGTCTGTGGCACATGGTGTTTGGTACTGCTTACTGCTGGGCAGAGGGAGGGGTTGGGAATCTCAGCTCTCTGGGATTATGGTCTTCATTCCCATTCAGCAAATGCATGAGGAAGTGCCATCAGATTTCTGAAGTTTCTATGTTACATTGCTGTTAATTTATGTTAGTAAAATTCTTGGAGTATCTTGTATAATGATTTGTATCATGTTATCAGAGTCTTACTGTTTTCAAGATGCTTTTCTTTCCCAAATTTGATGGGGTTTATATTAATAGATAGCAAAGATTTTTCTGCTTTGATATGAACAAAACCTCGGAAGCTAATAATGTTTGATTATAATGCTGTAGTAAATTCAGAGCAGTGTTGTCAAATACTCACAAAATCACAGAATCACAGAATAGCCGTGGCTGGAAAAGACCTTGAAGATCATCAAGTCCAACCATTAACCTAGCACCATGCGCCCAAACAGCTTGTATAAATATTTTATTTTTCTTCTACATCTGATTAAGTCAGAGAGACTTACCTGAATGACTGTAGTGGATGTAAATGGTATTCTTTTAACTGCTGTAATACACTTATCTTCAATAGGGTTTTTTTGCTGTCCAGAGCTAGGAAGAGTCTGAGTAATGAAATAAGTACTTTTTAAAAACCCTTTTCTAGCTAAATGCTCTGGAATGAATTTGCTTTCTGTGAGATAGTCAGTAAACATATTTAATGTGCAGAATGTATAATGGAATTTTGATTTCCAGTTGCTGAATATGAAACAGTACTGGAGGAAAGCATCTCTTTGAAAGCATTGTTGTTTCCTCTCCACCAGAAGGCACTGCCTCCCCAAGTTTAAAAGGAACTGCATTCTAATTTATTTATTTATTTCGACCTTAGGATATACTGAATTGTTGGTTGGAAGTCTTATGGTCTGTAACTAATGTGGAGTTTTAAGCTTTTCCTTGGGCTAGAGATCTCCCCCCTCCCAAGGATCACAGAATTTTATATTTCAAATAAAAACTGTAGATTTTACAGCTTTGAACAGAACTGTTTTTCTGATTTGTTCTTCCTTCCACATGCCCATTCGGTTGCAGGAATGGCTCCTATTTTGCAAACGTACAGTGACTTCATTTTGCAAGATTTCGATTACAAACTTTTCTGAGGTTTTGCCACTTCCTAAAGCTCAGACTATCAGATGGCCTGCAGTGCAGTTGCAGCTCCTTCCCTGTCACATGGATGGGTGTACTGAACAACACTCTCTTTGTGGCTGTGCTGGAGATGGGGAACTTTTTTTTGAAGAGTTTTCCTTACTGTACATACAGTCAGCCTGCTCCCACTGTTTCTAAAATAAAGATGCCTTCATGGGAGCAAATCATGGAGCTTTGCTTGCCTTTTTCCTGAGGGCTCCTCGTGGCTGAGCGAGGAGGAGGCTTCAGGTGGGATTGTCCTGTGAGAGAGAGAGAGCTTTTGGGAAGTGCTGTGCCTGGGAGCAGACACATCCAGTGGGCAGATTGACCTGGTCTGTGGCTTTCATCCTGAAAAAAGACAAAAGCTGTAAGTTGCAGCCCAGTTTTGACAAAGCATGTGTGGGGTCACAGTGCACTTCCAAAGTGGTGTTAATATGATTTTTTAGGCATTCTGGTATTTGGTAGTATTCAATATTATTGGAACACTCATTGTTGCTGTAAAATTAAAACATTGAAAACAGAAAGCATCTGGTTTCCTCTGGACTCCATTGTGGTTTTCCAGAATATAACTGAGTCTCTTCAGATAGCATTTTGAAGTCCTTGAGTCTGTGCAGTATATTTTTTATATTTCTAGCATTGGACTCCTGCAACAGAAATAGGGAGTAACAGAAACTTAAGTTGAGTAATAGTTTATAAGAAAGAGTGGCTGTTTCAGCTGGGTATTTCTTCTCTGTCCATTTACATTTTCACCATGCTTCCTTCCAAAACTAGGTATGGATTGAGCATAGGCTGTGTTGCTAAACTAGGTTTACATTTTCTGTTGTGAGCTCCCCTATAATGAAACACCCGGAGTTCAGGAATGTGCATTTGTGCATACTAAAGCTCTTGCAACTAGTTTTCATTATTTGTAATGGCTCCAAGTTGCACTTGATTTCACTTGCCATAAATTTTGGTGGAGGGGGACCATTGTGTTTGAAGAGGCAACAGGGCTTAGGCTTGCATTCAGTTCTCATGTAGTGCTTCATTATAAAAGGGAAAAAAAGTTGAGATTTCTAGTTAGTCAAAGATTAATTATGGTTTAAAAGGAAGAACTAGTTCCTTTGTTGTGTCTTAATAAGATCTCTCTCTTAATAGTTATAAAGGAGTTTCAGGAGTATGTAGAACCTGAAGAAGGCTACCAAGGATCACCGCAGAGAAGAGGCCCTTCTTCTGGCCAAGAGGATGAACATGTTTCTTTGCCACTCGGAGAAAATGTGCTGACTCACAACCTTGGTATTCCTGTGCTGGTAGTTTGTACAAAAGTGAGTTTCTAGTTCTGTTTGCTACTTACTAACTGAAGTTAACTACTTTTCTTTTAGAAAGCATGCTTTATACAGATATGCGAAATGAATTCTGGATTAAGAGTAAGGAGATTTATTTTAAAATTAAGCTTCTGCCATCAGTTTTTAATTTTGCAAAAGGGTAATAGCCTTATCAATTATATGTTAATTACTTTATCTTTGGATTTATTGGTGGCATTTTAAAACCAAAGGCTCAAAGTAAGTGTGATGTTTGTGTAATATTAAGGAAGATGTTTTAAGATGTGGTTTGTTTATCTTCCAGTGCGACGCAGTGAGTGTACTAGAGAAGGAGCACGATTACAGAGAAGAACACTTTGACTTCATTCAGTCACACATTCGTAGATTCTGCTTACAGTGTATCCTTTCCTGCGCTGAAGAGATTTACTGTCATCTGGAAGCAAGAAAATAAGTTTTAGTGTTGAATTGCACATAAAGTTTATCTGAGAAATTGCACTTGGTGATTAATTGGTGTTTAGTTATTTACTATGTAGCATTTGTTGTTTTGAAAATGTCGAGACGTATAAAACTTTTTATAGTTTTCAAATTGTGTGTGGGATTTGGAGCTTTTGTTCTTTCACAAAGGATTTGTCTTGCATTTTGTGAGGTGGTTTTTCTTGGTTTCCCCTTCAGAACTTGCAGTTTCCTTGTAAACCTGAGAACTCAGCTGTCTCTTAAGTTTTTGACTTTTTCAAGTTAAGTGCCTGGGAGGGTAGGTAACTTTTGTGTATGTCAAAGAAAAGTATCATGAGTCTTCTCCCTTCCTCTCCCTGAATACTAAATGCTATAGTTTTTGCCTTGAACTACTTCTCAAAATTAGGTCTAGTAGATATATGTCCATTAGCTCCTGTCTTGAAATTCTTACTATAATTTAAAAACTATATCTTGCATAATTTTCCTTAAATAAATAATCAGATGGGGCTGCCTTGATTTATACATCAGTTAAGGAGGAAAAGAACCTTGATCTGTTGTATAAGTACATTGTACATAAAACATACGGTTTTCAGTTTACCACACCTGCCTTAGTGGTAGAAAAGGATGCAGTTTTTATGTAAGTCAATTGCATACACATCATAGTTTCAGATTGTTTTCTGTTAAGCACTGCGCTTCATATAACATACATAAAAATAAATTTAATGGTTTGTGTAGGTCAAAAGCTTAGTGTATGTGTTGTCTGAAATCCTGAATTAAGAAAATGACTTAGTGCACATTACTTGGGTTACTTGATTCAAAGTATATCATTCCAGGATTTTAGAACCTTTGGAGTTTAGCTGAGAATTAGGACTGACCTATAAAAAATTGGTTTATGCAGGTGGAGGGCAGTAAATAAATGGTCTCTGTAGAAGTGCATTTTGTGACTGAAAAGGTAAAGCTTTCCTTCTTTTATAGACCTGCTGGTTGGGACAATGAAAAGAAAATTGCCATTTTGCATGAAAACTTCACAACAGTGAAACCAGAAGATGCATATGAGGACTTTATTGTAAAACCTCCTGTAAGAAAGGTAAAAAAGAGTAAATTCTTTCCTGCCTCCCTAACAAATAAGTGCAGTTTGCTTGAATGACTACTAAAAACTATTAATATTGAAGAACTACAAATATAAATATATTTGTATATATATTTATATATATATATATTTATATTCATTATAAAAAGAATGATATTAAAGATTTGCCTCTTTTTCTTCCCTTTTGATCACCAAAACATAAAAATAGTTATAGTAATTTTGGGATTTTCTTCTACTAACAAAATATTTTGTTCAACAGTTAGTCCATGATAAAGAGCTGGCAGCAGAAGATGAACAAGTATTTCTTATGAAGCAGCAGGTAAGAATGGAAGAATGAAAATAAGTCCTTACTAAACAGATTTCATTTTAAGGTCTCTATTGTTATTGCCTTCGGTTTTCCATTCCTCATTTAACTCACTAGATAGCCACTTTTCAGCTTTGCAAATTCAGATGTAATTGTGAAATAAGACTTTATTTTAACAAATACTTTTAACAAATACAAATAGAAAATATGGCCACTTAGCAAGTTGAAAGGATAATATGCTGAGAGCAGAAATAATCTGCATTTCAAAGGAGAAGAGCAAAAAGATAATTTGAAATTTCACAACCTATTTGCATGTATCTGTAAAATACAAATACTGCTAAAACATAACATCTTAACGTTACAGTTTTCTTAAAGCCAGAGACTTGCAAGACTTTAAGGTGTCAAATTTGGCTATGCTGTATCTTATTTTCTTTACTGCTCTATTGTTTAAAAAAACACCCCTAGTAATACTTTCCTATATAGTTGGTTATAAATACCTTAGAGTTTACGGACTTGGGTGTCTATGGTTCTGGCTTATAGTTCTGGAATGGCTGTGTAAGACAAAGGACTGAAGCTTAATTATTCATTTCAACTCTGTCCTCTAGTGGTAAATCCTGGAAGTATATAAATATCAAAAATGAAGCCTGTAAATATTAGGGGGAAAAAAATCAAATAAATTATTAGCTTCACTGTATTTTATTCCTTTATATTTTCTGTAGTTTATTTAATACTCTTGATATGTTCTTTTTGCAGTCATTCCTTGCCAAACAGCCAGCAACGCCTACAAGAGCATCAGTAAGTAGATCCAAGAGAAGAGTAGGAGGTGTTTTGTTTCCCTCTAGAGAAGAGGGAATGATTCTGACATGTAGAGGCTCGTTATGTAAACGTAATCTCTCCTAAGTACAGACAGGAAATTTTAAAAAAAAACAGTGTCAATATTTTAAAATGTTGCTTATAAATTACTTCAATTCACTGTGGAAACAGAGAAATATCTGATGGTTACTGAACTGAAAATTTCCTGCAGTGATTGATCCTTTCTTTTAGTGGGGCACACACCCAAAATTACTGGTGGTGTTTTGTTTGGTTGGGTTTTTTTCTCCCAGTGTGCATACACTATAGTGCTAACATAGAGGTTTTAAAAGTAATTTCTCTGTAATGCTACATTTGCTTTATACAACTCATCCATTTAAGTTTTTTCTGATCTGTGCGATTTGGACTTTTTTTAAGGAATCTCCTGCAAGAGGCCCTGCAGGATCCCCAAGAACTCAAGGCAGAGCTGGTC
The DNA here is from genome assembly GCA_028020825.1 of Podargus strigoides. Classification (NCBI taxonomy): domain Eukaryota; kingdom Metazoa; phylum Chordata; class Aves; order Caprimulgiformes; family Podargidae; genus Podargus; species Podargus strigoides. The sequence continues at coordinate 13,193,221 of CM051630.1, forward strand.
CCGCCAATGTACCCAGTGCCTCACCAATAACGTCAGTTAAGAAACCAGATCCAAATATAAAAAGTATGAATAAGCATTTTACTGTTTTTATCATGTGCTATTTCCCTTTAAAAAAAAAATCCTATTTTGTAGAAAGATTTTGGAATTTATTCACTAATGGTATAGGAATAGCTGTTAGGGCCAGTATTGTTTTTAATTATGCACTGTGGTGCCATACCTCACTTAGAGTGGATAAAATCCTCGTGGAGTTCTGGATCGTGTCTCATTGCTGTATATCCAAGTTCTGATTTATGAGAAGTAGTGTGGCATGAAAGACTGCACTAAAATGTCTATGTACTTTGTTAATGGACTTAAAAATCTTTGAATTGCACATCCATACTTTATACTTTGTTTCTTGGCTTCTACATTTAGAAAAAACAAAAGCATACAAATATTTAGATTAAAATTTTGTGAACCCTTCTCATTCCAGAAGAGCAGCAATATGCTTTCAGTCATCTCTGACTTTGCCAAACCCACAAAGGACTAGTGGCTTTAAATTGAGCAAGAAGAGACTCTCATATTTGAGGTTTATTTCCTTGATTGGTAGAAGTTACCTATGTATGTAAAAAATAAATTCTGTCATTTACCAGCAGTAACTCTTCTGATACATATATTTGGTTTTTATTTAGATAATGCTGCAAGTGAAGGTGTTCTGGCTAGTTTCTTTAACAGTCTCTTGAGCAAAAAGACTGGCTCTCCTGGGAGTCCTGGTGCCGGAGGAGTGCAAAGTACGGCCAAGAAATCAGGTACTGGACTTGTTATTGCAGGCTGGTTTGCATGGTTTTAATATTTTATTTGGCCCACATCGGTCTAACTGTGTGTATCTTTTAAACTGGTCAACAAAGTGACAGACCTTGACAGATGACTGTGTCAAAATGTGCAGTCTTTAAAAAAGAACTAAACTACTGCAGTTTCACAACTCCAGGGCTTCTGTTAAGCCTGTTATAACTTGAGTCTTCCACTGAAGTAATACTGCTGGGATATGGATAACATTGGAGTCTTGGTCATAATCAGAAAGTGCCAATTGCTTTTTTTACTTTAGAATTCCTTCCTTTCTTGACACTTAACTATTGCTGGAAGGAAATGCACTTTATTGGGTTTGGACTGTAGTTTCCAGTTAAATTACTGAAATCTCTCCAGAGTTAAAATTTAAATGAAGTACTTCTTATGACAGCTTGAAGTTATTCTCTCATTAATTATTTAGTATTTTATTGTGATCTGATACACTGATCAAATGGATTTGTTCTGTGTATGTGCCTGTGACTGGACTGTAGGAGATATTTGCTGATAAGTAATTGCACTAGTTTAGGTGAAAATAAAAGAAACCTGTCAGAATACTTGGTACCTATACAAAACGTAGTGTTGTCAAATGCATGGTGGTTCCACCTGATATTAGATATATACTACCATTTCTTTTTGATATTGGCATTTTCATCTCAGAGTCACGAGCGTTCCTTCCAGAATTATTTCACTACTAAATTATTCATATGTACTCTACTTCTGACACCCCACTTGTGAAATCACATCAGATTTAATGGTGATGCCAGACCCATGGTCTCTGATGCTTAGAGGATAGTGTAAGGTCCAGACAGTGATGATACTGCCAGTAAGAGAACCAGAGCAGTTGTTGGAGTGTGGGTATTTAAAACTGTTCCTGGAGAGGGGAAGTAAGGATTTAATTTTTTTAATTGGGAAGGGGTTTATATGACATTCCATGCTCTGAATGCTCAAAAATGGCCACAATTATCTTTATTAAATATTTTAAAATTATAAATATAACAAAATTATTCATATCTATGTTATAAACATATTTAATTAATTCTTTCTTAATCCAGAATGCCCTCTTTAGTAAACACTGGAAAGTGTCCCCTGCTTCATCAAGTGCAGCCTCGTGCTATTACTGATCACAACACTTTTTATAGAAATAATTTTTAGGGATTATTTCATCCATGCTCTTTATCTAAAGCAGAGTCGGTTGGGGAGTTCCTGGCTAGTGATGAAAAAGCAAACAGACTCTGAAATTAAAAGATGTAATGTCATCTCACCAGGAAGCCTATTCCAGTGCTTAATTCTTAGGGTTTTTTTCCCTCTTGTACAGTCAGTATTTCCCAGTCCCAGTATTGTTTGTCTTGTTTGAGTGGAGACAGAGATCAGTGTCGCCCCTTTGTCTTTGGCATATTTGAAAGCTGTTACCCTTGGCCTGTGACTTATCTGGACTACAGAAATACACTTCTGTCAGCCTTTCCACACAGGACATTTTTATGGCTCTGATAATTCTTACTGTTCTCCTTTGCACTGTCTGCTTTGGATGACCTGTTTCTTTCGGTGCTCGGAAATGAATGCAGTATGTCAGGCAAGGCTTTGTCTGCCCTAAGTAGGGGGTTACTTAATCTGTGCAATGTATTGTGCTTCTGTTTGGATGTCTCAGCATGATGCTAGGGTTTTTTTCATCTCTATGATACTGATCAGGATTGTTAGAACAATACAGCCAGTTTCATACAATTTCTGCCTCCTGTTAGGAGGTTTTGCTAGTCTGTATCAAGTTACCTTAGTATTTCAAGAAGTCATACCTTTTCCATTCTATTGTTATGCACCACTTTCATAATTTATATAAGATAACTTTTTACCTTCAATCCTGTCTTTCAAAATCCTTTGTAGTCCCTTCAAGCATGCTTGCCTGCATATCTGATATCTTCAACATTTGGACAGGGTAGATTGCTGAATAAAAATATTGACTAGTGCTATGGATAACTAATGGGTAATTTTATGAATTACAATACATTCATTTTGCTGAGCTATCAGGACTGGTTTTTTTTTCTAGTTTATTTATATGAATGTTATGTGAGATGTGTTACCGACCGCTTCTCCCTTCTCCACAGGACCTGTTATCCTGTCATAGAAAGAAATTTGGTTGGCTTAAAACAACTTGTTGGTAACAGATCCATGTTGATTGTTGTGCTGGTAGGCTGTTCATAAGCACCTAAAACAACTGCAATTTCTGGAAAAAATACTGAAGTAAAAACTAACTGGTCTGTAGTGAGCTTTACTCTTTCATCTTTCAGTCTTCTAGAACATCATGTGCCTTTCAGGAGTTTTCAGAGATAACATATAGCTATATCTACCTCTTTTTTCCTTGTGTCAGCATTAACTTCTAGTTTAAATACATTATTTCTCTCCTGAAACATGTAGAGGCAGCAATCATACATCTTTTCTTAACTTTCTTGTTTTGTTAGCCTAAATTAGACAAGTTGTCTTCTAGTCTTCTGTTAGAGATTGAGCTCTGTTTTTCCTACTAGTTTCCTCTTCATTAGTTCCCATCATTACCTTATCTTCTCTTGAGCATGAGTGATGAGAATGGTATGCAGCACTCCAGATATATCTCATTGTAGTGGTACAGCAGTTCTGAGTAATCTCAAGATTGCAGTTGGCTTTTCTTGGCTGCATCGAGTTGGCAGCTCACACTTGTTCCCTGACTTTTGGAACAGAACAATCTGCTTTCACTCACAAGAGAATATGCCTGTTCCTTTTCAGCTGATGTGCTCACATCTTAGATTTAACCAATGTAGGATTAAACTTTCCTGAGAAGGGCTCCTAACATTGGTATCTGCAGAGCTCTTGTTGAGCTTATAAGATAGCTGGTGGTGGTGATAACAGAAGAGATTACTTGCTTTTATGTGGAAGAGTTGAGGATAACTCCTTGGACAAAGTCTTATTTATGGCCGCACGCTCTGTGCGAGTAAATGTGCAAAAACGATCATTGTAGGCATTTAATCTGTCTAATCTAAACTGTTTAAAGAGCCCTAAGTTTTCAGAACGTTGGCACTAAAAATATTTAGCTCTAAAGAGACCATCTGTTTCTCCCACAGCTATGAATATCCTGTGGTTGAAATGTTGAGATTCTGTCACAGGATGAGGGAGACATTGTGGACCTCAACATCCTGGTCAGCCTAAGTGATTGATGGGTTTCTGCTACGTTAACTCTTACTTGAGGGATCTCTGTCATCTGGGCAGATGCTGCAATGTCATATCCATTTTTCATGCTGTGTAATTCCTCACCCATTTTAATTGCCTTTCTGTTTCTGGACTGTCTCTCTTCCATGTGTGAACCATGATATTTCAAAGAACTTCAATTGGTGGTTTCTGTGGCGGATTATTTTTCTTCACATGGCCTTCTAGACTTAAAGTTATTTCATTTATAATCACAAGAAGATTCTTAGAAATTTGAAGATTTGCCTTCACCCTTCTATTCCTGTGCAATAGGTAGAGAACAAGGGTTCCCTGCTCTCACTCTGATCTGGAAAGGACAGTGCATATAATTGTATGGAACACATCTAATTGACTAAGGCCATTACCATCCTTCACAATATTTTTGTAGGGAAACTGAAGACAAATATCAATTTAATTTATAACAGAGGGGAAAACTTTATTTTCTTAAAAACAGTTTCTTGTATTTCTTCTCCTTCGAAAGGTGCTCACCTATGAGGGTGGTAAAGTGGAGTATGTAAACCTACATATCACTGAACAGCTTGGCGGTATTTTTTCTGTCCACTGTGAGGTAGTTGCAGGAGACAGCTGCTTGGTATTATTTCAGAGGCTTAAGGATGCAGTTCATGTAGCATAAAAAAAAGCCACAGTTTTTGTTTAGACCTGTTTTGTTTGAGCAAGAATTTTGTGTGGTTTTTATTGTTTTAGGGTTTAGGGTTTTTTAACTCCAAGGTACCATTAATTTACATGTAAAGAGTTTTGCGTTGTAAGTTACATTACAGTTAATGTACTGATTTTTAAAATTTTGTTTAAATACCCATGCTTTGAATAGCCATGAGTATGGCTATACCCATAGCTTATGACTAGTGTTTAAATCTAAAACCTTTATAGTGATTAAAGGTAACCTTTTAACTTGGTTATGTCTTTGTACTTTGGAAAAAAACACTTAAGTCTCTAACAGTCAAATCTTGCCTTCTTAATGTTTTCAGCATGTACCCTGGAAAAAATCCACCTAATATTTCACACACATTTGAGCTGGAAAACAGATGCTTGTTAAATTCTTTGGCTATGTAAGGAAGCTGTACATGGTTATATAATCTACTTTTTGTCTAAAAATACAGCTTTTTAATCTTAAATGCTTGTATGCTCTAAAGATTAGAATACATTGTTCCAATTTTAGCAATTAATTTGTCCATAGGTTTGTAATTTTCAGAATGAGAGAATTAAACTGATGGTTCAGTTAGAGAATTTAAAAAAAGTTTTGAGTCTAATATAAGAATGTAAGATACTCCTTTCCATGAAATACTTCAGTGTGTCTGTTTCCAATTGAGGAAGTCCTTTGAAATGACTGCTCTGAGATATTACATGAATATGCAATTCATGTCCCCTTTCTTAAGGGAAACATTGTCTGCAGACATAAAAGAGTTCTTCCTGTTAGTTGTTTAATATTAAAACACAGCAAGTATAAGTGTGAGCTAACAAATGGGATTTCTGTAGCAGGTGTCCTATGTACCTTGGAAAACTTGTGTTTAAAAACTGGGTTTAAATAAAACCCATGCCATCAATACTAATAATAGAACTGTGTACTGTGGATTTTTATGGAAAATTCTAGATGTGGTTGTTTTTAAAATGTTAGTTGCTGTAAAAGAGATCACAGGTATTTTTGTGCTTTATGCTGCTGTATAATTAAGCATTTCTTCTCTTTAAAGTGATTCAAACCTTACTATCAGTCTCTATTTACATAGACATTACCTTGTGTTTTGTCAGGCCCTGTGTTCTTGTGTAGGTGGCGAAATAATGAGAAATTTAATACTATATTGTCATATAAAAGTGATTTCATGAATACTTCTACTCATCAGTCATAACCTTTCATTGAAAGTAGATTACTTTAACGTTGTCTTTTTTGTTTTTAGGACAAAAAACAGTTTTGACAAATGTTCAAGAGGAACTGGATAGGATGACTCGCAAGCCAGACTCTATGGTAACAACAAACTCTCCTCCAACAGAGAATGAAGCTTGATAGCGCATAAAAAATGCATATGTAAATGACCAAATAACTATGTATATTGATCTGATAAGACCAGGAATTTTCTGCTATGGCAGATGCTATCAGTTTTCTTGGGGCAGGGGAAATGAGCTTACTACATCATTGCCTTGTCCCAGTAAAAAGTGCACATTCAGGAAGTTTGCATATAAAATCCCTCTGTATAAGATAACCATTTAGAGTTTATATAGGGCAATTCTTTTGGTTTTGGAGGTAAGCAGGTGCAGCTGCATTTCCTGTTGTGAAGAACACAGAGAAGCAAAATGAAGAATTCTTACTAAAATACTACTACTGACTGCACACAAGGCAAGAAAGAGAAATGAAATCCTCTTTCAGCGTTACTGGAATTGGCTACTTGTATGTTTGCAAATGCATTATATTCTTGGAAAGGTGGTGGTGGTGGTGGTGTAACAGAGCATTAATTAGGTGAAAGAAGCCTAGGTAGGGAATGGAGCCCTAAGAGGGGAAACGGATTTGGGACAGTGAGAAACTAGAATGTTGGATTGACTGGAGAGGAGCAATGTTGTTAAATCCTGTGTTTCACATAGGGTAAATAATCACTGTTTTTAAAAGACTACTTTACATTGGAGAATTCCAGGCCAAACACTAAGCACCATGGGAATTTATTCTTGTTATAAATCTTGTTTTAGTTTTTAAAAAAGTCTAAGAGTGTGGATGCCCTTTCTGGTGTAGCTGACAAAGGGAGAAACTATAACTTGTTTAGATCCAAGTGCCTGGCACAGTGTGTGATGTGTCCTTAGAAGGTGCTTGAACTTATTGTGCACTGTAGTACAAACAGTCACTGTTTGGTTTTATTTTAAAAACAGTAGTTCGGCGACTTGTATTTAATTTTAAATCCTGTTTTTCTGATAGCTTCTGCCTTTTTTTATGCCAAGAGGCTAGCCTATGAAGAATGGTGGGTGACGTATCATTTTCCCATAATGAAATGTGCTACAGAACACTCTCAGTATTTTTTTTTCTTACTTTTTGTTACTAAGTATTAGCTACCAAGCTAAAATTGATTCCTGCCTTACACCTGTGGAAGTTTTTAAAAAAAACTTTCAAGGCCCTACTTCTAACCACGTCTGCTGCAGGTGCAGCCAACTCCAATTCTGAAGGTAACCTAAAAAGTATGAATGTGTACATGATGAACATCCTCAATAACTTGTTTTGTATTTTCTTTAATGTAGCATTTCATTTGGAAAGATGGGTTGTGGTTGTCCCCGTTGCACTAACGGAGCTCTGTTCATGCTCACGTAAAACCATCATTCTGTAAAAACAAACAAAACTGCTATGGTTACTGAAATGGCACTTTGATTTTATATACGGTATGCTTGTTTTACATGTACACACTACCATAAATTAAAAATACCAAGCATATTCTGTGCTCTTAATGCTGAAGGGAAAAACCACAATTTGAATTATGCAGAGTTTACTTTTTATTGATATGAACTTGTTGTACTAAATCTGATGTCTGGATATAACTTCCCTAATATATTGTTACTTAAATATACAGAATTAGATTGACCACTAACACAGTACTGGATGTTAACTTCAAATCCTATGTTACATCAAGAGGCTGTTCTTGTAAGCCTGTCTAAACATAATCTAGAAAGCTAAGAGTATTTACTTGCCTCTTTGACAAACATTAACATGAGTATGTTATTTGTGCCAGGTTTTTTTGTTGAAAATACTTTTTTTTTTTTAACTTTTTTTTTAATAAAAGGTATGACCTGAAGTTATACAGTTGTCTAGATAACAGTTAGACTAAGACTGTGGATGGCTGATGGGTAATACGGATGTACTTACTGGTGTAATGGATGTCAGTGGCAAGTTACTACACCAGACAAAGTAATTACACACTGTCCTTTGACACTGAGAATTGAAATTGGAGACTGAAACATCAAAAATTTGAAGGGAAAATTGAAAAAGTGTGTGATCGTAATGGGATATAGTTTGAAAACCTCAGTCTGAAACTGCATTTTTTTGTCATCTAACCTGATAAGCACTTTCTCTAGCAATATGGCGAAAACTTAAAATTGAAGTACTTTCCAGTTCTGTAAAAATACTAAAGTTGATCAAATCTGATAATGCATGATAACTTACCACCTTTGCAGAAAGATGCTTCTGACAAAAGAGAAACAGATTTCCAGTTTCTAATTGCAAGTGAATGCTCCTAGTTTATTGAAAGTAAGTTGTAAGTAATGTAGCATCCTGTGGTTGCCAAAGTCCGTCAACTTTGGTGAGCTGCACAGTTGTTCTTCTGGTGTCTTCAAGCATTGGAACCAAAGGCCAAATTGCAAACAGCCTTTACATTTTCAAGTGAAACTTCATTTTATTTGCAGATACACTTGTATGGTAGACTGTTTAAACTATTATATGACTATATTTATATGCATAATAGTGACTGCATCTACTGTTCATGTTTAAACTAAGAAAACAAAAGATGAAAGCATTCAACTTGAAGCAAATAGAAAAGTTTAAAGATTGGCCCTCCATAAAAATGCTGTGGTTATGCTGCTTGATTTTTAAGTTTGCACTTTTTTTAATTGGCATTTAAAAAACCTGTTTAAACTGAACAGAATTTCGTATTTTATTTAATTTAACTACGTTGAAAGTGACTGCTCTGTACATCATGAACTTAACAATATACATGCTGTAAATGAAAGTTCACTGTCCTGTATACTAAGTTTATTGGGTTTTTTTCCAACTTACAATTAGGACTGCAAATGTATGAAACAACTTTAGTCCAGTTGTATGGCTTTAACCAGGTGCAGTATGCAGTCATGTGGAATCTTGCTTTCTAGTGCTGGCAAAATGAGGACGTCTTTAATTACTGGCTTCAATAAACACGAATCCAGACTGCATTATGCTGTGCTTTTTGTTGTTTTTAAGATCCCCCTTCTAGAGCTGTTCTGTGGGAGCAGAATATGAGTGAGTTCTGTGAACAGGAGAAATAAGTTGGCTTGTACAGTTGTATATCTTAATGACAACTTCCTTCTTGCAAGTTCTTGTTACCAGCCTTAGCTAATGAACTCATCTCTGGAGTTCAGGGCATGCACCTTGTGTAAGTAAACCAAAGTTGGTAGAGCTACGTTTGCAGACAGAGGTGTGCTCCTGATAGCTTACACATAAACAGTTGTCAGCAGAACTGGTTTTGATGCAAAGTAAGATACTTCATGAGAATGGGGAAACAGTTGTATATTTTCCCAGGTTAAGATGTACAGCTTCTAGTATATTTTGTGTAATACTGTGTCCAAGCAGAGCACTAGCCCTAAATCTGCAGGATTAAAATCAAGGTTGCAAGAAGTTTAAGGAGCAAGTTGCTTGAGTGGTGCAAAGGCCTCTGCTGATAGCAAAGCTAAGTATTCTCCCTTTGGTGGGAGCAATGAGTTCTTCCTAGTAAGCATAGAAAAGAGTAGACCAATGTAATTAGGATTCTGCTTTTTTACTTCTTTGTTACTTTACCTGGATGCCTGTATATTCCCCTGTATAAACTGAAGTTCTAGTTATTAATGTTTCTTGAGTCACCCTGCTTCTGGATATAAATCAACTAAGCTTTTGGGTTCTAAAATACATAGTTTCTCTAGAAGTGAATCCTTATGAGGCCGTGAAGCAATTATCATTTTAAAATTGCCATCATGCTTTATGTTTTAATGAGTTCATTAATGTAAAGAATTAATTTTAGTCCTTTAAGATGGGATTTAGAAAATATTTTTTGAATATATGAAGAGAATTATCTGTTAATTTGGGAGGAAACTAAATGAAGACTTCCATCTTCAGACATGCTGAAGTTGAAAGTGACTTTCTTCAAAATGTAACAGTGGATCAAAATGAAGAACACCCTTATAACTTACGTTTACTTTGCTGTTGTTCAACTGTAATTTGTTTTTTTGAAAGCAAAATGTGTCCAAATTTAAAAAAATAATAATAATTGGGATAATAAGGTTTTAGTGTGGAAAACATCTTGCTGGAGGCTCTGAGCTACTTTTACAGGATGAATCTTTCATTACCTGTGCTGTTCCAGATGGTGGTGTTAACCCCTCTGGCTTTTCAGCCATGGCAGGATTTTGTTAGGGAATGAACTTCTAAGATAAGAACCTTTGCTTGAATAAAATCATCAGTTTCTGAGTCTTTATAAAGATTGGCCCTCCATAAAAATTCAAATACATACAAGGGAAAGGCTATAGATTGTTAGGTTGTTATTGATGACCTAAACCAGACTCTGATTGTCTGGGTCAATCTGTACGTAGAGCTGCATGGAATATCCAAATTGAATATTTAGTACCAAAAGCAGAACTTATCTGTTATTTGGTCTTTTTAATGTAACAAAAAATATAAATACTTTTTATTTATTTATTTATTTATTTATTTATTTATTTCCAGAGGATAGAGGCAGTTCAATTCCACTTTTGCAGGAATTCAGTTTCCCCTTCAAGGAAGCATTGAGATAAACCTTCCAGCCTGTTCTACTACAGCCTTCCTAATAATTAATTACTTCTCTGATCCACTCAAATTGTGTGGAGAAGATGATGTAAGCACAAATAATTAAGAAAACCAACAGTCTGAACGAATGCTTTGGGATACCACGTGGCTTCTGGTTTCACAAATACCTGAGATTTCTGCAGCCAAATGTAACTGTAGTTTATAAACAGCCATTCCATGTAATGGGAGATGCAGAAGTGCAGGTGAGGGCAGAATCTGATCTAGCATGCTTTATTTTCTCTGGAAAAGTGAAATGAAGCAAGCTGACTTGCACATGTACATCAATGCCTCTTGAAATAAAAATGCTTTAAAAAAGCTCAAGGAAGTTAATTTTCTCAAATGTAGCACTTTACAAGTGGTAATATAAATGTGTTACAATGCTTCAAAATCATGCATGTCTCCATAGATCTTAAGTATAGGGCACCTAATTCTGCTTTAAACTGGCTTAAAAAAAAAAATTAGTAATATTAGCACCTTAGACATTTCTTTTCCCAAATACAGCAATGCACCTAAGAGCATGGTGCAGACATTGTTTAGAAATGACTGATGCAAATGACTTGACTTGTCAGTGGAAGTTGATACGTGGCACTGTTGCCCTCCGAAATAGCTATGTAATTGCTTTGGTTTGTGTTCCAGTATTCATAGGCACAGACTTCGAGTTACTGGAGGGGTTATACTGAAACACACTTAGCAATTACATGCAAGAGGTCTGTAAGATCGTGTCGTAAACAAGAGAAGCAATTAATTTCCTCTGTTGCCTTTGTTTGCAGACTTTCTATGTGGCAGAATCAACATTGCTAGTTGTAACTTTTTATCTGAAGAAAAAGACCCTTGGCTTCCCTCTCCTTGACAATTAATTGTAATTATGTTTTGCTGAAGGTTTCTGGAGATTAAATGTTCCAACTCCAGAAGGTGGCAGACTTAGGATCCATGCCTGTAGGTAATGCTGCTTCATGTGCCATTGCAAGATGCTATATGCTTTGCTTGTGATGTTCCCTTAATAATTCTTGTTTGGCAGATGTTTTTCTTTTCAGGCTCAGTGTCTTTCAAAGAGTGAATTGCTGATTTTTTCCCAAACAAAAGCAGTTTCATTCAGTTCTAAGAATTTTGTTAATATGAGTTAAGCTTTTTTCCTTTCTAATTTTGAGTTGTCTTAATTAAGACACTCTGGTTCATTTCTTTCAGAACAAAGGCTGAAATAACAATGTCCAGCACTAAAAGAAAACAGTTTTATCTGGGTAGAGGAAAGCTGAATTGGGTTGTACAAGCTGCCTCTGAAAAGTGTTTGATTTTTCAGTATGAATATTCACTAGTGAAACAGTTGGTACTTGTTTGTATGTGATACTCAGTGTAGCTTTACAATGCATGTAAAGATGTCATCCTTGTCTCAGACTTGCCAAATGCTTAAAAAAAAAATCCTTCAAAATATGTCAGAAAGGTAGTTGCAACTAAAAGGTGCTAGGAAGTGTTGCATGAATATTTGCAAGAATGTGCAGTAAAATACTGAAGTTCTTGAGAAAAGGAAACATGCAGTTGTGTATCTCTGGCGCTCAGCTTACCAGATTGACGGCGTTCCAGAAAAACAGGGGCTTTCAGAGAGGGAATGAAATGACAGCATTAGAATTGATACCTAAAAAGATAACATATGGAGATGGGACTAGAGGGCAGAGTACTCTCACTTGCATTCATTGGCCCAAGTAACTGGCTACAATTTTTGTCGTGCCCTATGTTGCCCCTTTTCCTCTGTGAAAATGGGTGGGGAAAGCCTGAGCCGGGTACAGCAAATTCACAACACAGTCACAGTGCAAATGGGAATGGTGGGCGTGTGTTGCCTCGGCAGAGGTGCAGTAATTAAAGTCTGTATCTGAACACAGGCTTGACACACGTTTCGGTTGCAGAGCAAGCATGGATGTTGCACTGAAGTTTAAATGACTGTATTGATCATATATGTCTTAAATGGTAGGATAAAGGTGGAGATGAATGTTACTTGCTGTGGTTGGTTAATAAAAAATGGTTTACATTGATAAGAAATCACTATCAAATTAAAACCTTTCTTTTCAATAGTAAACAGATGATTACCCATGAAGGACTTGGGGTACTGACTGTGCATTGAAGATTATTAGAAAGTGAAGATGTTCAGAATTTTCAGATGGTCTGAAAGACTTAGGTTACTGTGCCCATAGGCAGAGAGGGAAAAGTAGAAAAAAAAAAATCCATTTTATTAAAGATCAGTCATGACTGCACAGAAAATCTCTTAAATCCAAAACAAAGGCAAAAGGCTGGGGGGAGAGCTCCTGGTACTTCAGCCAAACCCAGAACGGGATTTCTCTAGCTTAGGTGTGGAGGTCAGTAAGGAGAGCAATAGAGACTGTTATCATCTGTGCTGTAATCTCACTGTGACTCAACTCTGAAACACTCACCAGCTGTCAGCTGGCAGTATCTTTGGTAATGATTGTTAGTTCCTGTTGTAATGGGCTGCATTCGAAACAAGCAAGTGGTATACTACTGCCTTTCAGGTATGTCAGAGACTGGAGTTACTGAATTAATACTGAAATTTGTGTGTGTTTTAAACCTGAATTGTTACACACAGGTTTATTTTCCAGGGAAAAGCACACATGCCTCAGAAAAATACTGGATTGTCAGAGGCAACTATAATTAGCAACTGTTTAGCTGTATTAGGATGTTTTGACTGATACCTTGCAATGCTGTTTTTCTGGGCTGAGAAATACCCAGTAAAATTGGCAGGATATGAAATATTTCAGATTTGGCAAAACCCTATCAAAATCTCTCCAAGTCACCTTTTAGCTGAACAGAAGCACAACATGGCTATTAAGAGAATGCTGTCATATTTAAAATATTTTTAGCACTGTTTCCTCTGCTTTCGCATTTGTGCTTTGTCTTATTCTACCCCCTCCTCAAAAATAACTTAAAATCTTTTGGCCAAATGCAGTAACGAGAAAGATCTTGCAGATAGCTGACTTAATCCCAGTTGCATGAAAATTAGTGGCTTGGTGAAGACAATAAATTCAGAGATTTCCTCTGCGTTAGGTAGGGATTGCCAAGTAAGTTTGGCTAGTTCATAGGCGAGACAGGCCAAACAAAAATCTGTCGGTCTGCACACATGGAACCTGGCATAGCACTTGCTTCCTTTTGCTCAAGCAGTAGTTCAGTGACATAAATAGGAGCTAAGCCTGCTGTGTGTGAAAAGGGACCCTCGGGAGGGTGCTGGGTCACTGGGCTCAGTGGGAGGGGTGAGGTGGGGAAGGTAGGAAGAGAAGACGTAAGTCTGCAAGGAATCAGGATTTATTGGTTCCGCTGTGTATGGCTTTGCAGAGTTGGGGCCATATGCCTGCCTTGAGTTTATAGCCAGTGATGGAAGACCTGAAATTATTTTTCCTGTTTAAAAAAAAAAAAAAAGAAAGAAAAAGTAATTGCCTTGCATGTAGAAGACCCATGTAACTAAAGAAATACTCTGCAAGGGAATGAGCCAAATTAGCCCAATATAAAGTTCTGTCTTAGGGAGGAATTAAATGCTGTTGAAAAAAAGGAATATTCTTTGAACTGTTGTCATGTTAGCTGATGTTAGCAATAAACTGCAGTTTAGCTTTAAGTAAAACAAAATGGGAAGGCTCATAAAAAAATGACCTTCTTTACCATTTGCAGTTCCCCACCAGAAGTGCAAGGACTCACTGGTTCATAACAACAAACTCAGTATTAAAACAGTTGAGGTCAGTTGTTTTCGCTGGCCCATTGCGTCCATGGAAAGAAAGAATGTAGTGAGTGTACTTCATCTTTTTTTTTTTTTTCTTTTAAAGCCTGCTAAGGGACCTTTAAAACTTTGCTTATAAAAGATGGTTTATACAATTTTTCATCCTCCCCTTCAGCTTCCCACCTCCTCAAAAAATAAAAACCAGCTCTTTCCCTCCAAAGGCCTGCTGTACCCTGCACGCTCCATCTCTTGCTATGAAAATACTGGATGTCACAGGGGCAGCGTGACCATGCCTGTGCAGTCAGAGGGAACCAGTGTTCTCTGACCTGCTGTTCTAGGCCTCTGTGTTTTTATGGTATTATTGGAAGAAGACTACCTTTTTTCTCAGTTCAGGACTTTTTTTTTTTTTTTCCCTCTGTTCCCTGAATAAATGTAGTGCCATGAATAAAATAAACACTGCTGTCAGTCTCTATGCATATTTTTCAGTGTGCTTCATTATACAGGATTCTTTCAAAAGAAATATAACCCACAGTCTTGGCTGGTTCCCAGCACCATTAAAGGTCTACTGGCACTTTTCTTAAGCATATGAGGTTTTGCTTCTATTTTTTTATAGAAATTAATTTCACGTCCCTGCTATGTAGAATGTCTGCTGCCCTTCAGCCCAGCTGTGGCTGCAATGTAACCCTTCTCTGGCACTTGCAGATGCCCTTAAAGGTTTTTGGAGGCAAAAGTAGCCAGTAACTACTTCATCAGTGATGAGAACGGGCAAAAAAATAACCCTGGACCAGTAGACAACACTAAAGGAGATGTCAATCTCTTATCCTGGAGTTTAAAAAAAAAAAAAAAAAAAAAAAGGGCTGCTCTGTGAATAGCTCATTGTTAATAGCTTGTAAAGTCGTGTTCGTAACTCTGCAAAGTAAGGGCGTAACTGATTTTACCGCCAGTGTCGTGTTTCTTGGTTTTGTTTTTTGGGAGATTTTTTTCTCCCAAAGGGGAGATACTGTTTCCTGATAGTGATGGTGAAATTCCAGGAGTGACACCTTTACCTGTCCCCTTAAAGGTGAAGGCAACCTCATACAGCTCTTTGGGACAGGTCTGGTGGTGACTTCAGCCAGCGCTGCCTCCTGGTCCCAGCTGTGAGACCTGGCGGGTGCCCCATGGTGCTCACACTGGAGGAATCAGTCACACAAGGCTGGTAGGGCATTCCAGGGATGCTCTGTGTATTTTCCAGAGCCTGAGGGCTGGAATACAGGTGAAGGTGTTGAAAGGCTGCATGGGCTAATGTGGTATAACTGCAGGAGAGGAACAGGGCTCATTATCATAGTCCATTACTAGAGCTGTACTTTCTTAACCAGCTGAAAAGCCTGGAGAGCCACTGGCTGTGCTGTGTCAGTGCGTGCCCCAAGTCCCCTGACAGAGCCGTCAGCTTTGAGAGGGGGCACTATGCCATCAGCCTGTGACACTTTTCTGGATATTCAGTGGAAGAAGCTTTTATAGGTTGCCCTTCAAATCAGTGGTTTCTTTCTGTCCTCCTCTCTGCTCCTCTTGGTTCTTTCCTCAGTTGCTATGGCTGTGCTTTGACTCCTGGCTGAGGCATTTGGTTCTCCTTGCTGTTCCTGAGGTGCCTTTCTGCTGAGTGACGTGCCCTGGGAGGCTGCACAGCGAGGCTGCTCATGGTGAAGTAGGAATCGTCGTACCGTTCAGCAGCAGTTACCCTCTGCCAGCCTGAGGGAACTGACTGCGTGACTCCCCACCGTTCTGTCCAATTTTCCTTCTGCTTGAAGTCTGTGTCAGAACTTGCAGCTTATTCCAGTGTTAATTCCTAATTCTGACTCAGCAAAATTATTTGCCTGCTTCCCATGCTGGTCACGGCCACAGAATCAAAGTGTGCATGCCACACTCCCACACTGGGAAAAGGGACAATTTACTGAACTGAGGCACTTAAAACTACCAGATGTTTTCCTAAAGCAAGTTCTTTATTAATTTTTTTGGGTGGGGTTTGGTTTTTTCCCCCCAGTTGCTTCAGCATTTTTCACACTGAGAAATTCAGGGGGGAAAAGCCTCTTCTCTGATGCCAGAGTTAAACTCTAATCACTGCTCAGCTCTCTTGGAATTTGGCAGCATACCAGTGCTCCTTCCCTTTGGTAGGTCATGTGGAAATACCGGAGCATTTTCTTAAAGAACCTCTCAGCTCTTTTCAGGTACTTGCACAGATATAACTTTCCTGTTAGGATTCAAATTCCTTTTGCACTCTTAACTACATTTAAGCACCATTCATAATAAGCACCATTCACATCTACAAAATTTTATGTATAGACATTAAAATAAAGTGTGTTAAAGCTACGTAAGTGCAGCTTTAAAAATCTCGTTTTAAGTTGATATTCCTATTCAGTTGGCAGTCACACACTTTTATCTTGAAAATAAAACTTAAATATGCTTAATGAAATGAACCCACAGGAAGTTCATGAGCTTATTACAGGCTGTTTATTAAAGGCTGTATGAGTAGCTGAGATGAAAGTTGAGAGATGAGGGCTGGTTTGTTCAGTTTGATCAGTGATAATAGTTAAGATTTTCTTTCCTCTGCTTTTTACACCTAAAAGAACCAGTTGGTTTTAATTTACCACCACTGTCCTGGAGATTCTTTCTGATGGGGAATTTTTAATTCTTTCCAAGCTGGCTTATCCATTCTGTGAAAATACAGATTTTTGAACATTTAATTGTAGTGTCTATGAATAGCATACTTGGATTTCCTACGCTCTGTGCTGTTTCTTCCTTGTTTTCACTATTGAGTCATATTTTAGCTGGATATGAAGTCCTCTCTGATGAATTCCATGATTAGCTTGATACTATGGAGGTATTTTGAGTGCTGATCATTGACCTGGTTCCCCATTTTCCTAGTTTTGGTATGCAGCCATGCAATGAAATGGCAGGCTGTGCTTGAAAAGCTTATGACCTTGTAAAAACAAAGTTATCTGAAAGCAACGTGATCTGCCTTGGATGAATGCAATGACCTTTTTACTGGATCGATACTTTTATTTACATATTAAGTGTTGACATTTTTTTTCTTCAAGTGCTACAGAGCAAGCTGAAAAGGTGCCGTATCAGGCAAGAATGTGTGTAAAGGATTCCTTTGTTAAATGTTGGCAACAACCTCACAAGCCTTTGCCAAGTCTGTCCGGCCCACCCACCCATCCAGGAGCACGCCAGAAAACCCCCCAGTATGGCTTGGTGTTGGCGCCGTGCCATTTATAGCAAAGGGGGTGCTGGCTGTACAGACCTCGGTGCCGAAAGGGGCACCACGGCTAGGGACAGCAATGCTGATATCCTGCTGCCCCAGGAGCTGCCTGGAATGTCCGTGAAACCGCGGTCAGTGACGCTGTCAGCACGCTCACTGAAACATGCCTCACAACCGTTCAAGTACCACTTGGGACAGAGCGAGCACTTGCTGTGCTTCCACTGCTCGGCCATCAGCTCGCTACAGGACAGAGGGGTTTCGGTGTGTCTGTGCTGCGTGGCATTCTCAAAATGCTCTGATGACTTTAAATACATTTAAACTTTACATCCTCCACTTTATAGGAAAAACTAAGCTGTTAGGTTTGCTGAAGGCTGCGCAGGAGGCAGTGGCTATGCCAAAAAGCAGAATCAAGATCTCTTATCACCTCGCTTTTATCTTAAATCACTCAACCTTCTCTCCCTTTGTCCTTCATTTGCCTTCTGCAATACCACCTTTTGATTCTCCTTCAACACACTGATACTTTTCTGTTAGAACTGCAGGAGATTCATCAAAATAATGTTCCCTGGACGTTTCAAAAATGTCTTCATTATTTTGTTCAGGATAGTTTTCTAGAACTGCCACAGCAGTCACTCAAAACAACTGTTAAATGCCTCTGTAGGTAAATGTGGAGATCCTGTGTTCCTGAGGGAGCTGGGGAGTCTTAAGTTAAAAAGAATCCAGAGAAGCTCTCGGAAGTGGCAACCACCTACCCAGGATATTTCCTGCAAGAAAAGGAGCTTTGTGAGATTTCTGATTTCCCCGGAGTTATACAAGAACTGAAATAAGAGACTGTAAGAACCTATTAGTCCATCATGGCCAGCCCTGTGCCAGTGCAGGATTTCCCCTTTACATCTATGATTTCATAGGTAGTTTCATGTGACTCAAGCAACAGAGTTTCCATCCTTCTCCATGCCTTGCTCATGTTTTATTTTCCTTTTTTTTTTTTTCTCCTTTTCCTGCCATTTGCCCTTCACCAAAGGGCAGTGGTTTTGTTTTCTTAAGCATGTCTCCTAACTCTTCATCTTGCTTGAGAATATCAGCCTCTTCCAGCACCAGGCTGTACCAGAAATACATCTATTGGCTGCATAACATCAGTGATGGCTCTAGTTAACCAAGCAGTGACTGAATGCCAGACAAAAACCCATCTCTTTGGCCCTACTTCTTAGGGTCTGTTTATACAGAGGTCAAAGAAAAAAAGAAAAATATCTTGAAATTAAAAATCACGTGGTAGCAGGCAGAACCCTCTAAAAGGAGGAGGATCAAAGGGGCTTCAAGAGAAGTGAAAGGGAGAGATTAAGCAAAACACAAAGATAACTGGAAAGGAAATCACAAGGTTGATAATCCACAGTGTTCATGGAAAACAAAAACTGTAGCGGTAAGAAAGACTCTTGGGGGCCAGCAGAAGATGCTAGAACTAATACATGTGACAGTCCTGTACTAGTTATGTGGGAGAAAATGGTGCAGGCTGTCCGTGACAAGGACCAGAGGAGGGATCTGGCCAATGAAGGTGGCAGATCACAGGATGCAACACTGAACACCTTGAGTTTCACCTCGGCCTGTGGCACACAGCTGGCTGTCTCCATGGTAAAGAAACCTTCTGCATTTGATACACCTCTACTTGCCAGGTTATTGCATTTTCTCCTTATTTATGGTGACCCAGCTAGAGATAAAGCGTCTCCAAAAAGTGATTCCGAGCCCGTCAAAACGTGGGCTGTCTCCACGAGCTGGAGAGCCCCACTCTGTAGTGCTGTACTTCGGGGTGTTTGTGACGCTCAGGCAGGATTGCCCTGAAGGTTCCCGGGGAGCGAACTGCGGGCACAGCGGGAACAGCCTGCCGTGTGCCCCGAGGGACGGGGTTACCGCCACCATCTGCGGCGCCACTCCCCTTGGCTTTCCCACTGCTACCATCGACACCGATGCATTTAAAGACAAAAAAGGCAAAAAAAGCAACGCCCGCTAACGCCTTCTGACGTGCCCAAACCGCCCGGAGGTACCGGCTGGGACCGGCCAGCGGCTGGGGCCGCGCACGGTGACCCGGGGCCGCGCTCGCTGCGGGCAGGCACAGCCCGGCGCGGGGGCAGGTGCGGGCCGCGGGGCGGAGCGGGCGGGGGGCCGGTGCAGGCACCGCCCGGCCGCGGCGCGCCCTCCGGGGCGGGCTCTCTCCGCCCTTTCCGCTCAGCGCTAGGGGGAGGAGCGGCGGCGGCAGCGGCGTTCCCGGTCGGAGCGGAGCTGCCCTGCCGGGACCGAGGGAAGGGAGCCGAGCTGCAGGGTGGCCGCGCCACCGGAGGGGTTGAGGGCGCCCCGCCGGTCTCGTCCCGGGCACGGCGGCACCCGTGGGCCGTAGCGCCCCCAGGCGGCGGGGCTGAGCGCGGTGTGGAGCGCTGCCCGCGCGGGGCCGGGCCTGAGGCGGCGGCCGGGCCGGGGCACGGCACCATGCTGCCTTCGCTCGCCCCGCACCGCCGCGCCTGACGCGGGACGGGGGCAGCCATGCAGCCGCGGCTCCGCTAGCTGAGCGGCGCGGCTCGGGCCGGAGCTCGGCGGGCAGCGCGGCGGCACCGGCACCACCGGCACCATGAGGAACGGCGATGACCTGGAGGGCTTCGACGGCGAGGCGTCCAGCACCTCCATGATCTCGGGGGCCAGCAGTCCCTACCAGCCCACCACCGAGCCCGTCAGCCAGCGCCGCGGGCTGGGCGGCCTCCGCTGCGACCTGGACTACCTGCGGGGCACCTTCGGCAGGATCAAGCTGGCCGAAGTGGTAGGTGCCGCCGGCGGGGAGCGGGGCCCGCGGCTGCCCGCGCTCGGGAGAGCCCTGCCCCGGCGGGCTCCTTCCCCCGTGCGGCTGCGGGCGGAGAGCGGGGGGAAGGCACCCGGCGGTGGCGGGGCCGTGCCGCTCGCCCTGCCCGCCCGGCGGCGAGGTGCGTACCTGCGGGCGCGGCGCCTGGCGGCGGCCCAGCCGTCCTCCATTTCAGGCGGCCCGGGGCGGGCCGGGAGCCGCCGCAGCCGGCCGGGGAGCACCGTGCCACTCGCCCGCCGCTCCCGGGCTCGGCGCTGGGGCGCGCGGTGGTGAGCGGCCGCCGGGCCGGGGGGTGCTGGGCCGGGCTCGCTCCCCTCAGGTGGTGGGGGGAGGCGGCCCGGGTTAGGCCTCCGTCGCGGCGGGTTCGGCCCTGCGGGGCGGCTGCGGGGGAAGGATTTACCCAGCGTGCCAGGGCCCGCCCGTGCCCTCAGGTCGGTGGGGTGTTACGGAAACCCTGCCGCTGCGGGACTCGCGTGGGTTAAAACCCAAAGAGGCACCTTCCCAGGACATAAATATTTCAATGTAAATATTAAAAGTGCTCTCGCTTAGCCGGACTCACCGCGGAGGGACGTTGGAGAGCGGTGTGGCGGCGGCGCGGGCCCTGCCCGGTGTGCGGGGCGGCGTGGCGCGGGCCGTGTCCCGGGTGGGAGCTGCAGGCGCGGGTTGTCCCCGGGGTCACTGGGGTGCCTGCGGGCTGTTCCTCACCTGGCGCCTTGACAGTGCCCAGAGTACAGGGAAAGGCTCACCCGGGGCCCCCCGCCCGGTGCGGTACAACGTGCGCGGTGTGTGCCGGGGAGCTCCGGCCGCGGGACCCGGTCGCCTGGGCCGTGCCCGCAGCGCTGCCCGGCACCAGCTGGGCGCCTAACGACAGTCGGGCACCGCCACGGGTTTTCTCTGCGTGATGCTGGTGTTTGGCTTCGTCTGAAGCTGCTTTGATGTTAGGATTTTTTAAATCAACAAATGTGTTTTTCAGGGTGTTGTTAAAAAAAAGGTGTGTTATGAGAATACCGGTAAGCTTGAAATAAATTTTTCAGCAGTTTCGTATAGGGTACCACAAAGTGTTTTCCCTTAAACTGGGTGAGTTCCTTGAGGACTGCGGTGGCAGAAACGTTTTAATATTTCATATATATAACTTCAGCATGTAAACCCACTGCAAAAGCAGGAGGCAAAGCTTGCACGTACAGGTTTCATGTAAAAGACATTCAAAGTATCCTAGGTCCAACAGTGACACAAGTTTATAGAGGACTGCAATGATGCATCTATGATCATTTTTTACCAATGCCCAGTAAAAACCAGGATTTGGAAGTGCAGTTTGTTTCCTTCTCATCTCCTCAGTGCAGAGCAGTATCTGTGGTCTAGAGCGATAGTGATGAGCGTGTTACCTGAGGAGTCTTACCGACAGGGAGCAGCTGTGTTTCCATTATGTGTTCTCAGGACTGAAGCCAAGGCATATGTCATCACTGTGCAACACCTACCTGTCTTCAAACTTAAAAACTCTCTGTGTGGTAGAAATCCTGGGGTGGTGCTTCCTAATACACTGAAATAATCTGCCCTCGGGATTTGTGTCTCTGTTCCTGCTGTTGATCCTTTCTGTAGTGCACTAATAACTGTGGCAAGTCACGTTAAAAGCTTGTAATTAAAATGAATGATTACTGATTCATTATTGAACTGTGGTTCACTTGGAACAAGTTCCAAAGTTACACGGAATACACCTCTTAATTTTTTAAGTCTTGTAAAGAAAGATGGGGGGAGAAACCACGCTGTGCTGGAGTTAGAGAGGGGAGTTGTCTGTTGAACAAAGCTACTGTGATGTTTTGTGCCTTTTTAATAAGAGTGATCTGAGCTGTTGTGCATGGCTCCTAGAGAGTGGGTGAATCCAGTGGGGTCAGAAGTTAAGAAGAAACTAAGTTAGCTAGCATAGAGCCCATACAGCCCATGTACCATCTCGATCCATTTAGTTCCTGCACAATTGTACTCGGAAGCTCTAAGTCATGGTAATGACTGGTAGAGCAGACTACTGAATTTTGCAAACCGATGGAAAACTGAGCAGTTTTGGAAAAGAAAGTAAAGAGAACGTTCCACAGTGCACTTAATTATACTTGGCAAATAATCAAATTATTTTAATTATAATGTTTAATAATACCTTTACAAAAATACTGTGGGAAATAGAATGTATCCAAGTCATAGTATAGAACTCTAGCTCTTAAAAATGAGGAGAAACTCCCTCTATTGCACAAAAGAAAACTTTTTGTTTTTTTAAAAAGACAAGTATTGGTTAAGATAAAAGGTCTCTAAATATATTCTAGTGAAAAGAATGCTACAAGAAAGATTACAGTGTGTGTGCTTCATTTAGCATCAGAATCTGTCTTAAAATACATATATGATTGGCAGACAGAAGTATCAGCTGAAGACAAATGTTGCTGTTTATTCTTATCTCCTGTTGAAGGACTTTCTGCAAATTAGTTTGTAGTGTTGTATGTAAGGATGACTGATGGACATTGTGGCTTAAATGGCTCTTCTTCCAAATGCCCATTTTTGATTGTCAAAAGCAGAAGGAACAGGGAATGGGGAAAAAAAGACAAGTGACTGAAAATAGGTGAATGTAGGGCTCTATTATTTTGTTGTAAATTTGTCTTTAATGATTCAAAATATTGTTACATGAATTGTTACAAGATGAAAAGCGGTGTGACATTTTTGGCATATGGGGTAATTTAAGTGCTGCCAGAGGGGAGAACAGTTTTAACTCATATTTATTAATATTTCAAGAGAATATGCCCTAAAGTGCCCTTTAAAGGAGCACCGACAGGGTGGGTTATGATAATGATTCATGTGTGGTAGTGTGCAGCTTATCTCTAAGTCTTATTTTGGCTTTCTTTCCCTTGACTCCCAGGAAAGATTGAATGGCACTATGTTTTTTTTTTTCTTAATTTTAAATTGAGTATACAAACTAAGAAAGCTGTATTTTGCTATTTAGGGCTTCTTACTAATATTCAAGGCTAAGTTGAAGAGTTATGTAGTACATATGTCTGCCTGCCAACGGTCAGTAATATTCAATACGAAGAATAGTGAGGAAGTAATAAAAAAGACCCATGTGGAACAGCTTAGTGTTGAACCGCTTTTCCTCTTTTTGAGGGTTTTATTGGTAGGTAGGTGAGCTTTTCAGAAAGTAGCTCTTTTGCTTGTGTCTTACCGTTGTGTTGGAATAGTTGCGTGTGCGTTTGTTTGGATCTGTGCGGAAACATCTGCTGTAACGGGCTGGAGCTGTGCGCCTCGTTTAAAGAATCAGCTCGAAGGAAGGGAGGTGCTGTTGGACCATATCAGGAAAGGAGTTTTTGGGGCTACTGGGGTGGCTAAAACACCTGATGGGGTGTCATCAGGCAGGTGGAAAGTAAATGGCGTGAAGGGAGATGAATTGGGGGGGCGGGGAAAGACTTAAAGTAGTATGGAGCTCTCTTGTTTGGTTTTGTGCCTTTTATTTTTTAAAATGAGAGGCAGAAGCCACCACACTTGTGTACTAACCAGAGAAATGCTTTTCCTTTGGGGAGGTTGAAATCTAGGTGCAAATTGTCTCAGCGGACTTGCCAGCGTTTAGATGGAGCAGTACCTTGCCTTATGGCAGATGTGAGAGATGAGATAGCTGTCCTTGGAGACCAGAGGAGAAAAGCTCTTTAGAGTTTATTTTCATTACTCTCTGGCATGGTTTTATGTTTCTCATGCTTTTAGGGGCTTTTAATACTTCCCATGGAGATTATTGTACGATAATCAAACAGATATCCCTGGAAAACTTTCCTATGGACATCCTCAAATGATTTGTTTTGTTTCAGTGCTTCTTCCCTATTCCCTTGAATCTCTGAAGGAGAGTGTCTCCTTTTTCTGAGTGTGCTTACTGAAGAAAGGCGTTTGCTGTGTGAGGAATCAGAGGGGCTCATTGCTGTCACAGACAGTGGGCTGGTTAGCAGGTACCATCTCTTTGCTGGAAATAGTTTCACTTTAGATGAGATTGCCTGCTTTTTTCCACTTACTTTATTTTTCTCTTCAGCTTTCCTAGATGCATTATTATTTTTTCCTTGGTTGTTATAATTTCACACCTTCAAGGATCTTACTATTGTTAAAGTTGGGCATAGTCGTACATTTCCCACTGAAATTCCCATGGGGAATCATGAGTGCATGTTGTCTGCTCCTTGGTGTCCTTGGAAGCTGTAGCTCTCTGGGTGGGCTGTTCCTAAGGTCACCAGGTGAGTTAGGAGGAATCCAGGCAGGATCCTGTTGGGAGCCTCATTGGTTCTCACCAGGATCCTGCCAGGTTTTCCCAAGCACTTGGTTTAAAGTAACATCTATCACATTTAACAGCTGGGACAACTGATGTGAAAAATTGTGCCTGGCTGGTTCTTGTGACATTGGCAGTGGTTAGGATTGGTTTAACTGGAGCAGTAAGATCACAGAGCAACCTTCTGATGGAAGTAGCACGTGTCAGAAAACCCTTATCGCATACTAGCTTAAAAGAGGATGGCATTTGTGTAGCTAGCGATGGCCTCTGTGGCTCCAACAGCCCTAGGCTTTCTTTTCTTCATGTGTCTGTTCCAAATGCTACAAAAATCCATCAGAGGCTCATTTTAAAGAAGATAATACTTCTGCTTGGGAGGTCTCCAAGCTACAAGTTGCTGATGAGTGTACTGGGAAGTATCACTGCGTGCTTGCTCTCGTCTTGTTCTCTATAGCTTATGCTATTGCCCGTCAGTGGAGGCAAGATTTTGAGCTAAATGAAATCCGGTGGGAATAGCAGTTCATATGTTCACGATTTTCAGAATAAAAAGTTCCATCTTCATTGGTGGAGAGTAGCTGAACATTGGAAAAAGTTGTTTTGTGGCTTACTGTCATTATATGTTTCCAGATCCAGAAATTGGTTGAGGCCAAGACTACAGTAAAATTCTTTGCTATCAGGATTCATTGCAATGAAGAAAACAAAATTCCAAATGCCTGTAATACACGCCTGCATGGGTAATGAGATAACTGAGAATTCTCATTGTTAATTATATTAAAAAAATAGAATAATAATATTTGTGTTCCAAGGAGTAAGTTAATTGCTAACTGTTAGAATCAGGTTGAAAGTTATTATGAGGTGCTCAGTAATCTCATATTTAATTATCACTACCTTTTTATGCCTTCAGCTCAGCATCTCCTTTGCTCACTTCTGGAGGGGAGTATTAAATGGAGTCCCCAGCCTCCCAGCCTGGTGTGGTGTGTCACGTCTTATGGGATGTCTGACTCTTCCCCACTCCTTTCCCCCTGGGTCTCTCTGCAGTTCTCTGTGCAGCTGCACAGCAGTGTGATTCCTGATCTCCTTTGTTGATGGGTTGTTAGAGCAGGGAGCTGGGTGTTTTACAGGCAGTTGTCATTCTGTGCATCATAGAAATTACCAGTTGGCCACTGAATGCAATGTGAGTAAATTGAGATTTCTTTCACGTTAGTTATTGTGAGGTTTGGTTTTATGTACGTGAGGTGTTAGCTAAGCTACAAAAAAGTAGACTGCACCTGATAGAGGTCAGCAGATGATGTTCTCTGTGATGTTTATTGCATGGTAAGGTCATTCCTCGGTGGTCAGGTCATCAGTCCTGACGTAGAGCATTCGGTGGTCTCGGTGAGAAGCAGGGCGCTGCAGGAGACATCTGAGCCTTCGAAGGCAGCTTCGATGTCACAGGCAGCCCTGTACCTGACAACCTTTTCCATAAGTGATAGTTTCACCTTGAAGTTAACTTTTGTTCATTCGTTCTGCACTTTGGAGGTATAGAAATCTTCCTTGTTTCTGGTGTGAACTTAGTTCTAGCAAATGTATAGCTGTTTGTTCTTGTGTTACCATTGGTGCTTTCCATAACGACTCCTTGCTCCTTTGTGCACTTCGAAACAGCTGTCTGCACTCAGCCAGCTTGCTGAACGAGTCAAGACGAAATCGTTTTGGACTCTGCTCATGAGAGGGGCTCTCTGCTCTGGGGACTGGCTAGCAGCCCTCCTTTGCACCACCATCTGACGGAGGTAATCGATTCTCAGTAGACACAACCTGAGCAGTAGGTAACCTTTCAAGTGTGCCTTACCCGTGTGTGTGATGCCGTGTCACTTCTCAAGCCTCTGCTGGAAATACCTCTCCTGTTACGCCCTAGGATTGCACTGGTAATTTATAGTCATTCCTTGATTACCTGTATCATCCATCTTCTATTCTCTTAGAATTTCCAAACAATACATCTGCATTTATGTAAGAAATCCTTGTAACTATGTGTTGTATATTGAGCTTTGATCGTCAGTGGTGTTTGTAGCTACTTCAGAAGATGGTAACTATGACAGTGGATACTGGTGATCTTTGGCATTTGGTTTTAGAAAAGGACTGTTAAGAGGATCAAATTTGTAATACACAAATATGCTTAGAAATCCTCTTTAGGTAAAACATGTCTCTTCAGTGTCTCTGGAACTCTTGATTACTCTTTGAAAAGATTTCTCTTTAAAGGTTGTAGATCTGCACTGCTGTGTGGCAATTTTTTTTATACTGACATTTACCATAGAGGGAAGAATGATGAGATAACGGTGTTTAGCTTTGCTTTTTTATTGTTTCTGTGAGCAGCTAAAGACAAGAATGTAGTTGTCTTCCCACAGAAAGGTGAACGGGTTTTGGTCTCTTTCGTGATGTCTTTTAACTACCATCTGGCCATGGGCTGGTGTCCTGCTGTCAGTAAATTCCTGTTATTCTCTCTAAGATGGTGGATAGTTTTAAATTTTGCTTTCAGAAGAAATTTATATAATAAGTATGCTCTATTTTTTCATCCCATTATGAACCAGTAGAATAGTAATAGAGACACTAATTGTAGGTGCTACAGTAAGAAATGTAGTTCTAACGGGATTATTATTTGGAAAGCTACCTTCTGTTCTTGTAATCTTTCTGGTAATGTCCTTTTTTCATGAGCCTCCCTAGTGATTTAATTATCATCTTGAGATAAGAAGACCAGGAGAAGAACTAGAAATTTAAGGGGTTGTGTTTTGCTTGTAACAACCAGTATAGGAGGAATCTGTTATTTCTGATGTAAGTTAATGCATCATTTTGACAACTCACCTTGCATGCTTTTTGATAGCCATCATCCTGTGCTCAGAATTGCATTCAGAAATACCTGCCTTGCTTCTAGACCTCAACAAATAATTTTGTCCTGAAATTTTGTACACAAAGAAGACTAGATGCCCAATAGATAGTCATCTTAAGTGGGTCAACTGCTGTTACTCCATAGTGGTAGTGGTCACTACTTCTAAATTAGAGCTGGATTAAAAAAATACATTCTGTTAAAAAATAATTCACCTAATTCTCAGGTCATTTGTGTAGTCAGTTGCTTCCAAACCATTGGAAGTGATGTTTAGGTTTCTCTGGAACTTGTACCATCAACTCTTCAGAATGTGGGAGGAGGAAAGCTAAAGCTGGGTAACACCAACCTGATGTAGAATAGGTGTAAGAACATACAACTGTGAGTAGAGGAAAGCTGGGTCAATAATATTACTGACTGTGGGCAATGAGATGTTAGAGCTAGCGTAGCACTTGCCCAAACTGAGAAACCCACACAGTATGCAACAGCATGAATGAAGTAATGCAGTCTTTACAGTGACAGGTCTCAAGCATTGTTTTATTCAGTTGATGTCCAGGATGAAATCTGTACTCGAGCTGCAGTATCTTACTAGAATGGCATAATGCCTGAAATGGGGTTTCAGGTAGGCAGAGTAACTTCTAATGTTTTAATCTCACTGTGTGCAAATACAACTGGGAACTATAACTCCGAGTATCACATTTCTGACTTTTGTATTGAATTAATTTTGATTAAGGCTCTGGTATTTAATGCCTTAGCTTATGGAAGAATATAATGCATTTTTACACAAACAAGGGTCTTCAGCATTGTCTACAGTTGAACTTTTTTTTGATATGTAACTTGATATTGAGGTGTTGATGCTTGAATAATGTCTTGTTTAAGACACTTCTGTACATTTTCTTTAGCTTATATGTATGTTCACAAAGTGTTCAGCTTACCAGTGAGCTGAACTTGTTTGTGATGATTCCCTTCATTACCGTATAGTTTCAACATGCAGCAACCATGTGCCTGATATACAGTGATGTTCCTGCTGTAACTTTCACTTAAGATGAGCATTATTATTTTGAAATGCTATAAATCTGCCAGTGATACAGCACTGCTCATAACAGTTCTGGTGATTTTTTTGTGAAATTATTTTCTGAATCAACTACAAGTATTTCCATATTAGTAATTTTCTGTACCTTTGTACATTTTAAGCTGCAACATTCATGCAAGAAGGCAACAAGCATGGTAGTGAATACTCTGAAATACTTAAGTTCTACAAGTCTTTCATAACCTTCAGTAACTTGTGTCTTATGAAATCATTTTCATGCTAGGAACTGATATTTCCACTTGAATGTTGTGAATGAATTAATCACTTGTTTGATCATATGCTCGTCTAAAAAACTAATTGTTGCATTTAATGCTTAGAAACTTTTTATCTAACATAGATAAGACCTTTTATTAAACATTAGGATCTTTTGATTTTATATGATGTTATCACTTAACAAGGCTTTTCAAGTATTTTGGAAAATGTAGAGTAATTCAAGGGTAGTGTCCTGAGTCTTTGGGATGTTCAGTATGATTAATTCATGGTGGCACTACAGTAAGGATGGTGACCGAGAAGGTGAAGGTGGTGTTGCCAGAGTCTCAGGGCTTTCGTGTTGTTAACAACATTTCATAGTTCTCAGTTTGCAGCATACTGAGTTTGTTTGCAGACTTCAGGCGGATCTGCTCTTGAGTTATAAAATCATGAGTAGGTGGATTTGCCGTTATGCAATGGGAGTTTGTGGGCTCTTTTCTATTTTGGATGAGATACTACTGTGTAACGCTTCTAAGACAGTCTAAGCAGCAAGGCGGGTTTGATGGTTTCATGCATTCCCCAGTACAGCTGGCAGCGTTCTTTAATGTCCTGGCCTACATCTATTTTTTTTTTAATGTTCTGTTTTACCAGTATGTCTAGACTCTTTTTGCCTTTTAAGGCATGGCATCTAAGGGGGCCTTCAGATTGCAATCTTGGGAACGTTGGGATTGCAAGGACATTTTGCACCATTTCCTTTAAACAAAAATAAACCCAAAAAACTTTAATGGATTCCTTAGGACTACTTTTTCTTGATTGTTTTCTCATTAAAATTCCTTTCTTGTTTTAGTATTTATGGGATGTTTGATGCTTACTCATAATTGGGATTAAGTGGGGTTTTAAAGGATACAGACTGATTCCAATAGTCTTAAAATAGAACTTTCACTTTTTAAAATAGCCTTACAGCCTAGTTAAACAGGAGGCTGTGCAGATCAAATACCTGACAAATTTTATGAGTGCATCTTCAATTCTTAAAACCAATTAATTTATCCTACTGTTTGTTCCAGATTTACAGTACTGTGTTTTAGTATTGTTTTGACTAGCCAGATTTCCAGCACAGGTTGGCCTGTGAATGTGAGTGGGAACACGGAGTGAGGTCCAGAGTGTTGAGCTTTCTCTTTTTTTTTATTTTGGAGAATTCTTTTAAGTTGTGTAATAGCCTTTTTTTTTTTTTTTTTAACTTTGTTTAAAAATGATACAAACACAGCCTCAGTCATTCACCATGTTCCAGCAGAGAGTGTGTGTGTATGTATCATACAGAACATGTGTGTGCAGCCTGAAGACAAAAATAGGGTAACTGTATTTCTCCATTTTGTTTAAATAGCAAAGATATGATAAGTTATGAGTTCTTACAGCTTGACTTTATAGAAGTTACTAGGAAATGGACTGGAGAGGATATACTGTACCCTTTGCTGGATGATTGGGGGTGGGATGTTGGACAGTGTACTGAGACGTTCCTCTCCTGGACATGCTCTCTTGAGCATCCTGCACAGTTGTTATTAATAAACTAAGAAATGCTAGTACAAAACTAGTGACCTTTAGTGACACTAACTATTAAACTAGTCTTTAAGACAAACAAGAATTACTGATGATTTTTTAAGGAAGCTAAGTTGTGTCTTCCCCTGCCTAGGTGACTGAAAGTGAGGGTTATTAAACTTCCCTGTTGTGATTCCTATAGTCAGTTTTTACTTTGTGTTACTGTTGTAGTAAAGCCTGCATGAGTAGGACTAATGAGAAAATATGTTATTCTTCCTCCCAGCTTTCTGCCCCTACTACATGCAGCTGGCAGTGGCTGAGGAAGATGCAGAGGACTCAAAGTATACAAAATTATATTTAGTGCAGCACTGAAGAAATATGTGATATTTTTCTGACCTGTTTCTACCTAGCTTGTCTAAGAACTTGATATGCAAATACTAGTCAAATTGTGATAAAATTGAAGAAACCTAGTCGAGTTGTTTTACTGTTTAAGAATTCCCACTTTCCTGTTATGTGATTTAATTATGGTTTTTACCAGCACTCTGGAGCGCTATTGCGAAGCCTGGTGTGGATGCGATGCAGTGGTTAGTCTGCAGGAGCTCCCTTTGCTGAGTGGTGTGTCCCTCTGCTCCTCCGGCAGAGGCATGGGTATGCTGATGCTTGTTGAGGTGGCTGTTGGGCGAATTTTACTGTCTGACCTGTGTGAGTTGCAGCTGCCTCTGAGGGACCTGCTGTGTCTTGCACCAGGCAGTATTGTGAGAGAGACTAGCTTGTGGTGGTTGGGAACGAGAGAGAGAGGTGGCTATGAAAAGCGACGCTTGCAGATGGCTGTCAAAATGAGCATGAGACAATGAATGGGAAAATTAAGCCTCAAATATTAGGAAATGGTGAAAAGGGGGGAAAAAAAACCCTCTACCTTCTATAATTTACAGGTTTATATCTGCTTGCTGAAGCCGTTGGCACAATTTAGTGTACTACAGATAGAGAATAAGCCTTTCCATTTATGATTTGTTCATTTCACTGGGTTGAATAGGAATTAAGTGATTAATACAGCATATAAATGGGAAAGTTAGAAATGTATAACTCAGTGTGTTGAGGTTTTGTTTGTTACTGTCTTGCAGGACTGGTTGCTTATGAAAATATTTTGAATTATGATTCACATGACCTGTAGTTTCTGGGGACTGGAGGCACAGGTTCCTGTGGAAAGAAATCGGTGGGAGAAAATGGTTTTGTCTGCATGTTTGGTTTGCCCTTGTTTTAAACGTGGTTCTCTGTACAATCTCCACGTGAATGTTCCTATAGGATGGGATCACTACAGAACTATTGAGGGGCTTTTGTTTATGGGACAGGTGGCATGCTACATTCCTTTTTCATCTAATCTGGAAGGTATGCTTGTATCTCATTCAGGTTTCCATGAAGAAATGTAACGTGCCTAAAACAAATACCTCCTCACAACGTGCCTTGGCTTCAGATTCTGTTCAGTCATTCTCTTGGTCATCTGCTTGGTTGGATAAAAACTGAAATGCACCTTAATAAGAGTGATTTTGTTTGTTTGTTTCTTCAGGGGTTTTGTTAGGAAGAGGGTTGTGTTTTGGTTGGGTGCAATTAAATAAGACAAACTCACAGTCAGGTGTGCAAAGTCATGCAAAGTTGGGATGAGCAACTTTTTACAGGTGCCAAGATAACAGCAGGCCAGGTACTGATGGAGATGGGGCTGAGAGGGGGTCCCGAGGTGACTCTTCCAGTGTCAGCAGAGGCAGTGGTTTGAGGGGCCACCTGGGCAGCGACCCTGCTGTTCTAGGGAGAAAGGGGAGGAGGTGGTGGCCGTGTCTGATGCTGCAGCCCGAAGCCACCTTGTGTGGAGCAGCACGGTGTGGGTCTGGTCACTGGCACCTCTAGAATGAGCCGTGTGGGAGTTGTGCAAACCAGGGCTTCACAACTGCTTGTGTGTTCAATTAGTACTTTGAATGTGAAAATGGATTTACTTTGAGGACAATATAAATGTAAGGTGAAAAAAAAAAAAATAAAAAGAAATTATTTAACAGTAACAGGAAGAACTATGTTTGGTTTATTCTTTTAAAAAAACCCCACAGCATAAAATATTTCCATACTGTAAAATACTATTTGTATAATAGTATTTGAACTGGAACTGGTTTTGCATTTACGTAGCAGATAAGAATGTTTGTTGTGTAGGTGTGTCCAAGCAATAAGCAAGACACTGTACCAATGCATAGTTAGCAGGAAATAAGTCACTGCTTCATGTCTGCAGCTTTTTTTTTTTTTTTTGTTCTAGACTCTACTATTAATTTCACTTTTAAAATAGATGCATTTCTGTTTTAGCCAGTTGAGAATCTCTTCTGTTCACCTTAGTTCAGTCCAGTTAATTATTTTTTTAGACTATTAGTTTTGATGTACGTAGTGTTTCAAAACAACTATTGTTCTGTCGTTACCTTGGAGTGTTTGATTACTCGTCTTCTTAAATATGACCCTTTCTCATAATATGCCATCAAAATGTTTCTGGCCTCAGAAATATGTTCTGTATTTAGAATTGGTCTTTTGCCGAAGTTGAGAAAGGGAAGTCAGCAGTAGCTGAATCTTTCAAGGATTATAGAAAACTGCTGGAGGTGGCAAAAGATCAGCTGATTTAATAAAGATTCCGCAATATTTAATGCTCTGAAGTCTTGCCATGTTATATCCAAAAGTGAACTAAGAAATAATGAAAACTTAAGGATTGCAGCTACATGTGAAACCCTAGAGGCACGGTGAAGAGCTGAAATTTAAATATTCGGCTATTATTTCTATTGTCACCACTAAAACCAAATCAGAGTTGAATTCGGAGGTCTGGCTGAGTTTCTCTGGATTTTGTTCAGTGTTGTGTTTTGTGCTATTAGAGCTCAACTTAGTTTATCCAGGGTGCTGAATCACTGCTGCTTCTTATGCTTCCTTCTCTAAGTGTCACTTTCCTAAATTTTCTGTTCTGTAAGAGAAGTTTAATAGTCCTTTGTGATTTGAGGCTCCTTGCAGTCCAGTTACCAGAGTTAATAACACATTTCTTTTCGTCTTAAGGATGCAGACTAGGAGCAGGCGGGAAATCAGCCATTCTTCTGCTTAGGGTAAAAGATGGTTTCCTGCTGGAGAAGCAGGACTGTGTTTAAGCCATATGATCCCAAATATTCATATCTGTGCCAGCTGTTTTAGATGTGGGAAATGCATGTGCTTTGCAAGGAATGAGACCCACTTGGTTTCTTACGTTAAGTTGGGACTGCTGGGCCAAGTAAATGAGAATAATAAATCTAGATTTTAATTCAAGAAAGTTTGTCTTCAGATGCTTTAAGTGGTGTAAAAGCAATTTATTTCTTCTCTGTTTTGTGCGTATGTATTGTGCTGTATCATTAATTTAAACAGTCTGGATGTAAAAATGTCTTGGTAGTGTGACATTCTTACTAAAATTCTGTGGGTATTTTTCAGGCAGAAAAAATGCTGACCATTTTGTGGTTTTTTGGAAATCATGCGTAATTATGTCATTTAACCACACAATAAGGCTTTCTGTGGTAACGTTTTAGATAAACAGGAAAACTCATTTTTTACTTTGTTTTCGCTGCAGAACTGTCTTTTTTATTTTTAGTGCAAAGTTGTTTGATTATTTTCTTCAAAAATAAAACGCAGTGTGTTCTGACAGGAAAAATACACCGTTAGCAACCTCCTAAAAGCTCTCTTTCAGCGTTGATGCCTGTCGTAGCACATTTTCTCTGTTTTGGGGAAATACGGTGTTTTATGTCCAACAGTCCTGTGTTGCCAAGAAAGTGATGTAAATATAAGCCGTTTACATAGCCTGAAGGCAGATGATTTCT
Organism: Podargus strigoides; assembly: GCA_028020825.1. Classification (NCBI taxonomy): domain Eukaryota; kingdom Metazoa; phylum Chordata; class Aves; order Caprimulgiformes; family Podargidae; genus Podargus; species Podargus strigoides. The sequence goes on from CM051630.1 coordinate 13,227,331, forward strand.
TCATTAAGGGCCTTTCTCCCGGGGAATTTGCAGGAAAGTTGAGATGAATACAATAATGGTAGGAGGCTAATGTGGCTAAATTAGAGGACATTGGATCCTGGTATAGAGGCTCTCTTTCAGGAATTAAATGGCCCTAAATTGTGGTTGCTTCATCTCCTTCCAGTGAGGGGCTGCTTCACTCTGAATAGAGCCTTTATGTGGGGGTTCATTGCTGTTTAATAGAAGTGCAGTAGCCTCCCACTGTATATTAGTTATCTTAGCAGTCCTAAATGCCCCAAACAATAACATTGGACAACAGTTTGCCAGTTTATTCAAGACAAAAAGCACAAAAAAATCATTATAAGGAAATATATCTCATACTTAATCATCTTGTAGATTTTTTTCTTCCACCTTTGCATTATGTAGTGGTGGGAGATGAGGGATGAAGGGCAGGAGGAGGTTTGCTCTATCCCAGAGTAAGAACTGTATTGCATGCACTGGGCTGTGAGTCTGGGCAGACCCAGACCTTTTCTTAGCTTACCCTGAAGCTCATCCTTGTTGATCCAATCTAAACCTCCCCTGGCACAACTTGAGGCCATTACCCCTTGTCCTATGACTAGTTATCTGGGAGAAGAGACTGACCCCTGCCTTGCATCAGTCTACTGTATGGCCATGTCAGTCAAGGGGTATTGTGGGTGGCAGAATTGTATCACTTCACTACCTAATTTATATAGCCAGTCTCATAAATTGTCTATTTCATACATTTAAAAATGCACAGAAAATGAATCACTTTTCTTACACTGTTAACACGTATGGGTTTGGGTTTTTTTTTTAAATGAACTTGATCACTGGATGAACAGTCTTGTGGCAAACTGCTTTGGCTCATCTTGGAGCATTTACACAAGACTTTTAAGTAATCTCACTGTCTGACAAAGTCATGGGTTTGATTCTATGATGTATTTCACTTTCATGTGTTCAGAGTAGTTTGCTTTTTTATTAGAAACAAAATTAGATTCATGTCTGAGTGGACTGGCCAGTGAAAGCAGCACTGGTGTGTTTTTATAGAAGATTCACATTACTTGTAGTTGATTGGAAGGCTGCTTCTGGCAAGTTTATAAATGTGTAGGAGGACAAGATTACTCTGTTTCAGAGAGAAAATATTTCGTATTCAAGACTGCAATTTTTACTGTGTTTATGAAAAGGGAAGTTTCTGTGGGAGGACAGCTTTTTTAGATGTGGTTAATTTGGATTTCATTTTTCGTCATAGCATTAATTGTGAGACAAATAATGGGCAGTTAACAGGACGGTATTATCTGTAGCACTGGCAGGATGGATAGATAATCTTTGAGAGGGTGAAATATATTTTTATTGCAAGAAAAATAGTAAAACATTTAGTTGTTTGCATGGGAACATTCTCCTTTCCCTGTCCCCCCAACCAACAGGTGTTCAGGTGTCCCGATCCACTCTGTGATGATAATACTGCTGTTAATAGTCAGTTATTGTGCATGTTTCCAAAACACAGCCTCTGCTTTGTGGCCAGAATCTCCATCATAAACTGAAGCAATTGAGGTGTTCTCCCAACCTTTCTGATACACATATCAATAGACTTGGGCTGCCACAACCCAGACCACTGTACACTAATGCCACTGCACATGTTTATTTGCATTTGAAATAGTTTGGGTTAAGTCAGACCTAAATTTGCACAACTAACACTTTTTTTTTTTTCTTGTAAGGGTAAATGTATTTTATAATTTCTTAAAGGATAAAATGAAGTCTTAAGGTTGAATTGCTCTGAAATTTATTAATTATTAATTCTGAGCTTGGGAGTATGTAAGTAACACGTGATGATTACAGCTCATTGCTCCAAGTGCCTTTTCAGTACATAATTTATTTCTAATGCTGTATGCAAGAAACTCTTTCATCTTTTTTGAGCTTTGACTGCTAGGATGGGGGTGGGTATATTAGCCTTGAAGAAGCATTGCTGTCTGATACAGAGAAGAGTCAGTGTAAGATTTTTATCAGCAAAGCAACAGACTCCATATGCCAAGAGACTGTTACCCGGCCCAGCAATTGGTGTGCCTGAGTTTTTGACTTCTTCAGCCTAATGTTGGTGGCACAATGCAGAGCTGTTCATATTTTTAGAAAATTAACCTGTTATTGTTTGGGCTTGTACTACAGTATTTCTAGAGAATATTGCAGAACCATTTCTTTTAAAAGAATAAAAATTTTAGAAGTGTCATAATATATCAAAAATAGTGTAGAGAGCAATGGAGACCTTATTATATTGGAACATCTAAAAGTTAAAGTTTTGACAGCTAACATTTAGTGTTAATACTTGATATTAATCTTGCTTGAAATGGCTAAGATTTTTTTTTTTTTTTTTTTTTTAGAGCTTTACTTTCCACTCTGCGCCCCCCCCCCCCCCCCCTTAAATTGTGTTTAATGTCATCTTCAGTTATGAGGCTTGTGTTCACAGAAAAGGTGGACTTCATTGCATGTTAATACTATAAAATGAAGCTGTGTTCTGGACAGTATTATTTTTGGTGTGTGTCACTGCTGAAATCACAGTTTGATTTTGATGCTGATTTTTTTGAATGTTCCATTTCACTGCATATTCTTGCTTGTTTTTTTTTGCCAAAGCTATTCAATGTCAAAGATAAAATCTGCAGTTAAGTGCTTGGTCACTGGGTATCCATTCAGAATCTCTTTGATGTGAATTGGCCTGCTCTATTAGCTGGCAAAAATTAGTATGGCATGAGCGTGCTAAGTGAACTGTGAGGGACTTTCTACCCAAGTATGAGGTTTTTTTTTAATTAAAATGGTTTTCCTTTGTTTTAATCCATTTTTAAACTTAAATTAGCTGCTGTATTCTGAAGCATGTGGCAAATGAAGCATGCAGGGTATTGTCCTTTACTCAGAATTACTGCTGATGTTAGTGACAAAAATGGTAACTTCTTTCGAAATCCTTTTTCTTCATTTTTACCAGTTTTGTTGTAGGAGGAAAGACAAATGAAGCACAAAAAGTTCAGGAAGAAAGTATATCTGCAGAACATGATTGAAACTGGCAAAGAAGGATTTAGCAGAAATTGATTTGTTTTGTGGCTTCTGTCAATCTTTGAAAGCTACGATTTGTTTGTGGAAAAACTTCAAATTCTGGAATATTTGGCTCTGAGGAGACGGTCTCCCCGAGTTCTTCATCCTCAAAAGTGCAGTGACTTATAATGGTCTCATTAGAATTTTGTGACAGAGCAAGAAAGTGAATTCTTTCTAAAAAATGTGGGGGGAGGAGGTTTGGTTGTCTTGAAAGCCAAAGCAAAACACTCTTAAGGCCATCCTTGCTTGCCATGGAAAATAGAAAAAAAAACCCCAACAATCCAACCAGCAAAACAGAACTTCCACGCAACTGTGTTTCTTTTACCATTTATATTTAAAGAGGAATCGGTCTGAAACGTAGACTTACATGTGTCAGTTGCACACTCTGGGGTAGCTATCAGTGGTAGCTAATACCAGTGTATGTTTTTTATGTATTTTAGTTTTGTCTGTTGGATAGATTTTTTAAAAGTATAGCGAGTTTCACTGTTTTATCCTAAATAGTAAATTAACTTGTCTTGCAAAAGTCTGCATTTGTGTTAACTCTACCATGATATCTTCTGAATGTAGTGTGACTAACCATTATCCAAGTTAGAGGTATGTGTTTACAGCACTAAAAGTTTTTTTTCCTTCATTGATTAGCTGCTCATTTTATTGTCTTATAAGGGAATTATAAAATATGTTTTTATATGAAATATATCAATGGTTAAAAAAAGAAAAAGGCGGGCATTTTTGGAGGCTGGCAGAGATCCTGAATCTATTCCATTTTGAGTTGATTTAGCTCTCAAGTTGGTAGTGAATTTTAAGTGATAGCTTTATTGAAATGTCTTTCACAATCACACTATATTAATATTATGTAATTGAGCATGAGGTTGGCCCAATAGACAAATGCATTCCATCTCCAAGTTCTGGAATAGCACATTGTGAGTGAGCAATGAAATAAAATGAATGAGGTGCCGTTGGCATATTAAGCCAATGGCCTGAAAGGGTTTCATGCCCCCTTTCTGGGGGTCTCAGTCATTGTGATGTTAGACCCCTTGTAAGTTTGCTAAACTATACTTTATTGAACAGGAGATATTCAGAAAATCTTGCATTAATTTGCTTTTGTTTTTACTCTTTAGACAGTGCCCTGTTACAAACTAAAATCACACATTCCTGCGTGTAAACTGATCGTGTTCCCAATGGAAATTTCAGAAATACTTGTGGCTACTTTCAAAATGTGGAAATCTATTTATATTTTTTCCACTTGTTTTTCTTCCTAGGTTTTGGCACTGATTGCATTCATCTGCATAGAGACCATCATGGAATGCTCCCCTTGCGAAGGCCTTTATTTCTTTGAGTTTGTGAGCTGCAGTGCATTGGTGGTTACTGGAGTTCTGTTGCTTATGTTCAGTCTAAATCTTCACACAAGAATACCACAGATCAACTGGAATCTTACTGTAAGTTCCTACAAGTCCTTACTCTGTTAAAAATAGCTGCAAATCTGTTTTTAAGTTTCGTCTTTGAACTTTACTTTCTACTGTTGTTTAAGATTGTGTATGAGTGTTCTTTATGCTGAGTAAAGTATACATTTTACTTACATTTATTTTGAATAGTAACAGCAGAGTGAGCTTTGAAATGTAGCAAGATTAAACTTCTTTAAATAGAACCAAAATTGTCTTCTGGTAGAGTTTCCTTGGAAGGAAAAACTTCCTGCTAATGCCAGCAATTACTGTTTGTGGGTGAAGTGGATAAAAATGCAGCCTGTAGTTATTTAACTTTGACAGATGCTGTATTTACAGTAGCCTGTTGTTCTCTCTTAAGCTGTTTTTTTATATTAGGACAGCCATGCTACATGTATTTTCTTACACAGCTTAATGCAATCATCGGGTAGTAGTGTAAAAAATTATGTGTTTTCTGTGAAAATTGGGTGTTTTGAATTTCTTATACACAGAACTATTAAACATTGACTGGTAGTACTTCATGTGTTCTCAAATATGAGGAGTTTTAGGAAGAGAATTGCTGGCAGTGCACATTCCTTTTGTACAAGTCTCTATTTCCATGCTGTATTATGAGTTAAACTTTCAGATTGGGTTGCATAAACACTGGTCACAAAATCAACATGTTAGTCACTCTAGAAAAAGATCTGTCAGCTTCAAGGACAATATTTATATCAACTTCTTTGGACAGTACAGATACATATGTGCATATGTTCTGGTTTATTTTATAACAGTGACTTTGTAAGTACTGTTGGAGACCAGTCCCAGAGATTTTCAGGCTTCTGTGTGATTTTTAAAATTTGTTTTTAATGTAATTTATTAATGTTGCAATTTGCACGTTTGCAGTAACTGTTTATAAATCTAAATGACGGGTCTAAAATGAGACTGGAATGTGGAATTAGATAATCTTTTGTACCCTGGGGATGCATGATCTGTTGGGGAGCTCATCCTAAGAGTACTTGGTAGATAGATTAGATGGACTGAGAACTGTGATTGGTAACTATAGGTGGGTGAGATTCGGGTGGCTTGCAAAACACTGGAATGTCAGTCAGTTGTCTTGCCTTTGCTCCTTTTGCCTTCAGTGTTGTCACCACTTACCTTCACGGCAACCTGAAAAGCAGCAGCTGCAGAGAAAAAGTAGTCCCAATTTCTTTTGCCAGCTTGCTTGTTTAATGGGCATCACAACAGCCTGACAGCTGATAACAGCAATTGAAGACCATCTTTTTATATCATCTGTTTCTGTGCATGCTAATAGGATGTACAAGAGCATGATAACAAGTGTGTGTAAGTGCATCAGTGTCACATAAAATACATGGTGGTTTTGCTGGTGTGATGTGAGTGGTTTCACAGTGAACGTTAGATCAAGCTTAAGTTCAAAGTCTGACCAAGACTTTTTATCGAGGGACCACAGAGCAGTATGTGTGGTGTTCACGACTGAGCTGGAGTTGCATCTCTGGAAGAGTCAGTTTAATGGCTTTGCATACCCTTGGTTACAGAACCTTTGTATGTACCTTTTGTTCTGTTGTTGAGCCCTGTGGCACGCTTTTACTGCCTACCAGAACACTTTGACAGTATGTTGAACGTACATAAGTACAGAAGCCTATATGCACTCTCAGCCTTTCCTTCCAAATAATGCAGTAGATATCAGTGTGTAACTGGTAGGTTTCAGCCACTCGGACTTCTTCCTGTGGTATTTGAGTAATAAGAATTGCCGCTTTGAGCACAGCGTAACTTGTCTCTGCATACCACTCTGTTAGAGATCTTTAGAGAGGAGAGGGCTAAAAAATCCAACCAGTTGAGGTGTGGCACTTTTGGTTTTGTTTTGTTGGTTTTTTTGTGTTTTGGTTTTTTTTTGTAAATGTTAGTATTTTTGGGTTTAGGGAAATGGTCATACTTTGAACCCCCTACCTAAATAGCATGGAGCAACATGACATGGTCAGAGTACAGCCTGAAGGGCAAACAGAATACACAGCAAATGCTTTTGCTTTTGTTCATGTTGCTGAATCAACAGAGGTAGAAGTAAATTGTCATGATCTCCCAAGTCTCATTCTTTTAATTGAGTATCGAAGGTTAAATGCTTCTTTCATCATTATACCAAAGATCTCTAACAGAAGTGGGAAGAGAACTGGAAGCTTCTGACTGCCATTAACTGATGAGACCCTCCTTGGTATTGCTTGCTGATTTTACCAGTCATTAGTCTGATAGGGCCCTTGCTCTGAGAGGTGTGTGGGAGTATCTTCATTATTCAGATAGCTGTAGTCTGCTGTTGCGTGTACAGAGTGGGAGATCAAAGGCTGCTGATAAAATGCCTATGGGAGATTACTTTGGCAAAGTTAGTAGGAAATTTAAGAATGTACAACTGTGGCTAAATAGGTTTTTGGCATTTTATTCTTTACAATTTAGAGGTATATTCATACGTCATTTACTTCTTTGAATATTTAGTACTTTCATGTGTTTTGATGGTTATTTTGATAATTTTGCATCTTCTGTATATGACAGTTATCACAGGAGTTGCTTTCTGAAAAGCAGACTTTCACAGTCCTGAAGGCTTTAGGAGGAAGTCACTCCTGCTTATGTATAAATTCATTAGTATACATGCTTTAAAAAATATTTATGACTTTATAATGGGTATTTCCCTTGTGAAGCATCTCAAACTTTACTTTTAGAAGCTGTGTGAGAAGAAGAGGCTGTTACAGTGCTTGAAATAATTTAATAGTCTTAAATTTAGGAAGAAGTTATTCTTTAAAAACAGCACTCCCACAAACTTCCTAGGAACCACTTGAAATCAGGCCATCAACTGCTATTGTCCAACACAGGATTGTTTCCTTTAGTACTTTATTAAAATTAGCCTTCTTTCTAAAGTGGATCTTGTTCTAATGTCCACTATTCCTGGTTGGAATGAAAATGTGGATCGGTGTAACAGATATACAAATTTACTTTTTCTTTTTAATCCATATTTAGCCGTTTGGGGAAGAGAAATTTGTTTTGATCCTAATTAGAGACTTGCTAACCATTTTCTCATTTTCCTGAGGTAAACATGAAAGAAACACGGAGGTGGTTCGGCCAGAAAAGAGTCTTGCTTGGGTGTATTGGGAAGAGGCAGTAGATGAAAGAACAGTCACTTGTCTGTGTTGTGCAGCACTATCAATATTATGCAAAAATGCAGAAGCTGGGGAACCTGTCAGTGGAAATTTCCATTTCCTTTATGCTTCATGGCTCAAAGGGAGCCTGTCTGCAAGGAGACTAGCAAGTGGCACAGGGGAATGAAGAGCACACTGCAGTAGAGATTCCTGCTGAACTGATGAGCTGCTGCTTTGAAATGTTTGTTTTCAGAGTTAACAACTGCACGTTTGCTGTAATTTTGTGTTTGGCTAAATTATCCTTTTAAAACAAAAATCACTATTTGAATCATGGGATCTACAGGGGGAGCTTAAGATCTTGCTGCTAAACTGTGTGCACGGCATGCCCCTCTAGAAGTAGGGACAGGGTAGAAAAGTTAATAGAAGTGTTTGTAGTAACTGTGGTGTTCTGGTGAATTTGCATGTGTTTTGCCAGACTTTCTGACAATTGCTGCCACCCCAGGGTGGATCCATCCTAACACTGCAGTACCTTTTTTTTCAGGGCTGACAACTGGGATGATGTGGGAAGGGGGAGAAGTGATGGCAAAGAGCTGAGAATACCTGAATTTGACAGTGTGTCTTGGGTGAGGGTTTGTATGATTAGAGAAGTCTGAGCCCTTAGACATATAAATCCTTGCATCATCAGCCAGTAGGATGGACTATTTATGTCTGTGTGTAGGAAACTAATATTCCAATAGATTTTTTGACTATTGATTTTTAAATAATTATTTTTTTAAACATCCACTGGAGCTCTGGTAGTGTATTTTGTGTGGGTGTGTGCAGTTCTGAATGCAGAATTTTTCAGATGAGAGCAGCCTCAAAGATGAGGCACAGAACTGAGCACAGCACAAACTTACTAGGGTTCCTTTGGGCTTATTAGCCTGGGCTCAGTCCCAGGGAAGCACTGCTTCAGGGAGGAAACTTAGAGTCAGGTGTGTCTGTGAAGACACGGATCAGTGGTTGTATTTTGTGCTCCCTGAAGATGTATTTCATCATCTTTGCAGAGTTGGGTTTTTTGGTTTTTTTTTTCAGTTGTTGCAGCAATGAAACCGTGTGTGCAAGCGACTGACACTCGTGGTAATTGGCAGAAAATTTGATGTGGTGCCAGAATGGCAAACTAACTGCTGCCAGCCGTAGTGCCCAAGAGTGTAATTACAAAGCTGTAGTTCAAAGGCCTTCACAGGGCAAACATGATTATTATTTTTTTAATTTTTTTTTTTTTTCTCTTCTGTTTTGAAAAAACATCTTGGTGTTCTTTGGCTTGCTTAGCTGTTGAATGAGAAATGAAGTCATCCTTTACTTTTATGTTTACTGCTGTCAAAATAGCAATAACTATTAAGGATAAAAATGACTATTTTATAAATGTAAAAAAATTACCAGAATTAATTTCCTCTTCATGGACAGTTCTCATTCGGTGCAGCATGGTATAAATGATGCATTATTCTGAAAGAAATACAAACACAAGTTTTAAATATCAGAAATATTACATGGTTTGGTAGCTATTGCTAGTAAGATCTGTTGCTTCATGACAGAGACTGCTGCGCCTGTCCATGTGCAGGATTGCTTATTGGAAAAACATGCAGGGAAAGCAGTGAGATGCAGTTAAGAAAGAACTGAGAGGGAAATAGGCAAGTGATCTTTGAAAATCAAAATGAAAAGGGGATTGTAGAAGCATTCATTCAGGAATGTGTTTTGTCATTTACAGCAGTTACTACATCTAACAGCTTGTATTTCAACTCAGAAATAGTTAGAAATAAGGATAAAATCATACGAATCTTGATGTTGAGGTCACATCTTCCATTTCTTCAAAATCATAGTTTGTCCCTGACCTTTTGGAGAGCTGACCAAGATTTTTGAAAGTCACTTGTGTTCATTTAGGTTTTTTTTTTCACATACTTCGCTTGAGATACTGGAAATAGAACTGATTTTCAGTGAGTGCCAGACACCTGGGACTGGATTGAAGCACCTGAACAGGAGCACCTGCAGACGAATGTTAGAGACCTTTGGGGGCTTCTGCATGTGATGTGGGATCCATAGGGACCTTCAGCCCTGCGTAGGGGCCAGACAGCATAGCCCTGTGCTGTGAGATGGGCACTAAGGTATCTGCACAGTGTGAATCCCCTCTGGGTCACTAACATATTTCTGACACCATTGGTCACAGACTGTTTTATCGGGGGAAACAATGCTTATTTGAATCTTGGAGTAGCAGAGAATCTAGTGTTTGAATAAAGGCTCACATACTTAGGTAAGCCTAAATAAATGAGAAAAAGATGGGAATATCATACAGTTAATTCAGTTCAATCTACCTAGGACTTATTTTTGCTTGAGAAACCATGTTTCCATTTTTAATTGTGGTGCAAAATACTGATACAATGTTTAACAATATGATTAGAGGGTAAAATTATGGGAGTTTGACCAGAGGTGCTTGGTTTAGAGGACTGACTGGTATGTTTTAAACTTCAAATTGATATCTTCAGATAGAAACAAGGGAAAAAGTTCCCAAACCTTGCAAGTAAAGTACTGGTTGGAGGAAAAATTAGGAACATTGTACAAAATAATAAATAAAATTAATAACTACGCTTCCCCTCCCTTCCCCTGCCAACTGGAAAACAGACCACCAAAACCCAAACAGAGCTAAAAGGAAACGTTTCTTTGAGCTCTCTCTTTTGTGGAAAATAACCTGGACAGCAGCAGACAATTACTTCTGTCACCTTTTGTGACAAAGTCAAGCTGTTGAAATGTGCAGACTTCCTTTCTGGATTGCATTCATTTAGCTACTTTACACTCCATCTAAATGTAAACTCTTGGATTTCAGAAAGCAAATGACAAAAGCAACCACCAGTTTAAGTGTCATATTTTTGTTTATACAACTTACAGTTGCAATATGGCACTGTCTCGCTTTTAAATAGTACCTGGTCACTTGTGTAGTCTCCTACTTCGCCACAAAATACAGGATAAAAAGGCAAAGCATGTATTTTGATTGAATGTCTCTTAAAAGTTTGCATGTGTGAAGTCATGGAGAGCACTGGATAAAGGTATGTGGATGTTACTGATGCCTGTGAGTGTGTGTGAGAGCCAGTTCCTGGCAATGTACCAAACTGAAGAGCTCAACAGAAGCTTTCAAAGCTGATGTGCCTTGCAGCTTTCAGGAGTTACTTAATGGGAGTTTCAGGTCTATTAACACACCTCTTGTTCATAGCACCAGTTCAGTTTCTCCATCCTCATTAATCCAGGAACCATACCTGCCCAGACTCTTAAAAATGGAAGACTACAGGATGCAGTCCACTTCTCTTTTATAGAGTTTCCCACCTTTACAACAGAATCAACAGAACAAAAGCCTCATGCTTTTTTTATGTAAAATGCTGTCCTGGCATAAACCTGTCTTCATCCACAAGTTAAGATGCCTCCTCTGCCTTATACTCCTTGTGAGTGGGACAGATAGCTGGTGATGGCAGTAGCAAATACATGTCCTTGGATACTCTCCTTTGGACTAACAGGACCACTGGTGACTGAGCAGAATGACTTGCAGATAACTAGCAAGTGACCAGAACTCAGTCTTTCATTTTAAATCACTTTGAAAGGGAGAATGCAGCAGCAGTCTAGAGTGGATTTGATTCAGCTCATAGATTTTATTCTCTGTTATGGATGGCAGCTTTGTACAGTATTTTATGGCACAGCATACTGTCTCATGAGGTTGCTGTAATTTCAGCAGAAATTCTTCTATCTCTGTGATGTGGTTTTTACTTTGTCTATAAATATGAGAGAACTTCAGCTACATCATGGCCAGATTTGAAACGGCTCATCTTTTTTCAGTTAGTTTATTCTTTTTATTGTCACAATTATTCATTTTCTCTTACGTGGAAAAAAGCTACATTATTTTAGGGAGTGTCCTTTACTTCTTGAACTCTTGCTGTAGTTCATTCTCTTTTGTGTCTGCTCTGGCTTAGTCCAAAACCATTGTATTTTTTCTTTTCTTATATTTGCATCTGTGATGTTACCATTATATAGCTGTATGGCAGTGTTATTGCTAAGTGTCATTGCTCCTTAAGCTCCAAACAATCTGATCTTTGGATATGAAAAATTGTGTTAGTTTTAGCTTTTTAAGAAACCAATGAATCAATTATTGCGTTAAAAGGTTTTGACCTAAACAGGCCAAGTGAATAAATTGGAGCATCAAGATGGAATCGTTTCTTTAGATTTGAATTGTTGGATTCTTTGCAAGGACAAATTTGATATTCTTTGTAAAGAGTACAATAAAATGCCAGTGATGACAAAGTTTTTAATGTACTTACATCTTCGGTTTCCTGGAAAAATCATGACAAAGGCACAAGCAGTCTAATTTCAGCAGTGTTTCATATTCTGCAGCATGTCAAACTTCTTACAAGAAGCCTTCAAGTCAGTTTGTAGCATGGAGATAGATGATAGTCTGTCGTGTTGTGGATGGGTCTAGCTGTCTTGCTTATGCTGTTCTCCTTTGGCAAGATGATCAAGCCGACAGATTGAAAAAGTCAGAGGTCAGCAGGATTAATAAGACATCTGACCCCATAAATCATAGAGCATTGTGTCATCCACTTAGTCTTTAAGTATGGTATTAAGGAATTACAAAATGTGTGCCTGAAAAAATATAATCTGGATTATAAGAGGTGAAAAGGTGGAATCTCAAGTGTCTTTGGTTGTTTGTTCTGACAGTTAGCTCCCTTACAATTAAAACTTACTTCATTTTGAATGAGACTTGTCTTAATTTTGCAGCTGTTAATTTTGTTACACTATTAATTTTGTTGTCCTTTTCTGTATTAAACTTCTAAAATAGCTGGTATTTTTTGATTATTTGAACACTGGTGTCTTCGTGTACACAGCTCAATCTTTTTAATATTCAAAGCAGTTTAAATTTTTTGATTCGTATTGTGAGAAATTTTCTCCTCCTTTCAAATAACTTCTGTGGCTCTTCTCTGTACCCTGCCCAATTTTTCAACATACTTTTAAAAATGTAGATACCAGAACAGGACACAGCATTCCAGTGTCCCTTGCACAGGTAAGATTACTACCTTACACCTATCGTGTCAATATGTCCAAAGGAATGTATAAGTGCTTTTTCTTACTTTTTTTTTTTTAAATCATGGCATCACATCTTGAGATGCTTGCCTACTGCAATTACTCTGTTCTTCTGAGTTATTTCTTCTAGGATTTTGTCTCCATTCTGTAGGTCCTTCATGTAGGTGGCAAGTGTATTCTGGTAGTAAAATACACAACTTCCCCTTGGGTTGAACTGATTTTGAATTTTTAAAAAATTTTTTAAAAAGGTATTCAAGAGCATAGCTGCTCTCTCCTCAGTATTTAGTTTCAGCATTCTTGGTGATAAACATAAGTTTACTCTAAAGACTTGATGAAAAATATTGAATACTGTTGAGTCTGCTATCTGTTGTCATATATAGCGAGGCTCCCCCTGTAGTGAGAAAAGGTTTTTGCAGATGAGAACCGCAGCTCTTGTTGGCACCTCCAAAAGCTTGCTTAGAGCTGCTAAACTCAAAGTTGGAGAGGAGAATCATAGGATCACAGAATAGCCTTGGTTGGAAGAGACCTCTAAGATCATCAAGTCCAACCATTAACCTAACACTGCCCATTCCCCACTACACCATGTCCCTTAGCACTTCATCTGTACGTTTCTTAAACACCTCCAGGGACGGGGACTCCCCCACTGCCCTGGGCAGCCTGTTCCAATGTCTAACAACCCTTTCAGTGAAAAAATGTTTCCTAATATCTAATCTAAACCTTCCCTGGCACAACTAAGGCCATTACCCCTCGTCCTATTGTTGTTACGTGGGAGAGGAGACTGATCCCCCCCTCACTACCCCCTTCTTTCAGGGAGCTGTGGAGAGCAATGAGGTCTCCCCTCAGCCTTCTCCAATACCCCCAGTTCCCTCAGTTGCTCCCCATCACACTTGTGCTCCAGACCCTTCCCCAGCTCCATTGCCCTTCTCTGGACACACTCCAGCACCTCAGTGTCCTTCTTGGAGTGAGGGGACAAAAGTGAACACAGCATTCGAGGTGCGGCCTCACCAGAGCTGAGTACAGGGGGCAATCACCTCCCCAGTCCTGCTGGCCACACCATGGCTGACAGGCCAGGATGCCATTGGCCTTCTTGGCCACCTGGGTACACTGCTGGCTCATATTCAGTCGGCTGTTGACCAGCACCCCTAAGTCTTTTTCCACTGGGCAGCTTTCCAGCCACTCTTCCCCAAGCCTGTAGCACTGCATGGGGTTGTTGTGACCCAAGTGCAGGATCCAGCATTTGGCCTTGTTGAATCTCATACCGTTGGTCTCGAATGCTTGGAGAAATGCCATCTATTTTCTAATTTCTCTATTTCTAAACTTTATCTCTGCAAAGCAAGAAGTTATAAAATTAAAACTGTTTAATAACATTCCAGTTTTGTTTGAAGCCTCTCAGATTTCTTGGGGAAAGTCCCCCTTTTAGATGAGGATACCACAGTGATACATCCATCATACAGTTTATCCTCAGATACACTTAATTTTGATAACCAGCTGTAGCTGAGTCAGTCCCCTCAAAATAGTTTTCCCTGTGAATAACAGTGCTAGAAACTTCCAGTTTTTACAGTTACTTTTTAAAGTATTCTCCAGTCATGTCTAGAAAAACAGATGTTTTGGGGATGGCTGGATGACAATGGTCTTTTCAAGGGCTTTGTGCTATGTAGCTGTAAGACAGTAATGGGATTCATACCCAGGGAATAAGTTTAGATTTGTATCTTCAGTTTTCTAAGCCTAACTTCTTATAGCACTTCATAAGATGCACTTTTGGGAAAAATAAAATAAAATTTAAAAAAACACAAAACAACTTGTAGGGAGTGGAGGAGCAGGAACATGAAGAGAGTCAAGTAGAACAAATTTGTGCTTGAATTCTAATTGAAGAGTGGTGATGGGATTGTTTTAACGGTGAGAGTTGGCATGTTCAGTGTGGTTTTGCGGCTTTTTTTTCTTTTTTCTTTGACTCAAAACTGTGAGTTGCGCAGCAAACTTGCACACAGGTTTTCTTTCCATTCCTTTTGGCTATGACAGTATTCACCTCTCACTGATTTCACATTCCTTTGGGATATTTGTGCTGAACTGCCATTCCCAGATTCTTCCACGCTCCTCCTTGCTCCCTGATGTCACCTTTCATTCCGTTATCAGGATAGTCTGTTACTTCTTACATCTCTGTAGTGTATGCATAGTGCACTGTACATATGTATCAAATGTTTTGAAAAATTGTAAAAGCTGCCTCAAGTAACATACTGAACAAGTTCCTAATGAATCAAGCACTTTGTTTTTTCTATTAAAGTCCCAACTCTTTGTTTTTTCTTTGAGTCTGATCAATAGTCTTGTATTGACATAACTATTCTTGTGCTAGTAGCTGCCATTCAGAATTCTTATGTTCCAATGATGTATTAATGACCCTGCTTTATGAAAGGCATGGCAGCACAAACATCTGAACGCTGCGACAGATGCAGCATATGTATAACCATATTGCATGCTGCCTGTCAATTTTCTGCTCCTGGGAGCAAAGCAAGGATTTTCCCTGAATATAGGTGCCCATGGGGTGTTGCTGTGCATATGTTCTAAAATGTCTGCTGAAATACCAATTTTTATGCAACAGATATGTAGAAATCTGTGTATTTTCACAATATGGGCAGCTGTTATTCATAGAAACAACACAGAATATGCAATTTTCTACAATGAGGGCCTCAAAGAATTTGTAGAAAAGTTCATGACTGTTACTGGGCAGTGCATGGAGCACTGTTGTGATATGGAAGAGAACAAGGGGTTCCTGGAGTGCTAAAGTTTGATATTCCGGTTACTTCAGCATCAGCTGAGGTAGAACAGCTTTACTTATTGCTTATGCTGACAGTACTTTTCTAATAAACCCAGTAGAATTGAGGTAACACATCCAGAATCTGCACTAGTGCTTTATGGATACATGTTTTTTGGCTTCAGTTCACAGACTAATGCACACATGTGCTATGTTTCCTGCATAATAATCTTTGCCTTGTTTTGTATAAGTGATAAACTGCATAGATAGTGGGAAAGTATTGCCATAGTTCTTGCTTTAACCCTCTTCTATTTTATCACTTCTAATAAAAGCAAGCAAAGAATCATTGTTTAGTAATGCTAATGAATTTATTTTTTTAGGATCTGGTCAACACTGGACTCAGCACTTTCTTCTTTTTCATTGCCTCTGTAGTACTCGCTGCTTTAAACCATAAAACTGGAGCAGAAATTGCTGCTGTGGTAAGAATTTGAACTTCTTTATATATGACTGTTATCTGCTATTAAAATTAAGAATAACTTTTCTATCATGTTCATTGAATACTCCTATTGCCTTTGCCGTCACAATTTACTTTTAATTTTACAGTGGGCTATAAGCTAATTCTGATTTTTAAAAGTATTGACATCCTTTGAGTTGTTTGTCTTAAGGCTTGAGGCAAGAACAAATGGAAAAATGACTTGCAGAGAACACTGGAACAGCTGAACTTGCCTTGCTGCTTTCTCTATAGGTAGCTTAGATGATACTTCTCTATATTGCAAACGTACAGAAAAGATAAAGCAAAAATTCACCAGATATTGGAGCTGCTTGCACATAACTTGCTGAATTCTTCTTACTCACTACAGATAATTTTTGTTCTGTGGAGTGAGTATAGCAGTACTTCAGGATTTTAAATCTAGAACAGTAAGGTCAAGCAAACTAATTTTGTGCTTGAGTTGACAACTTCTTAATTGTTTTTCCCCTTCTAACCTGGATGTTCAAAATCACACAACAATTGTGCAGAAGCCTATAGGAAGAACTGCAAAGAAGCTCCTTCTCCAGGCCAATGGTCTGGGCTGGTCATCTGTTCTCTTGTCATTGATTCACTCGTAGGTGCACCCTGAGGAATGAACTGTTGGATGAAGAGCTCTGTTCTTTACAAGAGGTTCTTCCATTGAAGTTGCATTGCAGGATTTAATTGTCATGTTTGTAGGTAGAGAACTTTGTTTTTTGGGATTATCTATCTTAGTTGCTTTTGTAGATTCTTTAGTTCATTGAAGAAGAAAAACGCCAGTTTTCCAGGCTGTGATGATTTGTTAGTGCAAGTAAAGTAGAAAACGAAGCTTCTGAGGATTTTGTTGTGAAACTGCTATTGTTCTTGTTTTCAAAAATTGTCTTTGACAATTCTTTCTACTTCTTGTAGATATTTGGTTTCTTGGCAATGGCAGTGTATGCTGTGAACACATATTTAGCTATTAAAAAGTGGCGAATGAGCAGCAGACAACAGAACAGTCGGCAGACCAGTGACTACATACGTGCTCGGACAGAATCCAGAGAAGTAGATCATCGCCCTGAGATTCAGCGTCTGGATGCATGAAAGCAACATTCAAACGGGACTGCAAAGGGAAAAGAAGTAGTGCTGAACTCCCTCATGGAATAAAGGGGTTTTTCTTTTTTTAAGGAAGAAGAGGAAGATCAGATGGTGGCAAAGGATGCTCAGCCCTCCATACGTGCAGAGATGCATTGCGTCAGAAGCTGTTGTCATGAAGGCAGTAAATGTTGGTCATTCAAAAGCAAGATCGGTTTAAGATGTCCACATATATATACATGTATATTATATAACTTATATAATATAATATATATATATGTTTTGAAGTATGTTACTGTTTTGGATTAACTGCACAGTACTTTCCTCTCCCAAGTGCAAGCTCTGAATATACATTCTGCCACTGTTTCTTCATCTGTTGTAAACACTAAGACCAGCACTACATTGGTTGGTAAATATAGGAAAGAAATCCACCAAAAGTAAATTTCATACATGCGAGAAGTAAGTGATGAGCAAATAGCAATAACTTTAGCCATGTATCTTGTCCAACAAACTCTCTGTATCCATCCTCATGCAGCCTCAGCAGTGCAGCTCAGTTCTCATCCATCTGCAAGATCTCCTGCAGTGTCACTGTTGGTGCACTTACAGAGCTGAAATGGACAACCATTTGACACTTTTTGTTTGATGGATATCGTGTTGAGGTAGTTACCCTGTGAGTTATTCAGAAATTGCCATATTTGGTTCATGCATGACCTTGGCCAGATCTGAACTTGTGCAAAGTTAGCATGTTTACTGAGTGGTCACCATAATGCATCAAGTGCAAGTATGTGGTTTTCTGCTGATGTTGGGATACATTCTGTTTTTCATTCTGAAATGGGAAAATAAATATGCTTGGGAGGCAGGGTGGAGAAGAGGGGTTGAGAGACACAGTAGAGAAAGAAGGGGTTGTCATCTAATAGACTTGCATTCCAGTCATGGCTTTTTTCTTTTTTTTTTTTTTTTTTTTAAGGTTCAACCATTCTTAGAAGCCTAGGGTAGGCAATAACTAGCAAAAAATTGCCATGTGCTTATAAAGTATTTCTAAAGTTGCAATATTGGGATTCATGTAAGGTAAATATTTTCCTTTTTGGAAGGTTGGGGTTTTTTTGTAAAATTAAAACTGTTGGTAGGAGGTAAAACTGATTTTTTTTTTAAAAAAAATAGGTTTTTAATTGAGTTTTTCTGCAAATTTTTTACTCCCTCATATTTATTTGGAAAATGAGTTTAGATAATTGGAGGATAATATGGTTGTATTGATTTGTTTAGAAATAGTTTTACCTACTTGAAGTTTTCTTATTTTAATTGTACTTGCAGTGAAAAGGATATTTTCTCTACTCAAAACTTGAATTCTTCAGTAATCGGTTAGACAATACCATAATGTTATTAGGAAGATGTCCCTTGATATTTTTCTGGTTTGTGTATGTAATCCATTGTTTGGCATATATATGCATGCATGTTACATTGAAGAAAATGTCTGGGGGGGAAAGATCTCTAAAGCAGAATTCCTTTCTGGTTTAAGCGGATGAAATCTTTGAAGTTAGCAGAACTGCATGCCATGCATGTCTGAATTTATCTCACATTTGACTTGAATACTTTGTGTTGTGTTCTTGCTGTAGCTGTACTCTGAAGTGGCTGAATGCAGTTAACTGGAGTCTTAAGAACAAACAGCAATATGTTGCAGATAGGCCACTTAAATATGAAAACCAGGTAATACCAAACAGAAGATCAATGGAAGTGCCTGGGCTTCTGTAGTACTGAAGGGAACTGGGATAGTGACAGGCAGGAACCTGACGCTGCAATGTTTGAATTGAGCAACAGACAATTATTTTGATGGGTGAAAATCCAGTGACAAAACTAATGTGTTTTCAATTTGCTGATGTCTACAGTGTGTTTCACCTTAGTGGCTAAAAAGGAGACTAAAATTCAGAAAGAGTTTCTAATGAGGTTAAAGAAAACTTGCATTTTCTTAAGTAATGGTTTACCAGTTACTATGGTAACATTTTATTGTGCTTCATTGAAAGTTAATGCTGAAGGGAACATGAGTTTAAAAAAAGATCAAACCATATAAACCTTCCTCTCGTGTTGGGTTTAGAACACAGACTTTTATTGAGGTGGTGTCTCACCAGGATTACTGTGCATTTCATGGAAAGTTAAATGACAGTTCCATGTTCAGTGTAGTGTGAAATAACAAAGTTAGTTTATTATTGTCAGTGCAGATGTTACAGCCTGGCTGTTTTTCAGCACTCTATGAGTTTATGAATTTGGTATCTTTCAAATCCTTACTCCTTTCCTTACCTAGAAAAAAGAACACTTCACTGAGCTTTTTCTGGAGGGGGTGATGAAAACCTGTTGTCACCTTTCAGCTGGAGCGACAAATACAGAGTGATACAGTTATACATCTAATACAGTGTAATACTTCATTGTGGAGTGTAGTATACCTGAATGACCTTGAGTGCTTTTACATGTGAAAGAAGTTTTCTTGAGCTGAGAACAGTATGCCATTATTTATTACTTACATCATGACTTGAGCTTAGCACAGCTTTCAGGGTAGACTTCAAAGAGAATACTAATTTAAAAAATAATATCTGATACACTTTGTAGAACAAAAACAAATGTAAATTTGTAATTTCCTTATTTTGGGGACCAAAGATGATTTTAGTATTGTACAGTATATGCTTTCTAAAAATCTAAGTTAAGCATTTATTACTCTACAGAGACGTTATTTACTATTTGGATTATATAGAAAAGAAATTAAGTAGCTGTGAGAGGCAACTAAATTTGAAACACTAAGATCATATGATATATATACGCGGTTGATTTCCTGCTCGGCCCAATCCCCCCAACTTAATTTTACACGGTGTATTGATGAGGTGGTAATATTTTAAGACTGTTATTCAAACTGCAGTCATTAAAAAAAACCCCACAAACCTGAAGGAAGAAAATAGGGTAGAAAGTTGAATTTTTTTTTTTAACTTGCTTAGAAAAGTGACATGAAATTGTTCCTTCCAGACAGTCTTACTTGTAATTGCTGAGCATATAGAGATCATTTCTTCTAGTCCTTGAGTGCTGTTCAGCTCCATAAAGGGACTCAGAACCCACTGTAAATAAAACTAAATTAAAACTAAATGGCTGAACCTTGTAGGAACAGGATGCTCAAAACTAGTGGTTCTGATTAGTCCTGTTCTGTCAAACTAAGCCTTCAGATATGCAGTCTCCATGTATTTCTGCATGTAGAAGTGACAGTAAATTTTGCAACCTATGCACAGACATCAAAAGATGAAACAATAAGATGTGATTGGAGCAAGAGCTCCAATAGTGTTGTATAGTGTTGTAAGATGTTTTCCTTTTAATGCTATGTATACTCAGTTTTGTCAGCCTTAGTTCAAGTTTATTGTACATTCCTGTAATGATGTGTAAACTCCCTACAACAGGAGTTTCTAAAACCATAATTAAGTACTGATTTGACAGTTTCATCGCTTCTTAGTAAAGCTGATTTCTCCTTACTCTCCACTTGTTCCTTTAATTCCATATATTCATGCCTCATCTATCTTATGTTCTAACATTTAATTTTTGTTAAGCCTTCTTCATTGATGTGTATAGTGTCTGCTTCAATACAAGGAAGATAAGAATACTGTGTCCAATGTCCTTTTGCTTAAGCGTGGTACTCTTCCCTTTTACGATAGCTTATGATGTTTAGGCTGTACTAGGGGAAATTTTATTCTTTCCCCTAGGACTTTGGAAGCTAGCTGGTATACTGCATGTGTTTCTGTGTAAGCTTGCTGGTAGGAGCTGTGTGCTCAGACGTTGAGAGGATTAGAGATACATCTACCTCTGCCTTTTTTGAGAGTTGGTACTGACTCTAGAGGTTTGATGCCTATGTTTCAGTCTGTGCTGTTCATCATGGGCTTTGTATTTGTATATTGCATGGCATCAGCAATGAGCTGTGCCTTGGAAGCAGCTTCTCATCTTTTGCTTACAACATGTCTCTTACATGTGAATTTAAATAAAATCAGTAATTGGGGTGCTTCTTTGTAGGCTTTGACACAGATGTTTCACTGTACATCTCACGATATAATCTATAATTGTTTTATCTGTTTGTATTTCATTGGTTCTAGAAAGAAGAGGGGAAAACTAGGGAAAGTTTCCAAACTTCCCTAAGATAATCTTATTTTACTTTTTTCCCTGTGAATGATTTTGTACCATATGATTGCTCCTTCCTAACACAGCAGACTTACTGGTTCTTAAAACGCTGTGTAACACAGCAGGAGCATTGATCTGCTCCAAAGCTGCATGTGGACTGTTATCAATGAATCAACCACTAGTTTTCCATGAACTTTAAGATCCCTAAACAAATGTAATATTTGTCACCTTTGTGCTATTTTGGGGATGTGCAGGCATAGCAAATGCTTATCTAATAGGTGATTGTATTACTACAACCCTTTCCCCTCCTTCTTTTGTCCTTGTTCTATATCCGTTATTTTCTTGTCTCGTGACAACTTTGTAAACATTCCTACTTGTTCTCTTTTGTGAGGGGGAAAAAAACACCCTAAAACCCAGAATAAGTAAGAATAATGTTTTAAGGTATAATTTAAAAAAAATCCCACAACTTAATAGCAATTCAAATACTGTAGAAGATAATATCCTCTCTCCTACTCAGATAAGATACTGAACAGCTTTGTAAGTGAAAATCAGAGCATAAAGAAGAAGTCTTATGCTGAAAGCTCTGGAGCCAAACATCTTCAGTGGGTACTTAGGGTAAATAAAAAGGTAGGGACAATCTGATCATGAATTTTAGGTGTGATAAAGGGTGAGAAGGAGAAAGAAACCCAAGCTGGATGCTTAATAATCCAGTGCTTTCAAAATTATATGTGAACATTAATAATCCCCGACTGCAGAAGGAAGGATTGTTTCTGCAATTGGTAGAGAAGGAGAGAGAGACACCTTGAATCAGTAGTTTCTCTGTCCCTAACTCTGGGGCCGTGCTGGCTCTGTAATAGAGTTGGAGAGATTCTACGCCAACATTGTTAATGGTGCATCTTAAAAGATGAGGTATGTTGACAAACTGATGTGATTATCAAATAACTTCTGTTCAGCTGAAGTTCAGTAGTTGGTTCACAGAGACCTGCAGGATGTAGATGTTTGTATCAGAAGGTCTCTGTGTGTCCAGAAGAAGGAATGGTTTCAGACAGGTTTCTGCTCAGTCCCCCCCCTAAGCTGTCATGTAGCACTTGTGAAAACTGGGTGCTTGGTTCTTGTTGTTTATAGCTTAAAGGAATGGATGCTTTGGAGGGCCAACAAAACTCAGAGAGACTGCAGATAAAGATGTCATGTATGAATTTTAATGGCAACAAAAGAAAGAATTTAAAGATAAAACTGAAATAGGTACAAAAACCAGCAGAATGTTTGAAAATACTTTGTAGAATTTAGGCCATATTCTTACCTTAATTTTAACAGAGGGAGCTGGTAAAAAATGAATTCATACAAATGTTCAGGAAATCTCTGAATGCCACTTTATAGAGATTTTCCTGGTATATTGTTTCTGCTGTTAGCCACCTGGCCACCTGGATAGATCTGTTTGACAGTGTCAGGGCAGTTCTGTCCAACCTGAAAGGGTTCCTTTGTTGTTTTGGTCTCATTTTTACTTTGTCTTTTAAAAATCTCTCTGTAATTTAACCATTCGTATTCTAAAAATAATCTTTAAAAAAATCTGCTTACACTGTGATTTATGATAGCCTTTAATTTAGAATATACAACACGATCTAATTTTCTTTTGGGATATGCAGCTTTCAAAAGTGTTCTTATATATGCCCAAAAATGAAAGTTGTCTATTTATCATGAAAATGTGATTAGATAAAGTTACCTATCCAGAATCCCAGTGCAACTCTTTCTGATGTGCTGGATGGATGAGTTAGTGAAATTTCCTTTTAATCTCTATGGGTTAATAAATATTTTTTTATAACTAGCCACAGATATTCCTTTTTAAATTATACTTGGCAAACAGAAGATATTTAATTTTATATACAGTATACATAGTTACCTTGATTGACATATTTATAACATAGAGCTTTGTGTTTACTATGAAGGTTTTATCTGTATACCATGGACTTCATGGGTAAAATTTTAAAAAGCCAGTTAGCATATATGGAAGGATGTGGAAACTATCTTCATGAATTCAGAATGAGGACATAAAAGCATTTCAAAAAGCAATAGCCAGATCATATTAATGGAGTATCGGGGTTTGTTCTTATTTTTTAATTGGGGCTGGTCCCTACAACATCTGGATGTGAGTAACAGAATGAAATATGACCATCTGCCTCTCCTGACTGTCACGGACTATTGTCTAGAATATGGGAAATTTCAGGGTATTGTATTTGTTTTGCTTTGGACAAATGTCTTGACAGACATATTTAATTAAAACCTTCATGTGTTTGAAAGAAAATACCCTCTCTTAACTAGGCTGATGTATCACTTCTGGTAACCTTTTAATCCCAAAAGTAGTATTGTCTAAATATTTTTAGTAATGTTACATTTATCTTGATGTCTACAGGTTGAAGTGTTTCTGGCTAGCACCCTTTTAGTACAACAGTCGCTACCTTCATTTTTCTACTGTTTATACTTTAATCTTGAATGTTTACCAGTTTCTACTTGTTGGATATTGCAGAGGGGGAGTGTGTCTTAGCACTACAGTTCATCCAGCTTTAACTTGTACATCACAGTTCTAGAGTAAGAAAATATTTTGATTTATATATTGTGGCCAATTTATTGCATTTCTAAATGGTTTCTGTACTTAAGACACAACATTTATGACATAATGTAACAAATGACTTAGCTAATCATTATATCTGTCTAGACTTACTCTCTTCTGTGTTAGTGTCATTTTGAAACTATTTGTATATGTTGAAGTTTGTAAGGGTTCAGGAACCCACAATAAAATAGTAAAGTATGTATTTATTTCTCATTATAATGCTCAATTTTGATTTGAAAGTTGACACTTTGTCTTTTCACAGAATTGTAAACAAATACCGAAAAACTGCTTCACCTAGTGTGCCTTCCATGTGTGGTATAAACACTTGTCATTCACAAAAATAGAGATGTAAATTTATTAAACCAGTAAACACTATTTTTGTAATGTGAGTCACTAATGCAGCTCTCGCTTCATTGTGCTTTGTTTCCACTAATACCAGTTTTATGGCTACTGTTGTCATTGCTTTCCCTTTGTGCACTAAATAGTAAATCTGATATTGTGGTGAATCAGAAGATTGTATCACTTTTGCTCTGCTCTGCCTTCAGCTGTTACCTGAGAGATGGAGATAAAGCAGGGTGCTGAGGTGAGCTAGAAGGTACTCCAAATTTCTTTCCTTGAGACTTGTGTAAAGAGATGCTCAGTGTGGGATATCTGTATCCCCAGTGCTGATTTTGTGTCCTCTAGAAAAACACAGCCGGTGTAATCTAAACATGCTGATTCTAGCTCTTATTTACTACAGTGTCCAAGGAAGGAACATCCAGGCCTGACTGAACGACTTCACCCCTCGGGGATATAGGTCCTCTGCTGACTTTGTACTGAACTGTAATGGTAAACAGAAGCATTAGTCAAAACAGTGGGTTAGAATTCCATCACGGGCAGAGCAAAGGGGATGCAATTTTCCTTTTATCATATGAGCACAAGTCTGCTGTGTTAATACCATCGGTATTTTGCTTTTGAAGTAAGACAAATTGTAATGTTTTGCCAAGGAAAATCTTAAAAGCATACTCTGTGTGAATGCAGAACCTGACTCTGTTGTCCTTACTCAGGCAAAATTCCCCATTGACTTAGGGGACTGCAGATCAGGTACCCGTTTAACACCAGAATCCTGATCAAGGATTTGAAGAAAATCACAACAAATGTTCTTATAGCGACAACTTACAGCCTTGAAGCAATTTCACATTATTTTGGTAAGTGTTCTTGAAGTTCTCAAACTACACACCAGGCCAGCTGATAAAATAGATGCTTTCCATAGTGGTACCTACCAGCTGTGATCACTGTTCCCTCAGTATCACAGCTGTAACTTACATGTGCACATGTAGCATCTTCCAGCTCTGTAAGTGAAAGTTGTGCTGTTAATGCTTGACCGGTTTCAAAGGCAAGGTAACTCTACAAGAAAACATAACCTCCAACTTGTTTTTACACCTGTAATGATTTTTCAATACGTTGTGTGCTTCTTTTCTGTTGGTTTTTATGCTAAACAAAAAGCCACAAGCTGAAGAATTGTAATGTCTTGCAGTCCAGAAAGCAGTCTTGTTTTTAAAATCCATACTGTTATAGCATAATTTAAATGGTGTATTTATCAGTTTTAAATGTCATTTTGCTTTTCCGGTCTTTTGTATATGGGCACAATATTTTTGTAAATTTTTTTTTATTTAGTTGTCTGTCTCTTTTTTCTTTCTGATATTTGAAGATTTGAGCTCTATGGATTTTCATGGTACTCTCCTGATCATGTCTTCATAGTGGTAAAAGTCTGTATTTTTGTATGTAGGGAAAATGGTAGTTTTCTAACACTTATCTTGATCAATATAATATGGAATAATTTGTGAAGGACTTCCTGTTTAATAAATGGATATATTAAAGTACTAAAACATTGTCTTCATCTGTAAAGGCAACCTATAACCTCAGTATACCAAGTGTTGTAGTTGGTATACAACTGCTGAGTGCACTTCAGTGCCAGGCAGTGGCATAGGGGTTAAATGTCAAACAGGCCAACCCTGTCTGAGTTCTTTGTGACTGAGTCTTGGACAAAACAAACTTCATAGATGCAGGACTTAATGAAAAACCATATATAAGCAGTCCTTGATGAGAGGTTATATGTAGCAGAAAGCACATGGAATTGCTTTATTGCTGAAGTGTGGTTGTGGTGAGATTGCTCTTGCAGAGGTTTCTCCATCTGGTACGCTGTAATGGGCTGAAGTGCTCTGTCTCGTGGTTTGCATCGTGTTCTGGATTGAAATGGAATTTTGGAGCTGAAATGCCAGGGTGAGTGGGTAATGCTCTGCCACCTCATGGGCTCTAGGTTGCAAGTCCTGCCGTGATGCAATTGGTATTTTGGTATCCAGGCAGTTTAGGTGTGAGGTGGAAGCACTGAGTAATAATACAATACATAATAATACTACAATGAGGGTAAGAACTGAGGAAATGTACAGATGGCTGAATTGAGTGTTTTGGAAAGATTTGGGAATATGGATAATGTGCTTTAGGGATAACCTGCATGTGAGGAGGCGGACAAAGGTGGTACGATTGAGCTTCTACAGAAGGATTCACTAAGGAGGGTCATGTGCTTGTACAGCTTCTCTACTAGAAGATGGGCTGGTTCACGTTGCCTGTGTGGGGTTGTCAGCAGTGGTAAATTCTAATCTGTGGTGGTGTTGCATCCATTGGGCCTGCTTAGAGATCAGGCCTTAATGAAATTCATGCTCTTTAAGAAAACAAAAAGTTGAAGTGCTGGACTTAATGCTGTATTGCTGCTGAAGTTGTTATCCATGGTGTTCCTTGGTCAAGAGAAGCTTCTTCAGCTGTTAAACTTTTTTTTTTAAAAAAATTCATTTGTTTAACTTTTAAATACTATATCTTCCTTCAGTCTCCTGGGAGAACTATAATTGATTTCTAATTTAATGGATCAGGTTAACAAAATGTGATGTACTGCATCACAAATCTATAAAAGAAAAGCACAGATATTATTTGGCCAAAATTAACATCGGAATCACTGTTTACTTTTTCAAGGAAATAGATTGAAAATTTGATTTTAAAAAATTATTATTACTTTAAAAAATATGCTTACATTTGCTGGGTAGCATTGTTTTACCTTCTGACCTAGAAGTTCTACAAAGCATTTGGAGTACAGTGAATTCTTCCAGTAAAGGAGGAATCTCTGTTGCAGTGAGGGTTCTTTTGATGCAGTCCTGTTGACTTAGGAGAAAATCAAGAGATGGTGTCTCCATCCTGACTTTTCAACCAATCCTCCAAGCAAAAAGGTGTCTCAATTATCTTGTAACATTCTCGGTGTTTATCTAATATTCTTGGTGTTTATCTAATTGTCTTCTGCTTCCTTGATGTATGTTCTCTCTCTTTCTCTCTCCATGCTCAGAAAAGGAGTAAAGGATGGCTAGGTGGAGCTTCAAACATATGTAAAAATACAAGGTGATACAGATCTTGCATTTGCTCTTCGGGAGGTTTGTAACCTGGTCTTTGGAATGAAGCCACTTCATTTTATTACTTTTAATATCTTACAAGGTTGGTTACAAGCTGCCTGCTATGAGGTTTAGCTCAGCCATGTAGTAATATGTATGTTATCTATTTATGCATTTTAGAAATACAGGCGTCAGAAACATGCACTGTTAGTGTTTGGTAACAAGTACATGCTCACTCAATGATACAGGCTGCTGGTCTCCTAGCAGGGGAAGATGCAGCTATAAAATTCAGGCTTAGAAATCTGCACAGTGAACGCTTACCAGAAGCGTAATGAATGAAAACCATCTGCTTGCTATGCAGAGCGTTAAATTGTCTTCCGCTTTCCAGCACACTAGGCTGGTGGAAGCATTCTTTTCCGATACCACATAGTCAGAGATACACCACATCTCACTTAGTATCTTGGAAATTACTGTGTCAGTTAGAAATTTAAGACTTCCAGGACTTTGAACAATATCAGGTGAAAGGCAAAGTCAATTGGCGCAATGGACAAGGTGTTAAAAGGACAGTTGAGCCTCTCATTTCAGTGAGAATAAAAAGGCTGCTTGGAAAGGTCTTTTGAATTCCATAACATCACCTGTCCAAAATCGCCACACAAGACTGAACTGATCTTCCACAGGTAAGTGTAAAAGCTTTTTGATCGGAGAAGGTGGGAGGAGGAAGAGAGACCCTCAAACAGGGTGAGAGCAGTATGAAGTCATTCATCTATGATGCCAGCTGACTTTTTCCTTCATGTTAGTGGCTTTGATTCACAATGTTGATATCCTCAGACTTCTTGCATTGTTTCTACATAGATTTGTTTCATACTTGGTATTGGAAACTCTCATCACTCCCTGGGTTTGTCTACTGCTGAATGCTGTTCAACAAGCACAGGAATTCAAAATGGGAATAGCCATGCTCTAGTTGTAATGAAGGCATGTAGTAGCCTGTATGGAAACAGCTCCTGTTTGGAACAAGAATGTACTGTAATTGAAGAGAGATGTTTGATTATCACCCTGCAGGTACACCAAACTAAGAACTTCAAGAAGGCCTCCATGCTGCAGGTGTAACATGCTGAATTGCAGAGAAACCCGTGCTCCTGCTATTTTGATCTTGTCAGTTGAGGAAAAACAAGCAAACAAACAAAGCCAAAAAACCAAGATGACTTTGCCCTACACCAGACTCTGAGCCTAGTGCAGTATTGCTGGCAGAAGGTGAACAAAAGACTGAATCACACACACCTCCTCTTTCCAAATCATAATTGCCTATAAAGTAATTATCTTTAATTAAATTATCTTTTCTGAAATTATATTAATAAAATACAGAAGTGTATTTTATTTCAGTCATGGGAACAGATCTTTTTAAATGGCTGGAATCTTACACGAGTGCTTGACCCTGGGAGAAAACTGTTTAGAAATAAATGAAATCATTAAATTCTTGAGTGCTAATAACAAAATTCTCTGGACAGGCAACTAATTGTATGTTTGCTAACCTAGTTTTGAAGCAACTAATGACCAATTTTGTTTGCCTCTTCTGTTGATTTTAGGAGTATTCCAGTGTGGAAAAAATTACTAGAAAACCTTAGCAGATATTAGGTTATAACGTGTCTGTGAAGGGTAAACCCGAAGGGGATTGTTGTTTACAATGGTATTAGTTGCCAAGTAAGAGCAGTGTGTCTCCAATGTCTACTAAATATGCTAAAACTATTTCTTGGTTAAATTTTTTATGTGCTGAAGATGAAGTTTCTCCTTGCAGGGTGTGTAAGCATGAGCGATTGTTCTCTCTCGTTGCCTCCCCAGCACACGGCATCCTTCCTGATGGCATTTCTTCAAACACCATTACTCGTGCTGGTCAGAGGCAAGGCAGTAAAACCAGGTCTTAAAATAAGTAAAGACACCCAGTGCTTCTATTAAAAAAGGTTTAATCCAGCATGGTTTCTAAATATGAACCATGTACTAGTTTCCAGCAGTGACATGCAGTACACTTTTTAATTAAAAATAAAAAAAAAGGAAATACAAAACAATAGAATATAAAAATGAGCCCAGGTCCCCTGACGTCACAGTGCATGCCAGTAAAATATGACAATAGGAAAGAAAGAAATGTGGAATTTCATACTGGAAAAAGTCTGAAGAGCTATTTCTTATAAAAGCAAAGATTATTTGTCACAGTTGGAAGCAACCATTTGTTTTGCTTTTATTCAGTGGTCTGGAAATGGGAGACGTAGGAGCTGCCCATTAGACAGCCCTGAAACTGGCCAGCACCTTCCCAAGCACCTGCTCACTCTCAGGTACCGTGTTCTGCCTGTCAGCAGCCAGCTGCTAGCAGGGAATTGGAGCCTAAGTGGTAATTTTGTTCCAGAGGAAATCTGCCTTTATTGTTTTATCCCTGTTTTTAATATACTCTGTTAGTACCATCTGCTCTCATTTTAATTACTTTTTGTTAAGACCACCTGTTCTGGTACTGTATTAATTTTTTAAAAATGTATACAAGTTTCTTTGAAATAGACCTGTCTGATGCTGGATATAAGGAGCATGCCATGCTTTTTTGAAGCAGTATGCATTTATAGGTGGACACAAATATTTTGTTAGGTTGTGCTATCCATGAAAACACCTTCTTGTAAATTCAGAGGGGCTTTTCCCCCAGAATACCAGACCACGAGATAAATCATTCAAATCCTTCCCAGGGGAAAAAAAACAACCAACCAACCAAAAACCACACACACACACACACCAAGAAAAGGGATCTGTGAAAATTGATTTCATTGCAGACATTCTTCTGGAGGTTGTTTTTTTGCCTTTTCACAGTGGGAAGGCTGTATTGCCCTCCTGGGGCCCAGGTATCCTGAGTTTTACACAAACAATTGTCTGTTTTGCGAACCCAGCGGACTGAGTCCAGTGCTACTTCTCGCAGGAGGACCAGTGTTAGCAACACAGCATGAGATCAGACAGTGATGTCTTGCATGCAAATATTTGTAGGCTTTGGTGGGCAGATAATGTTGGATGGTATTGGCAAGCCTTTCCTACCTGTAGGTGCAAACGTGTGTGAGGGCTTCCATGTAAACAGTAGGAAGGGGTCAGTGAGGCGACGCCTCGCCTATTCTACCTGGTGTCTGTGGTGAAATTGCAGAAGATGGGATGTGACCCCATCCAAGCAGCTTAAAAAAGTGATACTGAACGTTTGATGAGCCAGCTACCCTGTGGCACCATGATTCTTAAAGGTTTGTTCTTGCTGCAGATTTCCAGTTGTTACTTTTTCCTGTCACAGAGAGGCAGTACGTATAAATGCATTGAAACCACCATGTTGACTATAATCTATGCCTTCAGTGCTTGAGATAGTGAAATATTCAGACTTCAGGTAAAGAAATACTGTTAGTTAATCAAGAAAAATACAAATAAAGTAGAGGCATTCTGAGCCTCTCTTCTTTGGCACAACAAGAAGTATAAAAGCTATAAGTGTTAAAGATTTGGGATTAAGAAAGCATATTAAAAGCTCCACTTACACTTAAAATACTATGTTCCCATTTACTCAGTACATTGTAGTGCTGAGTAAGGAGCAATGGAGAATTGAGATGTGTTTGGATACAGATGTCTGTGGCAGACTGAGCTACTGTGAACCGCATAGTTCAGAAGGGTGTCTAATGGCACTGGGAATAGACTCCTTTTCCACATCACTGCCCTGCCTGTGCTTTGGCGATTCCATAAACAGAGAGGTGGAAAGAGGACACCAAGGCTGAAATCTGGGAGATACTGCAATTGGCAGTGCATTCAGCAAAGAGGAAAGTGCTTGGTCATCTTCCCTTCTTACTTGGTGTTCGGTTCTTCAGTCTGAGTCGGAATCTGAGTCCTCATCTGAAATTTAAAACAAGGAACAGAAGTGAAAATGAAAACTGTAAATCTCCATGTCAGCTTTAGCTCTTGCTGGGAGAGATATCCTGCTCTTCAGCAGGTGTCTGCTTCAAAGGACATGGCATATTTAGGAAGAGGCTTGTAAAATGACAGTTCTAATGTGATGGAGCTTTAAATGGTGTTTCAAAGGACTTGAGAGATGCTGCTGAGAGGCACTTAGACCACTACAATGTAGATAACAGTTCAAAGGAAAGAAGTTGCAGCGATGCTGTTAGCATGACCACCAAGAGGAAGTCTGCTGAAGACATGCTTCCTGTACTAGAAAATTGCTGTTTGCTCTGGGTCACAGTTATGCACTGCCAGTTAAACGTATCTGAAAACCAGAAACTGTGAGACATTAAGAAATCTCTATAGGCCTATAGAGGTACATCTTGCCCAAGCTTGAGGCTCAGCCTGAAGGGAAGTGCAGGATTTCTGGCCTTGGCAGTTGAGAGCCCCAGCAGGAACTTGAGTTCAGTGCTGGAGGAATGGTGCTGCAGAGCAAAGCCCTTCTTGCATGGTCAAATCACCGATGCAGCGCTGCCTGACTGCGTGTTTGTAAGTTTATATATTTCTCTCTCCATCTCCAGGGAAATGAGATCTAATCTTTAGCCTAATTTTGTACCCTTGTCACCTGGTCATCTTCTTGAGGTCAGTTCAGTTTGTGGGGATAAACAGTTTTTAGTCAGTCTGTTTCCTATGATCTGTTCCTTTAATTCTTCTTTTCTTTGTCTCTTTTTGTGGCATAAAGCTCACAAAACATGTAGCAGTCCACTAAAATACCTAGAAAAGACTGTCAGCATTACTATAGACCTTATAGGATTCTGTACATGTCTTGGGTGTTTGTTTTTGAGGGGGTTTGTGGGTTTTGGTTTTCTGGGGGTGGTTTTGGGGGTTCTGGAATTTGTTTAAGTGTGGAGCAGACTTTGTCATCTGTGTGGGTGCAATGAGTAGTATCACAGGAACTTGATGCCTGATTTAGGCTCCTGGGTACTGCAGAATAGCTACCTGTGTCCTGACCTGACTTGAAATGGGTTTGAACTCCCAAAGCGGGTCCCTCTTTTTACCTTTGTCTAAGTAGTTCTGTCTGATTTGAGGTAGGCTTTACCTCCTATATTAGAAATAAATTTGATAACAATCTTTTTAATTTTATGCTGTGTGGACCTTGGATTTCAAGGCTATTTGCCCACAGATGGTCAAAGCTTGACCCTGAATAAGAGGTAATCGTGACAAAGAGATGATAAAGAAAAAAGCACTATTGGACATAAAAGACTGTGGATTAATAGATGTTAGTTATTACGTTACCAAAAAAAAAGGTAGATATTTGTTTATTTTTAAAGTAAGACACCTTGATAGGAGGAAAAAAGTCTGTGCTGCATAATAACTTCTGTAATTGGATTTGGGGCCTTTCTAAGTTAGATGGCACAAAACTCTGAGAAATTTCACATTCCTGGCTTGCTGATTATCTTTATAAATCACTGAAATTCCAGTTGTTGTATTTTAAGACTAAGCAGCTTCATAATTCAGCATAGTTGTGACATACAAAACCAAGGTAGCCAAGAACAGAAACTATTATTGCTTGAGTACTCTTGCTCCCTTGTGAAGGGTGAACTGGAGAAGATAATCTCATGTTACATGCTCATATAAACAAAATGGGGAATTTTACCTACCTTCTGACTTGTGCCCTTCAGGGGAATCAGAACTGCCTTGCTTGAGAAAAGTAACCAGGTCATTGAAGGTGATGTAGAAATCAATGGCGTACACTATCGTGGCTATAAATCCAAACACCTAAAATGGCAAAATAATACTCTTCAACAACAGTTCATGTCCATCAATGACAATTCAAAATAAGCCTAATCAACTCAAGAAAAATTCTTAATGAACACTTGGGCTTGATTTTTTTTTTTTTGGCCTGTACCTTTCTAAAAAGACAGAGAAGGGAAATGTCTCGTGACCCACTGGCAGCAACTAAACTACAGCTAATCTGGGAGCTGGAGTAGTGATCCCTGCAGTTCCTCTGTCAGGTGTGTCCTTAGCCCTACCCCAGGCCACATTGCTTTCTGGTGCTCTGGGCATGTTCTGAGCATCAGCACTGCCCTGTGCCAGGAGCTACAGGAGAATGTAACCTGCACCTCTGCCATCCCAGGGCACCCCTTTGCCACCAAAAAATCACTTTGGAAATAATTTTTCACTGGTTTGCAAGGAGACATGTCGATGCAGAGTGAACTAGATGGAGATAAAATGATTCTGAAGTTACCTATTTCGTGTCAAAGCAGCAGCGGTGTGGCAAGAATAGGCTGGTTTTCAGTCTGAGAAGCTGGGGTAAATGCTACGTTGCATTGCTCCATGTCTAAACGTGTGACAAAGATTAAAACAATCTTTGTTTTGAAATTGTGTATGAGTTGGGATGGTTTGGTAAGGGCTGCTGGCTAACACTACTGGGTATTGTTCTTTCCTATCTTCCCAGTATTACACAAACTTTATTTATGTTGCAAACATTACTGATGCTTAGAATCAGGTTGCAGATAGGGAGGCTGTATCTGATTTCTGAACGCAAAATGCTGATAAAGAAGGCTTTCTCCTGGGCAGTCCATACACCAGAGGGTAAAATGACACTGCTCTTGTTTCAACTCATCCAAGTAAAATTAAGCAGTAGAGGCAGGAGGCTGAAATTACTTAATTTAGACTGTCCTTAGTAGTTACAGATTTATTTTTATTATTATTATTCCCTCTATTCAAGATTCTTTGCAGGAACAGATAAGTTATTCTTCCCTGTACAGCTGGTGAAATTAAAAAGCAGAATAGGTGCCTTCCCTAAGTAGTACAGTTAACACTGAGCAGCACTGTTAGGATAAAAAAAACTATTCATTGATTCAAAACCTGTTTTTCTAAATAACCAACCATTTCTTCCTTGCTTTAGGCAAATATAATTCTCAGTTCGTTAACTGAAGAAACTTGTGTTACTTGCAATGGGATCAAAGTCAAATTGTTTCTTAAGTACGTCCAGGTCTACTTACTCCTGCTGCTTTAGATGCTCCATCATTATATTTTGAGACAGCAGCAATTGAAATGGCAAAGTAAATAATGGCAGCAGTGACACACCGCAAGAAATCCTGTAAAATAAGCATTGTTGCATTCTCAGATTAGTCATGTAATTCCAACATACAAACTCCTCTAAAAATCATTTCAGAAATGACCATTAAAAACCTTTGTTGCTGTGACAGTGGACTCACCTGATGCTGGACTGTGACTACCACCTGGTATTTTGTACTGGATGAATTGTTCATCTGGGAAATATTTTTAAATGTGACATGACCAGAATCTTGGCATAAGCTTCTGCTCTTACAGAGGCTGGTATCAATCCTACTTTTAACATATGTATGTCAGGCAGAACTTTCTTCAGGCTGGGAAGGGCTATCTTGTTGCAATATTTAACTTGGAGCACAGTAAGGGCTCTAATGGAAGAATCATTTGAATTGCCTTAAGTCTCACATTTGAGCAGAACTCGTGTAGTGTTTAAAACTATGGTTTATACTTGGTATGTACACCTGTAACTCCCAACAGCTAGCCTCAAGTGAACGTACCCATTGCTATCGTCAAAGTACATGCTGCTGTGGCTGAGACTAGCTCTGCAGGGCAGGGGCCATGTGCCTTAAAATACAAGCAGCAATGTGCTGGAGCAACAGTGTCTCTGAACTGGATATTAAATAAGAGCTGTGATTCCCAGGGCATGTGTACATCACGTGAGCTGGAACAGTGGTATCCTGACCTCTGTTCACAATTAGGTCTTCTGCCTTTTCAGAACAGATGGATGAATAAGATACAGTCTCAAAACACATGATTCTTCTGAAGGACAAGGTCAGTTACCTACATTCTGTGGCTGAAGTATATTGTGGTAATGGACATAATAAACATCGATTGGATTAGCTTTTTTTTAAAAAAAAGTAATTGTACTGCTAGACAAATGCCTTGCCAATCAATGTATGTTTGAAGCAACAGAGCCATCCAGTGGCCAGTGCACAGCCATCCCCTGCCACCACGGACCTGGAAATTCTCTGATGAACAGCAGCTGGTTTCCTTTGTGTGAATGAGCATCTACTGCCTGGCCCCCTTAACAAAAGCAGCTGTCAGTTTGTTTGCATGTGGGTATGACTCTGCAGCTCAACAGCACTCACCTGAGAATTTTAAAACGTTTTAGTAAAGTATATGCATTGCTATATAGCATGCCTCAGTTTCCCCATTTGTAAGGGTGGTAGTGTTAAGGAGACCTCAGCAGTGGTCAGACGTAGGCTGATGTTGCTTGCTTCTGAAGATCCAGCCCTTAGCCATTTGCCTGGAATCAGGCATAAATTCTGTGCTTTAGTAAAATCCTGCTTTGTGTCAGCACTAAAAAGGCTATAGTATGTAGTACAGCTTAAGAGTGCCGTGAGACCTTCTGAATGAGAGGCAATATAGACAGGTTTCTAATAAGGGGCTGAAGTTAAATCAGCCTAAACTCCCATATACTCATTATACTGTACAATTAAATTGTGGTTTTATATTGCACATTTCACTTACCATCAAAGGCCAGTAGAGTCCTTTAAACTTCTCATTAAGTTTGGAGGCATAGGCAAAAAAAAGGAACAGTGCCAGCAGAAACTCTAGGAGTGGTGCTGTCATGAAAGAGGCAGCTCGAGAGGCAATATAGCAGATAAAGATGATAAATGACAGCACCTAGAGTAAAGGGAAAACAGTAGTTATTCGCATGGAATAGCAGAGCCTCGGGCAGCTGAGCAGCTTTGAAGTGTTATTCTCCCTGCACATTACTGTCAGTGCTGCTGGTGCTGGCATATCTCGATTCCTACTTTTTTTTTTTCTTGAGCCAAATGAATTTTCTTGTTTAGCATGGAATAAATCTAAAGTAATGGCGTTTATTTCAATGCGTGTAAAATTGACTTTGCAGACAGCTGGGTGGCTCTGTACCTCTCCCAGTCAGTAATTTGCTCTGGATTGTAAACAGTTCTGACAACATAATTCTGAAAATAGAGTGGGGTATTGCCAAGCAATCAGAGCTTTAAGCTTTCAACCGTGACAGTTCTCATTTGAAATCCAAATCATTGCTCAGATAGCCCAAAGTAACTCAGCATTCATAATATTCTTCGAGTTGAAAGAAAAAAGTCTGCTGTTGATGGATAGAAAAGAGCTGAGAACTAATTATTCTGTGATTTCTGGCAGTCTCTGGTTCCAGCTTTCCAGTATAGACAAGCTGTTGTAGAGATCAATAGGATAGATAACTCCCATAGATTTGTTTTATCTCTATCTATCTGTTTTATTCCTAACTCTACAAAATAATAAAAATGGTGTTTGTTTTCCCATTCAATTAAAACACCATTATAATATAGCTTCTGGCTCAAAATAGAAAGTGTTACAATGGGGAAATACTAAAGTAAATGCATTTTAACCTAAACCAGACAGTACCAAAGTGCTGTGATACACTTCTGGACTTTTAGCTGCTGTATTTGTATGTGAAAGTGGAAGGTGAGGGAACCACGGAGAAGCTTTATTTTCAAATTATGTACTGGGAGCTGCTCTATCCTGCCTTTCCCCTTGAAATGCTCAGAGATGCTGGTGGCCAACAGAGCAGCAGTGAGTACTGTTTGAGCTTTAGATTACAAGGATTGTTTTAATTTCTAAATTGGGACACTGACGTTCTCACTTATATAGTATTGAACACAGTTGTAGTATTTTCCCCCAGATGGCACATCTGAAGGCAGATGTGCCTTCTTGAAAAGCATAAATGCTTTGACTGTGACGATCAATGAATTTGCCTCATTAAATTTCAGATCTATGGATTTCCTTGCCTGCTGGTACCATGTGTTCCTGGGAACTGCCTGTGCCTCAAAAAAAAAGTAAAATTATTATACTTGAAAGACAAGGCCCCTATAATTAATTAATAATTGCTCCTATGAGAGGTCAGTCAACCCTCAAACACATGTATCAAAAGAGCCCATTTGGGTTTAGGGCACAACTAAGCAGTTCAATCCTGTTGAAATAATTTCTTAATTAATAAGCCTTTTATTCTAAGCCCGTATTTTCAGGAAAGCAGTCGGTTCTTGACCAGGATGCTCATAAGTGAAGTATATTGTTTTGATCCATTAGGACTGGGTGGTGAAGTCTGAGAGGATGTGACATTTTTAGTAAGATGCTATATTTATCTTAAAATGCCCATGCATTGTTCTTGTTTCATTGGGTGGCTGGAAACTGATTTAGTATAACATATAGAGAGTTCACTTCTGCATTGAGGCCTGGTACTTGTTAGTATTTACCCTATTTGATGTTATTTATGCTATTATTATTTGCTTATTGCTTATGTAGCCTCTTTGTAGGTTTTTCTAGAGTTTTCATATAGCAGAGGGAACTCATTCAATGTATCTTATCCTTAATGGGGTATTTTATTTCTGTGAATGGAAAGTGATACATACTGTTTGAAGAGAAGTGGATATTACAGAACTTGAAAGCTGCTGAGAGGGGAGAGACTTCTTCCCCCTTCCCATCACACTGCCTGTTCCCCTCCCATCCCCACAGACTAGAACCAGAAAGGACTGGATTTGAACTTTGTGAATCTGCTTCACTTGCAGTTGTGGAACGTCATTTAGGCACCATTTCATCTTTTCTTTGTTTAAAAAGAAATCACCATGTAGCTAGGATATTTTTCCTTATTTATTCTGGTGTTTTAAAAAAAAAAAAAAATCTTCCTTTTTCTGGCTAAAGGTTAAGTGTATGATAGCTGAGATGTAGAGACAGAGAAGCAGGTGGGGACGAACAGAGGCAGGGAGGAGATGTGTTGAGGACAGGTCCCACTAACCAGTGCCCTCTCAATAGCACAGCCTTAGACCTGAAATGAGCTTGGTGTATCTCTTATGAAAGAATTAAACACAGTGTTAAATTATACATCATACTACAGCAGCGAGGGGAGGCAGAGAGGCAAATTTCAGATATGTAAGTTGATGCTGCACAGTAGAGATCACTTTGCTCTCGGTTCTTTTTGATACTGTAACTCCTGTGCTCTGTCTGCCTTTATACGGAGAAAAAGGTTTCCTATCTGAAGCGTTAACTTTCAGGTGAAATGAGGAGCCTTTGTGTTCTTCTAAGATCAGCCTTATGGTAATTTGTGATGGCCCTGGGCAGGTCTGCGTGGTGTGAAATGCAGTGCAGTGCCCAAGACCCTGCTGTTACATAGCTCAGGACACAAACAATAACTTATTTTGTGGCAAGAGCATGCCAAGGGGCTCCTGTTCCAGCGTGCTGGTGTGAGGGTGGGATTCCTGCTTGGGTGCAAGGTAAGTTGCTGAAGAGACACAAGGATGAGGCTGAGCATTTCAGCTTTCTAGTTCGGTCTGATCCAGAGAAGCTGGTATCTGGGGAAATACTAGTTGTCCATTTTAAAATCTAGTTAATGGGCCAGTTACTTGCTGAATCCAACCCCTCGGTTATTGGTAGGATCACAGCAGTGTCCCACTGTCTGTTCCTCAGCCCTGATGAACAGTAATCGTACTCTGGCCGTCACCACCACCTTGAGTGATGGGCTGGAGTCCAGCCCATCCTAGCTCTCCACTCCTGACTCAACTTGTCAGCATCCTGTTGTGCAGGGAAAGTGCATGTCAAGGCCACATTAATAAAACAACTCTTGATTTTTAGGAAGTCTCTTGATTTCAATGGATTATTGATGATAATAGTAAAGGGAAAGAATCTGACACCAAGTGTGATACTCTCCAGTTAAGCATCATTCCTTGTTTTGGAGGCATTCAGAACCTGAAATGGCCCAATGGCCACACTGTATGTGAAATACCTAAAAAATAGCGGATCAGATTTTGAGAAAGAAGGTTTGAAAGATGGTATTGTACCATCTTCATTGAGGCAGGGCTGGAAGGTGCTGGAGGGGAGGCAGGCAGACATTAGAAAGAACAAGAGAAGCAAAAAGAAGGAGGTGCCTGAAGGCTCTGACAGGGGACAGCTAAGGTGTTAAAACTTGTTCTTCAGTTTTCTGGTTTTGTCTGCCTGGTGGCTCCATGTGACATGGATTTTAATGCCAGATCTCGTCAGTAACTTGGGGACAGCCCTGTGTAATACAAGAGCCCACAAACTGTCGGCTTTTGATGATGTTTCTCACTTCTCTTTGTTGACAGCTCATTTCCCCTTCTGACAGGTGGAGTACATGGACTCCCTGAGCAACACTGGATATTACCTATTACTATCTGTTCTGAATTACAAAAGTGAGTAGGTTTCTTGTTATCTTGTCTGACCTAATTGCAGTGCTGCGAACTGAAGCATTTGATGTCATCGAAAAATTTAGTAATTTAAAAAATATACCTCTCCTCCCACAATACAAACATTATGCCAGTCTGCACCCAGAAATAATGAACACCCACTTACTTTTCCAGACTTCAAGTCTTTGAGACAAACATCTGGCAAACTGGAAGCTGCTCTAAAAATGAGCTTAAAAGCAGCCTTCAGAATATAGCCTGATCCCTCTAAAGACTGTCAAATGATGCACTGCACATCACACTTGTTTCGCACTTTTTTCCCTGAAGCTGTGTGTTTAAATGTGATTTCAGAGAAAGGTCAAGCAATGGAATCTTGTCATTTCTCTAACAAACAGCTCTGTGTCTATGCTAACAAAAAAAAAGAAAACCAGCCAGAGAGGCTGTTTATGAGGCTCAATGCAGTTGCAAGTTCATTTCTAGCACTTTCATACTCGGAAATCACTGCTGCTTCTGGGAGGGAAAAAAAAATTAAAAAATAATGTTTTATCAGTTTTGTCCATTTGTATTTACACAGAGAGTTTCTTTTTCCTTTGGGATTCCATCCTCGGCATTGATAGCAGCTAGGAGTCTGAGGAGTTCCTGCACTGCTGCTGAAAGGTTACTGCGAGAATTGCAGCTTCATTGTGGAGGAATATTTGGATGCAGAAAGCTCTGGTGCAGCGAAGAGCAGGGCAGGATCCTTTCATAGTCTGGCAGTGGTAAGATTATAAAAAATCCTGGCAAAAAAAGAAGCCTGATGCTTCATTCAGCACCTTTTTTTGTGGGAACGGGAATGTATGTAACAGAGAAAGAACTACTACATGCTTCTTGTTTAAAAGCGCTTCTTTGGTATTGTGTTTCAAAAAGTAATTTTCTCCCACGTAATTATTACTTAACATTGTGTTGCTGGGCTTCTTACACTGGCCAGGCATTACGAAGTTATACTTTATCATGTAGCCAGCTTGCAATTTAAGGCATAAAAAATAATTAGTGACAATGGTTAGAAAGCACTGTGCTGCTTAAGGGAGGGAGGACTGCTGAAGTGCTGAGGTCATGGCAGAGTGTGAAGGCGTTTTTCTCCTCCGTGCAGGGAGAACAGACCCACAGCAGCCCATTGGGGATGATGTGGATACCAGCAAGCAGCTGACATCATTGCACACACCCCCTGGTGCCCTCTGCTCACTGCTCTGCGCGGTCCAATGCCTGCTGCTCGTTTCCCCTCCGCAGAAAAGAACAGGTTTCCTTCAACAGTTTAAAAGCAGCTAGTAGTGAACTCTTCTGGACAAGAGTGCATTTTGTGATTGTTTATTGGCAGAGAGAGAAAGCAGACCACTTTGTGCTCTCTGCTATTCAGTTACCTCTTCTCCATCATTACTTGCTGCGGAGGTGAAGTTCTTGATTCCCCCAGAAATAGCTGCAAGGGCCACCCTATGGCTACAAACTCAGAGGAAGGCACAGGGTGGTCTTCGAAGGAGGCTTTACACAGA
Organism: Podargus strigoides; assembly: GCA_028020825.1. Classification (NCBI taxonomy): domain Eukaryota; kingdom Metazoa; phylum Chordata; class Aves; order Caprimulgiformes; family Podargidae; genus Podargus; species Podargus strigoides. The sequence goes on from CM051630.1 coordinate 13,268,225, forward strand.
GCAGCTGGAAGTTTCAGTTATGAAGGTCAGTTCAGAGGAGACTGAAAAGAGAGAAGAAAGACAGGAAAAGAGGAGAAAAACAGGCACAATGATTTCTACATTGTTTGTGTCACCACAAAGGTGCCATAACCTTATACAGGACAGCCTTACATATTCATACTACATTTTTATTAAAAAAATATTTAGTGCCACTGCATAGTGGCTTCAGGGGACTAAGGAGATGCCAATTCAAGCAGTCGCCAGGACAAACACAAAAGCTTGACTGAAATAGCTGGGGTGAGCAGCAGAATATGCAAATGTGGATCTTGCCTGGACAAGCGCTGGTGGCAGGTATGAAAGTGGCTGTTAGATGGTTCCAACACAGGACAGAGGGAACTGAAAAATTCCTCTCATAAGGGAGGAAAAGAGCATGGATGAGATGCTGACTTTCATGACAGCAGCTTGAGTGTTTAGGAAAATAATGGTATGGGGAGAAAGTAGAGAGGAAAAAAATAACCTGGCAGATAAAGAATGGTGATTAGAAAGTGGAGGAGCAAAACAGTGAGAATAAATAGGATCAGGACAGGCAGCAAAGCTTCTACAAGTACTTGATGTTACTGCTGCTTTGTGGCTGTGTAGTTATCCCAGGTGGAATAAAATATTAATAAGGCAGGAAGATCAAAAGGAAAAGCAGGGGGACAGGACGGGACGATGACGCCAGCGATTTCCTTCTCTGAATAAAATTTGAGATTATAATTAAGCTTCTAGCAGAAATCAGCTTCATCACCAGCCTAACTTGTTCTGGAGGAAGCTCCAGAATGCCCAGACCTGACAGCCCACAGAGCAGTTTACACGCTGACGTGAAAATTGCACCCGAACGCTGTAAAGATCCATGCTCGCTTCGTGTGAAAATGTTATTTTTAAAAAGCAGCCACAGCAGTTTCCTTCCACCCGAACAAAGCGATCCTTGCCATCAGGGCTGAGCTCCCAGGCTGCCCGAGCTGTGCGGCGGTGCCAGCGCTCCCCGGCTCCCACCCCTCCAGCAGTGCCAGCGAAGGGAACGGCTGGGGGAATGTGGCAGTTGTCTTCATTTACAGAGTCTGAGTTGGCCCACTGTAGCTTAGGACAGCCAACCCGATCAATCACTAGCCACTTCTGCTGGGCAAAGCGAGACTCTGTAATGAGGTTACTTCCACTGGGCTGAGGGTATCTGCTGAAGCCAGCTCCTGTTCCCTTTCTGCCACGGACCGAAAAGGAGAAGTACAACCATCTACCCCAGTCGAGACAGGTTTGCAAGCTGCTGCTTTGCTTCGTCAGCAATATATTTTTCAGTATATGGTGGTTTGCTTTTTGAATGTTGAAAAAACTGCCCTGGCATTGCCTGCAGCTGAACAGAGAACCTCAGATCTACCTGCAGAGGTGCTGGAATTTGCATGACTTCAAAGACAGAGAAATCAAGTGCATTTCTTGTGACCTGCCAAGCTGCTGAATAATAATGTGACAGAAGTATTTGGTAACAATAATGAGAACCCCATTCTGTTTCTGAACAAAAGACACTATTCAAAATCTGTACCCCGTGAATATTATTTGCATACATTTATGCAGAACCCCACTCCACATTAGCACTGTGTCAAAGAGGAAAAATCAGACATTCAAGACAAGAAACACAAAGCTAAAGATGAAACACGGATTCAAACTTTGATAGATTTAACTTGGACTCATCTTCAATTATTTGGCACTGCATTTCTCTAATTGCATACAGACTGGATTTATTCTGGGGCCTGTGTTGTCTTCAAGGATTTCTTCTGGCAAAGCTGAGACAAATGGAGAGAAGCTGCTGCTGGCTCCCCCCTGCCAGGGAAGGACATCCTAAGCATGTGGGCTGCCCTGCAAGGAGCACACAGAGAGCTTCGCTGCAGCTTCAGCAGATGGGATTTTAGAGCTGCTTTCAGCCAGCCAAACCCTCGGGAAGCCCTTGAGTGGCCTTACGAAGGATAAATCCCTGTTTTGTCAAGACAGAGCAGTTTTTATTACTCCAAGGAGGCATAATCAGTACTTCTCTATGACAACAAAAGGGTGAGTCTCATCCCGTGACCAAAACAGTATTCCGCAAGTATGTCATCATTCAGAGATGTTAAGAAGCCAGGCTCTCTGTAAGTGATAATTTACTGGCTGTAAGCTTGTATAGGAAATTCCAGTATATGTTATGGTGTGTAACAAAAACACATGGCCAAGGAGCAAAGTTAGTTGGGTTTTGGTGTCATCTAAACGTGTGTTTTTGTAAACTACAGATGCCATACGAGTGATGGGGGTACCTGGAATTTTTTCGGTGTTCTCAGTGGAACGGATACAGCCTGTAGCCTGCTGTTCCCTGCCACAGAAGTCATCCTCCCCTCCTGCATGAGGGAGCTGTCCTCTCAGAGCCAGCCTCACATCTCCTGGCTGTGCCCCTCGCCCTCTGCCGCTGGCAGTGCCCACAGCCCCGCTAACTCACGGGCTGGCAGGGAAGGGCTGCTCAGGAGCCTTCTGCCCCATCCTTCCCTTCCTGTTGCATCTCCTTGTTCCCCTCTCTGAGCTAGCACGGGAGAGCCAGGGACACCTCACACATCTAACCAGTGCTCCATGTACCTGGCTACTGGTTTGGGCTGTCCTGATATTTGACTACCTGCTGTGAAAACTCCAGCTCAAATCACAGGGAACTTAGCGTTTAAATTCCTCATTATTTCTAGCATAAATGGTGTTGAAGGTCTAATTTCAATCAACTACCTCCCTCTTAAATTTTAACTTCTGACTGTGAAATAGCTATTACCCATGGGGGGAAGTTTTCTCTCCCTCCCAGCTGGATGCTGGTTCATCTGTCAGGTTCCAAGCCTTTACACGTAAAATAGCAGAAAGCGTTACACCAAAAATCAAAACCCTGTCATTACCAGCAGCCCCGACCTCAGACCTAATGGGAAAGCCACCCTGTGTTTCTGGGGCAGCAGTGCCTCCAGTGCCAGACTGTGCTTGTTTCCAGTGATTATTCTTTGGTACTTTTGCAGTCAGTGTGTCCTTCGCCGAGGCGAGGGACACGCATGGCTCTGGGAGCTGGCAGAGCGTGATGCTCTGCATAGTGCCACACGGAAATGAGTGAGTGAGGGCTGTCTGGGTGTATAATGCAGGGGATGATGCAGATCTGGTCAGAAACGGGCACTGGACTCACACTGCAAAGAGGTGAGAACGAAATCAGAGCCGTTTTTCCCTGAGCAGGGGTTGGTGCTGGAGGGGAGCGCCCTGGGGGCGCTGGGCGGGACGGGTGTGGGGTGTCCCGGCCTGCTCCGCCCGACACAGCCCTGCAGCTGCCCCCTGCCCGCACGGGTGTCCCCGGCCGTGCCCCCGCTGCCCGCAGCTGTGCAGGGACAGACGGACGGGCAGCCAGGCGGGTCTGTCCCGCCGGGACGCGGGGACCCCGCTCCCCCTCGCACCGGGCCTGGCCCGGGGGTCACCCCCGCCGCCCCCCGCCTCTGCAGGGGCGCTGCCGCGGCCGTCCCCTCCCCGCCCCGGGGCTGCCCCTGCCCTTACCGACTCGGCGAGGAGCAGCTGGCCCTTGCGGGAGCAGAGGAACTCCCGGGGGGGCAGGAGGGAGCGCAGCGCGGGCGGCGGAGCGGCGTCCTCGGGCTCCTCCATGGCTGCGAGCGGCTCCGGCGGCCGCGGGGGGTGGGGGGCGGTTTTCTCTTTTTTTTTTTCCCTTTCGAAGGAGGGAAGCGGAAATCGTGACACTGCGGAAACGTGAAAAAAAGTTACAGCATCCCCAAATCTGGGGGGGGCGGGGGTGGCAGCCGAGCGCTCGGGGCGGCCCGGAGGGGCGGGGAGGCTGCCGGGGCTGGAGGGGCTCCCGCACCACGCCCCGCGCCCGCGGGTCCGGGGCCACCGCGCTCCCCGCTCCGCCCTGGGCACGGCGCGCTCGGCTGCTCCCCCCAGAGCCGGGCACACCTCGGGGTCGGAAAAGTGTTTTTAACGTAAACTGCCTCTTGACAGCGTGTGTGGAGTGTGGCCGCGGCAGCCAGCGGCATCCTGGCCTGTGTCAGCCATGGTGTGGCCAGCAGGACTGGGGAGGCGATTGTCCCCTGTACTCAGCTCTGGTGAGGCCGCACCTCGAATGCTGTGTTCAGTTTTGTCCCCTCACTCCAAGAAGGACACCGAGGTGCTGGAGTGTGTCCAGAGAAGGGCAATGGAGCTGGGGAAGGGTCTGGAGCACAAGTGTGATGGGGAGCGGCTGAGGGAACTGGGGGGTTCAGTCTGGAGGAGGCTGAGGGGAGACCTCATCGCTCTCTACAGCTCCCTGAAAGGAGGGGGGAGTGAGGTGGGGATTGGTCTTTCCTCCCAGGTAACAGTGACAGGACGTGGGGTAACAGCCCCAGGTTGTGCCAGGGGAGATTTAGACTGGATATTAGGAAAATTTTCTTCACAGAACAGGTTGTTAAGACAATGGAACGGGCTGCCCGGGACAGTGGTGGTGTCCCCATCCCTGGAGGTGTTTAAAGCTGTGTTGACATAGTGCTCAGGGGTAGGGTGTAGTTGAGGACTGTCATTGTTGGGTTAATGGTTGGACTTAATGATCTTAAAGGTCTTTTCTAACCTAGGCAATTCTGTGTGCCCTTCAGTTGCTCACTCTTGCCCACTGCACTCTGTCAGCCTTGAAACTCTCCTACATCACGGACACGTTTGCTCTTTGGTTTGGACAATCAGACCCATGCACGTGGGGCTTCACTTTACCACTGGCTTTCTGATCATCTGGAGCTGCTGTCCTCACAGACACTTAAAATATTTATGTGACTTACCACACTAATTTAATTTTATCTACTGTCTTCATTGCACCGCAGTACAGTTGTGACTGTGTTACACTAGGGAGACAGTGTGGTTATTTTCAGCACTACTCAGAACATAAAAATGAAAATTCTGGGATCAAAAGGTCTCACAGCAATAACGCATTCACATGGCATGAGACAGTCACCAGCCACAAGGCTGATGGATGGAATGAGGATGCAAGTAAGGGCGAAAAATATCTGCTCCTAAGCATCTTTACGGCTATATTAAATCAAGTAATTTTTACTTTAAGTGCACTTAATAAATAAATAATGTTAAATAATACACTTAGGCCTATTGGTATTTTCTTTTTATAACAGAAAAAAGGCAATTATGAAATTAATTTTCATACAGGTGAAAGGGTAATTAAGTTTAGAAAACCAGGACAATTTTCTGTGAAGCTCATACTGGTGAAATCACAACACCGACACTACATTTGTAAATGTAAGAAAACTTATGAATAATACTTGCAAAAATATACATAAATGCACAGGAAATTCAAAGGTGAACACATGAAAATACAAATTCCTTAAAAGAGAACAGTAAAACAGTTCAATGGAGAAATTGTTCTTTTACTAAAATGTAATCTTATTTTGCAGGAATGTTCCTTCCTCTTGGTCCACCAAGGCTGATCTTCTGGAAAAGAAGAACTGCGTCGACAACACAGAGAATGAGCAACACAAGACCAAACACCTAGAAAAATAACGATAACGTTAGTTTCCCCATAGAATCTCTACCTTTTACTGTAGCGACTCATCTGTTTCTCAAAGAAGCAGTAAACGCATCTTCCTAAGATGGTTCTGGCCTTCTAAATATACATGTGATTTGAGCCAGCTGATAAATTAAATAACATCCATATTTAAATCCCATCAGCCTTTCATACAGCAGTCTACACCCTGGCTTTGTTGATGTTTGTGTGAAGCCTTGGAGATGATGTGTTCTCCTCCAAAGCTAAGGTAATGCTGCATTATACCAGACAATGCTTTCATCCTAAATGAAAGTCCTTCTGTCTCTTTAAGGACTGCCTAATTAATGGTATTGGCCTGGAGAAGTCAGCATTTGTAGAAACAAGCCTAGCAGGAAAAACAAATTGTGCTCCTCTCCGCTGAAGCTCTGAACGGGAAACATATTCCAAAGTGAAGAAAAGGTATGTAAGTATTTAAAAAATATACAGCTTCAGGCAGGCAACTGGAAAAATGTGTTTGCAGAACAGCTGCTGAGTTAACTCGCTCAGCTTTTGCACTTCAGCCTGATCCCACATGCAGACAAGATTTTTTTAAGCAAGTGTGTTATAAGATGGAGTTACCTGATCAGCAGAGCAACGCTGAGACAAGCTTTCTGGGAGAGCAGAGTTCAAGGCGGTGTGTGCCCCAGAAGTACTGCCCGCGGGGCAATTCTGTTTCTCCCAACACTGCAGATGTCACACGTTCTGCCCAAACTTGTTTTCCAAGCTACCTACTTATTCTCCCGATTCCAACTTAAATTTCTATTAACTTTGTAACTGAGAATATAAATTATATTCTAGCACAGCCGGTTGCTTTATCAGAAAGTCTGCTTTTTGCTTAGGATGTCGTTGCCCAGGAAGACATCAGCTTTCTCCCTCGTCGTCTCTTAAGCTGATTTTGAAAAACTCATGTGGCAAGTTCTGGGTTTCTTTTGGTTGCTTGTCACATTCCAGCTTATCTTGTACTTCAGGAAAGTTAAAAACTTTGAAAACTGAGGGGTTTTCCCCCTTTATTAATGTTAATTAGTTTTATTTGAATTAAAGATACCAGTTGCTTAACCTGAGAAACTGGTTCGATCTTAAGTACACAAAAATCTTCTAATCACAGTATGAAAAAACCTTTTCCACTGCCATAATTTCTGTTTGTCTCAGAAAAATAATATACACGTCAGGAGGGAGGTACCACCATGTCTGTTAAAAAGTTTTGCCTCTTTTTGGCAGGATCGTAGGCTTTTCTTCTAAATTAGTGTAACCAAACTGGATAGTCCTAAGAGAGCTAGGGATTCTCCCACCTAGAATTTCAAGCTGTGGAAGCAAATGCAGATTACTCATTGAACTGTAGGAGCATTCACTTTTGTTTGTGACTTCTGTGTATGTTCATGATTTTACCATGTGTGAGTGTACCAAGAGGTTCACATCACATCTCCTGTGAGAACTGAACTTCATTAATAATTTTCCTACTTACTCCTCCAGCCAGGGTCCCCTTGTTGCTCTGGATGATGACTGCAAACAGGCACACGACGAGGAGGAACACTGCTGCGATCACCGAATTGAAAATATCCTGAAACAGCCAAGGGAAATAAAATATTTATTCTGAAAAACGTGCTTGAAGAACGTGCATTCACCTGATATTGTGTAAGTCATTAAAAACTGCTGGTTTACTATGAAAATGGAATTACTTGAGTATCCATGTAAGCTGGATAGTGACACCCAGTGGTTTGATGTTAAAAAGAGTGTTTGTGATAAAACTTCCTCATTTTACCTTTTATTTTTTAGTCAAATTTATGCAACTTGGTTACGCTTGGTCGACTAAAGCAGCAAACAGACTTTAAAAAGGGAGGTGAGAGCTCATTAACGTGTAACTGTACATCGAATTCGTGGTGCGGAAGATGAGAAGCAGGGTAAGAGACAGTTATGGAAACCATGCTCGCTGCAGGAGGGTCTGTTCGCCGGTCTGTCTGCTTAGGAGGCGCTGCAAAGGGACGGCCAGCCCTGAGGAACTGCCTCCCCACTAACGACACACTGCTGGCTTCCCTTTTCCCTCCGAGCGTGCAGAACCGGTACGCAGTACTCACCGCCAGCGGCCAGCACAGCCGGCCCAGCCGCTTGTCCAGCCGCAGCAGGTACAGCAGGAGGAACAGCGCGGTGATGAGGGTCTCCATCAGCGCCAGCGCCGTGTACGCCCCGTGCGAGCGGGAGGACGCGAAGCAGAGGAACATCACCAACGCCACCAGCTGAGGGAGAGAGAGTACCGGGGGTGAGGGACACTGCCCGCCGCAGGGACCCCGCCCCGCTCCCCGTAGGGCCTACCGCACGGGCCAGCTTCAGGGCGCCCCGCGGGGAGCGGAGGAAGCCGCTGTCCAGCTCCACGGCTGCCATGGCAGCGGGCTGGGCTGGGCTGGCCGCACCCCTCAACTGTGGCCGGCCCCGGCTCCGCCCCCCCCGCGGCGGAAGTGAGCGCCCGGCGGCCGGAAGCGGGGCCGGGCCGGGCCGGGCGGCGGTGGCGGTGCTGGCGCTGGCGGGGATGGGCCATGTGGCGGCTGGGAGCGGCCTGGGCGCGGCCCGCGGCGCTGCGCGGGGCCCGGGGCCGGCGGGGTGCGGGGAGCGGCGGGCCGGGCGCCGCCTGCGCGGGCGGAGCGGCGGCGAGGTCCCCGGCGGGCAGCCTGGCGCTGCGCTCCCCGCCCGGCCGCAGCGGCGCCGGCGGCTGTGAGTGCGGGGTGTGCGGGCTCTGGGCGGTGCGGGAAGGGCGGTGGCAGCCGCCCCTGTAGGCGGTCCCGGTCGTTCGCCTCCCGGGCGGGGGGTGCAGGGAGCCCCGCGCGGTTCTTGTCCGAATTCTGCACCTAAAACCTGTGCGGAGGGGTCACGTTACGCGGCTCAGTATAACTGCGAGTTCTTGGTTGTTTCCATTCCAGATAAACATCTGATAAAAGAAGATGATAGGAAGGCAGTTGTAAGTATTTGCATTTTGTTCAGAAAACTGTAAATCACACAGCCTCTTGTTTTGTTACGATCTCAGTGTGTGTGTGTCATCCCCCAGGACACGGCCGGTGCACTGGTGGTGGGTCCGCTGCGGGGTCTTGCTGCAGACCAGTGCTCATCTAGTTCGTACGTGGCAATAGAACCAGTTTGTGCGGATGCGTGGTGTTGCTGTGGGGACAGGTGTCAGCACTGCCCTACACAACCCCGCTTCCGAGTTGTTTCTTTTTCCTTTTGTAAATTCCAGTGCTCATATTGCTGTGTTTGGGAGCTCATTACTTTAAGCTATACATTATTTTAAGACAGCTGAAACAATTCTCTTAGTTAATTTTAATTGTGTGGGTTTCTGAAAATAAAAATTCAATGCGTCTTAAGGGTTAAGCTATCTGTTTAATGGATACTGAAATCCTTACTGCAGTTGGCATCAATTTTGAGTTGAAAGCTAAGCTGAAGTCTCTGAGGTGAGTTGTGGCAGACAGTGTGGAGGTGATGTGCTGAAACTCTTGGGGCCCAGGGAAAGGGGTTGGGAAGTTGGAAGCGTGGGCAGGCAGCTGATGCTGCAGGGGTACCAGAAGGTAAGACTGCCCCTTGCCTGGTAAGGAGACAGTTGGTATGTGTATGTCAGGGAGAGAGAAAGTAGTGGTCTGTAGGGAGTCACTAAATCCAAACTGATCCCCAGTGTCTTCATATAAAATAATCTATTAATGTTATAAAGAAATAGAATTCTTGATATGGAGGGAGTATTTTTTTGTATGTACTGTTTATTACTATGCAACAGCACAGTTTTTAAAGCTCATGCTGTTTTTACTCAGATATGTATCGAGGGGAACATTGCAAGTGGAAAAACAACTTGCCTGGAATATTTTGCACAAACGACCAGCATTGAGGTACTGGATGTACATTTCATTGTCTTTATTTACATCATTAAGCAGTTGCTTGTCTTGACAAAGTTGACAGTTACCCTTGAAGTGTTGTCTGTCCTTAGGCTAATGAGAAAGGAGCAGGAGGTTGTGGGGCAGTGCACTTATTGGTGCACATACTTAGCTCCCTCTTCCCCAACCATTTATAGTCAAACTGTAGAAGATAAACGTACGTCATATGTATTATAGTACTGGATGCCAAAATATCAGTGAAACCTGTGGGTTAGAGTTTGTACCTCTCTAAAGTAACTGCAGCCCCCATGGGGTGGGCATGCTTGTTTGCTCTTTCAGGTCACTTAAATCTTAGATGCATTTTGTAATAAACAAATTACAGACAAAGAAGTAATGATGTAAAAATACTGGTGTTGTGTAACAGACCCCAGTAAAGGGATGGCTTTTTTAAAAGAAGAAAAATCTGTTACACAGTGAAATTTTTTAGGATTCCTAATAGAAACGCTGGGTTGCCAGATGTTGTCTGGCAATTTAACAGGAATAATCCTTATGGAATAAATAACTATTAACCCAAAGGATAGCAAACTTAATTTGCATATAGTGCAACATTTTTTAAAAAGCCAGTTAACTTCCCAGGCTTATCAGATTCTCCTAGGCCGGGCTCTACAGTATCATTGGAATTTTAGACCCTGTTTGAACCAGATAAGTCTCTTGTGATTTTAGCTATTCAGGGTAGAAGCTTTTCTGATTACCTCTGTGAAAGTTTTGAATATATTTTGTTTGTTAGATCACCAGAATGAAATGAAAAGTAATTAAAAGCATTCTGATCCTCTCATCCTTTGCTGATGGGTGTTACTCTCTGAGAAATTAATTAGTGAGGGAATGAGCAGGTCATTGAAATGCAATCAGTACTCAGCTAAGCCATTCTTTCCCTTACATTGTCCTGATTTTGACCCAAAAAGTGAAATTATATCCAGTCTCTTTAGGTAATCAGTCCGGTGTTTTATTTTGGTGGTTTAAAAATGCTAAAAAGATGTTGTATAATGGTATTTCTCTGTTTTTTAACAGTGTTCATTATTACCTTTTGTATTATGGGATTCAGTGCTGTTTTTTGCAGGGGGCTGAGCTTTCCAATATGAGTACTGAATACCCTGACTGAATTAATTAAAAAAAGTTGTAGACTTGCAGGGTCAAATTACGTATTTTGAATGTAGAACATGTTTAACATGGAGGAATTCTTTTTAACAAGGTTTTGACAGAACCAGTGGCTAAGTGGAGGAATGTTCGTGGTCATAACATCCTGGTAAGTGGCAGAAATCAATTCCACAATTACTGTTCTTTTTACCAATCAGCAAAACTGTTACAAAAGGTGTGGTCATAATCTCATACAGTAAAAAGTAACATTCCATGATGCAAAAGATCTTTTACTGTGATTAAGACATGCATATAATAGAAACGTTGCATGTAAAACGTGGCTTTGGCAAGGGCTGGGTCCTTTAATGGTCATGAGCTAAAGAAACTCACAGAAAGGTAAGCCCTGAGTGTGACAGCTGTTTCGAAATCCACTTATGCCTATTTCAAAGAAGGGAGGAGTGTCTTTGTTATTAAATTACCTCAGAAAGTGAGAGGTGGATCTGATCGTTTAATACTGTTTGGCTGCTGAAGATACGGAAGATTCAGTCCTGTGAGGTGCTGAGAGCTTCTGCTGCCCTGTGGGTAGTCATTGCTCCTTGGAACCGTTCCCCACACGTCTGTCCCTTTGTCACAGCTGAGCTCGGAAACAGCAGGCAGGGCTCTGGCTACGTCTGCAGATAGGCTTTTGCTGGGATGGCTGAAATGGCCTCTGATGTCAGGCTTCCCTGCCTGTATGATCACCTCCACTGCAGGGATCTCATTGCTGGCTCAGATGGGTATCTATGCTCAAGCTCATGTGGAATTTGCTGTCAACACAGTGGTGTGGGTACACCCCAAACCACACGTGCCCAAACATGATTTGATGCAATTACTGCTAGCATAGGTCCTCTGGAAAAGTAAGTTCTCTGTACTAGGAGTTGCTGATGCTTTAACTTTCTTATTAATAGTAAAGGAATGAGGCATGCTTGGCTGTGTTACACTTTATCATAGCAATCTGTGCACTTCAGAATGCATTCTCATTCTGTTCTTGGACAAGGAGTAAAGAAAGAGGTCAGATACCTGGACTGAAGCCATGCTGCTGACTTAAAGCTTGTCACCTCAGCAAACAGACATTGAATGATGTCTTATTTTGAGTCAGATCTTTTCTCCGCTTTGCAGGATAGACTGTTGATTGTAACTGTAGATGTGTGGAATTGCAGCAGTCAGAAAGAGTGGAAGAACTGCTTTGAGGGTGCTTTGAGAGGAATAGTTGTCTGTGTTAAAAGACACCTTTTCTGAGGCCCAGAACATACTGGAATCATATTTGCATTTCTGGATGGACTGGATATACTGAAAGTCTGTCAGCGCACAAAAATAGAATAGAAGATACATCTTTAAAATTACTAAACATATTTGAACTGTCTCAAATCAGCTGTGCCTTGGTCCTGACTGTTCCAGGTCGAGTAACGAATTTCTGCACACTTCAGCAAGCGTTCCAAGTGTCCCACTTAGTGTCTCTAAGGACCAGGACTGTAATTCTTACATCTGCATTATGGAGAGCAAATGATCACTTAATCCTTGTCCAACCTGGTGTCAGCTGTTTTAGTGCACTTCTTTTAGCAATGCTGTTGTAGTGCCAAAGCTTACAAAATACCCAACTTCACTTTTCTTGCTGTTTGACCTTACAAAAATGTCTGTCTTGCTCCTGTCTCTAACCCCAGGGACTGATGTACCAAGATGCATCGAGATGGGGGATAACATTGCAGACTTATGTACAGCTTACAATGTTGGAGCAGCATACCAGACCAAGGGTAAATAAGCATATTTTTCTGTTAATTTAATAAAGAATTAGCTGCAGTTATGAGTAATAAATATTTTTAACCTTGCATCCAGAAGTTAAGATGCTGTTTGTGTTCTCTGTTCCTGCAGTGAGTATAAATTTTTATGGTGCAGAGATGTTGTTGATATGCTCAACATGTGCTCCAGGGACGAAACATCTGCTTCCTACCTGCTCAGAACTTTTACTTCCCCAAACTAATACTGCTTTTCTTTTTTTTTGCACTGCCTTTGTGAGCTAGACTTGCATAAATCTCTTCCTCATCACACGAGTGACTTGTCTGTAATTGGTGTCTATATAAATTTAGCTATTTCAAATCTTTGGCAAACATTAAGTAATCTTAAAGACAGTGTTAGTATTCATTCTCCTGCTCCATGATGTCTAGCACAAATTTAGCCACTGCTTCTTGTGTTTATCCAAAATACTTCCACTAAAATTTTCTATTGCTTTTTTTCAGATAGTTTGCATCCTTTTTTTCTTGTAATTGTTTCTTTTTCTGTATGAATTCATGCACTCTACCTTTTTATCAAGGTTTGTTCATTTCTCTTTCCTTCAAACACCTTTTGTTACATTCTGTGCTAAATCTTCCATTCCTTCTTTACAAGAGCTGATCTTAGGTGGCATGCTTATATCTTAATGATTGTTCTTGCATTATATTTTCTGAGTTTGTGTCAGGGCAAATTTTCAGAAGTACCACATATGATAGTGATACTGCACATATAACCACTAGCTTTTTGGGAGAGGTGTTTTTCCAAGATACTTACCATTTTCCATGTGAACCTTGCTGGAGCAGTCATTGCTTCCGTGGTCATTAACATGCAGAAAAGGTGGCTGGAAAGAGCTCTGGTCTCTGCAGAGCAAGGCAACTCTGGCAGAGCATGTCAGAGAATCTCCCTTCTTCAAAATGAAGCCCTGTTTGAACACAATTAAGACTGGCTCAGGCAGCAGTACTTTGTCAGTTGTAATAATTTCTTTAAAAGGTTGTTTTATTGTTACAGTTTTTCTGATGTTAGGCCTGTGCTGTTGACACACCTGAAGGTGGTAACAATTCAGGTAGCAATAGTTCCTGTTGCTCTGCAAATCCTATGTGAATTGCTGCTTTTTTATCCCCCTAGTTGACTTCAGCTGCTGGTTGAATGCTTCTGCAGTTGCCTTTGAAATTTGCATTTGAATAACAGATTAGTTATGTAGGTGTTTAATAATGCAGTGACCACAAGTAAGAGTAAGAATAGTTCTTTTTTGTGGTTACCACCCTCCCAGTAATTTTTTTTATCACAAGATTTGGAAGAACTGGACATGTTATGTGTTTCATAATGTAAGGGACATGATGTGCATTATGAGCTTGAAAAGAAACAAACATGATGAAAATTTTAAGCTAGTTAGTGACTGTCAAGTTTTATTTTGCAGATTTCCCCCATAAGAATGATGGAGCGATCAATTCACAGCGCAAAATACATTTTTGTAGAAAATTTATATCGAAGGTATAGTGTATGTTTTCTACTTTATTGGCTTAATTAGATTTAAAAAAACCACAATGATCGACTGATGATTTGTTTGGTATTTTGCATCTAAGTGGTCTGTGAAATCTGTCAGTTCTGTGTGGGAGTGGCAGTGTGTTTTGTATGGGATGTGGTGCCCACTGGTGGAATAAAACCTGTAAGGACATGGGCCAGACAAGAGCCTTTTTCCGAAGTGCTCATGTGTATTTAGAACATCTTACTGGAACACCATTTATTGAAGTTATCTGCTCTCCAGCTGAATACCAAAGTTGTTTAAATCAAAGCAAACATATACTGAACACGTCAAAACCATGAGGATACAAAGAATAACACTGCAAGGAGGGAGAGAACTAGATAGCATTATCCAGCCCAGCATCCAGGACTGGCATTTCTTGCAGGCAAGAACTCAAGTGACAGCTGTTTAGCTCTCGTGCCATTGCTCAGGAGTCATAGGATCATAGAATCATAGAATAGCCTTGGTTGGAAAAGACCTGAAAATCTTGGTAGATCTGTGAGTAAAGAAAGAGCAAGAGCTGTTTGTCTCTATATGTCACTTTTTGAATTGGGTCCTACCCCAGGTGCATTTGGGCCAGAGGCAGAGCAATCTCCTAACCCGGGTTATTTTGTTCTGGGGGATAAGACTGTGGCCTGAGATAAAGGAAGCATTTATTACCTGGCTGATGTATAACTCATGCATCCCATTCTAACTACAGTAGTGCAGTAATCAGCACTGATTTTTTTGGTGGTTGTTTTGTTTGGACCTTATATTGAGAAGTGTATGTGACGGATTTTTATAATGGATTTTTCAGTGGTCTTAAGGGACAAAACCCGTTTCTCGCCCTTGTCTGCAGGAAGAATGGCTGCATGCCACAAGATGGCATCCATGCTACATAAGCTTCTAGTCCGTTACTGGAACTGCAATAGCAAACCAAAATATGTTATAAGGGTATGTAAAAGGATTATAAATAAATCAAGGAAAAATTTGGGCTACTTGAAAATAGCCATTTTGGGTCACATTAAAAAAATAAGTAAATCTGTCCTCCCTCGTCCTGTCTCCAGTGATGGTCAAAAGTACTCGAAAAGAGTGTAAGAACAGGGTAAGCATTTATGATAATATCTGAGCATATCCAGGAATTTACAGTTTAGGGACTTCCTCATTCAGCAGTGGTTTCTCTGTATTTAGTAACCCACAGGGAATTTCTTGTCCATGAACTTGTCCAGTTTCCCCCCTAAGCTCGCGTAAACCTTTAGTTTCTAGGCTCAAACTATTCAGCAAAGGGATTGTTAAATAGCTGTATGGAAGGGATTTTCCCATTAAAAGTATGTAAAAATGAAATAGAACTTTTTTATTCAAAACAAGATTTGGACTGAATGGGGTAAGCATGCTGCAAAGTGCAGAGGTCATTTTCTGCTTTCTTTTCCATAAGAGAAGGTATTGCTTAGGGTCCCAGCCTTAAAGATGGAGAGGAATCCCTTGTTATCGCTAGTCTACACAAGCTGTTCTCCTCTAGGAGAATGATTAGTTTAAGCAAGAGACGAAGAGCTGTGGGAATATCAGGAATACCAACTCTGCTTTGATCCAGCATCACTCAGTATTTGCGTTTTGGTTTTGCAGGCTTTTTCCCAGAGGGAGAAATAGAGTAAGATTTACGACGATGATGGAAGGCTTAAATTGTGAGCAATTGCTGCGAGCTTCTCTGGCATTCACAGATACGCATGAGTGTCCAGGTTCTCACTGTGATTGCACATCTGAGTTTAGCACTGAAAGAAACGTTCGTGTTAGGTGTAAAACTGGAGAAGAATTTTGAATGTGTGCACTTGAGTATGTGTGCTAAGTTACAGGGTAAGCACTAGCAATTCCCATTTGAATTGATACTTATTTACTAGACAAAGCTCATACCATTTGTGTTTCAGTTTACTTGGTAGGAGTCAAATGTCAGCAAACTTTGGAGATGAAGACACTCTTCAGTGCCTTCTACAGCACGTATATACTGATTGATACGTTAGAAGAAGAGCAGTGAATTGTGTTATCCCGTTTCTTGGGTGCTTTGGGAGGCAAGATATTCAGCTGGATGGCAGATAAAGAAGGGAGGTGGTACATATACTGATTTTTGCTTTCTGGCATACATAAGTGGAAATATCTTTGTGGATTATCTTCTTTCAGTTTTGCCAGTGATCAAAGCATGTTACCAGGGGAATGGCTGAGAAATCTGTGGAAGCTTTTCCTTCAGTACAGTTTAGAATGTTGCAACCGGTCTTCAAATTCAGCTGGAGAGGACAGGAGCCTTTCAACCCCATCTCTTTTTTATGTCTATTGCAGATATTTAGGAAAGAGGGTGGAGTATGTGTTATTGTCACCAGTTTTGAAGACAGAATAATGTAAAACTAGTGATATTTGACTGTTTAGGAATATGGTAATAAGTGAAAATTCTGATACTAGTAAAAACATAATATGTGATTCTCAATATGTCAGGGAGGTGATTGTGCCCCTGTACTCGGCACTCGTGAGACCACACCTTGAGTACTGTGTCCAGTTCTGGGCACCACAGTATAGGAAGGACATTGAGGTGCTGGAGCGAATCCAGAGAAGGGCAATGAGGCTGGTGAGAGGTCTGGAAAACATGTCTTATGGAGACCGGCTGAAGGAACTGGCGTTGTTTAGTCTGGAGGAGACTGAGAGGAGACCTCATTGCTCTCTACGACTACCTAAAAGGAGGTTGTAGTGAGGCTGGTGTTGGTCTCTTCTCCCAAATTACTAATGATAGGACAAGAGGAAATGGCCTCAAGTTGCATCAGGGGAAGTTTAGGTTGGGTATTAGGAAGAAGTTCTTTACTGAGAGGGTGGTTGGGTACTGGAACAGGCTGCCCAGGGAGGTGGTGGAGTCACCGTCCCTGGAGGTGTTTAAAAAATGAGCGGATGAAGCACTTGAGGCCATGGTCTAGTGGTTAGGGAGATGATGGGATAGAGGTTGGACTTGATGATCCTGGAGGTCCTTTCCAACCATAGTGATTCTATGATTCTATAGACTCCCTTTTACATGAGTTGTTTGATATTTTATTATTCTTACTGAGATAACTTTGGGACAGTTGTCTCCAATATTGTCTATGCTCTCTGAATACAGAGTTCAAATTAAGCGTGTTGAATATTTCAGTACTTTTTTCACAAATATTTCTTACAGTGAGAGCAAATTTTATTTACGCAGTGTCGTTATTTTTTTCACCGCTCTTTACTGTGGCTTCTGTAATGAATTGTCAGTGCTGCTTAGTAAATCAAGCCTTTCTGGTGACATGTGCTGCAGTAGTTCAGATATATTTGAAATGATTCTGATATAAAGAACTTGAGCAATAAATACCATTAACACTAATTTGTTGTTATTGTACAAGTGTCAACATAGTAACTTTTTTCTTCTTGGTCACTAATTATTTCCTTACTGCAGTGGGAAAAATAATTAATATTTGTAACTTAATAAAAGAAACTTGGTGTTAGTAAGTACTACTTTTTTTTTTTTTTAAAAAAAGAATAATATTTAGTCTTTCTATGTATAAAAAATACTTTATGAGGCCTTGAATTTGGGTGGACATAATATTAGTCTTGTTTTCATTCCACATATGCTGGAGTAAATTTGGAGTAATTCTAGTCAGGTAAAAAAATATGAATTTAGAATTCATCTGTGCATTATGTTCAGTGAGTGATGACTTTTATGTTTATTCAGTGGAAAAATGCCGGAGGTGGATTATGTTGTCCTGTCTGAATGGTTTGACTGGATCCAGAACAACACTGACGTTTCAGTTGATTTGATAGGTAAAATTTTGATGGGATCTGGAGGGGCATGGTTGTGGGTGGGCTTCCTTACTGGGGAAAAAAAAAGTAATTCTTGTTTCTTGGGTGGTAAATAATCATATTATTCAATATGATAGTGGTTGCAATGTACAGTATCAGACAGCATGAATTCATGGATAGTTCATGGATTGATTAACAGTAACACTGAAGGGGAGGTTCAGTGGTGTTACCCAAGTCAGGATTCTTTCCTTCTACAGTTTGTGAAGTAAGTTTCTTCTTTGCTTTTAAAACTGATCCTTGAACATAACTATTATAATTTTTGTAATGGCAGTTTATCTGCAGACTTCTCCTGAAGTTTGTTATGAGAGGTTAAAGAGAAGATGCAGAGAAGAGGAAAAAATAATTCCCCTGGTAAGGAGTTCCTTCAATATATGTTGTTACAATGAGCTTTAAAAATATAATGATTCCAATCTAAATACTGAAATCATATCCTGAGCATGTTGCCAAAATGTGGTGCAGCTGTTTCCATTGCAAACTTGAAACTTCAGTATTTAATTTTGATTGATTGTATAAAAATGATCTATCATGTGCACTGACTTTCCCAAGTGTTATGTTTTAGTAATTGGTGTACTATAGCTGACTGCTTAGGTGGAATATTAATCAACTGTTAATTTTCTCTAAGATGTAAAAAGGCAATTGCTTTTGTATCATTAAACAGCGTAAAAGCACCCAGTTGAAGCACAAATACCCATGCATGCAGGTGCTGAAGATTTATGTGGGCACTTTCTGTTGTCTGCCATTACCAGGATGTTTATGCATGAAAAGTGGCTCTGCTTGTGACTGAAAACAAGCAGCTTCTTCAAAATTTTTAGTGTGGGAATCTGCTTAAAAATAAACTGTAGTAATTGAATGATCACTTTCTGTGTCACAGTTTACAGAATGGCCCTTCATTAAACAAGTTTTCTCCGAAAGAAAGCCTAACCAGAAATCAGGGTAGTTACAGAAGACATACTGTGTACTGCAAAGGTATCTCTAGTGTTGGGGAGTTCAGTAGAAGCAATTGTCAGTTGAAGATATGTGCAAAGAGATAAATTTTAGGCCATGTGAAATTTTGCCTTGGAGAATAAATCCTCACTGTAATGGATTTGAAGAGACCTTGTGTTACTTTGCAGCTCTACTGAGGGGTATGGGGGAACAATTATGAATGAAAAATGTTAAGTGGTCTCCATGAAAAAACCCTAATAGTTGGTGTCAGGCAAAAATGCTTTTAGAGGAAATGGAGTCAGTTAGGAGAAAGTGAACTGGGAATTTTAGGAAAATGTATTGACAGAGGAAGTGCCTTCCATTCATATACTTTACAGTCGTGCCCTTTTTGTCCTTAATTCTCTTTGTTGTATTTTTCTCTGTAAAATCTTGAGCCAGATTATACCTGTGGGAGGGAAATGTGTTTCTTGATCTTAGAAGGAGCTAAGAGCTCTGTGTCATTTGAGGTTCTTCATGGAGTAAAACCTTACACTGGGAATGAATTTTTCTCAGAAACTTTCTCGTGCTTTTAATTTTTGTCAGTGGAAATATTTGATGCTGGCTTTTATATATAGTTCTTAACTACTTACCAAATACATAAAAATTGCAATGTGTGTTTCATTCCTGGGCATATGTGTTATTCAGATGCCTCTTTTCTAGGAATATTTAGAAGCTATTCATCAGCTCTATGAAGAGTGGCTCATTAAACATACACTGTTTAAAGTTTCCTGCCCAGTGCTTGTGAGTATTATTTTAGTTAAAACCAGTTAAGCATATGGAGGATTGTACTCTTAATTAAAGTGTTACTTAGTGGTAGAAGTAAATAAATATGCTTTTCAATAACCTTTGGAGAAGAAAAAACCTCAGAAAAATGTTTACAGCTATCCATAGTGTATAGCATAAAAGTCTGGTCTTCCATCTCTCGGTGTTAGTTGAGGGTCTGTTCACTGTGGTGGTTTGCAGGATCAGACATGTAGCTTTACAATGAATGCCAGATTTGGAACAGAAAGGCAATTGGACAGATCTCTAGGAGTATATTGGTTTGGCTTCAGTGGTAGTCTTGTTCTGTTTTACTCAAAAGCAGCCATGTTTTATGGTGTCAATTATTTCTAATGTTTGTGTTCTTCTTTTCAAGGTTATTGGAGCTGACCACGACATGCAGAAAATGTTAGAAAAGTATGAAGAAAACCGGGACCAAATACTAAACCCATATAATATGCAACACCATTTATAGAAGTCTGCAGTTATTTTATTTTAAAAAATATATTTATGAAGTCTGATTTGGGGGAAATATTGAGTATTTTTAATATTTCTAAATAGAATGGATTTTGCTTTTGAATTGTTTTGTAGGATGTTGTGGACTTGCTGCTATAAAATGTTCAGGTAAAAGTCAAACAGAATATAGGCCAGTTCCCTTTCATATTTTTAGGTTCTCCATCAGCTTTTCTGTGTCAATTCTATTCAGCTAAAATACAGGTATTTCTCTCATTTCCCACTTCACTGCTGCTTCCTCTAAGCAACCTAAGTTTCTTTCCCTGTCCCCCATCCCCCCAAAGACAACCCTGTTTTTGTAATTTGAAACACACAGTTCTGTATAAGAGGTGGGATGTCCTCTTTTATTATTAGAGGAAGCAGATGACGTGCATTGAGTTAAAGTAGTTTTGATAAATACATCTTGTGAGGTTGAAATAGGGTTCTTACTCTAATCCTACCTGCACTTGCTGGTGCAATTTCGTTGGATTCAGTAGGTCTCTTTGCTTCACGTGAAATCACAATATAGCTGTAGTTCTGAAGATAACTATGCACTAGTATGGTCCCACTGAATGCAGTCCCAACAGTTTTTCTAAGTGATTGCAGAATAGCTCTGAGGCTTTTTATTAAGCTAGGTTTTTTTAAAGTGCTTATTTCTCTCTAGTATTCATGAGATCACTGGCCCTGCTGTGGCCAAGTTGAGGACTAGTGAAAATCCAGGGTGCACAGAACTAACTGTATTTGTTGTTCCTTTCAAATGGTTATTAAAAATACAGAATTAATTGATTTCTTAACTATTTTGGATTCTTCAATTCTCCTTTTTTTTTTTTTTAATAAAGAAAAATACAGATGGTTATTTGGGTTTATATCTTGATCAGTTTGTTGTGCTTACTGGTACTTTGAGAGTAGAGAAACATAGTGGAGGTTTTGTTCTTGCACTTACTAGCTAAAGTGTTCAGTTGCTCTTAATTTCTCCTTTACCCACTGAGTGTTGTCTTCAAGATAATCCTTGTAACGCAGCAATTCAGACTGTTTTCAGATTACTTTTTCTGTTTAATTTGAGGGGAATGATTCCTGAAGTACAGTGTATATAAATATATTTTTTTCTGTAATAGTTTTGATTGGTTTAATTGGAGCAAGCAAGGTGAACAGTACTTTAAAATACACTTAAATGAATGTAGTTGAGGATCTGTCATAGCTTTGTAGTGAATGCTCCTAAAAATGGCTAATGTCCAAGATTTCAGTTAGTGCTTCGATCACTTAGTACAGGCAATTGTCTGTAACTTGTTGGAGGATATAAATTTACAGTTACTTGGCTTTTCTATGTTCCACCTGATTCTGAACAATAACTCAATGGTATTACTTTTAGAGATCACTTCACTGCTTTTATTTTGTAGTTTTGCAGTAGCTGGTTTTGTGGTATATGTAAAAATCATTTGAAAATCAGTTGAAATGGTTGCACTGTTTTCCAAGGCAGGAGATGCAGTTCATTTCCTCTTATTTCCACCTGGTGGGATGCTTCTCTTCCAAATCAGTACAACTTAATAGCGATCAGTGCACTGAGGGAGTGTTTCCTAGTGAAGCACTGTATTAGTATACTAAAGCTTGTGAACTCAGTATTGTCATTCTGTTGTAAAGCGTTAGAATTCTAGCTTAAAAATAAGATGATGTATGTTAAGTAATCATCTCACTTATTGAAGCTTATTTGTAGGGGGATAGTAGTCTTTGTTGAAACCTTCTGTTAAACTTGCAAAGTTTTTTCTTCTATCAGAGACCAAAAGAACTATTTCTTCAGAAATATTTGTATAAACTTGAAGTTCAGTTGTCCTCAGTTTGTTCTTAATTCTAATTTCATTATGGGTTGTAGAAGTTGGTTTTCATTATGGGATGTATATTTTGCACACAGGCCAGAAAATAGTACGTAATTGTTTTGTACCGAGAATCTTACAGTACAAAGAACCTCACTGTTACCTTTCAGCTTCTGAAAGCAATTTATGCTTTTTGGTCAGATTTTTCCCCCATTCATTATATCAAAACAGTAGTTTGGATGAAGGTTATTGATAATTATAATATATAAAGGATAATTATAAAGTATAAAGGAATACTTTTATAACTTATTTATTAAAAATTACAGATGCAGTGGCTACTGAGCACATGTCTATTTCATGTTTTGCTATCCACTGATTTTCATATATAGGTTTTCATATGCAGGAAGGTTGGGGTATTTAATGAAAACTGTGAACAAAACCAAACAGGTTGGTTGTTATGTGTCATAAACATAAAATGTTTGTAGTCTGCGATCGATGTGTAGATAAATGCTGTAATAATTATAAATAACTGTTTTTAAGCCTGGAATTTACTTGCTTTTGTTTGCTGAAATTTCTCAGTTGATGAGGGGAGGGAAAAAAGGTAATAGTCTGATTCAGCATTAGTCTGATACATATTTTGTTCCTTTTATGACTGCCTAAGAAGCAGTAATTGGGTAGCAAGTCAAAAAATACTGTTGAAAGTGCTCCATTTCTGTAGGCAGACTGAACTTCAGTACCACTGGAATGGATCATATAAACAAGCTGCCACTTCTCTTAGCTTTTCAGATTTGGTCTGTAAGTTGGATGTAGCCTATACTTGTAGACTGAACCATACATAGCTGGTTTTGCATACATTTTGACTATTCTGGATTTACTTCTGTCACAATCAGTTCCACATCTAAATTGCAGTATGTGTGAAAAGTGATTATCTCCTTCTGTATTGCCTTTATTACATACTTCTCTGGATAGAGGGATGTCTTTTCCAGCCTTTGTCCTGTTCAGGGTATCTTAGCAAATCAGTAATATCTGGAAGCAGCATATAAATTGAAGTAATTTGGAGAAACTGGCAAAATTAAAACACGTAACAGTTGTATTCTCTTAGCCTGGCCTTTTGTGTATTTCTTCTCGCATGGGAAGCATGTTTAGGAGATCTTTGTTGTTTGATTAAACATTTCAGAACTGCAGGTTTTAAGAAACCTTGAAAATATTTGTCACCAGTGTAATTAGCACACAAAATGACTGCATACACCAGGAAATAATCCACCATCTCTCTTCAGTGCGCTTCTTCCTGCAGGGACTGTAGAAAGCACTGAGTATTCTGCCATCAGTTGCTGTTAGAAGATTCAGACCTGAAGGTCTCTGTCCCTCTCCGGAATAATGGCTCTCCTAGCAAGTTACTGTTCTGTTTCAGGACTTGGAGAATCCACTCCTTCCTGTAGCATATGAAGGTTTAAGTAAACACTGTGCATTTCTAAAGCAGGATAAAGCCAGGTGAGAATTATGGTAGTGTTCCCCCGGCACCAGCATTTGAGGGGGCTGACAGAAAGGTGCGAGCTTTTTTTTTTTAAAATGAAAAGTTTAGTTTCAGAACAAAACCCAGCAGTTGGTAGATTAATTCCTACATAAGAGAAATGTAGTCTTCTGTGTAGTCTAGAAAAAATTTTTAATAGATCATTTAACTTTTTTTTTAAGAGGCTGGCAGGTGATAATTACTTGTGCTGTATGAGGGTCAGGGCACTGTTTTGCTGAGTGTTGTGTAAACATACACCTACAAGTGTGATCTCTGTCTGAACACATGCAGAGGTTCAGTGAGGAGAGTGACAGAACAGAGGAACTCTGTTTGTTACCTGTGTATTGCATACATACTGCTTTATTTTACTTATTTTTATGCCAGAAGGCTTTGAGTTGAATCCTTTGCTCTGCCCTAGAGCCTTCGACCTGGTAACAGTGATACGTTCCTCCCTTGCAGCTCCCAGAAAAAGTACAGAGCTGTGAGGACTCCTCCTGCAAGTGTGCTGCTCTGCACATGCCGTCTATATTCCACCCCAATCCTAATTTCAGTTTTTTTCTTATTCAGTGCTGTGAAAAGGAGCCATGTGGGGTTTAATGGGCTATCCCAGTTAGAGCTGTGCCATTACCAATGGGTGGGACCTTTAGCTGTGGTGGTGGGTTACTGGTGGTTATTCTCCCACTGTTTAGGTACAAGTAAGGTAAAAAATGATGCAGGAGTGTTTCAGAAATTATCTTTTTGTGAGGAGATGGCTCTGAACAGTAGAGACGTGTATCTTCATCAGAGCTTTGCAAGCCACTGCCAGTCCTACCAGGTATGCTTTGTTTGTCTTGGGGAATTGGTTTCTTTTTTAGATTGTATCTTATAATTCTGAAGCAAATTGGTTGGTTTTCTTTGTTTTTTTTTTTTTTTCCCTTCATTTAGTGTCTGCATACTTTCCAGTTGTGTGGTTTTGGTTTTTGAGTAGTTTGTTTGTTGGGGTTTTTGGGTTTTTTTGTGGGGTGGTTGTGGGTTTTTTTGCCTTAACACTCAAATTTGGTTTTCATTCTTGGCTTTAAAAAGAATGAAGTTTGTTCCAAAACCAAGCTATGCTTCTTGAGCACCTTAATTCCAAAGAGGGCAATGGTATATATGTGATAGGAATGTTGAGGGGGGGAAACAACTATTGTAAGAGACTCAGTGGGCAGAGGTTGTGTATCACCCAACTACCAGGTCTGCTGCCTGAGCTCTGTGTCTGCACTGATCAAAAGAGAATTTCTCTAATCCAAGGCTTGGGAGAG
Organism: Podargus strigoides; assembly: GCA_028020825.1. Classification (NCBI taxonomy): domain Eukaryota; kingdom Metazoa; phylum Chordata; class Aves; order Caprimulgiformes; family Podargidae; genus Podargus; species Podargus strigoides. The sequence continues at coordinate 13,292,723 of CM051630.1, forward strand.
CTGAGCTATTCAAAGGGGTTGCGTGTAGCATATAAATTTGGGAACAGAATTGGCTTTGTGTCTGTGTGATGGAAAGACAGCCAATCAGTCAGTAAATCCCCATTCAATTTACAGACAATCAGGAGCAGCTGTAGCACAATTAGAGCTGACAGCTCACCAGAGGATAGGCACACATTTTACAAACACAAACCACCTTCCTTGAGAGAGGGGCCCAGGCAATGCTCTTGCTGGCTATCATCACTGCTTGAGTGGTTCTTCTTAGGTGCAGTGGTGGTCCCCCAATAGGGACAGGAGGGGCACTGGCAGAAGGTCAGAAATCTTATGGTCCCTTTTGTCTGTCCCTCTTCTCAGGTTTGACTGTATTTACAACTAGGATTTTAAACCCAGTTCTGCCTTGCTCATGTTGAAGCAGGTGAACAAAGGACTGCTGCCTAAGGCCTATTAAATATGACTTACCTTTTATTTCAGCTGGGGCAAAGTGAAGACCTGTGTCTCCTGTATGCCAGGTACCATGAAGATGGAAGCAATTGTGCTCAGGCCCATCAGGGGAACTCAGAGTAGATGTTAACTGAAGAAGTTAGATGAAGGCCAGCAGTATGGCATTGATGGTGTTAGATGCCCAAGATGGTATCTTTTCAAGTGGTGGTCTTTAGTTTCCTTTTGTATTGTTTTTTCATGTGTACTTCCTGTTAAATGCTTTTCCTTGTATGGCTACAGTAATGGTAAAAATGGGACGTTAAGTATGTGAATCCTGTAGTACTAGTGGTCCTCTAAATATTTAGGAGACATCTTCACTTGTGATGAGAAGGGGGTTTTGTTAAATCAGAGTTCCTGAATAACTGACACAATATGCAATTTAAAACACATAATTTTAATAACCCCCACAGGGGGAAAATACAGCTTATAAAAACCAAAATGGTTAGGAAGAACAGATAGGTACCTGAAAGAAGAGCAAGGAGGGTGGGTTGTGGTGGGTTGACCCAGCCAGCAGCTAAACACTGACACAGCTGCTTACTCCCTGCTTCCCCAGCAGGACAGGGAAGAATAGGAAGAGCAAAATCAAGAGAGCCTTTGGGTTGAGACAGAGGTTTAATAAGTGAAGGAAAGAGGAGGGGAAAAACCCAAGTGATGCAATGGCAGTAACTTGTAACCTCCCACAAGCAGACCAACACCCAGCCAGTCTCTGAGCAATGGCCACCTTGGTAGACAAAACCCCAGCCGCCTTCTGCTACCCCAATTTTATTGCTGAGAGTGATGTTACATGGTATGGTGTATCCCTTTGGCCAGTTCAGGTCAGCTGTCCCAGCTGCGTCCTCTCCCGGTTACTCCATGCTGGGTGGGGAGTATAGTTAGAAAGAGAAAGCTGTGACACTGCAAGCTCTGCTCAGCAATAGCCAAAACACTGGTGTATTATCAACAATTTCAGCCACACATCCTGAACACACCACCCCAGGGGTGGCTGTAAAGAAAGTTATCTCAATCCTAGCCAGACCCAGTACACAAGTATTAATTTGTGTGTGCACATTCATAATATCTGTTTCTCCCAGCCCCACCCAAAGCTGAAGGCAGCTCTGACACTTGGTCAAAGTTTCATTCCTCCTACACTGCTGGAATAAGGTGATGACAGAACTTCAAGAATTAGTTGTTCAAAAAGCAGAGCTTTACATTTTAGCTCCTGAGATTTTTCTAATGTAATCCATTTGTCCCCCGCACCCCCCCCCCCCCTTTTTTTTTTTTCCCCCTGGGGGGTAAAAGTCAATTATAAACAATTTATATTAATTTCAGTTAATATTTTAACTACACATGAAACAACAAAACCTTCTTAGCATTGAAGTGCTACTGAAAAAGTTACTTGAAGCAGTATTAAACTGTCTTTCTAGGTAACGAGTGTATAATGAAGCATTGCAGATTGTGCTGAAATACAGTACCAGTGACCGTGTGCTTTTCTAAATTTAATTACATGTTGTGTATGCCAGAGGTTCTCAGTGCTGGGACTCCAGCTTAGCTGATCTGATTTAACAATACTGCTCCCTTCTCAGGCCAACGTTTTATACACAGTACTCCCACCTACAGGATATCCCTTATCTTGGCTCTAATGCTCACTGGGACCCTTCTCTGATCTGATTTTTTTCCTGCCATTAGAATGGCAGAGAATTGCAGTTTCCCCCCCCCCCCCCCCCCCCTTTATTTTACTGAGATGAACTGGCTTACAGAAAACTCCAGTGAACTCCAGAGCTGGTAGAGTGAAGTGGCAGGAACAGGGGCAAGGGAAATGGCAGCAGTAGCTGCATCCCCCTCTTCTGGTAGCAGTGAACAATTGCAATGCTCAGTGACTCTTGAAATTTGTGGTGGCAGCCACAAAAAATTAAGTAAACGAGTGGAGTATAAAACTTGCAATACAGGTTATTGCCTCTATAAAACCAAGTGTTCACAGTGCTGTTTGCTTCTTTAAATCTAAAGGAATGTTATCAAGCTTTCTAGGTTTATTTTCAACTGAAAACAGGAGCAGTTAATGGTTCTGCATCTGAGCGTTAGTCGGGTATGTGTGTGTTGTTTTGGAATGATTCTGTAAGATTAGCTCAGAGCACAGCTTCATAGGAATGTAATGAGTTAACAGAAGTACTCCAGTATAGCATTCATGAAGCTATAAAGTTGAGTCATCCAGTTTAGAAATATTTGCCTGGTTTTATCATTGTACAGAACTCTATACTCAAAGAATACTCCAGGAATAGGTCTGTAAAGGGGGGGAAAAGAAAAAAAGTAGAAGTACACTTAACTGAAGAAATCTATCTGGCATTAAGGACAGCCAGAAGCAATCTGGCTAATGAATTACATGGATTTAAATTTATGAAGTTGTCTACGCTTTAGAAAAGTGACTCTTCAGTTTTCAGTGCCAAAGGTTCCAGATGAGAGGGGGCCATTAACAGTTTGCTCCATTACTTCACAGAATCACAGAATGCTGGGGATTGGAAGGGACCTCAAAAGACCATCTAGTCCAATCCCCCTGCCAGAGCAGGAATTCCTAGATCAGGTCACACAGGAACGCATCCAGGGGGGCTTTGAATGTCTCCAGACAAGGAGACTCCACAACCTCTCTGGGCAGCCTGTGCCAGTGCTCTGTCACCCTCACTTTCTTTTCTTTACTTCACTTTCTTATTGTCTAAAAGTGGTGGTGGTATTTTTTTTTTTAAAAAAAACCCTGTTTTTACAAAGCTAATAATCTCCTTGGAAACATGATTAAGGCCACAGGTGAGAGGCAAAACCCCAGGCAGATTACAAATAAAGCACTGGTAGAATCAAGTGTGATGGCATAACATTCCTTGGTCGGTTTTGTCAATAATGACATAAGGCTCCTGGATTTCGTTGACTTTTGAATTATAGTTCTCCAGCTTTACATCACTGGGTTCGGGAGAGTCATGTTCAGGCTGCAGGAGGTTCCTTCTGCCCTGTGCGCTGGTCCTTCTCATGCGTGAAGACCGAACATCAATACTTTGTGGTGGAATGTAGGTGAGGTTAGGGGGCTCTCTAAGGTGTCTGAAGCACTCAGAAGCTGTATGTGCATTAGGAGTATCCAGTAATAGCCTCTTGCTATCAGAACCAGTAGTGAGATCCTCCATGTTCCCAGTAGTACAGCACAGATCTGAAGATGGCTCAATATGTGCAACTGCTCTGTTCTGCATCTGAGCATTAGTCAGATATGTATGTTTTATTTTGGAATGATTAAATTCTCTTACATGCCTGTCACTTGTACTTGCATATGATAGTGACTCAGGTTGGCCAGTTTCCTCTACTGGATACATAAGGTCCTCCTCAGTGTCCTTGATTTGTAGTTTTGTGAAGGTTAAAGACAGCTCACAAACTTCCTCTTCCCTAGGGACACTGCAGTTTTGGACAGATGCAGTGTCCTCGTACGGCAGAGACTTCAGCTCATTGGGTTCGTCTGCAGGGTCCGGATCTATGCAATTTATGGCATCGTTAATTTCTGCTTCAATTGATTCTTCAGGGACTTCTTGAGCTTTGTACTCCAAAGTGGTTTTGCTGTCACAAGAGCTGTCAGCAAATATTGCAAAGGCTGGCGGCCCGCTTGCTCCTGGTGAGAGTGGCACAGGCCTGATCTCATTTGCAGTTGTCTCTGCAGTGACTGCCAAAACACATTCTTCACTTGGATTGCCTCTTGGCTTTTTTTCAAAAGCTTTTGGAGAAAGCTTCTCACTGAAAATAGGTGTTTGTCTTATGACAATGTCACTATATTTGATCAAGAAGTCCTCGCTGTCTGAGCATTTGCCCGGAAAATGTTCAGTGTTAATGACTTGCCTTTGGTGTTCCTGCAGCCTGTTAGTGGATTGAGTAACTGCTAACTGAGGCATGTCATCTTTGATCTTCATATTCCCAGTAGCTTCAAAGGATATATCGCTATTAGGGGAAGACTTCTGTTGAGTAGCAAGGCACAAAGATGTCTCACTGTTTTCTTTATTTTCTAGATTTTCAGCATCTTCTCTCAGGGGTGTCAGATCCTCTTTGTCCTTATCTCCATGATGCCGGTGCATTTGCATCCTCTTCTGTAAGGTCTTCTCCAAATTGCCATGCTTTTCTTCATTTGTCATTTCGAGGATGGTTTCACACTCAATTCTTGCCAGGAATATTTCAAATGCAGTCTGCTTTGTCTCCTCATTGTTTCTCTTTTTGACAAGTGAAAACTCTGTTGCTGTTGTTGCAATGTAACCTATTTTCTCCAGTACTGTTTTTACAATATCATCTGGGAGCACAGATTGAATATAGTAGACAAAATTACCGGTGAATGTCTGAAACAGAATGCAACATTGAAAAACAGATGAACACTTGAGGGGTGTGGTGGAGGGAAGCGTGAAAGACTTCCTAAAAATCAAAAGTACTTCAAAAATTACTTATATATTTTTAAAAACTATGTTTCTAAAAGTTTGAATTTTGGATGGGAGTGAGATTTTTCTAACAGCATGATTTTGTCAGCTTCTCAAGCATTATAGCTTTGCTATAGCACATCAATTTCAGTGAAGTTACGCCAGTTGAAACCTGCTGAGATACTGGCTAAGAGCATCAATATTCAAAAAGGAAGAGAGTAAGAAAATCATTTTAGTCAAACTAGCGAAACTCAGAAACAAGTCTTACGTGCTCTTCTGAACAATGGGAGGTTTTTAAACAAAGATTCATAGAATAAATCACTGAGGTCTAATCTTTTTGCTAAAAGACCAGACACGCTGTACTTCATGTTCATGGTGTTTCTTAATTGGTGACAAGACTGTAACATTTTCTTTTTCCATGGTTCAGACTCCTGCTGTAATTTTACTACCCCCAAATTAAGTTGCCATTTCCTTGAAACCACCTTTTTGAAGGGAGACTATTCTAGCAGAAATATTGCCAAAACACATTCTCTTTGCACAAGCTGTCTGCAAAACATGACTTGAATAAAATGCTGCTGCTGCGTAACAACTTAAAAAATTATTCCACATTGCTTGGTTTTGGAGCTAACCCAGGCACAAGGCCCAGTTTGTAAACTGGAAGTGGTTTTGGTTTTGTCTGAAATGCTATGATAAGTAGGAATGTAAAGTCAAGGTTTACCTTATTTTCAGACTGCCCAGCTTGAGACAGACTTACCTACTTCCTAAGGCTGAGACCTAAGCATGGGTCTCACAAGCACAAGCTTGGGGGAGAACAAAACTGACCCCCAAAAGGCCATTAATCTAAAAGGCCATAGTATAATGTAGCACTGAGCCTCAGTCCATTTGCAGATAAAGTTGTCAGCAGTCCTCTTCTCTCCCCAGCTTGTGTTCCTTATTGAGGGGAAGTAAGGAACAGGCACTGAGGGGGCGGGGGGTGTGATGTCAGAGCGAGCGAGGCAAGAAACGTGAACTAGTATTCTGCATATGATCAGTAGCTTTTTATCAAACCTGTATGTACACAAGATACTAGTTGTTCTCCAACTTGTGCCTTGCTGTAGAATTATTTCAGGCCTTCAGCAGGCTGTCCTACACTTTGGATTAGCCACGGTGGTCTTCAAAGTTTGTTTTTAAAGAAGCTTAGGACTCTTGTGTTACAAAAAGCTGAGCCCACTAACTGTAGACCTGACTATCTTATGCTCTGCCCTGTTTCAGGGAGATGAATGAGGAGAATAGGAATCTACAGCTGTTAGAGAATCCACAGATGGGACCTAAGGGAAGGAAAAAGGAAAGAAATGGCTTTTTCTCACCAGCACCTGTTGCTGTAGGAAGGGAAGTAAGTTTGCATCCTGGGTGCTCAGGGATTTTGTTTAAATACAAATTGATTTTGCATGCGTTGAAGATTGCTGTCCCTTCTGGGCATTAAGGTATGTTCAGTGTGGTAGCGAAGACATGTAATGTTGAAGATGTGTAACGTTGACCACCTTGCTGCAAAAAGCAGCAGTATTTCCTCTTTTGAAGGGGGTTTTCCCACCCACTTCACCAGCTACAGGCACCAGAGCCGGGATAGGTGGTAAAATCACTGGGCCTGGGAGACACTGGCCTTTGACATAGAACTTTTAGCAAAAGTGATAACCAGTGCTAAAAAGCATCCCCTCCTTATAGGCAAATTAAGGTTAAAACTCAGAGTAATGAGAGTCTAAGCCTTCTATTGTACCTTTTTACTTCTCCACCGCCTCACAATAACCGAAGTCTCTGTTTCCAAAGCCCTGAAGCGCTCGGCCCTGCCGGGAAGGCCCCTGAAGGCCCGGTCTGGAGGAGGACAAGGCCTGCAAAGGCCAGCGAAGCCCTTGCAGTACCTTCGCACCGCTCAGCGCACCCCTAACCCGTTCAAAACGGGCTCCTGAACGCTGCTCCCCACTGCCCGGGCCGCGGGTGCCGCTGCCGTGCCTCCTGCGCCACAGGCCGGGGGCGGCCTCCCCGGGCCGGCTGCACCCCTCACCCGAGCGCCACCGTGCTTCCCTACCTTCAGCGACCTGATCTCCTTCCGCCACGGCGAGAGGAGCAGGTTGACGCAGAGCAGCTCCAGCACCCCCAGCGCCTTGAGCAGCCCGCGGAGGACGCTGCCGCCACGCTCGCCCTGGGCCTGCCGGCACCGCTCCGCCAAGCCGCACACGTCCAGGGCGCCGCGCCGCCGCGGGCCCAGCAGCCGTCGCGCCCTCGCCTTCAGGGAGGCCTCGTCGCACACCGCCAGCTCCCCCTCCGCCCCTCGGGCCGTGTAATAGGCCAGGTAGTCCCGCAACACCTCCTCCTCGGCCGCCGCTGCCGGCTCCTTCATGGCGGCGCCAGACCGGCCGGGCCGCCCGCCCGCAGGCACTGCCCCCGCCCGGCCGGGCCGCCGCTCGGCCCGCCATTGGCCACTCCCCCGGTGTCAGTCAGGGCGGGGGGCGGGCCCCCGGCGAACTGAAACCGAAAGGCGGGCAGGGCGGCGGGGGCGGGTCCGCGCGGGGCGGCCGTCGCCTGCAGGCGAGCGCGTGCCGGTGTTGTGCGAGGGAGCGGGCGTCGCGTGAGGCGTCGCGTGAAGGCGGTCGCGCCACCGCGCTGAGGTAAGCGCCTCGCTCGGCGGCTCGGGCAGCGCTGTGCTGCCGCCTAGCCGGGACCTCACCTGCCCCTTCTCTCTGCCGTGGCCCCGGCTGCTCCCCCAGCCGGGCGGGACCCCCGGAGGGAGGGAGATGTCCCCTGCGGGCACGGGCTTGGGAAGGTAAGGCCCTGTGCTCAGGGGCTGGCATGAGGGTGGAAGGTGCCGTAATGGTAACTGTGCTGTGGGGTGAAATGAGGCCATCTGTAACACACTGTGTTCCTTGTGCCTGTTTTGTTACTTTTTATTGTATGTTGCCCCTGAATTCCCGACTAGGTTTGGGTAACGATCAGCTGAAACGGACTTCTGCCTTCTGCTGTGGGGCTGAGCAGTCCCCTGGAGTGGGGCTGGAACAGAGGCTGGGTCTAGCAGCTGGAAAACAAACCTGACTTTGACACAGGTGATTTTGCTGGTCTTGATTGGCCATTATGATGTTGTGCACCTGTGATTTCATTAATTAGAGCCAGCATTGGCCTCCCCTGACCTTGATTTTCTTCTAGACCAGCTGGGCTGGTGTCTGTAGCGGTGTCTCCACTGACTGAACTTGTTGCAAGTGTGAATTTGAGTTGATGGTTTTTTAATGACTTGTCTTATTATACATCATCTTCATTACATGACAGATTTTAAAATGATTATTTGTCTTGCTGTAAACCGCTGGGAATGCATGGCTTCTCCTGATTAAGGGACATCTCAGGCTTACTTGACCGCAGCCCTATTTCTTTCCTGTGGAAAGTGGCAGTGTGGTGTTGCAAACAAACTGGTTTTCTCTCTGACTTTCCAGGTGAGAGGGCTTTCCACAAACATATGCTTTTGATAGTCATTTCAAGTGAAATGGCATTAGGAAATACTTTTGTAAAATTTGCATATGGATAATAGGAATATAAAAATTGCTGATCTAGCCAAGAGGGAAGGGGGGACAAATCCCCATACTAGCACCACATGTTAAAATGAGGCCATCTGGCCATCTGCTGCAATGTCTGAGTTTCCTCCCCTACCGTATGTGCATTCATACACAGACAAGCTTGGCTGTGCTCTTAGTAGGGTGCCTGCAGGCAGCTCAGCTCTCTTCTTGCCATATGCAAAACTTTATTGACCCAAGCGAGAGGGTTGGATTTCATGTTTCTGTGCACCTGCTCCCAGGAGCAGGACTGGATTCTTTAAACTTTGCAGTTCTCATTAACATATAGAGTAGCTGTGTTTTGTTAAAGTCTGGTGCGTTTTAGTAGAATGATACAAAGAATCTTGCTTTGTTGTTGGTTCTTTTGAGTGTTTTACTTTTCAATAAAGCATATTTGCATAATATAATAAATACCAAGTTGCCTCATCTACCTAGCTATCATTGTGTTGTTATTCTCTGAATTAGTTTCCTAGTACAGCCTCCAAGGATGGGATTTATTTTCTATGTTTTGAAGGTCCTAATAAATAAAAAGCCTGTTCTCTAAAAGGTAAACTTCATCACTTCCCTGGTGTGTGTGTGTGGTACCAATCCCATCACTGCCAACAAGGCAGAGTACTCACACTCACCCATGTCCCAGGTGCCCCAAAGTCCAGTTGCAGTTTTCTGAGCGATGAGGTCTCTCATCTTACTCTTCCTTCTGAAAGGAGATTTTGCAAAGTGTTTTGCAAAGAAGTTTTGCTCTTTTCTGGGAGTATTAATTTTGATTATTAATATTGATTAATTATTTGATAATTAATATTGATTTCAGTCTCTTGCAGAAATATAAAGTCCTGCTAGGAGCAAAGCTGTGACCAAAAAAAAAAATCTTAATTTTTACAAGGTTTTTTCACTGCTTCATTGTCGTTTGAATTTAAATAAAAAGAAGTCTCTCCATTGTGAATATATTAGGTTCATTTGGAGTGTAACAGAAGACAGAATCTACCAGAAAGATTGATTTTTTTTTTTTTTTTTTTTTTTTTTTTTTTTGTAAGACTACAGCAAGGCAAAAGCCTGGTCATTAGTCCTGAGAGGGAAGAGAAATGCAGAATAAAGGAATGACAGCTTCCAGCTGTGCATGTGAACTGTTGCTATTTCCCTGGAGTTCAAAAAATGCCATGCCAATACCTGGTGAATTTTATCAGGCTATATACCTGACTCTTTTTTTCAGTGCAGTTGGGCTGAGTTAGGCAGAGGAGGGTTATTGAAACAATATTGACAGGAGATGCAGGAGAACAAATAAGAGAATCAAGGCACTGGACCCAAAACATGAATTGACCACCATGGATACTTCTGGGTTCCTTAAAGCTTTAAGTTTGTGCCTCTGTTGGACATGGAAGCTATTTTGCTGGTTGGTTTTTCTTGTTTTAATGGAAGTGAGAATATACATGCATATAGACCTGCCTGAAATCTGAGCTGTGAACTTACTGTGTGCTTATGAGTTCAGTAGCCAGTGTTCAAGCATACATTACTGTGAGCTGAGGAAAAGGGAAATTAGTGTGAATTTTCCTAGCTGAGAAGAAGTTTTAATGCATGAGATGCTGTTGGAGATTCAGAAAACATGGTTTTGGTTTCTGATCTATCTACAATTCCCACTTCACATGTAGCACATCACTTCAGTGGAGCTAGAGCTGGAGGTGCTTGGATGTAATTGTGATGAGTATTTTTCACTGAAAGCGCTTTGCTGTGACAACAGTATGGGCTCAGAAATCATGTAGTTCTCAGTGGGTCACTAATGTGGTGTGGGCTAAGAGAAGTTTGGAGAGCTGCTAATATTAAGTAACAAAAATAAAGCTGCTAATTCCAAGGTTGTGAAGCAGTGTCGGACACTGTCAGTCAGTGATAAAGAGGACATGGAAAACTCCACAACCTCCAGTAGAAGGAGAGGACTGAAACTTTGCCTTTTTATTCCCAGTAACGTAGACTCTTTTGTTCGCTACAATATATAAAATGCTAATTCTCCACTTCTCCTCAATTCTAATATCTCATTTCTATATGGTAATGGAGAGCAGTTTCTATTCTCTGTCATGCAAAACCAAGAACAGTAATAATCAGACCTTCTAACTTTCTTGTTCCCTTTCTCTGGGCAGTCAGGTTTGTCAGCCTCCTTGCCTTGCAGAGCCTCAGCCTGGACTTGGTTAGTTAGCAGAGCAGTAGTGTGTGGAGAGCTATTCTGCATGTTTAAAAAATAATAGTGCTGTTTATATTCTCAGGCTGCTGCTGTTTGTTTTTTCTTCTTTGTTCCTAGTAGTATGGCCATATTGGCCATATTTGTCTCAGTCTAATTCTCAGACATTCTCCTGCAGTCTTACAGGTCACTCTTGTGCATTTGTGAATTTGAGCCTGTATTTCTCAAGTGCAGGAATTATATTTGTGTTCACTGAATTGGATCTTGTTCTTTCCAAGCTGTTTCTGTGTCTCTTCAAATTCCAGTCCTGCTCTCCTTTGTACCTGACTGCTCCGATGGCTGCTTATTCCTGTTATCTCTGACAAATGTAAAATCCAAATGTAAGTGGCTGAAACATGGTGTTGCTTAGTCAACAGTTGCTTAGTTGCCTGATTAACAGGAGGCTAAAGGCTGTGGGTAGTCCCAAAGTGATACCAACACAATAAAAAGCACAGAAGCTATATTGAATACATGTATGTTCTTTACTAAAAGTTTTGTGTAAAGATCAGTATACTAAAAATTGAAGCAAAAGAGATGACTACAGAAATACAGTATTGTTATCACATAGCAAGAAACAGCATGTCCAAACAATTTTCTTTCCGGCATTAATCATATAATAAAAGGCGTGTGTTTAAGCTTGTTTTAGGATTGGCATTATGTGAGAGTTCGGGATAAAATCTGATAGGAGGATATGATATTGGAGACACTCTATCAACTTTGAGATTTATCTGGGATCTTAAATATTCTCCAAGAAATGATAACATGTTCTTATTGCATTATGACAACAAATGTCAACACTGTTCCCATAGTAGCAGCAGCAGATGTTAGAGCAGCTTTAGAGCTATAAACTCCTCTTTCTAGTGTAGTCCGTTTGCAGAGGTATATGGATTGGATGTGTAAGCTTTTTTTCCCCCCAACTTTGTTGGATATGATCTAGTTAAAAAGATTAACAAGAAGAGAAAATTCTAAGCCACTCTTGCAAGTGATTTGTGGTATCACTGAAAGTAGCATACTCTCCTTTCAATTCGCAGTTTGTTTTTTAAAGATGTTTGTTTATAATGAATGACATAACCTATGCATTTAGTCAGAAAAATGCTACAATATGAAAGTCTATGTTTTGGTTGGCTTCCATATCTGTGTGACAAAGAGGCTAGAATTATTTTGATGGACGAGTCCCTCATGGTGACCCCTGTAGTGTGGTAAGTAGAGGACTTGACTTACAAAGCAGTATACCACAAGAGGGAGTAGACAGCTATTTGTAAGTAATGCTGCTACATACAATCCAGTTTGCATTGCTAAGGATGAGTAACCGTTATCAGATGAAGAAAGACTTTGATTAATTTTCTATAATCTTAATAACGCATTTCTATCATGAGGTAAAATAAAAATCTCCCATTTTCATCAGAGGTCTACTTAAAATTAGTTTATTTTTTAAACCACAGATAGAAAGTTAGTGGTAGGGCATGAAATCTCTGTCAGGTTAAAAGCCAAGCAGGTTGAAAGGATTTCCCAAAATCCACAGAAACTGTAAGCATCCGTAACAGAGCAGAGGTTTGCCTGCCAGATGTCCAAAGCTGTCTGTGCTTGTCTTTAGAGGAACCTTCAGGTTTGCCATGTTACATGTAAAAGCAAGACTTGGGGTGGGGGTGTGTGTGAAATCACATTTGCCTTTTAAGGTTTGTGTATTAGATTTCCCCCTCCATCTCCCCAATAGCAGCCTGAAGTGAGCAGGGTCTGGTCCCCATGTCTTACCCTAGGCAGGTCTCCAAGAGCTGCAGGAAGACACAGCTATGAAAGTGTGTCCTATTCTGCATAAATAAATCTCTGTGCTTTCCTTTGCTTTTTATTTTCACGCCAATAAAACTGACTGGTATGTTTCTATGTGGGTTTTTGTTTCTGGCCTCTAATAGTTTGGTCTCTCTTATTGCAGGATACTTTGCATACCACAAAACTGTTTACATTAGTACTTTATATGTAGGAATAGTTCTGTCTGTTAAAAATACAAATGTGAAATATAGCCTACGTTCTGGCACTGCCTGCCAGCAGTTTTGCAATGCAAAAATGTGAATTTTTGTTGTTTTGGGTATAGTATACTGAGAATATTGAAAATCTTGCTGAAATGCAAAAGAATTCTGTTATTTTATCAAAATACATATTTCCTCTCATCTACTTAGTAAAAATGCATACTTACCTTATCTCATCATGTGCATATGACTCAGTAATGGTATAATTTATACAGCAGTAAGAACCATATAATTACTTCCCATCTAAGTATTAATTATAATTGTGTCAATCTTTGGAGTGTTGAATGATGATTACAGTTGAAAATTATTTAGTATTTACAGAAAATCCAAGTGCAATTTTAATAATTTGGATGATGTTTCCTTTTAAACACAGTTATATATTTACTATACTCACTTTTATATATCCTTCAGTGGGGATAGTAAGCTGAAGTCCATTTTATCTTTTTTTTTTTTTTTTTTTTTTTTTTTTGTGAAAATACCTCTAAGAAGTTTAGTGGATATGAGCCTCTGATAACTCTATTACCTAGTAGTGGTTGAAGATGTAGTTTAGTCCTTGTGTGGAGATAGGGTGCTTCTGTACCATGCAAGATTAAACTCTCGCATCTGCAGTTGACCTCTGCTGTTCCTGCTAGTTTGCATCTCCAACTTGGATGTATTTATCATGTGAGTGTGAGAGAGGCCCAGGTCTATGAACAAAGGCCAGATTTGTGGGCAGCAAAATTTCAGTGAAAAGGATCATGCCTAATAAAAGAGGTTTCTGCGCAAAGTGAGGTTCTCTGTTACTGTGCATGCCAAGTCCAGCATCTATTATTTACATCACACTAATGCAATTACTAGAGGTCAAGGTCCTTTGTCACACTACAGGCTCCTTACTGAAGAAAGAGACCAGTTAGTGCCTGAAAATGCAGTCATGCATCTTCTGGGATTCCCAACACTGCCCTTCCCTTGGCTGTAGTGAGTCCCCCTGAAGGGCACACAGCTCCCAGGCCTGCACACCGCTGCAGTACGGCTCCCGTAGGTAAAGCCAATTGATCTTTGGGGAATCCACTGCCACCTCTCCATCACTTGCTGCTGATTTCTTTTGGGGAAGACTTACAGCAGGCTTCGCAATGGTCTGGGAAGCCTGGTACGGGCCAGGCTTTCCAAAGGAAAAATGTGACTATCAAATTATTATTCTCCTTTTCTTTTGCTCCTATATGGTACTGATAGTCATGTTTTAGAGGCAGTGTTATGTCTCTGTCTACTGAAATATATATTTAGACAAAGAATTATTTTAAAATGCTTTGTTGCCAGGACACTGAATTAAATGTACTAGTGACACCTACAAAGACAACAAAATGCTCTTCTTTTTTCCTTCCACTCTAAAACATGCAAATTATCATAAAATCAACAAGTAGGCTCGACTAGATAACATGTATCTACATTAAGAGTGGCTGATTTCAATGTGTTTTGAAAGGCTTCAAAAAGGTCAGATGCACTGCTTGTCACTGCTGCTCTTTTATGCTGTGTGATGTCATGGAACACTTTGAAGCACAAAGAGGGAAGTTTAGATAAACTTTCAAAATTCACTGTAAAAAATAAAATCCCATTGCACCCTTGTTTAAAGATATAAAATAGGTAAAACTTTCAGAGGTTTTATTCTTCCATTTAAATGGTTTTGTTGGTCTGAGTTCTTCAGAAGAATTGAAGGAAAGAGCCACTTTTATTCACATGATTTGGTTCAGAAGGGTCTGATAGTCAGTGGAAGAATTTTTCAGTACTTCCATTGGAACAAGTGGGATGGGGATATTCTGTTCACATACCACCGTCTCGTACAGGGGAGCAGCCTCCAGAGTGAGAGATGACAAAGAGATGGATGAAATGGGCTGCTGCAAGTCCTGCAGCCTGACTGCATAATTTGCAGCCTGTCCTGTAGTCCCAGATGCTGCTTCCTCTTCCAGGCTAATGTTTATAGATATTTCATTTCTTTGACAAGGGTCTGTAAGAGAATATGGGGGGGGATCATCTGTGGGAATATAGATTTGTGTTGCTCCTGGCCCCACACATTCATCGTAGCTGAAAGAAAGAAAAAAAAATAAAAGAATTTTTCATTAGATTCCTGTGAAAAATGCCATGTTACATTATTTTCAGCATAACAGGGGCAGGTAAAGTGAGAAGAAAAGGATCGTCTGGTGTTTTGTTCCTCAGCCCACATCCCTGCTTACCCTGCTATGTGAGACACTCGAGAGCATAATACTTAAAAGAACATCTCCAAATACCTAAAGATAATCCCAGAGGTCTTGGTGGAAGTTCAGACCCCATCTTTCTGCATGAAAGTAACATCTGTGGCAGTGCTGTTCAGCTGAGGTGCCTGGGGCTAAGCCTGGTTCCTAACTGCTGGCTCACACAAAGCTGTGCATGCTGCAGACAGAATGGGGTTTCATTTCTGCTCTCAGCTGCTTCTAAGTAGCTAAGTTAGAGGATGGCTGGGGAAAAAGGAAGTGGTGTTGCCATTTTAGTTATGAAATAAGGTATAGAGAGCTTTAGATGGAGTATCACATCAAATGCTGTCCTCCTGACTCGCAGGTCTCTGGTGCTCAGCCAGCAGTTACATGTAGTGGGCTGTTTGGGTTGCAGATCTGTGCTGGCAAGGGCAGCAGGATTTCTTGCTGAGGTGATGAGTAATTTTGACAGATTCATGCTGGTCATTCAGAGACTCAGCAGACTCCCCATTATGTTCCTCCTGAACAGGAGGAATGCAAGACAGACCAATTTGCAGGATTTCTGTGAGGAGCCAGCTCAGGTCTATCCAGGTTTTGTAGTTCTGTCTGTGCCACCAAGGTAGAGCCGGGGAAACCATTACCTTCTTACTCCACTACCATGCTCAGTGCTTGCTGTCCTGGTTTAAATGCAGACAGGCACCTTAGATTGGAGCTTGGACTGCACAGCATAGGGAGGCACTCGAGGGGTAAACAATGAGCCTGGACAGACCCGTGTGTCTCTGTGCTTGTGTTTTCCCGTGTTTTGTGTTGTGGGAAGGGGATGGAAAGGGACAAAGTGGACATGAGCAGTCTCCATGCATTTGTGCTGTGCTCGCCCTGCCCAGCCGTCTGAGCCTCAAAGGCTCTGCAGAGATTGCACTGTGGCCCCAAGGAGGGCTGAACCAGACCTGGTGAATCTGTTGTGTTATCTGGGTGGTCCACTGTCGGGCTATCCTAGCATCACCTGTTTGTCCACCAACTAAAGCTGATTCCACTGTTACTATCAAATTAGCCCAGGCCTAGCAGTCTGAAGGAAGATCCTGCTTTTCTGGCTCACTGGCTACAGGCAAAAGTGAGGAAGAATCATAACATCATGATCTTAAATGTTAGACCTGCTTTGTTTGTGACTGCCTTGTTTCACTGTTTCAGGATCATTTTAAATCCAATTCTGAAGGTGGGAACGTTTCCTGTAAAAAAAACAAACCTTTGCCTACTCAGTTAACATGAAAAACAATTCTGATGGAGCCAGACAAATTAAGAACCCATTTCCTCAACCACACTAACTGCAGAGCTATTAAGATCTAGGATATTTCCTGAAACTTAGGATATTTAGCATCATATGTCTTCCCAGTAGACTGCAGGCAGTCATTCTGCCCCCTGTAATTGCATTACTCCCAGGCTAAACCCAAGCTAATAAACTTTACTTGTAGGTTAGAAGTGGCTTGCAGCAGGGCAGCTTGCACTGAATGAGCTCAAATCTACTGCAACCAACCATGGAGGCCCTGCCTTAGAAAAGTCCTTGGTTCTGCTGCATTTGTTCATACCTTTCCCTCAGAGTGCTGCTGTTGATTTTGATGGTATTGTTCTACTCTGAGTGATGGAAGTGGTTTTTGGGAAAGGTAAGAAAGTGAAATCTTAGTACTAGATTACTAAATAACTCAAACATCCACAGGTGTTTTTATTTCTACTTCCCTTTTATTTTCATATTCATGGGGATAATGGTTTTAAATTCAGACTAAAAATTTTGATCTCCCCATCAGAAAGAATGGTATTTAAAAACACTACTGTTCTGAAGATCCCAAATAGGGCTGCTAGGTACTTCAGAAACAAGTCCCAGCACGTAAAAGGTTGAATTGGTTTTGTATAGCATGTGGAAAAGATTTCAGTCCAGCCTCTACTAACCCCACTGAAGCTCTCAAGCATACCCGATACTCTTTTAAAAAATCTTAGACCTCATCCAGAGATCTAGGACCTGATGTCCCCAACTCAACTCTTCATGAACTCAGCGAGAGTAAAGGAAGAGCCACTCTGCAGGATTATTTTCTATAAGCTGCATCTTCACTTAATTTACATTTTGCTGACCCAAAGCCCAGTGAATTTATTTAAAATCTTCCCACAGATTTTTGACTGACTTAATTAGGCTAATGAAGAGCATCTACTGGGTCCTGTTACCATAGTGTTTCAGTTTTGAAAAGCCCACAGTAATGTGAGTTTCAAGGTGGAAAATTTTGGATCCTTTTGCGGAGACATAAAAGGAAAGAAGTTTCTCTGCCTCCTGATTCTGGGCCTGGGCCCAGTGCGAGGGAAGTCTGCCACAGACCTAAAGGAGAAATGGGCACAGCATGAACCTTTGACTTACTGTTGTTATCTGATCATCTGTGTTTCTTCCCTTTGGATTTAATTTAATATCTTTCATGGACTATAGCTCAGCTCTGTAGGCCTAAAATGTGTGGTGGGATAAATAGCAAAATGATCTTTTGTGGAGGAGACTTAAGCATCAAGACAAATGGGTAGCAAATTATAGTATTCAAGACCTGTCATTTTAGTGTTTATTTCCAAATATCAATATATTAGTGTTAGGGCACTTTTACTTCATATATTTGATGGATAAAAAAAATAACTCTCTCTTTTCCCTCAAACTCCAATGCAAGTAATGCTCCCCCTCTCATTTTTGGCAATTAAATCCACATTTTAAAAATTGAATAGGGCAGCAAGGAACACATGCCAGGTTTTCAATTAAGTAACTTTTTGGCACCTTCACAACTGTATGTACAGGTTGTTATGGCCAAGGAGGCAAGTACGAATCATTCAAATAGTTTTGTTTTTTTTTTTTTTTAAAAATACTTCTTGTATTTCATTAGCTATTTATGATCTTGATACTCAGTTTCCCATATTCTGTTCCAAGCATGATATCTCTCCTTGTAATGCTGACATTGGAAACAACCATTGCTATGATACTAGTAGTCGAGGCTACAGATAAGGTTCCTAGCATTTTCTGTTGAGGATAGAAAGGAGATTAATTAAGGTCATACAAGCAGCTTAACTGTTTTTTTCCCCAGCTTCCGAGTTTGTGGTTGTTGGGTTTTTTTTTCTGTTTTTTTTCCCCCTCTGTTTAACAGCCTCAGTAATTTGGTTGTGCTTTCAGAGTGCTGTTACGGAGTATTCTTGTAGTATAACTAATGAATTATCAACACTACAAGCATGACTTTTATTTTGCAGACAGGAAAGCACAGAGCACAGTCTCTCCTTCAAAGAGACCATAATATGTAAATTTATGCATCATGTATTTACCAGATCTTTCTTTATTAGAGGATTCTAAGCAAGTATTATAAGAAGTAACACACAGTTTGACAAGCACCTGTTGTCCATATATGTTGGTGGTTGGAAAATCATTCCTCAAAAGATTTAAAGGATTACTTATAAAAAATTGTAATAGCAATCATTCTTGTAGTTGATTACCATGTATTGATGTGAGCGATACTGGACTAAATCCTTACTATTGTCTTAAAATAAAGCTTCATGTTTGAGGAGGTGAATGGACTCTTGCATTTTACTGCAGTGAGGTGTGTATCATGAACTAAGTGGTACTGTTAAGTTGTCCTGCAGTGTGAGGTCTACACCTTTGATGTAGCTTTTAGGTTTCTTTTTTTTTTTTTTTAATTTCCTAACAGTGCAAACTAGAATAGAATGAAGGAGCTGCTTTCTCATCAGCTAGTATGGAAACCTCGATACCAGAGGGGCCAAGAGGTACTGTGTAATGGTGGCTACTACTAAAAAGAACCACTGCATCCATCAGTAATGATGATTCCTAATATTAAAATTATACTGTTACATGCAAGTCACTTAAGTATGGTAACCAGTGCTGTTGATTTAATCTGAGGAGGTGGCAGCTGTAAAGCTCAGTGATGTATAAAGCTGTGGTTTCAACATTAGCCAATGTGCATGTCACTGAAAGGAAGTGTTCCTTACTCTGTTGCATATTCCCACTGTGTTCCTTGCACTACTTTCTCCAAACTGTGATGTCCAATCTGGTGCTAAATAGGTAAAAATGTTGTGGGTTTTGGTTTTTGTTTTTTTGGTTTTTTTTTTTTTGTGTGTGTGGTTTTTTGAGGTTTTTGCTGGTTTGTTTTGGTTGGGCTTTTTAGTGTGTGTGTTATTTTCTGGGCTGGATTTCTACTGCTGTAGAAATTGGAAGCTCACAGCATAGTCAGATGGGCATCATTGCAACATAAAGGAAGAGAGAGAGGAAGTGGGGTAGATCTTAGATCACAGCTCACAGGCAGAATTACTTAGCCATATCGTAAAACTGCAACCTCAGTAACTGCTAAGGGGATGGATGACACCTACATGTGTGTCTGTGTGTATATATATGTTTTGCAACTGAAAATGCAAGAGCATGGAAGTTGCATGACTTAAGTGGAAAAACAAAAGCACTTGCTAGTCTCTTGCAAAAAACACAATGATAGTTATGTTACATGTGAGAAATTCAGTTCTGGGAAGTTATTGTACATGTAAAAAGTAGCTGATACTTGAAGTTCAGTACAGCAGTTGCAGGAAAATCCTTTTGGAGAAGAAAGCAAATGCTTTTGAAAAGTATTATGTTACCATAACTTAATAATGGACCACAAGAACTCATTACACTGCATCTCATGAATATCATGCTTCTCTTTTTCAGCCCTGAAAAAAATCCTTCGTTACAGTAGTTGTTGTGAATGCACTTTAATCCATTATTTTTTAAAATTTATTTTAAAATTTTTTTAAAAATTATATTATCTTCAGGTAGTCATGAGAAGGAAGGGGTTACTGACCATAAAATATGCTGTTGACACCTTTTTTCTTGTCATTGTAGACTACGCTATTGAGTTTTTAAGGGATAATTATACTAGGAAAGGCAAGGAGGGCTGATGTCTGTTAACATCATCTTACTGCATGTAAATGTGATCTGCAAAGAGAAGAATGTTGCTTAAAAAAATACAGCAGCTCTTCAAGCTGACCTTGTTGACTCGGAATGTTGAGGGGGGGGAATAACTTCATGAATTTGTCAGGTCTCATTGCAATAAGTATTGGGATAAGTTTGTTGCTAAGGAAACCCAAAAGAGCTTATTTAACTAGCTGTCATTCATAAATTATGACCTACTCTCTGGGGAAAGAAGGTTCTACTTACAGAATTTTTTAAGATACAAACAATAGCTAGTGAAATAAAGGCAAGTCTGGGGAATGAAGAATTCTTCTTTGTGGAACAGATGTCTTTCTGTTTATGTTGTTCATTTGTTAAATGCTATGACTCTACTAGAATTGCCCCTGTTGCATTATTTCCATTTTGCTGATGACCTACTATCTTCTTTTTATAATGGTAAACAGAATCACTCAATCTGGAAAATAAACGGTCTGATGGGTTTCAGCTATGATGAAAACACCACAAAGGATGTTTGTGATATTGTTACCTAATAAAGAAAAACTGAAATTAGAACAAATGTACAGTAACTCTCTAAAAGGAGGATCAAAGATAAAAAAGATGTGTTTTTTGACGATGTAAGTAGTTCAGCTGACGATGCCATCTCTGATTGTGCAATCTACTAACAGCTGGGTTTGTAGGACAGCAGCTTGGAAGTCTCTCCATGTTTCTTTGAGGTGTTTTTTCTTAGAATACATATATTCTTTGGTTAAGTGTAACTACCACGAGGAAATATATAATTTTTGACAGAACTTGCTCTTATAGTGGCATATGACATGAGGCAGGATATTTTTCTAGGTTTATTTTTGATACTGACAGTTTCTATTTGAAATACTAGGTGCGTTTACTAACTATATTTTGACTTTTCCATGCTTTGTCAGTGATATATTAAGCATTAGTTTAGTATTTTCATATAATAGTAATCCATTCCATGTTACTGATTGTCTCAGTCATTCACTGAGTTTAATTCTTGAACAGTGACTTAGAATGAAGAGCCAAAACATCTATCTTTATTAAAAAAGAAACACCCCAAATTGTTAGGGTCTAGTAATTAGGAGAATGACAGTGCAAGAAAAAGCAAATGTAGTTAAGTGGCACCTTCTATGCCATTCCGGTCTGCCTAGTTATTGTGTTTGTATGAGATCAAAATCCCTCTGTCTCTGAGCCTGGGTAATATTACAAGAGAATTTTTTACTCTGATCACAAATTACAGTGGGTGAGTACCAAACATGTAACACCCTGAGATAACAGCCAAACCAGGACCCTGAAGGAGTGATCCAATGCTCCATAAAATTACTGGAGTATTTTCTGGGAATGTTTTGTCACATATGTTTGAAATGTGGCTATTTAAAGAAGGGGGAGACTCCTCCCAAGGTACTCTGGAGGAACCTCTGTCTTTTTATTAGTTGTAAAGTGATGCTGATCTCCTAACTTTAATTGACTTTTGAGCTCTCAGAGGTGTGGTAAATGCACCTCCAAGGTGCCTGCCTGATCCTGGAGTAGGTAACCGTGAATAAGTAACACTGTTATTTTTTTTTTTTTAATGTTTATAAATAGTAAAAAAAGTAACCCAAGGTATTCTTCAAGGAAACATCTAAGGCTTGAGTAACTTAACCCTTGAAGAGACAGGAAGCCTGGAATTATTTTTTTTCCTGCCTTTTTTTTCTGTTCATAGTTATTTCTGGAATTTCCCATTCCCCTCAACTACTATAGGACTATTTGTGTTAATAAGCACTAAAAGTCTGGATCCTTATTCTCCACTATGTGTCAAGATAATCCTGAGGATGTTGTGACTCTTTGATGAATAAATATTCCAGATGAAAAATGAAGTTAAATATAAGTGTTTTCACGAGAACATATACCAGATAGTTTGAAACTGATATAATACAGTTTCAACATAATTGTGCAGCTTTAAACAGTTAAAATAAATGTTTTAAATAAAACAAGTCATTCTACAACAAAGGTTTTCTATGATACATTTCAGCCTGACATTAATTATAAAATAAGAACTACTTGATCATAAGCCATGCTTATTCGCTGCCTTTATGTAACCATTATACAGTAAATGACACTGAAGCTATGGGCACTTGTTGAGTAATAAATTTATCATAAGTGATTATTATTTCAAACCAGTCTCTTGTAGCCTCCCAAGCCATGGAGTTAATCCACAAACAGGATTCTAAACAACAATACCAATTTTTGTGTATCAGCACGAATGATATTCCTAGAAGGGGCTTTGCTTTAATTCTAGGCATGAATTCTGAGCAGGTGAAGGAAATAGTAGCTGCAATATGCAGAAAAAGTCTAACTACTAGGAAATGGCAGAAAAATATTCCCTTTTTTTCACTGTTATCAATGACTTAACAGCTTTAAGTTGTGATTATTCCACAAAGCACAATAAATTTCTGGTTAGAAATGCCTGGTGCCTCTCTTTCATCAGGTTTTTCTGCCTTCATTACTACAGGTTTTTGTGTGTTTGGCTTGGTTTTTTTGGGGTGTTTGTTTTGTTTTTGTGGGTTTTTTGTTTGTTTGTGGGTTTTTTTGTGAGTTTTTTTTTCATATGCAGTATTAGTTTGCACTTCTAGAGTGAAACTACCAGGGATGTAGAGAAAGGCTGGTCAGATGATACAGTGTCCCAGCAGATATTTTTGATGACAGAAAGCTAAGAGAACTTTGTGCCTTAGCCTCACAACACGCAGGCTGAGGTGTGAGAAGTCTACAAATACAAGCAGCAAGTAAAGAGGAAGTAAAGCATTTTCTTTTGCCACTTCAAAGTAATTTTTAAATGAATTTGCCTGTTTAAACAACGCAGACTGAACATGGGTATTAAGAATACTGGAATTTATCAAGCCTAAAAAAGACAATTTTCTCTAGAATTGATCCTGTATATAATGACCAGATGAGACACAGTGAGCACACTTAAACAAACAAACAAAAAAACCCCAATGTGTTCTAATGTGAAGGCTAGGATAATGAATGACTAACAGGTTTTTATCATAATATGCCCTGCAGGACACATTTCAATGTGAAATATAGAGAGGACTTTTGTGGCTTCCATTAAAACTATTCCTGAAGCTAAATCCCTCCATCTCGCTCAAGAGTCATTGCTCTGTGATGTTCTGAATTAGACAGTCATGAGTCACAGATGAAAAAGGCGATAACCTTGGTTGCCTAAAGCTCTGTACATACCATTAATATCCAATCACTAAGGAGTGAAAAGGCACTTAGCTGAGTAGGGTGAAAGGCATTTCCTCTGGCCAAAAGGTGAAAAGTTGATAAAATTCCTTTCATGCAGGGAACCTCAAATCTCCTCATTGTTAAGATTTTAGAGACTCTCACCCAGAAAGCACAATTATTTTTAATTTACTTGGTTTTTGATTGATACTGTACATCAAGCCATTTAAAACATGTAAGCTCAAATTATTTTTAAACAGCTTTCTTATTATGTATATATCAGTATATATAGTATACTGATAGTATAGATAGCTATCAATATCTATATACTGATATATAGATACTGATATAGTAACTTGAAACTGCTTAGTTCGTACCCACTGTATTTTGTTTTTATATTTTTCTTCTACATCTCATGTAAAATCAATCTGACAGATGCTAACACAGATCTGAGATTCATTAGAAAGTCATTAATTATCCTAAAGCGATGTTTATGGATAGGAGCACTGTATATTTTGGGCTGTCAAGACAAATTGACCAAATGGCTTCTCTGTAACCACCCTGCAACTATGACAGGCTAATGACAAAACTCAGTGCATGGTATTCCTCTAAATCTAATGTAAAATCTAATGTAAGAAAGTGGTTAGTGGAAGTGTCTATGGTGATAATCAAATTGAGCCTCAAATGAAATTTGTGATTTAGATATCTAAGCAATTAAATTATTAACAGCCCAAGGCATTTTTCATAAATTATTTTCCCAATTAAAGTTTTTATATAAATAGTATTTTGTATTGGACTTTCAACTGGAGAGTTGACAGTGGGCAGCCCTGAACAGTTAGCTCTCCTTCAGCCATAAATGGGTTCTCTTAACTGCCTCTTTGTTTCATCAGCCTTCCCCTAAAATGCCTTTTCCACTCATTTCATGGTTGAAAGCCCAACTGTAAAATCTAATGAAAACATTCTGGACTGATTATAATCACCCCTTTGGCTAAATAGAGGTGTCATGCTTTCTACTGAAATAATTTCTGAAAAAATATATATATTTTTTTATCAAAAATGGTATGTTCAAGAATTCTTAGCAGCACCTATAGTATGCAGTGACATAATGCTGTTGCCACTTGCAGGCTGCATTAGAACCATGTGGTTAAATGGATCTAATGTTTGGTGTCTGCTTGTGGCAGCAGGACACTAGTTTTTACTCACTAAATTCTTTCACTTCAAATGTGTGTTGAGAGTTATTTGCCAATGCAGTTGCTTTCCTCACTGCTCTTAATTTCTGTTCTGTTTATGCTATAGTTGTGTTACTGGCTTTTGGACATGCTAGTTTGGCTTTAAATTATATCTTGCACTGCATGAATTAGAACTGTATTAATTTATCCTGTGCTACATTTCAGTAAACCTACTCTTCAAAATGTTACCATATGTAACAAGATTGCTCCCAGTGAGTTAATATCTTAAATGCACAAGGTCAAGCACGTCTTGTTTATGCTTCAAGGCCATGTCTGACAGTCAGTTTTCCTGCTATTAGCACCCATCAGTCTAAATAATCTCCATGCTCTACTAATTAGAAAAAATACACTTTAGTGTTACTCCGTGGAGGAGAGTGTAAAGGTAGCTATACAGAAATTTTTCAGGCTGTTACATGATGTGATGTATTCATACAATGCTTCTCAAACAATGCTTTTCTGAATAGGAAGTTACAATGGACTACATGAGATATTAATAGCGAGTTTAAATGTCTCTCTATGTAGCTTTGCTTTCAGCTATCTGCTAAGCTCTACTTTTCCTGAAGTTTTCACCAAGATGTGTTGCCAAGATGTAAAACCTAGTAAGATTTTGATGACTTGCCAAAGCTACTTTTTTTTTCTGAAATATTTAACTACGGTAAAAGTGAGAAAACAGCAAAACCATTAACAATAATCTTTACTGCTGACCTGTAATGCAGAACTGCAATTAATGGGTTGAGCAGTGTTTGAGTCAGATCTTGGGCCCCGGAAGGGAATCTTGAGGAGGCAGTGGCTGGACACCTTTATGTCTCTCTGATCCTAGTACTGATGTCCCAGAATAGTTTCTTAGAACAAGGTAGGACACAAGACTGTTAACTTCTGCCAGGCTGATTACAGAAGTAGCTGGAGAACTACAGGAAAGCCCAGATCATCTAGTGCTATCCTATATCACTCATGCATCTCCTTCCAGAGAACTCCACAGAGGTGGAAGATCTTTCTTTGAGTCTGTTTCAAAGTGGAAATGGAAGCAACCTTTGGTTTGAACTTAGGAGACCTATCTGCTAAAGAAATATGTTCTCAAGAGCTTATTCACAGGAGTCTGAGCTTGTTCTCAGAAATCTGTCCAACTGCCCACTCCAGTTGTTGCTTGGGTGTTAGCTGGCTGACTTTCATTAGTAAAGACTCATGGGTATGGGCCCAAAAAATATTGTAAAGTAGATTTATATGAAGTTCCAGAAATTTAGATGCCAGGCTCAGAATAATTTTCCACGTGTGAGCTTTCTGCTAAAATATTTACACCATCTCTGGAAGCCCATTTATTATATAGTATGACTTTGTAATACATAAAGGGTTGCTTGTAGAACATGCATAGAATAGAAAAAGCAAAGATCTATATATTGTATGTTCATGCTACTGACTTGCCCTATATTGCATATGTATACAAGCAGTTAGAAAAGGGCTAGTATTATATTGGTTTAACTGAAAACAGAGTCTGCTTAAAAGGAAGAAAAAGGGGGGGAAAAAAAAAAGCGAGGAGGAGGGCACGGCTGTTGAACCATTATTTGCTGTTTATAAGATAGAGCACTACAGAAAGCCTGAAGTGATGTTCTGTTTAAAACAATTTCTGGTGGTTCACTGGAGGGAGTAGCCAAATTCCTTCATTTATTAACCTCAAGGTGCATGAAGCACACAGAGGATATACAGATGGCCTAAAGTGCAACTCTTGTCACTCGTGTTAGCTGTCCTTGTATCCTGTGAATGGAGGCAGACAATGTGGCAGGAGCTGGAATAAGTGTTTTTGGAAAGAGTCTTTCCTGGCAATGTCATCTCCCCAGGCAATTACAGCTGCCTTGACATCTGAAGGACACTCAGCTCCACAGATGCTACTACAATCCAGGCAACCATGGCTCTCTAGAGCAGGTTTGGGTTAAACAGCTAAAACTGTAGTTACCCTCCTTCGTAGTTACTGATATCAGATGAACAATCCCAAACAATTTTCTCCCTATCCTAAATTAGGAGGCTAAGTACAGAAAGCTGGAAAGTGAGACGTGCTGGAAAATACAGAAAGGTTTAAAGGCTTCTTTCACTTTTTTTTCCTTCTTTTCTTTCCTTCCCCCCCCCCCCCTTTTTTTTTTTTTTTTTTTCTGTTTACTCTGATCTGAACAGTCTCAAGGTCAGTAATAAATGCAAGTTGACAGTTCTTGTAAAAAGTACATATTTTTCTCCTGGAAGTGAAACTTTTGACTCATAAAATAATTTCTTTCAAAGAAAGATGTTCATAAGTAATTTTACTTGTGTGTTTCATTAGTAGGCCATCAATATGATGAATTTTAATGTGAGTATTAGTAGATAAGAATTGGCTGTACAATGCTTTTATTTACTAAAGAAATATTCTGCTAAGGAAAACTCGAACTTACACCCAAACTAAACAAAGTTTGTCTGTATTTAGAGTATGTGTGAACTGCATTTTTTGTAGTGGGTATAGGTTTAGCAGTTTTATTTTGTTCTTTAACAGACTTTGCAAGCGCAAAGAATCTTAGAGAAGTACTTACCGTGGAGGTGAATCAGGATACATGACATTGACCTGAGAAAGTGTATCCAGATAGGAACCAAAATCAAAAGCTGGGGGAAACTCTTCCATGCAGGTAGATCTCAGCTCTCCAAAAGAGCCACCATAAGAGAAGCCATCTGGAGCTGGAAAAGAAGCAATTAATACTTGCTGCTCTTTTCTTCCATGGTGGATTCTCTGAGACAATATGACTTATAGCACTGCTGTAAATTAGAAAATAAAACTTATCTGGGGCAGAAGAATTACTGGTATTCTGGAACAATCAGGTTTCACAGGACATTTGTATTCCTTTAAAAAGCAAGTTAGCATCATCTGTAGATGAACCGTGGTGTTTCAGGCTGTGGCGCAGGGACTACATATTTAGTGCTGCCCTACAAGATGCAAGTGTCTAAAGCTTTCCTTGTACCTCAAAGGCTGAAAAGGAGTGTCAGTCCTGCTGCATGCAGCTTCACACATTAGCAGGATTGCTGAAGTACCCAGGAGCTGCATATATTGAAACCTTGCCAATTCTGTGAAAGTTTTTAAAAGGGGGCTGAGGTGTTTGATTGTAGGTATGTGTCTTGAGAAAATGCTGTTCTCAATAAAAACACTCACAAAAAGGGGAAAAACTAGAAAATAGAGGAGAAAATCAGCTTGCTGCCTGCTCTAGGGCTTTCTTAATGCTTTCACACAAGAGCTTCTTATCTCCAGAAATAATAAGAATGCATTAAAATAGTACCTGGAGAGAAGGACCAGCTTCTAAAGTGACATCAAAGTAATGTCTCTCTCAACAGATGGTAAAGGGCAGGACTCACCTGAACTGCCTGTTCCTTCTTCTGGCAGTTGTCACCTCTGCCAATTCATTCTTGAGGAATTTACCTGGACTAATCCAGTCTATCAGGCAGTGTGCTTTCCTTTTGCTTGGTAAGGGAAGGAGGCCAACTTCACAGTGGCTCCTGCTGCTCCCATGCTGGCCAGTGGAAGCGTGCTGAGATACTAGGATGGTGTGTGCTAATGCAAAGTTTTCACTTGGATAGACTGGCACAACATAGTTTAAGATTATTCTATTGAATTTCTCTGAAAATATCACCATGCTTTTCTTTTTTCATTTCTCTAGCATTGTTATTTCTAACAAGCAGTTTGAAAATCGCCCTTTGTGTTTTTGCCTGGCTTCAGGGTTTTTAAAGGAGCTGAAATTAACATAGCAGTAGATTCAAATGTAGCGATTAAATCTTAGTATTTTATCATGCCAAAATATTGCTGCTCATGGGTAAAACAGTAACTCCAGTTTGGGGTTAACTATTTAATCTCATATTTAGCTGCTGAAGAGTAAGAAAAATAGATGTTACAATAATAGTCGACATTAGGGGTTTTGAGGTGGGTTTTTTGTTTGGTTTGGTTTTTTTTACTCTTTCCCTCTGTATGTTACCATGGGATTTTGCATTTCACTTCTTTCAGAGTCTAAATTTTATTCCCAGAACACAGATGTTATTCAGTTATCAGGATAAACGTTTCTGGAAAAGCCAAAAATAATTATTCTTGGTTCCAGAAGGACAAACTGATCTTAGGAAATGTTTCTGTTAGACATGAAAATTCCTGGTCCAAATAATTAGCTGAAGCTCGGTTGACTTCAGTGGATACTAGATTTACCTCGGTGAAATCAAGATGTGAGACAATGCATTTTTACGTGGCTCATTACTGTTATCTTTTCTATATAAAGAAAAAAACCTCAACAATATGCAAAGATTGGCAAACCCCAAACTGGCCAAAAATATAATTTTACAATTAACTCCTCATATTCCCAAATCCTTTTAAACTACAGGGGACTTTTATCTGGGGTAGGGATATAGGAAGTGGCACTTTTTTGATAGCAAACCAGTCTCTTTAATGATGATGATAGTTGTAATGATATTGTTGTCATCAATGACATAATTAATGATGATGACAGTTGTAATGACATTTTGATGTCCTGTTGTTCTGTTTATATGCAGTTATTAATGTTCATGGTCAGAAAAGAAGCAATTGTCCCAGTCATTGTAAGTTGGTGCACACTGCAGAAGTGAAAAGATTCCTGGCTTTCCAACAAATAGAAATTACATTGTATGCTATACCAAGGCTATAATGGGATATGAAAATAAACTATCAAGAGTCTAGAAATAGAGAAGAAATCTTACACTGTATCAAGGGAAAATAAGCTGTTTAAGAAATGCTGTCAGCATTGGCCTTCCTTGTATTAACTACAGAGCTTGTACTATGTGAATTCAGTGCCAGCACAAAGATGCTATTAAACTACAAAGTTGCCTGTGACCTACTCATCCTATTTTTTAATTATTTTTTTAAAATCCCTTGCATAGCAGGCAGATGCTTTTTGTTGCCTTAGCACCAGATATTAATAAAGTTAAGTGTTACCGTGGTATAACTAGGTATCTTACCATAAACAGCATCTCTCCTCAGATGTGGGTGTCGTAACCGTCCGTCCTTTCGCAGACTGCCAACAATGATTGTAACACAGGATAGAAACAGCACTAGTCCGATCACTACGCCAGCCACCAGAAGAGGTGAAACAAGTAAACTGGTATCATTTCCGTTTTCACTATAGCTGGGGAATTCACTAGTTGGGCTGCTCTGGTTCAAGTGAACTTCTGTACAGCAGAGAGAGAAAGAACATGTCAGTTGTGAAAAGAGGTATTTACGAAGTGTGGTTATACAGATGCCAAAACTAAGGCCTTTCAAAGCCCTAAGAGACAGCCTGAGACAGATCCGTGGTATGAATTCATGCTCTTATGGACAGCCTCTTTGTTAGAAGGATTTCTAGGGCTGTTAGTAACTAACCCTGAGGGAGTCACTCAGCAGTCATTTCCCTGTTATTGGGGAAAATCCTGCTGGAGTCAAGGATGTATATTGCACAGTGGTAATTTTGATTGCTTATTCCTGGAAAGATTTTTTGTATCATGACTTGATTGATGCTGAAAGAACTTCACTGACCAAGGAGGAATATGAAAACTCAAAGATTTTTACATGGATAGATGTTAGCAGATAGTTTTCAGCAATGTTTTGCCTACTCTTCTCCTTTGGGATATACCACTTAGTATCTTGCAGTCACAGTAAGTTAAAAAGATGATGATGGCTTCAAGCCAATGTATATTATCATTGGCTAACTCTTGACATTGACTAGAAATACAAAAAAAATGGGGAATTATCATGTAGTAGGGTTTTTGTTAATTTTTTAGAAGCACTTGACTGTTGGCTGAGAAGCTTTATGAGCAATTAAGATAGACAGCCAAGAAATGTGCTGAGCTTTTACAAAGCATTTTATGCCAAAAGAGAAAACGGAATTTTCTGAAAATTAAACTGATTCTGTAGCCTTAAACCAAAAGGGTATGGAAAACTGTCCTATTTAACACTCTTAGCGCAAAGACTTTTCGGGTACAGGATATATGTTTGAGGGATAGATTCTGCTGATCTTACGACCATTGCACTGAACTAAACTTCCTCAAAGTTTACAAAATTCTAATCATGTTTCTCATTTGTACAGTTTTTTAATTATCTCTGTTGGTAATGCGTGCAACAAGTGTGTACTCCCTCTGGCTTTCCATAGCCTTGTTTATTCAGATTTTTGCAAATTCTGTCTTTGAAAGATGCAAATATCACAGCAATGCCAGTTAGTTTAAATCACAATTGCAGGCAATTGACACCTGAGCTGGAAGTACTGGCAGATAATTTATTGGTAATTTTGGCTGACTTGCAAAGATAAAAGGGAAGAATGAACTTTGCCATCTTGGTAAGAACATGAGCCTGGGGTGTGAGGTTGCTCCATGCACTATCAGGCTTGTGGTCTTCAAATTGAAGTCATGTAGTACTGAAACTGGAGTTGGTGATGGAAAGCCAGAGGGAGTACACACTTCCTGTCAAGTTCAGTGGGGGAGAGGCCACAGTGAGTTCTTTTGGATCTTTTGAAACCTGGAGAACTTCTAAGTGATCCTCTTAACAGAAAGGGACTGTCTAAAGAAAAGTAGACTAGATTTGTTGTTGTTGTTGTGTATTGTTTAGCTATGGAAGCCAGCTGGTATCTTAGCACATTGACTATTTTGGAGATTCCTGCAGTGCCCACCCAGTGTGAGCACTAATATTTGGCCCAGTTTTGCATTATAGGAATTTAACAGGTTAGCAGTGACTTTAAATAGAAAGTACTCTCTCCTATACTCTCCATTTGTACTTGTTCATTTTCTATTTCAAGACAGCCCATTTATCCTAGCATGTTCTCAGGGCTTCCTTAGCTGTTCTGAATCTTGTCTATTTTATCTCTTGTTTCTCACCATCATGAATATTTTTCTTCTTTATGCTCTTAATCTAATTGTACTCGGTCTCTGGTAAAGACAAGATAGATTGCAATATTGCTCTTATTAGAAAGAATAAATAAATCGCCTTAGCCTAGCTCCTAAAACAATATGCAGTGGGTAAACTTCTCTTATGGTATTATTTGCAATTTGACACCGAGTACAGTGCTGTAGGCTTTACAGACTGAGTTACTACTCTGGGAATTGCTCAAGTGACTAACAACTGCAGAATGAGGCACCATGTTGATATAAATTCTTTGGTTTTGAATTTTTTTGGGCAAAACAAGTTTACATTACTTTTGGCAAAGGAACATCTTATAAATTTTTTTCCTCTTATCCAAATACATCTTTTGATACACTGTACATTTCTATATTATAAAAGTGCTATGTTTTTTTCATTCGGAATACAAGTATCTGGAAATTTATGTAAAGCCCATAAAATAGCAAGAGCAGAATGCTAACTTTTTTTTTGAGGTTAAGTTGTAATTTTTTCCATGAAACTGCAAGTTGTAAACAATACATGCATAAATATGAACACTTTATATCTAATCCTCTAAATATGAATTATATTGAATGCACAACAATGCTTTTATCCGGTGATGGGAGTTGTGTAACTAACCAGACACGGCACAAATGGAACATGTTGGCTGTTGCAGCTGTTAATACAATGCAAGGGGCACATATGGCTGAGTGAACACTTAATTTAGAATGAGAGTACTACTGGAAAATTGCCTGCACTATCCATTTGGTATTAGACAATTAATTATCCATCTGCAAAAATCCCTTAAATATCACATTTTACATTACCCAGTGCTCCAGCACCTCCACAGACCAACTTGTAAAGTAACTCCATGTAACTGAAGGAGATGTAGTACAACTTGACGTTTTAGGTGTATGTTGTGCTATTTCTCTTTCTCATTAATCTGTCTTTGAACGGACACTGCTTATTCCTTTCTAAGTTGGCAGTAAGGAAAGCTGAAGTTTCAGTTGGTTCAGATCCTGTCAGAGTGAAATGTCTTGGTGTGCGGATGTGTCGTGGGAGCTTGGTTCATCCGAGATATAGCCCTTTCTTTAAAAAACAGAGACGATTTTAAGATAAGATAGCCAAATCTCTTCTCCTGGTTTAAAATCTCACTATCATCTTAATAAAGATGATAATTCATGTTATCACTGGTGGAGAGAAGGAGACATTGCTGTTTTGTTTCCCAGGCTGAAATGTGCATGACCAGCTCATGAAGAAGTGTGGATGTGTTGTACTGGAAGGATTTTGGGTGCGGAATCATACACCTCTCTGTCCCTGCCAGCCTCAGCTAAGCTTTGCCTGAGGACAGAATGGGCTTAGCAATTACTTGCTGAACTAGAGGTGAAACACACTGACAGAACAATGTTATATTAAGTGTATGCCCTGGGTTAGTACAAGTTGTTTGGGGTTAATGACCTAGCACCTCTTACTACCTTTAAATATGCTGTATTAACAAAGTGTACAGAACTGGAAATAAGTAGGAGGAAGCTCAGTATAGGGTAGTGTATAGTATGCTTTGATTTTTAAATAATCACAAGAAAGTGTTTCAAACCTGGAAGCAATTTAAAGCATGTTTCTAATATCCTTATTTTTTAATTCCTAGTTGGGACAGTGTTGGAATATGCAGTCCCTTTATCCAAGGGAGGAGACTGACAGATGGCCAGAAGGAGTTGAGATGTCCCAGTGAGGCACACAGCTAAGCTAAATTAGTGGAATTGATGAAGATTTTATTGATTCTGCCTTCATGAATGGTTCCTGTTCTAAGATTATTTAGTCTGGCCAAGAGTGACCAATTGGATTCTGCACTTGCTGCTGTACTGTGAAATAAGCCTCTGGCTGCAGCTGCTGTCACACTGCTTATTTCTGTAGCTGCCAGGCAGGAGTTGACAAAATGAGTACAAAAACAAGCTGAAAAAGGTTTCAGATCACAGGCAATGGTTTTGTCCAGAGAATCACTGTAGCAGAGGAGAGAGGGATATTATTCAAGTCATTGAATATAAAGGCCCCATAGGAGCTAAATTTTTTTAAAGACAAAAAAAAAAAAGGTCAAAAAAATAAAAGTCTCTGTTGGATTCAAAAGTATTTCATCTGGATCCACACTAGATAAATGCCAGGATGTCATCTGCTCATAGGACTTCCCTTGGTTATCCCAGGTATACATCAGGAATGGCTTCAGCTTGAAATCTGGACTGTATTTGGTTTACATTTATACATTTATCCATCACATAAGATCTACAGTAGCTGTGATGGCAACTTACTGAAGTAGGAATAACTAGGGACCCAGAAAGACTTAAAAACTGAATAAGTACAGGGAGTTTGTGGCTATCACTAAAGTATGGAAGATGGAAAATTGGTCACTGGCATTTGTAGGTTTGACTATGGCAATGGTTCGTGTCAAGTGTAATGAATAAGGTGGCATTGCTTTAACATTTGAATGCATGGAATTTTGGGGTTGTTGCCCTCTAAAGCAGCTATACAGTAGTGCAGACTGTCATGCCACAATGCAAACTCGCAGCTGTGTGTTTTTAATCACTAAGCTCACCAGTTACATTCATTTAGCTATAGGAACACTGCGCATCAGATTCTTCCTAGATTCTAAACAGATACAGGATGCAGATAAGAACTGCAACCTTATGTTAAATGTTTAAATTTTGTTTAAATGATGGTGATGCTAAGAATGATGATGATACTAAGAACAGGCAAGGCTATTGGTCCTTTTGCATTTATTTTATTATCTTGTAGCAAAGTTGAACAAATGAGTGGAAGACTAGAATAATTTGGGAAATGTCCTCTCTATAAATCAGTTTTACAAGGGCCATACAAATTGTACAGGGAAAGGAATTTTCAGTTCAGAAGGCCCAGGAGCATATTTAACTCTCACACTGCTTTCCTCTGCTACCTACAGCCAGTCACGTGTTGTCCTCCTGTTCTGTATGCTTTTCTGATTTGCACACATAAAACTAAACTGCCTCTTAAGCTACAACTGTTACTTAATAATAACTGTGTAGGGATTGCTTGAAACTTTCACCTTAATGTGGCTGGTAAAAGATGTCATATGGTGTAAGTATTCATAGATTTAAGATTGGTTGATCTAGTTTAGCTCATGTATTTTGCAACTCCAACTATTTCACCTTCATACTGCTTATAAGAGCCCATTAACTTGTGCTTGATGGCAGTTATCTTCTGGAACGGTATGTAGTAGTTATTTGGCAAAGTCGATAATAAATTTTTGCTGTCAGTTGCTGCTAGTGTGACATTGAAACAGTTCTCAAGAAGAGATGATATTCATTATTATTTTTAAATTTGAGGTAAAAATATTTCTATACAAATGGTTAACTAGTCTTGTCTGATTATTGCCACTGTGGCAGATAATTCAGCGTAATCCAAACCCATATGAATGCCATTAACCAGGCAGGACCCATAAATTTAGACTAAGTTTCTCTGCAGCTCACATGGCCCCTTTGATCTTTCTCACTACATATATATGTTCTAATAATAATTAAAACTTTACTGATTAATAGTAAAAAAAATCAAAACCTTATTCAGAACATGAGACTGCGTGTTAGGGACATTTCAGTTTTATCTGATGCACTCAGCCTAAAGTGAATTTGGCACATACTTACAGGTACAAAAGCCACCCATGACCTTGAGAAAGCTCATCCAAGGCAGAAAGGGTGGCCTTTCCTCTGAGGTATCTAACTCTGCCTTTTTATCATGTCTGCTGGCTATCAGATAATGACTTTTCTCTTCTTGCATTGACATCCTTATTATAGAGCCAGAATGAATAAGATTGGATCACCAGCAGCCTGCAAATTGAGAATGTCAGAAGCAAAGAGAATGTGGCTGCATAAGGGCTCAGAAAATAAATCTTTTCAGATGCTGTGGCTTTAGGGTATTATGTTGATGTCACAGAAGCATGTATAGATGCTCTTTCAAATTAACAGGAAAAATCTTCCCATTTTCAGATCCATGGTCTATTCTATCAATGTGATAAATACCACTGCAGTGAAACAAATCACTCTGGAAGTGTAACAGCCCACTTTGTGATGGACAATGTATTTCTTCCCCTATTTTCTCATATACAAACAACTTTGAACTAACACAATTTTATAAGCAGGACCTGAAGCTATTACTTTTTTTCAGAAACTCTATATTAGGGCTTGGAAATAAGTATTATGAGAATCCTATTTTATCCATTAAAGTAATGTTACCTCCATAAGCTCAGATCCAGCTTAGGTTGGTAGCGACTTGACCGAGGCAAAAGCAATTTTTTTTTATTGTGAGAAACTCTTGTATTTTAGCACATAAGGTTCTCACGTAGAATTTGGAAAAAAATGTAGCAATATAATGATTTGTCTTTTTATTCTGAGAGGGAAAGGTTTGAAAAATTGTAGTTGGCAAATAATTCTGTATTTTACCTGGGTGGTCTGTCTGCCTGAACTGTGCGCTAGATGTTTCATGTCTTCTCTTTAGGAGGTTGAACTCTGTCTCAGCTATATCTAATGTGACCTAAAGAGGTATCTATAGGGTAGATGATAGCTCATGGAAGATGTAGCACATGCAGGAAACCTAATCCATACTGGGGGAAAAAAACCCCAAAAGCCAAAACTTTCCACAGAAAAGTTCCATTCTTTACAAACTTTCCTTCCCATCTCCACAGAGAAACTGAGGAGGCAGTGATGAAATTCTTGCTAGCTCTAACAGCAGCAACTAGTGAGCAGTTGACCTGTGTTTTATTGCCCACTATATGCATTTATGAATCTTTAAATCAACTACCCACTTCTGATTATTATTGAACTGGCTCAAATTTATGAGACTTTTTAAATGATGTTTTGTATTTTGTTGCATGTCTATAAATATGTAAAGGGTGAGTGTCATGAGGATGGAGCCAGGCTCTTCTCAGTGACATCCTATGATAGGACTAGGGGCAATGGGTACAAGCTGGAACATAGGAGGTTCCACATAAATGTGAGGAAAAACTTCTTCACAGTGAGGGTGACAGAGCACTGGAACAGGCTGCCCAGAGAGGTTGTGGAGTCTCCTTCTCTGGAGGCATTCAAAACCCACCTGGGTGCGTTCCTGTGTGACCTGATCTAGGTATTCCTGCTCCGGCAGGGGGATTGGACTAGATGATCTTTTGAGGTCCCTTCCAGTCCCTGACATTCTGTGATTCTGTGAACGAGCATCTTTCAGCATTCATTAACCTGCTCGCAGGATTTGAAACTCTGGAAAAGTGCTAATAAAGATGGTATCTGCAACAAAGGTTGGAGACTGAACTACTGACTGAGCTTCAGGAATCATATCCACCTTACATATACACCTCAAATGCTCCTTCTAGAATGCTTGTAGCTACGTGCTGCTTCTTATTCAGGTCTTTTCCTATTGAAATAATCCTGTTTCTTTTTCCATCCTCATCTCCAGTCTTCAACAGTAGTAACCTACTAAAAAAAAATGATTGATGTTCACTACTTAGGAAATAATGACAACAACTGAAATACTGATCTAGCTAGTTATGTAAGGAACTGGGCGCTAAGATAGAAACCTGTTAACAAATGCTGGAATCCAAAGATCTTTCTTTAAGAGGTGATATCATATGTGATATATCTCTGTCTTTCAAGGTGACTCGAATTTTTAAAAATAATTAAAATGGTTTTGCAGTGTTGTTATGCACTTCCATATGAATTATGGTGTTGATGTCACAGAGTATACAAAGCCTATAGTATGACTTACATAATCATTTGTATCTGTAAAATCTACAGCAGTATCTGCCTGCATAAATCCAGGAGGTTTCTCATACCATTAAGAAGTGATTTCATTCCTTCAGATTTTGTCTGAATAGGAGTAGGACTTCTGCTTAGATAGCTGCACAAACATCAGTAATAGCAAAACATGTTGATTCTTGGGATGATTTCAATCACTTACTCTCTTTGTTGCTAAAGGAGCCACCAATATTCAAGGACACTGAAAGATCTATAGAAATTAAATTACTCAAACATTACTATTCGAAAAACTGGGGAGGAAAATCCCTTTCTTTAAAAACCCTATTGCTTACTATAGGAGACCCATTTGTTTAGAAGATTGGTGAATGGGAGTACAGTACTTGCCATACAGCCACACACCATTCCATATATATGCTATACCATGTCTAGGGGCTGCTTGGTACACGTCAGGTATTCTGCCCTCTGCCATATTTATCTTTGGCTGGCAGAGCTGAGTCAGGCTTAAAGAGAAGACTCGCACCACTGAGGGGCTGGAAAAAGTAGCTTCCCTCAGCTGATAGGCAGTAGTGTTTCTCCTGGAGTAGCATAATATTCTGCTGCCTTGCATATATAGCTTATTTTATAGGTTCTGCATAGTTCCTTCTTGTAAATAATACGATGTTGGTTGCTCTTCCATTTGAGATGGCAGAGGAAGGACTTTAAACACAAGCAAAACCCCCCAAAACCAAGTGTGGCCTTCAGGAGAATATATTTATTCACCTTTCTATATAAACTACAGTGTGTACATGGGTATTTCAAATATAAAATGTAGTTTTCACTTCAAGATTGTTTCAGCATAGGGTAAACATCGATAGCTGCTGGAGATGAGGTAGCTACACCTTCTCATCTGCTGGGAAGTTGGAAGAGGTCTGGGGCTGCTTCACAAACAGAAGACATACATTAAGAAGGACTGATATTTACAGACACCTTGAGAAACATCTGTGTATGCTGCAGTATGCTCTCTCCAGGCAATTGGAAGTCTAGGCTCTGAGTATTCTCTGTTCTTAAAACTAAGCTGTTTATTATTTTCAAAGAGGGTTTTTAAAAAAATATATTTCTAAAGGAAGCATAAATTGCAGTGTGCATTGTTCTGCATTGCTACCAAATGAGATTGAGTGAGAATAGTAATAGAAAGAAGCAGAGTAAGACGAGAAGAACTTCACCTTTTTCTGCAAGCACACTGTTTCTTAGATGAGACTCCATTTCAATAATTGTGTGTTACAGGAAAGTTGATTAAATTTTGAATTACAAAGGTTTTAGAAATCCCTTTGTAATGAAAAGTGTTGCACGTAGGTTAGAACCTCTGCAATGCCCACTAAGCACCCTTGACAATGTGTTAACCTGGAATACTGACTGTTTTAAGGCTAGCAGTTTTTGTGCCCTTTTGTACAAAAGGGACTAGAAAATAGTTCAGTCCCAAAAAGTAAGTGTACCCTGCAGGGGTGATTCTAATAAGACTACTTAAATGAAAGCTCTTGTAGGGATATTGCCTGGAACAACAGGGAGGAAGAAATACCATCCAGTTTCCACTTTGTCCCGGTAATGGTGTTCACATCAGAGATGTGTGCTTTGTGTGTTTAGACTAATGTTAAAGGTCACTAACTGTTGTTCTTGCAGTTTATCAGATAACTCTGATTTCATCTCTGGACACAATTCCCTATTTCAGATCAGGCAGAACAATTTTCCTTTGACTATTAACCCGACACTGCAACATAAATTGCCCCTTGATTGTTTCCTGAGCCCTGCTGTTAACTCCTAACATACCGGTATGCAAACCATCCTACTTCTCTTACTTCTATTAATATTCATGGTGGAAATGTCTGTTAAATTGTTCCCATTTATCCACGGGAGGAAAAAAAAAGAAAAAGATAATTTTCAAAAAGGTATGGGATTCTTGGTGGAGAAACTAGTAGCTAGGCTGATGTAAAATCCTCTTCTGTCCTTTCAAGTGTGCAGGCAAATATATGGAGAAAGATATAAACAACTTTGTAAAAGAAAAGGAAGTTATTTCTGTCCCTGGTTATCCTTATCACACATGACTGCAAAGGGATTTTGATCTACATACTTGCTAACAGCATGGACTTTTACAATTGCTGGTTAATAAATTAAAAAAGAATCACACACACAAAAATACCGAACCTCTTCTTCAGTTCCCTCTTACCTGTTTGTGTGTGCTTTTGGTTTGTGCTTTTTATTGTTTGGAGGTTTTTTGTTGTGTTTGGATTTTTGTTGTTTTTGTTTGTTTGTTTTTTCAGCTACTGGAGATAAAAGGACAGATTACAATTCTTTGCCAGGGAAGGTATGAATTCCATGCAAAAATAAAATCCTGTTTGAACCCCTGCCACCTTCTAGATAGCTTGTGCATTGGTATTAATTGGAGAAATGTGCTAGAAATGTTAACGTGGATAATCACTGTTTTATGGAGCTGCAGCTATAGCTTTATCATGTTCAGTCTGTGCATGTTGTCCTACTACAGTTTGTTCTAAAGGCTGTACTGAATATCCTATCAGTGCAGGGACTTTCACTTTGGATCCTCTGATCTCCCTTGTGCTGACAGCATATGATACAAGAAATATGCTGTTTGGATTATTAAAATAATGATGTATTCATATTTACTGTGTCACTTTTTAATACTATCTTGTCCTTCTGGGGATGAGCTCACAGATTTTTCTAACTAGCAGCTGCTGCATAGTTTCTTAAAATACCAGATTTTAGGGTTGGGCCAAGGAAGACAGGGTTGATGATAAAAACAGATGGCCTCATTGCTAACAATATACCTGAGCTTGCAAGCGCTGAATGTTTGTGAAGGTGTGGGCAACCTTGTTGATTAAGGAAGTGCTAAAATTGTTCAGTGAGCTTTTTGGTTCTGAAAGGAAAGCCACTGCTCCTGTTCATCTGCTATGTTACTGGAGATAAACCCTGCCTGTGAAGAAAGATTAGAGATAGCCTAATGATGAGTATGTTTATTCCTCATGTTGCCCTTTATGAGTATTTGACTACCCAAAAATTCTGCAAAGAGAAACATATATATCAACCTTAGAAAATGACTGTCTGAGATAATGTATAATGCATTAATTTACAATATTTGTCAATAGCATTACTGACTGTATGAATTATAGTCCTATTTCCTCTGGTTAATTTAGCATAAGATTTCTTTTCATTTACTCTCTCACTGACTACGAAGTAGATATCACCAGTGAAGCACGGCTACCCTGTAATTTCTTTTGCACTACTAGTACTCTATCCAAACAAATCTTCATCACCACCAGTTCCTGAATCATTATAGGAGGGATCAATACAGTGTCCAGTCATATTATCTTGTGCACTCGCTCAGTTATATGCTCATCTCTCAATTATTCCCAAACATGAAATTACAAAGAAGCAGACACTTTACTGAGGCAGGACTCCAAATGAGCGGGATGTCAGTAAGATGTGCTGGGGGAATGCTGTCTTTTCAAAACCAAATTCATGTCGGTTTTACATGTGCAGATTTAATGGACATGCATAATGATCACGGTATGAGATCAGATTAATTATGCAAGCATCTATAAGTTAGGAACATAACTATAATCATTATTTGCAAGCTTACTGAATTAATTTGAAGTATACTTTTTTGTTATGGTTTTTTATTTTCCTCCAGTGTAATTTTGGCAAATTATTTTTGATCTTAGTAATTTATTTATTTTTTTAAAATCTAAAAGCACTTTTAAGTAGAGAAATGGAACTTCAAGGTTTTGCCTCATCTTGAAGTAACAATTTTTAATTCTAATTAGCATGTTCCTGTAAAGACAGCACACAATCTTCATTATTAGTATTGAATTACAAGAATAAATGTGGGAGAAGGGTGCTTGAACCTTGGAATAATGTGTTGATCTGTCACGTTTGCTTTAGATGTGGCTGCTTTAGGGTGACAATACCTTTCTAGGTGGAAGGAGGAAATCATGGAGGAGATAGTAAGGAAACCCTCATCCACGAGAATGGGATCATTCTTTTCAAAGAGCATTTGTATCAGTTGTCCCATTAAGCTTTGTCCAAATAAAAATTCATTCAACTTATTTGTCCCAGCAGTTAACACGGAAGAGCCAATAAAAATAATAACACCTCTTTCTTCTGCTCCAGCACCTTGTCTCTGTTCCCTGCACAGAACAGCTTGTTTAGGGGGATGGGAAAAAGATGCAGCAAGTTCAGTCACTAGCTTGCTTGGTTAGGTCAAAGACTGGGTTAAAAGGATTAGTTGCTTTATCACAAAAATTGCACACTGGCTGCAGTGTGCAATTTGGGGCTCAGAGGCCTCGGGAGAGAGGAACGGGTTGCAGCCATGGGCCCCATCAGTATGTATGTAACCTTGGTATGGAACCTCTTTCTATGGTAGGGATATGGTGACATTTGTGATGGATGTCTTAGAATTAATGGAGTATTTCACTAGTCTTATTTACTCTATAAACACTGTCCTTTGGATTCTTACTTAAGATAATTTAATATGAATATATCAAACCCATAAAACTTGTGTCTGCCTCCCACAAATGTGTATATACATATATTATCACAAATGGTTGCTGTTCTATGATCCCAAATCAAGATTAAAATGAAATCAGTTTGCCTAATGTCAGCCTTAATCTTAGCTTTCACTTATCCTTTAATAAATAGCTCTTCTCATTCTTGTTGGCAATTTCTACTGATAAAATTAGGTTTTTTTCACTGCAGCTTAGCAGACTGAAGCAAGGTTTTCATGTTTCCATTAAGCAGTAGGAGAGATGCTGACTTTAAGGCATGTTTCATTTCCATTCGGTGAATGCCAGTTTGCTCGTCCTTCATAACTGTGGAAGAGACAGAGGGGAGAGGCTTCTCACTCATGTATTCCCTTCTGACTCATATGAAGCCACTGCTAGAGGGTGTGGACTGAGAGCAGAACTATCCCCATATAACTCTGATGCTGCATGTGCCCCATTTTTCTAAGTAACGTGGCAGGGCATTGTGGTTCCCTATATAATAGGTCATATGGCTTTTGGTGTGTTACAGAAGGAAAATCTGTGGACTTATTTTGCATTGTGTTAGCTCCTTGTTAGGATACAATAGTGTCCTACACGGAGGGGAGGACGTGGTGCTTGCTGGACTTTGCAGTGCAATGGACAGCTACATTACTGGAAATCTATTGCCTATACATCCAACGTAGGTTTTTCTGTCGCAGTAGAAAAGATGATGTATCAGGAACTTGGCATCCAAAGTCAAAACACTTGCTCTCTTTTCAAAGGGAAGGCATGGTATTAGTGCTAAAGAGTAGCATGTTACCCAACACCTAATCATTAGGATGGTAGCATCTCTCATGAGATAAGTCAATTTTTTGAGCACCAAACAATAAACTAAATATGCACATTTTTAGCACACTGAGACTGTGACCCTTTTTTTTTTTGGCTTGTCCAGTCATGGAATCCCATGCTGACCTCTATTAGTACAAGTATGATGCAGTTTTGTCAGAAGAACACTTTATTGTAAGCCTATCGACAGGGCCGGTAGTGTTCAAATTGCATTGCAGTCTTCTGAGGACAGATGGTTACACTGAGGCTGTGAATTGACACCCTAATGCATTTCAGTTGAGTGGTGCTTCACCTGAACGTGTTTCATAAGTCAACAACCAAAAGGGCAATGCCTTAGGTCTGCTCTTCCTTGAATTGACTTGTGATTTAAATTAAACCCAGTTGACACTTTCTGCAGCACATGATCTGTGTCTTTTGTTCTCTGTGAAGTCGTGTTCTAATTCTGTACATTTTTCCTGCACTTTCTATGATCTGTGGAAGAAGAATGAATTACCAGCACACTGTTTCCTTAAGCTGAGCAGTTACTTCTAATAAATATTACATGAGTTATGTGAATCAGAAAATAGGAAAAAAGAGACTTGCTATGGAAATATGGTGGTTGTTTTTTTCTTTTTTCTTGATGCTTTCATCTCTTATGCAGTGGGGATTACTGTGCTATTTATTCTTTACAGTGAAAGAATGGCACTTATATCTGTTAGATTTTTCATATTTTCTTTTATATTCCTTAAAAAGTGGGAAATGTGAGTAACATTCCTGTATTATCTTTCTGTATTTTCTTTTTATCCTGATGGTGTTTCCTTTCTCCAGGCAACAAAAATTAAGATGCTGCACTATACCTGTCTCATTCATGCATTTTTATCACCAGGTTAGCATTTCTTGTCCAGGGAGTATTTCCAGAATAGGTTTCTGTAGCACTTTGCGAAGCCCATGCTGACTACTATAACCAGCATAATACTCAGGGCAAGAAAACATTTGGAGCCC
This sequence comes from Podargus strigoides, assembly GCA_028020825.1. Taxonomy (NCBI): domain Eukaryota; kingdom Metazoa; phylum Chordata; class Aves; order Caprimulgiformes; family Podargidae; genus Podargus; species Podargus strigoides. The sequence continues at coordinate 13,335,955 of CM051630.1, forward strand.
AACAAAAGCTTGTGGACTGACCTCACTGTATCTTACTGAAGTGATGAATCTATCTTATATTTTCATTGTCTGACCTCTTTGTTTCTGTACCAATTACGTACTTCCACAAGTTGCTGCTGTACTATATCATATACTATATTCCTAGCATTGAGAATCAGGATTCCTGTAGCAAAGTATGTGTGAAAAAGAGCTAGCTTACAAGCACAGGGATACACACTTTATCCTCTTGGTATTAAACTAATTTCAAGAAAAAGAAATGCAACTCTGTACTGCTGACACTGAGCCAACAGTTTCAGTCTGAGAGGAGGAGAGAGAACAATGATATTTGTAATCCCCTGCTAAATGCAAATAAGTTCTGTCTCTCTTTCTTCTGGAGATTGCTTCCCTGAGTCAGTGGAGTTCATTTACATTTTGGTGACATCTACAAGAATTTTGCCAACACAGCTTATTCCTGTAAACAGTGTGTCAGTTCTGACATTTCATTTTCCTGGGACAATCCCCAGAACGGCTGTTTCTGTTCTTAGTAGCAGACTTGCAGCTTCACCAGCAGAGGCACACAGAAAGCAACACCAGCCTTAACCATTCATGTCCCTCATCTGGTAGAGCACCATTCTCTGAGTTAAGCCACCACAACTTTTTATGGCTATGGTGTGAAGCACATGGTGTGAATAAAAACCTTCCCCACAGCAATTTTATTCTGGAAGCGGAATCGGCACCCTGGCCTCGCTCCTAGAGCGGACACAGGATGGTCCTTGGGCCTTGTTTCTACAGCAGATGCACCAACAATTACGTTGACACAACTCAGGAGAGCAGGTAGCAGGGCTCACCTATGAACACCAAGCAGATCCAACTCCCAAACAGGCATGTAACTCAACTTCAAATTCATCAACGCTCCTGGGGCCAGACAACTGAACCCATGGAAAACAAAGGCTATCCCTGTAATTGCACTGAAGTTTGTTATAAGAGGATGCTTAATTCTCAGCAAAGAATCTGTTTTTCCCATGTAACTGTTATGGCAAGTGCAGTGTTACAAAGATGGTGAAGGATTTCTTAGTGCTCTAGGCCAGTAGCACCGTCTAAGTGAGACCCTGAACTCTTCAGTCTTCCTTTCACATATCACTGGTTTGTGCATTTCTCTGGCTCTTACATGCAGAAGGACTGAGGGGATTACTTTTGCTTCTCTCCTCAGAGCAGGATATAAGCAGGATTTCATTAATTCATAAAAATAATTTACTAGTTCTGTGAATTACTGTTGTTTATGAGAGTCTCCAATGATGCTTAGTAAGACAGATCAGGAGAATATTTTGTTGTCTACCATTAAATATTTTTTTTTCCTACCCCACTTATGTATGTATATATAATATGCGTTTATTTGCCACTTTTCTCTCTGGAACAAAGCCTGGCAGCTATAAACACTTCTCTTGCAATGTAATGATATGAACAAGCCTGTTCTGTTAGCCACTCAGATGAAACCAACCAAATTATTTCAGTCATGACTTAAGGCATATTTGAATTTAGGATTTCAAGGAGGCTTTATGCCCCCTGGCCCTACTGACTGTTTTCTCCGTATTTTTTATCTTATTCTCAATTCTACTCCATATAGTGTTTCCCACTAACTCATGTTTCGTAAAGCTAATGTGCCGAAAAGCTGGATTCTGCTATTTATTTATAGAGAGACTGTGGATAAAGAAGTTAGGCCTCAATTCAGGAAAGCGCTTATGTGCGTGCTTTACGCACTGCAAATGCATTCTTGATTTTATTCATACAAAATTTTCCAGTTCAGGGAGCACTGAGATGCATGTTCAAAAACTGTCATTATTTTACCTATTTACATTGTGAAAACAGTATTTGCCTAGCTGATGGGCTCTTTTTCTTGTCTTGTCATTTTGAAAGTTCGTATTAGAGAAATGTTACAATAAAAAATACGGAAATGTTTAAAATAGCTTTTTCTGAAACTCCTAGAATTCACATTATGGATGAAGGGAAAGGTATATCAGGACAACTCTTTAATTAGATTAGTTTCTTATCTGTGTTTGCAGGTTTACAGAGCAGCCTTTGGCAGGCTGCCTTGATAGAAACTCCCCTTTCAAACCTTAGCTTCTCTTCCTGAAAAAATGCAACCATACAAAGAAATATTTTAATATATTTCAAAATACAGCAAGAATACCAATCATTTTTTACTATGAAACTCTACTAGTCATTCTCTATATCCTATTAAATAACTTAGTATTATTATCTCCACCTTGAAAATAGCTGTATTTAGCAGAATGAGGAAGTTCCTTGGACAAGGGAGGTCATGGCCAGAATGACTGTCCCATTTCAGGAAGACCTGGCTCTCGTGTGTTGCTTGATAGTACCTGATCATACTCCTTTCTTAAGGCTGCAAAGAGTGCCAGAGCCATGCAGGCTTGCCTTTTATGTTTACTGTATGCCAGAACTCTATGTGTAGTTATTTTCTAAACCCTCTATTCTTTTTAGCTATGTGCTTACGAAAATATAAATTGTCAAATTAAAGATGCATAATACAGATAAAAGTTCTGTTCTAATTAAGTTGCTTGAGGGTGATTTCAATTATGTCCATTGTTCATTTCTGCTTACAAAAGTTGGTAGTATGTGAGTAGGATTTTTTTTTTATCAGGCAAGATTAAGAAATACTGCCCCTCAGCAGGCAGTACAATATGCATTAAATAAAGCTAAATGTCAGCAAATAAAAGAGAAAAATATGCTGAATAAACATAACAGCACTGGAAGAAGCAGTCTTTCAAATTAATCCTTAGAAAGGATAAACAAAAGCTGTAAGAGAATAGGACATTGTTGTCGTTAGTTTTGATAATCCAGACTAAGGTAGTACATGAAATTTATAAACAAGCCCAGCAGCAGCAATTTTGTATGCAATAGGCTGCATGTTGTTGTAACAGGGAAAGAGTAGATAGTAATTTCCACAACAATCTAAATTCTCCAAATAGAACAGAAATGTCATGAATGCTCCAAAGAACTGAAATCTAACTGGAGGCCAAAGCATCTTCTTGTGACTAAGCATGCAAAGAAGAAATAAGAGTAACAAGTAGCAGAGAATTCAGCTTAATTGCATGATACAACACGCAATCTGATGTCTTAAGAAATGTGAATTAGTCAGCAAGATTATAAGAACTGATTTATAAAGGTGCCCCCAAATTACATGTTGACACGTTTTCTTTCCTTTTCCCTCTCCCTTTATCTTTTTTCTTTTTGGATGCTGAAGTCTTTTTCCTAATAGAGAAACTTGTATTATAAAGATATTCCTGAGTATAAGGAATATTGTTCTGTTGCTTCGTAAGAGTGCTAGGGTGCCTATAATACAGCAATTTTCAAAGCTGACAAGTATAGTTATGTACATTTGCTAGGTGAAGAAGTGAAATAAAGGAAGATGAAATGACTTCTCTGGAAGAAATTGGCAGACACAGGAGAGACTGGGTCTCTTGAGTTTGGAGATTTTTCCTCTAAGTGCCTCTGATGTGCCTTTCATTTTTATTTCCTTCAATGGTCACTAAAACTAGGTTTTCCTGTCTATTTCAGTGGTGCATAACAGTATCCCACAGAGTAAGAGCAAGTATTCCCTTGGGCAGTAAAAGAAGAGACTGGATGCATCTACAGGGCAGGCTGAACCTCTATGAAATCACCTTCCTGACTACCTGTTTTTCTCCACTGACAATCAGGTATGTAAACCCGTACTCAGATGGTCTGTATATCATCCCTGAAACTGTTTGCAAGGACTAGGAGAAGCCTGGTTACAAATTCTCAAGGAATTTGTGAAATGAGACATTCCTTTTCTTCAGTTGGAATAACTTTAAAAGGACATCTAATGGATTTAACTTGGGATGAATGGAAACAAAAGAATGCATTCATTAGGTTAAAATTTAGTATTTTCAATGACTGTTGTCACTCTAATATCTTAAGTGCTGTTATGTTCATGTAATAGTTGTTTGAATAACAGTACCTTGCCTCCCTTGAAATCTGCTTTTCTGACAAGAACTGTTCAAAATCAAGGTCTGGATAGTATTCAAATACCCTGTCCTCAACAGTCTCATGACAAGATTATGTTAACCATCCTGGATCACTCTAGGCAGGATTATCTAGAGAGAACTTTCTATAGGCAGGATTACCTACGTGACTTTATATAAAGCTGCATAGAGAGTGATGGAGATTATTAATCCAAATGGCCTGTGGTACTAGAAAGGCAATCTGTGTGATTATCTGTGTAGATGCAGCTTTTAGAACAGACATACACCTGGCTCCTGTTAATATGAGCCTTAAGTAAAGTCTTCATGACAGAGTTACTTTAAGTTTTTGTGCAGTGTTTAATTACTTTAATAATAAAAAGGGGAGTATCAAGTGACATAAACCCCTCTTTATTTCTTTGGTACAAAAGACTCCAGTCATGTAACCCCCAGAAGTGGGAGCAATGATTGCACAGGTTATGATCATCTTTGGCTTCAGTGGGGGAAATTCTTTGGGTCCTGTGAAAATGTGTGTTTAAATCTGAAGCAGAATTTTAGCCTTTAATATTACTTTCTCATGGTTTCAGGATAATACAGCCTTAAAAAAACCCCACATAAGTAATTTGAGACACTCAGAGACAGCTAAATCTTTGTATGCCTGTAAGCTTCTCTGCTAAATGGCTGGCTAGAGGACTGGAAAAAGAGTAGGTGAAGTACGTACATCTTAAGTGCTACAGGTCAACAATATTTTGCTGAGTGTATTTTCTGAGAAATGTATGGCTAACCCTTGAGCAAAGATTATACATTCGATTTCCTCTTACGGTAAGGGAAATATTAGCTTGTTTTCTCAACTGGAACAAATCCATGCATCCTGCTTCTCAGGGCAGCTTCCCTTGAGTACCTGCAGTACAATGCTTTTCTTAAGACCTAGCAGTGGTTCTACTTCTGATTCAAGAGGATTTAACAGTAAAAAATCACTGTCAGTCAAGAAAAGAGAGCACAAGAAAGAGAAAAGGGGAGAAAGAGAGAGGAAGAAAGATACAAGGCAGCAGTGATTCTGGTTGACTGATACAGGAAGGAATAGGCAAATATATTCATACTTGAAACACACTTTAAATAGTTCATGTTATTTCCTATTAGGCTGAATTTCATGGTAGCTGCACATTAAATGAAATACTTTTATGTCTGTGTTTTGCTACTTAAATGCTAAAATTAAGCTCTGAGGGTAAGCTAAGGAAGTAAGTATTTTTTCTCTGAAAGCCAAGATAACTATTGAGGGTAAAAATTAACTGAATTGTGGGGACTTATAATCCTGCAATATGAAATTAATTCATGTTTTATTTTTTTATTTCTACATTAAGACACCTCTTTTACAGAGCTGTGTTTTTATATGCATTTGCACACATCCCCTGTTGTGAAAGCCCTCTGGGATCTTTCTCACTGTGTCAAATAGGAAATGTTGAATGTCTCTGCCACTCGCTCCTAACTGGATGAGTAATAATGTCAAGAGTTCCACTGTGACTGGACTTGCCCACAATAGAGGTGGATATCCTCAAAATACTATGGCCTCATTCTTGTCTTACAGCAGTGGACCACAAAAGATTTCAGTGAGCTACATGATAGTAAAACTAGTGTAATACAAGAAAGCTGTCAGGTTTGGTTTTCTCCTTTCCTAGTTATTTATTTCTGAACTCCTTTCTTAGCATTGCTTTTTCCTTTGCCTTTCCCATTTCTGAGATCCTGCTAACCTGCATAGCTGATACAAAGCAATCTTTTATTTTTGTACTGAGACCACATGATGGTGGTTACTGATACAGGGAGCCCCATTATGGGCACTATTGTATCTGATTTTATAAATGCTAGAACAAAAGGTTCTCATTCCCGCCCAGTGCCTAAGTACATGAATTCAGAATATTAGGTTAGGCATTAATGACACAGTGGGCAGGAGGTGATTTGAAAGTCATTTCCCTTTCACTATATCATTAGTCTGCTTCCATGGTTGATGTACTGGCAGTGTTTTAAGAAGTAGATCTCACGCATCCCCTTAGCTACTAAGAAATCCAAAATACACTGGAGTGAATGTACATGCATAGTGAGCACATATAACAGACTGAGGAACTTGGCCATTTATTTCTCTGTTTAAAGAAAAAAGGCTTTCTCAGGCTACAAGAGAAAACTATTGGATGAATAAACTTCTAATGGGTATACTGTGGAAAAGCTTTTTGTTTTTAAACCTGCACAAAGTACAGCCTTCCATGCTTTTGGATTTTATAATCTGAAGTTATGTGTTTTAGAGGCCTGAATATACTCACACCAGAGCTCCTAGTTTAAACCTCAGTACTGTACAGGGAGAATCTAGTCCAGTCCAAAGCAAAAAACCACTATGCTTCTCTGATGCATTTTTAAGAACTCTAGTGTTGATACAAGTGATTGACCAGTTTTCAGACAGATGGGATAATTTTCTTGGGGGAATAGGAAAGATATCACTTCTTTTTACTTTGGTGGCTACATTTTATCACTGTTCTTCTGGGTGACTGTAATATTAGTTGATAACTGAGACTTAATTGCTCTTTTACTTGAGCATTGCAAAATGAAGTTGCATGTGATCAGCTTCCGTTGGGAATTCCTGTATAGCTGTAGTCTGCCAAAAGAAATGGTGTTCTGTTTGGTTTATGTGCTGCTGTTTCAGCTTTACTAAAAGGTATCTTGGGTTTCGAGAAAGCCAGAGGTAGGGAAAGGAACTGGAACAAAATTAAAATAGGAGCAAAACAAAATAACACAGTAAAGCATGTTATCAGCACTGAACATCTTTGGACTTTGATAAACATTCCACATAATGGATTTAAGGAACAGACCTCTGCACACTATGTGACAGTATCACCAGCTGCTTGGCAATGTAATTAATTGATCCTATCACAGAAGTGCTTTGCTAATTACATGGAAAACAGTCTTGTCAGTAGCACTCAGAGGGTTCATTTGCTGTCCTGTTGAGTGCTGTGCAATATGCTTGTATGTTCAATCCTTCCAGTAGAAGCTGGGATTGTGATCTGAACAGCATTTATGGACTCTTCACTTTATATATCGTACAATATGTGGACCTCACGTCCTCAGGAATGTTTAGGCTCAGGAAGTAATCTGAAGCCTACTTTCTCAGGGTCAAGCATGCAACAAGCTATGCTTCAACAAGAACTTGTGAAGATACTACCATCTTCTCTATGACAGTTTTTCTCCTTTTGCTAGGGGTTACTCTCCCCATAATTCTTGAGGTTCACAAAAAAACTTCCTAAAATGCTGCTGGCAGAATCTGAGGATCTGATTCAATCCCCCTATTTAAATATAAAACTATCCTTCCTAGCTGGTGGTGTCTTTAGCACAGATTAGGCAGCGCTCATTTTAAGCACCCCATGTACTGGTTTATGAGGATGATGCCTTCTAGTTAGTGGATGGAGGTAAGAAACTGTGGTGGCACGATCTTTAACTGACAGAGCTTGATCTGGACAACAGAGCTGGTCTACAGCTGCAGGGTACAAATGATAGATGAAGAACTGCATACCATGGAAGATAAATGTATTATATAATTTTACCTATAGATTAGTCACAAAGGGATTTTTTTTTTAATAAATGTACTTTTTTATGTACTCATTTAGCCACATGTTCAGACCTGACTTGCTGATGCAAATGCTAACTGCATATGGAAATCCGTCAGCTTCTGAATTCCATCTAGCACTGTCACTGCCTTGTCCTTTATTACTAGGTAGCAGTGCTATTGTGGACAGTACGAGACTGAAGGAAATGGTACACCAGATCTAATTGCACAGTCGTTCTGTGTAGATTTTCTGCTGGTGCTGATCTTCTAACAGGGCTTGCTGTTATTCAACAAAACCAACACGATAGAAATGCTTTGACAGTTATCTTGTCTGAAACATTTCTGTGTCTGTGAAGTATATATGAAGTGACAGATGTTAGTGCCTCGCTGGATGACACTCTGCTCTCAGGTTCATCTGTGAACAGCAAATCAGTCTTTCCATTGAAAAGTAATGAATTGTTCCTCTAGGCACTTTCTGATTTGCGTGTGCTTCTGTAACCATTGCAAATGATCTGTTGCTTTTGTGTTTTTGAGCTCTTTACTACTATGATGTGTTCAGAGCAGACTTGTGACTATTTGACTCTGTTTTGTCAGGTGTCGTTGTAGTCTTTTCATCTTAGCACAGAATTGACAGCTTTGCGTGTAAGAAAAAAATATATTAAAAAGACTTTGTTGCCACTCACTACTTGCTTTATGCACACCTTTATGGAAGGGCAGGAAATAATGCATACTTTTGTGTGATCTAAGTTGCTGTAAGGTTCTCATATGATCCAGGCAAGAAGCAAGATCATCAAAACTGATGTGTTCCCATTAAATCTTCCATGACCACACTCAACATGTTTTCTCAAACCACATCTAGCTCTAATCTCTGCTGATTAGGTTAGGAATTAAGAGCATAAGAACCTGACTTCTTCCCTAAATCCAGGTCTTGTGTGTCCTCCCATGCATGTTAACTGTAGCCCTTCTGAATGTGCAGTTATAAACTCATAATCTTTCATGCTCCATGGATCTGACCTGCTCTACTTAATGGACAGTTCTACGGAGAGCTTGTGCTGCATGACTGCTTGAGCTCCACTGTAAAGCTAGGCAGTGGGCTGTGACAACCACGGATCTGTAGACGAAATAGTTGGCGTTAAGGGCCTGCTGTCTGCACTATGCATGTTTCAGAGGGCTTTACTTTGGATTAGTCCTATCTTGCCTCCATGCATCTGAACCCATTAGAGGAGGCTCACTCTTGATACTCATTTTTTTGGTTTGCTTTAATCTGAAGTGTATTGCCAGTAGCTGTCAACGTGCTCTTCCTGTTGTAACTTCTGGTCTTTCTGCAAATTTGCAGCTATGTTTTTCTATGTAGCATGTTGTGTTAACTGAAAACCCTATGTCTGCAAATATTTCTAGCAAGTAGTGACAGTAGTATGTGATCCATCCTATTTGTACTGTTTAAAAGTAATTTCCACTCTTAGATGCCACTAGTTACAAAATGGGTATGTTTAAAGGAAGGTTTCAGAGTTAAAACTGTAGCTTGAAATTAACAAGTAAGCATAACGAGCAAAAAGTAGGAGCAGAAAAGGCTGAGATGGTTAAATCACCAAGTTTGCTAGTAAACAGCAGCTGCTGAGATTATAACACACTTTTGTTCATCAGAAATCCTCCAATTCATCTTTCAACTTATTTGCAACAAATCTAGTTCTAAAACAAATGGCTAAAACTATCTGCACTGTTTATAAACATTACCCCATGACTCCTTTAAATACACTGAATATCTCTGACTCCACAGTAATTCTTATCTCTCCCCTGCCCAAGTATTATTTTTAATCAGCTGGCAGTTTATTTATTCACATTAACATTTCCAAATGCAGAGTGCCTGGCCAGCAGTCACTGCTCTGTAGAGCTGCCAGTGTCTAATTGTTTCCGGCAATGACGACTGCCTTTTTTAGGTGTGTAGTTTGTTGGGTTTTTTTCCTCCCCTCACCCTCAACAGGCATTTCAGAGCAGCAGCCTTCACAATACATTAGCTTAATGCACTTTGAGCTCGACCAAATCTTCCATTCCCACTACTGTTGATATTTCTCTCCTATTCTACTTGAAAACAGCATGCAGTATAAATGATTTAGACATATGAATAAATAAACCTCTAAATATCCATACCTCTGCAACAGCAAAAGCAGATCAAATCTAATGTTTAGAACAGAATATTGCTACAAACACCAATTCAGTGAGAAAACAGATGCACATTCGTAGGACACTGTCATGATTTAGGAAACTGAAGGGTAACTCACTTGAGCATGTTAGTTTGATGGACATGTAGTCTCTGCCACAGTCCTTCTTATAGTGACAGTGCAGCCAGTTTAAGAGGCAGAGTCCGTCACCACACTGCAGTTGTTCTTTTTTACATGGTAGAATGCTCTGCTCATCTGAAAGAGGAGAAACAATACATGACTTTGTGTATCAGGCAACTCCTTCCTGAGTAACAAAGCTACACGTCTACTGAAAGTCAGTCTTAGTGCTTTTGAAATCCCTGGGTGGATGAAAACACTCTGTCCTCTCTGTCAGGTGTGAAAAGCGTATCTAACTCAAACACATATTTCCTATATTGTTGTTGCCGATCATTTAAATAGTGTTTGAAAGAGATGAGGTCTACAGGAAGCACACCAAAGAAATCACAAGGGTACTGTGTCTCTGAGGCATCTAGCCAACTGACTGACTGACGTGCAAACCACGACTGTCCTTCTAATAATGACAGCCAAACCAAAACAATCCATCTTTGCCCCAGCTTACCACACAAATGGATGAATGAGAGGAAAAAGAAGAGATCAGCTATCTTGTATAAACCTGAAGGACTGGCTTATGGGCTTCTTAGCTGCAAGTTTAACCCTCTCACAATCCCTTTCCAGTTTGACAATTAAGGGTAGAAACTCAGTCTGATTGAGTGGGGAAGGATTTTTTGAATAATCTTACTAAACCGTTGGGTAAATTTATGGAGATATAAACTCAGGTTTGGTTTGCAGAGACACTGAATCCTATACAGTAGGGTCTGCAGCTTTGCATGAAGCCAAATCTTTGACTGGCTCCTCAGTGGAAAGACTGAAGCCACTTCCCAGACTACTGTTGATTCTTGGGGGCGAGCAGAAAACTGAATCACTCATCTCTGCCTAGGGAGGGGGAAAAAGGAGTAATTTTATCTTGTCTTTTGATAGTGTACTATGATTCCTTTTATCTTTATGCATACACACATGCATGAACACAAACTGCCTGCTCTCAAAGAAGAGATGATACCAGCCTAAGCTCTGTATCTTAAGAAAAGCAGTTTCAGGCCATGCTAATATTCACCTATGCAAAACCTATTTGTACAAGAAATGGGGGTGCTAGTGGGAGTGACATCACTTGTCATATCTGAACAGGATCACCCCTTCCTAGTCCAAAAGTCCTGAGGATATGCCTGAGGGGAGAGAGTGGTCACTGCAAATGCAGTGCCAGCAAGCAATAGGTGTTTAGCTTTCACTGGCTACTCAAAATAGCTGTTTTGTTTGAGGTCTGTAAACATTCAAATAGCAGCTGATAGAAAATTTAAAAAGGAGTTGGGGAATCTCTATGAAAGGAAGTACCAGTCTCTTTTTCTTGACACATTAACTGCACAATACAAAATATCCTATGGAATGCCAGTGACCAGCCACACCATTGAAAACACACTGAGCAAATAATTGAAAAAAGAACTTGTTATATAAATGTATTCCAGTTTGTGGTTAAAAATCTATTAACATACTATAAGGAACAAACAAGTGCATGGAGATCAGAAAGTCTGAAAATTATCCCAGAAAAGAGGGCAAAAAAAGCCCTATGTTATTCAAAGAAGGTTGTGGGTTTTCTTTGGATTTTTTTTTTTTTTTTTTTTTCCCCCTCCACATTTCACCAGTACTGCTATTGAAAGTGGTCTTTCTGATGGTAGATGAAAAGAAACTATTTTCTGACAAGAGCATCCGAGTGCACAAACAGATACACTGACATCATTTAGTTGCATGGTTTTGTAGGGCCTTCCAATAATAATAAACATCAGTAAAATAGACAGAAAATAGTTCAGTAATGACAGAATAATAAGTTTTGAAGTTTTGCAAGGAAGACCTTTGTGTAGAAAGACTCTTTGAAAATCACCTATAAATTTCCTTAGAGTACTAGAGCTGTATTCAGGTTACTTTATGTGAGCAATCTAAAACATTCCAAATACAGACAAATAAAACTCCAAAGCCCAAGCTGAAAACACTAGCTCTGGAACGTAAAGGCACAGAGGGCTGGTGTGCAAAACAGCAGAACACAGGCAATTCTGCTACCTCCTGTTTTTGTTTGCTCTCCTATATTTTTAATTCAGAGCCCTTTTGTCATCCTTCGTAGCTGCAAAACCATGCAGTTTGGAGTAATTGTTCATGATTTCCATTTCTCCACACAGCTGCTCCAGTGGAAAATGTCAGTACCCCCAGATGCATTTATAATATAACATATAATATTACCGTTAGAGTAAATCTTAGATTGTATGCTTGTACTTGGCAGCTCTGCAACCTAGAGGCCAATAATCAGATCATATTGTTTTGTACTTTCAGAATATCTTGCAGTACATTTCTCCCAAGTGGCTACTGTATTTCTGGTAGGCATCCCAGACAATTTTGGGGTACAATGGCATAGAATTCCCAGTAATTAAAAGTTGTGGGGCTTCCTGTCTGTTGGGTTTTTTTTTTTGGTTGCTCGGGGGTTTTTTTGTTTGTTTGTTTGGTTTGGTTTTAGTGTTCAAATATTATAGAAGCAGCAGCTAAGCAACAATTACTTTGTGGTACCAAATGTAGTCATTGTGTAAATGGGAACAACTTTATTTAACTTTAGACTGGTCACACAGTCACCGCAAATATCAGAAAGGAATTCATCTGCAAGAAAATGATGGAAAAGGAAAAATAATACATTAGCAAATTTATTAGAGTATTTGATCCTGGTATGCATCTCATATATTTATATCTTCCATAAAGTCTGTTTAGTTCGCAATCTAGTTTCTTGTTGCCCAAATAATTTTAAATTCTCTGAACTTAATCCAGTCTACAGACCCCTTCATATCTTTTGTATTCACCGTTCCTGGTTTTACTAGTTCAACACAATTCTCTATCACTAGCTACAGTTTCACAACTTCTTGAATGTAAGAAAGTTTTCTACAGTTCATGCAACATAAAATTCTTGGTTTCTCTTTCCACTACTTTACTGGCTCTACTTTGAAGGTCACTTAAATGCTTATTCTCTCTCATCCAGAAAGCAGTAGTATGCTTTCTGGTTCTGCTAGTTGTTGTTGAACTGTGTAAGTCACTTTGGGATACGGTCTTTATGAAAATGCTAGACAACCACTGTGATGTTTTATTATCTTCAGGGAAAACCATTAAGATTGTAAGCTGTAAGAAATTATATGGGCAGATCCAATTTTATTGGACTGAAAAGCAGTGGGGGACAATGATGGGTAAAAAAAAAAAGGGTGTGCAAACCTATCCCATAAAGCTGTACTTCCCAGATGCAGCAAGAGCAAATTATGTCTTTTTTGAATCCAGATGACACAAATCTTCCATCTGTTATCAAGGGGAACTGCAAAATAACCGAAAACCCCATGAAGACTAAAAATATGTAAATGCTTTTTTGAGGAAGAAACTGAGGCATAGGCCTATAGTCATGCAGCAGGCAGGGACAGAGGTAGGCATCGCATTTAGCGTGGTACTGACTGAACAAATAGCAATGTTTAAGTTCTATGCAATGGAAATTCTTTTGAAACAGATAGTTTCATTTGTGAGAAAATGCATTACTTTCCGAGATGATGTTTCTGTCTCAGTAGAGGCTAGCACAAAGTATTTTGTCTTTAAAGTATGTTTTACTCTGAGGTAAAGTTTATTTGAAAACTATTTTTAGTACAGATGACAGGGAGCTAACAAAAGTCTCTTTTGGAGAAGCTCTTCTCAGTTCTAAGCCCACCTGTTCCCAACCGGAATGTGCCATGCAATGTCATGCTGATGGTTTTCAAGCTTTGTATTCTAAATCAGCACACATTTGAATGCATTTATGGAGTGAAAATGAGTAATTTAAGAACATCAAAATGATTATATAAAATTTCGGTTAAGGTGCAATATTATATAACTGTGATGCACAAAATTAATCCACAAATTGAAGATTAATTTGTGCCTTTAAAATACACATAAAAGTTTACAGCTATTTTACATTATCCAAATTTGTACAAAATCTGTATTTTCCTATGTTAGTAATACCACAATTTTATTTTTTTTTATTCAAATGATTATTGAATTATATATCTGTTAAAGTGGGTACACACTTCTCACATCAGCCACTAAGTCTGAATGCCCTGATTGTCCACCAGCAGGAACCACTCTCTGCACTGTAACCCTTTGCACTTGGTAAAAATCACAGTCCTCATTCTTGCCTGCAGCCTGGCTTTGAAATCTTTGTAGCCAGCTGCGGGAAGATAGTTGTGGTAAAGAAGGATCCTCCAGTGACAGAGAGATGATTTAACAACTCTTCAGCTTGGAGAGACAATAAGAGAATAAACAACACATGGCACATGTTAGTTTGATGTTTAATGCTCTACTGTGCTTACATGATTTAGATGAGCATGACACAGAAATCTGTGCAAAGCACAATAGAAGGAAGAGAGATTCTTCTCTCTCTGGTGATTTCTTGTGCCCCTCAATTACTTCATATTTTTCCAATGACAGCAACTAAAGAAATTTACAATAACCTTAAATCAGAGGACAGACAGAAGATGTCATTTCTGTGCTATAAGGGTTCCTTGATACTATCTCTGCATTTTACCACGCTGTCTTTGGCTGTATTTGGGAATCGTTGTTCTGTATGTTTTAAAATCTGGGAAAAAGTTCTCATTTCTACCTCTATAGATGCTCCAGCATTCCTGAAGCATAATTTTATGTCTCCAACTTTGGGAAAAATTTTCAATTTATGGCTTGCCTCATTCAGTAGAAACATTTTTTCTTTTTCTTTTTTTTTTTTTGTTTTTTAAATCAGAAGCACAGAAATGTAGCTCTGAATGTAGCTTTTTTCTTTTAGACTTCTACAAGGTTTTTAGATTTCTTTCCAGTAGGCTAATAGGATCAATTTGCAGAAGTACAGTTTCCACTCATGTTTCCATTTAGGATTGTGCTGTTCTAAAAGCAAAGTCTTTTCAAAAAGTGTCTATGTATGTACAAAACCTTTGTTGGTGGTATTCTGATTTTGTGCTCTCGCTATACATCAGGACAGTTTCTGATTGGGACTGATGCTAAGAAATGTACTATACAGCATGTACCCCAGTGCACAATAGCATGAATACGTTGTAACTGCTTTTTCAATCTATTATTGAATGGCCCATATTCTTTCCAAAGGAACATCTGATTCCACAAACGTGTTTAGTGTGACGAGCATGATTATTAGCACAGTTTAACATCCACTTCAAACGATGCATAAAAATCATCCCAAATAGAACACACACACTGCAAAGTAGTGGCTTTCTCTAGCACCAAGTTCTAAGCCAAAAGAGAAACCGCTCTGGATTCACGTTCCTCTCCCTATGTGTCTCCGAGGCAGAGTTATAATTACAGTACCAAATGACTAGATATTGTTGGACTACTTGTCAACATGGCACCTGCAATAAACCAGGAGTGTTAATTTTTCATTCTGAGCTTTTATTGTCTGTTCAAGTCTGCAGGGTTTTTACATTTGTTTGCTGAACAGGGAATGAGGATTGCATAGTAGGCTGCCTCATCACTGCACCTTTAGAGGCAAGTTTCAGGGCAATACATTAAGCTGACAACACAGAAACACGGTTTACAAATTTCTAAAAACTCTACCCTCTTCTGTTCCACATTGGGCTTTCTATGACCTACTTCTTTAAGTCTTGTACTTCTTGACAGTTGTTTGGGCCAATGACTTGCTTGCATACTGTGTGCATTTGGAAAGTAAAAATGGCCATTGTGTACCTCAGTACAAGAGAAAACAGCCAGTGCAGTATCTTGTTAGCCAGAGCCAGTGCTGAGTAATGGACAGATACCGATCCAGGAGCTGGGAGAGCCTTGCTTTCTCCTCAAATTGCTATGTAATCTAAAGCAATTATTTTTTTTCTGCCAACCTTTTTTTCCCTTCCCACCTTTTGTGTTATCTAGACATCTGCAACCTGGAAGGCCAAGACCAGTTATTTTGTGCAGGACCTAGCACCATAAAGCTTCAGTCTTAGTTGGGTCTCTTGAGTGTCCATGGTACTGCTAGAAGTAATCCTTTAACAATTTTGCAGCTAAATCAAAATAAAGCTAGCATGCTGAAAACCTGTAAAGATCAGATGCTTACAGAGCTGCTTCTCTTAAACCATGGAACTAAATAAAGATTAATTGCCAACAGGAGAGATTCAAAAGTAAAAAAAATAATTTAAAACTGCATATATTTCACTATTTCTTTTTATAATGCTTCTAATGAAGAAAGAAAACAACTGCTGAAAGAAAAATCCTCATTTTAATGACAGAAGTAAGGGGATTAACACGCTTGCAAGTAAAAACAGCAATTAAAAGATAAGAAACTTAGAATTGAAGAGGCCAAAGAACCAAAGTGTCATAGAAGCATTATTTGCATTAAGAATAGACACTGATGAAGTAGCTTTGGCTGGAATGTCCTCCAGTGAATTATCTTCATGCAGGTCCTTGAAGACTGTAGGTGTCTCAATGTCATATAATGTCATTACTTTTAAAAAACCTGAATTGCTTGTTTCTGCCAGCTCTGACTTTGAGGCCAAATTTTCAAAGCATCTGAAGACAGCGACTCTAGGTAGGCTTTACAAAAGCTCATAATCAATTAAGCACCCACCTCTCCTTGACAGATGCTCTGCATAAAGGCGTCTGGGCATCTACTGCATTTTTAGGTGCTTGAAATATAGCTCAAATGCAATCATTATTTAATAATGAAAGGTCAGACTGCAAGAGTTAATAGTGCTCAGCACCTCTAAAACATATCTCTCTCCCCTACTGTTCTCTGAGAGGTTTCTCAGTATGGCTGTGTGTACCACTTTGAGATCCCCTTCAAAAACTAAAGCATTGTTTCTGTTTATTTGATAGGGAGCAGGGTTGGACTCTAATCTGTATTTTTGCATAGTAGTTGCACAGGAATGAATTTTACTCTATTATTCTCTCCACTAAAAAAAATCAGGAATGGGAGGTAGGCGTTGGGAGAAGCTGCTGATACTAAAGCATTATGTCATTAGTTACAGTGGAAATGAACGATTTAGAGTTGTCAGCCTACATCCTCATAAATGAGGATGAGAAATTGTCAGGCTTGGAGAGAAACTGATACCTTCTGAGTGCAGATTCCAGTCTAATAAACAAAAAAGTGAAAAAATCATTCTTGATGTAACTGAGCTGATTTCAAGCCATCATAAAATACATTGATGGCAGAAAGATTCTGAGCAGGATGTGACTTATTAGGGGAGAAGAACAAAGACTTCTCAGGTGTGGTTCTGGAGGTATTTGAATATCCTTCCCCTCTGCACAGTTGGAGTCAGTAAAGTCTGGAGTGCAATGTGGAAAACTGTAGGGAGAGATGGGTGCCTTCAGAAAACATCCACGCTTTGAGGAAAAAAATCAGTGAAGGAAAATAAAGAACAGATTATTCTGGGGATTAAACCTTGCTGTGCACTTAGAGAGAAGAGGGGGAAACTAGGGCATGTGTTTCCCTCGCTGCCTGGCATCACAGGCATAAGTGGTTTCTGGCATTCTCTGGTAGAGAAGAGAGAGACTAGTAATGGGTGGTAGATGTTGGTGCTTTGATCATTGACACGTCTCAAGGCATCCCCCAAGTGCAAAGGAATGTGCTGCTGTGGGGTGTAGATTTATTAGTCTGTCTCAAACTTCCTGGCATAATGTCCTCTCCCCAGGACACCAGCTCACAGCAAAGCTGTCACGTACAGGCTTGAAGCAATCTCTTGTCTTTCTGTATGTCTCGGATCACTGTAAAGTATTTGCACAGACCCAAAATCACCCAGTTCCTTCACCTGTTTGAACTGGGGCACTGGGCTCCACCTGTGCATATGAATGTAAAGTTACGTTCACTGAGTGCTGACTGGCCTCTAGACAACTCTGTTAAACTGGCTGAGTTTGGAGACCATTCTGGGAAAAATACAGCATTTGCCATTAAGAACAAGAGCTACAGACTCCCTAGCCTGTAGTAGTGGAGAAAGTGTTTTATTCTTGCTGTGTACAGAAAGATTTCCTTGGTTTTGAGTAGAAGTTTGTTCAGCCTTCTACCGTTGTTGTCCAGGGGTGTCAGAGCACAGTAGTCAATACAACACAGCTGGCTGCCAGCTGTGCTGTTATGGTGTGTGAGCCAGCTGCTGAGGGACAGCATCCAAAGTGTCTGCTCAAGGGCCTACTGCTTTTAGGATCAGGATTTCCTGAACTTTTTCCTTGTAGCAAGTATGTCCCTGTCCCTGGCTTATGCAGGCTTTCATGCAGGAAAGAAGACAGTCACAGTATGAATGCTTTTGTTCCTTCTTGATTTTGTGAAATAATTCTGTTTAGTAAGTTTGTAAGATCTATAAAGGTTGTAACATAGGAGTCTAAAATGCTGTCTGCGTATTTTATCGTTTTGTTTTTCCTGATTCATGCATCCAAATGAATGTTTTGTATATCTCTGGACAGTTCCTTGTGCTCTTAGATGTAACAGCAGAGACATAGTTCAATACAGTTATTATAAAGATTTACTGATATTTAAATATATAGCTATATAGTAACTTAACAGTTATAATATAACTGTCTTTTTATAACAGCTGATATGTATTGGCAATCTGGATAATTGATTGAAAAATCAGTTGGTTTGTTTGCTTTTGCCTGTGCTTAAAATGACTGCGGAGGAGGTGGAGGAGGCAGCGGCACGCAGGAAGGGAAGGCAGTTTGGGGAGAACCCTTTGTCTGCCTTTTCACTGCTCTGACAGTTTTGGGCCCTCTTCATTTGAATATTACAAACACTGACTGAGGTTCATGACTGTTGATTAATAATTATTTATACTCAGTATAACCAACTTAATTTTGAAGAAACATATGCACCCATCTGGAAATTAGGGCAATGCTCGGACTACTCTGAACTGTTTGCTGCAATAGTTCTATTACAAAACTCCACTAATCTAAAGTTAATGCAATACAAAGTTGTCTTGCCATCCAGAAGTCTCTCTGGGAGGGGCAATGGCAGGGAAGAATCTCAGTTTAAGGGTCAAGGAACATGAAAGTGAAGAATGGAAAACAAATTACATTATTCTGATATGAATCCCCAAGCTAAACATATACTGGCTACATAGGTAATGAAGTGCTATGAAACATTGTTTCATGCATAATGTAAAATCAACAGTTTTGTGAAAAAATAATCTAAATATTTTTGCAAGATTAACCTGTAACAACATAAGCACATTACAAGTTGGGGTTTTTTGCCAATTCTTCAGGCAATTCATTAATAAATGAGTAGACTGCCACATGTAGCTATACTAATGGAAGCATTTACAATTTCCTGTACAATTTTTGTATTGTTCTTCTGCATTTTCTATGACTTAGGTGATGCCAGTTGGTCATCTATTAAGAGGCAGAGGGTGAACAGTTTTAATCAGCAGCTAGTAATTTTGCACTTGCTCTTGAGTCCAACTTTAACATGTTTTTTTCCAGGAGTTTAAGGGATTACCAGGCAATCTGAAAGACAACACTTTGCATTTACTTAGTTTTGCATTGTCTTCAGCTTTACCAACCCAACTCTGCTCCTAGTTAACAAAGTTATCTTAGGGTTAGATCCTACAAATAGCGAGTGTTGACAGAAGCTGGTCTTGACACTATGAATAATTTCTCCAAGTTGGTAGGCTGTGGCAGCAAACATAAAGCTTGATAATATTTCTAGTCTGTGACTGATAGTAGCTGCCTGACTTTGTTGTTCCTTTATGTATGTCCCAAAGTAGATAATTTTTTGCTTCTTCTTTCTTTAAACTTCAGGTTTAATCATGATTTCTCATCCATGATGGGCATCTTGGCTTGAAAGTTGTTACTGAAGTAATAATTTAGTTATAACAGTTCAGCATGGCTTTTGTTGAGCTGCAGCACTGTCTCTGAGAGGTGTCTTGGTTGTTTTAATTGTTGTGTATATATTTTTATCGTTATGTATTCTTTCATTTAAGAGATTTGACATGCTATTCGGTTTCCCTGCATAACGTGTGGTTTTCTGCTAAAACAGGGCCAGTGATGTGAGCAGAATTGGCTCCTATAATGTTATATTTCCTTTTTAAAAAAAATTCATTTAGTAACTACAAAAGTCAGTCATAAAAAGTAGAGCAGAAGGAAGTCAAATGTCAGGAATTGTTT
The DNA here is from genome assembly GCA_028020825.1 of Podargus strigoides. Lineage (NCBI taxonomy): Eukaryota > Metazoa > Chordata > Aves > Caprimulgiformes > Podargidae > Podargus > Podargus strigoides. The sequence continues at coordinate 13,355,913 of CM051630.1, forward strand.
TATTTCAATGACTGGAAGTAATTTTTAGCCACATTTGTTTCACTAGTGAGTGCCAAAACGATATAAATTTTGACTGATGTCAGTCTGCTCAATTTGTAAATCAGTTTTAGCAGCTATGTGCTAATTTGTTGTTGTGGGAGAAAATGCTGAAAAGGATGATTTTTTAAAAAAAGGAAATATTGAAGTACTTGTACCTGACACTAAACGTTATGGTCCTCTACTTCAGACAATTCTCCCACTCATTTCTGTGAGTTTTGTCTGTATAAAGATCACAAGGTTAAGTCAATTTCTGTTAACTGAGTTGTTTTCTTAGTCAGGAAGCTATTTGCTTTTTAATGGATTGATGTTTATCTGCTAGAGGACTTTAAATATAATATTCCTACAGCTGTACGTGACTGCAAGGCATGTCATTAATGCAGTTAGCAAAAAAAAAAAGAGACTACTTACAGAGATTGGAATAATTGCTGCCTATTCCAATACGGATGGAGCTCCCAGAGATGAGAGGAAGACTGAAGAAAAGAACTAAGGAGGGAAAAATGGAAAAAAGGGTTCTTAATAGCAGTTTGGTTTTGTTTTGCAACCAGATGTCAGTTGAAGACGCTGTGGTGTTAACGTGCACCCACTCTCTCTGGGGCAGGATTATGTGTTTCAGACTCTGAATATACGCACAGATGTAGCTTGAATGGGGGTGAAAAAACCAAACAAGTCATTGCTTCATACTTCCAGGAACCACTCCAGTTCAGGAAATGATATTATATATGACTTTAATGCCTCTCAGATTCAAAACCCCCATGTATAAACAACAATGTGTTATATAAATATGCTAATTATCGTTAAGTCATTCACCAGTCACCGAAACAGGCACCTACCATTGTAAAACAAAATAACTGTTTCCTAATTTGTTTAAGTGCATCTTGACTACATTGGGGGTGTATGTCAAACTGGGTTGGAATACATTTATTCTAAAATTTGATACACATACTCCCCCTATGCAGTTAAGCGTTAATATTTATAACTCGCACTTCAAAGATTTATACTTGCAGGCACCAAACCGCACAGGAGTTAATACGTGTCCTAGTAACAAAACGCTGACATTTCTTACAAGAGGGGCTTGTTTGCTCCGGCAGCTGCATCCCACACCGGAGCCCCGGCAGCCGGCCGGGTGCAGCGCAGCGGCTGTGCCGTGGACCGCAGGCTGTGCCCCTCGCCCCGGGGACGGTCCCGGCTCCTGCCCCGCAGCTCCTCGTCCTCGGCGGGTGCTCCCCCCGCGTGTCGCGCTTGTCACCCGAGCCGCGCCCCCGCCCGGCACGGCGCTGGGGGCACAGCCCGCTACCGGCTGCCGCTGCTTTTTTTGGGAGGGGGTGTCCGAGGAGCAGAAAGTTTCCGCGGAGACCCTCCCCCGCCGCGGCACGCCGCCGCCCCCCGGGGCAGAGTGCTGCCCGGCCGCGGGCCCCCCGCCCCGCCGCGCCCCCCCGCTGCCGCCCATGGCGGGGGCGCGCCTTACCCCAGCGCACCGCGGCGGCCGTTGTCTCCATGCGCCTCCGCCGCGGCTCCCCGGCGGCTGGCGGGCGGCAGCGGGCGGCGAGGCGGGCGCAGCCGCCGCCGGGAGACGCGCCCCGCCGCCTCCTCCTGTGCGCGGGGCCGGAGCGGCGGCGGCTGGACGGAGCCGGCGCCCATGGGCGGAGGGCGGGGGGAGGCGGGTGACCTCCGCCCCGCGGGGGCCGGCCGGAGCTCCCCCTCCTCCCTGCCTCCCGCCGCGGCGGGGAGCGACAGAGCCGGGGCGCCCCGGGCCGAGGGGAGCGGGGTGCAGGGGGGGCGGTCCGGCCTGGGGGCGGCGGGGCCGGCGAAAGGCCGCACGGCGGGTCGGGCCGCCCGCGGGGTGCCCGGGGCTGCACATACGTGGGGACCTGACCCGGCCTGGGGGCGCTCCTGAGCTCCCGCGGCCCGCAGTAACCCGCTCCGCTCCGCGCCCTCCCCTCCCTCGGCAGGGCCTGGGGACGGGGAAGGGGAGCGTGAGGATGCTGCGGGGGTTTGCTGCCTGGAGAAAGGCGCTGTAGGCGGGTAGCGGCTCTTGAAAGCCGGGTGCAGCCCAGCGCTTTGGCTGAAAGGGAGGGACTGCCTGGGCATAAACCCGCGGGGATGGACGGGATTATCTGAGCGGTACAAGGGAAACAGTTCTCTGTGTCTGGCTGGGGGCCAGGAGGAGAATGTAGTCCAAGAGCTAAAACCACTTCACAGTAGTAAGATGTGCCTGTTACCAGGGATCTTGGAAGCATTTCTCATTGTGAGTGAGAAATGCCCTAGTGCTAGAGACAGAAAAAATAGGGCTGCAGCAGGTACTAAAGCATATGAGCTTTCCTAGTTGGTTGTTTACCTCTAAGAAAAGCATGTCATTAGCCGCTTAGGTAAAGAATGCAAGAAACAAGGCCTTTTTGGCACGTCCTGTCAGCAGTTTGGATTTTTTTAGGAACCAAGTTATACTGGCAATTTCCCCCGTGCATGTGTTAGCCCTGCCGGCACTTGCAGAGTGGTCCTGCTAATACTGCTTGCGAGTGAGGGAGAGGGATGCTTCTGAGCATGGAGGCAGCCTCCTTTACTTCCCTGCCCCCGGGCGGCTTCGTAGTCTGGAGTTCTCTCCCGTTGGAACAACTCTGCTATCAATAGGCTGTTTAATTTCTCTTTGGTTCAGTAGTAATGGATTCAGAGTTGTAATGAAGTTTGAGATGGATGTGAAGCTTGTGAACTGTCTGGTCTTCCTCTAAAAAGTCTCCAGCTGTCACTGATCTTTTAAAATCCAGGCGAGCAGTAAGTGAGCGTAAGGCAGTTGAAATGAAGTTTTACTCGAAATTTACAAGTCTGTTTCGGCTCAGGGATGCCGCTACCTTTTGCCAAATCTGTAGTACCTTAGTTCTTAATTAACACATCTCTGCCCTAAAATTCCTCAAAATGCTGTTGCAAAAGTAATCTTGTGATTAATTTCTTCAACCCCTCAGAATATTTTACTCCTTGAAAGACTCCTTCTGTATCATTTCAATAAATGGAAACTGTATGGCTTCAGTTTAGGGCTCTTTGTTGTTCAGTTACGGCGTGAAGGTTGGAATTTACATACACATCAGAAATGCTGTTTATCTCTGTTTCGTTTTTTCGGATATGTGCCCCTTGGCTTCCTGCTGTGTGTGAAGAGTCATATATGCATGTAATACTGTACTTAAGGATACTAAAATATTTTGGTGATGGCATCTTTCCCAAATGGCACCTTACATTTACCCATAGTATCACTATTAACTTTAATCCTGACAGACTTGGAGTCTTATGTTTGACTGAAAAATCTATGCTTACATAAGCTGGGCAACTGTGGAAAATACAGAGGCCTTAGTAACTAACTCTGAATGCAGGGGAATTGCTTATTGTTTGGCAATACTGAAAAATAATCCCTCTCTCAGCCTGGCTTTAGACCCCTTGCAGACTTGTCCTTTATCTCCAGTAGGAGTTGCAGCTACTTCTGGGACAGAAAACATTTCTTTCTGGATCAGACAACACAATGTACAACATATGATCCATCAAAGCCTGCAAAAACACTGTCACAATTAACAATACCTTTTGTGGTACTTACTGGTACTGGGCATGCTCATCTTGAATCTACTTAAATATTATAGAGTTTGCTCACCCCACTAATACCCAAATCTGCATTGCATGTGTATGGAGGTGGGGCAGGTTTTTACCCTTTTATCCTGTGTGGTTTTCAGCTTTCAGGGATTCCTGTTTTTCTCATTCAATTGTGCACCTGAATGAAACCTGGATGTGTTGCAGAGTTCAGGCCAGACTGTCATTTGCACACTTAGTGCAATACCTCAGCAGTGATGTGTCCGTTGAGGTAATATTATGGGTAGTTTACATTGTTACTTGTTTCTTTTTGTTGCATCTACTTTTCTGTTTTGGTAAAACAGATTGGCCTTAAAGAAATTTTTCCGTAAATAAATTATTTATTACATAGGGGATTGCTGGAACAAAGATTAAAAAATATTCATAATTTGTACTGCTCATATTGGGTTATCTGGGTCCTTCTCATAACATCATGAAACAAGGAGGACCAAAGCAGCAGAAGACCACCAGTGCCTGGTGGTTTATGGCCTGTGTGCCCAGTCTGAATTCTGGTTTTTTCCTAGCCTTTAGAAATAGGGAGTGTTACTGACTAGGAACTCAAGTACAGTTAGATAAGGTTTGGGATGGCGTTCCTTATGGATGGAACTGTACGAAGTTGCCGTCCTCAGTGGGTGTTTCCCAATTTACTGATAAGGGGAAATCAGTGAGAAACCCTTGCTGCAGACAGATAATTTTATTCTTGGATGATTTTACATTTTCTTCAATCTAGGGACTTCATTATAAAACCATAGGGTTAGCACAGTCTGCTGAAGTGACAGACCTCCTCAGCTCAGCTTACCATCTCCTGTGGTTTCATTTGGGATTCTTGGAGCTCAGTGCTGAACTGATGCTGAAGTGTGGTACCTGCTATGCTACCCATTGTGGACTTCTTGTGACAGCCATTTTTTGTAAGGCAAGATAAATTTTATTGCTATAACGAGATCTCTTTTTGACTGAGAATTTTTATGTATTAGTAACGAGACATTTGGGGGATACTGTTCATCACATCTCTTTTTTTTTATGGAAAAGGTGGTTATGAAATAAATGTCAGTTGGATTATGCAATTAGCATTAGATAAAATGCCTCAGGATGAGCAAAACTGATTAATTGTTGTTTATGGGAACAGGAAAGTCTTTTCTGTATAGCAAATTTTATGCCTTGTTAATGGTGATAGCATTGATCATAGCAGTGAGGTTTCATCAGTGGTAGCTGCTGTAGAGGTCTCATCACCAATTGTATGCAGATATATTTGCCTTCACATTACTTGGCCAGGTCTGAGGCCAGCTCAGCTAGCCCTGTACCTGTGCTGGGCCAGCAGGGCCAGAAGTGCTGGGCATTCCCAGTGCGCTGCTGTGTCTGTGCAAGCTGATCACACCAGGCCCTGCGCTAAGGTAACACCTTGCTGGGAGTTTCCACTGGGCAGTGGACCAGGCTGTATAAATCTGTGCCTGCTGCTGAAAACAAAAGAGGTCAGGAAAAGAGAGACTGGAATTTGACAGGAAGCATCTCATGCTTTCACAGCTCGCTGTGTTCTGAAATGTGATGAAGGTAAAAAGAATCCTTTGAAGGAAAATTTTTCAAATTGTTCTCTTTTGAAAAAAACCCATGTTCATTCTCCTTTCTCAAAAACTTACTTAAAACATGGAAAAAGACAGTCATTTTGGCACAGAGAGTCTTAATGCCTAACTTTTATTTCCAATGGAACTTTAGTGAAAAGCCGCAAGATTTTTGAAAGTGTTTTCCAGATATTTTATCATCATTTTCCATGAAGGAGTGGAGCCGCAGTACAAACTTCATATTTGTAGGCATAAATTTGTGCACTAATTGTTTTTTTCTGTCTTTGCTCCCATCATTCAATTGAAGACCTTTGCCATTGATCTCGCAGAGCTGTGACACAGTGTAGGTTGGAAGGGGCTTCTGGAGGTCAACTTGTCCATCCTTTGGCTAAAAGCACATCGAGTCAGAGGAGGTCCAGAGCCTTGTCCAGCCAAGTTGTGGGTATCTCTGGTGGTGCATATCACATAAGTGAATTTTTTGATTCAGTTTCTTATTCTTGCAGGAAAGATATGTTTTGTTTGTGTTGCTTAGATGACCTGAGCTCCTTCTGAAGGGTGTTTTGGAAAGTCTTTTTTCTATTAAATAACTGGTTTCACACTGAGCTCATTCTAGGAAGTAAAGATCCTTTAAATTTCAATATAATTGCTATAAGCAATGTGTATTTTTGGACATTGTTGCAATATGTATTGTTTGATTTAAGTGCTGTGCTTACATGTGATAAGCCCACTTGCTGCTGAATTTAAATGAAAGAGGAGCAGTTCTGGATGTTTTCAGGTTTAAGGCAACTCCTATTTGCCTTATGCAAGAACTCATTTCACTGCCTATGGAGCTACCTGTGTGAGTGGGATCAGCCTCTCCCAGGCAAGGATTTTATTGTGTTTTGAATGGGAGAGTCTGAGATATTACATGCATATTGTACCTTGGATTTTAGCACAACAGCTGTGTAATTCCCTTTGTTCAGGCCAGTCTGCCTGTGATACTTTTGGATTTCTTGTACCAGTGCCCACATTTTACTTTCGTCATTTTCATTGTGGTGTTATTTTTTGGTTTGTTTTTTTTTTTTTTTTCTCCATTTTTATGGTGTCTTTCAAGCAAGGGCAATGGGAGGCAATGAAATCTGTTATGGTTTTGAGATCTTTTGTGAATGGAATTCCTGAAGGGTTAGGATGGATGGTTAGATTTTAAAATTCATTTGTATATTTAATATTCACTGAATCAAATTTCAAAGAAATCTTAGGGCAAAGATAGTTTTCAGGCAATGGATCTGAATATGAACAAAGTAAAATGAATTCCCAGCAAGATCCTAAAGATTTTTTGATTTTGGGTGTATTGTAGAATTACTAACAAAAGGAAATTCTTCTGTGCTTAAAGTTATTTTAATGAAAAGGATGGAATTATTATATATAAAGTTAGTGTATAACATTTTCCAGGTAGCATTTATAGGACAGGTACATTTATTTTGATTTAAATTTCTAGAAAATATTTTTCAAGTGATTTACTTCTTTAGTCATAAAATCTGCCAAGAGGAAAAATAATTTTAAATTATTAATACCAATGAAACATATCAATAAAATATATTTTACAACAGCACCAAGGCCCAAAGGCAGAAGTGGTGTTCTTTGATATGCCATGTAAAGAAATGAGATCTAGAATGAAGATGCTCTTCTTTCTGTTTCAATACTTGCCATATCAATAAAGTATTCTGTAGGAATTTTATTTCATGCCCAAATTCTCAGGAGCTATTTTTCTGATTTATAAAGCTACCAACTGCCTTTTTCTATGGAACAAAAGATGCTCTTAGGCTTTGGAATGGGGCCAGGTTCAGTTTCTTAGTTATTCACCTGCTTGCAGACTTTTGAGGAAGCTGGTGAATTATGCTGTTAATGCCTTCTGTGCATATATATTTTTTTGGATATGTGTGTACGTGCTAGGAAATTAGGTCTAAGATGGTTTTTGGAAAACCTATAATATTTCCTCTATCTGTCTGTCTGTTTTCAATCTTCCTGATGCCAATTGAGTTAATGTTTAAGGATGTAGAATGGAAAATTTAATCTCAATGTTCTTTTCCCTCTCATTCTGTGACTCCTTAATTAAATTTACAGTTAATTATGCAATTTATTTTGTGCTGACCTTTCAAGGACCTTAGAGCATCTGACAGTGAATGCAGTCTCAACGTTTCTTTCCATGAGTTCTTGTATGAATTTATCATAAATTCTAACGGTACTTTTGGATTTAAAGATGGTCAGTGGATTACTAACAAATAATAAGGTGTGTCCCTGGAGATAGAAAACTATAAATATGCACAAATATATAAAAAGAAATACTGAATTATGTCATACAAAGCATCATAACACCACTACCACCAGTAATAATAGTAAGTCTGCATGTCAGAATATTACAGAATATTTTATATGTTGTAGGTCTAATCTTTGACATAGGTGTCTCACTCAGAGCTAAAAATCCTTCATTTGGATGATCAGATCCACTTGTAGTCCCATGAAACACTGATACCTGTTCCTAAGCAAGGGGTATCTGTGGTCTTGGGGGAGAACCATACTTGAAAACTGGTTCCTTATTGCAGAGGACACATTCTGCACAGGCAGAACTTGTCTGAGGCACAGAGCCCTGCTTGTGTATGTCAAATGTCATGGGGAAGGGGAAAAAAAAAGTGCAATGAAAGAAAGCTTCATCCTACAAACTAGTTTCTTGACTATTTCAAAGGTTGTTGGTCAGTGTAATCCTTGTGGAGGTCAGGAGTTTTATGATTTATTTCTTATTTTTCACAGGTGGACACTAAAGTATTTGTCATTTACTATCAGTAACCTTTTTAAAAGAGGCTTTTGATAGAGAGCTCTTGGGGAAGAAACGACATGCCCTACAGTATTATTAGTGTAGGCAAGCATATGAATCCAGCAATGCATTTGTTAACCTAAAACAAAAGTGCAAGTGAGAAAAAGCCAGTATGGCAGCAAAAGAAAATATATATGTGACCCCAAACTGATTTTGTCTTTCTGAAACTGTTGTGTGCTAGCAAGAAATCCTTAGTGCACCTTGGTGAAGTACAAACCCTGTAATTCATTATCTTTTGTGTTTTACCAATGAATACACACACCAGTATCTCTCAATTTTATTACTAATTTATTTATGAAGTGTTTGTGAATCTGTAGGACTTGGCATATTTTAAAATATGCAAAGGCACAAAATTCCTCACTGGAACAGTGAACGTTTTTCGTAATAGTAAGGAAGAGATGCAGACTGGAGATCAAAACACTTGGGGATGTATCCTCAGGCTCATGAAGCTGTAGTGTGACTCAAACCTGCATTCATTGGTATCTTGCATGCAGAAGTGAGGGTAAAATAAGGCCCTGGAAGTAGTGCTCAGTCTTATGTAATGCTCAGTCTTTCTGCCTGAGAGAAATTGCTGTGAGAAGCAGAAACTAGTGACAGAAAAGAACTCACACGGAGGATGATTCAAACACAGCCAGATTTTATATGAAACTGATTAAAAAAATGTATCAGGAACCTCTAGGTGTGTTTCTCCCTGTATCCTGACAGACTGGCACCACTTACAAAATAAGACATTTTTTAAAATAATCTATTAATGGTTAAAAGATAGGATGCAACATAATCTGTTGTTTAATAGGTCTGACCTCTGGAAATAAATGTGCAGTAGGATAAGCAAGCTGACAATTAATTTAAAACCTCAAAAGCAGTGAAGTTCGCTTGCTAGGAAAGAAACACAGTGATAAATGGTTTGGAGAGGTGGGAAACCAGGGCAGCTAAGTGGCTTATACAATTCATTTGCAGAGAAATGTAAGGCAGGCTTAGGGACAAAAGGAACAGAGGAAAGCAAAGAAAAAAGGAATGGACTCTGAGGGTTATACAATACAAAAAGATTGTACTGGAGTTTAGGATAAAACTTTATCTCTGACAGCTTGGCCATGGTGTTTAATGCACTGGAAAGAGCAAACAATAGTGTGGCACAAACTAGGAAAAAGATATCAAAAAGAAATCAGATGAACTGGGTTGCTGCAGCACTTGAAGGGTTGGTGAGTGAGACCACATTTAAGAGATTAGCTGCATCAATTTCTAGTCAGCCTTTGTGTATCCTTTTGACAAAACAAGATATTTTCAAAACTGAGGATAAAATTATAAAGGAGCAGTTATGAATGGCTGCTCTAGGGTATAGGTGAGCAAAAGCCAGTACAACTGGCTTCTGTCTGAAGAGGGAAATTATGATTGAATTTAAGTGGAGAAAATAGAAAGGAATTGAAGGGGAAGGAAGCCACGAGCTGCTTGAGTTAGTGACTTGTAATTGTGAAGGAAAAGACACTTCTGTGTTCCTTAGTACTTACGGACAATTGACTTTTATCAAAAGCCCAATAGAAAAAATGAAATGGTACAAACACATGCACCTGAGTTGTGTCTCTGCCACTCTTGCTCTTACTACATTACAAGTTGGGCAGATAAGCATGGCTTTGTTATTAACACAAATTTGCTCCACCTTACCTTGAAAACTAGCTTATTTATTTATTTTTAATTCCAGTATATACTTTGTACTTTATTATTTGGAATGGGTTAGTATTTTAGGGACTGCTTTATTCAAACTGCTGAAAGTTCTGATCAGTAACTAGCTGTCATTGAAGACTGAAGGATACACATGAACATGGTGTGAAGATTCTGTCCTAAGTGTCAGTTAGGTCCAATCCTACTTTGTTTCAGAGGTCTAACAAAAAACGAGGCCCATGGTAGCACAGGTCTACAAAGTGTCCCAAGATGAGCATCTATTCTACTGGAATGTAAGGATGGTTGTCTCAGTAGAACAAAAACCAGTCCAATAATGAAGATGTGAGGACCATGGACAGAAATTCTGTCCCATCTGTTTTCTCTTCCTGTTGCCTCCCCTGGTACTGCCCCAGGCTGTGTGGTCTGGCAGTGGTTGCAGCTGCACAGCTGAGTACAGGCTTGGGAGTGATGCCTTCCGTCACCTTCCCCAGTCAGCAGCGTTGTGTTTTCCACTGGTGGTATCTGTGTTTAAGAATATGAGCATATAGAGGGAACAAAACTAAATAAAATCATAGTATGAACTGCTGATTTCCAAACTAATCTAAAACTACCTCACAGTATTCCCTGCCCGTGCCAAAAAACCCACCCAAGAGCCTGGTTTATTTATTTCTGAGAGTAAGTCACCTGTGCTCAGTCCATCATTACAGAGGAAAAGGACTCAATCTGTGCTGCTTTCTGCTTCTAATACTGTGTGAGACACTGTAAATCAGTCCGAGTGCCAGAGGTTTTTTAATGAAAAAAAACCAACATAATTATTCAGGCTTTGGAATGTATTGAGAATGTCGAGTCTTCGTTATTCTGAGGCACTTCGATTGTTGAAACCACCCAAGTAACTGTAGAGGTTTCTACAGTGACACCAAGAACTACTGCATTTTACCAAGTTAGTTTCCAAAAGTAAAGCCAGTGTGTTCATCTGCATATCTTCTGTTGGTTCTCTGTGTCCATGCTCACTGTGGATAATGCAAAACTCCAGGTTCAACTCCTGTTTGAAGCTGGGCTTGTAACATGTTGTGGCAGTATTTAGGGGAAATCGACAACAGTAACATCAATAGTAAACTCATTTCGGTGCCATCTGCTGTATTTTATCTGCAACTGCCACTATGTGGTGAATAAATAAAGATCGAGTTCATCTGGTGCTCAGGGAAGTGTAAACCCTCTTGTGCTGAGAAGTTATTTATACAATGGTAGACTGGTATTTTCTACATAATAAATTCATTTGCATATTAATCTTCTAAGGAATATCTATGGTCAAAAATGAAGATAACACATTTATTTTAGTACTAAAGTAAGAGTCAAGACCAAAGCCAAATAGCTATTAAATCTTGCTATTGAAAAGATTTATGTATTCATATATATATGAATAATGATTCTACATGCTCTCTCCTCCCAGATTTTGAGGTAATTGCTATGGAGGAAATGTAGCAGACTGTACCACCAGAAAGACTGGTTGTAAACTCCCAAGGTTTAAGAACGTATGGATTTTGAAGTACTAGATGCATTTGCTGTCCTGACAAGGAGAAATGCATTTCTTGTCTTGTAAATACAACTAACATTAATGACAGAGAAGGAATAAACACAGAGAGTACAATATCAGTTGTCTAGCTGGTTTCCAATGACTACACTTCAAAATGGAAGAACCTGACTCCACTCTACTCTGAAATGTCATATTAAATTGCCAAAGATACTCCCATGAGAACTGTCCAGAAAATAACTGGTATCACCACTCTGACTGCTGCCTTTTGTTGATTTACTGTTATTTTGGCAAAATGAAAGGCAATGCCAGCTCACACACGTGTGCATCTGGCATGGAAAATGCTGGTAAAAAATCAGTGATGGGCCTTGACATTCAAGTCAAAATGAAAAAAATATCTGTAAGTATTTATAGAGACTGTCTCTGAGAAAGAAGAAAGGTATGAAGAGAGTTGGTACGTGCTATAAAAAGACAGGAAGCCCTTGTTTATGCTTTATATATGTTGAGATAACATTCCTTGCAGTGACAGTGATAGCAGAGTTGACCATAGTTGTTGCTTGCTCACTCTTCTTGTGCATCCACCTGAGAAGAGAGCATGTGGACTACAACAGGGTTGTTTCCCAGAGTCCAGCAAGGAAACCTTCCCAAATCATAGAGTTGATGAGACTGTGCTGGTGGTGGAGTATTAAGGCCCTTGTTTCACTGAATGCTGCTAGTTCTTTGGGGTTTAGTTTAAGTCCCAGGTGAAGCAGGGAGAGTGCAACTGAAACACAGTGAAATTTTTATGTGTCGGTGATCGCTTCTCACGGCTGCAGATGCTTCCTGCTTCGCTGAAATCTTCAAAAGGTGTATGTGCATTGGCTATGAAGCTTCTAGAATGTATGAAGTGATCATGTATGCAGTAAAAAGCCCTAGGGAAATGCATTATTTAACACACTGCCCCATGACGGTGTTTAATCTGGAGCTAAATACAGCTTCAGTTGTAATTATATATGTACTTTACTGGTAGGGCTCTCATAAATGGATTTCAAATCCATGCTGAGGACAGTGTTATTACACTGATTTTCTGTTACTTTCAAAATCATTTTGTTTTATACAATGTGAACTGACAACAAAATGAAAATGTGTCCCACCCACTTTGGGGTTTTTGTACATGCTCTTTCTTTTCCCTTCAGTTTTCCTATGTGAGGGAGTTGATGTAGATCATACGCTTACTGGAAACCAATATCCAGCTGCACTTAAATTACTGCAGATGTAAGCCCATGGGGCAGGAGCTCCAAGAAGATGGAGAGTAAAGAAGAGCACTCCTTTTATTGACAGAAAGGGATTAGTGTTGCTGTGAAGAGATTTATTTACAGAGTCGGTCTATCCTGAAGCGGCTCTTAAGCAGGCTGTACATGAACTTGGATTTGGGAACGGCATGGTGCTTTCCTAGGAGGTCTTGTAATCTGGATGGATGAATTGGGCACGTGAGATAGGGAAACCGAGCATTTAATATTTCAGGTTCTATTCCATGAAGACAGCCAAGCCTGGTTAATTCACTCAGAAATTCTTATCAAAGTGATCAGTTTATGAAAATTATCTTCCTGCCTTTGAACGGAATTAATTGCTAATGCAAAACAAACAAAAAAAAAGGATGTAACAAGACACAAGATAATATAAAGCTGTCATGTGAATAATGTATTTTTACTGTATTTTGCTAAGTTAAGAAAAATTCAAGTGATCTGACCTTATTTATTCTTTTGATAATACAGGCCTACAATCATTACCTATGTTTTAGAATGCCTTATTAAAAATAAGCAATTAGTTTAATTTGCCATTATTTGACACATAGTGAGGCTGTCACATGAAAAAAAAGGTTTACTCGTAAGAAAAATCAGACTTGTAGGGAAGCTGTAGCTAGAGATGGGATTAAGCAAAATGTCTTAATATTTAAACATGATATTAGAAGCTGAGACTAAACGGCAGATAATTGATAATAACATTTGTATACAAATTGGCTTAGATCATGTCTTGCCATTGAAAATGACTCAATCAATCTTAAAGCTGATTGACACTGAATAGTTCTGCTCTTTGCAGGTCAAATTTGTGCTATGATGCTCTGTTCTTTTACAGCTGGTACTATGGTCACTGGCATTTGTGAATTTCGTATAGACAAAGTGGGCTTGACTTTCCTTGTAGGCTCTATTGCCCCATCTTCAGTTGTAGAAAGTGTCTCTTTCTTGAGTTAGGTGACATGAAGTAGAATTGTAGAAAAACAAGGCAGTTAGGATTTTATGAATTTAGACAGGAACCTCATGGTATTATTTGTAAAGACGTGAGGAAGTGTGGGTGAGAGAATTGTTTGGGTGGGTAAAGGTCTGACAAGAAGACAGTTTTGGGATCTTGGTTGGAAATGATGGGGGTGTAGGGGAGGAGGAATATGTATGGGAGGGTGGATGGAGGGAACAGTTCCTAGTTTGGGAAAGTAGGATGAAGGGAAAACAAACTTGAAACTGAGCAAGTCCAATCTGTGTTCGAAGAGGAGATGTCTCTCATTTTCTTTTTGGCCTGCCGCTACCTAATGTCAGGGCTGGCAAAACCATTTCTCTAGGTGACCCCAACTCATATGTAGTCCTTCCTTTGGCTACTTCTGTAGAAAAATCTAGTAGGTATTTAATTTTCTTAGGCTTCTTGGTAGGGTAAATGTTGCAGCTCTTATTACCTAGCAGAAAAGAGTTCTTTGGGTGCAGCAGAATCACATGCTCAGCATTCAGTAAGAACCTTTCAGTTTCCTCAAATAAATGAGGTATGTGAAAAAGGCTGATTTTAGATTGAGTGAAGCTCCTCTAAACTGAATCTGAAAATCATAACTAACTGGAAATGGCAGAAAAAAAGGCAGTTGTGTGCTCTGGCGACAAGTGGAGCAGCAGAAAAAAACCTATTAAAATGAGTGCATTGGAAAGAATAAGATCAACTGCTGTAATGTTTTCTATGTCACAAACCTGCTATTGCAGCTTGAACTGTTCCCATTATAGCAAAACATTATTGAAAGGACCTGAATAGCTTGCCTAGCAGAGCAGCATATAGTACTATAACTGTAATTAAGCTTCCACCAGCATTTCTATGATAAACATATCTTCAGAGTCCTTTAACCCAGCTTTCAAATCTTTATTTTGCACTTGCAATATACTGTGCTGTAATTTAATATTTGTCCAAAGATTATAATGTGAAACTCTGCTCTCATAGAGGTGGAGCCTTGTCCGGGTCAGAGGTGCTTAAAACAACATATATGTTCCAGAGTCCTATGGATGATGTTGACTCCTTGCAGACTGCCCTGCCTGTGGGGAAATGAGCAGCTGAACCTGTGGGTATAGTGAAATCACAGCATTTGTGTTCAGTAAGAGCCTTATCCCTGCATGATTAAGTAGTTGTGCAGTGCTTGGAAATGGGCAGGAAAATCACAGTGGACTGACAGTCACAGTCTGATTCCTATTTCATCTCCTCCGTTTGAGGAGGAATGTAATCAGCACCAGTCCCTTTCTCTCCATATGCAGTATTGGAAAATTTCTCAGGGCTAAGAGAATCCAGCAGCCATTGAACATGCATTAGCACATGTGGGTGGGCAGAAGTTTGGATCTGCACTCAAAATACTTCATCTGATAAGGGACCTAGAGAAGATTGCTAGTTCATTGCAGTGAGAAGAAGAAAGAGGCTCAATAAACTTCAATTTCTGCACACTTTGGGTGCTTAACAATGACTCAGGCAGGCATCCTTCTTTTGAATGTCCTGTCTTTTTTCAGAAAGGAAGGAAGCCTCAGGAAGACTTTAGCACTCAGGAAGACTTTAGCAGGAAGGCAGCACATTAGCAATACTCTTACACTCAGTGTGTGAATGCAAGGATGCTTTCCTGGGCCATTGAAGGTGCTTAGCATTTTGTGCTGTGTCTGAGAATTGATGGATGTACAGCTCAGTTTTCCTTCAGGAACTCGGTGCTGTCAGCTTAACTACCCTGGAGTTTAGTCTCTCTCATCTCCTTTGGGATTCATATAGGTATTTCAGAGTCCCAACAATAAATAAATAAGGTATAATGTTCATTCAGGGTTTTTGCTTCCTGTAAATCCAGAGGCTTAAACTAAAGTCTGTAGTAGTTCTGGACTAAAATTTGCTCATTACTGGACTTCATATGAATGCTGGTGTGTGAAGGCCTCTCCTTTCCTAGTGAAAAAGAAAGGTTTTGAGACGTTGCCTTTTTAATACTGCCTGCTGTAAGCACGTCTCTGAGACGAGTACCCTGTAAGCAGTGCCTGTGTTACTGCATGGTAGGGGCATTTCATAGTGATTCTTTTTAGTAGCTTATACAGCCACACTCCTATCACTTCAGTGGTGACTAGAAGTAGGTCCTGTTCATAGTGATGCAATTCTAGGCACCTTGGAGAAGGAGCAAAATAAAATGCATAATAAAATAAAATACACCGCATAAACATATATGATGTAGAACCTTGATTGTGCAAGTTACTTTTTGTTCTCTGCCTAATTGGAGTCCAGTTTAGCCCCATTTGAAGTCTGTCAACTCTTAAGTTAAAATTCTACATGCAAATGCTTCCAAGGCTGATCCCTTGGACGTTAGCCCAACCAGCTGCTGACATGGAAATGAAAGGTTGTCCAACTATTCAGCTGTCCTTTAGGGTCTTCAGAACTGTCCTGGGATGCCTTTCCGTGGTCAAAGGAAATATTAACTAGAAGTGAGCGTGTTTCACAAGCGCTTTCCTGTGCTGTAAAGGATTTGAAGCAGAGTGCCTCTGAACCTGGTGACTAAAAACATCAGAGATGGGTAGAAGTTAACAAAGCCAATCTTAGAGCTATGCAAGAGAAACAGGTGAGTGTTGGTTATTTGTTGTGGTCTAAAATGGGATAATTTGGGCAGCTGCAGTAAAGGTCTGATGTAAGTAGTATGGATGGCTAAAATATGTTTCTTAGAGGTGGAATTGAAGTAATGAAAAGACATTGAAACTTGGGTCCTTTGAGTGTAAGTCTTTTTCCATCCCACATGGAGCCATGTGAAGTATGTTGGTCATACATTTAGCATCTCATAAAAATAAAATCTGTGCTTTATTTCTCAGCAGTGTTTTCTGCATGCAGTAAATACTCTTTGTGGCTATGCTGTGGATTTTAAATGCCTGTCATGGCAATTTTAACTTCCAGATGTGTACATGACTGTCTTGCTCTAACTCTCCCTCGTATTAACTGTGTTACCCATCACTGTTGCTCACAGTGACCTATGAAATACAGGTTCTACTCATGCTTTGTGCTACAGGTTCTCTGTTAATTGCAATGGGAATAGTACTATATACATCATGCAGAGCTGTAAATATGTGCGAGGGAGGGTGTTTTAATGATAAGTCTTTGTAGATCTTTTGCAAAAATCTCTTGTGCCTGGGAAGTGCACTGTAGAATAATGAATAGTATTAAAGCTTCCATCCTTAAAATGCATAAGCATTAGAGAATGTTGTTTATTGGGAATATTTTTATGCATATTAACTAACCCTTGTGAAGACGTGGGGAAGCGTGTATATATGGTTGCTGTGGCACATGAAGGGGAAGACAATATCCAGATAACCTTTCAGAAGGGATTCCCACTTTGAACACTTGATGTGTAAAAGCAAAAATCTGGGCCTATGTGATGTACCTGAGATGAAAAGGGAAGTCCGTGTGACAGCTAGGATAAGAGCCTAGAGTTCTGCTCTTGCAAGTAAGTGCATATGATTTATTAAGTCACAAATTTCCGCTTGAAATATGTCTGCGTCAGCTTTGCGTCGGTCTGTTTGGTGACCATGCAATGTTCTGCCAGATAGCCTTCTCTCGGAAGGCCATGTGGTGCTTCCAGTTCACTCAGAAGTGATGTATGTGACTGTAGATGGATTATACACAGCTATGCCCACAGAATGCCTTGCTGCTTGCCAAGTACTTGCATCAACATCCAAAAAAATCCAGATGCTGTGACAACATCCAAGAAACCTAGTTCTGATTAGGGTTGATGCTTAATCATCTATTTATAGGAGTGAATTAATTGTGGAGATTGTTTTAGTAGGATTGAAGAGAATCACTTCATTTTTCTGGC
Source organism: Podargus strigoides (assembly GCA_028020825.1). Lineage (NCBI taxonomy): Eukaryota > Metazoa > Chordata > Aves > Caprimulgiformes > Podargidae > Podargus > Podargus strigoides. Next base: position 13,373,249 of record CM051630.1, read on the forward strand.
TAACTCGAAGCTCTTTTAGTAAAGGAAGAAGAGGAGGATGGCTGTCTTCTAACACCCTTTTATGGCTCTTCAGTAAGGGTACAACACTTCTCATGTACTCAAAGCAATCACTCTGCCTGGCTTGATGAGCAGTTTTGTGAGACTCATGCAGGTACTGAGAGACAGATCTGAGTCTGTTCAAGATGTGATTACTCAGTGAGGTGACAAGTGGTCACTGCCAAATCAACAGAATGAGATAATGATTTTGTGTCAGCATGAGACATAGCTCTGCTGCCTGGCATTTCTGACTGCCCTCTGTCTAGCCCTCTGCTAGCTTTCTAGGTGTATGTGTTGATGCCAGCTCTTTTGCATGGTTGACTTTCTCGGTGAGTCCCTGCTAGCCTTGCCTTCTGCTGTCACTTGGCGTTCAGTACTAGAAAGCAGCAGAACTGGGCACGGCCATCACATGTTTCTTACCCCTGTCCAGGCTACAGTGGTCACAAAGGTGGTGTTTTTTGCTGCTCTGGATCCTTCTTACCTGGCTGCAGTTGCAGAGCTCATGTCATTCTCAAGCATGGTACTGTTAGGAGGGCAGTGCACTGCTTGCGTTTCCTTGCCCTCCATGTTTGCAATGGCAAAATGCTCCAGATTTGGGAAATGGTCAGACGCTCAAAGCTGGAGTAGTTAGCAATGACATTTGGGAAGTTTTGGTATCCATGTGGCTCTCCCCAGCTGAGTGATACGGAGGAGAACTTTGGGTCTCCCCCAGCTATATTACATACTCACATAACATCTGTCCATCCTCCCTCCTGTTCAAACAGTAATTCCCCAACCAGGAAGCCACCTACTCTGCTGTACACCAAGGCATGGTAAATCACAGTGGCAACTTCACTGCCATCAGTGCTGGCTGGTCTGGGAAGGTGCACGGAACTTCCCCTTTTTTCCCTTCAAGCAGGACCAGGCTGTGCAGCAGGGCTGCCTGCAAGTGGTGCAGGACCTGCTGACCTGGGTGGAGGCTTCAGGCTGTCACTTCTGGTTGCCAGGATCACAGTTTTAGGAAGAAATCCTCAGCTATTGTCAGCTGCACGTATTGGTGAGATGCTTTCTGGTTCTCTAAAGGACAAGGAGGCCTGGCAGGGTGGGACAGTGGTCAGCGTGTGGTTTGCTCGCAGGTCCCTGGTCCCTGGCTGTGTTGTGCTCAGCATCTGTGGGAGGAAAGAGGAGCAGGTGGTGGCAGGATGGGACCCACGTGCGTCAGGGGGACAGATGTGGGAGCTGAGCAGGCTAAGGTGGCTCAGCACCTTCTGAGGAATGAGAAAGTGTGGCCCTCAGGCTAGTCTGCTTACAGAGAATTTGCTACTTCTGTATAATAGAGCTTTGTGGATCAGAGGGAGAAATGACTTTTTTTTTCCCCTCTCCTGTTTTTGACTGGCAAATTCAGGTGCTGCTGTGTTTCTCTTTCCTCTTCTCTCCCCATCCTAGCTAGATTTGTTTGCTATCAAGGAACTGTTTTGGGGGCATATTCTTACGCAAAGTTTTGCAGCGTCACCAGGCATTCAGGGGAGGGGTGGTAACGGTTAGGGAGTGCAGTGGGAGTGCTGGGACTCCCAACCCTCTCCGTCATTGCCTGGCAAACTGTTGCTGGCAATGGTAGAGTCAGGCGAAATGTTGCGTTTGGGGAATGAAGGATGACAGGGATGGGAGAGCTGAGTCTGTAGCATGGGAAAATAGTGATTAAGGAGTGACTGAGGAGGGGTTTCAACATTTAGGTGGTCACTGAAAGGTTCCTGGTACTTTTTTTCTGGTGTGGTCTGTTTGTATGGCTACTTGGGAGAGTTTTGCTGCCTGGTTATAATATCAAAACAATGAACAAATGGCTAGTGGATAATGCATGTGTTCACACACAAATGCACTCATTGAAGGCAAACCCCAACTGTTCGACTAGAGTCATGGATAGTAACAATTATTTGGGATTGCTTGAGAAAACTGTGATTAGTAGTTGCAGTTTGGTTTGGAAGGAAAAATATTCTAAAGGAGTAAGGTTGGACAACCTTTGTATCATCAAAACCAGATGTCATATGAGTATTTGACGCCTTCTGGCAAATGTGCCCTTAGTAGGGTGATCTGTACTGATGGGAAAGATGACCTTTGAATGAAGGAGGCATCTGGAGCTTGCATCTTTCCCCAAAGCCGTCTCCCTGCCCTTTGTGCCCTTCAAAGCTCCTGTCTGAACCAGATCACTACTTTCTCCTTTGCAAACCTCTCCTTTCTGGCTTCTGGAAAGGTCTGAGTATTTTCGTGAAATCAGCGTTAAAGCATGAAACGGTTTGAAGTGACTTTGTGGAGTTACTAATTTTCTCGAACCCTGAATCAGGTGTTCGTGTGCGCTGCCGTAGGGAGGGCAGAGCGGGCAGCCGGCAGCAGCAGCAGCCCCAGCGGTGCCGGTGGCCTCCGCCGTGGGAGCGGTCCTTGCCGGAGAGCTGGCAGCGGGTGCCACCAGGCGTTCGCTGCTGGCCATGGCACCCAATGCTCCGCCATCGTCCCTTAGTTCCGTCTGTGGAATGGCACAGCGCTGACAGCGTTGACTCCTGCTAAATTCGCTTGCTATTTTCTACTGTTGCACTAGGGGCATTTAATACATCTGTGGTGGGGGACATATTGTGTGCAGTAAGTGCAGCAGTAAAATCTGGTGCTTCAAGTTCCTTTCAGGTTTTCAGCGTTTTTAGGTTCTTCAGGTTTGCTCTTTAAATGGGGAGGGGAAGGTATGGAAAATTATTCAGAAAAGACGTTTTAAAATGATAAAATTTGGACTCACAGTTCAGTCTGGTTTCTCTCTACTACCTAAAAGTAGTTTGTAGTGGCTAGATATTGTCCCAAGAATTATCTGCAGTGTGGGAGGTTTTCTGCACGTCAGAGCAGCAGATGCTACGTTATGTCTCCTTTTGAACCTTTCCATTTGAGAATGTATTGGTTTGTGGAGGGCATTGCAGGTCAGGCCTTGAGCTCTAGTGAGGCTGCCAGAAATGCTCCTTGGACCATTTGCAGTCCAGCTGTTAGTGACTTTCTGAAAAACATTATTTGGCTTTTTTTTTAGATGTGTTTGCCTGGTGAACTCTGCCTTGCTTTGTTCTGCTCACTTTGGTAACTTCATTCAGAGCACTGGCTTTCAAGTAGAGGTTCATTTTTAATGAGGAATGAAAGAAATGCTGAGATTTATGATTGATTGTGGCATTGATGAAGGGATTAACTAGAATGAATTAAGAGAGTCCTGTGGGAAAGCAGGTGGGACAGCCCCTCGCTGGGGATAAGTGGAAGGAAGTGTTGTTTTTCCCTTTTCTTTCAAGTCAGGCAGGAACAAAGTCAGGAAGCTGAGAGAGGTCAGCAAAGATCTGTGGGGTTTTATTGCTCATAAAAGAGTTTTGCTGGTTTTATTTTCTTTTCCCTGTTCTGATGCAAACTTAAAGGGTCTTTGCTGTTTTGGTTTTTTGTCCTGTTTTTTTCTGCAGACTAGGTTTAGGCTAAATCATCCATTTTGATCTGATCAGACTCTTATTCAGTTTCTGGTAGGACTTGATGACTTGTGCCACAGTAAAATTGTAATAGCTTCTTAAATGGGAAATATATCACCTTGGTGATTTCTTTCATTGCAGGAAGCATGCAAAGGTAAAACCACAAGAGTTTTATTTCTTACTCCCTCAAACTTGAAACATTTACTAAAAAACCAGTAGGAAAGGAGAATAGGTCAGGAAAGATGGTGATTATTCTTTTTTTCTGTCCTAGCCCCACCTGAAACATAATGGAATTAAGTATAGCTACTATTTCTAGCCAAATAGGATAGTATATCTGCATGTTTACTACCACCATGAGCATGTGACATATGCACAGGAGTGCAAACATTTAAAATAAATGTATGTAGGTGGATCTGTTCTCCAAACTCTATGCACCAGAACACCAGTGTGGCTTTAGGTGACGTGCTCACTGCTGTTAGTCCTGGCTGAATGACAATACCTGTGCTTGAGCAGGTCTGATTGCCAGGTTGACTCGTCCCTTCTGGTGCTATTCTAAGCCTTTGTTACTGAAAGGAGAAAAGGGAAGAAGCCACTAATTGAAGAATAAGAGCTCAGAAAATATTGGGTTTTTGGTTGTTTTTTTTTTCCATTTATAACTAGTCCTTCTGTTTTCACTGGGTTTGCTATTATATTCTTCCTGACAGTTTATCAGTTGTATTGGACTGTAATTGGATAATACCTGATACAATTGTTCTTTCTTTCTCTGAACAGTGGAAATTTGGTTTGATAATGGGCCCTTAGCTCACCTGACCTATCTGGGAAGTGCAGCAGTCTGCCAGGTGTTAATATTCAAACGGCTTTTCATTGCTGCATTGATATATATCAAGGATTCTGATCACAAGTCATTATTTTATAAGAATTTCTAATGGGATAGGAGTAAACCCCTTTATTAAATGGCATGAACTTCTGTGTCTGAATATAATAAAATAATAATAATTTATGATATATTTTTAGGGATAAGAGATTAAAATGCATATTAATTAAATGAATAATGAAAACCTTTATGAGAATCTCTGCTACAAGTTGCAAGTAGCTGTTTAATCAGATTCTTTCTGTGGAAAAAAGCATTTCATTATAACATAATTAGCACATCTATTGTGTTTTTAATACAACTTGTGCTAAAGTGTGTTTGATCTGGAGTTTGCTCATGGCAATTAGCAGTGAAGGAATTGAACTTTTTTGCTTTATTGCAGGCTTTGTAAATTATAAGTGCCATATCTGGGGGAAATTGATGTGATTTTTTTTAACGCGCTGGAATAATCTTGGGAATATATTGGGGTAGTCATTAGGAAAAAGAAATGGTAAGAAACTGTGATATCTAAACCTGCAAATTTAGGGGGTAATTTTTTTTTTTCTGTCACAGGTATGTACTGTTCTGTCATGTCCTATCTAAATCCTGGACTGTGAGAAAGCTGGAGCTTTTTGTGTACTACAGAGTAATCCTGCTTGCATATGTCTGTAGCAGCAGATCAAAGAAGAGGAAGATAGCAGGGGCCCGGGTGGTGGTGCTGGAGGTGCCACCCTTTTTTTCCCATTGAGGTATCACTGATAGACCACTCAGGCAGTGGGCAAATGTGTCGTTCCCCTGCTGGTGGGTGGTATGTACTGACCCAGGGGGTTAGTACGTTCTGTTCTGCAGTGTCTCCTCTACCATTTGAGAAGAGTACTTTTCCAGTAGTTAAAAAGGGCAGGATCTCAGTAAACAGGGTGGTTCCAAATCACCCCGATGCCTGGCTGCTAAAATTCCAAACATCTGCTGGGAAATAGAATGCATCCTATAGCACTGGCAGACACGAGTCCTCCAAAGTCAGAGGGTTCAACCTTACCAGCTGCTGAAACCAGACTAGGGCTTTTCTCTTCGTTACCCCAGGAGCTTTACTGACAGCTTTCCAAAGAGTGGGAGAAAACTTCTTTTACAGAAAGTCCTTTGGTGAATTTGTGCCTAGTCTGAGTTAGCTCAGAGTGCAGATCCCAGTGTTTTTATGGTTCAGCTCACTGTGGTACAAAGCCTGGTATTGTATTCTCTGTGAAACTCAGTGATGCACAGAAAATCCAAATTTAAGATTGGCTTTTATGTAGTAAAAAAACAACAACAACAACATTACAGGAGTATAAAAAGAAACTATCCAGTGCAAACATCTTTATACAGTGGAAATTGATACAGTGTTCCTTAAAACAGCTTTATAAAACAGGCTTAAGAATAGCAATTACAGGTAATACTATCTGGATGATGCTTACCAAAGTACTTTACTTACTGCGCTAAATAACTTCATAACTACCTTTACCTGTTGATAGTCAATACTCTAGTTACTGATGAAAAGCCTTAAACTGTAAGTATTATTAGTTAGGATTCTTTATAGTATACTAACATGTGGAACCTCAGTAGCATACACTGTTGACTAGATTAAGCAAAACAGAAGAGAATGAACACATTAAAAATAAAACCAAGACTGTCATCCCAAAATGTACTTCTTTTATAAAGGATGTGATCCAGAGCTGATTTGACTGATGGGCAGAGTTCTACTTAGTTTTCCTTTAGTTCATATTTGAAAATTTGAGTGATCGCATTGTTGATGATGGTAGGCATTAGTGTCCAGCTAGGAATTGTATTGGATGACTTTTTACAGTAGTGAGGACAAATGTGAGACCATATTATAGTGCATTGCTATTTCCTGCCAAGAAAGCATTTTGGGGGAAGGGAGTGTAAGTCAGAGATGACAAGAATAAGTGAAAAGCAAATTTGTGAGGTTCCACTATACTTGTTTAGGAAAAAAAAAAAAAAAAAAAAAAAGCTTTAGTGTTATTTAGTTAGCTATCAAATTTAAATAATCAAATCAACTAAACTAATATATACAGCTCTAGCACAGATTCTGCAGAATTGAGTATCTGTGTGTTAGGGCTCTGTTCCTGTTGAAGGCAATGGAAATCTGCATTGCCAGAAGTCAGAGACAGGCCATTGTTCTAAGAGACCCGCTTTATACAAAATGTGTTTGGCTGGGTAACTTCCTGCATGGGAAGTTTCATTCTGTTCGTTCTGTGGCTCTTCATCAGGCAAGAAACTAAAACCACACTTACCAGGGACATAGTAGTTGCAGCTCCAAAACCTTACTTACATATGCAGTTCTTTTATGCAGACAAATATGTGGGTGTGTAGCATTCTGGTTTGGAAGCCTACAATATTTTCCTAGGTGGAAAATACCTGTTTTACAGTACCTGCTTAGAAAAAAAATCAAAACAGTTTCACAGTAATGAGGCCCTTCATTTGTTTGTCCCTGAAAAAATAAAATTGCTTTAATAACATTGAATAAAAAACCCTATTCAACCTCTTTAGAAATCTAGAGAGACCTATGTTGCCATCTAGAGAGATTTACAGTATTGGAGTCTTAACATTCCCCTGATCTCCACATTTCCTGCCCTGCAGGATATGTTCCATTGAGCAACACTGAGATCCTATTTACAGAAAGAAAAAACAATTTTGCTCCTAGCAAATTCTAGCGCACCAGAAAGGTGCCTGAAATCATCATCAGGCTGTTCAAAATGACAGATGAAACCAGATTGTGCATCTAAAAATCCTGTCTAATTTTATCTTTAGTAACTCATATATGTAGTAAAAGATTATAAAGCAAGAACAATTAATAGATCAGAAAGAAGGAAAAATCAGGCCTCTTTTTGAAAGTGATGAAATAATTTCTAATATTAAGTGATAGACCATATGTTCCTCGTTTCCTCTGCTGGGTAACCATAAGCATGGAATATCAATAAAGATGTTACAAGAGGGCCAGGCAAACCAACCGGCTGGAGATACAGGAGGTTGTTCAAAACATTCCTTCCCAATGCCACCGAACCTCTGTTCCAGCGGATGGTGACCTTCAATGCATGTTGATGAAATCAGTACAGGAGGAGAGGAATGAAGGCGAAACTGTGGACAAAACCACTTTTTAAGGAGAAGTCTATCTGGATAGGGAGAGGAGTTGTGTCCTAGAAGACTCGAGCAGCAATTTTGGGGAAAAGAACTGAATGTTAGCAAGGATAGCCGTGCTGGGGAAGTAAATACGTGTGATCTGTGTGTTTCTTTTCAACCCTACAGCTGTTGGGTGGGTTTTTTTTTTTCATGTCTGTTTGAAATCCAGCTTGGGTGAAGAGCTATGAGTTCTTCTTTGGCCACTGGCAGGCTCTTGATGTCTATCTGCAGTGGGAGGGAGAAAATTCATGTCTGATTTGAACTTAATACACAAAATCTTCATTTGGTTCTGATCCATACAGCTCAGCTAACATTTTAAACCTGGGTCCCCAGTCATTTAGAAAGTCGTAATCAATATCTGAGTCTGAGGAGCCTGATCCCAAAGAACTGAGAGATTCTGCAATGGACTCGGCCCCTTCATAGCCGTAAATATGAAGTGTGTCATATGGCAGCAAATCCCTGTCGTTGTCGGCTTCATCCTTCTTAACCTCAATCATCATTTCCATTTCTCCAGCACCAGAAGTAATGTTTCTAGGAGGCTTTTGGACTTGTGCATATGGAGAGGGAACTGCTTCTGGCTTTATACCATTCTTGCGGACAGAATTGAGTACGGATACATCATAGCTGGTGGTATCCATTTCACCACCACCTTCTTCATCGTAAGTGACAAGCTGCTCATGAATCTCTGCCACATTCCTCCCAAGACCGCTCAAATCCTTCTTGTGTCTCTTTCTTAGAAGAATTAGCAATGCGATTACTGCAAAAAAACCTTAGATGAGCATGTGTAAATAGAGAAGTAAGGAATTAAAACAAATTGCATTTAAGATATGTAACACTATGAAGTGTTTTTTTTTTCCAGAGTGAATTTTTATAACACATTAGTTATTAAAAAAACAGTTAAAACTACTGTTTAACTGTAGGATTTGTTTGTTCTCAAAGCAGTTCAGTCTCTACATGAATTGTGCAACTAACTTCTGAACTGGAATCACAAGTCCAAATGCACAGTATCAAGAGACATGTAGATGAAGTGCTGAGGGACATGGTTTAGTGATGACTCGGCAGCGCTGAGTTAATGGTTGGACTTGATGATCTTAGAAGTCTTTTCCGACCAAGGCTATTCTATAAGTTTGTTGAACCAATTACTGCCTTGAACTGGTGAATCTTTTAATGCCAGGCATCAAATGCTACTTCTGTGGTAATTGCAAAGGAGGCCTCTTCTCAAGCAAGAGAAAAATGTTGCCCCTTCTCTGATAGATTCCAAATGCAGCAAATAGGTACTGGTCTGCTAATTTGTTAGAGATTTATTTATGTATATATGTTCACTGTACTTTTTAAAGGGTTTCCAGTCTAGTTTGGCCTCTGGAAACAGGCATCCTATTGTTAATTGCCCCTGCACAAATTTTCTATTCTATAGCTGCATGTGAGTCTAGTAACAGTAAATCAAGTATATTATACATACATACACACCTTTTCAGTGACTCAGGCTTTCCAAAAGAATGAATAGCTTTGTACCTGAAACTATGCTTGCACCTGAAACTATGCTAACAGGTCAAACAGAAAGTGCAAGTGAGATGAACCAAGTAGTTAAGGTATTTCTGCCTTTGGGACCATTTTATAGCCACAAAGCTTTTGTAGATCTCAGTTAAGAAAAAACCAAAACATTCCCCACATTTTAAGTCAGAGAACATTATGAAAGTCAAATACTTACCAATAATTGTGAAGATACAGATGAAAATAGCCACCAATGCTTGTATACTAACTCCAACTTGTTTAGCTCTTTCTTCACAAAAAGTGAAGTTGCCTTTTTCATTACACTTGCAGACACTGATGACAAGTGTGTTTGTGCTGCTGAGCTCAGGATCACCGTTGTCTGAGATGATGACAGGCAGGTAGTGGATTTTGGCAAGTTCACGATTAAACTGTCCGTATTTCACAGTGATATTAGCTGTATTATCTGGAAGAAGTAACGACATCTAATTAAGTGATAATCTCTACCAGATTTTCCTTATAGATTATCAGTCAGTTGGTACATTTTACCCTTAGACAGAGTCAGCCTTTAGGGAACCCAGTGAAATTTGGTTTGCAACAAACAACATTTTTTTTTTTTAGCAAGTTAAGCCTTTAAAAATAAATTGTTACTTGGCTCAGCTAGACCAATCATAGGTCATTGCTATAGCTTTTCTCCCCTGTGTCCTAGTGTCTCACTTTAGCTAGCTGAGAAAATGCATTGCAGGGATACGCTACCGTAGTTCTCAACCAAGGAGAAGTTGCTATCTTCTGTGGCCAGGGAATATTTGAAGAAACCTCTAGGTGATATTTCATCCTTGTCAGTAGCTGAAATCCTGATGATTACCTACAAAGATGGAAGAGGTCATAATTTTCAATATACATTGATAAAACCACATACAGTATTTAAGTTAGAGCTGGGCTGTGTACCCTGTACTACCCTTCAGTAAAGGGCAGGACAGAGATATCTTGTGATGCTCCTCTTCAGGTTCTTTCAAGGCAAATAATTTCCTTGTAGGTCTTCAAAAAGAGCAGTCTTGCCCCTTCATTCACAGGTGAGAAACAAAAGAGGCAATCTTGTGTAATTAAAGCACAAAAAAAGTCTTATGCTCAAAGACATATGGCTCATTGAAATACCTAAGATGGCTGTCTTCTAAAGTGTTCAAGTTACTTAGAAGTATGACAGTTGTTCATTGAATGTCATTGAGACTGCCACTCCTGACTGATGTGCTTGTTTTTGAAAACCTCAATCTGGGGTAGATTAGATGTATAAAATATAAAAAATGTGTATGATTATGTCCCAAAGGTATTTTAAAAATTAAATTAAATGTGAAATAATATCTTGTATTCTAATAGATTCCATCAGAGAGTCCAGTCTGTGACAAGGTCTCTTAATTAAACAAATATGACATATATTGGCTAAATACAAGTGTCTGAGGCCAAACATCTAAAACCACAAATACTATTTGTGAATGCAGATACTTGCACTCCGATGAATACAATGATGTTATGTGCAGCAATGTTTCTCTTAGTATTTTGAAACGTTTTCATTCTCAGTATCGTGTATGAACATTTGTGTGATAAAACTGAATTGCTAATTTTTGCTCTGCAAGGCTTGACTGTACTTCACGGGTCAATTGCTGATGCACATATGTACTTAAAAGCCTGGAGGGAGAGGAACTGTGCAGCCCATGTGCGTAAGCAGATAAAAGTCAATATTCCAACAGTGTAAAGTCTTGAAGAGAGATTTCTGACCACTGACGTTTTGGAAATCGGTGAAATGATCAGGTGCTTGGTATGAAAACTGAGATTAACTTTTATTAAAATTTATCTTTAGCTTGAGCTTGCAAGTAGATAATTCACGTTTAAGGGAAAAACTCTCCCTCCTGTCTCACCTTTCCTGGTGCAGCATTTTCACACACTCTGGGTTCCTCAGGATAAACAAGCTCTGGAGCATTATCATTTTCATCGGTAACTATTACGCGAACTTGGGCATGTGATTCTCTGTCAGAAAGACGGCCTGAAATGACAACAACAACAGTACAGGTCTCTGAGATGTCTGGAATCTCAGTGCTGTCTAGCCCCTGCTTTCCACTGTTTGTGTCCAACTCTATGCTTCCTGCATGACAAATATGGAGAGTTTCTAGCTCCATTGTTTATTTAAACTTTTCCTTTGACAGATTCAGATATTTTCCTAAAAGCTCTTTTATTGGGCTAACTCATTAAGAGTCTATGAGAAGGAAACTGACAACTGCTTATGGCTTCCTGATTCTTCACACTGTGTGGCTATGGAATCCAGCATCATTCTCTGGCACTAATGCAACAGGCTCAGGACAGGCCATGTCTATATTATTAAATATCTTTCACCCTCTAGAAAAGGCTGGCCTCCCCCAGACCAACTACGGCCTGGCCCCTGGGCCAGCCCTGCTTCCTGAACCTGAGGGAAACTATATGGGGATGCCTGTGCAGCAATGCTCCCCAGATGGCAGTGTGGGAGGGGGATTTTGTAACTGTGTGACTGAGTGAAGCTGGCTGGGGTGTTTCTGCTCTATCCACAGGCTTATCCCTGTTTCCCAAGCTGCTTTCCCTCCTCATGCTCTTTTTATTCCTTGTAACAAACCAAATGCATTTTCATAATAGCTAGGGGCCAAATCTTAAAACTGTATTTCACCTGTTCCTAGGTACTAATTTGATTTGGAAGATTATTGTCCAAACCCTACAAGCATCCCTCTCATTTGTAGCTTAGTGGAAATCGGCTGTCAGGTTGCAGCTTTCCTTTTTGATAAGCTACAGTCCTGCTGTACAGTTGTACACGGATTTCTTTCAAATAGGAAAGTGAATAGCACTTACCATCTTCAAGGATTTCCTGAGCTGCTACAGTGATGTTGTATGAGGAACTGAATTCTCTGTCCAGGGGTTTGGGAAGCTGAATAAATCCAGTATCGGATACCCTAATGTAGTCTCCATTAGGACTTGCTCTTCGTCGAATAAATCTGGTTTTTGTTTAAAAAGAGATATGTCAGTGCAAGGGTGATAATACTGTGTTTCACTTCAGTTCTTCATAGTAGAAGGTCAGAGAGTTCTTGTGTGACAAATTACGTTAATATCTTGACCAGGTGGTCTCAGAATGTTTCCCTAAAATTATGCAAACTGTGAGAGCAAAATATATCCAATGGAAAAGTTTCCAGATAATTATCTTTTGCTGTTTCAAAAGCTCATTTTCTTTTCAAAGCACATGCTTGAGAGAGTTATTACAATAAAAAATGTAACAATACATTACAACCATGTGAAGATATCCAGGATTATACATTTTCCCGTAAATGTACAAATTTTTTATGAGTAAGTTTATGTGGTAATTACATAGGTAAATGTAATTTACATTAATATTTGTTGGTTACCAAATTTATCCATGGCTATAGTACCAGAAAAATCAAATTACATTTTTTTTAATGTTTGGCATGCAGATTCTGAAAAATAGGGCCAAAGTCTCAGTTCTTCATGAAATTCTTGGAATCATTAATGAATTCTCCACTTCAAAACAGAATCACTGGTGCCATGTTACCTGATTTTCCGTTTAGCTGCATCAGGGTCGTGTGCTGAAACTGAACCAAGTGTTCGTATTTCTGGATCATTTTCCCTTACTTTAAATTCATAGGGTAGTTTAGTGAAGACAGGAGGCTCATCAACATCAGTGACTTCAATGGTGACTGTTGAAATGCTCCTAGAGCCACCAGATTTAAAATAACGAAGATCAACTGTGGGATCTGTTGCTTCAATGTCGAACCTGTATTCTGCTACTTTTTCAAAGTCCAGGGGCTAGAACAAAGACAAACACAGATATTCTTCCTTTGGAGATGTCTAAGTAAACTTTGCATTAGTTATCTATGCAAATTTAAGCTCTGGGCTCTAATTCATGTTTGGAAATATTACCAAATTGTGTCTTAGCTAGACTCTTGGGAGAGCATTTCCAAACGAAACTTCTTTTTCATAGAGTGGCTTGAGCAACTTCTGGTTTTGAATAGATTAATGAAGTATTCCAAGTTCAGCAAGTGTTTACTGGTTTAAATAATTTTCTTTTTATAATTATGTAGCTACCAAAACGTGTTTAGCTCCTTTTTCTCAAAGTCTGGAGACCAGATTCTCCTTTTCTTGGCTAGGCTTTCTGTTCTGAATTCACTCAAGGAAGACTTCATAGCTGCACTGACTGATAGCTGGGGCATTTAGTGATAAACCACATCTGCTTCCTTGTTTTGACTGAGATTATAAAAGGAGTCACACAATGGGAGGAAGGCCAGGAGCTAGGGCAGTAAGAAATGCCCAAGCTATCACTCATTTCAAGGTTTGGGTCCCTTTGCACTGTCGCCTGAGATTATAAAAGCACCATGAAATACAGAGTAGTTAATTGTGATGACTCGTTTTTCTCTTTGTGTGGACATTGCAAGTGGAAGTGATAGTGCTTATCTAGCAGTTGAAATGCTATCTCACGTGGCAGCATGTTTAAAATGATGACATGCATGGCCAAAAGCATGTTACAAAACAATGGGGTGAACTTTGGTTGCTGAGGGTTAAAAGATGAGCGGATTCCAAATCAGGCAGTGTGTGTATGTGTGGGGTCTCTTATTGCACCTCTTCTGAGCAGAAGGTGCAGGCAATGCATCCCTCAGGTCCTGGGAGGACCAGGGGAAAGACTGCATTTGGTGAAGGAAAGCTGCTTACACCTAGTGTGACCACAGCTGAGGACTGTACTGCTGGTCTTGGAATACTTTGTACTTTTTTTCCTTTGAGTTTTCTCTTCTTAATGACATTTCTAGTCTTAACAGTTACCTAGAGACATTTGGAAGTGAAAAACGCATTCCTGTCAATCTGAGGATTACAGGAGGTGATTTATAGTCTTTCCTCCTTATTTTTTTTCTTTTGTTTTTTTTTTTTTTCTTACTGCAAGTCAATGAAATCAATGAACTCTTGGCTTGGCTGTGCTCTGCATAATGCAAGAGTGTCCCTTGGTAAAAATCAAGTAGGTCTGAGAATTAAAAACCAAAGAGCAAACCATAATAAAGCCTTTGGAGAGTCTGGGCCCTCTGAAAGAGTTATAAGGAATTAGTGGGGAAGCTCTGAAAACACCCTGAGGAAATTAAGGGAGCTGTGGCTCAGATTGGAGCAAGTGCCATACTGTAAAGAGCGCTTTTACAAGTGTGGTCAGGTGGACTTGTTCACATTTCTGCTTTGGTTTCACTTGGGCTGCAGAAGAGAAAGAATCTTTGACTTGGTCAGTTGGTTCAACTCGTAAAATCACTGACTCTTAGAAGCATTCAAGTGTCTGAAGTTTGAGAGAAGCCCGAAGTGCATAACCTGAATATCTGATGTGCTCCCCATAGCACTCTGCAGTAATTCTAGATTTCCCGGGGCTGGCAGTTGCAATGGAGCAGTAAACCACCAGCTCTTCTTCTCACAGAGCTTACAGAATAGGGGTTTCAGGATGAACATACTTGGTGCTCACTTCCACACATTTCCATTTTTTCTTGCTGCTTGTCCCAAACTGAATCAAACACACTTGTTACACATGGGAAAACAAAATAATCATCTTTGTTACTGGGAAAAGTACCTTCTTTGGCCTAATGATTCCTTCATTTGTGAATGGATTTGCTACAATTTCAAAGGTGTCCCTGTAATCTCCTCTGACAAAACTGTATTTTGTATTTCTGTGTTGTGGTTCATCAACATCTTCTACTTTGACTCTGCCAACTTCTCCTCCTACTGAAATGTTTTCAGGAACTTTAAAGTGAAATGATGCTGTAAAAAAAAAAAACAAAAAACCCAACAAAAAAGACATAAAGAGTGTATACATGGAAGTTAGAACTTAGTTTAAAGTTGTTCTTAGTTTATAGATGTACAGAAAAATATTTCGTTGACAATTCAGCATTATGTATCTCTACAGACAGCACTTTGATGTATTTTTTCTACATGTATAATTAGTTCTCAACATTGTCAAGATCTTGTACAAAGTGATGAAATTAATACTGATTTCTATTTTCTCCTCTAGGTGTGTGTCACCCAGGAAATGTAGCTAGGGCTGAAAAGCAGAAGATCTTCTGAATACGTAAGCTTCTTTTGTCCACGTCTAAGAAAAGCTGAATTGTGGTGAACTCTGACGTAAATTCATTATAGTTATGTCAACCCTTGGTTTCCAAATCATACAGCGCTTGCATTGTACTTACGGTGCTTGAATACTGGGAAGTTGTCATTGATGTCAGTTAAAGTGATAATGACTGTAGCTGTGCTTGAATCCCCAGAAGACCCTGGAGCATCTTTTGCTTTAACAATAATTTCGTATTTTGATTGATTCTCTCTGTCTAAATCAGCCCTTGTTGTAGAAATCACACCTTTGAAAAAATAACATTGAATATGATTAGATTTTGCAGCATGTCCAACATCGCTTAATTTTGACAGCAAATTTTTGTCTTATGTCACACGTTCAGCTTTAAGCAGCATTTTTACAGCGGTATTCTTCTAAGGCTAGAAATGTTAGAAATCTTTCTACGTGACGGAATATTTGGGAGATTTTGTACAATGCGTTCCTTTAAACTCATCTTTGCTGCATCTAGAGAGTTTGTCTGAGCACCTTTTTGTCTGAGTTATTTTCTCTAGAGGACTAGTATGGTTACAAGAGATACTGACATTATTTTTAAAACCGGACAAAATTTAAACAAAAAAGTTTAGGAGAGCAAAGGGTTGAGTTATTGCTTGTTGAATGCTGCTTCAGAATTTATGAATTCCCTTCTTCTGTTTGGTCAAAGGAATGGTATCTAGGCTAAACTGAAAACGTGAACTTACATTAGCTCCTAGTCAGTCTCTTCATCAGTGGGGAAAAAATGACCTTTTATCTTCTCATTTAGTTCACAGCACCTGATATACCGACTTTATTAGTTCATTTCCAGATGCAAACAGTGGCATTGTGTGAGTGTGAATGAAAAACCTTTCTAAATTATGGTTAAAATTATATTTTTGAATTATTATTCCCCTTGTCCTGAATGAAAGTCTTAAAACCGTGTTTTCTTCAAAGTGTAAGGTAAGGACAAAGTGTAAGCACATTTGTGTATCTGACCTACCAGAGTCATCAACTGTGAAGTATTCGTCTCCTTTAATGACTTGGTAGGTAACTGTGGCATGACCTGTAACTGTTGGGTCATCAGCATCTACAGCTGTCACTTTGGTGACTGAGGTTCCTAGAAAAGGATTTTCAAACAGCATATTTAGTACAAATTCTGCTTTTTAACCAAAGACATGAAGGGAAACGAGTGATGGAAGAACGTACCTACTGGTGACATTTCTGGGACAGATCCGTTGAATACTTTTTGTACAAACACGGGGACATTGTCATTAATATCATAAACCTTGATAATGAATTTAGACGGGGGTTCCAGTGACTGGTTGTTTCTTCTGTCAATAATGAGAGCTGTCAGCTCATACTCTGCTTTCTTTTCTCTGTCTAGCCTCTCAAATGCATAAACATCACCGCTGGTTTCTTCCACTTTAAAAATGGTGTTGGCATATTCACCTTCAATAATATACTTAGCGTTGTTGTTTCTTACACTTGATGTGATCTGGAAGGAAAGTATAATTCAAAGAGATAAAAGTGGGCTTTGGCATCTGGATGCAATACAGTTTCTAGCAGAAGATGTACACAATCAGGATTTCTTCAGACTCAGTTTGACACCAGAATAGCCATCAAGACTTTCGATGTCAGCTGGAGTATTACTGAGCATACAGCACCACAGCAGCTAGAATCATAGAATCATAGAATAGCCTTGGTTGGAAAAGACCTCTTATAGGATGAAACTTGCATCCAGACTGGATCTTGCTTGCTTATATATCAAGCAGCATATATTTTTTTAATCATGTCTCATATTTCATAAAGATATAAAGTGTTCACGCAGTTAACACATACAAATCATTAACCTTATTATGTCTGAAATAACAGACATGCGCCACCATGTTCAGTTTGAGCTACTCTTGTTTGCAGGTAACCTTCTGAACGTAGTAGAGATTTTGCTTAGTTTTCACAGAATTACAGAATCAGTTCTATATTCACAGCTGCTGACATTATTCAGCATTAGTCTCTATTACTTAGCATTTAGCAGAATTCCTGCCATAGCTGGCAGTTTTCTTGTGTTTAGTCACATGCAATTTTTTTTAGTCAGTCTTTCGGCTCATGCTATGATGGTGACATTAAGTTTCCATCCCATAGATTTTAACATTTAAGATTATATGCAATGATAAAGGGATAGAGTAAAAGGAATGAACATTAATAGTTTTGAAATGTAACTTCATCCAATCCCAAATGGTTTTGCACATTATTTAATCTGCAGATAATCTGATTCTTCCTTTTCTATACTTTCACCCATCTAAGGATACTGATAGAAGGTTTAAACCACAATTTTTCATGACTATATCAGCATTCTTATTTTGGCAAACTGCTTATCAATAATTGCTGGGTTTGACTAAGAATTTATATTTTTTTGTTACTGATTTTATCATAAATTGCAACTGTTTGGTATTCAGGATTTGATTTACCCTGTAGCTGTCATTTACTGTCGAACATTCTTTCATTTCTGTTTCCTATTTTGAAATGTGTCATTAAAATTTTCTTCCCTCATTCCACATACTTAATCATGCTTCTGGCTGCTGGGGCTGCTGAAGAACAGTTTACAACTGCAGAGATGCCACACAAGAAATAACCTCACCCTTGTCTCAAAGGTAGTATAGTCTGTGCCTTCTCTCTCAATTTTTATTTACTTATTCGGTGTAAAGGGTGTAGACTTTCAAGATTGCCTTTTCTAAAACTGAGGATGAACTTACAAAGGAAGGCATCCAAGGTCATGAAAGATAAAATCAAAATGTATCAGCATATTCCCGCAGCTGTCACTCAGTTCTGCCACACTGCTGCTGTGGCCTTTTTTAAAGGGTTTATCAAGTGTTCAATCCTGCAAATGCAATGCACTGAACACAGCCATTGCAAAAGTAATCAGAAGCATTCCACTGTTGAAAGACCACAGAGCACAGTACAAAGTGAATTACTCTTATTTAGGACAGCTCCAGGAATAGAAGTGTTCTCCTCAATCTCCTACTGAATTGGTCTGAAATGAAACAGAGATACCCTGTGTTAGCTGAGAGTACCCTGTGGCCTCTTTTCTCTCTCCCTCGTGCTTTCTGCCAGTGAGCAGCAGTGATCCAGAAAGGTCTGTTTCACTTTGCTGAGACAGCCTTGACAGATGCTGATTGTTGTACATGGGAGGAAAACGTACAACTGCATTTATCTGAAAAGTGTCAAAGTAGTTCAATTTGAAAGACTAGATTGAAGAACTTTGTCTGGGTGATAACACAGTTAATCACAGGATTTTATGAGTGCTGCCCTGAAGAAAATGAGTTTGTAAACAGGTCAATGCTCATTAATATTTTTAAAAATTATTTTCTTTCACTTTGTGAAAGATTTGATTCTTAACAGTATTCCTAAGCATAGCACTTTTGTTTTGTATGCATGCTGAGAGATGTAAACTGTATGTTTTTAAATGCATATGTTTTTATTAGCTGATTTCCTAGGTTTTTGAAAGAATGTTGAGCAGCCAGAATAATATTGACATACATCAGCCACCAGACTTCCTTCCTAACTGTGCACCTGCATACAATGTGATTGTTTCTGCACTGTGGATGCTCCATACTTGCCATTCTCTGAAATTTATTTGTATTCTTCAAAAGAATTAGAATCCCTTTGACATTATTCTTGATTTACTCTGTGTCCACATTCTTAAGAATTTAACACATTAGTGTGTTGGTATTAAGTCCCATTTCTATTTCCTTTTTTTTTTCTTTTATTCTGCCTAGACTGCAAGCAATAATACTTTTCAAGATACTAATTTGCTGTCTGCATTTCTAATTATACTTTGCTAACAGACTGCAATTTACCTTGCCAACATGGTGTGGTAATGGTGCATCAATCTCTTCTTTGATATGCATTTGGTTCCATATCCAGTCTCTCTTCAGTCGTTTATGACTGGCATTGTTTGAAGAAAAGTTTTGGTTTGTTTTCTGACTTTCTTTGTCAGCAAATGCTGGAGCCAAGAACAATGAGAAGAGTAAGAGAAGGTGGTTCATCTTCTTTTGTAGCCTAGAAAATAATATAAAATATGAAAACTGTATAAATAACAACAGAATCAGATTAATCAGAGAGAGCACACATAGAAGTGCAAATGGACTTTCCTTCTATAGAAAAGTTTGGTTACTTTCTGTATTTCTTTTCATCTGCCTTAGCATCAAAATTTGAAATATCAGGCTTTTTCCTTCCATGAAACAGTTTTAACTAGATGGCAACAGTAAAAACCAACAAAAATATTTTAGTGAAATTAAAAATGTGCGTGTTTTGAAAGTTGGAATAGAAGCCAGCATCCACTTGAGTTAATCTGAAGAGAAGATTCAGTAGTGAAGATCACCCATTGTGCATTATGGAACACATTGCTCATGGGTAGAGCAGCCACGGGAAGCACCACCAAGCTGAGCCAGATCAAAGCTTTTGTTGACTCAACTTGAAATGAAGTGTTCCAGCTTGACAAACCCAAATGCAATGTTTTGACTTGCCCTGACACAAAATATGCTGTAGTCAATATCTTCATACGAAAATACTGATTTCGTATAAGATCTGATTTTGGTAGAAAAAAATGATTCATTTGAAATTTTCGAACAAGTACAACGTAGCAAATTATCTCTCTCAGAGAGCTCATTTACTGATTCAGTTCCAGTCTTTTGAAACACTGGAAGACACATATGAAGTTCTTTTATCCCCTATTCTCAGTATTTGCCATCTACAGAATGATAATTTGTGAAATTTTTCTCAGGTGAAACCATATTTTTGCATCACATGTTAATACTAGCAAACTTCAGGCCTGACGTTCATGTCAGATTGAGAAGTCATTTTAATGTAGCAAAGCTGATTCATTTTCTTACTACATTTCCCCTTCCCAATATAAAGGACTGTCAGGGAACTTGAACACTCAAATAATCAGACTTTAAATTACACATAAATGACTTTCCATTAGCTTTTAGGAGCTGTCAGCATGCACATCAAAAATAAAACAGTTAATTGCGATAGAGAAGTTGACATCACACAGGTTGCTAGATGTGAGATTAAATTAATATTTTCAGCAGGAAGGTGCTGAGACGTTTCCAAAATTACTCTTTGGTAACTAGGCAATCAGTCTTATCCTGTGGTGCAGCATCATTGTCAGTAAAAAGATTTTATTTGCCATGAAATTTTGCTTTCCTGTACTTTTCTGTTTTCTGCATTGCTGTACATAAACTGAGGAACATTCCTTCTTTGTGATTGTGTAGGAAATGACCAAATAAGATGGCTTTGAAGTTGCTTTTTAATAGCCAAGCTGTATTTTATGCAGTTTTATGGATTCATATAAGCCTTTTTGATTTAGCTAGTTTGTTGTATTCTATGCACTTACTTTAGCTCTGAATATTTTATGAAAAACGAGTAAGATTTAGTTGTTTTGCTTTGTTTTATTTGTGTACATGAACATTCTACAACTGGAAGCTGAAAGGCATTGATGTGATTGTTGTGATCGTGTAAGTCTGCCTTTCGTTCATAATATTACAGACCATGATAACCAAAGGAAACCAGCTGATTAATGTCAACTAGTATAGGCTGCAGTTTTTGAAAGATCAGACTGTAGTGTTTAAAAAGTCATTTTCTCTTGCTGCCTTGGTACAGTGGAGATCTCCTGTACTGCTGTAGTGAAGAAGATTAGTTGGGAAAACTGAGGACAATACTGCCCACTTCAGTTGCTATTCAATTCACTGGAAGAGATGCATTTACAAGTATCTTTTCAGAAAGCATTTTTAACTTAAATAGTCAAATCTCTACTAAAGCATTCTGGTCTCAGTATAAATCTACTTTGTAAAAAGCAATTTTGTGTGTTCTCAGTAATGTTTTCCTAGTATTTGCCTCTCTGTTAATGCTCAATTCAGAGCCTGCCATGCCCTCTGTCAGACTCCTCAGGGCACTACTCTCGCTGTTGCTGAGAGTGATTAGTGGTAACAGCAGCTCCAGGACCTTTGGTATCCTCATACAGAGACACTGCTTATCGGAAATTGAAGGCTCAAATTTACAAGTGTACCATTATCTATATAGGAGCTCTGGGACTGTGGTAATACCCTGATTCTTCCTGAGGATCCATGCAGCAAATGCAGACTCTCCTTTGAAGTAGGTGGCCTGCATGTGTTTCACAGTTCAGGCCTTGTTTGAAAGCTTGACCATTAATACAGAAAGTGCTAGACTGAATCTTGTTAAATATATGCATGTTTCAGCTGAAACTGCTCCTTCCACTCAGCAGATACATCTTTGTGTTCGTAGATTTTAAGGTGTGGCTTCATGCCCTTTAACTCCTCATCAGTGGATTCCTTGTTAATACTGTCCAGCCTCCTCGATAAGTTAACGATTCCTTTGTGAGCAGTTTGGTGGAGTCTGGTCTGCCTTCTGGTGTGCACTGTAGGTCAAACACAGACTGAGATAGAAGAGCCTTTTGCAAAAAAAAAAAAAAAGACTTCTGCTTTATCTTTGGCATCTTTCAAAATTTCTCATTTTGGTGGAAGTAACACTGCACACTTGAGCACTTTGCATGCTGTCTTTTCTAGGGACGTTTGATGTGCATTGCTCCATAGGACAACCTGACTCTGAGAAGACTTCCTCTGTGATACCATGGAAGTTTTCCATTTGGCAGCTGGAAGTCCGTTGCTGTTGAATCCATAGCTGAATTCATCATAATATTTAAGAATAACCTTCTGTGGCAGCACATATAAACACTGCAGAAGCGGGACCCTGCCGAGCAGTAATTGGATAAGGGCACTGTCCTGGTGTGAAGGCCACGTTCATGGATGTTAGCTCTTGACAAGATGTACTAAATGCTCTCTCTTTTTTCTGGCCATGATATTTTCCCTTTCCAGAGGATCTCATTTGAAATGCCAGAGGTAGTAGCAGAAGAGAGATTCCTATGCCTGAGCAGGGGCATGCATTTAGGAATGCAAGAAAGTTTCTGAGGGATGACAGATGGATGACATGTAGGGATTGGCTTTTTGTTTCTTCTCATGACTGCTGTGGCAGCCAGGACTGAGAAAAGGAAATAAGATGCACCCTTTCAAGTAATGACCCCCACAGCCACACACTTCTGGAGGAGGGGACAGCACAGCATGTGCTATGACCGATCTGTCCCATGTGTGGCTCTCCCTGGCATGCTGCCATGAGGTCCCATCGCTGGTCTACCTTAATGTACAGTCTCCAGTTACCCCTTTGTCTCTAACTGATTAGACCAATAATTCAAACTTTTTTCAATTTAAGCAGGGACCATAAATGTTCCTTAAAGTTAGCAGGGGAATGGTTTATTCAAATAGCTAAGTTTCTTGCTTTGCTCTTAAATTTTCTTTCAGCGAATGATGGGTTTTTCCACCAACATTATTCATTTTATGTCTTGAATTATTTTAGCAAATAACTCTTGGTCTGCAGGGTACTATAGACAGTTAACTGAGAAATTCTGGTATTGAAACTGATTTATGGGACACATGGCTCATATGGTGTAGTTTCTTCTTGCAGAATGGGAGTAATTATTAAAAGAATGTGAGGTGGATATACAGACAATACTGTGCTAATTAAAAGTTTGCCTTTTACAAGTTGTTTTGGTAAGTAATCAACTGTAAGGTTGATGAGCAGCTGATATAAGTAAAGTCTCCATAATGGCCACACATTTGATGAAATATTCTTATGAACACTTGTGGGTTTTTTCCCTGGTATTTGCATCCTACCTGGTTCACTTCTCACTCTGAAAATGTATATTGATGCTTATGTGAGGTTAGTTTAGTTAGAAATTTGTTCAATGCTTGCATGTTAAATAGAATCTAAACCAGATTTCTATATGGAGAGTTTGGTAAATGAGGAGACAGTTGTAGCTGAAATGAAAGAAAACTAAGAAAATATTCTTCAAAAAAGTTTTTTTCAGAAAAGTTGACTTTGGATAGCTCTAGTTTAATTTAATAAATATTTTCTGACTGTCTTTCCCCCTCCTGCCTGCTGCACCCTCCCCAGTATTCCTAAGTAGCTCTGTGCAAAAAATTCTGTTGAATTTGCAGAGGATTAAACACTACAGTACTGAGTAGACAACACATCAAATTTCTTTTTCAGATGCAAAAAATTTCCTTTGTTACGTGATCTAAACACCTCCAAAATTACTACGCTCAGTGAAGCCATGATAGATTCAAAGAGCAGAATCTGACCTAGTGTCAAGTAATAAAAAGACCCTGAACAGCCCTGCCATACAGAACCCATTTTTAGCATTAATTTTGCATCTCTATGATGTTTAAGACCAAAGGTAAATGTGTGAATGCAGTGAGCATTAGGAAATAGCAACGTACCAAACACAGGAGGGGGATAAATTGTCTTTTTATTTGCAATGCCTGTAGTTTTGATAAGCAGGCAAAACATTGTTAAAAGAAAATAGTCCTAGCAATACTTAACACTGCCTTTCAGGGACCTTAAACGGCTGTGGAAGCATGAATTGTTAAAGCCTTCTCATTTCTCTATGAGAAGTACTGCAGCTAGATAAAAAGCAATATCCCTTTCGAAAGATACAGTTGAAGCACAGAGGACTTAAATGTGTTTGCCATCTCCTGGCAGTGGACCAGGGTCAGGAGTAACAACAGTCTCAGGTTTTGTTCTCCCAGTTTCTTCATCTTATTATTAAGACAACATTGCTCTAACCAGCTACTGACAAACCCTGAGAAACACAGCAGCAAAGTAATCACATATGTATAATTGTTACCTTCTCTCCAGTTCCTGCTTGGCATGTAAGTTGTAAAACTGATCCTCCTTTGCTCCCTTCATCTTACAGTGTGAGAAGAGTTGAGGGCACGTAGTGAGCCCAGTGAGAATGGGAACTAGGGTAGGTCTTCAAACTTTAGTAACATCACTTAGAAAAACTAAGTGTATTGTGCAACATTTGACTTGGAACAATCCTTTTTTGCATTTTCAGATATAATTTGTTTCGGGTGGTTACCCAGTGTTTCTTTTATTTCTTATCAAAGCTGTCTTGTCACATGTCCTCAGCAGTGTACAATGATTCATTTTAAAATAGGCCTTTCCTGAGAACACTGTGCTGCTTTTTCGTTTCCATATTATTGAGCTGATTTAAATGGGCCTGGTGTCTGACTACCTGGTATTATATTTTTGATTGTCCTTATGTCGATTTTATGCATCTGAGAAGTGGTTTCCACTGATGACTTAACAGTCTGGAGTGCAAATGCCTACCTGAAAACTGATTATAAAATGGCTTTCTATATGCATGATAGTACCTTTGCGTAAATAGCTACTTTGATGACTAAACAATCTGGAGTACAAATGCCTTCCTGAAAACTGATTATAAAATGACATTTTATACTTGTGATAGTACCTTTGAATGAATAGCCTCTTCAGCAATATCTTAACTAAACTTGCTACTTTAAAAAAAACTCGCACATCACTCAGTATTGTGAGAGCACTCTTGTGTGCATTTGGTGCTGTTCAGTTCTTGGTGTTGATGCTGCAGCACTGTGTATGAATGTAGCTGAGGAAATAATTCAACACTTCTGATTTGGGCTCTGGTTTTGGCTCTTCATATTTTTTTCCAGGGAAAAAGAGAATAATTCTAATCTTAAAGTTCTTTGTGATTTCAGGACCAAGTTTCTGGTAGGTCTGGGGAAAATGTATTAATGATTTTTCCCCCATCTGCTCAGCTCACCAGAAAGTTCTCTCCTGGATGATCCAAAATACAACTTCATCTCATGGGTGGATGGAGTCCTCAGCCAGGACAGATGCCTCTTTCAGAAAAGAAGAAGTTTGGTTATAAAGGTTCTATAAATATATATATATGTTAAAGATTAATTGCCTGGTAGAAAGCAGGCAGCCAAATTGGTCTCCCAGTCTCTCTGTTATCTCAGACACAGAACTGGCTAAAAATGGGGCAGACAAGCGCTTGTTTGGCTTTTTTTTTTTTTCATTTTATTCTCTGCTTTTTAAAAGAAACAAAGCCACTCTGGAAGCTAGTGAGGGAGAGCTTTGTGTGCAGGAGATGGGTGAACAGCAATAATGAAATCTACTTGAATGTTCTCCCAGAGCTTCCTGACACCCCTGCTTGCATTTTAGCAAGTGACTTGCTGACTCGAGGATTAAAGTGCTGCAGTAAATACTGAGAGAAGGCTGTATGAAAAGGCTGAGTGTGAACTGAAAATAAGAAATGTATGATCTAAAAAGACATTTGCTGTAAACAGAATAATTTTAGAGAAGTGAGGAAGGAAGTGGTAAGACATCACAAAGGTCTACTTTGTTCCTTGCTAAGAAGCTGTTATAGAAAAGGGATGTACAGATTTGCAGTTTGTTTCCTAGAAGTCACCTCATCACAGATGTGAAAGAGAAGCAGGATGACTCAGGTGCAGGATCCCATCTTGCATCAGTAAATTCTCCAGACTTTATTGTAGTTTGTTTTACATCAGCAATGTGCCTGATAATATTTCAGCTGTGTATATTAATAAAAATAAAAATGTTGGCCTGAGTGAGGAAAGACTAGGCTATAGCAGGCTTTGCTTATTTTAATCTATGAGCAGTGCAGTATTACAGATGCAGTCAGCCACCACAGTAGGCCAGAAATACTGTGCTTCGTGCTCTTGTCCATCTTGGCTCTGAGTTGCTCTGAATCTGACCCATTATATACAGGCATGACCTCCAGGACAATCAGGGAAATAATTTTGTTATGGGTGCTACTTCATCTCAAACAATGTTTCTTACAGCACTAACCTTCAAAGGTATCCTCACAACTGTATCAGTAGACTCATAACGTTTACTGCCTGTTAGCTGGGTGTGCAAAACGTAATCACGATTTCACTTTGGCTCCCCAAACCCCTTCACTGATAAATGCTGATTTAGTTGAGAGAATTCAGAGGCAAGTCTGTTGGACAGTTAATCACCAAGGCCCAAAATCTCAAAGGCAGGAGGACATTTCACTTCTGTTGATTTCTTTCCATTTTTAGTCAACTTTATCTTAATGTACATTTTCCAAAAACTTACAAAAACATGTTTGCGGTTTGGAGAGTGCTACCTACGTTCCTACATGACTCCTATCTGATAAAGAATGGATTAATTATAAAACTATTGAATTTATGTTGCTGGTGTAGGTTCAGATTCAATTTCCTGTTCGCAGGTATGCATTAGTTTGGCATAGATTTTGATTTACCTGTACATAACACCTGTACAGCTTGGAATCAGCTCCGAATTTGGCTTCTGTAAGAATTCAAGTAAACCTCAAACAGTATCTTTTTCTGGGAAAATTTGGAAGAGATGAACTGGTAGATTGTCCCTTGTTGTTCTGTGTTCTTTAGGGACTGGTAGCCTTTTGTGGATACTATTAGTTTAAGTATACCTGGGGATCTGAAACATTTCTGTTTGTGGAAATGAGTCCCATACAGAATCTAATATGTGACTGTATTTCTATGTACCTGTATAGTATGTACAAAAGTATGCAATACCCACATGGGTCGAAGAGAAGCTAGTTTTTTCTGTTTGGGGGTTTTTTGGGTGTTTTTTTTTTTACATGGCACATCAGAAATCTTGCATAGTGAAGTTATCCAACCAAGAGGGACTGCTTTTGTGTTTCATGTGCACAAGCTATGATTCCTGTTCTAATCTTTAATTAAATCATTTTTCTATCGATCTATAGTAACATGTTTTTTATCTGAGTTTCTTGCTTGGAACTCTGATAATTGAGAAGCAAATTAAATACATGTTTTAGTTACTGGGCTGATCTCTTCATGGGCTTTAAGGAAGCATTATTTTTGGACTAGATAATAATTCTTGAATCACTTCTGTTGTTGAAATGGTTGAGGGTTGTTGCTGTGGTGAGGATGATGTATATGATGAAGGTAAAACAATACTTTGAAATCATTAAAATGAGTGGTGAGAACACTGACTTTCTCCTCTCTCCTCTGCTTGTCAGATCAGTTATGCAGTCTACTTGTTTTAATGGATGACTGTTTTCCTTTCATATGGGCATCCTGGTATGTCTAGGAAGTAATCCACCAGTCTTATAAAACTGCTGGCCTTCTACCTCCCCCAGGAGAGAAATACGTATGAAGGTCTATCAGAGCCACGCTGAATCATTAGGTGAGTTTTAAGAATCTTCCTCATTTCACACTCTCAGCATGCAGATCATGTATCACGCCAGGTGCAGAATCAATATCTTTACTCTTTTTTCACAGTAATGTTATTTGTCATCACAGAGGCTGTAGAGGTACTTGAGAGCTGATGATAACCGATTTGAAACTGAACAGATACAGTACATGAAGCACTGAAATATATATGTTCTGATTCTGCTTAAGAGTTCTTACTCTGGCCATGCTACTTAGTCATATAATGCTTTACTACAGAAACTTTCCCTGAAGTGACCCCAAAATGGATTAGAGTGCTTTAAAGAAGCAGCAAGTGGTTTTGTCCAGTCTTTCCATGCAGAAAGCCTTTTACTTCACATATAAATATGTTAGTACAAAATATAACAAGGGATAAAATGTGCTTAAGCAGAGTGCCCTACTATCCAGCAGCTAAAATATTTTGAAGCTCATTTGTGATTAAATTTTAAGCCAATTTGTGACACAGTTTCATAACAAATAAATATATTATCATAAACAGGAGATTTTGGCTTTCTCTCAGTTGTTGAAAGCATGGACAGGATTGAGTGTAAGGTCCTAAGCTACTCTCCTGTAGCTCTTTACAGCTTCTGAGCTTTGGGAGCATGTATGTGAGGGCTGAATGACTCCTAAGGAGCAGGAGTATTCTGATGTTTAGTGAGTACGCTCAAACCCACAAGCAGAGTTTGGGTGTTGGTACAGTATATTATCACCTCATCATCATCATGTCATATAGATTCTGTGCTCTGTTGAGTTAGAGCGTTTATTTTTTTTAAATTGGGACACTCGTACTACCTATGACTAGTGTGATTCATTTACTTTGCAGATGTTGCAGGGGTAAAACTAACAATTAAATGACAGAAATTTGTTCTTGGCCACGTCTTTTGATGACAGTTGCCAAATGCTGTTGAAATCTGAGCTATTTCGGGGGGTTAGCTATGCGTTAAATACAGCCCTTCTGTTCTGAAGTGAGCTAGTAAGATGGGTGGGATAAACCCTGCATGCATAGTTTGGAACTGCAAACATTTTCTCCTGTGAATTCTTTGTCCAAAATATAAAGCTAAGAGGAAAATATCTGTCATCCAGATTAATTATTGATAAGGACAGATGCTGAAAATAGTGATGAAGTGCCGTTGTTGCAGACAGGCAAAGAACTTGTTCTCTTCCTTGTATCCAAAAAATAGTTTCAAGAATGATCTTGCAGTCAGGTGTACTCATTCCTGCAAAGTCTCTCACTGACTTTGATGAATGATTGAGGCTCTGACAGTCTCAGTGGCATATTTATGTGACTGTAGGTCCAGCTTCTTTCTCACTTGCTTTGAGCCAATTTCCTTTTGCTTAGCCCAAATTGTGGTGGGTCCAAGAGGCAGAGGAGCAGGTGTCTCAGCACTGAGCCTTCCTCATCCCAAGCAACTTCCAAACTGAGATGGTGTTGTTTGATTTTTGGGGAGTGGGGGTTTGGATGAGAAGGGGACAAGGGAATCCTCCAAAAATTATTTGGCTCATCCCAGTGCAGAAATGGAACAGTTCAGGTATATTGGAGGTGTTTGTGATCATTAAAAAGATTTCTTGAACATCTCTTACCAGAAGCTTTGTTTCCTATAATAAATTGTGTGCACATTTCAGAATTGATCTGTTTTGTTACTGCCCCCTGGTTAGTTCTGCTGTACACAGAGATTAGCCAAAGCTGTCACTGAATGTTTAAGAGTTTGGCCAAGCTGAAACAAAATAAGGTACACTATGAGAATAATGTATTATAGAACTTTTTCCACTTCCCCTTTGTTTCCAGATAAAGCCTTAATATCAGAGAGGCTTCCTAGCACAGAGCTCCAACTGAGTAGCTTTGATTAAGGAAAAGTCCCCATCCTTTGAAGAACTGCATGCAATAAATATGGTGTGCTGTTTTTTTTTTTTTTTTTAAAGTACAATGTAGCTGTGTTTACAGCAGATAAGATTTTTTTGGACATTTTCCTTCAACGAAAGCTCAAGAGCAAAAGTATCTGTCTCAAATGCAAGCATCATGCACAGGTCACAGTAATGGATATTTATTGTGCTAACAGTAATCTGAAGCAGAGAAACCATGTTTAGCTGGCTGCGTGTTCTGATTCCTTTGTCCAGGTTATTCTACTGGGTAACTGAATGCATTAATATTTCCTCTGAAAATTAATGTTCTGGCAGATAAAGAAAGCATGTACATATACATAAATCTCTTGT
Organism: Podargus strigoides; assembly: GCA_028020825.1. Taxonomy (NCBI): domain Eukaryota; kingdom Metazoa; phylum Chordata; class Aves; order Caprimulgiformes; family Podargidae; genus Podargus; species Podargus strigoides. Next base: position 13,402,730 of record CM051630.1, read on the forward strand.
TTTCTGGCTGAGCAAGAGGCTGAAATAACAGGGTGTGTCTGGGTATGTTTTGTTTGGTAATTAGTATTCAGTATTTTACTCTCTTTTTCAAATGTCTAATTCAAATGTCAGTTCATTCTTCTCTATTTCCTGCCCTTATTCAGCTAAACTTCCAGACCAAGCTTAATTAACTTCAAGACCTTTTCTGCCCACCCCTGTAGTTACAGTCTTTTCCTGGAACATTTCTATTGTTATAATTTCCATGTGTTGTGAGATGATACAAATGATATTATTACTGCTCCTATGAATTTACAATGAGCCTTTCAATATTTTTACTTGCAGCTTATCTCTTGTCAGGAAAATCTCATCTTCAAATCAAAATAAAACTAGGGAAGCAAATTTCTAGCTTACAGTGCTGATAAAGGGAAGCTGGAGGGCCTGAAAATTCATGTCTCAGACACAGAGAAGCTTAAAAAGATGACGAAAGCTGTTATAAGATTTGTGAGGTTTTTTTAGAGCTAGACTTTTTTTCTGTATGGATTTGTTTCCATGTGGGAGTGACTGTGATTTAACACAGTGTTGTGTTGTGTTTGGCTCCGTTATCTACGTGTTTGCTTAAGCAGCTCATTAATCTGATGAATTTTACAACCCCAGTCCAGAGGCAGTGAGGGAACCCACACCCAAGGTTTGTAACCATAGTAGGTGCTAGTAAGACGTGACTGCAGGAGCGACCTTGTTTCAAGGCAGGCCATGTTTTTGTTTACATGTGGTAAGAAGTCTTTGTGAAAGTGATAAAAGTGAAAACTAAGGGGACCTGGGGACATTTCTGCTCACAGGTCTTCTCAAACCAGTGCCCAGAATCTAGCCTGGTGGCTGCTGCCCTGCTGGGGCTCAGTGTGGTGAGCACTGGGGAGCAACCTGCATCCCCCTGGGAGCTGATGACTTTAAAGTAACCCGACTGTTTGGGAAGTTCTTGTTCACAGTAGTGCTGCAGTTGTGGATTTGCTGCCTGAATCCGAAACACAGCTGGAGATATTTCTTCAGTTGAGGTGGGAATTTTTTTTCTCCTTAGTTAGTGGCTGTGTAAGTGGAATGAATATTTCTCCCACAGCTCATATTTTAATCATGGCCACTGAAAACCCCTTTCTTGTGTGAATGCATTTCTCTTCATATAAAGAAGCCGAAGATCAATCCATATAAGGCAGGTAATACAGCTCACCATTTCACAGCAGGAAAATGACACAATATATTCCAAAAAGAAATGTGCCCCTTTCTTCCTGTTTGAAATTTAAGTCATCTCCAAGTGCAATTACTGGTGAATTCAGTATCTGTTCTAATACTAAACTTTTACCAGGGCTGCTGCTGGCAAATCTAGTGTACAAAGCAAATGTGTGTGTTAAATGGGGCTACAGATGATAGAGCTCTGCAATAGGTTTGTCACTGTCAAGTTCACATTATTGTCTTTGTAAAATGGACCCATTACAAAGAGCATTCCTGCTTTTTATGCTCTCTCTTTTTATGCCCTTGCTTCTTAATTCCTGTGCTAGATACATGTTTTAGGTGTAGTGCATTGGTAATCTGGATGGTACTGAAATGTGCACAGTGCAATGTTTGTCTGTTTCAATGACAGCCTAAAAACCTAAATTAACAGTACAACAGCCTAAATAGACAATATGTGCTATTTCATTGTAGATTTGGATTCATAGATTAGATGGTGAAAAGTCTGATACCTTATTAGTAGTGTTGATTGGTTGGCCTAACCCTAACATGAGTAAACAAGTTCTCTGACAGAGAGATCATATATATCTGAAAGATAATGACAATAAAAGCCAGTAAGATAATGCAAATCTCCTCTGAATTCAGGTCCAGGATGGGAGGTAGGGGGAGGGAGTATCCCACAGAAGAATGGAGAAGCTAACCTAAACCTCTGTGCCAGTGGGGTCTCTGCTGATGAAGCCGAAGCTATCAGAGGAACAATTCCCATCAATGGCAGGATTTCCTATCATTTGCGTGAGAGCAGCTTTCGTCTCCTCCAGTAGTGTGTTGTAAGGTAGACTTTGCGCTCCTAGAGGATTTCCAGAACACAAATTCATAGCAGATAGCATCATAAAAGGAAGGGGAAAAGGAAGACTGATCCTACCAAAGCATTGCTTAGAAATGTGGACAAAGGCAGAAGGAATTCAACTGTATCCTCCAGACATACTGTGGAAGTGGAATTTCCCTTTACACTGTCATACACAATAAGGATAAGGGCCTATGTGTGCTGCAGATAACCCACCTTGCACGCTGTGAACTTTGCCAGGTGTTAGGAAGACCATTCCAAATGTTACTGGTGGGCTTGGGGGATGCAGAGAAATGGATGACCTCAGTAGGCACAAAGCCAGATGGGCTACTGCTAATTTGTGGAGTAGGATGCTGAACTGAAGTCCCCAGATGGATCAAGCAAACTCTCAGCATGGATCAAATTAGTATCGAGCTCTGGATTTCCTAAGGTGTGTTCTCCTAGTTCAAATTCTGATCAGCTCTTCGAAGGCACGTGTGGGGAATTGTTTTACCTTAGTGATTGTGAGCTGGGCATCTGTCTGTCCTAGCAAATCTCCAGTTCACACAAATAATCACTTTGCTGTGCTCTAGGGTAGAAGGGAAACCAGCTGTGTCAGGGCTAAACTTTGAGAGGTGCTTGATTTGTAAACCCACAAGGATAACAAAGCAAAAGACAGTTGTTTGTAAAAAAATACAGCAAAATATTTTCATGGCCAAGAAATTTCTTACAAAAATGGAGAACCTCTTATTTTCTTCTTGACACTAACATTGAACCTCTGAATTAGATTTCTAGAACCTGAGCAAAAACTAGAATTATGAATGCATGACAAAGATAACCATGAAGATCCCTTATAGAAAGCTCAGCTCCTAGAAATAATCAGTTACCTCTATACTGTGAGCCTCTGTTTTTTAGAAAATGTAAAGTATTTGCTGGCCTGATTTAAGCTTGTCATTCTGTAGACATGTACCCTGACAAGAAAAAATAATTTGTAAGGAGTTTTTCTATTTTTCATTTGGAACATTAATTAAGTAATTGATTTACAGATGCACAATGAAGTCCTTTGTTCCATAAGTGCTATAAATCAGAGGAGCTTCTAAACCACCCCCAGTGATTTTTACCTGTATCCTGTTTTCAGTTCTGTTTCGTTCACCAGAGGCAGGATGTGAAGCAAACCTGGCAACAAACCTGTTAACTCTTTGGGTGGAACTTTCCCTGCCTAAGCTGCCTCTTTAGCACCGAGCCCTGCATCTAGTGCTCTGCAAACTGCAGATTGCAGAGTGACATGTAGCTATTTCATGGCATGATTTCAGTGTCAGCATTTGTTTTAAAATGTTTAAGAAAAAATTTAATGATCTTCTGTTAAAGAGCAAAGCTTCAGGAAATACTTCTTGTTGCAATGCAGTGCAGCTGTAGCACCCTGAAAAATAAAGCCCAGGTTTGTGGACAAAGCAGGAATGATTTGTTAATTGAGTTTACCTTTGGCTTTCAAATTAATTTGTTTTATTGTTTGTAACTTCACATTCTTCTCTGTAGTATACTGTACTATTCTAAGGCTTTCATATGCTAAATTAATCCTGTGTCCTTTTCTCCTGTTGGTCACCCTTTATTTAAGGATAAAAAGTAACTCCTAGAGATACTCCAGATAAATTGCAAGTCAGCATTTCTGTGATTTGTTTCTGGTATATTCATTGTTATTATAAGGTACAAGTTAACCTAAGATTAGAAGCTTTTGTAAATCATTGAAGTATCCTTGCTTTTGTCTAATATTTTTTCCTACATGAACATCTATACTGCTGTATGTTTTTACAAATGTTGATATAATGGTTTATAATCAGTGGAGGCAGGGACACATTGATTAACTATACCTTTGTTAACTGCAGTAGCAACCAACTTTTAATGGTTTTGGTAGCTAAGAATGGAACAGATTTTCTCACAGAAATTCATCTTCTTCCATAACTTTTTTTTCTTGCATTTCTTTCCTTCCTTTATCTTTATTACAGTGTGACAACCAGCACAGTAAGGTACTGTGCACACTGACAGTCCCACTATTGCAGAATAGAGTTCTTACAGAAAAAGCAGTATCGGTTCATCTCTTATGCATAAATGCTTTGTCTATGCAAGCTGTACAGCAAACTTGTTAGCTCAAGGACTTGCTACATTATCTTTAGGATAAGACAAAAGCCTTTTCAACCAACTTTTTGTATCTAGCCACTGCTCATAAAATACCTTGTCAGAAAAAATGGTTCTTTTTGGACCACTGAGATCAACAAACTTCTGAAATAAGAATTGCTCTTCTTTTAGAACAGGGGCTATAAAACCTGATAGTGCAGGGTTAGGGTGCTAAAGTACTTGGGCCGCTTTAAACTTGAGATTTAGGAGACCAAGTCACTGACATGTTTATGTAAACTCCCCTCTATGCCTTAAAGAAGTCTCTTAGCAGGAGAGATATACCAAAGCTGGCTAATATACATGGTGACTTTCACATCCTCTTGGCATTGGTCACAATAAAGCCATAGCACCTTAAAGACAGATACCAAGTCAACCCCCACTTTGATAAAACATATTGCATCGATTCACAGCACAGTGTACACCCGCTCCCTCAGAACAGTGCTGAGCCTGTAAGTGTCCCCACTGCAACTGAACCCTTTCCTAAAGGGTTTACAGGTGCGATTTGTGGTGTCATTTCTGTCCCTTTTCCATTAGGAATGAGCATCGGCAACATCATCTAAATATTACGAAACAGAACTACAAAAAAGCATGACATTTCTCCTTTTAAACAATCTGAGAATATTGTGGTATAGCCCAAGAAAGCCAGAGATTTTCCTTTTCCATTGGCAATTGTAAACAGCTCTGCTGTTGTCTGCACTTAATTTGGTTTAAGTGCCATCAGTGTTAGGCCCAAAGGATTCTGTGGATATGTATAAAATTCATAGCCCGTCTGCTGATATTTCTTAAATTATTTAAGATATTAGAACAGATTTTTGGTGGAGGTAAAAAACCTTTGAAATGAAGTTCATAGTTAAAGGACAGCAAGTACCGTTTATCCCTTACCTGAGTCAGAGTTGGTGGAGCTTCGCTTTGTTCCCAAATCAGGCAAACTAAAATCAACAGTATCCCAAAATGTTAAGCAGTATACAGAAAATAAAGATCAAATAGAAAAATCCACTTCTCTTTTCGTTAAGCAATAATGGGAGTGTTCAGCTCTCCAGTCTCCAAGGTTTTCCAGCTGGGAGTCAGCCGTTTCCCATCCTGCATCCCGGCATCCTGTTATTGTTCCAAGTCTTAGTAATACAGGGAGTGTAGGAACAAGATAAACTTAGCCTCATTATTGCTATACCTACTTATTTGTTGCTGACTCTAATGAGGGAGCTGAATAAAAGGAAATTGGCTCCAGAGAAACACAAAAGTTGGTGTGTTATTTAGTGTTGTTTCATAAAGAGTTTTAGGAGTTAGCAAAGGTCTGAACGGTCCTTTAAATAGTGACTGATATTTGATCAGCACAGACTATGCCTGTTTTGCACAAACAGGAATTTCAAAGCAGTTTGGAGATGTCCTATCTGTAAGGATTTTTATACCTGCAAGCAAAAAAGCTAGAGCCCTCATATGAATGTGACTGGGTTCCTGCAAAGCTCTGTCAGTAAAACTGAAATTTAATAGTTTTTTTTCACCGATAAAATTATGACCCCAGAAGCAAGACAGTGTAGGTGGGCCTTCCAGAAGTAGAAAATGTTTGTAACATCTTAATTATGGTTAGTTTTAAGTCTCAAGACCACTCAGGGTGGACAGAAGGGAGAGATTCAGTGTTAGTGTTACATTCCTGAGGCTGACTTGCTGGGCAGTGGCAGCCAGAGGAGGCTCACCAAAGCACATGTGTCTCCAATACTGTCACCCATGTAAAACCTCAGCTGGGATTTTGTTCAGTGAGCCCAGCCTGATGACCTAGTGGGCTTTCCTGCAGCCTAGCCTTGGTACCCGAACTATTCTGTGGTGACACATCCTTCAGTGCCACCTGCTGTTTTCTGACCCCTGTCTGCACATTAGAACTGAGCACAAAGTTGTAGCTCTGGCACTGTACAGTACAAATGAAGAGGATTTTTTTTACTAAATAATGCAGAAGAAAATCTGAGAAGTGTGAGACTTAAATCAAACCTCACTTTTCTGGAACCAGTTATAATAAAAGTAGGCAAATGTTCAACATATCTTAAGTAGGACTTTAAATAATAATGTTCCACAGTTAAATACTCTCTTGCCCCTATTTGTCATCACAGTCCAGCACAGGTGATGGAACTGATTTCCTGGCTTGCTAGAAGGCTGAGGTTGGTTAGATTATTTCACATCTTTATGATGACAGCAGCAAAGATGAATTGCTTTTAAAAAATTTTGATACATTAGTTATTCAGAAAAGTTAAGCAACTAATGAGGAGACATTTTTCAAAGTCTTATGTAAGGGCACCAACTAGAATTAAGTTTCCTTACAAGAAAATAAGCTGTTCCTGTGTCATTGCTGAGAGAAAAGCGGGGAGGATGTTGATAGGAGTTTTCCAGGGAACTGCAGTTATCTGGTCAGGATGCAGCTCCATGATAATTTGGTACCCACAGCAGACAACGGGCACAGATATGATTTACTTTTGCAAATGACTTCAACTGTATTTACAACCGTTGCATAGCCTTTGATGTTCATATCTGTGGACTTGGGAGTAAGCATGCTATTTAGCTAATCTAAACAAAGGATGAGGATAAGGGAGTCCTTCACGTCCACTGCTCAGAAAAGGAAAAGAGAAAACCCCCTGTGTTCTCTATATGAGTCCTGAGGCAATAGGCCTGGGTTATCAAGGTCTGTTTTGATGCCTGCTAAATAAGCTTTGTATTAGGTGACTTGTTTTATCTCTACTGTAAAGCTGAAGGAAAGAAGTGAGAAAGTTTCTAAAGGCATTTTCAGCATGCTCTGTTTCAGAGCTCAATAGAATAACTGAAAAACATTTATAAGCTTTGAGGAAGATACTTTCATTTAAATTTTAGAAACCTGATTAAATATCTCAAAACCTTCCACATTATGCTTTATAGATTTCATCTCGGCTGAATTGATTCTTTAAGTCTTCTTTCTGACTATGAGGAAATGCCCATTGTGATTTTGCAGAACAAAGAACATATCTTTGCAGCCCTCTCTGAAAGGCGACAAAGCTCCAAATGGTCCATACAACCCCACGCCCTCTGGTTAATCCCAGACATTTGCACTGCTGTGCTGAATTTCATCACGTTTTCAAAGCTGTTGACTCAAGATGATAGCAGGCAGGCTTTCTTGTAGACCTTAGACTTTCAGACTTCTTTCTCTTTAGCATTAGGGCCAAATCTTTAGACTTTGGAAAAATTCCTTGGTGATTGGTGTCTTTTGCACGCAAGGGGGCAATGTTTTAAGCCACATATTATTAATTCACACCAAGTTTTGCGAACGAGAAACATCTTGCGCAGGATCAGACAACATTGGCAGCTATACTTACCATTTAGGCGCCTCATCTTAAGTATGAAATCTTATTTAATAGATTTATGGAAGTGAAAGGAATAGGTAAAAATTGAACAGAATCCTTAGCATCTCACAGCTTTTCACTACTCCGTGTGACTCATGGATGGAGCTGGTGGCACAAGTGAAAGGAACCATAATTACTTACTTGATATTTCACGATGTGTCTGTCATTCCTTTTTCCACATGACACCAGGCCTTTTTCATTGATCTATTCAGCACCGCTGTACAAATTTTCTTCCATGTTATATCCAGCTGTACTGAATCATTTTCTTTTTTAACCAAGGTTTTCCCACATTGAGAGCAGCCCTGTGGAGAAGGACTTGGGGGTGCTGGTGGATGAAAAGCTGGACATGAGTTGACAATGTGCACTCACAGCCTGGAAGGCCAACTGTATCCTAGGCTGCATCAAAAGAAGCGTGGCCAGCAGGACGAGGGAGGTGATTCTGCCCCTCTATTCTGCTCTCATGAGACCCCACCTGGAATACTGCATCCAGTTCTGGAGCCCCCAACATAAGAAGGACATGGACCTCTTGGAGCATGTCCAGAGGAAGGCCGTGAAGATGATCAGAGGGCTGGAGCACCTCTCTCATGAAGACAGGCAGAGGGAGTTGGGGTTTTTCAGCCTGGAGAAGGCTCCAGGGAGACCTTTTAGCAGCCTCCCAGTACTTAAAGGAGCCTTATAAGAAAGATGACAACAAACTTTTTTAGCAAGGCTTCTTGTGATAGGACAAGGGCTAATGGTTTTAAAGTAAAGGAGGGAAGATTTAGACTAGATTTAAGGAAGAAATTTTTTACAGTGAGGGTAATGAAACACTGGCACAAGTTGCCCAGAGCGGTGATAGATGTCCCATCCCTGGAAATGTTCAAGGTCAGGTTGTATGGGGCTCTGAGCAACCTGATCTAGTTGAAGATGTCTCTGCTCACTGCAGAACGGGTTGGACTAGATGATCTTTAAAGCTCCCTTCCATCCCAAACTATTCTATGATTCTGTGCTCATTGGCTGATATTTTTTGATTTTTTGGCACCTGGGTTAGATGTGTCTGGTCCAGATGAGCATCTCTTTCTATGTAACTTTATAATATTACCCTGTGTTATTTAAATGCTGGTGTCTGAGCAATCTTCCAGACTACTTATGCTAATAAAGTTTAAAATAGTCACAGAATCAGAATGCTAGGGATTGGAAGGGACCTCAAAAGATCATCCAGTCCAACCCCCCTGCCAGAGCAGGAACACCTAGGTCAGGTCACACAGGAACGCATCTTTCCTTTCTTGGATAAACGGGGTAAAACTCAACTTCGCTTTGAAGGTGCTTGTGCATAGTTTCAATTTGACATTTCTGGGAATTTAAATAACTATCATCTTGCTACTGCTGAAAGGAATAATGTGTTATAATGGACAGAAACTGAGCCCTCATTTACTATGCTAAATTTATTAGATTTGACTTCTCTCACCGTACACAGATATTTGTGAGTGGGTTAGTATGTTAATGGAATTGCTAACTGCACAGAGTAAATGCGAGATTAAAGCTTGCATCTTTCTTCAGAGTTATATTTTATCTGTTGCTGAGGAGATTGGTCCGCTGATCTGAAACTCCAATTTCATTACTTTCTGCATAGCCAGCAAAGCAGGATGACTCTTATGATAATAACTTTTGGTAACATCTTGTTTCACTTCTTCACTCTAGTGCTTGTTCGCTGTCCCATCTGATCAGCGGTCTGTGAAGTTCTCCTCAAAGAATTAATGGAAACCATAGTTGTAGGAACAAGTTCATTGCTTTCCTGGCCAGCACAAATTCCAGGAAAGTTGATGAAACAGCTCATGCCTTTCACTGAGTGAGCACTGATTTTTTTTTTTTTATTATTTGCAGGTTAGTCTAGTTATTGTGAAATTCCATATGATAAATAAGCCCTTCTTAATAAGCACAGTCATCAAAAGACAGCTAATGACAAAGCTCCAACTAATTATATTTTAATTTCTTAAAAGCAATTGTCCTAATACTTGACTGTCACTGGAGAAGGGTTTTACACTTGGTGATGCAGCTCAAGAACGCTCTTGTAACAGTTTATAAAGGTTAGACCTAGTAGTCTGTCTTGCTAAAACCAGCATGTTACAGGTATTGTGCAAGTGAATCTGCCAAGATTTGAAATTCAGTCACAGCAGTAAATTTTTTTTTTTATCACCAGCTAAGAAATATGGTAGGGGGGAGCATAAGGTTTCCTTCGGTTATAAAAATAAACATGAAATGCTAATTTTGAACAGCTCAGATAATCGTTGTAAAATCCCTCCCATTTTAAATGTGCAGTTGTATCTGACTGTTGTCTGAAGCCTCTCTGGAAGAAACATTGCTTAAAGTTTAAAAACTAACAATTACCACTCCATGTGGAAAGCGTAATCCCTGTAGAACGTTGTGTTGTTATTTCTGGGACTTTTAATCAGGGCAGTGCAGTGCTCTTAGTCATTTCCACTTGGTAACTGTTTTCCTTTTTGTCACAGTTTGAGGTGCGTATCCTGGAGTGAGTCTGACTCAGCTTCCTTTTGTCAGCTTTGTTAAACAAATGAATGTAGCTCTGATTTTTTTAATATAAGGTGTATTTAAAAACCTGCTGAGGAATTTCAGTTAAAGCTAGTGGAATTGGATGTTTGCTAGGGACACGGGATAGCATTTTTCTGAAATGTTTTCCAGAGTACTGATACGACTGTACCATATGCATTTCATTAAAATGGATCTCTCATGGAAGGTTAAATCCTATGCTCCTTAATCAGGCAAATCTCTCATCATATATGAGACCTCTGGCTGCATAAAGACTAATGACTGCAGGGAATGATCTCACATCATCTCGTTTCCTTGTTTGGAAATGACAGGAAAAAATAGATAATAGAAAATGCACCCATATTGTATTAAAACTCTTAGTAGCACTCTGAGCAGAAGCTATAAAATGAAACTGCCTCACCATTGACCCTAAAGAAAGGAATCATGAATCCCTTTGATTTGGTCATTGAAAACAATCCACAGGGATTTTAACAACCAAGCCTGCAGGCTAACTTAGGCACACTAACCTTGATATGTGGTTTGGGTTTGAAGAACAAGTCTAATGCAGAGGTGTGAAGCTGATCAAAAATTTTCTGGAAATGTTTTTGATATACAACCTTGATTTCAGTGAAAGTTTTTCACCCAAAGAACATATCTGCTTTAATTGAAATGTCCATTAAAATAGAAACCCAAACCAACACAGTATGTTCTCCCATGTAAAGAAAAATCAAAATTGTTACCTTTCATTCATTAACACTGCTGATTGTTTTTAGAAGCAGCCCAATTTTCAACTCTGACTGGTAATGTAATTGGGAAGCTAATGTTTTGGTGTGGAAAAGTTTCTCTCTCTCTGTTATGCCAGGTCTGAAAGGAGAGAGAGAACATCCATCTTAATTTCTGGTAAAGTTTGCAGTGCAAACGCTCTTTATGTCTGTGGCAGTAATTTAACAAATAAACAGGACCAGAGTATGCAGTAGGTAATGGAAGTGTAGTGCTGTGGAGCTGCTGGGGCAGGAGGGACCGGGAGGTTTCCCTCTGTTTGAGCCCTGTCCTGTGTTTCTCCAGGTACTGCTCGTGTCCTGACTGCGTGCTGCGATTCCTCGTTCTGTAAGGGGTGCAGCGCATCAGGAGCAGGGAGCTGGAGAGAAGCAGGGATATGGCCTCTTCTCTTTCCTTCCTGCACTATTTATATAACTGATATGCCCATCCTGAGAATGGCTTTCATATGACGTTCTCCCCATACATGGGTCAGATGGTGCCAGCTGAAACACTTGGCTGCAAGATCTGAACTTCAGTGGTGGGCTGACCAAGGGTAGTGGATCTCGGTCCCTGTAATCAGCAACACTGGCTGTTTGACTTGTTCTGAAGTTGAATGTCTGCTAGGAAGCTCTAAAACAGAAGATGATTTTATATAAACTTTAAAAAAGGTTGAAGTAATGTTGTTTTTTATTTCAAAAAAGACTGAAATCTAATTTTTCTGCCTCTTACTGTTCTGTGGGAGCCTCAGGGGAGATAAAAAGTCAGATTACTGCTTGAACTGCAAGCTGTATACCAAATAAACATTCCAGACATTGGAGAGATGGCATCCCAAAAACTGCAGCACACAGATAGCTCTGTGATGCTGGGATTTGTGAGGTTAATGAAGTACAGAAGGAGTTTTATTTTGAGAATAAGATTTTACGATATTGGGGTGAGAAGAGAAGCCTGCAAAAAAAGAGTAGGTCACAGACCTGGGGTTGCTTTCAGGGCAGCGTTGGGGTGCCATTCACCACAGCATCTTTCCCGATGCTGATGCACCATATCCACTTGTAAACTTGCCAGAGAAGGGATGTGTTTCACTAGTGCTTTCTTCTGTGCCAGATGAGTCTGCGAATAAACAAGTTCCTGGAAGGGAAGCTGCTTTGGGTGTTTACAGGACATGAGGTGACCCATATCTTAAATGCTTTCCTCGATGCCCCTTGAAGTCTCTAGATTTTCCTTTTATCTTGTTATGTTGAACTGCCTGAACTGCCGGCACTCCAGTGATTTAATCTCCATGCATGAAGTCATGCCATTGACGTTAGCGTCTCCTGCACCAGGTCACGGATCATCCCTCCCTTCCCCCCACATTCATCACACAGGGATGGGCAGGAGAGCTCTGCTGCTGTGTTGGAGCATCTTCCAGCAATGCTCCGCTGTGCCCTATTAAGGTGCGCGCACGCACATGCTGTCTCGCTGCTGTGCAGCCATGGCTCTGCTCAGAGCACAGTGTGCCAGCCCCAGCTGGTTGGCACATCACAGTTGGGGCCGGCCAGATCTCTCTGGCATATGGTTTCGTGGAGCGGGAAGGAGGCTGTGACACCCTCCTATCAATGTGTGAGGTGCCAGTGAGGGGATGGAGAAGCGCGAGGCACGGGGTCCAGGCTCTGCTGCATGGCACAGACTGTGTGTGACACTCCTCAGGCTTCTGTGACAGTTCAGATGGACCTGAGCCTGAGATTGCTGCCACCCTTTTCCCAAGGGCACAGGATTTCAGCCTGGGGTTTTGTTTTGTTAAAACGGCTCATGGGAAAAAGGAAAGGAGGTACATGTGCTTTCTATAAGAGCTGTTCGTGGATCTTTTTGCTGGGCTGAGCATGTCTTAGCGTTTGCCAAGAGGAGGATGGAGAGAGCTGCTCTGAAAGAATTCTTGCTGAAGGGCTGAAGTCTGGGAGCCAATGCACTAATGCCTTGTAAATTGGTTCAGTGACTTTTACTCATTTATATGCACTCCCTTTATTATATCCCCAGACCTAGGCTGCCTTAGTTCTGGTTTTGCTGCCAAACACTGTGCAAATGCAGATGGTTTAAGTGTATCACTAACAGTCCCCCATGTATTGTTCCTGTTCTGCAGTCTGCATTGTGCCTCTTTTAGCCAGTGAATGTATGTGTAAGAACTCCTAATGGCTTGAAAATCAGTCAGTATGGATTTTTTCCCCCAACTCGTTGAAACTGAGCCATCCGTGTGAAGCCAACAGCAGCTAGGATTTTCCTTTATTTAAACACTGGAGGCCGTTCTCTGCTGTGATGCTGTCTCCTTCTCTGCAGTGAAGCTGCTCTGATTAGTGCTAGTTTGAATTTAGCCATTGCAGTGGAATGTGGAGTAGAGAGTTTCAGTCTTTCCCTAGAACTGATAAAATGGCATTTAATTCTTAATGGAAGAAGTTTGTAATTTTGGCATAAAGAAGTACCCTGCAAATAGTCAGGGGAACTAGTCACAGAGGCTGAAGGGCCTGCCTGGTGTATAAAATGCCAAATTTCGGTGACGGTGATCTTTGCAATGCAGTGGAAAAGTCATTTTTAATCTTCCTGTTACCTGTGAATTGCTCGGTTTGATAGTGCTGAGGCATGGAACTGGTCTACCCAGCTACATGCTAATGCTGCTGAGCTGTAAGTATCTCATTGCAGCTCTGCTAACTGAGGGAATAATGCAGGATGAAAAATGTGTAATGAATAATGAAAAGACTCAAGCTTTAGGAATTAATGATTCATGCTGAAATATATCTGCCCTGGACAATTTTCTTTTGCTGATATTTCATGTTGAATGTACAAATGGTTATGCTGTGCCCATCCCTGTGCACTTTAACAGAGATTAAAAAGAATAAGAGTTGGCTACTAACATCCAAACAGAATCTCAAAGGAGAGAATATGTATATTTAAAAGCACACTGGAAAATTTAAGACAGTTAAATCCTTGTTTGACTTTTCAGGATTTACATTAATTTTGGAAATTCAGAGAAACAGAAAAATGAATGATCTTGCTAGTTTGCAAAGGTTGTGCATGAACACTTCTATTAGGATCTATCTTCTTGAGCACGCTCCTGAAAAAATATGCCATTAAATTGACTTATTGTGTAAAGATATATTTACAGTGAACAACAGGAAAGACAAATGTTCATGAATTACTGCAAGTAGATTTGCAGCTATTTTGACTTGTCACCAGTTTAATGCAGCAGAAAATTATGCTGGTTTAACTTTAAAAATTTGTTTTGAAGAGAAAGCATGATATTAAACCACTTGATTTTCAAAAATCCCACCTTTTATGTATTATTTGCTCTTAAATGTGCTTCAAATATCTATGAAAAAAGATAGGTAGTAATTAATATGATTTGTGTTACAGAATAACTCATAGCCTCCTCTGAAGGCTGCCTGAGGTTAAGCCACAACAGTAGAGCCTGAATTCAGACCCTTCTTTGGCAGGTGGGCCAGTACAGCCAAAGCAGGTCTGACCCAGACCTTGACCCTGCCCTCTCCTCAAACCAGACTTTTGTGGCTGTTTCTGTGCTTCAGAGCCACAAAAATCTGTGCTCTGAAGCACAGAAACCTCTGTGAATGTGAGGATCTGGCCTGTTTGAATATTGGACTGAAATAGCCAGATGTTAGATCATTTATTCCTGAAAGCTGTATGGAATAGAATAGACTGCTTCAGTTGGAAAGGACCTACAATGATCATCTGTGGCTTCTGCAAGGCTGGGTTAAGATCTCATTAGAAAAGCTTTCTTATGACACTTCCAGTGTTTCCTGCCCACGTTCAGATGACAAAGGAACTGGCTTTCTTGAAGAATTTTGTTGTTTCCTCTCCTGACCTTGGCCGGTGTGTGCAGGTGTACAGCAGCACAATGAGAAATGCCTTCTACGTGTTTCCTTTAAATCTTAAAAAAGGTTGGCTTAGGGGAGGCTTGGATGAAATATAAGCCATTTCTAGTCATCCCTGTGGAGCATTATCACAGCTAGGGCTGCGTGTGGGAAATGAGTGCAGAAGTGTTCTGAAATGTAAGCATTAAATATGAGCAGATTTTAAAAATCTGGCTTGTTGGAAACAAAAAGGAGCCTAACCCAATAGCAGTGAAATGCAGTGACTCAACAAGCTGGAATGTGCCCTTGGCTGCAGTGATGCTCTTTGGTAGCTTCCCTCTGGGTGGGGGGAGAAAATGCATGTGGTGTGGCTTTGGGGAGAGCCTTTCAGTTCAAGTGGGAGGGAGTCCTGGCTGCACAGGATTTCACTGCCAGTGAAAGATGCCTTCTCCAGCCCAACATGGGACAGGTTGTCTAGTGCTAAAATAGAGAAGCACATATGTGTGTCACAGAGTATTTGTTTCACATAAGTACTCTCTGGCTGTCACAGCAAAGATTTTCTGTCCTGCCTTACGTGGAAGAAAAAAATAAAAGGTGTTACAGCTATCATTACAAAAAGAAGATTTTTTTTTTTTTTTTTGAGAGGTCAAATTAAGACTAAGATGATGAGTACCTGTGTGTGATTTTACAGTGGTTCTGTATCTATGGGCAGGATGAGATATTTAATACACTGCGTGAAAGGCTGTAGCAAAGTGTTTTTCTGATGAGTCAGTTTACACTATTGGAGCAGACTTATCTCTGACAATTATATAAGTGTTAATATAAGAGCTTCTACTGAGACGATAAACAACAGTTGTTTAAACACCTACTTTTTACAATAACTTGAGTAGTAGTCGAAAGTGTGGGTTTACTTCTTTAGTGGTGATTGACCAGTTGAGGTTATATTTGAAAGAATACTGTGCTTTATTTTGACTTGACAGTCTGGAGGTAGAGAGGGAAATGAAGAGCAACTGTAGTCACGGAGTTGAACTGTTCAGTAAGGGCTTAATGCATCACAAATCAGGAAAATGAGAAATTCCAGGTTTTGATTTGGCTTTACAGAGCAAGAGACCAACTAGCATATGAGAAAATAAGAGAGCTGTGCCGCATGCCTTTGTTAATAAATATGAATAAATAATAGTTTGCAGCTTAAATCTACAGTTTGTGTAACCAAAGGAATTCAGTGACGGAACAATCTTTGCTTCATTCTGCTTATTGCTGGAGAGTCAGAGACTTCTTTGCTTCCCAGCCAGGAGGTGCTGTGGAGTTCAAGTACCCCAGGCTAGTATTTCCCATGACATTCACTGCATGTCCTTACTTTTGGATGTCTTACAAAATGCCCCCCATCCTTAGTCATAAGAGATTTTCATTGAAGAGAAAATAAGCAACTAATTTCTCATCTTTTTGAAGGTCCCCATCCCTGGAGGTATATAAGAAACGTGTAGATGTGGTGTTGAGAGACATGGTGTAGTGGGGAATTGGCAGTGCTGGGTTAATGGTTGGACTTGATGATCTTAGAGGTCTCTTCCAACCAAGGCTATTCTATGATTCTATGATTCGGTTAAAGACATGTATCATGGTGCAAGGGGAAGATGCAATCTGCATGCCAGTAAATGCTATCCAATACATTTGAGTAGAATAATATGTGGGAATGGGAACTTGATTTTTTTCTTTCTGAATACAGTAGTTCTGGCTTGTTTTGACCCGTCTATGCTTCCATTGAAAGGATTTCCGTTGTATAACAAAGGTTGGGGCAGGAAGCACATTGTGTTTGGACTTCAGCTGAAATAAGGTATAGACTGTTGTAAAATGTTAAACTTGTACCTTTAAAGTAGGCTTTTCTCTGTTGGAATTGGTTGTTTTTTTTTTTTTTTCTTCACACTTTAGAAACTATTGCTATTTCCTTAAAGCAAAATTTAAGGAAAAGGAGAAAATTATTGTTCTTTGTTAAAATCAATGGTAGCTCTGGTAGATTAAATAACAGGTCATGTAGATTAGTCATGTATGAAAATCAACAGCAGTAGAAAGATTTCATCTTTAGGGTGGTTTTTTTTTCTATGCCAATAGTGCAACAATGCTTTTAGCTCTGAACAGAAAATCTGTTCTGGCATTTTGCATATATAAGCAACCTGAGTTTAAAATAGCCGGTTTGCTTATGTATACATGGTGCAATAGTAACTACCCCTGTAGATGAAAACTACATTTCTTGAGTACATTAGATGAAATTGTTCCTTGATATCATTCCTTGAATACATTATAGATAAAAACTACATTCCTTGACCTGTCCCAAAGTCATAGCTGTACTTACAATAGTCAAATCTTCCATGACTGAGGACTTTTTCTAAGTATGAATATCTGTACTGTGCAAAGACACACACTGTTATTGATTCCCTCTGATTTTAAAAGGAAGTTTTCTCAGTAATCTTGTTGTTTTGTTATTTGATGTGTGTTAATTACATCCTAATTGCTTTTGGTTGTAACGTGAAAAATGAGTGGTGAGGCATATCTTATAATGACATGTATGACTTCAGTGGTAGCAAAAGGTGGTATGTGTTTTCTAAAACATCTTCTGTGGCAGTTATACGGGAGAGTTAAGAGGATGAGCTTAAATACCGTAAAGCAGAAGATATATATGGAGAAACGAAAAGTCATTGTCTGTTAAAAAGTTATGTGGAAAATACTTGTAATAATTTCTGTCTATGAAGTTGGGTTCATTATGTAGTCAATACCAATCCAGGCTGTATATTGAGCTGTTTTCTTTCTTGGTGCCTTCCCTGAATAGGCCTCAAAGATGAGAGAAAATTTTGAATTTTTTGGTTGTGTCTTTCATGCCTGCTGTTTTGTGCTGACCAGCTCTCATTTCAGTGCTTAAAAAATGTGCCCCACCTAGTGTGGTGAATGAATGGACTTTGAAGAACTAAAGGAAAAACACCTTGTATCCATCACCAGGCAGAATCTCCTGGGAAGTGGGGAGTTCAGGAAGGATGCAAGAATGTGAATTGAAAGCCAGAGCAACACACTTTAACCTTGAGAGGATAACATTTAAGGTTACGTAGTGGATGGTTATCTGTGGCCAGAGGCTACTGAGTTTCTGAGCCAGTGGCCATGAAACTTATTATTGGGGGAGGTTGGTACTAAAGAGTTTCAGCTTCTGTTGAGAAAGCTTTTCACAGAGCACACCAAGCACAAATTTATACAGCGTACAGCCTAAAGCAGCTAATTGTAAACCAGCGTGGTTTTGTGTATAGTCTTCAGAGGCTTTCTAATCCGAATGACCTAATAGCTCAGGATGTTTATAATGGACTGTGGAACTTTTCACTTGTTCTAGTATGTGGCAGAAGAACAATGTACAGTGCCCAAGGAAAAAATGGTTTCCAGTATGTGGGCCATGTAGCATCTGCTAAACCTGTCCTGGCAGCCTTTTCAGTGCATTAAGGGCATGGTGGAACTCAGGCTGTTGTCTTTCTGTAAAATGAAGGCTATTTTGACAATTGCAATTTCCTTGATGAGTGAAGAGAGCTTGGGGCTGACTTTCCTGAAACATTCAGAAACTCAAAGCTCAAGCATTAGACTGAGGGAGATAAATTTGCGCCTTTGTCCAACATTAAGCTCTCTTAATATGAAAAGTGGAAAGCACTGTTTCAGTATGAAATACTGTGTAGTCAGAATGATATTTAAAAAAATTAAAATAGTGTCCCGATAGGTGGAGGACTGAAATGCATCACTGAAAATGTAACAAAAGCAACATTTTCTCTCCATTCTACTAGCAGAGATGTTTCTGTGAAATGGCAAAATGTTTACAGATCCAAAGTAGTTAAACCAATGTCGTTCCCTTTTCTGGCATTTTCAAAGACTTCATAAGAATCTCTTTCTCATCATTTTTGCTTAGCAGTCTGTTGTTCCTTTTTGGAAGTTGTGTCACACCGCTCTAACAGTGAAAATACACTTCATTTTCAGGCAGACACATTAGTGTAAGTTACTCCGGTTTGCGTTGAAACTCGTCTCTTAATCCCATTATGGGAAAAAGAGATCAATTACAAAATTTAAAATTTTCAGATTATCCTTCATTAGAAAAGAAATGTAAAAGTTGAATGCATCCCACATAGGACTGTTCTTGCTGAACCACTTCAAAGCAACTCCTTTGAAAGGGTAAATCAAAGTCAAGTTAATAATTTCTTTGCTTCAGCTATCATGCAACTCTAAGCATAGTTCAAGTCCTGGTATAAAATGCTGACAACCAAAGCAAGCACTTCATTTGTTGGCCACAAACCAAACTTGTCTTCTGGTAAACAGAGCACAGGTTATTTTAAGGATTATGCTGGCTTTCCAAAAGATGAGAAATTAACCCAGGATTTATTTTGACCTGAGTGTTTAAATCTTTTGCTGTCCTGAATTTTTAGCTTATTTTTTGATTTTCAGTTCTTGGCTTTTATTACATTCAGTGAGTTAGAGGATATACTAAATGATACTGACATAAAATATAGTGCACATCAGTTTAAGACCTTCAGTTAAGAGGTACTAAATGACAAGACATACAAATGAAGTAGACCAGGCCCTGAATGCAGAAAGGTGAACTTAAACTTTTTTCCATTTCCAATAGTGAAAGATTTAAAAAGAAATAATTTTAATAAATGAATTTTAAATTATAACTTAGTATATATTTTATGATTCAGATGTAATTATTACTTAATATTAAGTTAAGCTTAGACTGTAACCTATATAAAGTAAAATAAGTTACATAGGAAAAATAAGATTTAGACATCTTATTCCTCAGCACTTCAGTGTGAAAGCACAGCATGGGAAAATTGTTATCTGTACTTGCAGTCAGCAGCAGCTGGGGGCTGTGTGGAAACGGAAATCAGTCCTCAGCTGTTTCCATGCCAGGTATTCAGCTTAAGAGCAGCTTAAACTGATTTAAGTCTGGGCTGCTCCAATCTCATGTCCTGCCCCCTCTGATCTCTGGCACCTCCGCGACACTCACTGAGTTGGTTCAGTGAAGTGGTCTGACTGAAAACAGTTCACCTCTGCTAGTGCAGGTGAGTCTAAGAAGGAATTCCTGTCTGATGCTGAAAAAGAGTTGTCTATCTTTAGGCACTGTAGGAGTAACACAGCCAGCAGATCACTTGGGTGTTGCGTCAGGAGGTATCCCACTAAAACCTGGAAAATGCAGTAATGTTTTACACTTGTTAGATCCATATTCTGGTATCTCAGCTGACTTTGGGTAGCCTCACAACTGGCCCCATTTAGTTAGGACCATTCAGGAATTTGAAGAGACTGATTTTCCATGTGAGAAAAGATATGAATTGGTCCCACAATGCTGTTCGCTGGTGTTACTCATAAAGCTTTAATGGGCTGGGCTGGTAACTGATAAATCATTGTAGCTCTGTCATCTTTACTGATAGATTTACTATTAATGTGACAGTTAAGTGGCACATTAAATATTATAGCCATTATTTCATCTTCTTTTTAAAATATAGTCTAGCTTATTAAGTGTAATTTGACTTCAGCTATACCTGTGTAACACATTCTGCCAATATAAATGGCTCTACTGCAGGTGAAACCAAACTCTTAGTGAGGTCAAGACGTATAAAGTTTAGCTAGCTGTCAATTTTTATGAATCTGTTGTAAAATGCTTCTACCCACAGAAAGGCAGCCCTTCAACAGAGAACAAAATTTACAGCTTTTAAAAAACTGTGACCAGAATATGACAATGCTATCCTTAACATTGGAAACTTAAGAATCTGAAAATTAACATGTGGTAGGTTTGCAAAGGTACGAACAGAAATATGTTGCTGTTGAGAAACCAAATTAATGTAACAGAACTCTTATCCTTAGAAATAATAACAAAACCAGCAATAATAGCAGTGATAAAGGAATATTCATATCGCATCTTGCATTCAGGAGTGGCATGCAACTTCTGTGGAAGACATAGGATAGTTGTTATCACAAATGCTAATTAATTGGTGAGTAGAAGATAGTAAGTACAACTCTAACCTGTCAAATCCTGTGTAGGTAGGCATTACAACTGCCTGACATTAATTCTTGGCCTCTTTTAGTGATGTCATCCCAGTAACTCTTAAGTGCGTGTAAGTGCACCAAGAGCTTATGCTTCACAATGCAATTAGGAGGTGGATAATTCGTAGTGGTCTGGAAATCTCTATTTGGGCTGGGAACAGCTCAGTATTGATCACAAAATGGCTTGGGAATGACCAGCCTGAAAGACTAGAGAATGGGCTAATTTAAGGCTTCTGAACTAGGCTGAATTTGTATGTTTGGTTGTGATTAAAAAAGATCAAATAAAACCACACCTCTGCTCCTAAAAGGCAAATTAAATGAAATGACCCCAGAAAGATATTATTTTGACAACGGTTATTTTTTTTTTTTTAAATGAATGCCATAACTAAAATTTGAAAAGCTTTACCAGTAGTTATTTATTTATCTAAGGAAACAAGTATACTTTTTGTGAAATGGCATTTCGCTTGAACTGGTTATTCCATTTGGAGGTCAGGCTGCTTTTACATTATGATCACCTCTAAAACATAATGTGATATACAGACAGTCGTAAATTGCCTCTTGTAACATGAGAAATAAAAATGTAATGGATTCCCATTGGGTTATAAATGGCAGTGGTAGGAAGACCTCCATAATTTTGTGGCTTTACCCATATGAATTATGGGCATGATCTCTCACTAGCAGGATGCATATAAATATCTATAATCGTTGTGCATTCATTTATATATTCTCCATTATGCTTGTAATGTGTCCAAGGGTAAAAAATACAGCCATGCAGATGACAGCAGAGTTCAGCAGAAAAATATTTCTGATGTTTGTGCCACAGTGATTTGTGCCAGAAGGAGAAGCCTTTCAATAGCATCTTTGGAGGGTTACCCTGACCCGAGAGGGACTGTGGGCATGGTTAGAAAAGCTGCCTTCTCCTCACAGGTAGAGATGTAGGCATAAAGATTAATGAGCAGGCAGCAGTCATTGATTTACCGGCCCCACCACTTCCAGCTCTCAGTTTAAGGATATTTAAAGAACATGGTGAAAGCTTCCATCCCTTTGGCTTTTCCATGTGGGTTTTCATGACTTGTGCAGAAACAAGTGTAATGGTTGCAAAAAGCAACCAGAGATAAATAAACAGAAGTGATCTCTGTTGCAGGACATTGATTTTTGTTCAGTCTGAAAGGAGATAAATTGTCAGAATGATAAAATCTACAAAGTTGAACCAAGTCCACTATTGCTATTGGAAGCCTGGTTTGTAGTTAATCTCTTTGGTGGGTGCTGATGCCCAGTAAGCACCAACTGGCAGTTTGTGAGGGCTCATGCTGTCCCTGTGGTGCAGCTTGGGGCTGATGTAGCACTCCAGTGAAACTGGAGACCAGATAGGCAGTCTTTATAAGCTTGCCACTGTTTTGAAAGATGTCACCTGGTGTAATTCAAACAAGACAGCATCCCTGTACCTGTCAGCACTAAGACCACCAAAATGTTACGAAGCTGGAGTTTCTGTACCGAATAACTTTGACACATCCCAGTGCTTCTTTTATAACCTCATTTAGGGAAAATATGCTTATTGTGCTTACAAGATCCATAGAACAAAATGGTGTGCAGTAGACACTGCTGGTTTGAAAACTTGAAAAGCCTGAGACAAGAAAATACTGCTGTCTCAAAATAGGACTGCTGTTTTGTTCTAAGTCCTTTGTTAAATCTCCACTGTCTGAGGATTTATTTTAATGCAGTTACCTGTGGAGTTATTTAAAAGCACTTTCTATTGCGTATCTCCTCAGAGGGATTCTGCCAGTGCTACACTTAATTATTTCAAAGAATGAAAGTGACCTTCAATATGTCCTCCTGCATTAACCTTCTTCCATGAAGTATATAAGATGGTGCAAAGTATAATTTCATACACTGGACATTGCATTAAGCAAATAGACAAATTAATATTTCTGCAAGTTATGCTATATAAACGTATTACAGAAGGTGGCCACTCAATCTGGGTAATGTTTTTTCCTTACTTTTGCACGTTACTGGCAATTGTGTGGATCATATAAGCTGTGTGTCCTTTGCAGCTAAGATAGGCAAACATGTATTGCTCCTATTTATAATGAAATTATTGTCAGAATTTGATGAGAGGGATAACATTGTGCCATGATTTAGGTGTCACCCCGTGGTTTTTTTTCTCTTTTTTTCTTTTTTTTTTCTTTTTTTTTTTTTTTTAAATAAGTATGCTGCTGTTAGTTTGACTCTGACAAAATGTTTTTTTACCTAAGATCAAGTATAATCTTCATTTTAGAGAAAGACATACAAAGGTTTCTTAAGTGACCCTATAGGTCACCAAGTCTTTCTTCAAAAACAACTCCATCCCAGCAACTTTTCCATTCAAATTTTTAACTAATACAAATTCTACTGCTGTATCCAGAGTCTCTGACATTTCCCTACTTCAGTTGGGAAGGATGTCTGAGTACACGCTAACAAAACCAGACTTCTGTTTCTCTATGATGGCCAGTATGTGCTCATTATGTAGCACAGTTGTGTGAGCCCAAAGGCTAAACATTCCGGGACTGTAGAGCAGTGTGGCTCCTTGAAGTGACATGTTTTGCTGTAAGCCTCAACTCATTTAGCAATTTTAATTCATGTCATTACTTACACCTTTTAACATAGCGTAGAAATGCTTTAATGGCTCATCTTTTTTTTTTTCCCTGGAATGATTGTTGTTTAAATTATACCTAAGACCAGAAGACAGGCTTTGGAAAGCTGTGCTCTGTCACTGTGACTGGGGATTTGTGGACACAAAAGATGAAGCGCATAGCTAGCTTCTGCACTTTCTGAGTGCACGCTGGCACAACATCTTTGCTCCCTTGTCCTACCCTGTTTATGGGAACTGCACCGACTGACCACATGCAGGGATCTGGGTTACGTGAGGTTGAGGGGTGAACAGTTGAGTGCAGGGATTAAGCAATTGCATGTGCAGTTTTGAGCATAAAAGCTGGAAGCTGTGAGTAAAACTGGCTGGAAATATGTCCATTAGTAACTCATACAGTTAATAAACTATATAAATGTCCAGTCATCCAGCCATCTGTCTGACTGCACGTACAAAGTCCTCCCCGAAGTACAGAATACAATACTCTCATTAAAGATACTGCAATATTTCTAAAGCCATTTAATTTCATATTCAATGCCTTCCTAAATAAGACCAATTAACTTTGAGGCTAATATAATGAGAAATCACTCTGTGATAGTCAAACTGAACCCAACCTACCATTTCTTGAAACATGTTCCCATACAGGCTGCTGTTAGTCTTTTGCAGTGTAGCTGCTTGTGATCTGAAATGTTGCCTCAAAGATGAGGAACTACTTCTAGAAGTTTTGGTGAGATTTTAAAGCACATTGAGGAAGGCAGAACTTGAAGCTCTAGTTCCCCCTCTTAGGGATCATTTACGTAAATCAGTTCCTCAACCTGGGAAAACATTGGTAGCTTTTAATAATGGTCAGTTAAATTGTAATGACTGAATGTAAGCAAGTGTCTCTGCATGTTAATTTTGTATGAGTGCAGTTGTTGGTATTTTAAGTCATGAATTTAAATGCATGCAAATCCATCTAATGCATTAAATTGATAGTATTTGGAGTCTGAGTTTCAGGAATAACTCAGTCATGGAAATGGTATTCAGAGACAGTTTTCTTCCACTGTAGCTATAACTTAAGATATTTTTTTTTAAACTATCATTGTTATTTTCCTATTAGCTAAAAAATAAAAATAAATCAAGTACCCAAAAAGTATAAACTTAACATCCACATAAAATAATTACTTTTCGAAGTCTCTGTTAAATGTTATAAAGTTGAAAGTTGAGAAATAAAGCTGTCAATGCAAAAAACCTGATTGCACCATTATGTGATCTTTGCTGATTTAAAGGCTGAGGATTTGCTGTGTACCTTGCATTTTTGGATTGAAAGAGTCACTTCCTTCCTTTTCCCTCCAACTTCCTTGAAAGTTCATAATTTCTATTCCTAACTTTAAAACTTTGCTGTTTCCTTCTTCATGCCCCCCCAAAATAAGGCATAGCTTTCAGCTGATCAAAATTCTGAGAGATTAGACATGTTTTTTTATAAGTAATTGGATTTATGCTTATTAAGTTTATGAGTCTTGAACAGTTTTTGGACCAATTGCCTGCCAGAATTTCATAGCTAGATGCTAAAAGTATCTGAAAAAAGAAGGTAACATTTTCGTGTAAATCTTTAGAGTACTAATTTGAACTATTATTTCAGTACCTTTTGTAGAAGCCTTGCAATGTCAGGCTGCACATATTGTAAGTAAGTTATCAAAAATTAAGCAAAAATACTGTTGTGTAGAGACCTTGTTGCTGGACATGGGATGTGGAGGCCTGCTGTAATTCAGTGGTTTGCATTTTATTTCTTAAAAGATGTAATCTGGTTTAACTGAATTTGGTCTCTTAAGTTTGTCTTGGTCTCTTTAAGCACACCAGGAAAGTCAGGATTATATTCTTCCTGTAGATAAAATATCTGGAGTTGATCTTGTTTCCCCACTATAAGAAATATCTTCAGGTTGTTCTGCTTAATAAGCTTGAACATAATTATAGCAATTTGGTATGATACTACTTAGTGTTCTCATTAGACCCTTTTATTCTTCTTTCGTCTCCAGGCAGTATTGAAAACTTAGCGTACCACCAACATCCTCTGTGTGCTTTTTAAAAATATCACAGCTTTGTTTTGAAAGAAGGAAGCATGGACAATCTTCCTTGAATTTGCCTCAGGCCTTTTTCCAATTAGAAAAGTGAAATGGGGTAAGGACTTAATCTGTGTGCTAAATCAAAAGTAGTTTGCACCTAGAAGTTGTGCAGTGGGAGAAACAAAGCGTCTGTCAGTAACTCAGAGTAATGGAGCCACTGAAAATCATCAGAGCAGGATGAGCAGGAGGAATGGCCTTGTTTTCTTAAGTTACTCGCTGGGAAAGACTTAAGCTGTGATTGATGAGATGCCTTGGAAATGCTAACAGTATCAGTCAGCTGGCGTTTTGTTACTGCTGGAAGCAATTGCTAAGACAGCTCAGGACTATACCCCAGGGAGGCTGACACTTGGTGGAAACATGCCTTCTTCCTGCATAATTCAACCATGGTTTTGGTGGTTTCATTTTAGTACCTTGAAAATATATGCTTCGTGCTTCACCCAGTCAATGCTTGCGTTATTAAGAATGGCATAAGACAGCAGGAGTGAAAAAAGAGACCAGACATATGGCACTCCTTGGAAAAAGGAAACCTTAAGCTGCCCTCTTTGTTTCATTTAGCAGAGAGTTCCTTAAAGACCAGTCCAGAATGTGACAGAATGAAGTAAAGTAACAGCCGAGACCTGATCTGCTCATCTGCAGAGGGAATTTAATTACACTTTTGTTTTGCTTATGTAATTTTCTTCTTCCTCCCCTCCTGTCAGGCTGTGTTCTTATCAAGGGATATCTGACAAGGAAAAGATGTGAATAGGATGCAGCTGAAAGCTTTTGAGCTCTGGGGACTTAGGTAGGGAATACAGACTGATCCAAAACCTCCTCATCTCCTTGCTGCTGGATTTCTCTCTACCTCTTTGCGAGGAGAAGAGGGAAGATGGCCAGGAAGGCAGCTCTGGGGTGCAGAACTGGGACAGAGGCACCGGAGAGGGCCTGATCCTGGTTTCACTGGAGAGAGGGTCTCGTACTTCCCTGTCTGCTCAAAGAGAAAAGCAGTCAGCTTTAGGCCAGGAGGCAGGTAAGTTTCTCCTACCTTTACAAATTCTCTGCCTAAGAAAAAAGAAATCCTGCTTTTTCTGCCACTGCTGGCTGGTGAAGAAAGTGACTGCAGCTCATGGCAGTAGAGACATCCATTTAGGCCTCAGCTCCTGAGATCCAGCTCACACCCAGAGGGAAAAAGCGACCATCAGAAGCTGCCCTCATCTTGGACTGCAGGGTTACCAAAGGATTGCACAAGTTAAGTTAACTGCATAATATAATAACTGTTTCGATCAGCTTTCTAATTATGCTTAAACATTTTTTTCCCTATTCCTAAAACAATGAAGATGTCTATATCCCCACAATGTGTGCTAAGGCTAGGATGTGCTGTTTGGACACACGTTCTGCTGCTTGCTTACCTAAAAACTCATTTGCTTTTCCTTCCCTTTCAAACAAGCCCTTTCTCTAGGTGGTTTGTGTCCAAACATAACCTTCCCTCCTCACCTACCTAGAGCCAAATCTCTGCTTGGGTAGTCCTAATTTTCCTGCTGCAGGTATTCAGCTCACCTGCAAAGCCTGATACACAGTCCTCAGCTCTGTTCATTAACAGTCTCCTTACATCATCCTGAAGTGCTGGGGTCTGAACCCCAAGCCCTGAATTAAGGTTGACATATGGGTGGTTCCCACAGTCCTTTAAGAGGAGGGGATGAGTTTGCCTTTTGGCTTTCCTCCAAGGTGTGGCTGGCCTTGCAAGGAAAGCCCTTGGGTAAACAAGCCCCAGGTGCCCTGCATTGGGTCAATGAGTGCCAGGTGTCCTGCTTTGGGGATAAAAGCTGGGACCACTTGCAGGAAGGGTGGGGGTGTTTGTCTGTGAGTGGATGCACTTTGCAGAGTTTCCCTGTTGGGGAAGGACCTCCTGACTCTCTCTGCAACTGGGGCCCAGTCAGGTTTGGCATTTACAAATGTGGGCTTTGTGGGAACAGCATATGGCTGCCTCTGTCCTATGTTATCAGCTTCTTGGCTTGGTTGTCTCCCATCTCTTCTATGGGAGACTTTGTTGCTTTGTTTATTCCACTGGTTGTTGGTCGTGCTGTGTCATTCCTGGGGTCGTTGGGGTTGATGTCTGTTATGTGTGACCTGATTTACTTGTTTGTACCCCCCATCGATCACCCATGTACTGACCCTTTTGTGTGCAATAGAATCTGGTTACTGGTTCTACTGCTGGCTGCATCCTTTGTGCTAGGCCTAGTGATTGGCAAAGCACATCCACATTATTTTCCTGGCTTTTCAACCAATCTGCCTTTATTTTGCTGTCTTTCTGGTGTTCCATTGGTACTGGTCTTTGACAAGTGAGTGCTTATTTCCCTAGTATATTTCCTTCTCATCAATTCATCTGTGTTTATTTTTTTGTGCTACTTGTATCCCAAACTTCTTGTTTGGCCTTTCATTCCTTTTCCTGTTGATTTCCTGCCCCCCCCAGCCATTCCCAGCTATCTCCAGATTCTGGTCTATACTGCTGTCCCTGATTATTTCGTATGTACCTTCTCTGATTTTAAACTGTTATCTTTCATGCCCCCTAGAACCAGCTGGAGTAAGCTGGCAAAAAGAGCACAGAGGAAAAACTTTTTCTTTGAAATGTCTTGGCTATACCATGTTCTAAGGAAACAAACTCAATGGATGGAGTTTCCCTTTATGAAGTTACGTCAAAATCAGGCACGTCATGAAAACTAAAACTGTTTATATTTTGTCCCCTTGCTCCACAGCTCTGGGACACTCCTGCTTTTGAAGGAAAAAAAGCTTGTGAAAACCTGTAGTTAACCTGGGCAAAGTTAACTTGTTCTTCCTTCAGGGCCTTTCTCAGAAATGGCAGAAGTGTTGTGGTTGAAATGCTCACAGAAAGTGTCTCCCTTTGTTTGGAAATGCCCTAACTGGTTAAGGTTTGTCAGAATTTCCAACTGAAGATGGCGTTCTGCAGTGACAAGTGTCAGGCAGCCTCAGTGATAGTCTCTGTTCTGGCTGTGACTGAAGGACTTTCCACAGGGTTATGATTTGCTTGTGCTTCCATCCCTTCTGTGGTTTAGTGGAGCCCCTTTGTTCATGCTTCAGGTCTGCCAGCTAGATGTGTTTTTATATACCATCCAGGCACTATTTAAATTCAGTAGCACCAAGAATCGTAAAGGAAATCTGTTGATAGATTTGTTAATTTTTGGTACATAATGGTCTCTTTAGGAGAAGAGCACCTGGCCATGCTGGTATGTGCTGCCGGTTGGCACTACGGAGATACCTTCAAGTCAGGACAAAAACTCTCTGTAATGCCTGCTGTATCACACACATTTTCACTGTGCAGTGTACACAACAACAATATCCAGCAGGAAGAGGCTCTCTGCTGCATTTGAAGGGCAAACAAAGGGGAAGGAGCCTTGATTAGTGAGCCTTGTTTGTATTACATGGGGATCAAAGGAGATAAAACACAGTCTATTGCACTGTTTGTAAAATAAAGATTCCAATTACAGAAGGTGGTGCTGCATCTGTGCCTCTGTGACAGCTGTGAGGAGAATGAAAACAGCAGTTCTCATTGCGTTAAGTTATTAATAATTAATTCTTCCTTGGAAATCTGCAAGCTTAGGGATTGCATATACTTGTACAGAAGAGTGGTTTGGGTTAAAACTGAAATTTGCAGAAGTGCCCCCTTCCCCTTTCTAATTTTCAAAGGATATGGGTGTTTGGGAGCCCAAGGGTCTGCCTACAGTGATGGATGTGGAGAACTAAAAGCAGTGCAGGGATAGATTGTAACTTTAACTACAGCTGAGGAGCAGGTATGAAGCCCTCCTTATCCACTGTGGGCTTTTTTTGCTCTTGCACCTGGACATGCAGGGAACAGGTAAAGCAACTCAGCGCAGCTGATGTGAGAGCAGTTACTGCGTGACAGCTGAGGCTAAGACCGTGTGATGGGAGGTTACTCTTAACCCCCAGGCTCTCCATAGTGTGGATGCTCTCTTGCCCTCCCCAGTGGGATTTCCTGAACACAGGGAAAGTGGGGCAGAGTTGTTGCTTTGAAGGCGAACAGGCAAGGCACGGTGTTTCTGAGGATTGCTCTGGGAAACAAGCTGCATTGCAAAGGAAGATATTTCTTCAGCTCAGATGGAGGCTAGCTCAAGGCATCTGAGGTGCTCACTGGTGTCCGTGGGCCGCAGGGGCTCCATGTGCTGGCCTTGCAGCCTGCTTGCCCCAGGGCAGCAGGGTGTGGGAACTGCCCCCTCAGAGGTGCAGGGGAGGACCAGCAAGCCCTGGTCCTGCACTAGGTGCAAGCAGGGACCCAAATGGCAGCCTGCTGCTGAACTGTCCTCCTTGCTAATAGGAGGCTGCCTGATGATGAATGCCCTCCCACTGCTAATTTCTAGGAAAAGCAATGTGCTCTAACAATGTATTACATGCACTGCTGAAAGTGTAACAAAGATTTGGATGGATGCTGTGTGCTGTATGGAGAACAGCTTTTTAATTTTACTACATGGGGCTAGGCCAGCCCAGCAGAACTTGCCTGTCTTTGAGAAATGCTTTTATTAGTTGGCTGTGATATGTTGGCAAATTAGGCCACGCCAAATGTGCTTGCAGCCTCCTGCTGTGAGGATGCTTCACAGATTCTTACGCATACCTTAGAGGTGTTTGCACATTATACGGTATTTCCAGTCTATTTGTCCTAGCTTTGATCATGTCCTTGCTGACTGTATTCTAGTTGATGCCCTACCCTCTATCAGCATCAATCCTTTTTCTAGTATTTTGTAACAACTTGGGTATAAATTGTCTTACAGTTCTCTAATTGGTATTACTTTCTTACAATCCTAAGGCAAATCCTGGGTCTGTTATACCAGCTGATAGTGTGGCTCAACATATACTACTTAATACATGTACATGAGCAATATGTAGTGCATAATACATAGTGCTTGTTAAATTTGGCATTTTATACATGATTATAGGTAGTATAGTAATACAATAAAAGCAGTATCTGGAAGGTATATTTTTGATGCCTCGTATTTCCATCATACAAACTGAATTTGCTTATTCGTCGTAGCAGGGGATAGAATTAGAGTTGATGCTAAACTTTAAACACAAGGAAAACCTGAATTTTAGGGTAGACGTATTTCCCCAGCAGGAAATAACCCGTTGGCACGTGAGGGGTTTGCTCTGCCGGCTGATGCCACAGTGAAAGCATGGTTCTGCCTGCAGCTCTGTCACAAGCCTTGCTCTCTGTGTTTTCAGGCGTATCTTGTGTCTGGGCTGCCTGTATGGGAGCAGGGCTGGCTCCTGTGCCTGCTGGCGGGAGCAGAGTGGCCGTAGGCTGTGCTTGCCAGAGATTTACAATGGATATACCAAATATCTTTCCTCAAGCTGTGCTAGGAGACTGTGTGTTTAGACACATGCTGGTTAACAGTACACCATCCCATGTATGCTTCCAAGTTCTGTAAAATATCCCCTCAGCTTTCATTTCTTTTCCTGGAGAAGTTACCAGATGCTTCATTATTGTTTTGCAAAACAAGCTGCATATTACCCATATGTTTTCCCCCTTGTTTTTCAGGAGGAAAACTAAACATTGGTACCCATTTCAAATATTCATTAAATATTTTAGGTAGGTTGAAAGTGAAGAGCACCAGCTTTTCACAGCAAAGAGCAGACAGAAAATCCGTTCAAGGTGCAGCCAGGCTGGTGGCACAGTGTCTGGTGACAGGGGCTGCAGGGGCCCCCCTGCCACCCTGGGCTGGAGTGAAAGCTCCTGGATGGCTGTCACTATGAAGTACCCTGTGGTCTCTCCAGCGTGATCATGGAGAGGACACAAGGAGGTGGCACAGAAAACCCACTGCCGCAGACTTGGTGGGAAAGGATTAACAATCTTCATACAGTTACAAGAAAGGCGATGTTTCAGGGTGTTAGCCAAACCTCCTGGTGAGAGGTAGTAAGAGGGTTTTGATCCTTTAATCTCCTTTTTGAAGAAAAGGAGATAGGTTTCTTCCTCTGAGTGTCTGAGAGGTTATCAGCAGGTGCTGGGGGGGGTGCAGGAATGAGGGAGAGATTGGGGCAGGCTGTGTGTGTCTTAAATAAAGCCAGGCAAAGGAAGGGAGAGGGGCTGCTCTGGGGCTGCTGGAGTAGAGGGTGGCTAGAGCACATGTGGCTTAATTGTGGGTCTTTGTTTTATATTCTGCCACTTGACAGAGTGTCTGTTAAGGGATAAAACTGTAGCTATATACTCATCCTGTAAAAATGTGAATTCTGGGACAAATGCTTCCTTGTTGTCATTAATATGGTGTAGCTATTCAGGTGAGTTCAGGTCTATGAAGAAAATGAAGGCATTTTGGAAAGTGAATTATTTAGAATTTAAGTACATATCCCAGAGTAAATATTAGTCAGAACCAGGGGATAGATTCCTGTGAATAGCACCTTACTTCCCAAGTGCTCCCTTTGATGCTAATGCACCTGCATTGATACTTCGTGATTTGGAGGAATTTAGATGGAAACTGGCAGATATCCACGTTGTGCTTTGTTGAATTTTCAGGTAGAAACTACTGTTTCAAAGTTTCTAATAAAAATTTTGCTGTGTAAAATTCAGCCAAATGATATATAATTCAACACATTTCCCCCTGTTCAAATTCCTCAGTAATTTCTACTCTATTTTGTCTTGATTTTGTAAGTGGCTTTTTGTTAAACTTCTATGGGAAAGGGGAACTTCTTTGCCATTTTTTCATGATTCTTTTTACACCTCTTCATCTCATGCAGTGCTATAATAAAAAGTTTGCCTAGCAACCAATGGATGCATTAACTATTATGGAAAAACTTATTAACGTCACATATTGACATAACCGCAACAATTCAGCTGTCAAAAGGTTGACACTTCAGTGGGTGACAAGTGCAAGAGGTTTAATATTAAAAGTGTAATTTCTGATGTGTTTCATGTCAGAGTGGAAATATCAATTGCTTAAGAGCTAAGTTTTGGCTGCGCAAGATCAGCTGAAGGGACTAGAAGGAAACCAGAGCCCATAGGTTGACCATAGATACTTAATGTACCTGCTTGACTGTCAAGTGAGAGAAGGGCTCACCCAGTGTGGGATTTCTCTGGGGAAGAAAAGGTGGTTCTGTGAGGAAGCTGGAAGTTTCCCTGGTACCTCACAGAGGTTTACAGCTGTGACTTGGCATTAGCTGGAAGGGGAAAGGTCCGTGTTCTGGTGGCTTTGCTGCCTTTAGAAGGCTACAGACATTTTTGCTTGCAGCATGATTTAGAAAGGAATGACCTTTCTGCAGAATACTTGAGTAACTTCCCAAACGATGCTCCATGACTTTGGCTCCAGCTGACCGTGCTATTTTACTGTAAGTGCCGTAGATTTTTTTAAAAAAATTATTATAGCTGTATCCTGATTACTACATACTGCTTTGTAAATGGAAGCGCGGTCATCTTTATGGTCACCCGTACTTTGTTTTCCTGCAGTCCTCAGTGTCCCCCAGTTGAAAGGTATGCTGCAATGCCTCACGTTGTGGCTCTGTAGTGACCACTGGTTTTCTGTTGGCAGTACTTGCTGTAGTTAGCAGTATGCATCTGTGACCTCCCTCCAATATCTGGCATAATAATGCTCCTGTTCCAGTTTGGCCCCATGACACAAATGAGATAGGAATATGAAAATGAGGAACCATGCTCTGACACTGAATTATTGCAGAAGCTGTGAGCAGGAGCTGTGACCAGAATGCAGCTAAGAGGATTCATCCCTGTCTCTCGGAGGCAGCCCGTGCACTGCCTGCTCTGTGGGGGGTGATAAAGCGCACGTTAAACCTGATGAAAATTCTGGCTGCTGAGTGCTCAAACTGAAGGGCTCTGCTCTGCTTTTCCTGCCATGGGGGAGTTTTGCAATTTAAGGCCATGATATATGATCTGAATGTTTTATTGTGATGTTACTGACTCAGCCAGTGGCCGCCCTGCACTCTTGCCCGCTCTGGTAACTTGTGCTTTTGGCACACACAGCCCCTGTGAGCAGCTGTGAGTTAGCCATGGCCAGCCAGGACCAAAAAAAACCAACCAGGAATGTTTGCATTTTAATGCATTTGTATGTGAGTTAACGGTGCTCAGAAATGGATGGCCTCAGCAGACCTAGGTCAGTCAACCCCTGATTTTCTGTCTGTTCTCCTTCTGTAGGGTAATGCTAATCATGCATGACGTTGAATATTAATTATAAAAATAGAGATTTGTAGTGCAGATACTGTGCAGGTCTGCAAGGGAAGTTGCACACATGCCAGGACAGTGCACACGCAGTAAATCTCTCCCCTGCATTGCATATAAAATAAGCTATTTAATTACAAGCTACTAAGAGTTTACAAGCAAGTGACTCTGATTCATGCACATCATAACTTGCATGAAAATAATGGCTGTACTTCAGCAGATGAGCATATAAATGAAAATGTTAAAAATAAAATACTTTATTTCAGCCTTAATTTGTGGTGGTTTAAGGCAGTAACTGCCAGAGAAAAATTAATATGCTTTATTAGGAAATCAACATGTTGGAGATACAGCCTTATCTGTTATGCAGGGGAATCATGCCAGCATGTAATGACAATACATAATGTATACAGTTCCTATTGGCTTTTTGCTGTTTAGCACCTTGAATGAAGAGCAGCTTCTGATCTGGTAAGTGGAGAAGTCTCGCAAAACTCCTGAAGTCTTTGTAGCTAAGAGAAGGCACTTTGGAAAACATGTAAATAAATTTTAGCTGAACAGGAAAATACTGCATGGATGCTAATCATCAAGTATGTTGAAAGTGTTATTGATGAGTAGGCGTGTAAATTTAGTCAGTGTGCATACAGACACCTCTCAGTACAAGTTTGAAGATAATCAGTTCTCAACGATCCACAGCTTGTTAGACCTTTAAACATTGCACAATAGACACAGGAAGCTCCATTTCACAAATAACTAACTGTGCAATTGTCAATTAATGCTGTGGTCTTGGTCTTGTGGTCTGTTAATGCTCTTCTGCATAATGCTGTGGTATGATTTTGTAGGGTCTTGTCTTGCATATGTATTCAAAAAAATGGTCCTACTTACTGGTATTCTGCACACCTGCCATAGCTTTCTTAACTAAAGGTGGACAAAATTGATTAGAACAACTAGACTGTGGTTAAAAGAAATAGTCGTAAGTTCCCTGTTAATCGATGAAGTATTCCATATAACAGTAATGTATTCCAATTTTTTATTTTTTTTTTTTTTTTCTGTATTTAAAGTGACTGGCAAGAGGCCAAAGGTAGTGAGGCTCTGGGGTGCAGTCTGTTTTGGAAACAGTGAACAGGATTTTAGCTGCATGATACCAACCGGCTTCTAGCTTCTACAAAAAAAATGGATCCATAGCTCCAGCTATGAGTGAATTATTGGTACTTACTTCTACTCATTTAATACACTAAAAGCTATTTGGAAGTGTTGGCTTGATTTGATCATTGGCATTCTGCAGGTGGGATGGGTGGGTGATAAAAAGCAAAGCAGTCAGCAGTCACCTCCCCAGGAGGTGCTTAGCCTGTTCCTAAAGAGGGAGACCATAGTTCACTGTGATAAGGCTGCTTATATTGTGGTTTACTCTTTGATAAATATGGGTCTGTAACCTTTTTCTGGCAGGGTCTGGAGTGTCTTGTGTACAGTAGCTCTTGGAAAGTGACCCAAGAATCAAATCTTCCCATGAGCTTAGGGTCCATCCTATGTATTTGTTTTGTGCATGTGCGTACATAAATACAAGTGAAAAGGCAACAGTGTCTGCCATTTGGATAGTAAACATCCCATTTCCCACCTGCTGTGTGCTGTCATTGTGTGACATTTAAAAGGTAGAGTCCTGTACCTTCACCATCTGAATGCCTAGGTTATATTGTGCAATGGTTTGTGCTTTTTTCTTCTTATTTGACAACATCACTTTTTTGTATAGTCATTCTTCCTTTTCTTTGTAACTGAGTGACCTTAGATGGTATCTCATAGCAGTCATGATGCTTCCCCTGTTAGCTACTTATTTTACTAGCTGAAAACCATGTGTGATTGCTGGTGATACATTGATGAGTTGTAGCTCAGGAGGTGCTGTACTGACACAGCCTGGGATTGGCCATGCCAGGTCACGCAGTTGCTGTCATGCACTCCCAAACTGGTCCTCCACTGGGTGAAGATTGACTTTGCACTCTAAATAAATGATGACAGCGCCGGTGAGTGGAAGTACCTCAAATGTCTTGTCCTTTCCCTCTCTGCCTAGGAGTACAGAGGAGCATAAACTGCCCCGGAGAAGAGAGTATAGGAACTAACCTTAAAAAAAATTCCTCCTTTCCCTCTGATTTTCAGTGGAAGGAAATATATATTTCAGAAGGAAATACAGCAGAGTCTCATCTTTTTTGTGCAGCCAACTCTGGCTGCAGTATTTTGCAGCACTCCTTGATGAAGAAAGTGCAAGACAACCATCTGGTCCCTGCCCATCAGCATTCACAGTCCTCCCAGCACTTCGCATTCTTATTTTGCTGTGGAATTAGTGCTGTTTCCAAGACACGGGGGAGTCTAGAGAGACTTGTGAAGAGACCATTTTATTCCTTGTGATGCCATTTATTAGGGAGATAATTAAAAATTCACCATAAATGTGCTTTAATTAATACATCAAGATGAGAATGTAAAGTCCTTAGGGTGAAAGAAAAAACGTCACCTTTAAATATAAAA
This sequence comes from Podargus strigoides, assembly GCA_028020825.1. Classification (NCBI taxonomy): domain Eukaryota; kingdom Metazoa; phylum Chordata; class Aves; order Caprimulgiformes; family Podargidae; genus Podargus; species Podargus strigoides. The sequence goes on from CM051630.1 coordinate 13,438,844, forward strand.
CGTACCTTACTTGCTTTAAAGTAGACCTTTGAGAATGGCAATTTTACTTATCTCAGCTTTTTAGAAAGTTAAAATCTCTTTGTAATGGGTAGATAATGATTTCAGTTGCTTTTTTTTGTAGGTAAGGAAATAACAGCACGTATTGAAGCGGAATGCTGGTATTTTCATAGCTGGGAAATTATCCGTTTTACACTTTTGGTAGAGAAATTATCTGAGTAATTGTAGAAGAAATTCAGACTTAGTGTGTAATATAAAACACCGAAGAGAGCTTTTGAGGAGAAGAATGCTTTTAAAACTTTATTTTCTGGAGGTTGAAGAAAATGGAAAATACTTAAATAGGTACCTTATATATAACAGGCCGTATTATTCAGAAAAACACAATGGCATTATAAATTAATTCTGTGGCTTATTTTTCTGAAGATCTCACTTAGTATCTCAGCATTTAATGTGTGCCTTCTCAGAATGTCTAATGTGCTCTCTGGGTTTGCTTGAAACTGTATTGACGTTAAACCTATCTTATAAATATTCACAGGAAACAGCTTGGGAAGACATGAACAAAGCATATCTTTGCTTCCCCCCATGCAGACAGCTAAACTTTCTGTTGGTTTTTATGGATGCCTGAGATAAACCTTTGGGGAATAAACTGCTGACCCTGCCCTGGCCACACCAGAACACCCAGGTCTGGTTGTTCCAGAAACAGCTTTGGGCTGTCTCTAGCGGCCACTGTCTTTTCTGACCCTGCTATCTCCAATGAACACAGACAAGCAAGTTTCTCCCAGAAATGAGTGTGATAGTACATTTGCATTCTTACTTGATAATACTCAACACTAGATGGTGCCCTTAAAAAGTGCTGTAGAACTTTATTTTTAATTAAGATGTGAAGTAATTTGAACTTGCATAGAGAATTGCTTATTGTGGGGTTTTTTGTTGTTTTTCTGTGTTCTGGTTGCAACTGGTAGAATGTGCAGGAAAAATATAACTCAGAATGAAAGATAATGCAAGATATGATGAAAAGTTAGTTCATCCAACTGAACATCTGACTGCTGTACGTTCCAAGGCTACTGAGATGCTGTGCACTGCTGAGATGATGCTAGCTCGGGAAGTTAAAGTTGCTCCTCCTCAAACAGTCTTGTTCCAAGCCGGCTGAAAACTGCCATCCTGCAGGGATGGATGCAGTGACAATGTCTGGGCTTTGATAGATGCAGGGCTCTGCACGTGTGCAGGCTGAGGGCACACACAAGGCTGGGGGTCTGGGCTGGGGCTGGATTCAACATTGCAGAGAGCCACTGGCTTTGCCTGCTTGCAGTGAGACAAAAGTGAAGTAACGAGAGCAGTGAATTAGTCTCATAATGTCTCTTCAGCCCGTAAGGTGAAAGAATTACTTGGGAGTTTTGGTTGATTTGCTGTTTTTCTGAGGTTGTGAAGAGCAGAATATATGCAGATGACTTTTCTGAAGCCTGTGTTCTTTAACCAGGAAAAAATTGAGCCTGCCTGCTGCTGGGGAGGAAGGGGATCGTGCTCATCAAATGGCCTTCCTTAAACTCACTGACAGATTAAAACCAAAACATTGACAAAAAACCAGTTCAGCCTCATATTTGATAGAAAGCAGAGCAAGCTAAACATGGGGATCAAATGATATCAGATATGTTTATTTTATGCAAAAGGAAATGAATGCATTGAATATATATTGATTTTCTGGACTTTTACAGGAATATTGGCCTACTGGATAATCAAATTTGAAAGTGGGGAAAAAAAAGAAGGGAACAGATAAACTGAAGGTCCTTCTTGGTTCCATGTATGGCTTTGCCATGTACTCTGATACCAAAAGGCATTAACACATAGTGCAGATATAAACCTACATGAGTTTTAGCATTGATTAGGTTTATATATGGTATTACAAGCACAAGTAGCTATGTGAGCTGTAGGCTTTTCCTCTTTTCCTTCATTTAGCTTGGCATATGAGTTTCTAGCAATGAACTATTAGCAAAAGAAAAGACATACTTCTTTCTAGAATAACCAGTACAGGACTATGTAGAATTGTCTAGTTAAACTCCTGCCCTCAGTGTTTCAACTAATTTATCTTCGTTCTCTCTGAAATTTCGCTCTAGGTTTGAATGATCTCAAGTCTTAAAGACTGAAGTAGAGTTTAATATTTGAGGATCGATATTGAAAAATTAAACCAAGGAGTGTTGTAAAACTGTTGTGCATGCAGACTTAGCAGAGGATGAAGTGTTATTCAACTGAAGCATTGAAAAGGTCCTTTTTTACCTGCAGACTGGCCTGGGCTTGGCCATGAGTTTTAACACAGGATTCTTTGTAGCTAAGTGTGGGGTTTTTTTTTTTTGCTTTGTTTTGTTTTAATGGAACTGGACTCCAAGCATAAAATGATGCATCCTTTCTTCTTTAGATCTACATTTGGCAGATATCGTGAAGGGTTGTTTTGTGATCTCCATCTGTTATCAGCTGCTGATGTTACCTACAGGCTTCAAGATGTGTTTTATTTAAGTGTGTGCCTTCAGAATACACATTTCTGTTCTCTATTATACATTGTTCTGGTAATAAAAAAACTGTATATATGTCAGGGATGTTTGATTCCTACCTCAGTTCTGATATAAAGTTTGTTCTTAAGTGACACTGGTAATCTGTCTGCAAATCACTGTTGGTCTTGAAATTCCTAACGGAATGGGAGGGGCTCAGTGTGCTTTTTATGACCACCTTTGTTCCAGGCAGAAGTATATACATAATTAAAGCTAATGTTGCTTAGAGTATCCATCATCATGCTATCATCACATGGCCTCAAATACCTGCCTCAGTGTGCCAGGCAAAATGATGATAATTCAGTCTTTCACAGGCCTGAAAAAGTTCTGTAAGCAGAGCCAACTAGTATATTCCTGTTTCAGCAGTGGTGAAATGGAAATAACTGATAGTTTGATTGTACATGTCTAATACTTTACTTGGGTCAGACTTGCCTGGCTCCTAGCCCCACTTCCTATCCTTTTGGGCCATGCTACAGAGGATATAATTTTTTAGTACTGAAATTAAGGAATCTTTAGAGTCACCAAAAACCCCCATTCTTTTCTGATTTATGTGAAGAGAGGCTGGTGCTCTCATGTCTTCAGGAAACGCTAGATAATGAAACAAGCTCCATGAGGTTCTTAAAAATGCTTTTGACTCTCATTTCAAAGTTGAGACCTTATAGCATATTCATATTAGATATGATATAGCTGATGAATTACTTTTTAGACCAGAGAAGAATGCTGAGAAGTTGGATTTAGTATTGTAGCTGTCATTGAGGCAGAAAACATTATCTTTACTAGACAATACATTGTGAAGAGTCTTGCTTGCCTTTGCTTTTGTGGGTGTCACACATGATAAAAAAAGGCATTCAGTTAGGATAAATGGGCTTGACTTGTGAGTCCTCAGACCCCATACTGTCAGCTGTGTGGGGTGAATGTCTCTGAAGGGGGCACTGTGCTGTTGTTAAACAGTGAAAACATAGAATTGAGTTATACAGGCCAGTCTTTTTTTTGTTCTTTCTGAACTAGATGTCAATTTAAAGCTGCTCTCATTGTCTCTCTCGCATAGCACTAGCTGAGGTTTTGCTTGGCCACATGAGGACAAACAGCCAGAGAAGGATACGCTGTGCTCTGCAGCTCTCCCCTATACAGCCTTACCCCTCTGCTTTTAATGTGAAGGGACAGCTACCATGAGCTGCTCATTCCACCACCTTCCCTCTCTTGACAGTGACCTGCTGCCAGTAATTTCCAAAGATGTTTTCCCCTGATTCCACCCCACTAAGGGTAAACTCAGGCTGAACAGGGTCAGAGCATATACTTGTTTCGCACGCAGTCTAATTTTCCTCCGATACCTAAGAATAGACTTGCTGAATGCAGAGTATGACACTTCTATTGAACATTGTTCCTGACTCATCTCTGGGGCAATGTGTTCAAAGCAAAGTGGGCTAATTAAAGTATGGGTCTGTGTGCGTCAAAAGCTCTTTGTGGTGTAATCATGGAATGTCATCTGGGATTTTTAAAATATGAGATGTGGCACAGTCTGATAAGTACAGAAAAGAATGATTTGTATTTTATGCTTTTAATATGCTGCAGAGGCAGGATGAGCTCTGCAGCAGGAGAGTCCTTTACAGCATAGAGGGTAAATGTTAGTGACATCTGCAGACCACTCAGCATCTCCTCCCAGGGTGTCATTCAGCTTAACTGGTTTTGCTGAGGAAGAAGTATTAGCTGTAGTAATTTTTCTTGGAGAGGTTGTTTGCCTTGTTTGCCAGAGGTTGTGGAAGGAAGTGGATGGTGTGACATGAGATGAGTTTGGGGCGAGCTAGCTTGGCTTGCAGGTGAATTGATGACTAGGTTGCTAAAAGGGCCCAGTCTATTACGATTAGTGTTGGGGCAAGTCTTCAAGTTGGAAAGGTAGATTTGGGTTCAGAATTTGCAGCCCCTCCCTACTGCCTCTCTGACTTCTGAGATGTAAGGATTTCTCTCTCTCACAACTAATTAAACTTAGTTCAATATGTATGTTGTAATCAGTGGAAAAAAGAATCATCTTCTCTAATGGCTGGAAAGAGCTGTTGCAGTTTAAAAATATTAAATAATTAACCTTTAGTCCTTAGAAATAAGAAGTTTAAAAATTACTTTAGTGCCTCAAATTTCAACAGAGGGCAGTGTGACATTGCTATATGCATCTCCGGAGCCTTTTCTGTTGTGATGATTTATGTGAAGGCTCTTCCACTCAGTGTCCTCATTAAGCTTATTATAGGAGTAATAGCATTGCTGAAAGCACAGGGAAGATGTAAAACAGAAGAGATTTTTACAATGGCTAGATGTGATAAAGGCAGGATAAACTGGAGAACGTTTTAAGGTAATGGATGGAGTCAATTACAGCAGCATCCTAGGATCCAGGATAGCAAAAAGGGTTTTGCAGTGAGCCACGGGGAGAGGTTATTGTTATGGATCCGTTCCTAGTCGGGGAATATTTCAGTGAGTTTGTTTGGTGTGCAGACCTCAGCTAGAAGGTTCCAGGCTATAGATTCTAGTTACATTGAGCTGTTTCTGCTCTCCCATTATCTGGATGCCCCGAATGGCTGTGGTCTCCAGAGCAACAGAGAGCTCTGTCAGGACCAGCTGATTTAAGTGGTCCCGCAAAAGGATGCTGTGTGTCTCCTGTCAGCACCACCTGCTACACAGGTTGCTTCAAACTGATCTCTTATAGCTAGTGTCTCACAGCTGTTAATAACTAGTGCCTGGGAAGTAGCATTTTAGCAACATAAGACCCGAAAGGGGCTTTCTGGGTCATTGAGTTCAGTCTCTTGCTATCACAGAAAACCGTATCATATAATCCCCTTCAGAAATTTATCACACTTCATTTTAGAGCAGACATTGCCTTACCCCAGGGGTGACCTAGCTCAGAGGGCTCTGAAATACAGAAACCCAACCTACTTTCCCATTCATCCATTCCAGTTCTCTGCTTGGCAGGGCTCAGGTGAGGAGACCCTACCCCAAAATACCTAACAGAAAGTGTAAGTATTTCATCTGTTAACTGAAACAAACCCAAACAATAACTCTTCCATTGGGATTTTTTGCATAAGAAAAATAATAACTATTTGTGTACACCCTGTAGGAACGCCATGTTTTGTACTCTGCCTGCTAGCTCTACAGCAGCAGTTAATTAACAAACACAATTCCCAGAGCTGTGTTGACATTAATCATTGTTGCTGGTGCACAAACAAAGATGTTTTGGCATGAAAAGGTGTTTTGGTAGTTGAAGTTCTTGCTGTTGCTAAACAGAAAACAGCAGCATTAATTTAAGCTCATCTTAAAACATAAGGAAAGAACTGATGTTTATAAATGGAAGAGAGCAAAGCATCATGGAGAAAGGTGCCTGCAAGAAGGGAACAACTGTGAACATAAAGGTTAAAATATTTGCATGTTACTTTGGTAATGGCAAGTATTAAATTAATATAAGCCAAGGAGTAGTGGTCTGCTAGCATGAGATATAAAGATGCAGAATTGTTGTGTGGGAGTAGCTCTCCTTCATGGTCTGATCGGCCCTCCAGCTGTGGAATCTCCTGGGAACTCAGGAAGAAGTAGATCCTCAAGACAGAGTATGAAGTTGTGCACTTTTCTGTCTGTTAGCTCTTTCCTCTGCAGAAAACCTTTTAATTCAAAAAGTTTTGAACTTCTTGTATGTCAGAGGTGTAACAAAGACTTGTTGGCCAAAAGTTGGCTTATTGTCATCTCATTCCCCATGAGCTGTGATTTCTGTTTAAATAGTTATAGTGTGTATCACTCAATTATAGTGTATCAGCAAAGCAAAAATGCGGTGCTAAGCATAAAGAGAAGTGAAACTGGTTTTAATCATCCCTTAAACTCACTGTCCTCTGAAAGTGAATTGCATGGGGTGTGTGTGTCCTCATGAATCCCTGGAATTAAAGATGGGAAAGAACTTGTAGGAATGAGCACGGCTGGAGCTGAATTCAGGAATTCAAATGAGAGGGCTGGGAAAATATGTGAATAGGGAAAATGAGGAAAAAAAATATTTCAAGAGACTATTTTGTGATGGGCAAAATGAAGATAAGCGGTATTTAACTGGCTTTATTGAAAATTAAGCCTATATTTAGCCTAGTAAATAGCTGAAATGGCTTTTAAGGGGGATAGACTACATACAGTTTGGGTCCAGATTTCTACCGTTGAGGTTGGTGGGATGGTGTATGCGGTTAGATTAGTTCCAGTCACAAATGGCCTTCTCCCAGACAGCTGGTCTCTATACTTATTATGAGTATTCCAGAAATCGCAGTAATTATAGATGTGAAGGCACATGCATTTTCCTCTTCTGGAACTAGGAAGCAGCTATGCATTACTGTAATTCTTCAGAATTGCCCCCGATGTTGTTTGATTGAATACTTCTTGTGCTGCTTGCTATGGTACAGTAGACCAAAGCTCCCAGTTCCCTTTACAGACCTTGTTTTGTCATCCTGCAGCATACTGGGTAAGCTTCCACTCTTGAGCGAGAGGGTTTTTCTGCAGACTGCTGATTTCAAGTTGTTCTAATCATATGTACAAGAAGGTAACCTGAGACAGCATCGTTGCTCATGTTCTGTCCTTCTGGAAGGATCCCCAGCTTTTGACTGTTGCTGAAAATCTCTGCTTTTTCATCCCTAGCAAGGAAAGACAAAGGACTGCAGCAGGCAGTGGTATTAATGCCTTAGACTTCTCTGCCATTTCTCAGTGTGGCTGCAAAATGGCGAGGTTTATCCAACATGTGTGATTTGCAGTTGTAGATATTTTGCCTGCTCTATGGATGCTCTGAAAAAGCAGGTTGTGTGTTGCTCTGCCTGCCGAGTGTGCTGCGAGCTCGGGAGAGGGCAGTGCGGCTCCAGGTTCAGGGGCTGCTCGCTGGTGGTGGAGAGCCCGTGCCTCCTTTCCTCCATCTATCAGCAAACCTATGACAATGTCAAACTGTAGTATTTCATAAATGTGAACAAAATACAGTTTAACAATCTGATTTCACCCCATCTCCAAGCTGCTTGCAGGCATTTTTTCTTGACAAAATGCCTGTTGAATCAAAATTGTGGTTTGATTTAACAATATGTTTGTTTGATTTTTCCCCTCCAGTTGAGGGGCAGCAGCCCCCACCCCAGAAGTTGAATGACAGATGAATTGTTTCATGGTATTGTACTATGCAATGATACTGTGATTTATTGTATCTGAATACTTGATGCTCTGCACTGGTATCACAGTTTTGTATCTTAGGCATATGCAGTCCCTATGCTTTATGCAGTAGCTAATGGTATGAACAAAGCACCTTCTGAAGGTATTATAAAAGCAGTGTCTACTTGCATATTGAGCAGAAGGAGGACAAGCTATTATTAAATGGTTGTAGTGAAGAAGAACATTTCCTTCCACCCTTAGGCTAATATTAAGTATTCCCAAGGTCAATTGTAAGAGAATATAGAGAAAGACAAGAAGCATAGGTGCTGTCAGTTATATTTTCTGTTTTCATTTAGCTGTAGCCTTAAAATCAGAATTATTTATAGCTGTGATGTATCTCCCTGTGACCCTGGTTCCTCTAGTTCAGGAGTGCCCATCATTTGTGCTCAAAAAGAAGCTACAAGTTCTTCTTTGAATCACTCCTTTTTGTGGACAATAGGAAATGCCTGGAATTTTCTTGATTTCCAATCTTAATTACAATTTTTCTGCTGCATATGTATTTGATCTTTTCAATACTTGGAGAGTCCTATGTACTGAGACTGCTCAAATATGACTGCTTTTGGACTATCTATCATGTGTTTATTTGCATGGATGTGTACTTAAATCTGAATTTATGTTCTAAGGAAACATCTAGGTGAAAGCATAAGGAATTTGAACTTTAAAGGCAGATTTACACTTCTGACTTGCTTGTGTTGAAGATAGGAATAGCTAGGGTAGGACATTCCTCGGTTGGGCGAGTTGCTGATGTTCTTTAGGTCTGACTCTGCACACAGTGGAGGTGCCATCTGCCTGGAAGGTAATGCTGTGAGCTGTAGCACAAGGGTATAACGGGACATGTGGAGGTTAGATGATAAAGCTTATCTTAGAATTTTTTAAAAAATGTAGTTCAACATCAGTGACATCAAAATAACTTTTAAACGTTTTAATGTTAAATATTGCTCTTATGTGTGTGAACTTTGCTGCTGGTGGAGGGTAATAGAAAAGAAACACACAGTGCTGGAAAATTCCAACAAGCTATTTTAAAGAGCCTATTTTTAATCCATTTCAGTACACATATTTGCAGGCTTTAAACAAGGAGTTATTCAGCCACTCTCTTATCATTCACAAGAACATCATTTCTAGCCTTTCAGGTGTCCTTGAGCAGGTCACTAAACCTCCTTTTGCCTCACTTTGCTCAGTTTCCCATTTGTGAAGTGCATGGAGACAGTAATTCTTGTCTACTTCATATGAGTTATAGGACACAAAGTGCAGCACTTAATTGAGGCATTAATGCCAGCCCTGCTAAAGTCAAGACAAAATAAACTGTATGATTTTATACGAATTTTATACTAACCTGATAATCTATTTAATTAAATAGTTGCATATATGTTAAACATAGTTGAATGTATGTTAATCTTACGAGTGGCTGCAGAAATGGAGATGTGTGTACACATAGGATGGTTTGGAGGTTTTGTGTCAGCTGGCTGTGGATAGACATCGCTAGGTGTCATTATTTATTAAAACAAACATAGTTTGCTAACATGTGGATTATGAGTGCCTGTGTAACTGTGTCAGTTCAGTTGACAGGTTTATGAGGAAAGTTGTATAGGCAATCCAGCCTGTGAAAAATAGCTCCTATGTACTCTGCTCTGCAACTGGAGGCTTCATTTTTGGGTGTCTGAAGGTTTTCAGACCTTTTAATGAATGAGGGTGAATTTCAATGAAATCTGAGTGAAATTAAGCATGACTTTCTTTTGAGCTTCCTTAAGTAATTGAGTTTTTTGCTACTTTACGTTTTAAGTGTTTCATGATCATTTTTGGATAGAACATTCTGGTCCAGCTAGCTACCTGACTATATGCTTCTCATGTTTATGATAAGCAGTTTCTGGAAGTTGAACGTACATCAGCTCTTTGTGTTTATCCCTGTTTGGCAGAGTGCTCTGGTATATGCCCAACTTGAGGTACATACTGAAGCTGCATCCATTTTGAAGCTAAGTGTGTGCTTATATGCTTTCTTGAAAATAAATGGTTTTTAGCAAAGTAGTGAACACAGACTTAATTGGGACTTAATAATTAACTTCCTCTTTATTTGCGTAAAAGGCACTATCAAATGTATCATGGTGATGCATTTTCCTGTCTCGGTCTCGTAACTCAACATTCACTTCTAAAAAGACGATGCTTTGTTGCAAGCGCTTTTCCCTGTGTTCTGTTTTACTGAGCTCCATTCCTCCTCACATTTCTATGCCAAATAGCTCAGTGAGAACCAATCAGGGAATGTGACAAATGTTGAGAACGTTTCTATCTTCCTTCGCTGCCAGTGGAGCACTCATTCTGTTTTCAGCATGTCAAACGATGTGTGCAGGCAATAAGCTTGCCTCACTAGCACTCAGTAGGGGGAAAGAAAAAAACTAACAGTGCCTGTTCTCCGTCTTTATAGGTGAAGCAAACAAGGAGATGTCTCAAATGCTATTTTCTAAAATTCTTTAGAATTTTCTAAAAAAAAAGCATTTATTTCTTTCTTTCTTACAAGCTTTTCTCCCTTCATTTCAGAGCCTAGTTTTGAGGCTTTGCATGTTTTTGTGTAACTGATGATTAGATGGTTATCAGCTGTATACTAATCTTACCCTTCTTATTCTAAGGCAAGTTAATGTAGAAAGGCAGGTAATGCAGCAGTATTATGCATTGAATACTTTCATGAAATGTATTATTTGCTATTCAAGGCTTGATTCCACAACTCGTTATTTATGTAGGTTCAGCTATACTGAGTTCCCTTGGGCCATGCAGGTTTTATGCTGGTGCAAGTGAGAGCAGAAGCTAGTTCTCGTATTTGTATATTCTCAGCATACATCTCCACCTCTTTAAGCTCTAGTTTATGTATTTGTCTGCACTACTGTGTCCCATCCCTGCCTGCCCTTCTTTTGCTTAGTAGGGGCTGTCTTTTCCATTGGAAGCTCAGTGTTAAAAATACAGGCCAGATATTGCACCTCACCCCTAATGCAACTCATATCAAGGGTGCACAGTGCCCCAAAATACAAATGTCTTGATTACTGTGGGTTGGGCACTGTGTTCATATCAACACATATCCTTGCAGGTCTGTCTATAGCAAACACAAGCGTACTGAGGAAAGCCCTTGCTATGCTTCAGTGGACCCTGCTGTCTTTGTTTCATCTTCAGGTTTCATCAAGAGCATGGTACCTGTACATACACTTTGTCTGGAATTCTGTAATTAAGGTCTAATCAGGAATTTGTGCTGACTATTTGTCATAAAACTGTATTTTAACAAATTCATACCAAAGTGGTGTAGGTGGAAAAAATTGTGAGTGCTAGCAGGTGGCCCATAACCCTGTGTGTGTGAATGTCCAAAATGGAACTTTTGAACTGAGGCAGAAGCATGGTATGGGATAGCTGTAAATTCTGGTAATGCCCGAATTAACCAAGTGGCAGACCCCAAATCCTTCAGTTAATAAGGAGACATAAACAAGAACCACTGATTAGGATGTGTGTGTTGTGCTTTTGTACATGGACTGACTACATAGGGGTAGAACCTTGGGGTTCTGGAAAGCAGAGTTTGTGTTGAAAAAGAAGGATTCTCCAAGTAAGAAGTGATCTCAGAAACAAGAAGGACCAGGAGGAAGTGGTGATGATCCTGGGTATTGCATGAGAGTAGGGGAACAAACGCCAGGGGATGCCCAGGGACCTTGGCCAGGAAGACCTGAAAGGTACAACTGTGTGCAGCTGCACAGCTGCAGCAAGACAGCTTTCTGCCTGACCTCCCTCCTGGACAGTGACGTTGAGACCTGATGAGCAAAGATAGCCCTCAGAGGGATGGAGGGTAAAAGCTCTAACCTCCTTGGGTTTTTTTAATAAACCCCAGTATCCAGTTCTACTACAGGTTGTTGCTTAGTCTGTCTCATCTGTGACACAAAGGGGAAAAAATCCCTTTGTGCAGTTTCAGAAACATCCTTTACTTTACCTGTTTGACTTTGTGGACCTTTTTAGCAAGTTGTCCACTACAACGTATGCAGACAAAGCTTATTGCGATAACTCTCATAAGGGCAAAAGTCTCTCTTGCAGACTTCTGGGAAATACTCAGCTATGTTACATTGCTCTACTGTGTGTTTGGAAATATCACTAGTGTCAATAGGAGAATCACATCATATTACACTGTAGGTATGAAGGACACAGTCATTCTAGCAAGATATTTTCAATAAGCCAGGTCTCAAAAAGAGATCCAACAATCGTTATGATGAGGAACAGAGAGGATATTAGTCAAAAATATTGGTTTTGAAGGTGCACAACTTTGGAGTAGCCCCTCCAAAAGCAAATGTCAGTTGTTTGGCTGTTACACAAGTCTACACCGTATTTCTTTTTCTTGACAATAGAGAGTTGGGAGAGATGAAATTGGCATTCATAAGGGAGCTGGGAAATGCATGTTTCTCTCTTAGCAGCATGAGTGATGTTCAGGTCTTCCTCATGCTAGCACAAGACATTTCACAGAACAAAACTCCACTTTTCTGCTTTATTATCAGTGTTCTTCCAAGAAACAATCCTATCTGTGTTATTATATGAATATATTATTTTCCTGTTTCTTTTTTCAGTAAACAGAAATATACAGGGAACACTCCTATATATTATAGGATTCTCTTGTGTTATATTACATTTTTTAAAGAGAATGTTTCTGTTGCATAATTTTAGTTTAACATCATTTTATGTGAAGGAGAGCAAGGAGTAAGGTACCACATTAGTTCTTCCTATTTCTGCCTTGATTTATTGGGCCCAAAGGAAATAAAAGAAATTCTGACTCTGTCCCTGCATAATGGGATGGCAAAGGGAGTGGCTTTGGAGGGACAATCAAGTCTGTCCATCCTGCTTTGCAGCTGCTGTGGTTTCCCCTGAGAAGTGCAACAAAATAAATTTCATCTCCTCTACGAGGTGATTTAACTGAATTCTCTGTTTCTCATTTGATTTGGAAAAAAATCTCCCTCTGAAAGGCCCTTCTTGAGGTAGTGTACTTGTATGTTGCCTGTGTAACTAGATTGAGTCAAGGGCTTCTGTCTTAGAAAATTAATGTAGTTGCTATAAGACCACTTGAATTATAAAAGAATCTAAAAATGCTTATGAACAAAGCATTCATTCATATTTTCTCTTGCATCCAGTAATTTATACTGGGGAGCTTTTCCATCTAGCTGTTTTGATCAGCGATCTGGAAGAAGCCTGTGTGTAGTATTGATGTAGAATTGATATAGTAAGTTGCATAAAGTTTCCCTATTGCATCTTAGGAAGAAAATAAATATTCCAAAGAGTAGAGGTTATGAGTCCCAGTGAAAAACAACACTTTAGCCTAACTGCACATACAGGCTGGTAAATATACTGCCTTCTGTCAAGGAAGGAGAACTATAAATGCATATTAGCTGAGTCTATGCCAAACAGTATGACTGCAGTTGGATCGTCTCGGTGATAGAGAAAGTACTACTTCATGTCAACATAAATTTTTAGATTATTTTCACGGTGGGAAAAGAGGAACTTGTTTCAGACCTACTGCTATGTTATATATCAGAAATACAAAATGCTGATTGTATAAATTTCAAACCCAGGACAATTTAGAAAGATGAACTGTTCTAGACATCTTGTGGTACCTGTGGCAATTATATGCATCTTGTTTCTCAGAGAGGTTTATTTAAGTTTATGTTTAGTTCTAGAAATGAGAATAGAAAAGGAAAGGTGTCATGCCAGAAATTCAACCTGCCAGAGGGATACTAAAAGGACTGTAAGGGCAATCCAACTTCATTATTTTCTACTGAGGCAAGTACAGAATAGAGAATTTAGAAAGCGGGTTTATTGTTTCATTTACACAGAGGACAAGCGGTTGTGAGTGCACCTCCATGAGGCTTGCCTGTCTGACAAGAAAACAAACAAATACCTTCAAAAACTGGCTGAGCTTTAGGTAAGAGTAGCCTCGTGTCCTTTACACCTGGCCTTCAGCAGCAAGTCCTGAAGATAATCTCAGAGCTGTCCTTAATTTAATTTGGGGCGAAATACTGAGGAAGGGCTTAGGCAAGGATTGTAATTGCTCAAAACGTTCAGGTTGAAAATAGCTGCTGACAGGAATTATTCTCTTGTATGACAGAGTCTAGGAATTACAGTCTAGGGTGCGATAGCCTTTCATTAACATCAGCACCCAGGATAATGATACAAGTAAAACTGTTGTACTTTATTACATTCTTGCTGTCATTTAATTGCTTGATAATAGGTTTTCATAACAATAGAGGCCCATGGAAAGTTGGCTGGAGTAATCCCAACTGGTGTATTAACTGTAGCAAAGTTGCCATTAACAAAGCAAGTTGTTTGGGGAGGTCATTCAGAACAGATGGCTATTATTTAGGGAAAATAGCTGTAGAATTGTGTCTCATGAGAGAAGCTAAAGTTCCCATATTTAATATGAGCTATATGAAAATGTGCAAAAGGGTTCCCAGGACCATGTAGACAAAAGAAGTGCTACACTGTAAAACTTCACAGTGGAGCTGTTGTGAACAGGAAGTGCTGAGAGGCAGAACACAGTTTTTTGCTTTGTTTTTAATATGGTCATATATTCTCTTCTTTTAATGAACTTAACCATAAGCAATCTATTTTTGTTTCATTTCATGAGATGGTTTTGTGTGCATATATATAAACCTCACACAGAGCGTAGGCAGGCTACTACCTTTGAATAATAATATTAATCAATATTAATAATACATAATGCTTACATGCAAATGTATGCTTACATATGCAAACATGGGGGTTCAAACATGGTGATGCAAATGTTGGAACGCTGGTGTTTGTTACACTTGATGTTAAGGAACTCTAGTGGGATTTTCTTCTCATGAAAGAGCTCATGTCTCATTTGATCACTCTGGGATGCAGTTTTAAAAAAATTAATTAGTTATACTGGAATGGACTATGAATTTTATTTTCATGAGTATTGGACAAGCTGTTTTGTAATTTAATTGTAATTTCCAATGTGGAGTGGGACACAAGAGGACAGCAAGTGTAACTGTCATGGTTTTGTCACTGGGAGGTGAGGCTGAGCCAAAATAAGGATGTTTTCCAGTGAGATTTCTCATACAAATTGAAGTTGTAGCTGCCAGTCAAATCTCTTTTCTGTTTGTGACTTCCAGCTTTCACTTATAAATTTCAATGAATAACAAAGGAAGTTGAACTCCTGCAAAAGACCATATTGAACAACAAACTATTTTTTGAAGAGCCCTTTTTTTTTCCTTCCTTGTATAGATGGGAAATAAATACAATCCCAGCTTTCTAAATCATTCTAAAATTGCCCGATATGCAATTTTCCTCCCATGAGAGGCATCTTAACCTCCCAGAGAAGGGATATATTACTTTTTGGGATTCTCTTACTTCTTACATATTGATATTAGGAGCTATTGTAGAAAGCATATGTGTGACAGCGCAGCTGGGTCTGTTACATTGGAGTGTGGACTTCCACAGCAAGCCGGGCTATAGGGAGGGTGTCCAGCAGTATAACTGGCCTGTCTGTGCTTTAGGGGCTGTATATTAAAAGGCTGAGTGTACTGCTGAAATTATATGTGTTTTTCCATTAAATATAAATCAAATACTGGAAATTGCATAGAGTCAAGCTACACGCACCTCAGGTCTTGGGGCTCTCTCACAGGTCTGGAAAGGCCAAAGCTTGTCTGGTGCTGATCTGACTGAAGGGTGATTTTGCTGATTGAGGAGCTGGAGCTGCAGCCCCTGATTTGCTGCTGGCCATGCACTGGCCACTGCACAGCTTTTCCTTCTGGTCTGCAAGTTCAGGTCTCTTCAAGCAGCTTTTCCAGGCTGGTGCCAGTGATGGAAAGCAGACACAGAACTGAGAAGTAAGGCCACCAGCTTTCTGATTAAGATGCACTGTTCATTTCTGAAACTTACAGGTCTGTAGACATCAGGAGGGATGGCTGTTACACACACAGGCAAGTCAGCTTTAAAAGAAGGTTGTGCTGTGATTTCTCCATGACTTTTCCTTTCAGATGCATTCATCTGCTCCCATTTTTACCCTAGTAAAAATGGTGGTTTAGGCACTACCAAGAACATTGCTATGGGATGCTTACAGTTTTATGGGTAGTTGAACAATGCAGGTTCAGTGCCTAATTAGGAATGTGTCTGAGTAGTTCCAGCTGAAAACTTTGGATTACTTACATAGTTATATCCCTGCTTGGGAGGAAACTGTATACAACTGCTCTGAGAGCTTTCTCTCTGATCTGCTGCTAACAGGGTGATGATGTTACTCTACAGAGAAGATACACCATACCAGCCCTTCCAACTACAGGGCAAGGCAACTTGCAAAAGACAGGTGTATTCACCACAGTAAATATGATAAAAGTTTTTAACTTGCTTGCATGTGCTCTGGAACAAATGGCAGTTGTAACATTGGTGAGCTGTTGTATTCACTGCTTTGGGGATTATGAAATGACTGCAGTTTGTTCATCTCTTGGAAAAATATCTAAATCATTCACATGGAAAGCAAATCGACTTTTTGTTTAAATTTTTTTTAATGCAACCATAAAAGTTTATCCATTGTAAATTAACTTTTTTTTAGTCTTGTACTACAATATTTCTCTGTTAAATGCAATCAAAATAAGGCAAAATATTTTTCATTAGTGAGCTAATAATTTGTAGAAGGGGTTCAGTGGATGTTAAGGTTGGACCAAAGCTATCAAATCTAAGTCACAGAAGACAGGGGTGCAAAAGCTACTAAATCACTTAATCCTTCAAATCTCCGAATCATAGAATGGATTGGGTTGGAATGCAAGTCATTTTCTTGGAGAGAAGGACATGTCAAACTGAGAAGAATTATTACAGCAATGATTACTTTTTTGGTGTTTATTTCGTTTTACTGATGTATTAACAGTATTGGGGGAGAGTAACAGCAGTGTGTCACTTGCTTTTATATAGCTGGGGTTGTATAACCCCCAATAATCAATGTTTTGTATTAATACAGTGTCGTTCTTCTGGGTGGCAAGTGTAATATTGTATGATGGGAAAACTAGCCGTGGGGTACCTGGGGGATGCCATCCATCAGCTGTGCCTGAAGTAGCCCTACGTAAGGACTCCTTCAGAAACCACTGAAACTAATGGAGAGAAGCTCAGTGTGATGTGGATCCGACTTGGGATCACAGAGTTTCTTCTATAAGAGGTGTGGTCTGTTCTCAGATAAGAAGTTTGAGCATAAAAATTCTCTCTTCATTTTTATGGCATCCTTTCAAGCTAAATTCATGGCAACAACCTCATGGGGATGTGAACTTTCGAAGAGGGAGCTCAGTCTTGCTTCCAACAGCCCAGACTTGGCTGGATTTGAAGTGAGCACATTTTCTTAGTTTTGTTGCCTGTTTGCAATCCAAAAATCTAACTCATTCTGGTGTTATACAGACCTCCTCTGTGTTTGTGCATAAAGCAGTGCCTTTAATCAAGTTTTACTCTAATGGTGGGGAATGTTGTTAATAATATATAAAAGCTATTTCATGTAATTAAAAGTGGGGAAGAAAGTATTATTTTACAATTATGCTGACAGTCTGTCTTTGATCTTGGAACCTTTGTCAAGGTATGTTAATAATAAAAATGAATGCCCTCTCATTTTAACCTTGGAGTGAAGCTATCATTATGTTTACTAAGCCAGAACTGCCCCATGAAAGTGAAGTACTGTGTTAATTGTACTCCAGAACGGGATCGGTTGGCTTTTTTAACCTTTCTTCCCACAGCTTGTCACTTCTGCATTACGAAGCTCAAGTGAATTACCTTAAAAAAGGAAGTAAGTGGTAAAATGACAACAATTTTTGAAAACATTTGAATAATTTAAAAGGTTAATAAAGTACCAGCGCACAGGGAGCTGTATTTGTCAGTTTACGGTGGTGGTGTGTGAATGGTATGTTTGTAGGTGACTTGAAAAGAGCACAGCACTCTTTCTGGCTTCCTTGCATGCCAGCTTTGCTTCAGAGCAATACGATAGCTGTATTTGATAACAGGATTTGGCCCTTGTTTACAGATGCTCTATATTCAGCTATAGCTTAATGTACTCTGAAATCAAAATTTCTGTTGTTTTGCTTTAGTAAAGTCAGTGTTTTCTGACTCGGACATCAAGCAAAAGGTTGTAGCTTCTGGTTTCTTTCTATGCTATTCTCTCTTGAGCTAGCTCCACCTTACTAATGCAGATGTTGGAAGCACAGGACCTTTAAGAACTTGGAGTGAGCAGCAAAAGCTACTTAAGAAGCAGAAGGGGTATTCCAGCAGGCAAGCCATACTAGCAGCTACAGCTGTTACACCAGCAATACCTGAGCTTTGTGACTTAAAACTAGCTGATATATTCAGCCTTGGCTGTAGGTTGCATTAATCCTACATGGCCCAGTGCTGAGAAGATGCAGATTTTTTTCTGGAATAGGTGCAAGTTTCTGAAAGTTATGCTGCTTGTTTAGAGTTGACTTGAAAATTTTACCCAGGTTTGTGTGTGTGTTAACTCCAAATGTTTAGGTGGGATGCAAGGCTATTTTATTTTTCTTAGCCTCTTCTTTAAAAAAAAAAAAAGTGAAGTTATGATTAAATAGTTGTCAAGAAAGCAAATGATGCCCTGCCTGTTTTCCTTTTCTTATATTTAGTGTAAAGACTAGGAGGCAGCTTTGGAGTATGTTTTAAGAGCCATCATTCACATCACATCAAGGTTTCCAGAATGTTTTAAAATCTAAATTAAGCATGATGGCAACACTGCCTGGAAGTTATTTTGCTTACAAGTGAAAAGAAACAATGACTGTACCGTATGTGTTTTACTCCAGAGAGGAATTACCATTTTGGGTGGATGGATGGATTTGAGATCACTGAAAGCATTCACTCGCCTCTTGTGTGTGTTTGTGAGTGACTAGATGTATGCAAGTGGGAATCGCAGCTGTCTGCCCCTGCTGCACAGTATCACTTGCACAAAATCCCCTAAAATGGGTCACACAGTTTCTGGTGTGTAGCCAGTTGTGAAGACTTTGCACGGCCACACATGTTCTACCAGTTTTACCCCACACATTTACTGTCTTGCTTGTATGAATCTTGCATGCATGCTCTGCTTCCTACTGAGATTTCACAAGAAAAATTCTGTCTTCCTCCGTTAGCCTCCAGATAGCAGCAGAATACCTGCTGTCGATAGGTTATTACTTGATTTCCACCCCCCATATTTATCATGTTATTAATTCCCCTTCATAATATTAAAAATGTTAATTTGGTGTTTGCTAAGTCTCCTGTTTCCCAGCGAGAATAGGACCAAGCTGTTTAATCTTTCCACACAACCCGCTGCAATTTTTGAGAATTGTTATCATTTTGATTACTCTGTAATGCATCTCCCAGAACAATTATAAACTCTGTAAACTGAAGCTGCAGCAAGCTGTTTGTCAGAGATTCGGGCCCCGGTGAGGAAGCCTTTGTAAACCGGCCCTTGAAATCTGTGCTTCCTAGCCAGCTTGTGGATCAGACGTGTGGTGGTTTTGTGAGGTGTTGACACACATGTGCCTAGATGAGGATCTTTCAGGAAAAAGCAGCCTGGGCAGGGGCAGAGCAGACAGTGAGGTGCTCCAAGGGAGGGTAGCTCTGATCGTATAAAGCAATATAGCCCAGGAAGGGCTGCTGGGCAGAACTTTTGAAAATTAAAGTTATACGTGAAAGAGGGGAAACGAAAATGGTCTGCAAGCATGAGAAGGGCTGTGGGATGGAGCTGTTCAGATGGCAGGTTTTGTGGAGGGGCTCAGATGATCACATAGGCATGTTTATTGGACCTAACTTCTCTCTTGTTCTGTAGAAGCTGCTCTGTTTTCCAAATATCTGAGTAGGTTGAGCAGGAATATTATTTTGCATTACTAGTGGCCACCTCATACATGGTCAAATGGGATTTCTGAGGAAATGTCTGTCTTCCAGGTAAAGTTGGGGACTTTTGCTTTTTTTTCTTTAATTTGGGATCTTGCAACATCTGAAAGAATTTCCTGAATCTCTCCTGTATTATTCTATCTTGCCTGAGGTTTAAAAATTATATCTTTTCAATTCTTTGCCTATTTGAAGTAAAGTCTCCACATTGTAGTGACTAAAAATAGGATATTTTATTTGTTGTTGCTGAAAAGATTGGTTGTTTTCCTGTATAGACCCTGGGGAGAGCATAGTGGAAGATCACCCTCCTTCTGTCAGGAGAAAGCTGCTGGGTGAAAGATCCAATTCTTTCATGCTCCCTGGTACTGCCATCCTTTACTTTCACAGTTCTGGTGAGCTGTGTCCCAGGGATATTGTGGCATAGAGGAATTATTTTTATTTGGGTTCCAAGCGTGAATTGCTCTAGTAAAATCAAAATGTAGAAAAAGTAAGTTATAACTGCTTAACAAAGGAATAACAACAGGATAAAAATAGAAGAATGTTTCTGCTGTAGAAATAGTATTACAATAGTGTCTGGCTATGGGGTAACTGTGAGATGAATAGGTATGTGGGTGATTTGAAAAACGACATCAGATACTTTGAGTGCCATGAGTTAAAGCATATATGTTGCTACCCACAGTGACTTTTTCCAAGTGGCTTATATTTGGCACAGTATGCCTTTAGATTACAGAAGGAAATGCTAAGCATGAAGCTCTTACTGCTCCGCTCAGGCTTAGCAATTATGAAAGATAAAAAATTTACCAGAGCCTAAGCTCTTAGACAGTTATAAACATGGGGAGAATTAAGGGACAGGAAAATTATAGCAACCCAGCTAAACCACTATAATTAAGGCTGAATTGCTTTTTATATTATAGCATTCATGAAGTAGAATGTTGAAATAAGTGAAAAGGAAAAGCTCAAATACTTAAATTTTGGTAGGACAAATCCGTTTTATCTAACAATGTGTGTTTAACTTTCAGTTTCTCTTGTTGTCCTCCCACTCCTACCAATGATGATTTGCCCTCCAGATTCAAATGTCTCCTGAGCTTCCTCAGCTTGGAAGATTGGGCTTGCTCTTGCGCAGGTACAGCCCTCTGCCACACTCCGTGCCTTTACAAAAGGCTCCTAAAGCACTTGTGTGGGTTTAAAATCTCATGTGTTATGGAATCAGAAGTACCCTAACATCCTTCACATTCAGATGAAGAGCCAAAAGATTGCCGGTTTCAGGTGGATTTTTTTTGAGGGGGAGTTGTTTATTTGTTTGGTATTTTTTAAAATTTTAACCCATTTATTCCATACTTTCAGTACTGACATACTTCTATGTGGGAGATCTGTCTGACCGCCTGTGCACCTTTGTCAGTCCCCTGCTAGTAACTTTGGAATTCAGTGGCTGGTTTTCACTGAAGGTGACAGTAATTAGAGGCTAAGTTCTGCCAAGTTTGGTGAAAATCCTCAGTTAGAGCAAAAAGACCTACATTAAAGCTCCTTCAGGGGGAAAGTCAGGCAGAACTCAGTCCATGTTTGCTTTAAGAGCCAGCAGCCAGACCAAACCAGATAGTGTGTGTTATCAGCTGAGCTGAAGGCATATAGAGAGGAGGTTTGCAAATATAGGACACGGGTCTTGCTGTTTGTAAGCTTGTTTGGATCAGCAGGTTTGTAATGGGAATAAATTCCAATGTGTGAATTTCAAAGGCTACAGTTTAGGGAGAGAGACTTTCTTACTGATGGGGAAAAGCACCATATAGAAGTTGTCTGAGGTCTTAGAAAGTGATAAAATGTACAAGAAAACAAAATGGTCTTTGTGGAGAGAATTTTCAGGCTGATGGTGCTATTATGCACATGACAAGTGGCATCATGCATGTGGGGACTGTAGTAATTTAATTACAGCTATATTCTGTGTTATTCTGACACAGTAAGATAGATTAGTGGCACTGTGTACCACCACCCTCCTCTCCCCCCTTTCGTAAACCTTAAGGCAGTTCTTTGTAAACCGTAAGACTGACTTAGAGATCTTGCTTACATTAATTTGAGACTCCCTTCACATTGTATCTTGAGTTATGAGACGACAAAACTTGGAAACAGCTCCGAATGCTATTCACGTTCATGGTAAACTGGTTTCATGAATGAGGAAGAGAGGCAACCATTGAGTGCTTCTCTGAGTCCCAACCAAACTGAACATTGATCTCAGCATGTTCAAGGGGCGGGGGGAAACCATGATTTCACCCTGAATGGGAACAGCAGTGAACCTTTTTTTCTCTGTTTCTAAATTCCTTTTCATGTAAGCTTTGCTGTCTCTTTGTAACCATCTGCTGCAGTGCTGCGCACTCTGAGCTTCTGTAACATTTAAGATTTTTTTGTTTGTTTGTTTCTGTGGCTGTGGAGAAGAGCTAGAGGATGCAAGCTCTGAAAGTTCAGAAGCAAAAGAGCAAATGAGGCAAAGGGTATCTCAATTTAAGGGAATTCAGAGTTTCTTGTTAAAAACATAGCTGGTTAAAAAATCCGGAGAACTTAAAATAGTTATCAGACTGTTGTCTCCATCATCTTCCAAAATCTTCATTTAACCCTAAATGTACCTTCATGGTGTCCCTGGCTTGTTGACTGCTGGAAGGTGGATGTGATTGTCCTCTGAAATAAGTTTTGGTAATGCTGGCAAGACTTTCCCACAGATTAATGATGTATAACAGAAAGGTAGACTTTAACTCAAAGCTTATTAAGTGGAAGATAAATATTTTCAAGGGACAAGAAGATGTTAAACGTAATTTCTCTGTAACGTATAGTCCAGAAGTCAGGTTGGAGGGTGTCTTTCTGTTGGCTTTAGGAATAGTAGGAGCAGGCCCAAGCAGATTTTAATTAATGGAAGTAATAAATGTGTGTGTCTTCCAGAAATCTGAACAGGATATTTTAATTCACTTTTTATATGTGGTAAGTTTTTAGCTTCAAATATGCCAACTTGTTTTTATAATTTTTATTTTAAGCAGTAGATATTTGACATTTCTTTGTCTCGTTTTCAGATTGGTCAGTCTACTCCAGAGGTCCACAGTTAGTCATTGGGCTTTTAACCAGCAGGGTCTTTTGACTTGTTCAGTGCACATTGAAATGTGATGGGATAAAGACAGAGCCATTTTTAGGTATCCTTTGAACTGTTAAAATGTTTGCCAATTCTGCCTTTGTGTAATGATACACCAGGATGATTGTTTGGAAGCCCTCAGCCAGTGCCAGACTTGGGGCTGCTGCTGATCACCAAGTCCTGATGTGGAGTTCAGGAGTATGGGATGGGTCTGCTGAAGCAGCTTTGATACAATAGGCACAAAGTTTTGTGTATCTTTTTGCTAAAGCTGTAATAGGAGCTGCTACTGCTGAGTGGAAAGTATCCCAAGGTTATGCTGCTGTAGTGTGTTGGCCTGGAGACAGCTTGAGTTGAATCTAGTTGAGTGGTTTTGTTTATTTTGTCAAGAAAAATAACTATAATGGTTGCCAAATGACCAAACAGAAATGAGGAACAAATGTTTCCAGGACTTTAAGTGAGGATTGGAAGCTATGGTGAATTTAAAACAAAACTGTGAGCTGTAGGTTATGAGTAGAAGGTTCTAGAAATATGATCTCTCTGCAAAGAAATTTTGAAATCAGGAAATGTCATTTAACTTCTGTGATTTTGCTTTGAGAGGAAAAAAAATGCATTGTGTATGCCAGGTGTGCAGATTTTAAAATGTGTGTGCATGTCCCATACTCTTTGCTACTCCATGTTTAGGTCCTACATTTGAAACCTCCCAGCTAATGAAAAGTTACTTGGTATGAATTTCCTTATGGTGCTGACAATTTGGTCCTTGAGTGGTACAAAGTTAGATACTATGAATTTTCAAAGCAAATCAATTTAGGTTCCTGTTTAATTCATGAACTCTTGTTTAAGCTGTAGGTTGTGGGGTTTTTAAATTATTATTTTTTTAAAAATTAAATTGGTTTCTTCCATAGCTGGAAGCCATCTTGTAGGGTGCAACAAACAAAAGCTTGGCTTGCTAAGATGTCTGCAGTGCATTGCTTTGGATTACAGACCAATGTAACAGCTTGGTATCAGCATTAATGGGCATAATTCTGTGGAAACCCCTCATTTTCCATGCAACTGAAGTGACCTGTTGTATTAGGTAGGATTCTCAAGGACTGCTCTCAAAGAGCAGTACTTGCTGAATCCTGAATTATCCTGAGGTTTGCATTTTGGTGGTCTTGAGTTCCAGTCTAAGACAGCTGCACAAAAGTCATAGCAGTTAGAAAGCTTACAGACAGTTACGTAGGTGTAGACATAATGTGTTGCTCCAGCAAGGCTGGTGCTGTCAGCTCGGTTGTGAGATCAGTTTGAGCTATCTCACTCCTTTATCTGCGGTTAGGTAACTTCCAATAAAATGTACTGAGTCTTTCTCTTGGCTTGGTGCAAGGGATTTGAGGTGGCAGCCTCAATAATATGGACAAAATTTGAAAGAAACAAACTTGGGTGTGGAGCCCTAAGTGTGGAAGCTGTGGAGGTTACAGGGCTAAGATAAAGCCTACCACAGACTCAAGGGAACACAGGTCCATGTAGAAGCATCCCCTAGAACTGACCAATAAATCATATTGATAATCGACAGTTTTGCTGGACATTTATTTTCTTACAGGAAATATTTTCTGTGTTAAACACAAACAGAGAAAGAGTATGGACATTTACACAAATGACCACAGGTTTTGCCTTCACTTAATTTTGTATGAAATGTAGTATGAAACTCCACAGAGTGAGCTACAGACGTGATTTGGTGCCTAAGTAGGATAATTTTGAATTACAACTTATGTTAAAAAATAAAAATTCCTCTTTGGATGTAAGACAAGAGAGAAAGGGGAGAGATGTGCTTATTATATTCATGAACTGTGATACATAAGCATCAATTCCATTTGTTTTATATATTTGCCTGTCATTTTAATGGTTTATTATCAGGGATCCAGTCAAAATTGGCAATAAAAAGAACATAGCTTTACTTTGATTCAAAGTCTGCAGCAGATATGCCAGCAGAAAGGATAAATAAGGCATGGAAAATATGCTGTTAATAAGGGAAATACAAGTAGTTCTAAGCATATTTCACATGCTTTTTCTTTATTTTGATTTCAAGCAGAGTGTTGAATGCACTTAAATTATTAAGTCATAGTGAATAGTACCTTGAACATGGGCTGAAATTTTCCATTCTAGAGCAAACTTGGGTTTGTTCTTTTAAATCTATTCTTATAATTTTCAGAGAAGGAGGAAAAAAATATGGTCCTTTTTGATTGAGTGTACTTTACAGAAAGGGAATGTCTTCTTTATGAGAATCTCACTGCTATTCACTGCAGTTCTTCATTCCAAGGAAAGAAGTATGCTGAAGGATTTTGTGGTATCAAGACTGTATATTATTCTGTCCTTCAATGGCCGAACACAATGTATAGGTGAGAGAATGAAATGCGACTAATACAGTTCAGTACTATCACTCTGTTTTGATGCCAAAAAATCTTTGGCTGGCCAAGCAATTGGCTGATGAAAGGTCAGCTGGCCCTGGGTCAGGCAATTAAACTGTGTTATGACCTTCTGGAATGGTCTCTTCATCTAACTGTAGGAGTGTTACAGGGGAAAGTCTCAATTAAAAAGTTTAAAAGTAGAGTAGCTGTGTGTACAACTGGATTATATGCCTCAGGTTTTCTTTGCTGACACCTTTCTTCTCATGGGAGGAAGAGAAAACAAGAAATTAAATTCAGCTATTTTAAACAGTGCATTTGTTTTTTTAGGAACTGGAAAAATGGTAGGGCTGAGATGACTCTTCTCTGGGCTTTGTCAGGTCTGTGGTCACATATCCACTCCTGCATGCTCCTTCTGAAGTTGTTTTACTCTTTTACCCATTCCTTTTTTTCATATCCATAAAGGGTGTAGCCAAATATCTTGATATCTTTTAAGGCAGATCTAAAAAAATCCCAACACTTAAAAACTTGAAGTGAGTGAAAAATTTGTCGAAGCTATGGCACCCCTGTATACCTTTTTGTTTGGGAGACTGGGTTTGTCTGCACCATGTTAACTTTTTGTGGATATAATTGCTACTTCTTCTTATTCACCAGATTAAAACTGGCTGCCTCCAGTGCAGTTTTCCAGGACAGATCAATCTGGAGACTGGCAGAGAGAAGAAACTAGCTTGTGCTGTTTTACTTAGCAGTCTAACAAACACGATGAGAAAATCCATTGTGAGAAAGGATCCATATTCCTTTTAGATGCGAAGCTGCTCTTACTCATTGATCTGGAGCTCCAGATGCCACTGAGGTTTGTGTGTAAGATCCTCAAACCCACAGTGCAGCTTCTGTGTTAGTGCAGAGGAGCTAGAGCAGCTGTGCTGGCGACCCTGGGGGGTTCCTGGGCCTGGAAGGCAGGTGCTGCTGCAGTTCAATGATCTCCTCAAAATACATCAGGGAGAGTTAGCTGAACAGTGGGGAAAACAAAAGTAAAGTTCTGAGTAAACTGAAGAGGGTATGGAGTTAAAAGGTTATTAATAGGCCAGGCAGGTGTGGTATGCACTTAATATGGCTGGCATAGAAATCTACTGAGGGAGACCTTGTTGCTACCCCATTGATTTCAGTTGCATTTGGGAATACTTTGTACTTGTATGACTAATGCCTGCCTGGAAGTCCCCAAAGTGGAAAAATAGGTTTAATACAGGAAAGCAGAAAAGTGAGTTTCTCTTTTTCTGAAGACAAGTGTGTGGATGGACCTCCTGATCTTTCCAGAAAGAAATCGGTAACATCTGGAAAGAACCCGTGACAGACATTTGTGGGGAGAAACAAAGGAAAGTAAGAGGAGAGAGAGGGAGGATTTTTATGGCTTCTGAACGCAGGAAGATCTGAACCAGGCAGCAATATAACATAGTCAAGCAAGTTAGCAGAGGTGAGGCCTTGTGGTTGTTCTCTGGAGCGTGTCTTCACGTGCAGCTACTCAGTCTTGTGGTTGGCAGGTTTGTTACAGAACCCTGGCAGAGCTTTTGCGGTTGCATTGTGCTTCCTGTGCTGCATCTGGATACTCAAACCCTGATCTCATGTGCTTGTAATCATCCCTTGGCCTGAGCTGGCTGCAGTGAAGGCGTTCTCTGTGGTGGTTCTGCTGGACTTGACCCCAGCTGCAGAAGCCAGGGCTGCTCTCTGCCTGATTTTCTGGACCTACTTTTTCTCTGCCTGGAGCCCTGGTCTGGAGAGATTTGAGATCCATCACATATGACTGGGACTTTTGGACACCGAATTGTGTCTGGCCGGAGCAGGTCTAGGTGTCTCAAAGCCTGAGTTTATGTATAGCACATGGATAGATGAATTAACTTTGACATATCTAGGGCATTTTAAACTGACTGCATGTGCTCAATAAATATGACACCTTCTGGCCATGGCAGCAGTCCATGTACATGAGAGCTGAGGAGTCCAGGCATAATTCATATCACAACTCAATGCTTAAGTACCTGTTCAATCACCCCACACAGTTTAGGAGCAGTCATTTGTATTGCTCATCTCTGGATCCCTGAGATTTACTGTTCACTTGTTATGGAATATATTTTAACGTGACTAAGAGACCTAGGCTTCCACAGAAACACATTGTTCTCTAATTCAAGAGTGCTGCCTTATGTGAGCATCTATTTGAATAGGAGACATCAATACATAATGACCTTCCATTGTCCCTGGTCAGGATCTAAGTGACCTGTTCAGCTCTTCCATGGTTTTCTGAGGCAGTACAGTAAGGCCATCAAGTTCTGTTTAGACAGATTGCCCAAATTGTTACACTGGAGTAAAAAAAATGAAAGTTGTTTTTAAAAGCTGTGTTAGGAGGCTGTTCTCTGTTCATTGTGTTGTTCAAGAATGTCTGTGCTGACTGGAACTGTAGTCTGCTGTGGAATTGTCAGTGCAATGAATTGAGCGCAGACAAACATATACTTGTATTGAGACCTCCACACTGATGGGACGGGGTTGCATTTCCAAAAAAAGTGGTGGTGGGGAATTCAAAGGTAAAAGGCTATGTGTCAGGAAGGAAAATGGCTCTGTGTTTTAAATGCAATTCATTGCTTCACTCTACCAAGTGAATGGGATGTAAAAAGCATAGCTCATGCTCAGAAGAAACTGCTTTTGCTTTGTTCCCCTTCCTAGATGTCCACGATCCCTTCCCACTCCCCTTTGCCCCAAGGGCTGTCCCTATTCTGTGCTCTCTATTGCTTTTGAAATCTCAAAGGCAGCATGTGTGAGGGAAAATGGTATTTCCAGAAGAAGGGAGGCCAACTTCTGCCTGGCAGTATCTGGAGCCCATAACACTGCTTGTGGCCTGGAGCCCGTTCTGTGTTCTCTGCATCTGTTCCCTTTTCTTCAGCTTTTTCCGATGAACAGCTGAATGCACTAGATGGTCATGCTTGAGTGCTTGTTATCTGTGGCAATTAGCGGAGGGTTGAACAGTATGCACGTGTGCAGGAGAGTCCAGCCTGTGCAGCCAGAGAGAAACACATATGCCCTTTGAAACCAGTTTGCTCCCTGCAGTCAGTGAGGAAACATAGCTTCAGCGTTTTTAAGATAAGGCTGCTGCTGCTATGGCTCAAAACATCCTTTGCAAAAATGGGGACTGGTATCCAGCCCCTGGGCAGTGATGCTGGGACCTCTACTTGGGAATAAGGCAAAAGAAAATTCCTTGGCAAGTATATGGTTTACTTTCACAGTGTACAGAGGCCTGTTCATTTTGCATGGCTAGTTTCCTAGTTACTTTTGATTATCTGGCTAGCTGTTGCAGCTGTGAAAACGGTGGGCTTGTGAACACTTGTGCTTGTAGTTTGGTCCAAACAATGTAATCCTGAAAACCGTAGCACCTTGCAGACAAAAAAAAAGATTGTTAGGGATCCATGTGTACAACTGTGATTTATAAGCAGCAGTATATTTTGTGGTCCTTTTACCTGGATATACAACTTCTCCCAGGTGGTGATGTGGTCAGCTGACTAGCAGAAGGCATGCTTAAGGGTGCTGTGATCAGAGCAAAAGGGAAGATATTAATCACTGTGGGCTGGCAACTGTAAATTTGCTTCTATAGCCAAGGGTGGTAGTCAGGGAGCCAAGTGTCAGGGCAAAGCAGACCTTTTGTAGACTGTCCAGAGGGGAAATAGAACAATGAGTTAGGATATTTCTGTCCCTTGGAAGGCAAACTTTCCATTCAGCCTTCTGCTCCAAGGGCAGTGTGACACTTATGGCACAGCTGAGTATAGAGCAATGACTGAGCTGTTTAACCTGGTGACACTTGCAGTGCTTAAACCAGTCATTTTCTCATCTCTTAATTTACTTGTTCTTCACAATAGCTGGGTAAGGGAAAACATGGTGGGTTTTTTCTGTTGTTGTTTGAATCTATCCAATGCTTTAGCTACTGCAATTATTCTGGGATTGACATTTTAAGATAGTATCTCATTCTTCTTACTATTCAACTCTTTTATTCTTGCTTCTCAAAATTACATTGCTTTGTAAAAGTAAAAAGTGGCAAAGACTCCTTCCTGACTCCAGCAGCTGAACACGGAAATTTTGCCTAACACCACTGTAACACTCCTAGGCAGCACAGCACAGTCTGATTTGCAGACACTGGAGCAATCTGGTGGCTCACTCTGATGCAGACCTCTATAATATGTGCAGGTCAGATACTCATTAGTCAGACAGAGGGAATACATCATCTTAATTAGAAAGGGAGGAGTTTGTGGTTGTGTGTGTACTGTATGGAAAATAACATGTTAAAGAAGCAAGGGGGGGGGAAACTATTTTAATTTAGTTTTTCTTTTTTTTAACCTATCAATTTTATTGCCCATTTTGACCATGAACCTAAGTTGTTGTGGTTTTGGTTTTGTTTTGTTTTTAAATTGTGTGTATATATTTATTTATTTATTTATTTATTTTTAAATTTTTCCACTCCTTGGTTAGTATCTATTTGATGATCCTGGTATGACTGTCAGATAGCTACAGTTCTGCACTCCACCCTCTGGTTGTGTATTTGCCCCATGAGGGTCAAGGATTTACAGAAGCTGATGGGAGTCTTGGTTGTATAAGGAATACAGGATGAGACAGACACTCCACACAGTTTACCTTGTTTATCTAAGAGTGAAAACTGAAGAGGGAAGAAATCAGTTTTTATGAGCTCTGAATGAAAATTAGCAGTACTCCATCTTTCCATTAATCTGTAATTTTCTCTCTTCCCCTGCCTCCTTAGCTGTAGGAATGTGATGTTTCTAATTTGCAGTGTTGTAAGAAAAAACATCACAGAATCACAGAATGTTAGGGATTGGAAGGGACCTCAAAAGATCATCTAGTCCAATCCCCCTGCCAGAGCAGGAACACCTAGGTCAGGTCACACAGGAACACGTCCAGGCGGGTTTTGAATGTCTCCAGAGGAGACTCCACAACCTCCCTGGGCAGCCTGTGCCAGTGTTCTGTTACCCGTATGATAGAATCACCTAATTACAACAACTTTCTTTGCAAAATAATAGTTTCTATGTATTTTATTAAACTGTGGGACAGTAAATGCAGTGGAGACAGCTGGCATCTCCTTAGCAGGAATCCTTTTGAGATGCATTGCTTTTTTCTATGTTCCTCTTATAACCTCTCCTCATTCTCTTTGATGCTGATGTTACGTTTTAATAGGACTCATCCTTTTACCACAAGAACATCAGAGTGCTGTGAATAAGTGTTTGTCTGTTCAGCTTTAGTTTCTTCTTGCTATCAACTATGTGTACCTTTTCGCTCTTCTTTTTTTTTTCCTTCCAACCAGAAGATTTGTATTGGGAAATATGATCTCATAAAAGCTTTATTTCAGATTTTAACCACCGCTGCTGCTATATTTTTCAATAGCACTGGGAAGTTAGGGTATTTCAGCATTGCTAAATACCTAGGAAGTGCTACTATCTATTTATTTATATTTACAGACCTCATTTTCTCTCATCTTTGAAGAACACTACTCCATCCTATAAATAATAACAGTGGAGTTGTTAGTTGATTATTTTTTCTCATGATTATCCATTTAATAGCATTTCTTTCTAACTTAATTAGCTTTCTTCTTGATACTTGATTTTTTTTTTTTTTTTTTTAATGCTCTGAGTACTCAAAATCTTCTTTAAACTGTGTAACAGGTAAGATGGTGACTTTGACTGCTGGGTCAGTGTTTTTCCCCACTTATTTTTTTGGAAAATGGTGATTAAGAACAGCAGTGCCTTGGCTGTCCTCTGGTAACTCACCAGAGGTAGCTAAAGAAAGGCTAGTCAGTCGAGTGACCTGGAGGCAGTACATAGTGCTGTATGGTGTTTGTGAAGCAGGGCAGTTAAGTGTGCTGTCCCTTGCACTGGGAATGTGCATTTCTCACCTTCATGGCCACAATGCTTAATTCCTGAAGTTCCAAAGCAAAGACACTCCTGCAGCTCTTTAAGCAGTTCCTGCCCACAGGGAGACTTGGCAGAGTTAATAATCCAGTGGAAATCAATTGTTAAGTAGTTTCTCAAAGCTGAAGTGAATTGAGTGTGAATCAAAGGAATGTTTCTTTGCTCCTTTATACATACTCATTTTCAGCGTATATTGCTGTATCATACTGCTGTGAGCTTCTACAAGCCAATAGAACCACTCCATTCTTCTTTCTTCATTGATTCCTAAAACTTATTGATTTTTAGTATTTCAGATATCAATTAAACTCTGTCTCTATACATACTGACAATTAAAAATATGGCACTTGGCAGATATAATTAAGATATTCTGGAGGAATTTCATAAATCCTTATTTTAAAAAACAGAAATGTGTTTGTTTTTACTTACTGTATAGTAGCTTGCTTTTAAATTTATGTTAATAAAATAAAATGGGTTTGAATTTTGGTGAGAGGAAAAAATAAAGGGGAAAGAATGGTGGGATAACTATTGAGACCAGCTAGCTCAGTTTTCTGAAGCCATGCACCAGTGTTTGAAAAGTAAAAGGTGAAAACAAATGACAAATGAAACAAGAAGAGCTTAAAGCAGAAAAGAGATATTTAATAAAAACATGTTGGTGCTAAAAATATAAACACTTAAAATGCACTCTAAACTAAGTAAATATTCAGAGAGAAATTTTTTTTTCCTACTGGAATCATATTTTGTGTGAAAATAGTAGTAGTTGCTCTGAGCTGTTTGGTTGCACCAGAGCTCCCTCCCTTTCTGTGGGGAGGGCTCTTGGTTTCCACGCAGACGTGAGTGTGGCTTTGGTTTGTAAGGCCATGTATAGAATCTGGCTTCCAATTTTGGTGCTCCAGATTTACACTCACAATTAACTGCAGGTGTAATTTATAGATGTTTGATTAGGCTGTTTCAAATGTTTAGCTTTGGGCCAGTTTAATGAGCTGGCTCAGTGTTAGGAATCAACTGTGCAGTTAATCACAGGGACAGAACTTTGGGCTGTTATTGGCAAGTACAAAACGTATGTTTACAAGGTCGGATACCAACTATAAAACCCTGGACTCCAACTTCTAAGGAATAATGATGTTTTTCTGGCTTAAATCCTTGTAATAGAAGCCTTATAGTACCCTTTTGCTTAGTTAAATAGGAAAGGACAGCATGATGTATCTCTAGATAAATGCGGAATTTCTGTATTTTAAATGTTAAAAGATTCATTAAAATAAATGTAGCCAGTGTTTGTCTGCATTCAAATAGCTCCCCTAGAGTATCTGTGAGATCTATGATCACACAAGCAGCAAGTGTTGATAAGGTGTCATGTCCATGTGTGTTACAACTAGGCATGTTGTTGTAGTAAAGAGTAACCCACAGCTTTATGGGGAATTAATCTAGCAAATATATTCTTTCAGGATTATCAGCTCATCAGAAGTAGAATCAAAACTCAGCCCTGTAATATAATCTATTCAACATTTTGTTTGTTTCAGGGTTACAAGAAGCACCAAGTCCCAAAGGAGTTCTATGCATAACGAAAGATTTGACTGGTAAGAAATATTGGATGGAATGTGCAGTTTCTATTTGGTAAGAGACAAAATACATTTGGCATAAAAAGTGGTAGTAGCAGACTTCCTCTAAACATATCTATAAATTGTCAGGGATCATTCATCAGCTGAGGAGACTGGTATTTGGGGGAGTAATGAAATCTTGGAGTCATACATTTAACAAACTCTACTGGCTGTTGACTGATAACTTTTACAAAAGAATCAAAATGAGTCTTTGCTGTGACTCTGAGGTATTCTGCCTTTTCACAGAGATGTTGCAGGCTTCTTCATAAAGTTACTATTATGCCGTCTCCTTCCCACCCTGAAAAAGTAGTTTACATAACATATTTTTCATGTCAGCAGAAAGCTCTATAAAAGCTGTATAAGACGACACTTAATGACTAAAAACACTGGTAGAACCCTTGTATCACGATGTGCATCACGGGTATTGAAGCAGAGAAATGACTGTTTTGTATTTAAGCTTGTTGAAATGCAGTTCTTCCTGTCTGGATATCTGTGTGATATATTCCCAACAGAATATTAAACAGTTAATTTCAACAGAGACACTGGATCACTTTTTCCTTGCAGGAAATGTGGTCTGTAATATAGAACAGTGTTTTCACTGGGTTTTGAGTTGTCGTCTTTTATATGCCAGCAATAAACAGAGCAGCAGTATGCTGCTTTCCTTTTTCTTAAGACTGTAATTGAGATCTTTGATTCTAGATCATAGGGATAAATTGGAAAAAAAAAATAATAAAATCACTGTGTAAAACATTGAATAAAAAAAAGAGAATTCCTTGATGCATGTTAGAGTAGGTATGTCTTCAGTTACCCTATTTAGGAAACTCTTAGTTAAAAATAACTACAATCTGTTTGCTTTATACAAGAGAAGTTCCCTGATGGTTCATTTCACATATTGTTCCACTGTTACCTATCTGCAGTAACAGGAAAGTTCTGCGATAATCTTATGAAATTACCTGAACAAACTGTCTTGAGTAATGTCATTTATTTCCTTTCTGAGGGAACTGTTGTGTTAATGGGGACTGAGAAAGCACAGACTGGGGATGGAAGAGTGCAAATATGTTCCAGACAGAGCGGATGGAAGTCTTCCTTTCAGTAAAAACTGGAAGGCTTAATTAGAACAAAGACTACTGATATACATTCATCCAAAAAATTATTGCACTTTTTATTTGGGAAATACCACTGTGGTGGTGATGATAATGATGCAAAGTATGTGAGTTAATGCATGATAATATGTAAATTCGTGGGACTTCTACCAGTCCTAACCCCTATAAGCCTAGTCTGCAAGTGTTATGTGACCAGGAGCAGTTCTAAATATTTATGTAACAGTCTTTATGAAATGTTCACAGTCCATTTGATACTCCACATGCCCATCTTCCTGTACTCAAAGTCATGAAAATATGGAGACTATTCTGATACTTGGTGACTTTTACCTTAAAAAAAAAAAAATCTAAGAAGTTTTAACAACCTCGTGATATACTCTTGTTACATTGCAAGTTAATATAACTAATTAGCTACTAGGACTAAACATTTTTGATCATGGGCAATTGATATGGCCGATTGAGTTCATCATTAGGTTAGTGTCCTGGTTCCCCAGGCACAGCCCCATGTGCCAGCCATGCAGGCAGCCATGAGTAGCCCTGAGTCAGCTGGGAGATCCAGTCAAGGTGGTGACTCACAGGTGTGTCCCACACCACTTCATCTGCTCATTATAAAAGGAAGGAGTTCAGTGAGGGTGGAGTTCCTCTTCCTGGGGCTCCTTGCTCTTGGCCTTCTCCTGCTGTTCACCTCAAGGACCAGGCTGAGTAGAACCTTGTTTACTTTGTCAGTTGTTGTATCAGTTTTGTTATTTCGTTAAATCTGTTTCTCCTTCAACCCACAGGGCTTCTCCCTTTTTTCCCCTGATTCCCCTTCTCAGCTGGGGAGGGAGCATAGAATAGTAGAACAACTGCTACAGTTTAGCCCTGGGTCCTGACTAAACATAGACAGTTGGAAACAATACTTTTCCCCGGGGTAATAAATTGGTCAGCTGCATCTGTGAAATTGGATTAACAATATGGTTTTACTGACTCTAAAGTAAATCCTTCTTTGAGATGCTCCCTTAAATATAAGTCTGAATGTGTCTAGATTTAAGTTCTTGTGTTTGGGAAAATGAATCTGTATTTGGCAGAACTGATGAGAAAAGATGGTTAGTTAGTAAAATTGAGCTAGATGAACTTTTAAGTGATGGGTCTTTGTCCTACAAACTGCAGGTTAAATTCTGCTTTGTGCTGAAGGTTTCTGTTGAATTATTAAGAGTTTATGCTCTAAATATGGTGTCCTAATAGCTATTTTACTCCCCTAAGTCACTGAAAAGTTATCACATATTACAATGCTAGCTTCTCCGAGTACCCTGATGCTTCCTGCAGGGTAGATAATGGTAAGTTATTGATGCATTTTGACAGCTTTTCAAACATGTTGCCTGTGTGAAACAGAACTGTATAAGATTCAGCCTTCTAGAAGTTAACATGTAATTTGTCATTATAGGAACAGTAAAACACACCTTTTTATCTCTGTGAGATGCTTTTTGCTTCTGGCACAAAGGAGAAAAGTTCAGGCACTGGAAGTCTCAGTGAGAGCTCTGAGCTTGCAGATCTGAGGGTGTGTGGGCATGTGTGTGCTGGGGGTGGGGGGAGCAGGTGAATCGTCGCTGCGCATCTCCTACATTCTTCTGTGAAGGAAGCGCACGGGAGATGAGAATGATGACAGGCTCCTCTGATCTGCTCTCAGTAACAGTGTCTTACTTGGCCACCCAACTGACCCAAGATATCTGGCTTCCTTGTTCTTTCTTTTCCCCTGGCTCTTGCGTTTTACTGAATGTGCTTGCTGCTAAGGAGTAGATTTCAGCAGTAATTATGTCAACAGAAACCATTGCGATCTGCAGGAAAGCCAAATGCTACATTGTCCGGATATTCCTGCTTTTCATTTGCTAGTGCTTATATTTGGCTCAGAATTAACTGTAACAAGAATCCTGTGTGTAAGCGAAAAGACTGTGTATATTGAATATTTTAAAACTGAGCCTGAGATATTTTTACCCTTTTTTTCAGTGCCAGCTATTAAACCTTCTATCATACAAGACAATGTTTTTTGATACAAGGTCAACATAAAAGCTTCTCTAATATTAACCCCAGTATCCCTTCTTTTGCTGTAACAAGCTTTATGAAAACTGCTTGCTGTGGCGTCCAACAGTGTCTTCCAGATACTCCAAGCCCAACAGAAGGCTTAGAGTATTATTCTACCTACCCTGTGTAGTGAGTACTGCCCATTTTATTTCCCACATTAGAAGTACAAGAATTTAAGCAATGCCTATATTTATGCAACCGGAATATTTCAAGCCAATATTTCAGAGAAGTATGTGGCTCAAATGAGCACTCAACAATTAACAGACAAATACCTGGTGTCTTCAGTGGCATCAGAAGGACTCAGTGGTATGTTTGTTTCTTATTCATCAAGAAGTGGGTTTAGACTCTCAGAGCCACGTCACTGAAAAGAGAGCCCTAATGGACTGCAAATTGTGAAGCAAATACCCATTTCTGAAATTTTACTTTGTGTCTGTATGTGAGATTGGGTGAAGCCTAAATAGGTTCAAGACAGTGACTGGCACAGTAATAGATTTTTCCTTTCAAAGTCTGTCTTACCTATCCCGAAATCTAAATAGTTTAGGGGCTTTGGTGTAGTACTAATTAGTTTATCTGAATGGAGAAATAGGAATGGGTAAAGAAGGTCATGATAACAGGAAAGGAAGTGACTTTTTAGTTGAAGAGAAAGAGGAAAATGATGAGAGGTTTGGAGTCAGAATAGGAAATGTAATGTTTGTATAAATAGTTCGAAAATATCTGGTGCAATTTAAGAATTTCTCGTGCCTCTGATTAGTGGACGTGACAGGGAAGGAGGGACAACTGCGTATATGTGGTTGCAGGAAGGATGAGAGACAATCAGTTAGGGACCATGTGAGGTAAAATTAGGAATGAACAATGGGGGGTGGGGGAGAAAGGGAGACAGACCCTTATGGAATGAAGAAAGAGGAAAACAGAATTATTCCAGTTTTATATCAGTGGACATGTGGCCTTTTGGGTCAGAGTTTATGAGCCTGACTGTGGCCCTGGGGTAAGTAGCAGCCATTTGCAGTGTGAGAACCAGGGAAGGTTGGAGAATGATGACCCATCGTCCCATGAAACACTTTTTCAGACTGGTGAATACCAGTAGTAATTTTCAGATATATTTGTTATGTTTATGATTGTCATTTAGTTCTGTCTGCAAGTATACCTGTGGCAGTTTTTCTCATAGCAGCCAGAAAGAGATAGAAAATGCAAATGAAGCCAAATGATGTTGTACTGATCTCCTTAGGGAGTTTGATTCATTGAAATTATATCTACCCCCCTTTTTTTCTGGGATGCAATGCTGTGGTTTTTTAGCATGTTTTCTAGTAGTTCTACTGACTTGGTGCTGCAACAGAAGGTCTCTGAGGGCAGAGGCAGATACACCCATGAGAGATGGAGGTTCATGAGGTACAGAGAAGGGATAAAAAGCTACCATACAAGCACACTGTAATCCTGGCAAAAACAGATGTACTGGGAATAATAGTGTGCTCCTGAGAGTTAATAACAGTGATGCCAGTGACATTTTTTGGCATAGGAAAAGACCCTCTGAAGCCTGGAGTGACAATGGCTGCCGAGGCTTCCTTTTACAACTTAAGCTTTTGCAATCCTGTGCAGCAGAGACAGAAGGAGAAAAAGAGAACTTAAACAGTTCAAATGCTGACAGTTGGCATTGCTAAGAGAATGGATGTAAATGGCATAAAATTAACAGATTACGTCCTGCCAAGTTTCTTCTTAATTGATGTCATTCAGACCTCCTCAGCAGGCATTGTAACAGCAGAAATTCAATCTCCCCATGGTTCTTTGATGTTTAAATAAGACAATGCAATTCCTTGATAAGTCTGAGAGCTGGAACTATTTTTTCCTGAAATGTTGTCTTGATAATGCCTATGGGCTCAATCTTGCAAGGTGCTGAGTGTCTCAGCCCCCACTGACTTCAGAGGTAGGTGAGGCACTCAGGCCCCTTGTGTCACCAGGCTTTTTGTTCCAGCAGTTCATCTCACACAGGAAGGTGTGCGTTTTCCTCATGGAGCCTGGGATGAAAAGGTATGTGGGTAAAACATGACAACTGCCTGTAATTTCCCCTTCTCATTATGGACTGTCACATCACTTTTTTTGAAGTGAAGTCAGGGGCAATTTACAAACCCGATAGCACAACTTTGTGATTCTCTTTGGCAAATTATATACCAGATCCTGACCTACTTTTTAGCAAATAAATATGAAAGAAATGTTAGTACCTGGAATTAGAACATAATCACGGTTTTGTTTAAAAGAAAAAAAGAATTAAAAATCCCAATCTGTTCTACACACTGATATGATGAATACTAAGGGAACCATTGTGTTTTATTATGTTGCTGACCTGCTAATTAAAGAGGCCTAACATTGAGGATGTTTTGTGGCTTATTCTGTGTGAGTCCCTGAATTATCTTTGACAGAACTAAATGTAATACCTTTAAATGTTACACTGTCTATTTGGGATTGTATGATTAATGCAACGGCTTTGAGACTTGAATTTTACTTTGCTATGGACTTATTTGACCTCCCTGTCTCAGTTTTTCTTTATCCAGAATTACTTAAAGAAGCATGTTGTAAAGTTTAATTAATATTTTAAATGTCTTAAAATCCCAGAGTGAAAAATAGAGATCTGTGAAGCTACCATTCATCTAAGTATACTCAGAGTTACTGTTACAGGTGTTACTGTAGTACCTGGAAATCTTAATCATGGATTGGTGCTGTAAAAGACAAGCAAACCATCAGTTTACAATAAACTTCTAAATGTTCATAAAATAAGAAATAGACTATGTTCATCAAATGCCACAGTAATGTTTATCTGTGTTTTATTTCCTGAGGAAACAGTAGAATACAGGCAAGAATATGGGCTTTAGTCATATGCAAGTATTTAATCTGACCCATCATGTTATCTCAGTGGCTGTCTCATCCCTTGTAGTATTTGGATATAGGTTTGAAATAAAAACGGAAGAATTCAAACCAATTCAAAACAGCCCTCTCCTTGTGAATGTTTAGCATTATTCAGACAGCAGGGAGGGAGAGAAACTGCACTGAAAGCTTTCCACCTTCAGCATAGCTTCATATTCTTACCAAGGCAAGTAGCAGTAGTGAAATCATAGGGTCTTTTTACCTGTCAATTCAAAGAAAAATAGATTGCTTGCTAGGGATGGATTGCTGTATAGTGAGATTTTAATGGAAGTTTCTGACTCACTTGTATGTTTTTAAGGTAACACCTCTAACATAGCCAATTGCAAAGTGTATTTCTTTGATTTACCGCCTCTAAAATAAGGGTATAATAATTTCTTTATATGCATGAGCAACACAAACCAAAGTCCCTATCAAAACAAGACTTTGCGTTACTTTTATCTCTGTGTAGAAAAGGTGGAAAATTGAATCTGTCAGTAAAAGCTGTTAACCATTCAACTACTGGAAGCTATCACATTGAAGTGATGTAACCTATCACTTTAATTAACATTGAAATATGAGCTGATACAGAACAGAGTAGTTATTTTTTTTTTCTCTGTAGCGTAAAGCTTGTCTTATATAATCATTACCTATTAACATACTTGTGCTTACCCAAGTATGATATTTATAATTTCTCATCCTATTCCAATAATTTACTGCCTTGGGGAAAAAAGGGCATGAAGATCTTGATGCAGTGCTTGGTATAGCCCAAATGGTATTCTTTCCTTTGATTGGAATAGACTTCACATTAAGTCCATCAAGAAATTTCTTACTCTCATCCACTGATGACATCTGAAGGGAAGAAGAATGCCACTTCAACAGATTCTAGTGATGGGCAAATTATTCCCTACATAAGTAGGGGCCAGCATATGGTCTTTTGACAGTCCATGAATTACCGTAAAACATTACTTAGGACATGTTATTGGCCTCATTTTCTTCAGGATTTGCTGAAATCTATGTTCATCTTGTGCCTGTGAATTGGGATTTGTACTTATGGTACTTCCTATTTTTGCATGGGAAATGAATATGCTAAGCAAAGTTTTTGAATACAGTTAAAGAGCCCAGTAAAAATGACAGCTGTAAACAGCATGATTTGAAGGTCATATCCCCATCCCCATCTTCCCTCTGTGAGAGACCATTAGACACACTTTTTAAAAATGCAGATGCCTATCACTGTGCTTAAAACATTTTGCTTCATTTTGACTGAGTATGAAAGGTTTGAGAATTGTGGGGGACTCTGTCTATGAATTTTGCAATTTAAGTCAAGGTGTCAAAACCCATTGATATTATCTGATACCTTTTCTTTATGGTGAAACTGATAGCACAGCCATTTTTGAGAAAGACAAACCTACTTGGACCTGTAAAACAAAATAATAACAGTCTTGAAAACAAGTGTTTATGTGATTGCTCTTGACATTTTAATTTGCCACTTGTTAAAAGTCCATTTTCTTGACCTGAAGAGGCTAAATTTGAATAAATTTGAACATCTTACTGCAGCAGGATTGCTAAAACTAGTTATAAAATGGCATAAATGATACTGGCCAAGAGGAGGTATTTAATTTATAATCGTCTTCAAATCACAATCTGGTATAGGTTTTTTGTGTTCAGTATTCTCCCAGAACATTATTCCAAACATATCTCTATATGCAGGTTCTCTTCACTTTTGATTTAGTGTGGTTGGGTAGCACAAACTTTCTCTCAGCTTGTTTTTAATGGCAGTGCAAAACATCAGCGTATCAGAACCTAGCGATGTAAAAACCCACAGAATGCGTTTGTTAAATGTCCTTAATATTATTTTTCATCTATTTTCAAGAGGGATTATGGATAACTGTGCCCTTTGGAAGTCAGAGAAGGACTGTCAGGTGTCAGTTAGGGAAGTGACTCTCAGTGAATCTCTCCATGAATATGTATGAATTGAAAAGCAGCACGGTGATGGCCCTGGAGCCTAGAATGCTCTATCAGCTACTGCATAGGCGAGAAGCAGAAATAATTCAAACCTTCACTACCTGCCATGGTTTCAAATATAAGAGATCAGACAGACTCTCTGCTGCTTATGTAATGACTGTGCATTACAATTGTCATGTAAATTTTAGAGTAAGCAAAAATAAAGTCCCAAAGTGTGTTTGACTTGCAGAGGATAAGCTTAATTTAAGAGTATTTCACTTCTTTACAGTAGGAAGATGTATTGTGATGGTAATAAATACTGTGTCATCCCTCACTAGCTCTACTTCCTTGAGACTTCTGTCTTTGCCAGCTAACTCTTTCGTATTGCAGAATTCGCTGAGAAGCTGTGGTTTTGGTAGAGGTAATCGCTTTTGATTTACTGTGTGACAGTGTAATAGCTTGGTTAATTGTATGTTGTGCAAGGCTAAAAGAGGAAGATGTCTGTGTTGTCATTATTCAAGTGGTACGTGAACCTGTATCAGTTGTCTGTGTGTGTGTTTCATTTTAAATCGATAGTTCTTAAACGTTCAGCAGAAAGTGTGATTTAAAGTCAAATTCATCTAGATATGTTTAACAGTGCTTTAAAAAATTTATGACCAGCTGAACTGGTAGTGAAATGGCTGTACTGCTTATGATTTGGCTGGTATCCTGACTTTCTTGCTTTCCAGATTATTTTTGGATAGTTTGGCAAATCTGTACTTTCGGGCAGATCAGCACATCTCCTCGTACTACAACATAAATTGAACTGTAAAAACTAATGGACTGGAATACATCAGAGCTTTAAAGACTTATGGCCAATTCTATATATTTTGTGCAGTGAAAAAGGCTATCAGCCTCAGGTTTGTCATACGAAAACTCAACCTGAAGTTGAAAAACTATCCAAGCTTTCATGTAATGGCAGTCTGTCTTCACTGGAAAATGACCTGACTTCCTGAAATGCAATACTTAAAAGTAAATTCTGATTTAAGCCCCCTATTGTTGGGGGCTAATGGTTTTCCTCTTGCTGAATGGTACTGCAGGAAGAAGAGAGAAGGAAAAAAGGTACTAGTTTAGTGAGCAATTTCGCAGGAGAGGACAAGTGGTAGGTAGATTTTGCCAAGTTTCTCAAGTGTCAGCAAGTGCTTCTGTAGTTGACTTTGAGCCACCTTTGTTCTGCAGGAGCCAAACTTTTTTGAGAAGCAGATGTCCTCCTCTTCTTCTGCTCCACTGCTTGTTGAAGTGCTGTTGTGTCTGTGTTAAAGAATGTCATCTCGCTGAGCCATAGCCTGCCCGAATACCAAGCTGGCTCTGCTTGTGCTTTGAGAGTTGGTCAGCCTTATTTTTTTAACTTGGTGCTTTGGTGGCAGTGCGCCCTATCGCAGCGCCCTATCGCAGCGCCCTATCGCAGCGCCCTATCGCAGCGCCCTATCGCAGCGCCCTATCGCAGCGCCCTATCGCAGCGCCCTATCGCAGCGCCCTATCGCAGCGCCCTATCGCAGCGCCCTATCGCAGCGCCCTATCGCAGCGCCCTATCGCAGCATTCCCTTATCTTGAAAACTGTGCAGGACATGAGAGTGAGGGAATTACCTACTTCATTTTGGGGATAATGTCATCTCCCTTTTCTACCACATTTGATGGAAGTACCATCGTGCCTATTTTTCTTCCCAGTCTTTTGCCACACATTTTGCCAGCAGTCCCTTCCCCTGTACACCAAGGGAAGTAAGCCAGCTTGATGTCAGGTATGTGGCAGATGGAGGAAAGGAAGAGATGGCCCCTGAGCAGAGCTGTAAGATGCATGCCATCAGTTCTACAGATTCTAAGTCTGCTGACACAGTTACAGAGCAATTTTTTTTTTTTTTAATTTTACCTGAACACTTTTTAGGAGTGTAAATACCAAAGACATGAAGTAGAAGCATGTATTGTGTTCCTGCAAGTGTAATAGAAATGTTTGGCTACTGATCACTTATTTATACATTGACTTGATGCAGAGATCTGAGTGGAAATGAAGTAGTCTATAAGAAATACAAGAAATGCGCAAGTGTAAAGAAATTCAGGCAGACTGCTTGCTTTTTAGGTAAATAGTAATTTTATTCATTTTAAAGAGGCCTAAGTAGTTTACCACTACTATTAATAACTATTTTCTTAAGCACTAGAGCAACTGGAGCCAGGTGTCCATTAGAAGTGTGTCTGAGCTGACTGACCTTTTAAATTCAGTTACACTAAGGCAGTTGAGCCTAAGTGTTGACACAGTGGAGGATCAACAACAGCACAACTCACTTGATGTCAATATTCCTGATATCTTCTGAATTATGAGTGGTTTTAATGCCCTTCATCTCTTCTGTGAGGACTTGAGCGCAGTATGTGCAGCTGCTTGTCTCCTCCTGCAAGCGTTTGGGGCACTCGGGTTTAAATTGCTGGGGACTATGAATGTGCTGATTGTCCAGGACTGGACTGACTCAAAAGAAGGAAATGTGACTAAGTATTGATGCCATTTCTTCGGCAGTAAATGCAAAATCTGAAGAATGGATTCCCCAAAATGTCTGTCATCTTTTTCCCATCTCTCCATTCTGTCCCAGGAGACAGGGTAGCGAATGTCTTCATGT
Organism: Podargus strigoides; assembly: GCA_028020825.1. Taxonomy (NCBI): domain Eukaryota; kingdom Metazoa; phylum Chordata; class Aves; order Caprimulgiformes; family Podargidae; genus Podargus; species Podargus strigoides. Next base: position 13,482,093 of record CM051630.1, read on the forward strand.
CCTTCCTCCCCTAAAGATGGCTAGCTCCACTCTGACTCACCAAGGACACTCAGTCCACCCTCTCTTTTTGGGCATACATGGTTATCCCAGTCTTTTTTGACCTTTCTTGTTGAATTATGGGTATGATGGTGACCTCTGCACCCCTTCCCATGTATGCCTGCTCTGCTCACAGGCTTTGGGCAGAATGACTTGCTTGCAGAAAGAGGGCACTTAGTGTGCTGCTTTGGTGAGGAAAGATGGGCTTGGTGTAGTGTGCTTGTATGATTCTCAGTGAGGAACTGGCAAGGAACAGAGTGATTGGAGTAAAGCTGAGGAAGCAATTGTTAAGGCTGAAGAGCAGGCAATCCAACCAGGACTGTAAGGACAGAGCTAGCTGGCTAGGCCTGGAGGATAGGGGAGTTCAGCAAGGAAGGCTTTTATCAAGACCTCCTTCTGTTCTCTACCAGATGAATACTTTTGTCTTTTCACTATTTCCCCCTCCTCTCTTTGGCTCTTCTGAGAAATTGGCTGACTCTGCGCACTCGATGCTTTTGGTCAATATACTCTCTTCAAAGAGGCGACCGTTCGCCTTGCACCATGCTCTGCAGTCCTAGAAACTGTGCCTCCTCTGCCATGCCCAGTCACTGCCAGGCCAGCGCCAACCACCCTCCCCACATGCCAGGACTGGAGACAGCTATTCAGTGAGTGACTGCCCTTCCATTGTGCCCCTTCCCAAGCACCCCCAGTGTGGCCTCCTGGAGCATCTGCTGCCTCCAGTCTGCTGAGACAGAGGCTGAAGGGGTGACTGCAGCTTTCCAATGAGCGTGGCATTTGTGTGAGGGCCATGAGCATTCACTGGCTCGTATTTGGAGGCTTGAAGTTGTACAGCAGCCTTTCTTCAGTGCAGGCATTAATAGAGTCTTTCTTCTCTGCAGCAGCATTTAGAGGCACAAATGTTGTTAGAAACTCAAGATCCCTATCTGCAACCGGCCAGCAGGCATGGATGTTACAGTTGTAGAGAGGACTGGCAGATGGCAAGGAGGCGATGGAACTGCATACGTCGTCTTAGGAAACTAGCCTATAAATGCACTGTGCTGTAGCTGATCTCTCTGCTAGCCAGTAGCGCTCTCATATTCAGGGAGAAATGTAGAAACTGTTTCTTAAAAAGCATTTATATTCTTTAGTCACGTTTTATAAAATGGCTTATTCAGCTATGTAAATTATTGACTGTGAACAACATCCATCATGCAAAGCACAAGTTAAGCAATTATAGGTTCAACTTGATATAAAAACACACAGAAGACTACTCACTGGTACTACAGAGGAAAGTTAGCAATTTCATTCCAGTTTTGTGCATTACTTGGGCTGTGAACCAAATTGGCTCAAGATTCTAATGGCCCTTCAGTGTTACCATGGCACAGGAAGCTAGAGCCAGGAGTCTGCCTCAGCTGTTACAGGGAAGGGAGAGAGTCACCAAAAAAGCAGAAATGTTGCCCCCAGCTTACATGTTACTACAGACTTAAACTAGGGGTAGAGCAGAAATATTTTAATATCTGGTTTAATACCTTAATATATTTTGTATATCTGATCTTCAGTGTTCAGTGTCCCTGCCTTGTACTAAGTGTTATGGCTAGCATAAAACACTAAATATAAAATGTGTAGTGTATTATAATACAAATACATTCAGAATTTATTAGTTCTCAGTCTATCCTCAGAGAAGCTGACAATGAATATTAAATAAAACTGCTGTCACAGAAGCATTTCACATCATAGTCTTGGATAATTTGTAATATACTGAATATTTTGCATTTAATGAAAAATCATTGGGTTGCATCTAGTAGTTTAAAAATGAGTTTGGAACTGAGATAGCCAAGGCATTACATGACTTTATTGCAGTAAGTACATAATGGGTATTTTTGGTGTAAATTCTTTGATGCAATTCAGACATAACTAATATTTGTGAAAGTTACTTGTGCGATGAGCTGTTACTATTAGAGGAATTCTTTTCTTTGTCTTTATGGTCCATAGATTTGTCTCACTTTGAGGGTTTTTTGTGCAAATAATTCAAATTATTCTTTTCATTTTAATATGATCTAATCAGTATGTATCATGCATTTTAATGTAATAACAGTTTCTAATTATTTAGAACCATTATTAGTTTTCTGAAATTCAAGGGAATTAAATCAGGATGATTCTAGTTCCCACTAGCTTTGCCAAAGAAGTTCTTAGCATTTAAACCAAATTTTTAAGCTTTATTTTCTTAAGGTGTTTTGAAGCCTTGAAACTAAAACTTGTAATTTAAAAATTGTAATTTTCCAAGAACCTTAATGAAGTTAAATCTTCATTTCTTTATTATTCTCAGTTGGCTCTTCGTATCTAATTCTTTAAAGATCTCTTAACATTTCCATTTTCATTGTATAATATTAGAATATTGTAAATGTAAAAAAATTACATGAGATCAAGAAATATTTGTGAAAGAAAACTGCTTTCCAGACTGTAAAGCAGAGGGAGACCAGTGACTGTGGAAGTCCATGAGCTTCAAATTAGTAGAGATAGGGAAGTATTCTGGGGATATGTTGTTCTGCCTGGAAACTGGCAGTAATTTTTCACTTCTAGAGAGAGAGTGGAGCTGCAGTCCAAAGCTGTGTGGCCATTCCTACATAGAAGAGGGTGGCTCAGACCCACACTGAGCATAGGTGAGTGTAGTACTGCATGCTGATCTTTTCACAAGCAGGCCAATTTTATGAATTTGATTTTGTAGGAGAAAAGTCTAAACCTGAAGGCAGGTCGTAATGGACTGACCTTTTTAGTAATCCTGAAGAGGCATTGTGCATTCATTTCAAGTGGAAGGCTTGAATGGTTGAGATCATATTTAGGAAACTGAAGACTCCACAAGATCCGACTAGAGAAAAAAAGAAACCATTTATTAGGGACTTAATGGGATTTATCTGTATTACTGTACAGCTGAAAAAAACCCCTGAATATGTGCCTACAGTATATAGCCTTGGGTCCCTCTGGTTTGACCTGGGAAGCTGGGGAGTTGAGCAGAGGTGTGAAGGCAATGTGTGTGAGTTAAAGCACCAGTATGCATCTCCCATTGGGGCTGTACTTGCCTTGGATCACTGTAATTGAACATTTTGATTAGGATTAAGCTACAAGAATTTAGGACCACCAAATAAGATCTATATGAATGATTCTGTGACTTAACATACTTGAAAATCAGCGCTGGATTAACAAGAGAAGTTGTTTTGCCTTCACTTAAGTCCTTCTGTAGAAAACTGTTTGGAGGTCCTGTGCTCAGACCTCAATCCCAGAAGGATGCTCCTTAGTTTCCATGTATGCAGCAGAATTCATACTGTCCCAGGACGATATTTTAATACCAGTTTGTTTAGTCTACTTTGGATGTGGTTAGAATTGAAACATACCCTCTCAATTCATCAGCACTGTTTTTCATTTGTAAGAGCCTAGAGCTTTGGGGATTTCAGAAGAATTTGCTTTAGCTTTCTTTTTCATTAGAATTTATTCTCAGCTGATGGAAATTCCAACAACAGCCAGAAGCACCATCATATAAATGAATGGGTTGATCCCCCTCCCTGACCTGGCACAGCTTTGAGGTTAAATCCTGGCAATACAGGTGTGCCTCTTGCTTCTGATTTTCCAGTTTAATAATGAGAAACTTTGAGGTCATAATTTACAAATGCAAAACACTGATTAGCAGTTTTAATTAAAAGAATGACACCTTAATATGCTTTGTATGCTTGTCATAGAAAGACTCAGATTATTTCATTGTTTCAGGAAACATGAGGGATTTCTTTCTTCCTTAAGACAGTGGTGTGTGCATGGGCTAGGAATGTGAATCCATGGAGTGAGGCTGGCAGATTTGTCAGGCTCTATGAGAGGTCTGCTGACTGCTCCAGGTTTGACCTCTGTTAACTTCTCCTTTCCCCGTTTCTTGGCACTGTGACTGTTGAGCTGCATGAATGGGGGATACACCTTCACCCAGCTGGTCTCCCATGGATCCTCACAGGGATGCTTCTGTTTGGGAGACTTTCCAGGTGTGTCAGAGAATTTCCCCATTTGTGCAGGACGTGTGGCAGCCCAACTGAGGCTATTGAGCAGCGTCATCTGTACAGACCTGGGCAAATCCCAGGCATTTCTATGTTGTGTGTACCTATGGTTTCAACTAACAGGCTTCTGATTTCTTTCTGGAGGGCTTCATCTGTAAACCCTTCCCTTTTACAGACCTCAGGTTACAGGGCTTGTACCAAAGCCATGAAAGAGGGGAAGTGCCTGCAATAAGGGCTTATATTGGCTTTAGACAGTGTACAGGGGAGAGTGGGAAGCTGTCCTGGTTCCCCAGGCACAGACCCATGGACCAGCCATGCAGGCAGCCATGAGCAGCCCCGAGTCAGCTGGGAGATCCAATCGAGGCAGCTGCCCCAAGCTGACTCACAGGTGTATCCCACACCACTTTGTCATGCTCATTAGAAAAGGAGGGAGCTCACTGAAGTTGGAGTTCCTCTTCCTGGGGCTCCTCCTTCTTGGCCTTCTGCTCCTGATCCTAAGGATGAGGCTAAGTAATACCTTGTACACTTTATATTGGTGACTGTATTAGTTTTGTTACTTCATTAAATCTGTTTCTCCTTCAACCCACAGGGCTTCTCCTTTTTCCTCTGATTCCCCTTCTCAGCTGGGGGGGGTCGTTGGGTGGTAGAGCAACGGCTACAGTCTAGCCCCAGGTATAGGCTAAACATAGACAGAAGCTTAATTGGACTGTTAGAAATCATCTTCAAAAAGTCTGTGCGATAATATGCTTTGTTTTACAAGAATGTAGATTTTCATTTGTTCATGCAGTCTGGTACTATGTCAGTACATGATGTGCAAAGGTAGGGTGGACTGGCTTTAAATCTTCACCAAAATTTTAGGAATAATGTAGCTTACAGTACCTGCAGGCATTCCATGTGTATGAAAACGTAAAGATGTTGCCAGTTGCAGTTCTTTCACAACTCTTCTGCATCTCCTTGTATGGTTTTCCAAAAGCTGCTTATCTTCAGCTCAGCTCCTCTTACATGACAGTCCATTAGACTTATAACAATACTGAGTATTTTTAAATCCCATTCATTCTGAGAAAAAGCTACTTTGCTGATAGCATCCTGGTTTTGAACGTAGATGAGGCTGAAGTAATTTCATTGCATAACCTGTCATTTAATGGCTACAATTAGCTGAATGAAATTTCCCACATTGGCTGGAGTTAAAGTTCTAATGATTTTCTCTTGGCAAAATGCACACTTTCCCCCTAAGATTCCATAGTTGATTATTAAAAACCTAAGCCGTCATTTAGACTTCCCTGCTCATATCTATCATAAAGAAAAATAACATTACATATGTTTACTGCTGTCACCTGCTTCCTTCCCACAATACATGTGTTCTGCAGGATATTAAAAAATCTATGATGCACAAGTGAGTCGTAACAAGAAAAGCAATTACATCTCTATCTTTATTCAGAGCACATAAGGTATTGGGCTGTTCAGACAAGGATATGACATTTTCAGGCAGACAGTGTTATTGTTCCATACACTGTGCAGTTTAGGATTTTTAATAAGAGCTTTCTCTTGAAACTCTTTCTAAAATATTTTTACATCTGTTCAGCTGAGCATTCATGTGTGAAGGTATGCTGCAGGTGAAGAACAGGATTACCCAGAGCAGTAACTGCTCCTGTCCGTGTGAAAGAGAAGCTCTCAGCTTTTGGGACTATTGCTTGCACTGTCCCGATCAGAGATGAAGCCAGTGGTGGGGCTGTCGATGCAGGGAGAGTTTCTTTTTTACTGGTGTATGTTCTCACATCCTGATCACCCAGACTTCATTCATCACTTGAAAGTGTCAGGAATAGGGCATCATCTATGGGAAAACAATCTAAATATATTTTGCTTGTACAGACATGCTTTTCTGAGAGGCATCTACTGGACAGGCTTGGTGTCAGCTGGACTCATCCCCTTCAGCTGTTGTGACAATGAAATCAAGGAAGACGAACAACTCACAACAGGAGCAGACCCTAATCCAGTGTAACATGGGAACTTCTACAATTTAAGTGGCCTAGCATTTCTACTTGAAAAACTGTTTTTCTTTTGCAAGACAGAATTGGAGGACAGCACAGATGTATTTTTGTAAAATTTGCATAAAGTTTGTTTTCAGTGGGCAGTGGAGACTGGATAAAGGGGCCCATGTAAGATTATACCTATTGACAAACATCAAGAGAATATTTTCAAATTATTGTTGAAAAGACTGTTCAAATTATTGTAATATTCATTTGTATAGCTATGAGAAACCAGTGGGAACAATTCTCAAGTGCTCTTTGAATCCCCTTAGGCCTGACAGAGACATTTTGAAATATTTTACTGTGTAGCTATGATGCATCAGCCAAACAGTCTGACATGAAAGCCAGAGTTTTTATATATATTTGGGTCAGTGCAGGTTAAGCCGTCAGAGTCTGCTTTTGAACTGTGTCATTACTTATAGCACCAAGTGTTACTGAGTGTTGGCAAAAATTGCTGTTAGATGTTGAATTAATAGCAGAAGCTAAAGTTGCTAGTTTATCATGTGGACATTAATGGCTTGGTGGGATCATATTTAAAAATATATGTGTATATAAGAAGAATACTTCTATGCTTTTTATGTAGTTTCTAAAGCAGCCTGTAGAGTTTGGGCTGTGTTGCTCTCCAAGCAGGAGGGGAAAAAACAAACCCCAAACTTGCTTGAATTGTGGTATTATATATAAGCATTGAATTAAGTAGGGTATAGTGTGGGAAAAAAATAGCCTGTATGTATATTTTGCCCTTTACAGATGAATAAATTAAATGCCTTACTGCAAGCAGTTTTTGATTGCTCTTAGGATAAAAAAAAAAAAAAGAGGGGAAAATAAAGTCCAACATCTGCTTGGTTTGTTCAGCCAAGTACTTGCCTTTAAAGCACAATTGCAGGAAAAAGCCCAAGTGCTAAGGTCAGCAAGCAGAAGAGACGTCACTTCCCAGTAGATGTGTAGGTGTACTGGTATTTTAAGAACGTGTAAATCTCTGTGTGAGGTCACTTTGCTTCTGCCAGATACCGAGTTTTTTGAAGTGAAGAAGTTATGTTACATTTTTCTGTTGCAGCTCGTATCATTTGATTCTGTGTTTTTCCCGTGACTGAGGGACCCTCTCTTTGTACAGTGGCAGGGCTGGGGGAAGCGCTTTCCCTAAACTCCTGGGGCACCATAGCTCTCTGTGTGACCATTGCTCAAAATGAGGGGAAGAAAAATAGTCTCATCTGTAAGTACAAAATGTTGTGGAATTCCCCTTTCAATTTAAACCTTGCTATTAGTTGTTCTTCATCAAGGCCAGGGTATTCTGGTCTTCAGTGGGCGTCTTTCTCAGCCGTGGAGTGGCAGGGCATGTTATATACTGGCTAGTGTTGTTTGTGAGAGCCCACCAGCAGCATGGGGATGCTGCTCAGCATGCCAGTGTGCTACACCCTTACACAGGGACATTTTGCCAGTTTAAAAGAATATCCTTGAGCAGAGCTGTGTAGTGATTAAACCCAGAGGGCATTTCAGCTTGTTTCTACATTTGTGTTTAAAGCATCTTGCGGCTTTGTAAGGGCAATGTGAACATAAACTACTAGTTAGTAACTTGCCTAACTTTCCTTTTCTCCCCATAAAGTCACAGCAATTGATGAAAGCAGTGGGGTTTTAATGTTCTTGCCAACTGGTGTTGCTCATAAAACAGTGCTGCTGTTCAGCTCTGCCTGACCTTGAGCAACAGTTGCTGAGGCCCTCCTTGTGCTGCACAGCATCCAAATCTCACAGGAGGCACTGCTGCACACCCCAACGGGCACTTGCCAGTTTGATATGGGAGGGGTCCATGGAGCTGAGGATGGATTTTCAGGCTGCTGCTCTGCAGACACCAACAGCTGAATTAGAGCAATCTGCTTTCCATGTCTCCAGTCCTTGTAATGTTTGTGGAAAAACTAACATCTATCAGGTGCAGATTTTATTGCTTTTTTGCTTGGTGTATGGCCTCTCTCTTCCAAGGTGATGTCTGTAAGTTCAGCATTAAGCATAGTGTCTTGTACAGTAATAACAACAAAAAAAATCATAGTCTGATGGTGGTATGACTACGGTGACCTTGTATATCTATGTCCTTTGAATCTCCTCTTGGCTCAGTAATGCAGCGTAGCGACACTTTTTAGTTTAATGCTGCATTCAGTTGAGCAGGCTACTGGTGGTACAGAGAGAATGCAGTGAGTAACTGATGGCAACCACAGAGCAATGAGGAGACCATTCATATCAACAAAATAACTATTAATATAAAATTGCCTTATAAGAATAATTTATGAATTTAATTTAACTTTTCTGAATTTTTAATTTCCTAGCAAGAAACTAGTCTATGCATGTTTAATAATGGTCTAATTCCTATAAATTGTGTAGCTGTATTTATCTTAGGATGTCACAAGAACTTGATTTTAAAACAAAACTGTCTCTTCATAAAATATAATATTGATAATCTATGCAAATATGAAGAAGTTGTCTTTGGGGAAGAAACCAGACAGATTTTAGCATTGAAAAAATGCTGAAGAAAAATGACCTGACATCTGTCATAGGAAGATTTGTCTATTGGTGTATTGGAAACTTAGTTTGCAAGTGAAAAACCCAATGTTTATTGAGTCTGTACCAAAATTACTCATACAGAACATAAAAAACCCCCCACATAACCAAAACAGTTGTTTTTTTATGTGCACTGGGCACTAAACCCTAGAGCTTTCATTTACACCAAATTTGAATTGGAATCCAGCTCAAACAGTTTATGTTGACGAAGACTTCTAGCTCAAGTCTTGTTAATAGTTAAAAAGGTAGAAAAATTAAACAAAGCCTCATAATTGATCCGTTTGGGAGGCGTTTCTTCACATAGCCCTCATAGGAAACTAAAATAGGAAAAAAGATTTATTAAACATGTTATCTGATATAAAAAGTGGAGACTGGAAGAGTAAGGAATGGAGATAAAGAGGAAAAAAAAATATATATCTGGAAGCTACAAATGAAGTGGACATTTTCCTCCTTTTTAATGATACGCTTTGCCAGATCAAACCGGGACACTGTAAATAGGACCCATGCCCTAGGGAACTTCTCCAAGCCTACTGAACCATGGGTACTGTTTTGACTTTACATAGCTTAGGGTATGCCCTGTGTACCACCTCCCTCAAGCCAACTAATTCCTATTTTTTAAAATCTCTTTATGTTCTTTGTTAGTGACAAAGAGGTATTGAAGTTTAACTGTGGTGCTGATGCTGGCAGATATTTTGCTGTGAGGAAATTGCTGCTCTCAGATAAGTCTTGCCTTAAGAAGCACAAAGCACTCAACAGTGAGTATCGGAGAAGTAAGATGCCGAGTGTGAGGTAGCTCAGTATTGTTGTTTGAAATGTTTTCAAGTACAGAAGCTTCTACAGCAAGGGCCATAGTGTGTGTGGGTACCCACACATGCGTATGGGAGTGCACCCATGGGTGTAAAGTGACATTTGTGCATTAATTAGACAGTCTCCACATTTAACTAAGCATATGGCACAAAATTTCCAGCCAGGTAAGTTGTGTTACAAAGTATGATCCTGCTTCAAAGCACTGACACCTGGTCTGTATCCCACTGGGGGAAAACCCTTTGGAAATTACATTAATGGACTGAACAATAGTCAGAACGAGAAACATTGTTTATTATGGCAAGAGCTGGGTAATAGTCTCTCTCTGACTTCCTGCTGTCAGTCTATTTACTCTAGCCTGTTGGTGCCTAAGTGGTGATCACTCGAGGCAATACATTAAGACTTGAAAGGAACAATATATTTTACAATTAGGTTAGCAAACACAAGCAATGGTATTTCTCCCTGTTGATAATTACAAATCAATTATCTTATATGTTTTAAAAAATGATAACTCCCACGGTGTTTTTGCAAAGCAAATGTTCTCAGAAAGATACAAGATCTTTAGGGCCAAGTACTAGAACATGTGCAGTGGTTAGCAACAAAAATATTTTAACCCTCAAGCAATCCTTCTGTGAAAAATAGATTAAATTAAGGTCAGCTGGAGCAAACTGCTGCTAAACATGGTTAGTGTAAAAGAGAGAGCATCTTCAAGGAGGGAGCTAATGGGGCTGAATTTTTATTTCTAATGAACCAAAGATCTATGCTCTGCGGCAACGTTTTATAATCTGTTTATTGTACTATAGGGGTTTTTCTTCAATTCCATGAGCACCATTGGAAGTAGAAAATAAACTGTTTCATAATAAACTAGTGACTACATGAGTCCGATTTCCACAAATCATTATTTCTGTTACAAGTAAGGGTTGAGTTAGTTATTTTAGCACTATATGTAGGGTCATAGAATTAATTCTGAAATACTTATAGTAAATCCATTCTCTAGTATTGTATGTGTTTGTACTTGTATTTGGGATGCCTACTCTGACGCAGTGTCTCACTTGTTCTTTCAGTTTTTCACTGATGCTCTACTGTTATGTTTCTCAAGGGAAGTGTAAATGGGCAAATTACACACAATAGTGTTTTATTGCCATTACTGTGAGAGTGTGCTAGTAGTTAATCAAAATGTTGGGTTTGTACTGGAATTTAAATAAATATGGACAATGTGTTTTAAAAAAAAAACAAACACAAACACCAAACAAAAGAAAACTGTACACCAACTTAATTCGTATATGCAAATACTATGCTTGCAGGTGCAGATGGGATAATTGTGCATGGAAATAATCACAACTCATTTGCATGTATAATTTATATATACAGTAATGGCATATGCATATCTACTGGTGCAAAAACTTCTTTGGAATCCAGAGAATTTCTTTTGTGTTGGTTAATACCTGGAAGCATTTTCTCTTCTGCAGTGTCTTTTTGCCCTAGAGGATCTTACAATAACACCATGCGTGTCTGATTGCATATGTGATATTCTTTCATAAACAGAACAGGGAAAGGTTATGTCTGAGAATCTCCCAAGTACTGCAGATAGTTCCTTTCATTTTCAGGAAAAGAAAAATAGATATGAGAAAAGCAACATTCCCAAATTATCTCCTGCTTTTGCTTGGGAAGTGAAGGCAAAGAGGAATGAGAAAGAAGCTCTGAAATGGAGAGGAAAGGAACCCAAGCTGACAGGGAGAGTGGCCTTCAGTGAAACAGCATCCCATTTCATGATGTAAGCTGCTGATATTGCAGCTTCATGGCATTTCCTATCAAATATGATAGGCTTTATAGCAGTTCTAAATTAGAGTATGGAGGAAAGTAAGACTGTTAGAAAGTGAGTTTAGTGGGAGATTGCTGTAGAGCTTGTTCTACTTTTACTCCTAGTGAAGCCTAAATACTGTATTACTGTCTGAGTTAATCTATTTTTTTTTTCAGCACCTGAAAAAGCAAACAGAAAAAGATCTTCACCTTTTTTTTGATACTGAAGTATCATCTGTGTTAATTTTCCACGTTTTGCTTCGAAGGATGGATATAAAACTTAATTTCATACTGCAGCTTTCAACTGCATGGTTATTGTCTAGCGATTAGAGTTTGGGATTAAAATGAGTCAAAAATACACCAAAGTTCTGCACTGGCACCTATTATATTTCTGCAAAAAGAATGTGAGTCCTTTGATCATTTCTGCTGATTAGAAATTTTAGATCTGTTTTGTGTGTGTGTCTGAGAGTGTTGAAAGCACAGGATCTTCCTTAGTACCTGATGATATTGTCTTATACTTGTCATAGAATATGATCTATTAAGTGGGGCTTATACTAAACACACTTATTTTCATAAATTCTGCTTCTTGGTAGCCTTATGATTTGTAGTTCTTTTCTGGTTGGAAATGAAATTCTAATGTAATTAAATAGTGTTTAGAGTAACTGTGGTGATCTGATGCACAGCGTTTGGAATGAAGTGAGCGACACAGCAACTGACCCAGTCAGAGCCGAGCCCAGCTGGGAACAGTGGGCAGCACGATATGTTTGAAACCAGCTAGGGAGAGAACAGCAGAGGATTTGCTATCTGTAAAACTGAAACAAGAAGAGCCTGAGTATAGTTGCTCAGAATCTTGTTTAAAATGAGGTCCCCAAGAAAGCACACCATTTCCATGCTTGCTGTTACTTTAAATTAAATTTTTTACACTAATTTTTAATTGGAGAAAGTGCTTCCTTTGGGTACTGTGGTTCTGAAAGATTATTTATGCAGCTGATGTCCAGAATCAGTAGTTAATACCTTTAACATGCTTTTTTTGACATGCACATCTTTTAGTAAAATTGCATCTTTCATGTGGCGTGTGTTGTGGAGAGCAGGAAGAATCTCTCAGAGATTTGAATCTTGGTGGGGAAACCTTCCCCCATAGAGTTAGCCTTGACTTTTTCAAAGGCCTAAGAACATGCTTTAGGCTCATATGTTGTGTGTACTGTTGTCTTTTAAAGAGTTTTTCACTTCTGGTTGTCTTAGGAGAATCTGGTGAGAGTTCCTGGGCACATCAACACTTTCCTCTTGCTTGGCTTTAAATGTGGGCAAGTTCATGGTTTAGATGAAACTGAGAAAGTGCTCTTTACATAACTTCATTTATTTACTTCTCTCTATATTATTAGGTTTCTGTGCCTACTACAGTTTGATTACATAAAGTGCAAAATCTGGTAAACTTTGTGATCCAGTGTGAAGTCAGTGTGTCAGATACATGAAATGAATGCAGCTGATTTGTGTGGGAAATCAGACTACACAATGGGAGTACTAACAAATCTGAAAGAGCAGAATTCACTTTAAAAGATCTTTAGCTTGGAGTATGGAAAAACCTAGGAAGTTTGACATTATGAGGAGTCTCATTATAATGCACTCTTTCTGTGACAGTTGACTCGCAGGCGCCCATGATCTTCCGGTGCTTGCTGAAGTTTCTGTGTTGAAGAGCTCAGGCATTTGGAGCAGTCTATGGTGTGAAGCGACACGATGCTTGCATATGCAGGTCGCATATGTGCAGTATTTTTGCAGCCTGTATTCTCTGCACTTGAAATTCTATATGGGTGGATTCAAGTCATTAATAGGTGACTCATCATTTATGGTCAAAGTATTTGCAGGTCCCTTGGAGTTTAGACTCAGGGAGCATAGCAGACATAAAAAATAAGCCAGCTGGACAGTTTTGCTATTCATCTTTTCCTGTGTGTCTTCAGCTGAACAGAAGTGATGAGTTGTCCACAAAATAAAACGTCAGGTTTTATTTATGTTAGTCTTGGAGGTAAGGAGCCATTTCTGCTAGCATCTTGGTAGAACAGAACCCTTATTTTTCAAATATGAGAATGAGTCTCTGGGGATAGCAGATGTGAGGAAGAGGAAGGGCTGTGAGCAAACCTTCATCCTTTAGGGATGCAAAAGCTCTCCTAGCACATTTTCCCAGCATTTTCAGTTTGGTGGAGGAGAACCCATGCCTGGGACTCTGGCACAGCAGAGCACAATAAGATTAGGGAAGTACATACAGACAGCTTAAACTAATGCGAGGCAGAAAGCTGATTATGGGCTCTGTTAATTCATTGGATTCAAATCCAAATGTCTTAGAAGCTAGAAGACCTGCTGGGTTTAGTAGTATGGATTACACTGAAGATTATTTCTAGTAGTAATATATGTAGTCTGGATCCATTATATGAATGCCCACTTTGTCATCTCTAGAGAAATGACAAGTAACTCTGGGAAGCATTATGTTATCTATCTGCACAGTCTGACAGGAACAAGTATACAAGTGTGTGTGTTTTGGTTGGTTGTTTCTTTCCAAGTGAACATGTGACATACAAGACTCAAATCCAGAGCTGTGTAATGAAATGTAATAACAGAAGCTCACCACTTGTGTAGCATACACACTTGGCGAGTGAGCTTAACATGATAGTAAAAGATAAGTTATTGAAAAGACATCAGCAAAATTGCTCTTAACTAAGAGCTGTATAATCAATTGAGTTTGCTATTTCAGCTTGCTAAAGGGACATACAGTTTTCAAATAGGAATAATTTTTACTGTGGAGAGCAAAAGGATTCCTGAGAACTGTTACTGTAATTTCTCATGAACTTTCTCAAGGCCAGTGGTTATACCCATTACTATAGGTTTCTTTCCTCTTCACTGACAACTATTTCTTTTCACTCAGAAAGACCCTTGAAAATACAAGGTAGATGACCTCTTCTGGCTCTCAGTCATATTAAATTTCATGTTTTTATCAAAGAAATTCATTACCCTTATAGTTAAGATGTAAAGAATAACTAGCAACTTTTTGGAATTAGGCAGCAGTCTTATGTTATATCTTAGACTGCACTTTTAACTTTATATGCTTTGACATTTTTATTTAATATTATAGGATGTCCCAAGGTGCTTTAACCTGAAGGCCAATATAATAATAAAGTGATAGATAAAATACATCCCCAGGAGCATTTTGGGAAAACTGGGCTATCAGGTCATCAGTGCATAGGGCCAATCGTTAAAACACACAGTAAAAGCAGGTTCAGGAACCTACTAAAAATGCATCATTTATTCTGGTTTATGTGTCTCACTGTGCAAAAATGTTCCTGAAACCATTAAAGCTCCTCTTCCTAAATATGCGCGTGGAGACATTCTGCCTCCCAAAGTGAGGTGCCCAATAGAGAGTGAGAGCTGTTTGAGGGAAAGCTAAAAGCAGAACAGAACTATGATTCTTTCACAGCCGAGAACTGTCCTGTATGTTGAACTTTTATTTTTCATACATAAATTGGGGCAAAAGATGAGTTGATCTAGCAGTAGTACAAGGATCGTAAAATAGGGATCATTATCAAAGCCTAAATCCTGTATAATCTTTTCAAGCCATTGTGCTCTTGATTTGTCTCACCCAGAGACAAGTCTTCTGATGACTTGTGAAGGGCTGATCTTTTCTCACATGCTACTGAAATCTTTTGAGCTACAGTCGTGCGAGATGAGAAGCGCAGCTGACATCCAACATGTGCGTAGGCTGTAGAGAACCTGTGTATGGCCAAAGCCTGCAGATGTCATTTTACCATGACTGTGGTCAGAAGAGCACTTGTGGTTGTCTAAGAGCAGTTATATCTGCTTCTCAGCTCTGTTAAGATAACTAGCCACGAGCACCTGTCCTCTTGTGATACAGGGCACAACGGGTTTGCTTGGCATGTGCCACTCCTCTCCCCCAAGGTTTTGCTGGGGAAGGGGACTAGAGTTTTAACATTCCAGTATATTGCTGCACTTACAAGGAAATATTTCTAGGTAAGGTGAAGGGCAGTTAATGTATAGATAGGTGTCTTTTTTTTTTTTAATAGTTTCTGTAAGTCTGCATGAAATAGATTGCTCTGAGCCCTATGGTGGTCTATAAGAAAGAAAATAGTCCAGCTCCCCAAACCCCAACTCTAAACAGAGATTGTTCTATTGTATTTTTACAATTAAGGTAATTGTTTGATTTTTCTCCTCCTTAAGGAAAAATGAGCATTCGTGCAAAACCTAGTTATTAAGAATCCTAAGTGCCATCATTGTTGTATAGCTTTTTATACCCTCAAAATAAAAATGGGAGACAGCGTTTGTAAGTGCTTTAATAACTGGTTGTCACTTGCTAAAGAACGGGCACCAAGAATTTCAGCTATTCATATACAGAGTCACTGAAAAGCTCAAGAATGTATAGTTGTCACTGATCTCAATCTAAAGAACCAAATTTACTGACTGATAATGAAACCAGCTTTCTGATATGCAAGAAACAAACGTTTACTGTGGGGATACAGTGTTTCAGCTGTGGGCAAATCCTCTGAGATAGGATTATACACACTCTGTCCGCTTGAAGTAAGTTTTATCCTCCATTCCATGTTTGTGTCACATAGTTGTGTAGGTGGAGATTAAAGCATATTTTTAAAACTGAAAGGTTATTTTATTCAAAGAAACCCACTGAGTCACAATACCAACTGACTTCTGTTTTATTAATTCTCAAGTCAGTTTGGTAGTATCATCTCCAAAATTCGTGTATTTATGTACTTTCATTTTTTGCTTACATATCTGATTGCCTATACATGTATAAATAACTTTTAGGGTTATGTTATCATCTAATAAAAAACCTTCTGAAGGTTTAAAAATACAAAATAGCTGTTTGTTGCTCATGGCAAAGCATTTGTCTCTTGCATATCTGAATGCTGAAAGTTTCATAACCAGTGTGTGAATTTGCTCCTTTAGATTTTCTTTTTAAAAAAATAATAAAATCAATAATGTGGAAGACTCTGGAACAAGCCTTATTGTGTTTTACGGTGGTGTTAGTGCATTGCGAAATATCACATTGTATTAACTTACTTTTTTCTGGCTCACTCGCTTTAAGGTGATAGGACAAAATGCAGCATAACCTGAACTTTAAGTGCACAATATAGTTTAAAATCTTTTTTCCTATAAATAGCAGCTATCACCAATGCACAGTATCTTAAAAAGTGATGCAGTACTTCATTTTGAATTCTCAAGGGAGAGTTCTCAGTGATTGGCTTTCTGCATTACTATCCAAACATTGCAAACTATGATTCAGATTTTGCTTTCAGGGTCTTGCCTTTACAAAATAGCCTATCCCATAGACAGTCAATCAATTCTGTGCACTGTAATTGTGTTAAGACAGCATTGCAAAAATCTGTTTACAGCTATCTGTCCATCGATCCAGAAACGGAAGCAAGGACTGAAAAACAAGAACAACTGTCAAAGCCTAAATGCTTGCTTTCTGATCCTTAAAATACATAGGGTAAGATACAGAAATAGTGGTAACTATTACACAGACAGGACCTGCAAATTCCTATCAGGCAGTAATACATTAAGTGGCAGTGTTAATTTCTACTCTCACAATGTGAACATACTGTGAGATATTGTATCTCTGTGTATGGCATTAATTGATGAGATTTTTAGGGATCTTACTCGGGAATCTGTAGCCCTGGTTGCACTTTAAGCTACAATATTTATTGAATTTTATCTCCACTGAACAAGATGCAAATTGTATGAGCTGGGGTAGGATGGACCTCAGACTCCTGCGAAAGCAGCGAGAGATGGAGAATTAGAAAATCAAGTTGCTTATGATTAAGCACACATGTTTTACTTTCACTGTGCAAATTAAGGAGAAATTATGTATCACAGGTGGTTCTTGTGGGGGAGTCTGTCATGGCCAGGTCCTGGGAAATATTGGAAATATGCTGAAAAGGAGATGGAGACTTGCATATTGGCCTTGCAGCCACAAATTTTCCAAGTTTCCTTTCAGTTGCTTACATTTGACTAGGATGGACGAAAGACTTGCATGACTAAGGACCCTTGGTTTAAGTATGCAGCAACAAGTGAATACTTTACAGGAAAATGCAAAAGAATGCTTCTTTGATGCAGTTTCTCTGTTCTAGTCAAAGATTCTGCAATTTCTCCATGTTCATTCATTGTTTTAATCTATATGATTTAGTGTTTTTTCCTGGCCTTCATCTTTTGCTCTGAACCATGCTGTTTAATTTTGTACAGATGGACACAAAGACTTCCCTTGGAAATATAAAATGTGGCTCTGAAATTTTCTGGTTGTGAATGCTCGGTAGACTGGTAGACCTTTCATGTTTCAAAGGATTTTGATAGATCTAACAGTTTGGTTTGGACATCTCAACTTTGTCACTGGAAGTTCATGGATTATATACAGATCTGAACAGAGGTGTGTCATCATTAATCAAGTTGGCCAAGAATATTTATTTCCCTGTTTGAATGTCTGGTGCTCCACCTCTTGTTTGGAAAGAAACATTCCCAGCCTCCTGTTTTCCAGTTGTTATTTCTCAGCTTTTTCTGTCTGGAGATGGTGAAATCTGTTCCATGCAGTGATGCTTCCCACATGCATCCTTGTGTTAATCCAGCTACAGAAGTGTGTGTTAGAGACCTCAAATCTTAGTAAAATCCCTATATTCACTCTCTTGGGCATTATAGCTTTTTACTTTTACTACATGAAAAACTGAAGCTCAATATTACACCTCCTTGAAGAAAGTATTTGAATTCTTAAGTGAGTGCTATATTAGTGGCATTACAAATATATAATCAATGCCTTCTTTTCAGAATAGTTGTGGGTTATATTTCACTTTCAAATTGAATTTGGGAACTAAGGGTGGTGCAGTTGCAAGTGGAAGATAGCTGAATTTTTGCTTTCTGCATTTCAAAACAGAGTATTTCCATGACAGCCATTTATACAAATGGGCCAAGACATATCGCAGTCTTACATAAGTGCTGCTGATGCTTGAGCCTTGTCAGGTTTGTGCCTCTGGATCTTCACTACAAAGAAATTGTGAAAACATGTCACTTTATCACTTTGAGGAATTAATTTGTCATCCAGGACTTTTTAATCTCTGAGAGCATAACCATTTCCGAATTGTTTGTTTTATAACTCCAATCTGAAAGAGAGATGTTACCTGCTTTGATGTGCCTGTTGCTCTCGCCACAGGGAAAAAAATAACATGCAAGTAACTAAAGTGCCTGTGGGGCCTGAAGGTGCAGCTCGGGGAGGCTCTGCTGTGGCCAGGGTGTGAGTGTGCTGCAGTGATGCTGATGCTGCCTCAGGTGGGAGCCACCTTGGCCACAGGCTGCCCAGCTCCCCCCCAAAACCTCCAGCGCCCCTTACGTGGTACAGGTACACAAGTCACGATTTGGGTCACGTTCTGAGGTAAAAAGAAATGGTGTATCCTTGATCGTGTACAATGTTTGTTCCTCCTGAGGTGACATTAGAGGGATTTCTGATGAGAGAAGTCATATATTATTAAATAACATTTTGAGTTGTTTGTTTTTGGCTGATCGCTCTGATCTTTGCTTTCCTTTTCCTGCTTGGAAAACAAGAGAGACATCACAGCTGAAGGCTTAATTTCTGTAAGTATAGGAACTGTTTCTTAGTTAAATTATTTAAAGAATCATAGTGTACTTCATTTTTGGTCCAGTACTAAAAAGTCCAATTGAAAAATTGCTGGTATTTTTCTCTTCAGAGTGCGAGCGTTTACTGTCTGAAGGTATCTAGTGTAAACTGCCTAATTGCTGGTTGCTCAGTACAGCCCCCTCTCCCTAATGTTGGCAGCTTTTTCCAAAAGGGAAAAAACCTTGATGCCTCCATTTTCTTTGCACCAGCTCCATCCAGTTATGTGTGGATCCTGATTTAACTAGTATCTTGAGCACATGTATTTTTAAAGATTTTTTTTTTTTTTTTTTTTTTTTTTAGTACTTCTGAAGCTGCTCAGGAGCTACTGTTCATTTAATGTGACAAAAAACCTTAAAAGTAACTTCTTTTTTTAACTTTATTTGTGTTTACATACATGGAAGTATAAATAGAACACTCTTGATAACTTATTTATGAAGGTTCAAATATTTAGATCATCAATATCATACTGAAATAGTTAAGGGTTTCATCAAGATAAATTTAAAGGGAAAAGCCAACTTTGATCACAGATTTACTGATGCCGTAATAAAAACTTTAAACTGGAACTGATGGAGGTCAGAAGCATGAGCCAGAGAGGCAAGACCCACAGTGACATGGACAAAAGCCAAACATGGCAAAATATGGGTACTTATAGTAAGGTCACTGAAAGAATGGATAGGAAGAAGACTATATTAAATGCCCATATTTTAATACAAAACCCATATAGAGTAACCTGGAAGAAATGGAAGTTTTAAATTGCATTTTACTGGTAAGTCTTTTGGAATAACTTGATTGGCATATCAACACGGGAGTTGTAGTGGTTGCTCTGAAAAATGCCAGTGGGTAAAGGAAATTTGCCTTGAAGGAGTATGCTGCCTTGGTTTCCAAATGTAGTTCAGAAACTTGTCGAAGGGCTGAGAATTTCTCAAAGCACAGGATTTCTCTGTAGGGATCATCAGTGGAGACTTCAGTTGCCTGTTGGGAAAGGTTGTGACAGCACAGAGAGCAAAGTTCTTGCTCTGCATCTTTTACTTCTGAAGTCATGTTGCCTGACAGCCTGTCGTTGCCTTCCTCTGCTTGCTGCCTGTACAAACAACTGAGACTGTAACCTTAAGAGCCCAAGCCAGGTGCTTAAAGATAAGCAGCCTGCAGGATTTACTGCCTAAGAAAGCCTAGGAATAAGTTGAGAACAGTGTTTTTCCAACTTGAAATTTGACAGTAACGTGTATTTAAGTACATATGTATGTATATACACACACTATTTTACGTGTGTATATATATAAAATCATGCTACACTGCTCAGCCCAAGCAACAAAGCCTGGGGATACGTCTGTAATTATTTATTTTTAGAGAGCTGGAAGTGTTTGCTTTTTGTGTTAGGTAATCAGTTGGGCTTTTTTTTTTTAATTTCCCCTTCCTGCTAGCTCGTGATAGTATCCTATAGGATAGGATACCCTAGAGCCCCTCTGAGCTCTTTGTGTTGCACATATCATCTTTAAGCTGAGCAGGCTACTCAGGCTACTGTTGGGATAAGTGCCTGTCCCTTCCCAGAACACACTGTTATTGTAGGTGGGCTTTCGCTGCATGGATGCAAAGCTGGGCACTGCGATCGGTGACTGACAGGCTAGGAATCTAGGAATTTTTTGGCTGCATTGACAAAAGATCCTTAGAATTCTGGTCCAGCAGTTGGAAAAGAGTGTGTTCACTTATGCACAAATGCAAAAATTTTGGTATACAGTTGTAAATTTGTGTTTACGTATTCCACACCTGTAGGTAGGAACATCAATATGTATAATTGTGTGTATATGCATTGGCTGAGCATAATTGGCTGCATGGAAAAACCCTGCCATTTGAAGTTCCCCTAGGGTGGAGGAATGCAGAATATTTCAGGCAACCGTATCAGAAGGAGTTATTTCATTTAGGATCCTTTTGTTATCTTCTTCATTGCTGACTCTGTTAGCTAAGGCTTAAATCAATGGCTGTGAACATGAAAAAAAAAAAATAAGTCTCTATGAACAGCCAGTCTGTTTTGTCCCGATTGAATTTATGATATGCTGTGGTCATCATTCAGTGAAAATCAAGAGCTGGGAATAGTGGCTTCACATCAATACAGTCAAATCACTGCTTAAAACTGGAGTTATAATCCTTTAAATTTAATTTTGTGGGCAAATTGCAGCTGCTAGCTCCTCAATTTGATTGGTTCCAAAAACAACCCAACATAAGAAATTGAAAATGCCAGGAGGCATCAGTCCTGTAAATATATTAGTGTACCATCTGGAGTGTAGTGACCTTGGACATTTTGCTTGGCCTTAGTGTCTTATTGCTGGAAGTAATTCAGCTATTAATACTTGATTGAGTTTATGCCTCTGACTAGACAGAACTCGATCTTTAATTCTCACTCAAAGAGCAGGTGACATCTAATTTAATAATGTATTAAATGTGCATTATAATCATTTGTTAGCTTTCTTATAGAAAAAGACCAAGCAAATAAATATAGATTGTTTTGGAACCTACTGTATGGTGTAATACAGGAAAGAGAACAAGCTTTCTGGGTTTCGTGACAGTTTCAGTGAAGTATAACAACTAATTTTAGAGATGTCTGCCTTTGAGCTATTATTTATCAGGTTTCAAAAAAATTCTAACTGATTCTACCTTAAATCATTATCAAGTTTTGGGGAAACAATGTCTAGATTAAATTGCTTTCGCACTGGTGAAATGTTACATTATTGATACAGGGCCAAGTGAAATTACTGGAAAAAATTCTATTGATTTGAAGTGAGTGAAAAATCAAGTGCTTCACAAGCTAATTTATATCAGTGAATTGAAGAGTATCAAACCTCACCAGAAGTTAAATGCAGTCTGAACCTCACTGTGTCCTGCCTGCAGCTAACATACCTGGGTATTTAATTGCGCGCATGTAGATGGGCTTGTTAACATCAATCATACGGCTCTTGTTGTAACATTAGAGGTGCTTGTGAGGACTGGCAAGTGAATATCAGAAGCTTTAACTCCAGCTGCCTTTTTACTAATGTAGTTGTTCATTGTGATAACAAGAGTGTTATACAGAATTCTGCATACAAAGCATATTAATAGTAACATCTAGAAATCTTAAGAAAATTAGTAACAAGCAAAATAGTGATGTTATCTTGTCTTCCAGCAATGTCTAAGGTCTTGCCAATCTTACAAGGATTGTTTTAATTATAGTTTGAATCTGTCTCAAGATATGCACTTCTAACACGATTGCTGGAAAAGCATTTTAAAATAAATAATATTTATCCAAAGCAGTGAGACATCAGTCAGTATTTCAATTATTAAATGCACACCACAGAGGGACCTTAACAGAAGGCTTTAAAGCACTCTAGGGTTAAGTTCCCATACAGTTAACATAAAAGCAGATTTTTTTGTATAATGTACTTGCTTATCCTTGTTCATAAACTCAAATAAGCATATTTCTATATGCAAGCTGATCTATAAAATGAAAGCAATTTCTTTGTATGCCAGCATTTACATGAGTGTGTCCTTCTTCTGAAGGCAAGACCACTGTGCAGGGTGACTGCACCATGGAAGCCTGGGCTGCTCCCCGGTGCAACCTTCTGCACGAGGCAGGAATAGAGCCCAGACACTGAGCTAGAAAATAGAATCAGTATGTAAAACCAGCAGAAAGCAAAGTATGAAATGTGAGGAAATATTAATTTTGATTTCATATACGTGATTTGCTCAAAGTATGAAATAATTGAGAAACAAATTACTAGCAAATTGCTACAGCTGACATATGAACTACTCTGGTGGAAGGAGGCTGGGAAGGATGGCACTTGAAGGGAAAGGCTGTTTTGGATTGATAGAAAGGTCAAGGGTTCACCTGAAGTGAATGGCAGATCTTCCATCAGTCTATCCCCCTGCCCTGTTCCCTGAGGCTGAATTCCATCTAATAGAGTTACTTGTGCTCTCACAGTACTGTGAATTCTCACAGTAGCATGCTTTAATTAATTAAATTCAGAAAACATAAAAGACAGGAATTAGAAATTCACAGATCTGCAGATTTTCTTGAAGCATAGCCTAAACCCAGGAAGTTTTCAGTGTCATCTCTGCTACTAATAGCTAGCTATTGTACAAGGGTTTCAAAGCCTTATCTTTTTTTTTATGAAGCAGTTTAGTAAATCAAATCCATATGAGCAAAAAATGCAAATAGGTTAGTTGTCCACATCTTAACAGTGACATTAACTCTAAATACTAAGGCTGGTCACTTGAAAAGGGACATTGTGCACCTGGGTATTCCTCACAAAAAGAACATCACAAATAAATAGTGCTGCAGGACTGAAATGAGAGACCTGAGCAGACATCATGAGGGATATGCTTGATAATAAATCTCAGCGAAGAGAACATTTTAGAACATGATAAGGTATGAACCTGGTCTAAGTGAATGTCTCAGCGCCTGGTGACCAGACAGCATTTCCCACAATGTTGCCAACAGAACAGGACCTGTATTACCAAAAATAATTGCATCATTAGACTTGACTACTTAAGTTGTTACATCTTTTCTGTCCATTTCCTGTGTCTTTTAAGGATTTAAGTCTTTCTGGAAGCACAAATTAGGTTGGTTGGTTGATTGTTTTTTGCAGCAGCTGGAACATATTATGAAAGAGAGAGAAGTAGTGATTTAGTAAGGCAGAAGAAGATGACCCTATCATTGCAGTGGTGCAAAACTTTAACACAAAATAAGTAAAAATGCAGACTGTGAGGGTTTGATATTATATGTTCAAAATGTAATGTTTAGCTCTTGTTATCTGTGATGAAAACAGGCATGTTGTTATCTCCTGTTTAAGAGTTCAAAATCCTTTGAATGTTCTGAAGGGCCTTTTATGTGACTTTTAATATTTTATTTGGTGTATGTTGTGTTTACTTGTTAGAAAAGGTGCATGTAAAACTTCTCCTTCCATTGCACTGTATTTAATAGGTAGGGTGCATCATGCAGTTGTATGTAATGTTGAAGTGCTTATGTCTGTGCTTTAGGCTCCAAAGGAGTAAGATTCCAGTCCTGTGTTCTCTTGGGGTAAGAAAACAGATATTCCCTCCAGTATGGATAATAACTAGTTGTCACACTCTGCAAATCCACAATCCATAAAGCTGACAGAGAGAAGAGTAGTATTTCCTAATGTAACTGATTGTACTCAACACAAGAAGTATGGAAAAAATTGAGCCATTAGGTTCCCTTCTTAAGAACAAAAATGAAAATAGGCAACAGCAGCAATGACTTATTTTTCTTTTTTCTTCTCCTTTTTCCAATCCCAGTTGGGTCTGTACAGAAAGCATCATGAAAGCATAAATTAATTTGTCCTTCAGAGGATTATTAACGACCAAGAGGATCCGTGGCCCAAGCAGATCAGTGTTCCTGCTTCTTAGAGGTTTCCCTCTGTGTATGCATGGGTTATGTGCCTCCTGTTGGATTAAATCTCCTCTCTAAGGAAGAATGTGGTTCAAAATAAACTTTGAATAATCAGGTGATCGGAATTTAGCTGATCAAATTGCATTGCAAATTTCCTTTAGTTTTGCAAAGAATTGTTCTGAATCCTCATGTTTCTTACAGCATATTGTAACAAATGCTTCTACTTGCATTGTCAAAAGCCACATAAAGATGGGTCAGTCACTATATTTTGGGTGGTTGAAGGTTTTCCCTGCTTTTCCTTCACTAGGATGGAGAGAGAGAGCATTTTGACAAATCTTTGGAATTCTGAGGTCCCTTGCCTAGTGAGTCTTACTGATATTCCTTACAAAACACACTTTGAGCGTAATCCATACTGCGTAAGCAATGAGAATAGCCAGTATGACTGGCTGTGTCATGGGGTTTGTGTTCAGTCTTCTGCCTCCATCCAGACCATGAAAACTGACCACTTTGAATCATAGTGGTTTAAGCTATTGTTTTTTTTTTTTCATTACTAAGAGAAAAAAATGTATTAAAAAAAGATATAATCTTCGCTTTAGTTGCCAGGGCTGCATTTCTACTAGCCCTTACCCTTGTGAGGCTCTGTTCTCTCACAGTGGCTTTGCTGCTTCCATCCTGATAGGGGAAAACAGGGTCCCTGGATTGTGGCTGTGTTTGGCAGAACGGGCTGATCTGTCTGCAGTGCCTCCCACCAAACCTCTTTGGGCATTTTGAGTATAATGTCTTTGTTTCCTGTTCTCCATTTCTTCTTTAAGTGAAAGTAAAAGCAGTGTTTAACACACTGGGAAAGGCTGTTAATGAACTCCAGGAAAGTGCCTGGGCAACGTGGTCATTCCTGGCACTATGAGATTTGAGCAACTTGAAACTGAGCTTAGTGATGCTGGCTGCAGGCGGTGCAGTAGGGAACAGGATCCACAGTTGATAAATAGCACAGAAAGGAGTGGTTCCAATTAGTGGGAGGCTTCAGTATTGCTGAGTGGCTTGCTTTCCTTTGTATGTTTGTGTTTTCAAAATTAAACTTTGTTTTCTGAATCTCTGTGCTTATATGAAGAGTTGATGTTTTCATTCTCTAAGTACTTGCTGAAATGGCATAAATAGGGAGACACAAACACTCCAGTGTTTGCTGAGGGTTGGGGAACAGAAGTGCAAACTTTCAGCTTGTGTGACACAGAAATGTGAGTTCGGGGCCTCAGATAGACAGACAGACCCGGCTAAAAAGTCATTCCCAAACCACAAGCACTCCACTGAAGGAAGAGTAATAGACTTGGCAGACCAAACAAACAATGCAGAGTGTGCTGTAAAGCCCAGCGCTTTTCTTTTTATTTTTCAACTCAGCTGGAACACCACTGAGTGATTTATAGCAAGGAGAGATTCGTAACTCTCACATCCCCGCCTTTCGATCTTACAGCCATACCTGAAGCAACCTTTTCCCCCAGCCTGCTTTATCCAAGTTGTTTTATCTGCTGTTGGCTTTCATATAGCTGGCACTGGCATTTTGTACAAATGTGGATGTTCCTTGGGAACAATTTTTTTTAAACTCTTAAAGACCTGTCCGTGCAGCAAAGTTGTAACCCTGAATACCTTTCCATCTAGAAACTGTATTCCAGAATAAAAGTTGTTAGTCCAGACTGGAGTTAATTATCCTGGGACAAAAATAAAATTCCTTTTGTGTGCTATGTTTATACTGGGAGTTAGACCAGAATAGCAGAGCAGAATTGGCAGATTATAGTTATGACTGATGAGAAATTTCCCGTGTAGACAGACCTCAGACACATGGCCTGAAATGCCAGGTTTTAAAGGAACTACTGACAATAAGAAGAAAGCGCTCTTCCCAGACACTCTGCCAATTTCCACACACAGTGAAATTTGAGGCTTCCCCTGCCTCAGCATGGCTTTTTTTCTTAAATAAATCCATTTCCTCTGCCCAAGTTTTCTGCTGAAGAGGCATCTATTCAGAGCACAGGCAATGGCATGCTACATTTTATATGCTCCATAGGCCATTGAACATCAAGCCATTGCACAAAGGATTCAACATTTGAATTACGGTTTCTCAAATTCAGGAAGGAAGAAGTTCTTTTGCAGTATCTTAGGTAAAGTGCAGTGCATCAGAGCTTGTTACATTGATGATCTGCTACTCTGACATTTTGATTTAGTTTAAAATTCTGTTTAAACTCTACTTCTGTATAGTGGTGCTTAAATTTTTTATTGGCAGTCTGTTTAGAACTAGTCTACCCAATTTGTTTTCCTTCTGTGGATTGGCTGACAAAAACATGAAAGTAAACAGTAGCTTGGAAATCATCCCTGGAACTTTAAAGAAACCAGGGATTGACAGAGGAATGGGTTCACTAAGAGAATTCAGCTCTGGTAATTCTACACCAGCCCTTTTGCTTAGAACATGAGCCATCCAACTGAAAACATCAAGATTATTTAGGTAACCACTTTAGGACCTGAAAAATCTAATATGCTGCACTATTGTAAATGTCTTTTTGCTGGTGGTATTTTAAAACATTGTCTACATGTGCACTGTAATTCCTGAAGAGTTAAAATCCAAGTATCTTACAAATTTTGATGCTAGTTTTAGTAATTCTTGCAGCCCGCAGTTATTAAGGATTTGTCTACGCCGTGGTGACTATTAAAGGCAAGAATTGGTATTTCTGCCGAAGACAGAATAGTAGAATTGTGACATATCTATTAGGTCAATTTAGTGATTGCAAGGAATGGCACTAGGGTTTAACTTGGTCCCTTCTAAATTGCAAAGCATGCAATTTTCTGCTGAGATATGCTTTGTGTAATCAGATAGCCAGGTACTTCTGTCATTTGTCCCACACATTTGAAGCCTATGAATGGAAGCATCCGATCTGATATAGTGACAATCTTATGGATACAGTATAAATTGACAGATGCTATTGTAGAGAAGGAAGGATTAACTGCTCAAAGAAAATGTGATGATCTTCAGAAGTTTGTATTTTGGTTATCTGAATAGTTATTAGCTTGAAATTTATTTTGTTAATAGAATTTTGGTCTTTAAACTTCTGTTACATTTATGCTAATAAAAAGCATAATTTTCAAACCTACAAAATGAAAACCTGCTTAAAGCGTAAATCTATTCTGAGCCACTCTCTGTAATCCTGTAGGCAGGGAATTTCTAAAACAAATACCTGGGAAGGAGCAACCCTTTTTGACAGGCACATTTGTTAGGCACCAAGGCAGTTCTTTGAGAAATTTTCTCTGAATTAAGTTCAGCTGTTCTCACTTCAGGGAGATTTCATTATTCATTTAACTCTTTTGGGAACAAAGGTACAGATATAAAAATCTTTATCCTGAAAGATGCTGAACTCCCTCAAGTATCTTTGCTTATCATGTATCACTAGATCAGCCCTACAATTTTAACACAGAGGACCAAATGTATCCCACATGTGAGTCTTTTGAATTCCATGAAACTATGCTGAGGGTGAACTTGGCTATCAACAACTTTTTAGATCTAAATATCAGGGTCATTGCTTAGATCCTTTAGTCCTTCATGTAGGTGTCTTACAGCTTATGAAAGGAGCAGGGCTATTTAAATATTCAGGGAGCAAGCAATGTATGTGAGAGCAGCAAGAGGCTTCCTGTTTTAAATGGGTAAAGTGCCAAAGAGTTCCTTAATGTAGAAAAGGAAGCGAGGAGAGAAACCTGCTGTGGAAGAGGGTACATGGCAGAACACAAAGAAAGATTTTTCAGGAGGACAAAAAGCAGGAAAATCTCAAAAGTATCTACTGCTAAAATTTAGGAGAATTAGGTTTTTTTAATAGCATGTTGTAAAATGGATCAGTAATGCAAAATCCCATTACTTTAACCAGCCCTTATGGTCCTATTTCTGGTTAGGAGGAACCAGAACTCATCTTTCTTTTTTTTTTTTTTTTCCTTTCCTTCCTCCTCAAAGGATGTTTCAAGTTATAGAATTAGTTTTAGTACTTAGATACAAGTACAGTAAAAAAAGAATCAAGATAATTTTTTTCCTTTCTCTCGTTATCAAATATTATTCCAATGGCTTTCTACACCTTTAGTTGAGTGGGAAAAGTATCCAGGTCTCCATTAACTGTCTGTGCTTTGTACTAATCCATCACAGCGTGTGGGAGGGAGCAAGTGGCTGTGGTGAAAATGAAGTCCAGACTGAATATATAGAGATATAAAGTAGATTCATCCTTGCCTTTATAAGGACATATCTGAGGAAGGCTTTGGGCTTTTAATAGAGTAGGCATTCCCTTTGTAGCCATGCAGCTTTAATCTACTCAAGGAATTTCCTTAAATTTTTTTTTCTTAAAATGCAACTGTAGAGCCTTACAGGATATAACATTTAGAGTTTACCTTCTGCCTGTTTCAGAAGATGGGGCAAGCTGTTTGTCTCCTGGTCAGAGGCAAATGGGAATGGCTGCTGGCATACCGAGGTGTTGCCCTGAAGGAGATGGTCTGTGAGCGTAGCTGGGGCAGGAAGAACTAGGACTGCCAAGGAGCTCGCTTGTTTTGGATCTATCACAAGGCAGGTCTGGGTGATTTTTGTTTCATTTCTTATTTTAAGTGTGTAATTTCCTGTCATGAAGGCATTTGCAGCATTTTTAAGTGAAACATTTAAAAGTGCGTCGTTGAAACTGTCAGGCCTGAGGAGCCCCAGGGAGAACTTTTCCTTAAGCAAAAGCTTTCCTACAGCTGGTAACTCCTTGAGAGTGTAACATATTTGTCAGATGATCGCATTTCCCTCAGGATCCTCCTAGGAGGAGACATGGGGCTCTTTAGTACGTGCGTGGAGAAAGGCAGTGAAACACTTGGCTTCCTAGGAAAGCACTTATCCTGCAGCACAGCATGTGCTGCAGCATCTCTGGCTTGTACAAACAGCTGCCCAAATTGTGCCCCTGTCTATTGCATCTGTTGAGCTGCTAGATTTACACTCCTTCAAAGCAAACATCCTTTCCACATCTCAGAGTTGGCAAATAAAGCAGTCTGTGTGTATGAAGGCACGTTACAGATACCATTGAATTGGCTGCTGTTTCAATGACTAGTTTGTAATCGTAGTCCAAACTAACCTGGCTGGTGTTTTGAACAGAGTAAATTACTTTCCCTTATAATGCATCTATAAACACTATTAGAATTAAACACTGGAAAGGCATCAAATTGATCAGGTCCATTTCAGTTACTATTAAATATGTTGTTTGGATTGTTCATAAAAGTCTCTAGAATTGCCTCATCTTTCAAAACGACATTCGTGGAATGGTTTGATAGCTACGAAAGGGCATAGCTTTCCTAATTCTTTCAAAGCAACCATCCCTCTCTGAGCAGACTTAGCATCTACCAGAATAATTGAAATAAAAAGAAAACAGTATTATAATCCTCTAAAACCTGTCGTGAATAACAAAAAGGCTGCAGCATTGATATTATAACCAGATGTACAGTACAGAAACTATTTCTCTGGCCAGCAAAGTCTTGTGCATTAGAAGGCAGAACATTGAGCTGAGCCTTGCTCTTGACCTCTTGAATAAATATGCGCCCAGTGCTCTTTCTCCAGACAGCATTCTTTTCCAGCCACATCAGGAGAAGTTCCCTAAAGTATTTACTTCTGATTTCAGTTTCTGCTGACTACAGCTCTGTCACACTTTACACACAAAACATATGTTAGTACAATCCAGGTTTTAGCATGGAAGGCCCTTATGGAGCCGCATTTTAGACTGTTGGTTTGTTTTTTAAATTCAGTCATCTCTAAAGACAGAAATAGGAATTTTTCCAGTGAGTTGTGTTGGCAGGTGAGTTCTGCAGCCTGTACAATTGGTGGTGTCCCATGACAGCCTGCAATGCATCACAATTGGGAAATGTGCATGTTATACTGTAAAGTTGAGGGAACAGAGTATTTTACGTATGTAAATTATGTAACATGTAAAGCATGTGGTGAACGTATATATGCCTAGTGGCAAGTCAGTAAGTTACTCTGTGTCAGCTTCCCCTGCAGTGAATGAACTCGAAGGACTTAGGTGCCCAGATCATAAGAATTCCAGAGGGGGTAAATTGCCTGCTTTGTTAATGGACTTTAAACAGTCCCCAAATGATAAACCAGAAAATCACTGAACTGCGTAAACCCAAGCTCCTGTGTCAGTGGGAGCTAACAAACCATTTCTTGTAAGAGGAACTGGATGCCTGATTCCCTAAACTCCTTACTCTCGTGGTTTATGTTGAAAAGTGCTACATCATCTTGGAGGGGTGCTTTTGGTATGTACAGTTTTTCTAGTGCAATGTCTGGATATGAGAGACGTGTGAGTGGACTTACTTTCTTCTTTAGTCAAGGTTGTGGTAAGGATCAAATGAAAAGTAATTCATGAAGGGAACACCATCAGACCTGTTTTCTAGAAGGACGAGAGCCTGGGTTTCACAGGCATTGCATCTATCTAGTGCTTTCACAATCTAATCTTTGATTAGTTTGCCTGTCTATTTTCTTTTCCTTGGCTCTCAAAAACATAGACAATAATTTGGAGCCGCCTTCTGTACAACTCATTCAGTATGTTTTTCTTTCAGGATGATTGTTTTGCAGAATAAGTAAGTGCGGAGTCTGTACGGTAGATGAACTCTCCACATATCTGCCAGTCAGCCCGATGTGATTGACACTGACATCAGGCAGCCTGTGTCTCATCAACAACGAGTTTTTCTCCCCTTTTCAACATTCATTTGATTTTCAGTGAAGTACACCGAGATGTCTGTAAGGCTCTGTTTACCTGCTCCGCTCATGCACACTGTCTTTTACTCTCCTGGGCACTTACAGAAGTGGAATAAGCAGCCTAGTGTCTGGCCTTACCAAACTTTGTACCTCAGTCGAGAAAGCCCAGGGTTGTTACTCCTTGGGACAGTCTTTTTGGGATGGTAGCACCTGCCCACTTGCTCTGGGGATTGCTTTAACTTCTGCCAGATGACAGAATTTTCTCTCGCTTTGAGTTTGCTTTGAATTTAAATTAACAATTGAGAGGCTGCAAGCTCACACGTCAAATACATTGAGCGTGCAGTTTTAAAGCTGTGTTTTCTAGTCACGTATTTTCATATTTGAAACCATAATGTGTGGTTATGGTAGCACAAGCCGTAAGAATACAGCCCATCATTGCTAACTATTATTATGGGGAAAAGAGTTACCATCTCAGGCTGGCTATTTAAGATAGAAGATACAGGGAGTGAGAGCTAGAAAGAATCAGGTTTAGTGAAGTTAGACTTCTCTGTGTCTAAATGCTGGATATCGGGCTTTACACTGTACACTTTACAATGTCTTTTACTTTGAAAGCACCTATGAAACTTGAGTTTTAGTAAGTAATTAATTGAAAACAGTGTTTTGTGAAGGCACTTACCTTTCAACATACTTTAAACCTACCTGGCACACTTGGGCATTGCATGCTGTAGTCCTGAGCCCTGCATCAGAAGCAGTTGGCAGAGGCATGGAGACTTATAAACTACTTATGCTGTTCCTTTATCCCTGCAAGAGTACCTCAGAGCTGGAGAGCATTTAGTACAACAGTTGTGATAAATTTTAGCTTTGTTTGCAATTTTCTGTGGTGCAGTGGACCCCAATGGAGACTCTTCTGAAGCAGTGTCCTTAAGTGTTAGCTGTGAGTATTTAGTGTTTGGAGGGTCCCAGGTAAAGCGCAGATTGACTCAGTAAAACTGAGACACCTTTTCTTTAAGTATTTGTCTGTCCTGCAAATGGAAATTTGGTCTGTAACTGGGCTAACTTTAAACCACCTTGGGTGGGCACTAAGAGCAGCTCAGCAGCCTTTGCAATATAAACCCAAAGCTTTTCATGTGGGTTTTGCAGCCTGTGTGGAACTCTACTAGTACTGGTGTGAGACTCCCTGCAGCTCATGAACTGGTTAGCCTAAAGCAAGCTCGTGGGGTGGCCTGCCAGTCAGAATAATGCTTTTGACTGCAAGGTTGGTGTACCTTAAGAAATGATCTCTGGAAGTGGTGTGTTGTAGTTGTTAGAAACAAACTGACTTCTTGATGGTTCTGTACAGATTGCTTGCATCTTTCCTTTCTAGCAAGACTGTCTTTTGTGTGTGTTTATGCTTTCTCCTGTGTTTTAAAGTCTGAGAGATTTTTCATCCACCAATTTCAAAGCCTGTCGATATTATGCTGCCAAAATGCAGAGCTTGAAGCACAGAGTAAGGAATTGACTTACTGCAGCCTTCTTAACTGTTTTTAACAGCTCGCAGGTCTCCTAAATCCCAAGCCAGAGCTCTGTTTGGTAGGCTACTCTGCATTTTCAGATTTTGTACAGATACAGCAAGTACATATTAAAAAGCCTACACCAGAACACAGGATTAAAAGGCGATATGTGAAGTACAATATC
Organism: Podargus strigoides; assembly: GCA_028020825.1. Lineage (NCBI taxonomy): Eukaryota > Metazoa > Chordata > Aves > Caprimulgiformes > Podargidae > Podargus > Podargus strigoides. The sequence goes on from CM051630.1 coordinate 13,514,776, forward strand.
CTCCAAGTATTTGAAGGGAGGGAAGCAGTTGGAGTGTGACAGTCTGTTCCCTGGCAACTTCTGACATTTCTGTTAATTCTCTGTTGGAATGAAAAATAAGCCTTTTGAACTCTTCATGTAAATTGAACTGTTGAAAAACCTGTTTTCAGATTTAAACCAGAGCATAGGAGCATCTGGGTTCATGGGGGACTATGCCATTTGTCCTGGATCAGATGGTTATTATGTGGCTCTGGCACATGGGATATTCTCATCCAGGTTCCTCCTTTATTTAATTCTCACAAGAACGGAGTAAGTTCTTAAAGCATACTCTGTCTGTGTAGCTGTTGCTACAGTGTCAAGGTTTGTTAGGAGGTGGTGCCATTTGTGGGCTTTACGTTTAAGGAAGATTTCCTGCTTTCATCTTTCTTTGTCATCCCTTTTCCATCTAAGGAAACTGTATAACCTTTGCTCCTTTTCTTTATGCAGTCTGGCAATAAGCCTCATCATCCGAGTAACTTGGGTCTTGATCTACTCAGGCATTCATAACTAAATAGTTATGAATTTCTATTCAAAGTTGGGAGGAATTCAGTCTATTCACAGTCTTAAAGTGAGATAAGTACTCTGTTGGATTGAAGCACAGACTGGCTGATGTCATAGGTGAAAGCTGTCATATTGCAGGTTATGTCCCTCGAGAGAAGAATAAGAAGGGCTTTCTTCCCTTTGTTTTTTCCTCCTCCATTCATTTTTAGTGCTCCACAACCTTTCCAGAGTCTGCAGGTCTTGACTGTATTGCAGTTGTACTTCCTGGTGGCAGAATCAGACGAGCTATTGTGTGATGTTTAGTTAAGTTGCAAGATGTCTCAGTTTGTTTTCAAAGAGCATATACCGGAGTAAGACAGAATATAACACGTATTGATTTTTGGGCTGTTCTTAAAAAGACTTCTTGGTCTTGAGTACATGAAAGCAGAAACGAGGCATTGTGTGAAGTTAAAAGCAGAATGCATTCTTTCCAAAGTCAGAAACTGCTGATACTTCCAGATGGTATGCCAAAAAAGTTTTATTAGTCTTCCATAGGCTTTTCACTTTTTCCAGATCCCTGAAAAATAGAGAGGCCTCTCCCTCTGATTTTCTTGCCAAGTTTAAATATGAATCTACTGTTTATCCAGATTGCACTGGCTTTAACAAATGATTTACACTGCCTAGTTTCCTTTTGTCCAGCATGTCAGATTTAGTGCCTTTTGAGGTGGAGTAACTTGCATTTTAGGAACTGATTCTTTTAGGAGCAGCAGGTAGGAGAAACTGACCCTGTTAAGTGACATCTGTGGACAAAAAAAAAAAAAAAAAGAGACGTTTTCCTTAATTTGATCTGCTTGAGTGCTATTTTGGATCATTTGATCACCACTTCTTGTGCCAGGTGACAGCTGTCTTAAGAGAACGACTCAATTTTCTTGTTTATTATGCATAGGCCCTTTCCCAAGGGTAGGATTTTATATATTAGAGATAAGATAATGGATATCAAGTTGAAAAAGGTTATATGACAGTAATTGAAGCAATATGTCGGCCTGGTGTATTTAACAATGAGATTTTAGCTGCATATTGTTTTAAAAGCAACTTGACAGAAGGAGTGGAAATTTAAGCTGTTTATTGATTTGATTCTTCTTTTCCTTAGGTTTAAGGAGTAGAGCATTAGTGGAAGAAGTGGTATTATTTCTGGCCTGGTATTTGCATATCAAAAGATGACATTTTAAAACAGAATCTTTAAAATATGCTGGTGGTTTCAATTCTTTTTGCCATATGTGAAATTAGAGGAATGAGAAAGCTATGTTTCATTAACTATTCAGGGAAAAGTATTTTCTCTAATGGGTCTTTAAAATGCTGTGATTCAAAGTGATCTGGCTGTTTAGGACCCAGCAGTAGTGGCTCACAGGCAGTAGGCATGGTAATCTGCAAACCTGTGAGCATTGGAGTTTTGTTCTTTAGTTTTAATACTTCTCCCATTATTTGAAAATTTTAGATGAATAAGAAGTCATCTCTCCCCAGCTCCTGAATGAGCTCACTGGAGTTTAAGCAGGGTCTTTCTTATTAGTGTTACTTTCAACTCTGTTGAGATTTTTTTATCCAATAAAATATTTAAGATTCATTTTAGTTGTAGCATAAGGGAAAAGTGGTTTACTCCCAATCCTCTATAAAAATCAATATATCTTTCTTGAGATTTCTTCTGACTTGTAATGTGAATTTGTGAATTTGTCAATTTAGGCATTGCAGGGAAAAACTGGTTTAAAACACTAGAGATGTGAATCCACAACAGCTGCAAAAATTCTCTTAATTGATTTCCATTTTTCTCTGTTCATTTCAGAAAACTATAGATTGTAAATTCATCCTCACTTCTTGAGCCATACAGAACCCAAACTATTTCAGACAGAAATGAACAACCAACTTCGGTTTTAGCATCTTCTACAATGAAGCCTTTCCCAAATCCAAGTTAAGTACCATGTCATTCTCTTTTTATTAATATTCAGAAGTCTGTAAAGGGCTTCTGTTATACTGTGTACTGTAGAGACACAGAATAAAGAGATAGCCTGGGTTCCTGAAACCAGTGGTTGAAGTATCAGTACCAAACCACTTGGAGAAGAAAGGCAAAACACCATCCACTGAATTGTAGAGAGAAAGAGAAATTAATCCCTGGAAAGAGAAAAAAGGAAATCTTCTCAAAGGGATGAAGGTAGAGTATTTATGCTTGCTGTCACAATAGCAGTAGAATTTTGCATTCTCTGGTATTCAGGTACAACAAAGCGACTTGCAGCTTCTAGCGGATTGAAGTTTGTAAGCTCTGTGTGAGGTAGATATGTGGTATTATGCCCTCCTTCTCCTTCAGCAGTGCTGGATCCCACATGTGTCCCATCTGTGCTGCTCCTACACTTTGAATAGGTACTGTACGTTCTGGCTTGAGCTTTCGCATGCTATTTTGAGGCAGAAGACGTTCATCCAGAAGGTGTGATGTCAGATGCTCAGCAGCTCAGGGTATGATGTCATCCTGAGCACACTGCAGCAGCCAGCATAGAATATGCATGAGACCTGACAAGCTGTTAGATCGTGGCTCCCACGCTCTTACACTTCTAAGTTCTGAATTGCACAATCATATGATAATTTGTGCTATGAGTGAAAGAAAAAGACTGTTTTCTTAACTAATAAAAATCATAATAACCTTACATAATTAATGAGGAAAGAGAACGTGGCCCTTTCAGGGGAATGACTGTCTTCATAAAAACAGGTCTGCTTTTGTATGGAAAGGAAATGTCTAGCAACTGCCCACTCCTTTGTCCTCTTTCTAACTTCAAGAAAAGTTGTGTGTCATTGGAACACTTCTGCTTCCTCTTTCAGCTCTTCAGTACCATGTTACACAGAAAATGATTTCTCTTGGTCCAGTCCAGGCCTGGTCTGCTCTGTAACGCTCTACTCTTTCTGAATAAGAGCAGTTCTGAGATTTTCTTGTTTCCTGTCTGAAATGCAAAAATTCACTTCATGGGGAGAGTTAATTACCCCTCAACATGCATGCATGAAAAGCAAAACTAACCCAAAAAATTAGCTAAGTTTCTGCTACGTGCTTTTTCTCCCCTCTATCTCTCCGCTCTCCCTCCTTCTTGTCGATTATATGTATCTTTTCTTTGGCGTCCGTTCACTGATTTTTAATGTGTCCTTGGCCTAGCTTCCTTTCAACATCAGACAAATCTTGTTTTCCCTGCACTGCCTCCAGTAGCTGAGCTCCCTCTCAAATTGAGAAATACATTCCCAGAAGTGACCTTTAGCAGCAGCAGCAGCATTTTGATCTTCAGGGAAGCCTCCTGTGGCTCCATAACCCAAGGTTTGATCCTATCATTCAATGACACCATCAGAGGGGAGGGAAAGAGCATGAAGCTGAGTGAAGTTCAACATGTCACAGTGCATTAAACAGCTCTGACAGTGACAGTATGAGCTCTTTTTGTTCTGCTAGAAGATAAACAACTTTCTCAGTGTAATTAATAACCCTAATGGTTTGTTCCAAAAAATGGAGTAATAATAGGATTGAGTAATCAAAACTATTGATTAATGTGTAAGGCCCCTAGGAAAGGTACACAACAGTTTTAGCACAAAATGTTTAGTCCTTCTGGGCATGGTTCCAATAGAGACTGTAGTGATGATTGAACAATAGGATTATTGTACAAAGTCATTGTTTCCAGAATGGAAAAAAATTTAGTGCTTTTTTTTCCTTTAGCAATTCATTTATCAAATAAAAAATAACTTTTTGAACAGTGGCATTGCATCCACCATTCTTTTTGCAGCTGGGCTTAGCACTCACGCAGAACTCCTGTTGGCAACACTGATGTTTGTGGTGCAAATTAAAGGAGGATTTTACCCTTTAAAGTAAAATCTTGGAGTCTTAACTTGTTTTTGAGGCAAGAAGTACTAATGATTTCAGGGAAAGTACCTGCCACCCCCACCTCTTTTGTGCTTGAATATTTTTTCTTTGCTTTGCAAGATGGAAATCTTGGAACAGAAGATGTGGAAGGAAGATATTAATTTCCTTGGAGTTTAAAATAATTCTAATAAAAATTCTATAAAGTGTAACTCATAGGCCTAATAGCCTCTATAACAAATAATACTTTGGGGAACTATAAATTGTGTAATGATAGTTCTGCTCAGATTGGCTAAATCATTGTGTTGCAAAATGTCAGCCACTGAGGAAATCATAACTAAGCACGCTGCAAGCCTGCAACATTGTGAAAGCCTGATATCATAAAAGGAAAACTGAGACCAAAAACATTTCAAATATGCTAGAAAGAAAATGCTAACAACTGTCTGTGTTTTTTTTTTATATTTTCAAATTTACCTGTTTATCCCAGGAGAGCATAAAGACATAATCAATCAAAACAAGGCTTTCATAGATCCTCCTGTGATTAATCTAATTATTTTGGAGAGATCAGATGCATTTGCTGTTGATATAAACAACAGTTTGATTGAAGTATCAAAGGTAAATCAATAGGCCCAGAATGTGGATCAAAACATTATAAGCTAGGGAGCTTAGAATCAATATTTTCATGAGGAGAGTCAACAACTGGGACTGCTGTGCTTAAGCTCATTGAATAAATGTACTATTTTCAGAAGTCAGTTGTCACAAAATCAGAATCACTGTATCTGAGGCATTTGCCTTTTCTACAGATGAGCTTCTCAAAATATGTAACTAAACTTTTTAAACACAGAGAGTGGCAGTGAAGCCATGCAGAGGAAAACAACTGATATTTGGAAATTGCTCTTGACACTTGAAAACCTTTAATCATCAAAGAGCAGCAGCCCAGATAATCCCCATTGTCTCCCTTTCCTGTGACCCTGCCCTAGAACTCCTTGATCAGCAAAAGGCTCCCGCCTGTAGACAAGGAGGAGAGCAGGGCCCATTGGTAAGGTCTTGCCTGCAGTTCGCGTGCCGGTGGTGCTCTCAAAGTTGCAAGTGGAGGAGTAGAAGCTCAGAGCAGGCAATGGAACACGTCTGCCTCTCTAACAACATGGAATTTTGGCCAGGCTCCTACTACCACTTGCAGACATCCCTGGTCTGGATACAGGGGGAATATTTTAGTTTTGAGGTAAGGATGCAGCTCAGGATGCAGGGCCTGATTGTAGATGAGCTAGAGGCTTTGCTCCCAAAGCTGTTGGAGGTTAAAGGGAGGAGTTGACCAGTGCTGATATCACCCCCTGTCTTTAATTCTGCAGGCTTGCTCTGCCCCAGTTTGGGCTCTGACGTCTGCGTTGTTCTTCCCTAGGCAAATACCTTTAAAAAGGATAACAGGAGAGGATGCCATAGAGGGGTTGGCTATAGGAAAAAAATTCTCAAACTTTACTAGTAATACAGTATTGGAGACAGTTGTCCTCTCTTTCCCTTCAGCACCTTTCCTACCTGTCTTCTGCCATTAGTGTTTGTATAATTATATGGATGCAAAGAGGCAGCGCATTGCTGTAGCTGTTTTGGTAGAGAAAGGTAAGCAGGGAATGCTGCTGGAAGGCACTTCTGGTCATTAGTACCCTGCTGACCCTTCTGTGGCTCTGGAACTGGTGTGGCTGGTACGGTGGTAGAAAAATCTTCCCATAAACGAGACCTAAATTTGCCAAAACACACTTCTACACTTTGTTTTTAGAGTTCAATATAAGAAACAATATAACACTTGTAACGATTTTCTTTTGATTTCCAAAGCGCTTGTGAAGAGCTTACTGCTTTAAAAAAGTAGTTTTAACCTCTCTGACTCTTCGGTTTTTAAAAATCTTAGAAAAGAGATTGAGAGCACAAACAAGAGCTCACCAACTCCGTAAGTGAACAGTGTCACCTCTTGGCCTCTGCGCACAGAATAGTTTCTGTTCCAGATTCTTTGTGGATGCAAACATTTACATGACTCCAAGTGAGGAACACATCTCAAGAAAGTTGTTGAAACATAATCTGTGTCTCTTTTAGCTACTTTCTTGCCTGTCTTTTGATTTCATCTCACTAAAAAGGTTTCAGGGTTGCGTTCCAAGCTGCAGGGATCCACCCACATGCACTTGCAGCGTAGGTTAACATACAGACTGTTGTTACGGTGTTATTATTATGTAGCATATAAATTCTTTTGAGATACCAAATATTCACATTGTTACATGTGCTCATGGATTTTTTTTTTTGTTTTGTTTTGTTTCTACAGGATGATGGAATCCATAAAAGCCAGATTTGTAGGCTAGAGGTAGAAATAGGTGTCTCGGTAATTTTGGTAGTGCCTGGGTGTTTCTTCTTGGGAATTAGGTGTTCAGGTACTGTTGGAAAAAACACTCAACACCTAACTGTGTCACAAAGCACATAAGTATCAGAAATCTGCCTGCAATTCCAAAATGAAAGGTGATAATTTCAGCTGTTTTTCATCTTGTATTTTAAATGTTAGTCTTGAATGCTTTCTCAGCCAGGCATGCATTGGAATTTCAGCACTTTTATTATGGTTGTCTGACCATTTTCATGAAGTGCATTGTTTGAAGCTGTTTAGTATTTTACCAAACTTGTGCTATTTGGAAACCTTCACTAAATCTTAAGCAGAATCAGCTTGGAAACATGTTAACTGATACAGGCCATGTATTTCTGGAAATAAAGCAGGAAGGAATTTTCTGTTTTGGAATAACAGTAGCTCATCCAGCCCAGAGCCTGGTTTATATCTGAGTGCAGTACAGTTCCTGGTAGGGATACCCCTGTGCTACTTTAAGTGTTTAGATAGACCTAAGTGAAGCTTGTTTGTCAGTACCTTGTATAAGGGCTTTCACTCTCAGGGCATTCTGAGAGCAAAGGATCTCTTTGTTCTGGGGCTATGCTGTAGCAACCATGGTAACATATCTCCCAAGGTATGGCTCCTCTTGCTGTGATTTTTTTTTTTTTTTTTTTTTTCTCCAAGCCTACTTGTGAACCTGGATGGACATGAACTAACTCAAACTTCTGACTGGAATTTTTCTAACAAAATGATACTTAGAAGTTAATTCTGGAAATTAGGTAGTACTTTTTCCTTTGAATTTCCCTTAAGCCCCAGAAGTAGAAAGTTGTATGGTAGCTGCTTGCTGTCACTGGAGGAGGGAAAAAACCCAAAAGGTCTGTTAGATGTCACCTAACACTCTGTCTGAACTGTAGAGGAAAATGCAGGGTTTGATTTTTGAGAAAGTGGAATAATCAATTAAAAAATCATTCATAACTGAATGAAGACATATGTAAAGATTCTTTCATGCTGTGTACATACAGACTGTACAGCTATGGACTTCCAAAGTTGTTCTTTGTTATAAAAGAACAAAAATAATAAAGCAAAACTGAATTCACTTGTAAATATACAAAGTTCAACATAAACACCATCTGATTTTCACCACTAGTTTCTTTTCAATAATTCTGTCTCTTAACAGGGTTGAGTTCCTTATTTTAGGGAGGATTCATTGCTCTCTTTTGATGTTTCATAATGGCATCTTCCCTATATATGCATATCAGCAGAATGCATGCTATGGTGCATGCACACACACGAGCCAAGATCCTGCTGCATATATTGATTGACTATGTATTTGGTTTCAAGTAATAAAAATAATTTTAACAGGAGTTCATCTAAGCCAACACTAACAACCTGTTTTCACCTACTTTAAATACTCCCTTGCTTATGTTTCCCCATAAAATTATGTAAATCATTGCTATTGTGTGTAAACTTCTCACTTGATATGTAGTTAGATTGCATCTTCAGATATTGGTACTAACTGAAGTCAAAATACACTTAAAAATTCATTGCTTGAGTTTGATGCTAAAGAAAAAATTGCATCCTGAGTTCTTAGTGCTTTCAGCACTGTATGGTTTGGAATTTGGCAGCAACTGAAACCCCTTTCCAGCGTGGGTTTTTTTGGTTTCCTCCCTGCCCGCCCCCCCCCACCACCTTGCCCCAGTAATGGTTGATTGTTGAGCTTAACCAAGGTAGATTCTTTATAGTATCTCCTTCGAGCATTTATATAGCAGCCAACAAAATGAAAGAAACTCACTATGCATTTAGTATTATATATGCACTGCTAAAAAAAAAAAACAACGTTTCCAGAGTAGAGACAGTTAAGTATGGTTTTATGTGTCTTCTCTTTGACTGCAATGAACTGTGGATCAGACCCAAAAATATGCTTCCCTGTGAAACTTTGTAATTCCATTTAGCAGCTGCTTTCAAACACAATGGGAGGTTTTCAAAAATATCTTTGTCTAGAAGTGTTCATCTGTAGGCATAAAAGCTGCCTTGATAACATTAGGGGGGGAGATAACAGTGTCTATCTCTGCAGTGATATCACCTTATCTTTAATTAATGTAGAGTATTGCAAGATCTTTTCTGAGATATGAGCCTCTTATGTAGGTAAGATTCTTCCTGAAACAAAGTGTTCGAGCCAGCATAGCTATTTTAAACAGAGGTTTGATGTAACTTGTTCATCAGGCTCAGAGGCATCCAAGATCAGCTCTGGTTGTTTCCTTTGAGGGACCAAAAATAAAAAGGCTCCTGACAGAAAGATGGAGCTATTTATTACTAATACTGCAGTGGTTTGATTTAGAAACTACCCTTATTCCATTGAATCACATGACCTCAGCTGTGAGTGTTTTAACTAGTAATGAACCCAAATAAATCCCTTGGATCTGAGCTCTGAGTACAAATCATTTGTCAATGAGTTTCAAATTCCAAACACTGCCAGAATTCAGCTACTTCAGACAGCTTTTCTGTCTGTAGTTCACACCCACATCCATAATAATCATATCACAAAAGCCTTAGAAAGGCCATGGTCCCACCTTCAAAATATAGGAAATACCAGAAATGTGATTTCCTGTACAGTCTGAGTTTGAACCCCTCCTATATCCAAACAATACAATATTTAATCAAGTAGTACTTGGTGTTTATTTCTTCCATTGCAACTCGTGTCTCCAATCTTACTTTGTTTCTGTCTTTTGATTCCTGGACTGATCAGCAGTGAGGATCTCTGTTCTGTCGAACTTCTTGCTGTGTTCTCACCCTTTTCTCTCCTCCGTACTCCTCACTTTTGGCACTGCAGCATTTTTCCTCATCCTTGCTGCCTCTCCGTTGCCAGTGGCTGATGGAGAGGAGGGGAGAGAAACACCAGCAAACAGCCTGCTTGTGTTCACTGGGCTGGACTTAATTTCCATTTAAAGGAAGGTCCTGATCAGATTGGGCTTGTATACCCAGCTCTGGACCACTATGTTCATGGACTGCAGGGTAGTTGGGAAGTTCAGTTGCCTGTATTACAATATTTTAAATGTACCATTTGACGTGGAACTGACTGACTAACCAATCAAGCATCACAGCTGATAGATATCTCTCACTTCTAAAAAAATTCACCTGCTTGGCTAAATTTTTGTGACTGATACAGATCTTGGAGTGGGAGGTAACAGCCAACCTGTCTAGTGTGATTGCTGGAAGAAAACATGGTTGTAAATGTGAGTGCCTCTGTGCTGAAATCGTGAGGAAGGAAAAGCTCAGAGCCAAAGCCAGGCCATTTCTAAATATTCTTTCTCAAGAAGTAATCTAAAATTTCAGGGCAGATCCTCTTGTATTCAGCAAGGTAGTCCTGGCTCCTACTTTTGGACCTGCTTTATTTTGTATGCCCAGTGCCTGCGACGTAATGAACAGTGTTGCAAACTGGCTGCCTGTGGTTTACCTTCGAGTGGAGGACTGTGTGTGTAGTCATTTTAAGCGTATTCCTGAGTTTGGGAGGTAGGTGGTATGAAGTGCTTGGCATGTGTTCTCAGCCTGCAACATACTGTGCTCAGTGTCATGTAAATATATAACAACTTTTTTCTACCTGAAGTCATCTCTGCTGTGGACAACCAGGTTGCCATGAAAGTAAGGGGGAAAAAAAATAATCACTTTTCAATCTGATTAAACACCAGATTTGTCTATGAGTTGCCAAAATTGTAAGCATTGAGATAGCTGAGTACACTTTTATGCGTGCAATTTCCTGTGCATATGTCTGATACTCCTTATTTTGGAAGGGCTATAGTAGGTTTATATCAAACCAGTCCATCTGTTCAGTGATTCAGTCATTTGAGAAGAGCTAAACTTGTCACTCTGCTCCCCTTGCCGTAGTCCATTCAGACTGTGTGACCAACTTCAGATTTTACTGGCATCTTTAAGACTATTGGCACATGCCACTTAGCTGGCTCTTGTGCGTTTGACCAGTTATGTCCACGATGGCCTAGTACCACACTGCATCTACCTGCCCAAAGAAGTGAGTTCCTATTTGCGGAAGAGAAAGTTTGCACAGCCCTTGGTACATGTATGTAAAACTCACTCCTGCAGAGATCAGCACAAATATATGTCGGAGAAACTGTCTGTATCAGAGACTGAAAAATTGAAGCAATTAAAGCTACACTACACCACCCCCTTGAAGGTAAGTGAGGGAGAGGCCTTTTATGTGAGTGCTTTATATTTTTGGAGAAAGTGCAGTGCTTTACAGATGAGTGCTGTCCTGGGTCATGTGCAGAAGCAACATGGAGTTGCAATGTGGTCATAATGAGTCCAAATGAGTCAGTTTGTTCCAGGAGAGTGATCTGCCAGGGAATTTAGTGTTGTGGAGAGTATGGCTGGTGGATCAGTGCACGGTTGTGTAAATGCTAAACAATACTGACATGCAATGATATGCTGTTTCATATGGGAGTTCTTGTGTACTAGTAGTAAAAGAGAATTTCTGATTACTCTAGGATCCTGCTCTAGCAGAGGGCTTGGACTAGATGATCTTCAGAGATCCCTTCCGACCCCTACCATTCTGTGATTATTTGTGTGCATTAAAGGTGCTGGGGGCTTTCTTTCAGAAGTAAAAGGCTTGTTGAAAAATGAAGGCCAGAGTTCAGTTTTGGTATTTACCAACTGGCCTGGATTTTTCAGTGCTGCCAACTGGAAATCCCACCTGCAGTTTCAGGTGAGCATAGAGCTCTTTGCTCTGAACTGGTGCCACGTGCTGCCGTGTACCACTGAACTGCTGGTTCTTCCTACATGACTGACATTTCTACAATGGATATGATTTTTTTTGGGTAACTCTGAAGAGTTCATATATAGTGTTTTGGAATGCATTCACGTTAGAAGTATGCATAAGTGTAATATAGTAAAAATCTCAAGATGCGAATGCAAAATGATATCTAACTATATGGAATAGTGCAGTGCTGTGCAGGAGTTACCCCTTGACCAAGGGAACTGGAAACAATCGTGCTTGTTAGCATGGCTCTCTGCCAGTTTAATTTAACCCCTGCCTTTTTAAAGGACCTGATGCAAAAAAAAGGGATCATAGATTCTCTACGGTTTATCCTTGCCCATATTTTTCCACTCCATCAGGCATATCTCCATTTCATGGAGAGCTTTATATTCAGTTCTGTGAAATACAGAAAGTACTATGGAGTGTGCTGTCTTTCTAACACTTTCTATGAAACAGAAGCTGGATTGAAGTGCATCAGCATGGTACAAGCTGTTTTAAGGCTTAACAATCAGAAACGGAAAGAGTCTTCTCCCTGCGGATCTTAGAGTAAAAATAAAGAGGACAGAGCATGGGAGGGGAAGAAAAAGGAACAAAGAAATGCCTGTCCAAAGACATATCATAGGTTAGTGGCAAACCCATGAACAGACATGTGCTTCCCAATTCCCTCTCTGGTACCCAACCCTGGCTGGATCTTTTCTGTTCTAAAAATGGGCAGTGAGGTACTGTTCAAAACATAGATACTCCTTCTGTGAAGCCTTTTGAGTATTTTGTCAGGATACTTACTTTGCTGTTTTGTGTGCATACACATGCACTCATATATATATATATGGGGGGAGAGAGAAGGGAGAGAAGAACGTCCTGTGGGATTTCTTTCACCATCTGCTGAGTTCTGACTGCCATCTGTAAAGTAAAAGCATTTATGTTGTTTAGCCTTTGTTCAAAACGTATTTTTTGTCACAGTGGCTTTTGGCATTATCATGCACGACTAGAAGAAGTATTCAACAGTTTGGAGCAAGCAGTATAAAACACTGACAGCTCAGGAATCTGAATATCCAGTTTATACAGTAATTTGACAAAAGGTTTTGACATCATGCCTACTGTAATCGCCGCTTAGGAGTTCAGACATTAACCTTTCAGGTTCACAGGAGACCAGGCAGCAGCTTGTCTGAAAAGGCAGAGGCTTATTTAGCAGAACATGGGTAAGGTCCGAGTAACTAGAATCATAATTACCCAAGGAATTACTCTGCTCATCAGAAGTCCCCTTGGTTACATGGTTTGTCCATAAGCAGTCAGAAATGCAGAGTACCTCTCTTGCTGCACTTCAGGAAAAACAGAAGGTCTTCAGTGGTGCTTCTCCATCTGTAAAACTTGTTGCACAGCTAGTACACTGATCTAATTGCTGACCTGTTGAGTTAATTTGTAGTTTGCTAAGTATATGGTTGTCTGATAGGAAGCAAGAAAATGCAACCAGCATAAAGTGGGAATAAAATCAATGCCTGATTTCATATTTCAGAAGTCAGAAGCACGTCTTAAATTGCTTTCCTATCTTAAATGTATGTAACTTATCTGCAAAGTTTCCTAGCATAAGAGGTGTGATTACTAACACAAATGTGTATGCTTACTAGCCTGAGCTGTAGATCTACACTTCAGATTTGTTTGTGGTAAAAAATATTTGGCTTAGGTAAGAACAAAAGGAACTCTCTAATGGACCATCATGATCTAGGAAGATAGCAAGAGGAAGAGATGTATGTTTTACCTAACATAGGATCGAGCTAGAGGACTTTTCATATGTGAGGTGGCTTTTGTAGATTGAACTTTTGTGAGGAGGCTTATCCAGCCACTGGAATACAAGCTGTTTTCAGCTTCACAGTCTTAATAATATGAAGGATAATCCTGTTATATCCCATAAATTAAAAGAAAAAATTATGGAAGTTTGCAATTTTCCCCACTGTCTCCAAATGCAGCCTGACTTCCTGCAGCATTGCATGTATGTACTGCACGTATATAAAGGAAAAATTTATGTTCTGGGTAGCATTCTAGAGACCTTTCTAACTCAGCAAGAGCTTCCATATATAGCTGTAAGCATAATTATTTGAAATTATTTGAATTATCTTGAAATTTATGGCCATTCTGACTGTGAGAGAGAACATAAAGCATAAAGACACCTGTTCTCTCCCTAGTTTTAAGGACCCGGAAGAATCCAGTAAGGGCTTTGCTTTGTTACTATTTCTGAGGTAGTTTCAGGAGCCCCATTTATTGCTGAATCCTAAGGCTTTCACAGAGAGATGGAGGATGAGTGTTCAGTAAGGCTGAAGTTAGATGGGGAATTACAATTAGTGTTTGAAAGTATAAAAACTTTGCAAGCTCAATTTATTGCTGTATTCTATAGGCCTGCAGAGTTAGGAGTAGGATCAGTATGGCCTAATGCTTTGTTTGCTCTTTTAGTGTAGCAATTAGGTGTGTGGTTTTTATTGTAGTTGGGGCGAGATAGAGGGTTTGGGAATATAAACCCCATGAACCAAATTCACTGCTAATTTTTGCTAGGTCTGCATGCTTAGAAAGCTGACAGATGTTGACATAGTGCTGTTTATTATTTTCTTCTATTATCAGTGGATCGATCATCCGAGTGTAATTGCTTTTGGCACTGGAGTTAAGTTTAAAGATTAGGAACCCTAAGGTTTATCTCTACTTTGATTTGGTTGCTCCCTGTTTCCTGTGAGTGATCATTTCCACATTGTTAATAGGCCTCCTTCTGGAATAAGACAAAACTTCAGGATGAAACCCACACACTTATTACAGCATTTTTGGATGTGGAGTCCTACTCCAGGCAGGTAGGCATTAGCTGAAAAAGCTTTGCCTCCTTCTGACCAAGATATTTCTTCAGTAGGATTTCAGCAGGCCTCCTATCCAAAGTACTTCATTCCTGGCACACACCTTGACAGCACGCTAAGAAAATAAAGCTCTTGGGAGCTTTAGCCTAACTGCCTTCTCTATCTTGAGTACACTGAGCTGAAAAAGCTAAAATTATTATTATTGTTGTTGTTGATATATCTCGTGGATACAGGACTTGAAGGATACCTTAGCCAACTATTGTGAAAAATGAGTTTGGTCAGACCACCCCAGAAGAGTGTGAACACAAGCCAATTCCACATGGTTTGGCTGGAAGATCTGTGCTCTCCACTGGGTTCAGGCCATAAGACAGAATAAATACAGCATCTGAGATGAAGCTAAACAGTGGTTTAGCTGAACTGTGGTTCTAATGCTAAAATAAATGGTCCTATCTTTATTGTTCTCTTGACATAGATTACCTGAGGAAGTGTTGTATGGCTTCCCTCAGCTGGAAGTTATGGGTGTTGAGGATGAGATCAGACATAGAAACAGTCTCTCATGTGGAGAGAAAGTGAAATGACTGAGACTGCTCACTGTACAAGGATGAAGAATGAGAGTGAGATAAAAGCCTGTAAAATAGTCAAGGATTCAGAGAAATTATCACGTAATAAAAGGGCAATAGAATAGAAATATGAAAAATTTTGAATGAATTAAGAAGGATGTATCCTCAAACCATGCTATCAAACTAAGGATTCCAGCACTGTTTGAGCCAAGAAACTTAGGTTCAAAATATGGTCTTTTTTATATGAATCGCAAGAATTTTGCAAGATATGATGGTAATAAAAGTACATTGGAGAAAAAGAAAGTCTCCATGTCTTGGCGATTAAGCAGAGTGACTGTTTGCAGGCCAAATTACATTTGTGTCTAACATATTTATACATTTATTTTCATGGGAACATCTGGTGCTGGCTTACCCTGGAGACAGGTTTCTGGACTGGGCTGACTGTAGGTCCAATCCAGTCAGGCAGTTCTTGTGTAGCAATCTCTCCTTTGATGCAGATTTTCTCCAAAATTACTGTTAACAGATTAACTAGAAATCTTGTGTTCCGAGAAACTGCATTTGCTGCAGGAACAGCTGTGAAATTTGATAAAATCACCATGGTCCGTTTAAATGGTTTTATAGCAGTAGCCCTTCGGTTAACCCTGGATCGTTTAATAGCTGGATAAGTCTTTCAAGAGTAATTAAAATTATGTTTTCAGAGAATTCAATATTTTATACATGATTTTTTTCAAACAGGAGCAGTGAAGACATAGATGCCAAAACTGAAAGTCTGGCACTGGACACACAATCTTGCTCCCTGGTGCATAAATTTGCATACATATTTGGAAAGGCACAATGCTTGACTTAAACGAGCAGTTTGCTTATAACCCCCCCTCCCATCAAGCCTATTGCAATGTAAAATACAAAGTTGCTGTTACTTTTTAATTATCAAATGAGATCATTACTGAAGTGGCATATGTTATAGGTATGTAATTATGATGCATTAAATACTTTGGCACTCATTATTTCATCTTCCTAGCAAGGGGCTATTCTACTGCATTATGTAAACTTTTACTTTGACTTTGTTTCTAGTCTGTTCTGGCTTGTAATGTTTGGAGTATTTCAAAATAGAGCTTTTGGTTCCAATCCTGTCTTCCCAGAGGAATTTCACTTAAGTCAGTGGTTTAGGAATAGGATCTGTTTGTATTGCAAAACGATCTTTTTTAATAGTAGTTTAGTTCAAAGAACTTTATTATCTACATCCAAATGATAAAATAAAAGCATGTTTTGAAACAACAAAGCGCATATTTTAAGCACCATATATCAGCAGCAGAAATATAATTAAGAATTAATTATACTGTTCTGCCATAGTTAATCTAGAAAATAAGCTGTATGTAGTATGATATATCTCATGGGTAAAAGCAAAGCTCTAAAGATAATATGGAAGATTGAACTGGATCTTATGGTAAAATACTATAATCGGAGTACTTTACATTTTCATAGTGTGTTATATAGCATATCTGAGTATCTCAAGTTTTCATATTTGACATATAAGCTTCAGGGAAAGTTCAGAAGTCGATCAAGTAAAGGAGGAAGCTGTGTGATGAACCTTGGAAATAATAAAATGAACAGACTATTAAAACTACTCACTAGTTTTAATAGTCAATTAAAAACTTCACCAGTTCCTAAGCTACAAATGGACTATGTAAACTGGCAGAAAAATATGTGACTTTAATGTGTGCCCATCAGCCTCTGAAATAATTTGCCTCCCAGAAATCTATTCCCTTACCTAGGTTTAGAGTTTGCCTGTTTACCTTTTCTACTGTTAGAATCCATTGTTATTTTAATTCATGAAGCCTATTTATATGATTACCAATATTTTTAAGTATGGACAATTATAAATGTTTGAGAGTAGTAATGAATAACTGACATTATGTATATCAGCCATATAATTAATTACCATTACCTAATGTATTATACATCCCATTTATTTCAACAATTAACATGTTAATTTGTCATTTTATTATTATTATCATATCTCTCCTTTTGACAAGTTAATAATAAAAAGGCAAAACAAACCATTATCTACTGTTGAAGTAAATGCATCTTCATTATACAACAAATAAATTCTTCAACAAAGGCTGCCAGGTACCAGTGTAGCAAAATGTTGGAACTGCAGTGAAAACATAAGTCACATTAATGTAGCTGATCATTCAGAGGTGACATATGTCCAGCTCTGCTTCTCTCTGTCTCTTAGAGGAATGAATGTCTTGTCATTCAGTTCATAGTTAATCTCAGGACACCTCATTATTAGTTGGATGATCTCCATCTTTAACAACTGTACCTAGCAGAGCTGAGGGTTTCGATTGAGCCCTGAGATGCATTTAGATGCCAGACTGCCATTTGCATTTCATGGGAGGTAGTTTGCTTACCCATCCTTTTTAATGTATTACAGTACATCAGCATCTGTACTCTTCTCCACTCCTCCAGCTGGTGCTATAACTCCATCTTCACCCTCTTAACACAGTCTTCTTTCTTTCTGAATTCCACCAGTTGTTCTGATAGAGGATTTGGTACCCAGCACTGTGTGCTTCCATCAGTATTGCCTCATTCAAGATATAAGCAAGAACCATTAAAATGTTATAATTAGTATAATTTTGTCAAATATAGACAAGTGAAAACCATATTTGTCACTTTTAGAGTTTTAAGCCAAATATATTTTTTCTGTGTGAAAGCACCAGACCAGTCGAGTTCTTGGAATAAAAAGTTGTAAGCATTACTTCTAAAAGCAAAAGCTGATTGTTTGCATTCACTGTATACTAAAAAGCCATTTTAGTAAAACTTTTCATGAAGTTAACAGCATACTGTCTGTAGCTCTGACTATATACCATCTGTATTATATCCCAGTGGCCAAGTGTGTATCAACATGGCTCGTAGTGAAATATCTAATCATAAAATTTAGTATTGAGAGAAGACATAAAACCATTATCTTATTTTCCTATCTGCAGCTTTGATTTGATGCAGGCTAATAAAAGAAAATGTAATAAAAATGTCCAGGTAAATGCCTGGTTTGTGATCCTCATAGTCCCTCTAGAAATCACAATTCTCTTGTTTCCACAGCATAAGTAATATCTAGTAAACAGAATTATAGTTTCATTCACTGCTGTCACATAATGCTGTACTTTACAAGAAGTGGAATTGTATTTCTTTTGGAAAAGGTTAAGAACATTGTGAAAGGTGCATTCCCTGAGGACACTGGAATCTAGGATAACAAACTCTTCAGCCATTATGTGCCAGTGAGACTACAAAAATAAATTATATGTATTCAGAACAACTGAATATTTATTTTAGAAGTGCTATGTTAAGAGATTTGTTTTGGGATACATTTAAGGAATACATTTTATGCATTGCATAAACCTAAGTACCCAATGACTTGACTATATCAGTTGAGTATGCATCGTAAACTGTGAGCAAAGATCCCTCAGGTTTTTGTAGTACAGTAGACCAAAAGTAATCATTATAACCTTTCAAAGTTTGCCATTTGTACTTAAAAATAAAGGCTTGGGTGCTTTTGTGTTTCTTTGGTGTTTTTTTGGGGTTGAGTTTTTGCCCCCCTTCCCTGTTCTCAAAAATTGGAAGTGCATGTCTAGGGTTCTGTGATCATTACAACTGGCCAAAGGCCAGTAATTGTCTTTCTAACTGCGACCGTATGTTCTGCTAGGTAATCAGGGTGTATAACCCATGTAATTTCTTTCCAGGAGATTGCAGTGAAATAGAAACTATTATAATTTTTATGTAACAGCTGAAAATAAACAAATCTACAGACCATGCCTTTGGTCCCTTACCTAATGCTTCAGCAACCTGTCTTTTACCTTTCATAAATACCTTAGTCCTTTTGCAGTATCTGCTCAAGAACTGAGCCTTAAGCAGATTTAGTTATGTTTCTTTTCCTGAGGTGCTCTTTTTACTGCTTATCTTATTTTTCTTCTCCAGATAGCTTTTGTAGACTTGAATGATAGTGCTGGGATTTACAAATGAGCATAGGGAAGGGCCTCTGCCAACATCAGGAGAATCTGGGTGTGTAATTCACTTCAGCTCCATTGCAAAATCCAACCTCTATTTTTTTTTTTTGGAGGGTGAAATGTTGACAAGGAAAGGATTGCTGTTGTAAATAACTGCGTGAAAGCAGTTACAACCACGGAGGAATGATCAACTTGCCTTTGTTGTAATGATCCTTGCAGTGAGCTCTCATGGGAGGCTGGCTTTATGTTTTACAGCAACAAAGATAGTTCATCCCCTGCAGGATTTTGAGTTGAGAAACTAAACTTTTTGTCCATTATGTGGTAAGGAACCTACAAAAAAGAAATACTGTATATTCCAAGTGATGTACCAATGGGTAGCATTTTGATCTTTCTCATGATTACAGGGCATCTGTACAAGGCAGAGACCATATCCTTCAGTGGAGTTTAGCCTTTGCTGTAAATAAGCAACTCATGACTCCCTTAGACTCCACTTTTGAAAGCCAAAGTGTTGCAAATAGAAAATTTGCAAATTGAATGTGTGCAAAATAGCATTACAGCCTCCATTGTTGATTTCAGTTGAGAAAGTTATATTGCCAGGTAAAATGTAGACTTCAACATTAGATGGGTTAGCATTGGTCACACAAAATGGCAGTGGGTTATGTCTTGAAGTTTGTTTCAAATGCAGATATGGAAGATTTCTTAATTATGTGCTCTGAAAGGGTTATACTTGCTCCACTCTTAATCTTTGCAGACATCTGGCAGGTAGCTGATATACCAGCTTCAGTTATTACCATTGTGGAGGGTCTTAAATAGAGATGATACATCATGGTGGTGGGATATTGTGGGGGGTTTTTGTTTTGTATTGTTTTTTTTTTACTGTCGCCTGATTTTCTGTTTGTTTTTCCTGTTACTGACATCATACAGAGAAAAGGATCTTTGAACTAGTCTAATGATGCATAGAGAAACCACCCTGTATTAGACAGAAACAAGTCAACAGAATACAATCCTGGTAATTGATGGTCTTTGCAATTTGTTCGTCCTGTGTAGTAAGCTCAGTGCACCAAAACGGTTTCATTTTGTCTGAAATTGGTCACACTTGGAAGGCTGGTATATGTGGGTTTGATAAAGTCAAAAGAGTCCTTGAATCAATAAGAGTATAAATAGCACTAGACTCTTGCTGAGCTATAGGTGTCAAACCTTATGTTGCCTTTTCAGTACTTTCTATCATGACCTCCCATTCATACAGTGTAGGGTCTCCTCTATTTTCAACTCATTTTATTAAACTTTGAATCCTGGTAGCAGCTTCCAGCCCATCTGGAGCTGTAGATGTTTGCTGATACTACAACAATTTAGTGGGTTTTGGCAATAATTCTACCTGAGATTGTTTTTAGGTAGTCAGAACTTTTGGAATGGAGAAAACGAGATTATATTTAAATTTTCTTGTTTTAAGCAGTCCAAGAGAAAACTAAGTAACAATTTTCTTAAGGTACGGTGTCTGAAACCTCTACAGCAGTGGAAGAAGGAGCTACTGTGAAATTAGTGGGATGAATTAAAATGCACTAAAGTATGATGAGCATTGCTCATTGCTCTTTTTTAGAGTATATGTTGTAAAAAAACAGTTGTCTGATAATAGCCCGGTCCTTGCAGATTGCAAATAGACTGTGGCTGTTTAGCATTCTTTGGGTACATGTGACCATAGCTAATTTAACTCAGTATTATGAGCAATAAAATACTTCTGTCAAGCATATGATCTAAATTCAGGAATTAAAAATTTTTTTTTGTTTATCCACATTTATAGGTGGAAAACCATAAAAGTTGTGAAATTAATTTTCTAGTATTTTGATTTTATGATGTTTTATTATTTAAAAAAAAATTGTTTCTTGTCTTAGAAAGTAGGTAGAAAAAACACAAGAGTCACCCTTTTTGAGGAAAAAAAAAGCCTGTTCCTTCAAAGCTACGAGTTCTTTCTGTCTTGGACAGTGATACTCAGTTTTATATCCTGTAAAAACCTAACCTAGGACATTTTACGTACTGAGTAAATTCAGAGAACAGTTATAATTGAAATAGATATCATACTGTAACAATCTATTCTTGAGAATAATTTTTTATGTCTCAGATTCATAAGCATTTGTCTCTATAAAAAACACTGCAATCAATGCAGAAGAAACAATTTTGAAAGCTGAATTTTGGAAGATTGAACTTAATTAAAAAATCAAGCTGTTTAGAAAGCTAGACATGTCACTTCAGTAGCATGTAAGAAACAAGAAGCATTCTTAGCAACTAATTGTAAGTTTAAATTTATTTATACAAGGTAATTGTTAAAGGATCACAAATAAGGAACAAATTAATGAAATTTATAACCTGTTTGCAAATAACTTGTTGACAGAAAGCACTATACTTGTCAGTTGAAATTATTCATTGCCAGTTCTTTCAGTGACTGAAATCAAAGTTACAGATTCCTCTGTGATGGTTTTTGGATAAACTCTCCTGCTCCAGCCGGTTTACAGACACTCCTGCCTCTAATTTAAATAATTGATACAATCAAGTACTTGCTAACATTGCTCTTTGGACTTTTGCTGAATGCATCTAACCAGTGCAATGCAACCACAGTTGCTTTTGACCCATGCAAGTGAAAAACTCCCTCTATCTTTCCCCACAATCCTGGTACAGTCTGGTTGAGGATGATGGCAGAAGTAAAAGCTGGAGATAAAGGCCAGCCTTCAAACAGAAAGGCAGAGGTGAACTGCCAGATACTTTTGCAGATATATTCACTCTCATGAAATATGAAGAGTCATGCACATGGACTCTGACCTCACAGAGTCACAGGTTAGAGACTATGATTATACATTTCTTTCATTGGGTTTTATGCCGAGATTTCAAAATGTAACATCCCCTAAAAGTCTTTGATTCTCCTTGATAAGAGTTGTGGCTTTCAGCCAGGAGCATGGAGGTGATGTCAACATGTCAATAGGTATTTATTACTCCTGAAAATCAGGGCATTTTCAAGCCATGTGCTCAGGCTCTAGCACTTTAGCCTTACATTGTCCTTTGGTGCCTTTGAAATTGAACATGTATCTTTCTGATCTGCTGCTGCTGTCTCTTCTTTGACTAATATTCTCTCTTTTAAAGCTGCTTCTTCAACTCTTTTCTATGATTTTCTTTTGTCCCATGCTTTGCACAGACCTTAGAGAAAGAATCATAGAATCATTAAGGTTGGAAAGGAGCTGCAAGAGCATCAAGTCCAAGCATCAACCTAACACCACCATGCCATTGTCTGATGAATTCTGTTTGGTTATGTAGTCTGGTGAATATGGAGAGAAACTACGGTACAATTCTTTTCCAAAACATTTTTGTAATTACCAGTAAATTTTGTTCACTTCCTGACTGTGGGTCGTTGCAACCATAGACAAGTACAATGTTGAACTCTAGGAAACAGCTGTGCAAGCAGAAGGCCATTTACACAGAGTTTATATTTGCAATATACTGAGAAGGCTTACTTCAAATCTTTTCTTTTTCTGTGTGCTTCCTTGGACCTCTTTGCACTGACAGTGTTCTACTTCATTCTATTTTGGGGAAAGTCCTGGTATATTTGCAGAGGTATGGGTAAAAAAATGCAAAGGGGAAAGCTGGGATTTGGTTGTATAAAAGTATTGAGTAGTTTTCAGTGAGCATAAAACTTCTCAAGACCTCCTGAAGTGAAGAAATTAAAGAGAGCTGTGAATAGAGAAAAATTGGCTGCATCCTAATTTAATTGTAAATTTTGAAACTGCCTAATTTATTTGTCAAAAGATATAGAATCTACTAAATAATTTTTCCCAATAGAGGAGTTTTCAGAGACATTTTTCTTCTTTTGATGGGATAGAAGGGACTGTTGATATGTTTCTTCCAACACAGTCCCTGTTTTGCTAGCTGTCTGAGTAGGCTCTCAAGGAAAGTCTGTTTCACACTGTGGTAACTGGAAGACTTTGCTGATCCTTGTCTGCCTGAAAAAGAATGCCCAATCTCTACACTTGCTGATCTCTCCTTCTGACAGAAACACAAAATGGAAGAAGCAACAGAGGAAAAGAAGGGACAGATTTGGTAGCCCCGGACAGATGTCACCTCGGTAGAAGTGCTGTATGTGAGGGGTGGGTGGCACATTAGTGCTACCACATGCAGCTGCCAGGGGAGCATGAATTCAGCTTTCCCTGCCCTTCCTTTCCCCACGATGCCTGGGCATGGCCCCTTTTCATATTCCCTTTGATAGTCTGTGTTTTCCTGCACGATCAGCAAGGGCAGCGAGAAGGATCAATTGACCTAATAAGTTATTGTGATCTCTTCTGATGTGATAAAAAGAAAGCTGTAAAAATCAGTACATACTAGTTCCAACTTGAAGACATGTAGTAGCATCTAGCATGGTGATTTGATTAATGTTCTGTGTTCTTTCTTTAGCTTTCTCTAATGTACCCTGCTGAGCTTTCAGAAGTGTTCACAATATACACAGGAAATTAAGTGACAAAATATGCTGTGAACTGTTCATAGCAGAATGAAATACAGTATTTGTTGGTAGAATAATAAGCATCCACATGTGACTACTGCATGCTGGCTAACAATTTAACAACTGCTTGAGAAAGGAGATTAACTATATTATGTTTCTCTCTTGAATGTAGCTGCTAACTCATTACATAGCAAAATAGGTGCCATCTCAGCCAGGCTGAGACCTTTATAAATCAATATAACTCTTTCAGTGCAACTTAGAAACTTCTAGACAACAAACTCAAACAGCAGCATTGGTGCATGCTATTTAAGTGATAATCCAGAGCTATAACTTTTAAAAGAAGTCCTGTCTGTGAAAGTAAAATGCATGGTACAGGTCTCATTATTGGAAAGCAAAGGTCTTTCCTTTCTCATCAAACTCAGATGGATAAAAATCAATCTTCAGTAGAACTGCTACTAGGCACTGAGGGACAGCTGTGAGGATCTAATATAGCCTCTGAACTGAGGTAAGGAAAGAAGATGTACTCTTCCATCAAAAGGTAGATAAAATCTTTTCAGCTGCTTATTTCAATCTATCATTATTACCATATTGTTGTCTGGGTTCAGTCTAAGACAACCAGCAGTAATCTAGGTAGAGTCTTGATCTGAAGCTTCATTGTACATGCAATTTCAGGAACTGGCTCAGAGAGGATAAAAATGTACAATTGGATTTCATCAGACTGTTAAAGATGTGATTTTTTTTTCATAATTCAATTCCTTTGATGAAATAATATGTTATTTGAATGAAAATAATGGCCCTTATGAAAATACATGTGGTTGACTCCATCTGTTTCATCACAGGACAAGTAGTAGATGCAACTGTAACATTTCATGGTATTTTATGAGTAATCAAATGCTCCCTTCTGTCACTCTCAGATATCCTTAACTTACCTTGGCTCTTCAGATATCCCTGACCCTGTAATTTGGTGTCAGATGTGAATATGTGAGAGATACTGAAGTAGTGGTCCAAGTAATTCTTCTCTTTTGGCAGTGGAGAAGGATCAGGGTACACACTGGTTCTTCTTTATCCAGATTTGAACACTGCCTCTAAGCAGAATTGTGTTTTATTTTCGGATTTTTAGCATGCTAATAGCATAGGTCTTTAGGGAGCTCTTGATTAAAGCCCCTATTAAAGTGTTTCGGGTATGAAAATTATAAAATAATTCTAATTTCAACATTATAATTGAAGATCCACAGACCATGTATTTCAATCCATTTTTACTCCTTTTTTCCTTGTTAGTGTTGTAACACCCACATATCTTTTCTGAATGCTCTTAGATGACCCGTAGCTTCTGCTGTTGCAGCAAGAAGTTGCTTACGCATCTCATGAGCATCACAGATTCTCAGTCTATTTGTTTATCAACGTTTTTTCAGTGTCTCTTCGTCCCTTTGGCAGTCAGAATGTTTGTTTGGAATTATTCTTAATATTGAGAATTAGTTCTGCTTTATTCCAGTTCTAGGATATAAAATTGCTCTGGACAAGAACACTTCAAGACTGGGAGCTCCTGGACTGGGAGCTGCATTCAGACACTGGTGTTCACCAAAGCGTAGTGATGCACTAAAGTTTCCTTGCTAAGCTCCTTTAGCCTTACAGTTTAGAGAAATTGTTAAATAGGTATGAGAATTGTCATCAAATAAAAGATGCTATCAGTGATGAAATCCAGAAGGGTTTTTTCAGTGCAGCTCCAGTGAACTGATAATTCAGGCTTCTAATTGTTAGCAAAACAATAGGAAGTCTATAAGCTGGATATTTGCCAGCAGGGGCCACTTCTGAAAAGACTCTTTGCTCTTCTCCCTTCATCTGCTGCATTTGCATGAGTGAGAGAGTTATGTCAACAGTTAAAGATAATCTTATTATATGGATTTACATAAGAGAATAAGGAAACGACTAAAAAAATTGTTCACTTTCATTGGTGACCTACTGAAGAAAAGCAAAGATAAGAAAAGCTAATATCTGAGAATAATAAAACTAAGAAAGAAAATAGATGTAGAAAGAAGTGCACAAAATCTGGAAAGGCATTACATACAGGACTCTAGCATAGGGGCACTTCATGTTATCCCATTCTGTGTGAAATGTGTATATTTGTAGAGCATTTCTCTTCAGGCATCTGTTGGAGAAACGTCACCAAGTAATCTCAAATCAGACATAATGAAGATTATTGGACTTGAATTCAAAAAAGCACCAGGGCAGCTGTTGCTGAAAACCACCATTTTCAGCATTTCTACTGAAAATTTCTGAAAAACAGGAGTGCACTTAATTGCTTCGGAGCCAGATCTTAATTCAACAATATGCCTTCAGGAAGAGCAAAAATTTCACCGGTGTCCATGGGTTTGTGCACGTGTGTGGTAGGATCGAGGGAAGGTTACTGAGTCTGGTAGCTAGCAAATGTTGCCAAGCCCACTGCTGCTGAACAAGGTGCTCCTTGCCTGCTCTGCTCACTAAACCACCAGAAAATGAACTTGGCAAAAGTTCTCCATTGACTTAGTGAGGTGTTGATGGCAGCAGGGACAGAGCAAGGGATGGGACTGGGAGAGCCTGGCATGTTTTGTGGCTGTCAGGCTGTTAAATCAACACAGCAGCCTGAGGCACCAAACCACAAGATCTGCCCCAGACAGTTAATTGCCACACCGTGTTCTTAGATTACTTTGTAATCACTTGTGAAGTGGTTTTTTTTCCTGATTTCATATTAAAAGAGACATTTTAAGTCACTATTTTCCCAGCTATGAGTCATTGTTGTGGTTTTCCCTCTTTACATTTTACAATTTTTACTCTGATTAGAATTTGAAACCTTGAAGAACTGCTTTAAGCAGTGTCTGTTTTACTCAGAGTAAAACAGTAAGAGCTGCACACACTCAGATATTCTCTGCAGACTTTAGTAAATGTCTTGCATGGTTTTCTTTGCCTAAAAACTAGATAGAATCAGTACTCTCTTTCTTTGTCTTCCCCTCCCTTAAAACTCTAGCAGATAATGGTCAAATTATTACAAACCTTTCAGTGTGGTAGCCCTAGGCACAGGAGAAAATGAAAAGGCTGAGAAAGTATGTGTGAACTGATAATCTTGTTGAAATTTTCAACTAAGAGCTGCAGTTAATTTTTCAAACTATTTTTAATATTGTAGGGTTTTTGTCATATTTTTGATACCTTGATATTGTAAGTTGATGTATTTTATTGGCCTGAGACAACGATAAATAATACAATTCAGTTTTATTTAATGATTTCTGGTTTCAGTAGTAGGGAAGCTTTGCCAATTTTAAATTAGGTCTTGAAGTAAATTTAAAATTAATGAAATTTAAAGCTGTGATTTGTTTAAGGATCCAGAACATTCACTCTTTCATCTATTCATCAAGCTCTTTAATTACCTAGTATGCATGAAACCTGTATTATGTCTTATTATTGAGAGATTAATTTTATGAAAACCTCTGAGTGATACATCATTAGAATGACTCTTGGATAATATATAGTCTAACCTTTTCTACTAATCCCACCACAGAGGAAGAGAGGGAAGTTGACAGCTCTTCTGCAGTGTTTTATTCCTACTGTTCCCCTGCAGTATTATCAGGTGCTGGCAGATAGTTTGTCTCTCCTACTTTTTAAATTTCTAATCCTCACTTGTGTATAGCTGTCCATCATGTTCATCCCAAGCTACATGTATGTGCGAGTGCCATCTGAAAAGGATCCTTATTGTTATTCTGTTACAGTAGTGTAAGGAGGCCCTCCTGTGTGAGGCGTGCAAACAAGGAGTAAAGGAATGTGCCTGCCTCTGAGGGTGGCATACTCAAATGGTCCCAGTCACTTGTCCCACAGGGAAACAAGAGGCGGAGAGAGTGCTTGGCAGACCTACTGGGCCAGTAAATCTACAGTAGACCAGAGAATGTTGATTTAGATGTTTTGAGTCTCAGCCCAGTGCCTCAGCTACAGTGGTATCTTTTTCCTTTGTCCAGTTTGTAGCATGTGCTCTGTCTGTGCTTGTCCAAAACAGCTGCTTGGGGCAGTAGCTGGAGTAGCGATGCAGAGCTGGGGACAGGACTCGTGCCTGTGTTGTGCCACAGCTTGGTGGTAGGTGCCACATTGCCTATGTCCAGAGCAGCAGTCTGGTTGTGCTCACCTTCCAGTCCCTCAGCCCGGTGCTGCTGGCCCCCTGTGTTACATGAGCCATGGCAAGGAGCAGATCAGGGGCTGCAGTGAGTTTCAGACTGCCTGACCTGAAAAGTGAGGGCAAAGCTTTGGCCTTGCTCAGTTCCTCAGCCTGGCTGGGCACGCAGCTCAAGGGATGCAGTGGTATGAGCAGAGAGGCAAAGAAAGATGGACTGCAGTTGAAGGAAATGATCATCAAATTGTATCCAAAAAATTGTATTCTTTAGGTATGTTTTACTTTCTCATACTGTGACCTCTCCTTTGCTGCCATAAAGAAATGATTTTTCCATTTTTTTCCCAGTGCTTCCATGCCAGGCTAAATCTCTGTTCTCTTGAAAGCTAATATATCCATTTTCTGTATTAATATTTGTGAGAGTAATATTAAAAATGTTTTATTTCATTATCTCACAGCTGAGGACTATAGTCATACTGTGTTATAAAGCAGCTAATTACAGTGTTAGTGACTTAGTGTGCCATGCCTGCAGTGCAGTTTGTCAGAGTTTCTGAGAATTTCTAACAAAAAAATACTTTGCAGAGTACTTTGTTGAATCTATTTGGAGAAATATTGTGTATCCAGCATCTTTGCAATGCTATACATCTCCTAATCAAAACTTTTTCACCTCTAGGAGCATCTGCATTTCATGAGAAACTTGATAAATTCATATTGTTTGACATAAATACTTTTCCTCTATCCTTGCTTGTTAATTCAAAAATATTTAGGATACTGCAGGGTTAGAGAATATTTATATGCAGTGATCCATGCCTGCTACTCCTCTGCTGGGTTTGCAGTCATCACTACCTCATAGTAATCAATTGTGGAATTGTGAAACTGTAGTTAAAACTTCAGATGGGGCACAATGAATAAAAGGGACATCTCTTTCCCCTACTCAGCCTTCATTAATGTAAATGTCATTAATGATAAAGAATAAAAGAGGGGAAATGCCAAATTCATAAGGATATGTGCAACCTTTTAACTGTAATGTTTTCCAAAACTTAGTCTCTGCTTAGAAGGAACTTGTAAAAATAGCTTTCTTTTGGGTTTTATAGAAAGCTCTCTGTGGTCAGTACGACATTGCATGGAGCATGCTTTCTATTTCAGACAAAAATCTATACTTTTAGAAAGAAAAAAGCACAGGCAGCAATGAATTCAGTTGCAGTGACTGGATTAACTAACACTGCAGAGGTCTAGAGTCCGCTTATATGGAACAACTTGGAGTGTTTTAACATTTTGATAAAAATCTATCCAGCCACTTTAACAGGGTACATGTCAAAAGCGGCGCAGAGGTATTTAACTGCCATTCAGGGAGTCTGCTGGTGGCTTCATGAGTCCAATAGCTAACTCTCTAATGCATTAGGTCAGAAATGTTTCTCTTGGAGTTTAGAAACTTCAGCCTGTGTCCTTCCTCTGGTGCAAGGTATTACTGATCCCAGCATTGCTTTGATGCCTGGTGACTATGGATCGAGTCAATTGTTCTGTGTATTGACACACTGACATACGTGATTAGCCTGTCTCTGGTTATCAGAGAAATTCTTAAAATAAAGTATGTTGTGTTTTCCTGATGGAGATATATTTTAGTGATGGAAGTGGACTTCCATTCCTGTGTTTCTCATCTGATTATTGTCACTATAGTGCTGTTTATCTAGAGGATCCAACAGAGAGTGGGAGGTTTCTGTGGCAAGCTCAGCAGTCTCTACCCTCTTGCAGTTTGCCAGCCTAATGGACAGGGCAAGTGCAGGGTGCAGAAAGGGGAAGCGATGCCCCTTTGGTCATGTGGCAGGTTAGTGGTAGAGGCATGAATTGAATCCATGTGTTTCAAGTCCCCATCTGTTACCTTGCTCACTAGAGGCCACTGCCTTCACTGGTGTTTGTAAACTGAGTTTCTGTGTCAGAATTGTCTGTTCTTTATCATTAGTGGTGGTACCCTTGAACGTATCAGAAAACAAACACTTCTTGTAAACAGTTAATGAATATGAGTATGTAAGTTTCCTGCACGCACGCACAAACATATTGATATCTCATGACCTTTTAAATAAGACATACTTTAATTTCCACTCAAAAATACATTTTTTTTTTTAGCAGTAAAAGGAAAAGCACATTTTCTTTCTTCTTCCCAATGATTACAGCCGATGGGTGAGCCTGGAGTAATTCTATTTTATTGAATCTTTCAGTGTCTGTCAGCTTTGGAGATGCCGGATTTAATCATCCAGAACTAGCTCCTGCAGAAAACATTTGCATTGTGCATGTTTGAAAAATACCAGAGCCAGAATTAACTTTAATAAAGCTATACTTTGTGCTAGCTATCATATGTGAGTTTAGAAGATGTATCCAACCACCTAGACGTTGTGGGAAGGGGCAGGGTTTACGAATACAGGGTTCTGTATTCTAGCACATTCCATTTTATTAAACAAAACTGTACTTTCCGTATACCCAGAAATGCCTCCCAGGAGGTGCTCTAGAGCAAATCTGTAATTCAGAGTGACTGTTTTATGTTATTCTCTTTCAGCACTTTTTCTCCTTATAAATTGTCAGCAACCAACATATACTTTTTATTTTTCTGTGAATCATGTCAACTAACAAATCTGAATCTGTATCTGCAATTTAAAGGCAGAGGAAATCAATTGCAAGTGCTTGATTTACCTAAATTGAATTGTACTGGCTCTTTCGATTGAAGTTAAAAGTCATCTGGTTGGTGTTCTGTAGCTTGGTGACTATAAAACTTCTAATTTGATTTCCATCATTAATATCTGGTCTTTCTGAATTATGAACTCATCTTTTGAAAGTGCTCCCATATTTACTCAAAATTTGCAGTTTCTGCAGACATTTAGTTGGCAGATTTGTTTCTTAGAGCATTCATGAGATGTAAATGCAAGAGGTGAGCACAGACTACCTAAATGCAATTGTAGCTTCAAAGAAAGATTACCAGACTCTCTTCCCCCTTTTGCTTCCATAATTTGCTGGTTTGGGCTAAGAGCACTGAAAGGCAGGAACTTAAGGTAGGGTATATTGCTGTCTTCTCCTCACATATTACATATCTGAAGTCATCATCTCTTGTGTTACTGTTCTAAATAGATATAATTGACTGATGTTGCAATATATTGGCTCAGCTGTGTCTGGACTTGTTTGCAATGTTGTTACAGCTCACAGGTTACAAAACTCAAACTGTTTGTTGACTTACTTGCAAAGAACCATTCCTGTGTGTGGTTTCCTTATCGCACTGAGGATTTGTGACACATGCTGGACACCAGCAGAGTGGGCTGTTTTGAAAACTCGCATCCTCCTTCTGCAGAAGGACTGCTCCGCCTCCATGCATGCATTTCTCCGTGCTGTGAGGGTACAGCACTGTTTGTTTGAGTTCATATTCACTGTGGTGTATAAAGATTCATTGAGACAGATTTAGAAGTTACCCTTATGCAGAGAAACAAAATTAGAAGAGAAAGATTTGCATTATAGCGAAGGGTTTGCTGCATTGTGCAAGACAGTTTTTTTCAGTACCTGAAATATGTTTGAGGGAAGATGGTATAATACAATTTAGCATTAAAGGATTTGGAGGGATAGTTCAGCAAAAATACTATAAAGGTACAATTTTAAAGGTGTTGGTACAGTTTATCTGTACAGTGCCAAGTATCCAAAATGCAACACTGTATTTTTGTTACAGTAAACTGATTTGTAACCAGTTCTTATTTAAATCAGCTTGCCAGTCATAATTAGTCTGTGCTTTAAATATCTTGCTCGATGCTATAGAGAAGAAACAGTCTTGATATTAAAATATTAATAAAAGTTACATAGGAAAATAGACCATACCTGTACACAGTACTGATCTCTCTGCCGTAGGAATGATTCTGCTTCAGATGGCTGTATTACACCGTCTGGGGTATAATACAGTTTGGCCTTGAACCACAGCAGCAGAGCACTGAAGCTCAGCTCTCTCTGTGGACACATCTCTGATGTTTATTTTGCACCTACAGTTGTTGTCCTGCAGAAGGAGGCTGGCCCACCTTCCTGCAGCATACACAGAGCACTTACTTGGACTCGAAATTGTTATGCACGGAGCATAAAAATACACATGAGCTTTTTCGTTGCCTTGCTTTGTCATCCTTATTGGGTACATTTGTTATTTTAGTGGCACAGCATCTAATTTGACTCTGTTATCTCTATACTTAGAACTCTCATATTTGTGGAAGATTCAAGGGGTATTGCAGATTTCTTTTACTGCTGCTGCAGGAAGGAAGTTTGATGATGAGCTATATTATGTATGGCTCACTAGATAGCAGTAAACATTCTTCTTCGTTGCTGTGCTTTGGGATTATCAGAGGGTGCTGTGTTGCTAGTTAGAATTTTTTTGGATTAATGAAACAGATCACAGATCACTGCATAGCAATGTGCCTGAAGTCTGTGAAATGTTTTCTGAATAAGGATTGGATCAGGCCCATTGAGAATATAAAGTGCTGGAAAGAACATGGGGTATTTTACAGACCCTGCATTTGGTTGTTTTCTTGCAGCAGCTTTGTAACCTCACTAATTAGAAACTTGACGTTTCTTTAGTTTGCTCTCTTTCTTTCTAACAATACACAGTTAACATCCAAATCCTTGTCTTTACTCGGCACTTCTGTCATTTACTTCAGGGGCAACTCTGAATGTGGACTGGTTCAGCTGGAATTAGGGAAATTTAACAAAATTTCAGAGCTTTCTGTAGAGAATTATGGTCTGTACACATCTGTGCTGAGATCATACATCAGTCTTTGGGAGTTCGACAATAGGATTTAAGATGGAGATTGTCTAGTGTTGAGCCTAGGACTCCTACACATCTATGGAATTTAAGTGTCAGAAGCCACGGGAATGTTTCAGAGAAGTTTCAAATGTCTATTAAAAAACCCAGGAGATTGTGTAACTTAATAGGTAATTTTATTTTTTCTCATAAATTCCATAAAATGTGAGAAAAATGTGCATCTCAAGGGCAAGTGTGAGCAGCTAGAGAACGAGTGTCCATCTTGAGTCAGATCCTTCTCACAGGTTCTGAATTTCGATACAAAAATACCTGCTTTTTCTGGAAGTCTCTGTACTTCTCTCTTTTCAGTCAAGGGAATAGAGACATATGACTTCAACTGGGGCCAGAAGCCTACTTTTTAGCTCTTGTAATGTATAATATTGCTGCCTGTGGTAAGTATTATCAATCTGCCCATAAGCTTATTTTAATGCCTGCCAAATGATCCTTGCATAAATTGCTGTTCAGTCATATTTCTTTGGCTGGAAGCTTTACTTATGCTCTGTTTTGAGAGCACAATAGTTCTGAAATCAGGTCTCTGAGATGAGCTGACACAAAAATTGTTACAAACGCATTGATTTGACCTTTTTTTTTTTTTAATAGTTAATATCTGTTTCTGTTTTAACTCAGAATGTCTTGAATGATGTCTTTTCCCAATAACTTAGAAAACTTCAATCCTCTTGCATACAGCCCTTTAGATTTTGCATTTATCAGAAATGAGAGTTGTTGCTTCTCATACTTGGTACCTGTAAGGTCCAAGTCTCTTAAAAGTTTTGTTTTTTTTTTTGTTTAGAATGCACGAGTAATGATTTTATTTTTTTAAAAAAAAAAGGTGGAGGTGCCTTGGAATCCCTATGTGAGGGAAGGCACTAGAGAATCTAAGTACCATTTATGTTCCACTGTGAAAATGATGACTGAATTTAAGTGCCTTATTCATGAAGATTTTGGACTGAGTCAGATTGTGAAAGATTCTCCTGCAGCTCTAACCCAAATGTGAAGTTTACCTTGTCTGCCCTCAATTGTCTGTGCTACCTAGTGAAGCTGCTTTTGCCGTTGAGATCAGTATGGCTTGAAGTGTGTGATTCATGAGAATGTTGCAATTGATTAGATGCTGAAGCTGTGAATAGGTCACATAATTATATTCTGACTCACAGTACATAAATCCAGATGGTTTTTCAAGAGCCTCACATTTTTACATTAGGGTAAAGGTGAAACAACTTCATTAAAATTATTCTGCCCGTTGCATCTTCTATTACCTTTTTCTTTTTTGCTCATTGAAGCTTCTGGGCTGCATAACCAGATCTGCTGTATTATCTTCCTTCAGGGATGAAAGATACTGGTATATTAAAGGAAGTCCAGGTTCTCCAAACAACTTAAGTGTGCTGATAAAGGTTAGCTGTATTTTATGTGCTGTTATAGCAAGAAACGTAAGCTGCTGTAGGGAATGTGTTTGTCTGCAAGGTTCTACCTAGCACATTGCCTTTAAATCTTATAAAAAGTTCATTCTCATTTCAATAAAGGCAGAATTCAAAATTGAAAAACTGTCTCTAAGATAAAAATAGGTCACATTTGAATAATTGTGCTGCTTGCTTTGTAACTAATGCTGAATTTTGATCGTACTACCATCGTAGTCTTGCAGCAGAAAAATTCTTTGAGGTAATAACCAATGGAATACTCTTTATTAAATGTAAAAACTAGGCTTGTTTTGGTAATTTAATTTCTTATTTTGAACAAGCTTTTTGATTTATTTCTGAGTGTAGCAGAAAGAAACAGTAAAATGTATATCTGTGATATTTCAGGACATAGTTAACAAGGACTATATCAGCTGAGAACATTTTCAGGGTTTTGCAGGGAGGAAGTTAGAACTGCTGTTAACGGCAGAATTGGTACCTGCCTTTGGACTCAATGGCAAAAATGTGTAGGTGATACACTCCATGGGATTTAGTATTCTGTTTTATTTCATTGGTAATTTACTACTTTTGGTGGGGTTTTGGTTTGGTTTTGGTTGGGGATTTTTTTTAGTGTATTGAATTTGCTGATAGCATTTGATAGGGTGTATGAAAATTCAGGGCTATATCATCAGTTGGATCTGGTCAGTTGGCATAGCTGCACTTTGTACCAGCTGAGGATCTGCCTTTCAATTTGGAACACATTTTTTTGCTGTTGTCCTCTTTTTATTTTAGATTTGGACTCAGAATAGTAAAACTGGAATAAAGTTTCCCACCATTTGCTATTTCTGTCTTTCTTAGTTTCTGAACTTCCTGGAGGAGAGGCCATCCATTTTCGTTCTAGAATGAACCTGGCAAATAATTTATAAACAAACAAAGAAATAACAGTAATGGAGTACAAGAAAAATGTACGTTATTTATGTACATAATTAAGTAGAATCCCTGGTCATTTGAAAGTACAAAGACAAAACTTCACTGTGGGTGTATTATGCATATAAATGCTGAAGCATTTCACGGTGGTCTTATGTGAGAATGCTACTTCCATTTTCACTCAAGCAATTACATTTTGTTTCATTAGGTAGTTCTCAGTTTGCAGCTGGAGCTGCACACACTGAATTTCCTAAGTCAGGTTTGTCAGAAACCCAGCAATTAATGGTCAGGGGTTTGTTTTTTCTTTTTTTTATGTCATTATCATGCACTACATGGAAAACCAGGTTTGATACAAATAGTGCCATGCAAGCAAATAGGATGGCTTAAACCCAGTAACATATGGAGCAAAAGCACTGCCTTCAGGCACAGTGTGTGAGGGTGTGGTCCAGCAGGAGGGCATGGAAACACCAGCATGACTGCTCAGTTGGGCATGTGGGAGGCTTTGCTGGCTTGGAAAGTGTATTCATTTCATGGGACGGAAAAATTTAAGCATTAAACACGTTTGCTCAATTACGTTATTGAACCACTGATTGAATTACTCCTACAGTATGTTGTTTAATCCCCTGGCGATAGTTGAAGCTGCTAATGCAAACACCGAGAGAATATTTTTGTTTGTTTCATTTTTGGCATTGACATCAACAATGTTACATTATTTTTATATAGTTCTCATTTGCTCTTTAATCCATATTTTTATGTTGTGCCGTTTTGTCTAGAATAATAACATTGTAATTTCATACACAGGAGAAACTGGGACAAATACGAATTAATTGAGCTGTCTTAATCAAGCAAGGAGATGCTTAGAGTTAGAACATAAGGAGCTGAACTCGGAGCTCTTAATTTGGTCTGCCAAATTATGCTGTCCTCCAAAGTGATAGGTTAGTATGTTTTATGAACTATTCTTTTTGTTTCACTTCACTTTTTTCTGTGAAATTTAGCAATTCAGCTCTTTATAGGACAATGCAGTGTGAAGCACATAGAAAATCACTCTGTTTTTAGGTGCCACTTGGTTTACCTACTTACTGTGGTGCTACTGCCAACTTGGTCTCAAGGCATTAAATTCTTCACAAAGCATGGCTCTGCTTCTGAAGGGAGTCTGTGTCCAGAAGTGTGCCATGGCTTTGAGAGCCAGGGACCGTGTTGATGGAGAGGAGCCCTACAGTCCAGTCTGTGACTTAGCACAGCAGCCTGGAGAATGCCCAGAAAAGACCTCAACCAGAGCCACGCAAATTAGCTAGCATAGGTACTATGCCAGGTCATTGGACAGAAATGCCAGCTGGCCGAGCTGTTCATCTGTCTCTTTTCTAGGAGGGATTCCTCTTTCTAGAAATTTGCCCATTGCATATCTAGTATCTCTTCTCAGTTTAGGCAATTAGAAAGTAAGGGAACTCACCATACTAGATAGTAGATTAGGATTTTGAATCTTGTAGCTAAATATACTTGTATTTATATATATACACATATATAAAGATACTGTAGATAAATTCAGTGATGATTTTGACCTTCTGAATTCATTGCATTCTGCTTAGAGTTATGAATTCTAAGAAAAAAGAAAATGCTTTTTCTACCAGGAAAATATATGTAGTCAATATTTGTATTGTACAGCAGTCATCAAAATCCATTGGTTTTGCTAGAAAACCTCGGAATTTCATGAGATAGGTCAGGAAAATGAAATTCAGCAATGATTTGCCCAAAGGAAACCACAAGTTACCACAAGGTTTTATGACTGTGAGTCTCCTCAGTTTTGGAGCAAAGGCATAACAAAGTACATATTTCACTCTCCTGTTTTCAATGTTTTTCATTCGTCCAAGACAGCTATTCTAGCAATTGGCAGGGACGCTTGGTCCCGTTACGAGTACTGGCTTCTAGCACATGCTGTAGTCCAAATATCTCAGCTCATTCATGTCAGACATCATCAGACCAGATTTAACAAAGGCTACAATTGCCTCATAATGTTGTATGTTTGCAAAGCATACATAGGAAGTCCAACATTTTCGTGTTGTGTTGGACATACGTGTGAGTCACAAATGGAACACACATACAGCAGATTCTGTGTGCCCAGAAAATTTTGAACATACGCTGTGTTACAGCAAGTCCTGTGTGTGATTAGAAGATAAGATTTTCTGCACACACACAGTGACTGACCTTTATTACCATTGAGTGGACCTATGTGTGTGCACTAAATGTTTCTGATATTTCTAGATATTCTAGTTATTTGTCTGACTGAGCTGTGAGACATCAAGTCATTATGGACAAGTGTCCCAAATAATCTTTTTCCATCCAGTCAGGATTTCTGGGTGAAAAGGAGGAGTATGTCTACATGTCTATGGATGTTGTAGAGTTTTTTCCAGAGATAATCTGTTCTAACGTCAGAAGGAAGCAATGACTGCAGCTAAACAATGCAGAGGAATACGCTTGTTTTTTGGAGAGAGAGAGAGAGTGGTTGGAGAAAACAAAGCAAGCATGACATTCTAATGCTAGATTTTATCAATTTGTAAAGTTTAATTACTTATACTTGTGCTACCTCTGAAGAGAAATGGAATCCAGGTTAATCTTTGCAAGATATGCAATAAAAATTATTTATTAAAATAAGGCCCATTACTGTGATTATCAGATACATTTTTAATTAAGTCCAAAGTTGCTTCAGTAGAAATTTCACTTATATTGTCTCAAAATGTTTGGACTTGCTCATCTTTCTAAGCTTTACTTCTCTTCTATAAAGATCATGAACTTGTCTTAATTAGAAGGAGTAGTTATAATGTCAGAGCAAATTAATTTCAGTCAACTAAACAGTCCCTTTGAGAATCGCAGTCTCAACCTGTTGCTCTCATCTGTAGCTTGGAAATACCCACGCTCTGATGATGAGTGAGCTCTCATTAACTACATGATGAGAATTGCTTCGCTGGCTCAGTCACAGTGATGAACACTAATGTCAGTAATAGAGACTTGAGACACTGCTGGAGGAGGCAGGACACAAGTTTCATTTCTTCCATGTTTCTCTGTGTCTCCAAAGTTTCTTGACTTTAAAAGAGGTAATTTAAGGCTCTTGAACCAGGTTTGTTTGCAAGACTTTTACAGGATAGTTTATGACTGTTGTCTCTGAGGAATGTCTCTATGTAATATATCCAGTTTACAACTGAAAAAAGACATATTTAGCTACCCTTCCAACACAGCCAGGCCTAGATTCTCAGCTTGTGTAAGCAGATCAGTTGATCTGAGTATTCATTTTTACATAAGAGTCTCTTTTAGGTCCCAAACACAGGAAACTATTTTTATTTTCAGAATTTTCACTCAATGTTAGCTTTAAATGCCTCCCTTTAATTAGTTGTTTGCATTTTTTTAAATTGAATGCCTTTCTTTTGAATGTTACTGCACTAATTTTGTATCTAAAATGGCAGAGCAGTCTTACATTCTGAAGGGAATTTATTTGCATAAAACTAACCAGTAACTTTTTCTAGGTGTTAAAACATAAAATAAAAAGGTAAGTTAATTGTAAATCATTGCTTAAAAATACATTTTGTTACAAAATTCTGGGCTACTCAACGTTCTTAGTAGATTGTAATGTGAGGAATTCATTGGTTAAATTAAAATGCTTTTTTCTCATATACAGTAAATGCAGTGTGTATGCAATTGAACAAAAATAAAATTGAAATTTACATTTTCATCAAATGAATAACCACATGCCGAGGATTGCTCAACTGCAATTTATGATTATGCAAATGAAACAGGTTTTGCAACTAGGATATATACAATAAATCGGGAGTTCCAATTATGTATCAGAAAGCCATTAACCTTGAAAATTATATACAATTGACATGAACATTTCTAAAATATGTCTAAAAGCTGTTAATGTTCTCTCTTTCCCTCCCATATGTATAGGTACTGTATATTAGATTTAGCAAAATAATTCAGAATGAATAATTTATTAAATGAGCTCTGCTACTTTTTTGTTTATGAACTATCTGTAACAATTTGCTGGGTTCTTTATTCATTGTTCAAAATCAGTGAATACTGCTGAATAATTCCTTGTCTGTGACAAGAACATAAGTTACAAA
Organism: Podargus strigoides; assembly: GCA_028020825.1. Classification (NCBI taxonomy): domain Eukaryota; kingdom Metazoa; phylum Chordata; class Aves; order Caprimulgiformes; family Podargidae; genus Podargus; species Podargus strigoides. Next base: position 13,553,501 of record CM051630.1, read on the forward strand.
AGCCGTTCATAACTCATATTTGCTATTTTGAAAACCTGGAGAGGGAGCAGAGGTAGGGCTGTGAGTCTCATGGCAGCTTCCCAGATTAGAAATTTCTTTGTTGTGAGCACACACCTCAGTGCTGTCTGTGAATTTTTAGTGTTTGGTGGTTCCAGATCAGATTCTGTTTTTTTCTCAGCCCCAGTGACAAAACCATGAGTACTAGGAGGGAGAACAAAATGAAGCCTTCTCTGAACACGTTATCAATGATGTCCTTTGCTTAGGACTGACAAAGGAAAACAAACAGCTTGTAAGCTTTAAGCTATAAGCTTGAAGATAATTTTCTGCATACCTTGTGAAGGATGGTCCCTTGCTTAGTACTGCTATGGATTTTTTTGCTTTTGGAAGGAAACCACATCACACTAACCTTGGGACAGTCAAAGAAAAAATATAACTGGCCTGTTCCAAAGTGTAGTCACAATCCCGATGCACGTTTAGCAACTGCCAGTGTGCTGCAGTACTGAGGTCCCTGTCTGTATGCACCAACCAGATGCTGCTTTCTTCACCGAGTATCATTATGCTGAGGTTGCAGTAAATCTCTCGGAGGCATGCTGTTCCCTGCCGTGTATTGGCAGTTAATGCCAAAACTCTGAAAAGAAAGAAACAAATACACAGCACAAAGGGGAAAAAAAAATAATATTTTTATAGGCTGGTTCTCAAGAGGTACCTCAAAGCTGATCTGTTCTTTCAATGATTTTTTTAATAGCTTTGTGGAAGTGTTTCAGTTATATCTCTGTGTCGGTTTATAGCTACAGAAGGGTTTGATATCCTGAGTTATTTTTACCACAGGAGGCATTCACCTTATGATACACAATGTGTAAGATACCAAGATCTGTCCATAGGAGATTGCCTTATGTCTGTTATCTATAATATTTAATTTGCAAAAATTCTGATTTACACTGGTTGTTGCTTACATTACAAACTACTGAAACATTTTTGAAAAACAACATTATTTTTTGTACTTTTTAACTCGTGCAAAAATCTGTCACAGATTATGACCAAACATTTCATGTGTTGTTCTTGCTAAGTTTGCCAGAGAACAACAGAAAGCTAGATCAGTGTCTTATTTTTCATCACTTTCTGTAAATACTCTCCAAACTAATCTCAGTAAATACCAGAAAAGCTAATATCTAGTCTTTGTATATGCTTACAGAACAGATTTAGGGCACTTATTTGAAGGATATATATAAAGCGAGCATTTGCCGTAATTTAAAAGCATCCTTTTTGACATCTCTAGAACACATTTCTGAAAGTACTGAGCAGTGATTGAACTTTTAATTCCATAAGTATCTCTGGATATGTTAACAGTAAACAGTGGAGAAAACCACAGCTTCCAGCTTAGCCCTGCCTGCCCAAGCGTTGTCCCAGAGTCTGTAATAGAACAGGGGAGAGCCCAGCAGACGGTGACACACTCTCAAACCTGCTTTAACATCTCCCAAAGTCTTGTCAAACTAGCATATTTCTAATATGATCTGCCTGCTGTGATGTTCATCCTCTCTTTCTTGAGTGTAACAGTGAGCAGTGATTTAGGTACCAATTCTTCAATTTAAAGTCTCGTAAGTTGTTGAGGCTGATACCCCAGCGGGGTTAAGCTCTTGTTTTTCTTTGCTGACGAATACCACTGCAAGGGTTAATTCTGAGATCCTATCTACTGTAAATGTTATATTAGGAGTAAGACTTTTTTTTTAACATGAAAAATTAGATGCTGAAGCAGAAAATGGCAGCTGTAAAGTCGCCTGGTTTGATCCTTTCCTTAAAAACACGGATTCTTACTAATACACAAAAATAATTTAAGAAAAATCTCTGTGAGGTACAGGACTGTTAAGTGTTTTTATTATCTGTAACTCTTCAGCCACTAGATGGTGGGAAAGTCGCAATGTGAGAGCACTGGGGGACTTAATCTGCCCTCCCAGGGTTAGTCCACAAGCAGGTATGACTGAACACAGCACTCCTTAAATCGTTGTGAAATTTTACCATGAGGTGGCATCTGGATTGTGGCATTGCTTGTATGTCTCTATTCAAAACAACTTTGTGCTGGAGAACCTTGTCTGCATTACCAGGGCAGCTGTGCTGAAAAGATTTCCCTTTAGTTGCAAATTTCACCTAAGAAACTGAAAAAAATTATCAAGAGGCTATGTCATACTGCATTCAAAACCACCACAGCTTCATTGCTGGCGGTGCCTAACTTTAGTATACTGTTATGCCTGCATACACACTGTTTCAGTAATTAATTGACAAAACACCTAGCACACTTAAATATAGTGTGGACTGAATCATTTTTCTTCCAGTAGCTCCTGTGGCTTATAGTGTGAAGAGGAGGTGTGCATCATTCTCAAAAAATATTGTATGTATGATGGCAAATCTTTCTTCCATATTGCAATGGAATTTGCTAAGCTATTTTTTTGTGTGGACATTTGGGGAAGAAATGGTTTGATGTGGAAATATTTTGAACAGGTTTATTACTCTCTGCTTTCTTCTGAAGGACAACTCCATAAATACTTCTGTCTCTGGGATCCCTTGCCAGGATCTCTGCTGTAATGTCAGATTCATCACCTCACCAGCCAATTCACCTCCTGTTTTGATCTTGGAAATAAATTGTAGTCCCAACTTCCAATGCAAATGGCTGCAATACCAACCCTTAATGATTAAGGTAAGTTCAGTGCAGACTTCAGGAGCATCAGATGATGACAATACCTTTGATTTATATGCTACCTTTCATTCCTAGTGATCTCAAAGCACCTATAATTTCTGGCAAACCTGTACTGAGTTAATGGGTTATTTCAGAGTCTATTCAGCAATAACTGTTAAGTGCTCAGAAGAAAGACTGATTGATGGGTGAGATGGCCCAGAACTTTAATTATCTTAATGAACAATTTTTTTGGCTTAACAGGAAGTCTACCACTAACACAAGTGAGCGATGAACTTCAATTCCACCACTCACTATATTAAACACTGAACTTGGTGATAGTTGGAAGACTTGGCTCTTGTTCTATGTGTGTTTTTATAGGAGTCTACTTAGGCATTACTGATATATAACCACTTCTGTACTGGAACTTAATGCATTGTAGAGTGCTTTGGGACACTAGGTGAAAAACAACACCTTACCCATATGAAGCACTTAAAAAAAAAATTGGTATGCAATTACTCAGGTTTACCAGAATGCTAGAGAAAAATATTTAAAGCATAAAGAAGGGTTCTGGGAGAATTATTAGTAAGCAGATATTCAAGAATCTGGCTTTATACCTGGTCTGACATTTTGCCTATGACAGAAAACAGAAGTAGGGATTGAAATAACTTTCGTAAATAGCTGAACAAGAGTAACAGGAAGTAGGAAAATAGCATGAAAGGCAAACAGATTGCTGTTGAGAAGATGGTTTGAGATTATTTCAGTGTGAAAGTTCTTTTTAAATTAGCAATTGTGATCACACATACATTGTCTCATGTCATCTACGCCCCCTTGTACTCTTCTTACGCCTCTTTGTTATTGTACTTTTAAACCTTAATCATTTTTCCACAGAAATGAAAATTGTTATTAGCATCTGTTGTGTCTGCATAATTACTGTGCCTGTTAAAAGGCTTATTTCTATTATTTCCAGATCTCTTCCACAAAACCTTACGTTGGTAATTAGTATAACTTACAAATACTGGTGGAGTGAAAAGGATCATAATTTTTCAGCATAAACCAAGAATTGCTTTCTGGTCTAATACTATAATGGGTACCATAAAAGTAATAGTATTAGAAAAATGCAATAATTCAAAGCTGTGCTTTACTGTATATGTTGCCAAGGAGATCTGGCTTTGTGAGTGACTTTAGGACCTGGACTCCTTGTACCAACTACAGCAGAAATGTCAAGAATGTGATAACTTTTTTTCAGTTAGAAAAAAATATCATGTGTGCAAATTCACCTTGTTATACCTATATTCTCATTCCTGGAGACTGAGGAGAGGGTTAAAGAAGGCTGCTGACTTTTCAGCTATAGGTGAGTGCTTCTGCTAGTCACTCTTTAAGTGCTACGGAGGATCAAGTCGTGGAAGATGATGTAGGGGTGAAGTCATTGAGTGTCCAAACGCAGCTTTCTTGCTTTGCACTTTGTCGTCTTTTGCACGTGTGTATGAGTAGCAAGTGGACACACATCCCTACTGTGGTGCTTTACACAAGGATGTGTTTGTATCAGTTTTTTCATAAGGCATCAAAAAAGTGAAGAAATTGCCAGAATGCTTTGAGAGATCTCTAAACACCACAGAGCTGCTGAGTGATTCCGAGGGACTACTCCCTGGTTCCTAACATGGTAGGCAGGGCTGAGGAAAAGAGGGTGTGTGGGCGACACTGCTGTACCAGAGTGAGTTCAAACATCCTGTATCCCATGGAGAATTAAATGTGATGGCCTAAAGATGTCTGTGTGCACAGCTTCTCCCTCTTCTGTCTTTCGCAGACAAACAAATCTTCTCAAAACCAATCTGAGTGATGCTGTTCCATGCTCAGGCCCTAATTCTGAGTATTGATGTATATTCTGGATAGATGTTTGCTGTTGTTTCAGCTTCTGATATCAGAAAGAAGCTTAACTGTTTCTTACATTTATTCCCAAGGAATAATCTCTTAATAGTTTTGAAGCCACTTTTAGCCGTCTTTAACCAGTCTCATAATGTTTTCCCTCATAATCCTGATGTGGGTCATATCAGAGGAGCTTAAGGAATGGTTTGGAGTCTTTCTGTTCTCTTTCACCTCTATCAGCTCTCATTCCTGCTAGGTCATTGCCCTCCTCTTAAAGAAGTGGTTACAAACCCATGGGTTTCACTAGCACAGGACAAACTTTTGGAAACTGTAGTTGAAGGCGATTGAAAAGAGAGATGTGAATATCACTAGGAAGCTGCACAAGTCAGCAAAAATAAGTGTCATAAAGTATCTGGTATCAAAGATACCTCAAAAATAAGGTACCTGGTATCAGAGTTGGGCTGCACAAACTTTTAAGCATGCAACTGCAGGATTCAAATATTATTGTCACCTAAAAATTTAGAAACCCAAAGTATTTGGCTGATAGATCTCTTGATACAGATAACAGTATCATTTGCCTGTTGCTGTTTGCCATTTTTTGTTAGAGTCTAAAGGTACGAATCTGTGGTCTGTCTCTTTGGTTTCATTTTCATGTCATCCCTAACTCAGAGCTAAATGGTCTTGCTACATTGGACAAATGTCCCTTTTTAAAACTATTTTTTTCTTTTTGTGACCAAAATGATCTCATTCTTTGAGTGGCTAGACTGTGTGGAAGAAGTTTGAAAGAGACAAAAAATCAGTTTCTGGAAGAACTGTTAGAAGATATCCATTTTTCAAAACTGTAATAGAACCTCATAATTAATTTAAATGAAACTTGTTTTCCATAACACAGATTTTTGGGTGTAAAGTATGTCCTTTGAGAGGAGCAAGAGGAAACAACCTCTGTTATTTTTGATTACCTTTGTGTTTTGCTTTTTACTCATTATGTTAATTTTATGCTAATAACCTTCTTACATTAAGTTTCACTTCATACTGCATAAACTGACAAATAGAGCAATATTTATCAAGCATAAATATTAAAAACATTATAAAGACTTCTAGGCTTCTAATTATTATGCTAATATATCTCTAAATTATTCTTGTACTACCATCCTATAGTTCGCTGTAGAACGTGACACAAAAATGGTAAAAATACCAAAATTCTATTTCTTAATGCTATTAATTAATCACATAGGAAGCCTGTCTATGAATTTAAAAAGCACTGGTTATAGTGTTGTGGATGTAAAGATAAAGAATTCATTTCTTCTGGTGAGCCTTTTCTTATATTATCATAAATACTAAGGAAATCCAATGTGCTTTTTTATTTTAAATGAACAGGAAAGCCTAATATACTGGATGGAAATTCCATTTATTGAGCCAAATTCTTAGTATTTCTTTTCATACCACTGTATTTATTGAAGTCAATGAGATTATTCATATGGTTCAAGTGTGTGAGTTTTGACCTGTCTCCTGCTTTTGTGTTCCATGGGGTCAGATAAAATCCCCAGATTTCAGATATCATATTCATTCTCTTGCAATTACGGTGCTATGATGAGGGGCAAAATCTCTCCAACATGTAGAAGGACTAATTAAATGTGTACGAAGTATCTTATAATTTTAGAGTGTTCCTAAACATTTGGGTGTTATCGCTAGTGAGTGGATGATAGAAGGCAGCATGTGGATCATCCAAGACTACTGCTCCACTCAATGAGAGCTTCTGCATCCGAGCTAGCAAGTGTCTTAAGGTGTGTTTTATTAAGTCAAGTCCTGTGCATGGAAATGGGCCTGGATGGCTGGAGTGTTCTGATGTTCTGGAGTGCTCGTTTGTAGGCTCAAAGATTGTGACCATCTTTATCTTCAGGTGCTTTCCCCAAGCTTTCTTAAATTTGAGAACTAGAGATAGTAAGAAAAAAAAGCTTTTATAGCAGTTAGTTCATATACCTGATTTTTCAGTTAATTCTTTACTTGAGCCATCTACGATGAAGCAGGTTTTATATAAAAGTGATGCCTTTTTCTCTACAGCTAAATTTATTGTATTTTTTTTGTAGATGTCAATAACAATAGGAATAATAGTGGTCTAAAATTACAGCTCTCCTGGCTAGCATAAATTTCCTATCACAAACACAGAACTGGTTCCCTCCAGTGGAGGGTTTCATACATATCTCTAAAGAGAGATGCTCGACTGAAAGTCAAGTCTTGAAGATAATACTATAGTCCAAAATCCGTCCTGTAAAAAAGGGAAGGGTAGAGATCATGTTTCATCAAAAAACAGGTAAAAGTTACGCAGAGATACTGAGCAGCAGGCAGGTCCACCGTTACAGAACTGATGGCTGAGGAGGGAGGGTACTATAGAAATTAGGGACTGGTAAATGGGCATACTGAATGTGGATTGAGTAATGAGAGTTATAAGAATGTATGGATGGAAGTGGAAAGAAAGCACTATGGTAGCAAAGTTTCAGAGGATGGCATGCTCATATCAGCCAGTTCATTTCGCCTTTCTTGGTCAGTCATCTATATTTAAATATTTTCTACAGCAATCTTGGAAAGACACAGAGTCACTGGGTCTCATTACCTTCTTAAAATTGAGCATGGATGGAGTTGGAAGGATAAGGGTGCCTTTAGACAAAGAACTGCCTATATGCATATCCATAAAGATATCACAGAATCACAGAATGTCGGGGATTGGAAGGGACCTCAAAAGATCATCTAGTCCAATCCCCCTGCCAGAGCAGGAATACCTAGGTCAGGTCACACAGGAACGCATCCAGGCGGGTTTTGAATGTCTCCAGAGAAGGAGATTCCACAACCTCTCTGGGCAGCCTGTTCCAGTGCTCTGTTACCCTCACTGTGAAGAAGTTCTTCCTCACATTTATGTGGAACCTCCTATGTTCCAGCTTGCACCTGTTACCCCTAGTCTTATCATTGGATGTCACTGAGAAGAGCCTGACTTCATCCTCATAATCTCTCTCTATATAAGAAAGTGTAGCTAGAGATATTGGTCAGCTGTTTCTATATTGCTTATTTTAGCTGTTTCATGCTAATAGCTTGAAAACACAATCAAGTTTCTGCTGAAAAGGAATCTGTTATTAAAATCTAGTACCTATTTTTTCCCTATGTGAGAATCCAAATAAAAACCACTTTGGTGTTTTTGATATTATAACCACCAATTAAGTGTTTAAAAGTAACAAATACTCCTACTGGAAACATTCAATAGCAATTTTGAGTAACTAGTTGCAGTCTGAGGTCTTGTTTTTGCAGAGAACCAACTTTTCATCTCACTCAGCTGGGTATTGATTCCTGTATTCATCAGGGGAAGTCATGCTGACCTTCACTCTAACGCCACAGCATCCCTCCTTAGTTGTGGTTATAATGAACAGCGCAGAGGCAGAGAGAAACGAGACAGTTGGACACACCTCCAGCTCTCCTGGAGTCCTGCCATCCCAGCCCCAGGCTGACATTAGATTTTTCTTTTTTATAAACCTGCATCAAATCAGGAGGGGAGAAGACTTGTAAAGTGGATTGAGCATTAATGAAAACAGGGACGTATTTTCCTGATAACCACACGTATAAAACCACAGTGCTACAGTACAGGAGGGTTCACTTTTCAAGGCTGTACTCAACCACCACTGCAGTTTTTAGCATCATTTTTATACTTCATGAAAGTACAGCTTATTGTTAGGACTTGGTAGAGTGTCTTAATTCCACAGACAGTGGACAAAACTTATCCTACAACACTGTAACGGAAGGGATGATGGACAGAGAGAAAATTTAAGGTCATTTGTCTGATGATGAATCTGGTATGTGCAGAAGTCTCTTCTGGTTTATAAAAATATCTAGGAACCTGGGTTTTTTTCAATCTGAAATAATGTTTGCTTAATCAAACAAACTCCATGTGTGTGTTAGAGAGAGAAAAGGATTTTTTTCCTCCCTTTTTACTTTTTGAACATTTTATGTTCATTTTGCGACAGAGTCAGTCATACAGATGAAAACAACCCATAGCACAAAGTAATTGTGAAATCAATCAGTAATCCAGCAATTCTGAGTTCTGGAGTAACCTGGGGGAGAGGGGCGGGGGGAATTAAAGAAGAACACAATATATTAAATACAAATCCTAAAAGATAGGTAATGTGCCAAAGAGGTTATTGCATTCAGGAGACTCGATAAGGATGATTTAAGAGGGTGAAAAGATCACCTCTGCAGATCATAGAGGGAAAGGACTGTGAGGAGATAAAAAGAGGCATGCACAATAAAGAGATAAGTGAGTGTTATCTTTTCTAAAGGTTTGAACTTACCTCCTGATTGTTAGCATTTATTCTTATTTCCATAATCAAGCTTCTAAACATTCAGATGCAAAGCACTCTAACCTTTGCTCACTTTTGTAGTCCAGAAGAAGCAGAATAAGATGAATGGAACCATTAGGGTAATTTGGCTTTTGTTTGTTTAAACAAGTAACTAATGCAATTTTGACTAAATATTTGGGCTCTGTTTGTCAATTCTGATAAATTCCAAATGCTTGTTTGTTTTGTGTTTTTTTTTTCTGCAGGCAGAAATTGAATGCAACATTTGTAAATGTATTTCTGTATCAGACAATGGGTGGTCAGTGGGTGTCCCAATACTGGCTCCATTAGAAGGCTCATTCAAATTTATACTGCATCTGGATGCCAGTTTTGAAATTATGTCTTCTACATACCTACAAAGAGAAATCTGCCTTTCTGATGTTTTTGTTGCTAGGAAAGTCTCTAATTGCCTTGGTCAAAAAAGGGTTTTCTCGAGCTCCAAAGCATATGCCATAAATTGTCTATTTCACACTCACCATCACCTACGAAACCGCTATAATTCTTTGAGATTTCCCCTTTCCTCCCCCCGTATTTTTTTTTCTGAGATATTTTATGAATTTTGCAGTCTGGAAAATTTCTCAGGGAACCTTTTTTTTTTTTTCCTTTTATTTTTTTTTTTTAGTTTAACTTCCTGGGAATAATTTGAAATTATTACCTTTCTTTCTTCAGGAAATGTTTTACTAGAAAAACAAGTTCAGTCTCCTGTTTGCTCATTTTAAACATTTATTGTGTACCTGTAATTTAAAAGTGTAGGGGGCAGAAAGTAACCATTTAGAGAATATTGATAAAATGAGACAGGTCTGAGTTAAAGAATCAGAATCCTATTGTGCTTAAATGCAGTAACTGCCTGGAGCTTCATTCTGAGTCTAAATTGCTCATATATGGAATATAAATGAATGTCTTTTTTATAAATACAATTTGAAGCCATGGGCTTATAATTAAAATATATATAACCATTTTAATGGTCAGTAAATAGCTATATCAATGTTCAAGTAGGCGATGCTGTCAAATAACAAATGAAATGCAAGTGCTTGCTTCACCTTAGGCTGCTGTCAACCACATTAGTTAGCTGTTGGGTGTAACACATTTATTATGCATTGAAGCCCTGTTGCTGTAGAAAAGAGCTTAGGTTCAAGTTTGAGAATAGCAAGAATGGTTTCTGGGCAGGTTAGTGGAAAGGATACTAAATATGATGCTGAGGATATGAGTCTAATTTAAAGAATCATTTTCTGTTGCACCCACAACTTTATTCTTTCGTCTTACTGGCAGCACAAATGTTTCCATCCATTTTATTTCATCTTCTTCCTTCTCATCTCAGATATTTATATGTTTGGATGGCCCCGTCGTGATAAAATCCAGCTGCCTCCCAAATAGAAATATCATTTACAATTTCTCTTGCTTTCTTCTTTCAGAGTCTTGAGGGAAATAGCTTGATTAATTCATAGGTTTTCATTCCTTCATTTGTTTGTTTATGTGTGTGAGTGAGTGGATGTGCTGTGTAAGGATGTGTGTGACTAAATTATTGAGGGAAAGCTAAATCAAAGAGATTAAATTTGCCTTTAGGGTATATTTAAAGTGCAGACTGCAATACTGAGATATGCATGCATCTGTAAAGGAGCTGGTTTGAGGTACTGGAAACTTAGGTGAAGTTCTCAGTCCCCTCTGTGTCAGTCTCTGCATTTCTACTGTCTCTGGCAGTCTGAGAGTCTGGGATTTAGGGATCAATGTTCCTGGTTTGAGTGCTGGCCAGTAGCTCAAAGAGTTATGCACTACTCTCCTTTTTTTATATATAACTTTCATAAGTTTAAAAAGAAAAAAAAAAAAGACTTTTGACTGAATCTGTCACATCTCTTTCTGGTTTACAGAAATGTCTTTTCATGCTGCTAACCTCTGGGGGGTAAAAAAAGGAAGGACAAACCCTGGACTGTTCAAAACATTTTGAAAGGTTCCTCTTGTTTTTCCCCTGCTCCAATTAAATCTGATTCCAGTGATCACATTAACAAAGCAAAACTGTTGAGTGGCTCTTCAGAGTGGGCCTGCCAGGACCAGACCAGCCCTAAAGACCTCAGCAAATGTTTCAAACTTCCTAGCCCTGCCTTTGCACTGGTAGGAGACCATTTTGTCCATTGCTGTGCAAGAAGGAAAAACTCCTGGGAACCTCCCTGTTCTTGACAGAGAACAAAACAATGTGGAGAGAGCCAGAATGTTGTTCGTTTCTATGCTTAAGTGAGAAAAGAAGCCATAAAATGCTTCTGTCACCTCACAGCTGGTTTACCAGCAAGGAATCAACTGCCATGAAATACCCCAGACTTTGTAACCTCCCTGACACTACCCGAGTCATTCTTGTTAGTCCCCATTGAACATGAACCTGGGAACAGGGATTAACTGATTCAAACAACCTTCTTCAGAAGTTGAATTTATTTTTTTTTGAGTCTCTCTGAGTCACAGGAGACCACTGGATGTGCTTGAGGGGAGTCATGCACTTTTGCACTGAGACCTTATGCAGTGCTACTGAACACTGTTTTCCCTCTGATGGAACCCCTTCTGTTTTCCTCCAAATTTTTACCCTACTAGGAATGGTAATTTGCTCTACAGGAACAGTCCCATTTTATAATCTTTCTAGGAGGAGTACTTTTGAAACATGTAAAGGAGATTATTTAATCAGGGAGATAAAACAAGGCCTATTAATAAACACAGAACTCTTCTCTCTGTTTAAGTTATTTCCTCACAGAAATATTCCATATTTCTTTTTCACTGGTTTTGTTTGGTTAGACCTCCAAGATGTTCATATGACAAGTATATTTCTGCTGTGGAAGTGGTCAGTTTTCAAAGCTCTTTGTACGCAGTAAAGCCTGAGCAAAGTTGAGAGCTCTGCCCGTGTCTGCCCTGGCAATGGGCAAGGTGCTATCATGAAAACCGATATAGCTAGTCACAGAGTGGAACTGATCATTTATACCTGAATTTTCTATTGCCATTTCATTGAACAAAAACTGCCATGACTGTTTCTTCCCCTGAGTAGCTGTAATTCTCTTTCTAGAAGATAGTGGTTGTGAAATTATTATAATGTGCCTGAATTGGTGCTTGCTTCGCCACTCTCACTAGATTTATTAAGGTTTTTACTAACATAGAGAGGAAAACTGTCTGCTTAATCGACTCCCTTTCACAATTAGCAATGCCAGTAAAAAGAAGTGAATGTGCATTATCCTGAGTCTATGCTGTTACTGTCAGTAGGAGCAGCACTGTAGTATCTATTTCCACCATTAACACAGGGACCTCTGGATGTGCAAGAAGCAGTTGTAATGTGCCATATTCCAGCAGTCTCTAGCTGGAAAATGTTTCCTACCTGGGCAAACTGCACTTGCATATCAATAGATAGTACCACTAGTGACAGTGTCCTATTGATAAAAGCATGTCTTCTAAAAAACAGTGAGGGAAAAGCTTCAGATACATATCCTGCATGAGGAAAAGGAATTAGAGTTGGCAACCCATCAGTGAAGCAAGGAGGAGAAGCCTCTCTAGGATGTTAGCCCAAGAAAAGTCACTGTGGTGACTGCTGGCCAGTTTTCTAACAAACCAGGCAGGTTGGCAGTCAGCATCATGGCACAGAATGCACTGCTTTGATTGACAAAACTGTAGAGAGTAAAAGGAAGGGGATTCTGAAATGGCGTTGCCACCAATAGGAGCCACAGCAGCATACCTGCAAAATGCCATTAGCATGCAAACACTGCGCACTGTGCCTGGTGGGCTGCTCTGTGCTGCCACAAATGACTTCACAAAAATGAATGGCTCTGGCCTGGCATCTTCAGGACTGAAGGGCTGACAAAAACAAAAATGATACTCTTAATAGAAAAATGAGACTGTGGCTTCTTTGTTAAAGCCTAGGGATCTAAGGCTTTGTCTGATGCATACTAAAGAATGGAAAAAAGTCTTCAGGAGAGGAAAAGAGAGCTCAGAAAGTGAGAGAAAATAAACAGAAAGAGAACTGATATTTATGTCATGATCTTCCGGGTTGTTTGCTGTGTTATTGCATAAGTTTATATATTGAATGCTGTCTTTTACCAAATAGATTGTTTCATTTCTTCTTGAGAAGCAGTTTAGTTTGATGATTAAGCAAGCAGCCCACAGGAATGCCTTCTAGATTCGGTGCTCGAGGCCTTCAACAGCTCTATTTTGGAATGATCTGATTCCCTTTTTGCCCATTGCACAGGTCTGGTTTCAGCCAATGCTTTAGTCAATACTAATGATAAACATAGTGAGGAAGTGTAAATCCCTATATGTAGGAGCATGACTATGTTCATTTTTTTAACTGGCAACATGTGGTGACCTCTTTCCTTAGTCAATAACCACAAGTTGCAGTACCACCATAGGTGTGAGTAACTATCTGTTGTGTGTCTTTAGGATGGACCTGAGCAGCAGATGACAAAGATGGCAAAACAGGATGGTATATTGGGAGTGACAGCATATAGTCGAAGCTACCCATTACTCTGGAGGCTGATAGCCTTTCTACTATGTCTGTACTAGAAGGCAGTAGTAGCCAGATCATGCTGTTTATTTCCATTTGGTGGAAACCTCTCCCTTTTTGACAGATGACATCTGTAGTGTCAAGCTTCAGATTTCAGACCTATCCAATCTTGTCCTGTCCCATCCTATCCTATTTTTGACAGATTCTTTTACTGCAGTTCAGTCATCCTTAGCAACTCAACAGCTACGAGTAGTCTTTTCCCTTCTTAGTATGGGAAATACAGAGGAAGAAGGATGCTAACTTCAGCTGGTGGTTTAATTTAGGTTGGTAGGAGGTCACCTAGTCCAACTATTACTAAAATGGGACCAACCAGAAAAGGGTGCTCAGGGCTTTTTCAGTCGTGTTTTAGTAACTCCAGGGATGGACACTCCACAAACTCCCTGGGCCCCTTATAATAATTATTTCCCCCTTGCATTTAATCAAAATTTCCTGTGTTGGAGGTTGGATTCAAACTACAAGACAAGTCTTCTGAACCCATTCAGCACCAACAACTGTTTGTTCTTCAAATAGCAAGAACTGATTTTGCCCATTTTTCATGAGAGAGGGCAACTGTGCAACCACGTTTATCAAAAAAGTCTTTGGCTTCTAATGGAACTTTCTCTATACAGAGTTGGTTGACTGTGAAGCTCTTTGGAAGGCTTTGAAAAGGTCATAGCCTCAATCCTCAGCTTCGAGGAGAATGTCAGAAGGCTTTACAGGGTCATTTTATATCCAGCAAAACACTAGATGATACAGCTACATAGTTTTAACTTGTCCTGGGCAAATATTTTCACTAAGCTGCAAAAATGTTGTATTTATACTTTTAATGTATGCTGTATTATTAAGCTTTGACATTAAACACCTACATGCCAGTTTGGAGGCACTGAACTTTGCTAATCATACAGTAAAAGAAAGGAAGGGGAAACCTGGCAGGTCTTATAGTACATTTCTTCCTTACTATTAACTCCAGAGGTCCCTTCCAACCTCAACTATTCTGTGATTCTATGTGCTTAATGTTGAACTGATTGAAAATTTCAGCAGGCAAAACTGAAGACGTGGAAGCTCATTGATTTTAAACTACAATGGCTACACAGATAATCTGTCCTTCACACACAGGATAGATTTTGGTGACCAGAACTCCCTATGAGAATACCTTCTACTTCTTTAACAGGAAGAGGAATGGTGTTGATGCAAAACCATGCAGGTGAAGCCTTACAAAAAAACCCCCAAACCCAAACATAAAATCAAGCAGAGACCTTCATCTGATAATACCCTCTTCCCCAGTTATGCAGACAGTGTTATGCTCAATAGAAGAGCATATTCTTGTGGAAATGACTCTACCATTCTGCTGACGTCTGAGGCCTGACCAGCAAGTTAGACATTTAGAGAGACTACAGAAAGGTATACTATGGAATATAGTGGGGCAAAATAAGTGTAAGTGCATTGCATAGTGAATTCCTAGAAAAATGAAGTATTGTTCAGTTTGAGACTACTTGAGCCTGCCAAATTAATTCAGCTAGGAAAAGATGTTGAGGTCAAGATTAAGGGAAGAATCCAACAAGTCAGCATTTAAGGCACTCCCACATTTATTGCTTAACCCACTAGACTGAACAGGATGTTGGCTTTCAGTACTTCTAAACTTTTCTGTTGAAATGGTTCCACTGTATCAATTTCACTGTAAATGAACAAGCAGAGTTCTGGGACCTGCTTCCCATCCCTGTGGTGATCTACTTCCTAATGTACAACCGGGTCTATTTTGTGTGGACCCCTTGGGTTTGTCTGGATCCAGAGAATAAATCTTGCAGGTATATAGTAAGGGTTCTCACCTAAGAAGTGGAATACTCAATTTATTTTTTTGCTTCAGTAAATGTTTGATTGCCTAAGAAAAAATGGAAAGATTATCATCCCTTAAGCTAGCAAAAATGATGATTAGAACACTTCTGTGAAGGTGGACACTCTCCTCAGGCATTCAAGATTCAGTCTCCTCAGGCAGAGAAAGGAATTGTCATAAGATTGGTTTGAGCTGTGAATCTGTCTCATTTTAAAATAAACCTTCAGCATGAGTCATGCTTTTTTCAACTCTTAGTGTAACTTAACTCTACAAGTAGGAAAAAAGAAACCCAGCAATAACTCACTCCCACTCCTTTCTTCCTCCTCTTCACACTAAATCCACTCTCAAACTTTGGAGGAGCATTTCTGACTGGCCATTGGCTCTAAGTTTTCCCAGCTGGTCTCCTGAAGCCAAGTGTTCGATTAGCCTTTGCCTCCTAGGCTAATCGACCTTTAGCCTCTATCTTTTCAGCTAATTACCACACCAGTCTAGCTGGCTGTTTCTTAAAGGCTGACATGGTGTTAAGATAATAGGGAGGCTTCAGGCTGAAACACGAATGTGAAAAGACTTTTTTTTTCCCCACTCCCCCATTTTTATCACATATACTAGTTCTTTAGCAGATCACCCTGTCACAAAAATTGGTCCGGAGTCTATATCCTCAGGGTGTGAACTGCTGAGCTGGTTACTAAGAAAGACGACTAACTTGACAATTCTGGCATTTCATTTCCTGTTATTTTCTAAAATGAACTTTTCAGGATTTTTACCTCTCTCTAGACAACCAAAATACTGTGGTTTAGTTTTTAATCTCAGATGAAATGTTTGATTGGCAAAGATTTCTCCCTCTTCTGTTTTGTCTGTCAGGCAACTAAACTGAATATGGTTAATTCTCAAAACCTTGTGCAATCAATACAGTGATAAAGATTAGGTAACAGCCATGTTCAAAATATGGGATTTTCATCCTAATGGCTGAACCTGCTGGAAGAAAATTCTCTTTTGGTTTTGATGGGTATGAGAGCATAACCTGTTAAGCCTTTTCAGTCTTGTAAAAAAACAGGTTCATATGAAGATAGCATTGAAATTTTTATCATTATCATGAGGGGCTTTGCTTCTGAGCCTGTCTTGAATCCCATAAATAAAATCAAAATGAGTTTTTCTAGCTAGTTGTAGTCAGGATTGTTTGCATCAACAGTATTATTAAAAAATCAATTAATTCCCATTATTACAGTTTTTCAAAAATGAGCAGAGGTTTTGTCTTCTATGGCTAATTCAGGTTGCTACTGACATATTAAATCTAAATTAGTAATTTCTCGCAATAAGAGAAGTAAATGTTTGACATGTATTACATTTTTATGTTTTATAACATCTGGCAAGACTATCTTAGAGTAAGTATAGAGCATGTCTGGCATTTTTGGTTTGGACTGCTAAATAACAACACAGACATTCTGTGAAGCCCATTGCTGTAATTTTCATGTATCTTTATTTTAGACTGAGCTGTTACCATGATGAAGTCCTGACTCTTAAACATAGTGAAATGAGTGTTTTGATACCTGTATGATTGCAATTTGAAAGTAGTTTTTTTATCTTAGAACTTTAAGAATATGTACTAACGTGATACGTAGTTTATTAGCACACTGAAAATGTCATGGTGACGTTTGAGTTAGCTAAAGAAGATCTAGTGGGAGATGATGTTCAAGAGATGGATATGTTCAGTGTGGGGTATGTTCAGTTGCCATGGTTATTTCATGAAAATATATGTATAGTTAGCTAACTCCCTGTATAGTTTAACTTGCACAATAAATAAAAATATATGGGTGCAAAACTTGTCACACAAACCAAAATCCTTATAATCCTAGGGTTTATGACAAGAATATGAAACTGAAATATATGTTACGTACAGTTACTCAGAAGCAGTGGCAGCTAAGGTAACAGTATTCATCTTTTTGTATAAATAGCAAAACAGTTCAGAAATGCAAAACAGGTCAAGAGTTTCTGGAAGCTGAAGTGATGATGTGAAAATCTGAATTTTGGAAATGATCTTGTGACATTCAGAATTACAAATAATGAACTTGACTCTTTCTCACCTCCCATTTTTTATATCACTGAAAGAGGCAGCAGGAGGAAGGACTAAAGCAGTAGAAGAGGGACCATTCTGGTTGTGCAAACGAGCATTTAGAATTAGTTGTTTGGCTGAAGGTAATTTCTCACACGATCTCTCATAACTTTACTGACTCTTTGTATTTCTGTTTAAATACTGAATAACCTTGATAACAGAATGTGAATAATGCCTGAAAGGGAAATAAGTCTGTCTAGTTATTTCTTGCTGCTAACTGCTTAAAGATAACATTACCTTTACAAGGCTGTCTGACGAAATGCATTAACATGAAATATATATGCTTATGAGCCCCTGTTTATAATGTCTGGTTCTTTCCTGTGGTCTAAAGCAGTAAGGCAGTCTGTTAAAATAGCAGAAGAGGGACAACCTTCATCCTCTTCTGCTCCCTCTCCATTTCAGCATATAAATGTTTGAAGTGTTTATGAGTGTGGAAGCCAAAGCCTCACAGGCTAGAGTAGAACTTTTTTTGGAATTGTAAGAAATATGGTTTTCAGAAATGATGTTTTTATTCTGATTTGGAAAAGTCTGACTGAGTATGAGTTCATAGAGTATCTGCATAAAATAATGCACAAATTTGCCCTGAAGGTGCAATAGAGCTTTAGATTCGCTACAAATAAAGATAGTATGGCAGAGCTTAATTATGTCAAGGTTTTGTCTTTTACCATTAGACACTTTAAACACAGATGTAACATCTCAAATATCGAGTGATGTAGAACAGATGTAAAAAGTTAGTATTGCTCATAGATTGGATGTGTAAAAAAGAATGTGATGGGCATTACATACTATGTGACTACAGTGCAATGTGAGCAGCACAGTGTGGCTCTGAGGGCGAATGGATTGAATGGTGTTTAGTGTTTTCAAATCCAATATCAGTTCCAGAGCAAAGGCAGAGGTCCATGTGTGAGTTCTGGTGATAATGTGGATAATGATTCTGTCAAGTCAAATGCACATGGTGACCGATATAAATGAGTTATCAAGGCCTTGTGAATAATGTCCGGGTGATAAGCCATAAATCAAAGTGCAATCATCAATCCATCTGTAGAGGAAGGCCTAGAATAGTTTAGCAGTAACCCTCAAGTTGGTACACATATTAATATAAAAAATAATGAGTCTGCCAACTTTAAACATTGGTTTGCTTTGGATAAACACTCTTAGAATTTGGGCAGGCTGGTAAAGCCATTTGACAGATTTGTTTGTCATATGAATAATATCTCATTCAGTGCATTAGAACAACTGGCAGTCCTTTATCAATGATAGTGGGTCAGTGTGATGAGTACTATATGATTCTAACAAGTGTCCTGCTCAATTGTCATTTTACTAATATAATTGTTGTCTATTAATTGAATGAATACAGTGTTCTGGTATCTTGCTCATAGACATGGATGGTTTTGTTCTTGCTGCAGAAACAAATTGGGTAAAAAGGTGATCTCTGTATCAAAGGATTTGCAGTCTAAATCCAACCTAGATGGGGCAGTGGACAGACATACAAACTGAAAACTACAAGAAAAAATGAGGCACTTTTGGTCTGTGAGATAAGCAATGGTCTCGGGACACTAGCAAACTAATCATTGTCAGGTTTTTTGTCAGCATCGCAGAAGAGAAGAATGTTAAAGGGGGATAATGCATTACTTGGGCAGATGTTTATGGAAGCTCCTCTCAATTGTGGTAGAATGGGAAGACACTTGCGGATATTTTTCAGTCCTGCTTCTTAAGGAATCAAGTCTTACAATGTCTCACCCTGAGTATGGGGCAGAGGGAAGGAAGGTGGCCTATCCAGTTGGCTAACTTGAACTAAATTTAATAAAATAATAAGATTCTAAAAAATAGCAAGTTCCAAAGATGTCATGAATGTAGGCAGGGACTAGTCAAGAAGCCTGTTTAATACCACCATGGAGGGAAAGGCTGAAGCAGCAGGGCTTCAAACAAGCAAGCAAAGCTTCTACTTTATTAAAGACCAGAGAATCCAAGCACACAATTTAAATCTATAAAACACCCAGGGTTCACTAGTTCCAGTGCTCATGCTATCGCTTGTTCCTGTTATTAATTTTCCCAGTGGCACTTATTCCAGTATAGTTTCATGGCTGTACAAGATGTGTTTAATCTACAGCCAAACTGTGAAAACCCGAACTCTCTATTTATTCCTTTTTTTTTTTGTATCACATAGACAAAAATGCATTTTCACTAAAGTCAATTTTGCTATAAGGCAAAAGTAGTTTCATCTTTCCCACTTCGTTCCATCTTATTTTCCCAAACTGTAATTTTATCTGTGCAAGATAAGAGGTAGTGATAAAATACTCTGACAGTAGTCACAACCTTTTATTTTAGTACTTGGATCTGGGTTGGCATCCAGTGCTTGTATCTGGGCTGAGCCATCTCTAGCCCAGCTAGCCCAGTGCCTAGTGGCTGTGAAGCAGCTGTTTGGGTCAGTTTTCCTTCCTTACCTCCTTCCCAAGGTTTTCAGTGGCTCCTATGGTTAGATTCCTGGAGAATGTGCCCAAGTGTAAATAAAATATTCTTCAAAGTCTTTTTAATAGTTCCTGTAGTATAGACTTTACTATCTGGCAGATATTTCCACATAGTGAGTCCTACTTGCTCAGACTCTTTTTTGTTCTTACACCCAGTAGCCTTATTGACTTAAACAGTGTGGAAATGAAAACCCCAAAACCTAATGAAAAGCAAATCATGAAGCAAACATGACTGTTAGATTTTTGAAATTTATTTATTCCAAATTGTTCTTATTTTTTAATAAAACTGCCTATACAGAAGTATTAATACAGGCAGCATATAAATATTTCTGCAAATAGATTTTGTTTCGAAATACCTATTTTTATCCTTCCATGCATGCTTTTATTATGAAAAAAAAAGATTTCTGTTGCTTGTGAGGTTACTACATTGAGAAAATGACCAACTAGACACTGTAATTACTTTAGGAGAGCACCAAATAAGACTGCTTCACATTATTTAGACAATTTGATTACTCTTACTCATGATTTCAGAATGTGATAATCTAAGTGTTGCTTTAACTTGAGTGCTCAACCATCCTCCACAGTGATTTGTACAAACAAATGAAATGTCAAGTTGAAATGTTCCAGATTTAGATCTTCTGAAGCTCCATGTTGCTGCCCTTTGTAACAAACACTCTGTAAACCTCCTTGCCAGCTAATGTATACTATTACAGTTTTGAGTAAACCATCAGGTTTCTGCATTGTCTCTAAATTTAAGGCAAGACCACTCAACTTCTCTACAACAACAGAACTTCATAAGAAAAATGGTCTTGCTGTATACACAAAACTACCTGCAGTACTTCTTTCATCTTCTGGAGAAAAATACAAATTTAGCTAATACAATCTATTCTCAAAAAAAGGTCCTCTGACTTTCCTCCTAAGGGAAATGTGAATTATCAACATAGCAATGAAATAAATGGCTGCATATCAAAACGTTACAAGGAAACATGCAACTGGGAATCTGGGAAAATGCTGTTCTACAGTTAAAAAATCTGAACAAAAAGCTTGGGTGTTACAACTATTTATGGCTGAGAAGAGCAGATGAATCTTTTCCAGAATAGCCCAGTATTCATAACAGGGTGAGGCAGTGAAATATGCACAATCACAAGTAAAGAGAACATGTGTATACAATAGGAAAGAACAAACACAATTTTATTATTGATCTGTCATTGTCAAAAGATTCCACGTTTGCTGTGAAATTTTTCATGTCAATACATGAATGTTTTTAGCGTCTTGGAACTGGATTTCTATACTTCCTCACTTTCCTAATGGAGTGGGGCACTGGATTTCATCCAATGACTAACAGAATCAGTCTGATGTTTGCTTATCCTTTGTAAGTATGCATCTTGAACTCTTTTTGAACATTTAAAACTGAGAAGGTGGTGTGAAATGAGACCCCAAGTGTAGTCTACGTGTAGTTCATCTTGATTGTGTTAAAACAAGTGGGATATTTCAAATGCTGGCTACCAACTGGACAAGACTGATAAATATATTTTAACTAGATTATTTTTTTAATTCCACTTGGAGACCAAGGGAAGAAATGTATATTGTTTGTTCAGCTTCCCTTTAATGTTGACAGATAGTTGGAATTCCAACTGTGGGACAGAGCTATATTCGTTAAAACGATCTTTTGTCCAGTGTAGATTGTGGTGTAATTCCAGATGTACCTGCAGTTCCTAGCATATCACTGAAATGGGATGTTTCTGCCTCCCTATTGAAGCTTCAGTCTAACGGTATTGAATAAATACCCAGAAAAGCTGTATAAGCTCTCAAGTGTAATGCACACTTGACCTCTTTGTCTCCAGAAATGAATTATATCAAATTTAGATTTCTGTCCCACTCTTTCTTACATCTAATTAACCAGCCTGAGCTTTAACTTCTTAACTTCAATAGTGCACAACAGATTGGAAGAGTACAGTCTGTGTGGATGGGTGGTGATCAGATATTCTCAGGGTCAGACAATGGAATAACAAATCAGCACTATCCATATTTTATTGAGCAGTAGTGAAACACTGCTGCTAGAATGCTGAGGGACTTACATGGCAGTTACAAAAGTTTTAGTCTGCTCCACTCTTTGGAATGAAAATTTCGTGTAGGTTTTTTTCTTACAGAATGCATTGAATGCATAAAGATTATATTTCAGGTCTTGCAGTGGAGAGGAGGAGGTAGCAAACTTTGCATTTGCCTTTGTTGAACTTCACAGGGTCCTTGTCAGCTGTTTTGTCCACCTTGTTGAGGTCCCTCTGCCCAACAGCCCTGTCCTCCAGCATGTTGCCCTCTTCCCACCAGGTTGGTGCTACTCAAACTGGTGGAGGAAGCACTCTGCTCCATGCTCTGGATGCAGATGTTAGACAATATCAGACTGTTGTGGAATACCACTGCTAACCAGCTGCCAGCTGGGCTTCAAACCACTGACCGCTGTGCTTTGAGCCCAATGATCCAGCTGGGTTTTACAGCCACTGTAGTCCACTCCACCTGTCCCGTCCACATCGCCCCTACAAGGATACTGGCCTGACGTAAGAGATGTGCCCCCTTCCTTCCTGAGTAGCACTGCTGGCATTTGCACTGAGAGGATATGGCCCAATGGAGATATGGAGTGGCTGATGCAAGGCAGAATACTTGGTGACAGAGGGCAGAAGGAGAGCAGTTTGACAGGCAGCTCAATAGGCTGTTGAGCTGAAGAGGCTTTTTTGTAATGGGGTTGTAAGACGGTGGTTGTAAATACAGGCATAAATCAGAAGAGAGAGAAGTTAAAGATCAAAGCAAAGAACAGGGAATGAGGGAGTATGGGAAAATAGATATGGGATGGAAAACAAGTTAAAATGAATAGATATCAAGGCGTTAGGCAGCTTCGATCTATGATAAGTAAACAAGGTTCAAGACATATTGAAATTGAGAAATCATTAATTCCAGATTTCCTCTATGTAATGCAAATATGCAGAGACCTGTGTGTAAGACATTTTGCTACCAAGTTGCCTCTTAGGACTGGGTATCTGAAACTGGATGGGATTTATCTAACAGAAGGTCAGATGCTGTGTGGTGTATTGGGTGAATTAATATGCACAACATTGCATTTTCTCTTCCAAATTAATAAACGGCACGATCATTTCTTTTCTACTAATTGAATGTTTAACTTGTTTGTCTAAGGCCAGTGATAGGTCAATAAGAGGTTGGGAATAGATATTGCTTGTTTTCTCCAGAGCCCTGAACTATCACTGGGTTTCCTATTTCCTCCAGCCTGTCTCATTGCAGACAGGTGAAAGATTTTCTTTCATTATTAAAGCAAAAAGGCAAGTAAAGAGTTAGGAAACTGATAATTATATACAAACTTTTTCCTCAAGGGCAAAAGAAAAAAAAAAATCAATGTGTTGCAGTCTTTTTCAATATAATTAGTGACTTAATGATGAGAAAATTAGGATACATATTTTCTTTTCAAGACTTAACTATGGATGGAGTTTATAGCTAGAGGATACTTTATATCATTCTTACAGCTGGCTAGGGCATCCGAACAATGGGAAATGAGGGAATGAATTAGCACAGTTTAAAAAATTAGATTGCTTGAGACATATTTCTAGGCTACTTTATTTGTGAACTGGCTTTGTTATTGTTACTTGAATTTCTTGTCTGCTTAGGTTGAAAATTCTTGAAGACTAACAGCAAAGCTATGATTATAATGACTACTGGAGTAATTCAGGAACTACCTCTGAAATTTTAAAGTGATTTTGGTACTGAGGTTGGAGATTCTTATCACTTTACGTCAGACACCTAAAGGAGTCTTGTTTCCTTATGTGCACTGCCAGTAGCCACTGGGGAGAGAGTGAATCTTTTTGCTAGAAGAATGTGAATTCGGCTTACAGAATATGAATTAGGTTTAAATTATTCTCTCTTTATTGACTACATAAGTTATGTGTAAATTTAGATCAATCTCTCCTATTTAGGGGAGAAATTAATCCCCTTGCTTAATGGCAAACCTGTACTGTAGTGGCAAAATAGCTGCCTAGAGGGATTTCTGAAGAAATTGGGTGTGACTTCAAAGTAGGGAAGTTATTTGTAAGGGCATCAGTGAAAGTCTCTCTTAAATACATTTCATAAGAAGGCACCTGGATTAACCATGTGGTACTGAAATAACATCTCATTTATTGTGAGCAGAGAGCTTGCTGAACATTATTTTGTTACTCCTGCTAAGGCAAGGAGAAAATCTGTCACACTTCTCATTTAAGGACCTGCCCTGGCTAAGCAGCCCTCTCACTCGCAGCCATGGAACCACCATTCAAAGAGCAAGATTTCTAGCTGTGTGGCAATAATTTCTCTCTCATCTTTCTTAGTCGTGCTATGCAGTATTAGCTGGGTGTCTGTGATGCAGCATAGACCTGTTGGTAAACAAATCTTTCCATTCATTAGATAATCCTTTTTATGAGCTGCACAAGTAAGTCAGGAGGAAATACTTGTTCTACATTTCTGTAGCGTCTGACAAGTGCACTTCTGTGACCTGGATGGAAGGCTCTCTTTTGAGCCATCTGTGTTCACTATTTCTAATTGTATTTTGAGCATGGAGACTAAGCCACAAATGCTAGCTTTGAATTATTAATCCTTTCCTATCCTCTTTCCTTTCTCATCCACTATCTGTTAATATTGTTTTTTGGCTTCACTACCAATAATGTGAAGTTATGCTACCATATTTCTAGCTCCAGACTCTACCCTTTCTTTGCACTCTCTAATCCCTTCCTGCATCCTTTTCACAATTCTGTTTGGTCTTGCACAACTTTCCCTCTTACCATTAGAAACTCGTCCCTTCTTTCTCTTGCAAGAGAAGGAAGCTTATTTTTATCCCTTCCTTAACTTAGACATGATTCCATCAGTCCCTTTAGAAAAGTCAGCATCTCTTTTGCCTGGGCTGATGCACAAGAATGAGTAGTAGTAGGCCCTCAGCCCTGCCCAGAAGGCCAGCAGTCATTATTACAGGAGGAGATGTCACAACGTACTCTTCTGCAAGAATAGGCAGGTGAAGGTGTGTGTACAAAGAGAATGTGCACCTCAGTATACTGACTTACAGAAGGGAAATTCATCTAAATTTTGCGTAAAGGAAAGGAGGAAGGCAGTGGGCAATGCACACTTAGTGCAAGGTGAAGGCATCTGATAATACACAGGTAGACGACCAGTGACAAAAGTTGCATACAGAGAAGTGTTAACATGGTCTGGTGGCTTGTGAAAATTGCAATTGGTTAATCTGTACATAGTCAGAATGTACATGGGAATGTACAGTACGTCAATGAAAAGAGAACAGCAGTGGGGGAAAAGGACAAAGTGCAGACTCTGGCAGTCTGACACTTTGGGTTCAAAGATCCATTTGTAAAATTGCTAATGCCCAATTTTTTCTGTTGTTTCCTTTGCTTTTTTCCATCGTGGTTACATCTTCTGGAAGTGAAATGTGCTGAAACACAGAGGGCAATAATTTGAGAAAAGGTTTCTTGTAAAAGGTAATCTAGCAAAACGTGAGGGCCAGATATGTTTTTACAGGTTTGATTTGCAGGATATGTACCGTTACTTATGGGGCAGAATCCCCAAAAAGGTTCAGTGACATTTAAATAAACTAATAGATGAAGGGTCATTCCTTTGACTGGAAAGCAAATGAAAAGCGCAATGACAAATGAGCATTTTGTGCACTCCAGTAAGAGTACAGTGAGGATATTTCATTTAGACAGAAGGAAAACACTGGGTAGCCCATGAGCTAAACAGTGATTCTTTGGACGTTCCTTTCTACAGGAGAGTAGATGTATGACTTAAATTAATTCATCTCATGGAGGGCAATGGTAATTGAGACTTATTTGTATGTTTTATAGTGTGGATGCTAATGTAATTAAATGCTTTAAATTAAGAATAGATAAAAACTTGATCTGACAGTAGTAACTCTGTAAAGACAAATTGCAGTGAACATAGCCAGTGTATGAATCAGTGATTAATTTGTGCAGCCATTTATAATGCACTAAATAGCAGCATGCCAATTATTATGGAAACAAATTGTGTTTATATTAGCATGTCTGAGGTGATCATCGATCCCAAATAGCATTATTTGAAGACTAATAGGGAGAATAATGAAGGAATAACATTCTGCCCTGCAGCTGTCCAACGCGTTTCAAAATGGAAAGTGAAACTGGCACTTTTTGGGTTTTATTGATTTAATCGAGAAACAAACAAAAAAGCTGCCTCACTTTTCATCAGTAAGATTTTCTTGTTCTTGGCACAAGCAAATAGCTTCTTTCATCACCGCCAACAACAACAAGAAAGTCTCTTGGAGAGGCATGGAACAGAAAGTGGAAAGGCAAATCTTTCTTGTTCTGCAATAAAGTCATTAGTTGGGCTCTCATTCCTTCAGCAGACGGAGATGGACTTCAGTGGGCATTCTTCTTTGCAGACTGGAGAAATTTACTGAGGAATGATTGATTATTGAAAATACATATATTCTTTTCCTTTGTTTATTATTTTTGCTCAAAGCTCCTGAAGTTGTAGGGTGAGGCTTGCTGCTTATAATTTTATTTGCTCTCTTTTTGTTGCTTAGATCTGATTCTAATGATTACTGTGATAAGTAAAGTTTGCAGTTACTTCTAATTCTGAAGTAGTGTTGGAATAAAGGTGGTGTTTTGAAAGATCTTGAATCAGATCCAGTATAATAGAAAGAGTGAAAATATGGGTATATTAAACTGTAGACTAAACAGGTGGGGCTGTCATATCCTCTCTTCTTTCTCAATTTTTGGTTTGAATTTCAATACCGGAAGCCTTCAGCTCATAGCAAGAAAACTACCATCAGTTTATTCCCAATAAAATAAACAACAGAATTCAGCAATTATATTGTTGAATGCAATGATATAATGACTGCAGAAAATATCCAATAATATCGTAGTCATAGTTGTCTGAAAGAAGTGATGAAGCAGCTGCAGTTCTTCCACTGTAGAAAAAAGCAACAGTCAGAAAATACTGAGGAAAAAAATTAAGCAAGTACAATTGCCCTTTTAACATTGCTATTTCCTTCCATATGAGCTCCAGTGGTCCTAATTGCTTAATGAAATGGGCACATTTGCATTTGAGTTTTGAGGTGAGGCCTCAAAACTGCATCAAAATTTAATTTAACAGCTTGTTAATGTCAACCACAGCTTAACATTTTGTAAGGTAGCTTTAATTAGTGAGCACATGAACCAAGCTGATACAGTATCTCCAGAACTACCAATGGGGAAGAGTTTGATCTCAAGCAATATGTAATGCTAGATTGTTCAGAGAACTAGAAAATACCTGTCTTGAGGCTTGGCAATATATGGACTGGAAAACACTAATTGACCTGTTCTAGGATGGCTTTATGCAGCCTTCCAGTTCTGGATGTGTAATCATATGTTCAGAAGTACTTGCAGTTATGAGTCACTAAGAAACCAGATTATGATGATCAGGTGATTAAGCCATAAATATTATTCTTGG
Source organism: Podargus strigoides (assembly GCA_028020825.1). Taxonomy (NCBI): domain Eukaryota; kingdom Metazoa; phylum Chordata; class Aves; order Caprimulgiformes; family Podargidae; genus Podargus; species Podargus strigoides. The sequence continues at coordinate 13,580,821 of CM051630.1, forward strand.
CTTACAGTAAATAACATCTGTGAGATGAGATGTCATCTTTCGAAATCAAGCCTAGTTACTTACACCCTTGCCAACTTTTTGAAGTGCTTCACATTTCCTGTGGAGGCTGGTTATTGTTATTTTTAGACTTGTCTTTACTGTTTTGGTCAATGAAATTCTTTCAATAATATAACATCAAGTTGGTTAAGCACTTCCTAGGGAATTGTGCTTAACTTTTTTTTCTGATGACAGTTCTTTGCTCCTCTTCTTGTTGCCTTAATAAAAACTACTCTTGATCAATTCACAGCTTACCTGACTTCAACAATAAGCAAGAAGGGAAGAGACATACTCTTTTGCAGACTATAATTTCTTGAAATAATTACCATAGCTTGGCTGATTCTAGTCAAGTTTGCTCTGACATTTTGACAATATAGCATGGAAATTAAAACACAATGGTCATTTTCCTTTTCCCTTAATTTTCTCAGTACACCTGTGGGTGGGACATCAAAACTTTTTTCAGAGACCCAGTTTTTATTGCTGAATTCTTAGTTTGGAAGCATAAATCCCTTTTTGGGGTGCCTTTGTTTTTAAATACTACTTTAATTGTGAACTGCCAAGAACTACTGAGACTTCACGGTTTTATCTGCATTAGCCCAGCTGAAGAGATGTGATAAATGCAACCTGTTAAACACCACAATAAAACATAGAAAGCTGTAGAGGGAAAAGACTGAAATGATAGGCTATAATCAAAGGCAAAGGGAAATGCAGTGCCACACAGATACCTCTGAGAAATTTGTTAAACAAACTCAAACTCTTGTATAATTAGATGACAAGATTTATTTTAAACTATGAGGTATGAGTGTGACAGCACTATAATTTGTCTTAAATAATTTCTTCACACCCAACAAGACACGGTCTTCAGAGTTCAGTCCTGCTATGCATTTCTTAAAAATAAAACCAAACATTTTTTACACCTAAATTGAGTATGGAAACTGAACTAAAGCTTGCTAAAAGGCAGGTTTGAAATTTCCTTTTAAGATTAAAGAGATTACTTGATTTAGTGAGGTAATTACTCATGCTTTGCTATCTGATTTCCTCTAAAATTATCTTGTTGACAGCTTCTGTTTTATTTTTTTTCATTGTGAAGGGATGTGTACACATAGAGCTCGCTCAAACATCTCGGGACAGGGCATCTATATCTGATTCTTCCTTCACTCCCTGTGTAACCCATTGCTGTCCAGAATAAACAGAGTGAAAGATCTCTCCTTTACAGGGGACAGTTAAAGGGAAGACATTTAGAAGTTGTATTGCAGGTACTATCCTTCAAAAGGGGAAAGAGGGATGTCAAGAATGACATTAGATCTGGTGGTCCTGAACTCTGCCATGCTATTAATATCATTATTGTAATTTCTGTGAGGGCTAGATATCAAAATCCATATTTACATCTATTTGTTTGCTGCACTTGTTTTAAATTCCTTTTCTAGGAATAGTTCATAATAGCAGACTCCCAATATGCTTTGGCACTTGCCTGAACACCAATGCAAATGGTGGCCGCGCTCTTGCTGCTTGTGGTGTCTGTGGCAGAGGATCAGGAGAGAGATGTCTGTGTCATATTGTATATTGTTGCACTGATTCTTTGCAATGATTGACTCTGCGAACAATTCAGGGAACATACCCAGGCAGATGGAGTTTTGTTTCCATGCCTCTAAATTGCTTTCTACAAATATTTGTGCCAGTCTATTGAATGCTCATGGCAAGGTGAGTCAGTGTGACCATAACAAATCAGCATCAGAGTGAATATTTATGGTAACTGTGCTGTATTCATGTAGCCTAATTATAACATGCCTACATTATTCATGACATTTTGAGCTCTTCTGGTTTATTTCCCATTGTTTCCTGATTCTGGTACATTTTAAGCAAAAATACTTGCTGGCAGCGCAAAACTCCTCTGTTTTCCGTGATCCATCTGCCATTTGGAGTAGTTTGTTCAGACGTCGAGTCAGAGACCCCTTCTTTGTGTGCCAGCTTTTTTCCCTCTGTAAGCTGTGATGAGCTTTTCCTTTCTCCTTATACTTCAAGTGCTTTCATTCTTGCCACAGGGTCTTTTAAAAACTCTGCATCCATCACTGATACGTCATGAGGAATTTGAAACTTCATTGAAAGGGCCGATAATCAGCCTTGTGGTTTTGGTGTGTTTTATCCTAACTAGCTAGAGCTGTTCTGAACCAGTGGCTATCCCAAAGGAAATCAGATGGTTCTTTATGGTGACATAGCTGGGTAGCCTTCCTGACAAAATAAAGCATTGCTGCTCTGTAGCTTAGCTCTCTGGAGGTAGTGCTCATACTCGCAAAGCTAGAGGTGTTATATATTCATGAAGCTTTGAATTCATTAACTGTGAATCTGTTGTCAAGTCCCTACTAAGAAATGTTAAAATTCAGCCAGATGTCTGGTGTTATCTCCCCGTTTAAAAAAAAAAAAAAAAAGAAAGAAAGAAAAAAAAATCGTAGAAAATCTTTAATCTGTGAAGTTCAGTACTTTTAAAGTCCGTTCAGATACCTGGCACTTCTCATGGCTTTGAACATAATTATTACGGTTGGGTCAGGAATTTTCACTCAGCAAGTTTTTTCTCAGAAAATGGTTAGAAGTATGTCTGTCACAGTTTATTCATCAAAACCATGAATATATGACACATTTGCTAGTACTCTAAGGCTGCTATTCTGCCACTTTTGGTAGTGGAGTGATACAACTTCTGGTAGCAGATTTTATGGGTGCTCTTAGCAGAAGAACATCAAGGCTCAGAATTTCTGCCTTCAGTTCCTTGTTCTGGATGGAAATACGCATTGATAGAACTTGCTGTCCTCTTTCTTACAACTTATAGCTGAAGGATAAGATTGTAATAATGGTTGCCCCATGCTCTTAGTCCTAAAGTTGGTAAGCCCAGAAGCCTGGGAGCCTGATCCTAGTTTTACATAAGGAATCTTGCATGCTGAAGAGCCTTTTCTTCATATTGAGTTTACTGCTTTGTGACAGTGAACCCTGCAGCTCTTGGACCCCTATAACTCAAGTTAGGAGCTTCAGATTTTCTTCTCCTCAGCAACAGGCCCCAACGCCTTGGATTGCTGCCAATTTGCTCAGAGCTTCTTGCACCACTGTGTGTGTGTATGTGGAGCCTGAGGCTCTGGGGACAGCTCTCTCAGCTTGCTCCTGTATCGCAAGGACAGCCAAATAGCCCCTGAAGTTCACAGCCAGTGGGAAATAGGAAAGGAAGTTTTCTTGGTGTTCAAATATTTTTAGTGATGTGTTTTGTTGAACATTCTCTATTCATAATCTAAGCAAAAAATTATACGTTATGCAAAATCTAGCATTTCAAAATTTTGGTATTTTCTTCTTGAAAATAATCCTGTTTGCATCTGTACAAGCAGTAACCAGAACTTCTGAGCTGCAGACTGGAAACTCCTGTATCACCAGTGCTAAGAGATCCCATAGCTTCTATCATGACACTTTCTTCCATTTTCTTCTAACAAAACCTTCGTCCGAGGGGCAATAGCAGTTAAATGATTAAGAAAGATTTCCTTAGGAAATCCTACTCCTCAAGAGCCTGTTGAGATGTTAATCTTCAGCCTACTTCCTTGTTTTGGACTCTAGACAGGCACTGTAAAAGCAGACTGGGATACCTTACTTCAAAAGACATTTTCAACACCAGTGGTTGCTTATTGATTCAGCTGTTCATAAATCATTTAGAGATCCTCCTGCTGAACACATCTTTCAGACAGGATCCCTGATGTTACTAAACTCAGCTATACAAGCCCTCCCAGGCAATCCAGCCCAACAATAGCTTGTTTGATCAAATGTCTGCTTTAGATTTTTTTTAGCGCCAAACCTTTATGTGTTTTCAACAGAGTTTAGGTAGAGAATCCTAGATTTGTATATTGAAGTAAGTATATGTGCATTCAGCTCTGTTTTATTGCAAGCTACAAAACAAAATCAACCAGTGTTCAAAAGAATGAAGTAATTTGCAGAAAAACAACCAACACAGAACCCTTGGAACTTGGGAAATGCAAGGTGTGCAACCTTAATTCAGTCAGCTGTGTTTCTGAATTATGAAATACAAGGCTATATGATATGTAATCACAATGCCTACATGCAGGGGAAAGGTGCTGCTTATTACTTAGTTCTGCCATTTCTGAATGCTTCAGTTTGCAGCATTGGCAATTCACTCTTTTTGAAGCATGCTCTCTGCAGTTCTCTCCAGACTCATAAGTTGTGTAAATTTGGATAAATTTTCCAGCTTCTTCATACATTTACTTGATGTAAAACATCAGGCCACTATTGTAAAACAGAGGGTAAGAAAATTTCTCAATAAAATGACAAAATCTACCATGGTAAGAACAATGTATTTTCCACATAAATTATTCTGTAAAAAAGCTGAATAATTTTTGCTGAAATTTAAAAAAAAAAAGCCTGAGGCAGACATCAGCCTGGAATGGAAAATGTCAGTCAGAGCAATTAGAGTGTAGAAACCTGCGAGCAACTAAAGCAGAGCCTCATGACAGAAAGTATCTAGGCAGGCTTGGTTGAACATCAGAGCCTATATCACTTAGATTATAACACCTGTATAAAGCTAAGTAACACATACTAAAGCATTACTCCAGTCTGGCCTTAGAGCCACTCAGTTCAATAAATGATCTTACAGTGATTGCACATGTGGAATGAAGCACAGTGTTGCACAGCTTTTTAGGACAGGATGTGCAACAGATACCGTGCTGTGTATTTGGGATGAGCTGGACATGGCTGGGCAATAAGAGATAGCAAAAGGGTAGATAACTAGTGAGAATAGTGAGTTATGGTGTAGCTGAAAGTGTTATGCTAATGGCACCACAAAACAATATATGGAATTTTTAATGGAAACCTAAAGAATTATACTGAAAAATTTTTGTATCAGGGGGAGTTTGTGCAATCTCCAAGGTGATACTCCTGTTTGATTTGCTACATTACACCACAGAAACAGATTCCTTCCTGTCAATGTGTGTAGGTGTTGTAAGTCTTTATGGTATTGCTCAGGTATAATTTCTGCATATTCTGTCTTAGAAATAATTATTTTAGAAAATAATTATTTGCATTTAATTTTGCATTTGAAAAAATGTAAAATGAGAGAAAATATCTAGGGAATTTAATTTTTAATTTATATAAATATTGCAAGTTAAAAATACTAAAAAGCAATTAAAAACTGTTACAGGGAAGCCTTGTTACATGTGCTGTGTCTAAGCTCCCCAAGACATGAAGCCCAAAATTTTCATTGTCTCTACACCGTGCACCTCACTGTTAAAGAAAAACATGGCTCTTAGTCATACTCCTGATCGTTTTCTGCTGAGGTGAAAACATGACGGACCAGTAAGATTTTCAGAAACATTTAGAAAATGAATATAATTGTGGGGAGCTGAAATAAATAAAGCCTTTTCTTCCCACTGCTTTCACAGAGACACTTCTCCCTGCTGCGTAATTACCTCTCTGCCTAGCACTACACTATGCATCGAAATAAACCTAGATATTTAATAATCTAAAGGTGTTTCCTCTGCACGAGGTGATAAATGTTTTATGGCTGAGTACTTTTTAGCACCAAAGTCTAATTTTTAGCATTGCTGTCAGTGTTAGATCTTTTTAAAATAGGAACATAAAGGAATTTTCTTTAAATAGTCTGCTAACTCAAGTTAATTATTACGACTTTGGAACATCTTTTATCACATAGTAGAGACAACTTACCACCTTTACTAACAAAGTAGCTGTTGCTATCTTACTGTAGGTATTCTCTTGAGTTAACAACATTGTTAGGTTGTATCTGTGCAAGGTGTTAAGTAGTGGTTTATATCATGCTAGGTCACTTGTTTGGAAAACATAAATACAACAGAAAATGTCTTTGTCAATACTTATCTAGACAGATGCCATGTTTAGTTGGTTACATCTATGTGAAGGCAGTGTTGAGATGCTGCCAAATAGAAAAGTGATGTGAGGCAGAATGCAAATCCCAAATTCTCAGAGTGCAGACCAACGTGCTTATCAATTCTAATTATTACTTAACCAACATTCATGTGTCTTTTTAAAATTCCTTGTTACAATCTAAATCTAGTAAATCCAAATTAAAGAGGAGAGAAAATTGAAAAGGCTCATCTGTAAAACCAATAAAACTAAGACAAATTTTGTGCAACGTGTCATTAAGGAATTGTTCATAAATCTTTAAGAAGCTTCACTGTTCAGGCTCAACTTATATGTTTGACTGTGCAAGTTTAGTCCTTGTTTTTTCTTTTTTTTTTTTCCTTCCCTCTTTATTTTTTGGAACTTGGAGCATCCTGAGTGAAAAGATTTCAGAGTCTAGAAGTGCCATTATAAATAGAACTGTGTGCCCCCCTCCGCCTCCGTAATAATCTTATTTCAGTGCTTTAAATAATCATTCTCCTTCCTTTGTATCTATGCTTTACTGTAGAGAGCTGGAGATTCTGTAATATTTTCTCTGTAGCTATCACAGAAAACATACTCTTAAGCATCCAGAAATTTTCTGTTTCTCTTGATTAATGCCCAGAGTCGGAGTCTGTCCCTGACCTACTATAAGGTCTGGGTAAACCTGACTTCAAGATTCAGTGCCTAGGTTCTTTTTTTTGTGTTTGTTTCTTTTGTTTCCCCCCATGAAGTATATATAAGGCTTGGTTTTAGATTCAGGATTAGGTTTCCTGAAGCTGTAGCTTTTGAGAATTTTTACACTGTATACCAAAGACTTAAAATATTTTTTTTTCCTTCTGAGCTTATGATTTGTGGGTGAGTGTAACAGTTTGACAACTAGGTGATCGAACTGTGATTTTGAAGCTGTAAAAATGAACCAGACACCAGTCTAAAACACAATTCAGAGTTTTATCTTTGTGGAGTGTTTTTCTTCAACAATTTGTTTTGCTACTTCCTATTATGTTTAGTTGCAATGCATTTGTGAACCTCTATTTGCAGCATGCTATTTTAACTTGATGTGCCAGAATGGGTAAATCTGAGGCTGTACAGGATAATGACAATGTCGTTTTCATAGGCACTCTAAATGATATGGAAGATAACTTGAACAGATATTAGTTTCCCACTGTGCTCAGTTGTTACACAGTAGCTAATTAAAAGGCAGTTGACAAGCACACAAGACAAGCGATGCTTGTTGGAGTCCTTAGCAAGCTGAAAAATAATCTAATAACCCTAGAATTAATTTAGACTCAAATGTTTTCATTGCAAATGGTTAATAGGCTGATGGTTGAACTGGTGTGCTCAGACACTTTTCTACATGAAGTAGTACATGACCAGTTTAACTTTTCTCCTATGTAATGAAATTATACAAGTCTAAATTATACACACGTTCCCAAGTTCCTAGACTTCATTAAATACTGGGGGATTAAAAACTTGTATAAATTAATCAATGTGCTATAATCCTAAAAATTATAAAATGAGCCCTTGAGGAAGTAATGTAATACTAGCTTTTTAATTAGTCTGACACCAGAGATTCATTGTTCTATAATGTAAGTCGTATGTTTATGAATTGTATTATCATTTTAAAATAGAAAAAAAATGCAGCGGTTTTACGGTTTGGGAGTAGGTGGTGGGTGCTTATGGCTTTTTGACCCTGTAAACACATCTTTATCTTAATCTTCTACTCACAAAGGTAAACCTATGCTATTCAGTATAGTATTATCTTTACTTTCATGAATAAATAGGTATGTTACAACTCCTGGGCCTGTTTTATCTCCATAAATAATCCTTCTGGAATCCAGAAACCCTACTGATAGCAATGAAGTGCTGGCAATGCTTAGAATATCAGGTGCAATTTTAGTATGAAAATGTCAGTTCGGTTTTTAGAGTAAGGTGGAAGTCAGTATTAGGTGCAGTCTGATTTGAGACATGCTTGCTGTGTCATTTGACATACTGTATCCTTTTAAGACACAAACACTTCTTCATATAAAAGTATTTTTGAAAGTCTTCATTCGTATTCTATGTTCATCTTCATCCTACAGGCTGTTGTCATGGTCATTGTTATGGGAATAAAAAGTGCTCCCTACTATTACGGAGGACTGGTTCTGATAATGTTAAACATCAGTGAATCACTCGGGCTTCTAATTATGTCGTGCCAGGCCTGTCAATAAACCAAGTGACAAAATTTGGTGAAGTTAACCTTCAGGTGTCAATGAATATAGGAAAAAAAATAGCATCAAATTTTACTGTTGTTTGTGTGAAAACATAGAACCACTTTGATTTTCCAAAAGTGATTTTGAAATAGAATTATAAATACATCCTTTCCAGTTGCAATGTAGATCTCACATTTTTTTTTTGCTAATCTAAAGGTAGAGTCCAGACTTTCCACTTAACCTCAAGTGAACCCATATGGGCTGTATTCTGTACCTGTACAACCAAGTTACACCTACTCAATGTTCCTTGTACATCTGGCAATGTTTTCTGAGCAATTTTGAAGCTGCTGAAGTTTGAGAATTCTTCCTCAGCTTATATATTTCACGTTAGGGTTTATAATTGTTTAGAGACTGGTGTTGTCTAAATCATCTGCTTTGATGTTGTGTGAATTCCAGTCTGTAAATTTACCTTAATCTGGTTTAGAGAATTTAATTTCCAAGCAGAGCAAGTGCCTTTGGGCACTGTGCATGACAGGATCAGTGCAGTGCTGGAAACTTGCACAAATTGAGCAGTGTGATTTAACAGCGTTGGGCAGGGAACACTGCCTGAGATTACCCCTTGTTTCAAAGGGTAAAACAAAACAAAACAACAAAAAAGAGGAAACGCTAACTCTGTCTTTGGCAAATTTCCTCAACATTGTTCTCATGAAAATGAGCAAGGAAGATCAGATATTTGAGCATTTTTTTCATGTAATTCCCGTGGAGCTACTGGAAGAGAGACAAGTTTCCTATGCAGAACATCATGGCAACAAAGACTGTGGCTCTTTTGTTTCCACTCTGTATTTTTTAAAAATCTAAAGAAAAAAAGTTCAATGAAATTTGAATAGTCCAACAGTTTCCGAGTCTTTGATATGTATTATTTATTTTACCAATCCTCAGCTGGTATAAATAAACCCCCTTACAATGATGCTAACTCTGGATTTGCTCAATTACATCCTCCATCTGGACAGTGGAGCCATGCTTTAGTAATAAAGAAGCGTTTATATTTTTCTTCCTTCCTCTCTCTTTTCCTGTTACAGTATTAAAATAATTCTGTATAAGCAAACTATCCCCAGGATATCCAAGAATTCTGTTATGTCTTCTGTTACTATTTACATTTACTGTAAATAACATTTTTGCATTAGTAAAGGAAGGCTCATAGGTATGGGAAATGTTCACTATAAGCTAATTTTATATTCCATCAAATTTCTAGCATTACACCATGTTATGAAAGACACATATTGCAGCATTCTTTTCTTTTAATAGGATTTTCAGCAATTTAAAAAAAAAAACAACCTAGTGTTTATTATGTTTTATTCACAGAGGCCAATTTTCATATCAGATCTCTTTTATGTTTGAATACTTCAGGGGATAAGCCAACACTAAGTTTTGAACTACAGGACTAGATTTGGAATATAAAAATGCACCTCTTATTATGAAGTGATTGCTAGAAGAGCACTTGAAGGAAACCCAAATCATGATTTTTTGGTTTTCTGTACTCTAAAATAGCCTCACTACACTGTTTTTCATATGAACATGAAACATTGCTTCTAGGCTACTAACTTGTATTCTATGTTTCAGGTCAATGCATTTTGAAGCAGATGGGGCAGTAATTAATGAAAAATACTGTTTAGAAAAGAAAAGGTAAGTCAGTTTTACAGATACTGTAATGTCTATAAATTGGCTCGACTGTGGCTGGATTGTGAAAGGGTCAGAGTTGCTCCACAGCTACTTAATCTACTTGCAGGGAAAAAGGGAGAAAACAACCATGGTCAGCCAGATGCCAGATCCTAGACTGGACACCCCACCTCTGTACTTTTCCTGATTTTTCCTCAGTCTTATGGATAAAATATTTATAGATCCAATGAAATATTTTGGTTTTAATGACATGTCATAGACTCTTTACACCATTTTGCATTTGATTTCCATGAAAATCTGGTAAATTGCTGAAAGATGCATTTAATGAAACAGCAATCCTAAGGGAGAGGTGCAGAAGGGTATCACCGCCCATGGATGGTGCTTTCTGAATGCTCACAACTTCTGACAGTGACAGTTGCTGAGGAACAGAAATGTCTAAATTCTGTCTGTTCAGTCCAAAGAGGTGGAATTCCTGATGCTAAAGAGCCTCCATATTGGATTAAGACCAATGCCTGAATAAACAAGTGACTGAAATGCATTTACGAGAAAGAACTGTCTTTCACAATTTCTGAAGAAAAATTGTTTGCTGAGTAGCTCCTTGATGTGCTATTTGATTCCCTCAGTTCTAGACAGCTTACTCGTAACATAAAAGTATTGGAGAAGTTTCCGTGAGAATTTGGAGTTCTGCTTGTCCTCCACTCAATATACTGCCATTTCCTTAACCACCTTTCCACATAGATATGCCCACATGGCAAAGGTCTGTGAACAGGTTTTGGCAGTAGTGAACTTCATCAAAAGTTTCATTTTGCGGTGACTAGGAATCTTAGGTGCAGACATGCAGATCTTATTGGGGTAGGCATGCTTTACAAACAGATGATACAGTTGTTAGAGTCAAGTGTTGACTACAGTGTCCTCTTCCTCCCATGGGAAATCCAGGTAGGTGAGTACATCAAGGAGCAGTTACTAAGTGAGCTCCATAGATAATTGGAGGCCTTCCATTCCTGCTGCCATTAAGCTGTCAGCCAGGGCAACATGTGGTAAAGTTTTGTTGTTAGCATACTTCAAAAACCTGCTTGTAATTCCTCAGTTCGTACACACCATTTAGTGAATAATTTGACTCTCTGGCTATCTTCCAAGCCAATAATGCTGACCAAATTATTTTGAACATACAGATGGTAACAAAAGGGCACCAGGTGTTGTTTTATTGTAATAAAGATGTGCAAACCTTTGCATCTCACTGAGTTATTTATCCACGTAAATCATCAGGATGCTCAGCTCCCTACACTGCTTTAGTAAATTTTGAATAAGAGGCATCAGCTGTTTTCAGAATGTGCCCTTCTGTATGTGCCACAGATATTTTGCTTTGGGCTTATCTTCCACACTATGACCCGTAGAGGCATTCAGTGGATCTTCTTTTTGATTTAAATGATTACTGAGCGATCGGAAGCCCAGATGTTCAGTGGCTTAATTGCTAAGTGTTAGCCTATAAAAGAGAGCAGGCAGTTAGTATCTGAAGGGAGGATTTTGCTGCATATAAATGTTATTTGGTACATTAAGTGACATTATTTACATCCAATTTCTCTTTCTAAGGTGACAACCTAAGGCAGTAACTTGCCATGATGGAAGAATCACATTTGGTTCACATAATTCTATGTCTACCTTCACTGACACAGAGAAACAAAACAAGAAAACATAAATGGAGAGTATAGTGTGACAATATTGGTCAGCAGGAGAAGTACCCTCATAGCCCATCAGACTAGTGCTTGCCAAGTTTTCTGTAGGCTTTGGGGCATGGGTATGCTGTGTTGTCTATAGTAAGGACTTAAAACTCAACAGTAAGATCACAAAATTCAGTACCGTAGCTCTCAAACAAGATCAGGACTTGGTGAGATGACAAGAAGGAAATTTCCATTTCTTTCCATTGTCACACTGATGTATGAAAAAGAACTTGAGCACTTGACATTGATTCAATATCATTCAGAGCTCTGCAGTAGCTGGAATTTCTTTTTGCAAGAGAAGAAATTAAGCTGCTGCCTTAAGTAGTTTTAAAATGAGGGTGAAGAGTCTGAGCAGATTAGAAATGGTTGGTGATAGCGCAATTCATAACTGTTCAATATTCAGATAAAACTTATACCTACCTCCACTGATCCCTGTCCAGGTTTCTGAATCCTCAGAGCTGGCTCGTGCAGGAATCAAATACACAAACTGATTTTCTTTTTTGTAAATTCTTGTCATCTGTTGGCAACCTGAATTGGCATTAACCATTCTAGGCAATGATGCAGCTCTGCATGGTAGAAGAAGTGGCCTTCCACTAGGAAATGTAAATTCACCTTTACCAGAAATAAAAAATACTGGTAGTGAAACTCATCTGTGGTGGACAAGGACCATGGAATCAGGCCCTCTGCAACATTTTTGTTATTGTAGCTGATGGCTTTTACTTTTTTAAGCACATAAATGCTTGTGCCAGTTTCATCTATTTAAATGCCTTTTTTGCAAAATTGTGTGGTTCCTGAGAGTATAGAGCACCTGCAGACATTGTTAACTGTGATTCTCTAGCATGTCTTTGTCAGGAAGTGCACTGTTTCTGTTAAGATTTTATTATGGCATAAATGACAATCTGAGTAAAACTGTTGGGGAATTGCTAAGGATAGTGATTCTACCTCTGAAGGATGTAGGCAGAGTTAATCAATGTCTACAGTATTTTTTACAAACAAGTTACTCTGAATCTGAAACCAAATTTAAACTGTAATGATGATTTTAATTAACGAAATAAGAGAGTTTCCTGACTTACTGCATGTTCCAGTCATTCTTTTTTCAGTCCAGGTCTACCATAATCAGTCATTGTTTTTTTTCCCTGTAGAAAGGAAGGCTGAAAGATGACCCATTACTAGTCACAGCACGTTGCTCTCGCTGATTGGAAAGCAGTCACACACCACCAAGCATTTATTCTGTTTACTGAGATGTAACACCAAGGAACAGCAATTCACACCTGCAGTGAAGTTGTTATACTTCCCATTTCTTTTCTTTATTCTATTTTTATCCTTCTTCATTTTTCCCATTTCATTTTTCTTTTTTCTTTTTTTTTTTTTTTTTTAATATTCTCTGCTTCTCCTTCCCTCACTTCTATGGCAGGTGTCAGTGTCACCCTTGACACTTCCCTTAAACCTGAAATCAAGGATAAATGATCAGTGGTACTTTCTCAGCTATCAAACGAGCATTTCCCTAGCTGTAACTGATGACTTTTCTGTTGGGCAATGAGTTTAAAAGTGTCTGGCTAATTTATGAAGTATATATACAAATGCCTGTGTATATATTCACATATATATATCTTAGACTGAAGTCACATCATGACTTGTGAAATTTAAAGAGAACTCCATTCTTATACACGACTTGTTATGTGTTATTACAGTATCCTCCAAAATATGGCTCATGACTGAAGTCCAATGAGGGACAATACCATGAACTAATACTTATCTGTGACTCACTGATTCATTCAAAAAATCATCAAATTACAGAATATTTAAGTCTGTTTTTTGCAGAATATATGTCCTAGACAAGATAGAACATAGCTGGAAAACACTGAAGTGTTGTAGTAATCTTGGAGCAGTCCTTGGAAAGAAATAAATAAAGAGGGCAAGTAAAATAGCTCTCTGAGGCAGTATGACCTTTTGTATGATTCCAGGATTATTTTACTTTACTTGTAAGGGCCATAACCTAAATAAATAAATTTAGTACAGAAATATCCAACCTGCCCCATACTTATCACAAACCAAACCCGGAGGTTTAAGATTACTATTCTTACCTCTACAAACGTGACACTTAGCAGTATGAGGTCTCTCAGAGGGACAGGTAGACATAGAAATGGAATTGCTAAAATGATTTTACTGTGGAAAGAAATAGAGACCTGGGTAGTAAGAAAATACTACATTTGAATTGGTCTCAAGTGTTAAATAATGGATATGTGTGTACGTAGGCTATTCAAATGTTTTTGATTTCTTATGCTGAAGATTAAAATTTCCATTAGTATTCCACCTCTTCAGTTTTGCCTGGGGACTGTTAATTATATTTCTGAAATTGCAACCAAATAAAAACTTAACAAAAAAGAAACAACCAGATAACATAATAAGTAGCTGTTTTCCCCTTTCTTCTTCCCTGCAAGCAATGTGCTGTCCTCTATACAGCCCTGGCCTAAAACCTCACCTGCATTAATTCCTGCTCTCTGTATCTCTCCATTGTGTTTACTACTGAGCAAAAGAGCCCCTTTCAGTGTTATTATAAGCACTTTCATGAAAATGCTGGTGTTCTGAAATGCTGCTGGTAGTAGCAACTGTGGTGTCTCAGGAACAAAACAATGGAGATGATCTTGGATTTCGTCTAAACCTCCATAAAGTCACATGCTCAGTGATGAGAGGATTCTCTAACTAATGATGAGGTTCTGCTCCATAAACCAAGACCCTAAATTGCTTTTTAGAAAATGTTATTGATATTTCACTTCTAGTACTGTCTGTTTGTGAGGGTGTTTGAGGTATACCATTTTATGCAGTGTTTTCATTTGCGTGAGCATTACGGGAAGATAGGAATATACTGTCATGGCTGGTGCCCAAATTTCAAGGCTTTGTCTCTTTTCAGAACTGTTTTCTGATAACAGTATAGGCTCCAGTGGGAACTAGGTCTTGCCATGTGATGTTGGCTGCTTTCATGTTTATACTGTGCAGTTGCATGAATACTGCATAAAGGATGAAATTTTTTGGTATTGTTTAGTGGAAAATTTGCTATAAAAACTTAAAGCATAATGGTTAAGCCTTTTTGTTCTGAGTCTGCTGCAGAGCTGGATCATGGCACAGCTACGACTCCACTGTGTGAACCCTGGTGAATACCATCTTCCTACCCTTATCTGCAGGCAATGACTGCCCAGCTGCCTAGAAGGCTGTAGAGAGCTGTTACAGTTTCATGGCAGTTGCCATGAGCAAAAACATACATAAAGGCAGTAGACATAAATGGAGACCTCAAAGTACTACTGAACTTTCTTTATAGCTTATTTCTGCAATCTTAATTGTAGTAAATTTTGCTGAACTGAAAGGAACTTCCAAGGACCTGCCTCTGCTTCCCTCTCATGAGCTTTAAATTGTGTTTTTATAATTAAGCTATAAATTTTAAAGCTATTTCAACTACACGTCTTAGGATGCCACAGGTTGTCCACCTGTCGTAACTGTGGCTCGATTGTCATAGATCATTTTCCTTGGTGTGCTGCATGACAAAAAGCTGCTAACATGGCAGAAAAATCCTTTCTAAGCAAATGGCATCTCAAGTTCTCTCTCTATAGGGACATAATGCATGTTTCTAACACAGGTGCAAGCAAAAATAGTTTTAATAGTGAAATGATAGAATATCAGTGTAATCTGAGAAATATTATGTTTTCTGAGGTTATTGATATTGATTTCTGATATGTCAGTGAAAGTGTTGCAAGATGTAACATCAATAATAAGCTGTGGTGCTTATGGTGACTACCATAATGCAACACTGAGGTAGTATGGTGTGTGTTTCCAGCTGTTTTATTAACAGTTGCAGGGGTTTTCTAAACTAGAAATCACATGTCACTCACCAACAGATAAGTGAGAACTGTGATAGGAAAGCTGGATATGTAGAAAATATGATGTAAAACTGACAGTTCTTATACGGAAATAACAAAATTTCAAGTATGTAGCTTCTGAAGTAAATGGCCCTGACTATGATGGGGACTACCTTGATTTTTGCCCTGTTATATCAAAAATAAGTAAAACTTTAAACCAAAATATGCAGAAATTATGCTGTGTTTTTCAAGTGCTGTTGTAGCGTTTTGCACTGGTTTGGTATGCAGGCTGCTGGTCACTGGCATGTGTTTTCTGGTTCTGAAAAGACATGAACCTGTTAAATATGCTTTGATTATTCCGATTTTCTTTCTAGTTTAAGGAAAGTTTGCAGAAATGAAGTTTTCTTTTTTTTCCTGACCATTTTCTTTTATTTTAATTATAAATAAGATTATAAAAAGGTACTTTGAATTAAAGCTATCAGTTTAGACTTAATGGAATTGGGGGAGTAAAATGGCTGTGGTACAGATAAGGAAGCTGGCAGTGGATTTCCAGTTTTTGTGTACTTTAGGAAAGGGAGTTTAGGGACACCTGTGATATAACAACTCCTTCAGTTTCAGCATTATAGACAACTGAAGTAATTTGTGGTTATGAATACCTCTGGAGAGCCAATGTGTGCTGCACTGAATTAAATATCTTGAGCTAAGCAAACACAGGAAGACAACCCTAACTTAAAACTTAATTCAACTCTGAACCTGTAGATTCAGGTTTCATGCTTCATTTTATTGAAGTATATTTGTATTTAATCTTTGTTGGGAGTGATTGCTCAGTGTGTTGAATATATCTTTCTTCTGTTTTTCACACACAGAAGCCTGTGTGTATTTTTTAATTATAATCCACAGCTAGATGTTATGGAAGCCAACTCAGCATAAAATCTTTCTTGTGACATCTGGGCTTTACTGAGGCAAAGCCTGTTAGAAGTACAGCATAGCCAACCTTCCAACATAGGAAAAAAAAGAGATTAACAACTTTTAATATTATGATATTTGAACCACCTTTTATAAAAGTCTAAAACCAAAGTATAACACTCTAGAGGAAACAATAACTTCTGTCTGAGAGTGTACATGTACCCTTACTGATGCTGGATTACAGACACACATTTGAGACCGGAAACTTTTTCACCATAAGAATATTTCATTGCATGTTCAGCACCCACCAGCCTGTTCCCTTGCCTTTATGTCAGTGTAAATAGGTTCAACTTCTTTGAATTGGTCTTGTGAGAAGTATTTTTTCTCTTTCAGCCTTGTTTTGTAGAGCTCATCTTTTCCTCCAGTTTCCAAAGGCAGTTCTTAGAGCCTAGACATTGTAAAGGACTCAGGTACTTCTCTTGTCAAAGTCATGGATGCTCTCAGATTTTCCTTGAGAATTAATAGTTTCCAACAGCACAGGGACTAATAAATCTCTCTTCCATTGAGAACGCCTCATTTAGCATTCGGGCCCGTTTATAGCATATCACTGTTGCAGGAACATCGATATCCATACCAAGGATGATCATGCCACGTGCCTTGATCCTTCTGCACTGTGTCTCTCTCATTTCTGCTGATATTTGTCTATAAATATAATTCAATGTGTGTTGGATTGGTTTTATTTGCCTGCAAACTGATAACCCAGTGTCCAGTTGACCGACGGTGTTACCTTAGTTTCTTTACGGACTTCTCACATTGTCACCTGGATTGTTAAGAATCTGCCAACCTCAAAGCAGGTCTAGTAGATGAGGTTATTTTATCAAAAAGCCAGGCTCTGAGGGAGCAGAGGAGCAATTCTATCATTCATCATTTAATAATTTTTGAATCAAATATGAATCTGACTGCATGAAAGACTCCAAATCCTAGTTTCAGGGTATTACAGAGGATACTACTTCAGGCTGGATTGTACTTGTTGAAGTGCTCTGGAAGATCTTTTTTCTCCTCAGGTAAAACCTGAGTTGTCATCAAATGTAAACATATGAGAATGAACTATAAGGAAAAGGCATTCTCTGTCCGAATCCAAAGCCTAGCTGTGGGATGGTAGGAGCAATTACTCTTCCAGCCAATGCCCTGCAAAAAACCTGCAGGCAGCTGTTTTTCATGTTCAAGCCAACATGGGTCCCCGATCAAAACAGTGCAAGAGTCATTCTGTCCCAAACCTAAGCCCAGACTTGAACTGGGCAGCAGAGAGAGCACCTCCATGAACTTGGTGATCTCCATCCATTTTGGAGCCTGGCTGAGCAGCCATGCAGCACCAGGGCAGAGGAGTCAGTGTGAGTGTGGTAGTTGCTCGCTGAGAGGCGGCTTCAGCAGGTGCAGCCACTGACGTGCCCCTCGGAGCATTGCGTGTTTCCTTCTGTGTGGGGAGATGTATTACCAATGCACACTAATTGCTTGCAGACAGCCTCTAAGGTGGCTGTTTATTAATGCTCTAAGTTAGATCTGTGCAGTGTCAGAAATGCCTGGTTTTGCATGTTTAGTCCTCAGTGCCTGTTCATTATCAGCCTGCATTGTATTCCTGTCTTCAGTGAGAAGGATGAATAATTTCTAATCTGTGTGTTTAGACCAAGAAATTTAAATTTGTTCTTCACTGTAAGCTTACAGTATTTTAAATTCCTTCCAAGCTACATTTGGCCTCAACTGCTCATTGTATTTACTGAGACAAAAACAAAAGGACGATAATTTTCAGTAGAGCACACCTGCGATAGTGGCTCACAGCATTTAATTTTTCCCTTGGTTTCCTAGTAGACTTTGTTTTGACACCTGCAAACAACCTTTTCCAAATCAAAGTGATCTTTTTTTCTCTCTGTGTCATTCTGCCACCCAAGTAGAGCTGACAAAGTCCAACTAAGAAACAAAGCAATTATAAACACAGTTTCCTCTGGTGCTTGTGCTGTTTTTAGCTTTGCTGCTCTCCCAAGGAGAAACCTGTGCCTAATGTTTCCAGCTTAGCATGCAAAATTAATAAAACCTGACAATTAGACTGAGCAACATAAAATACAAGTAAGGGACCCTTTCTGATGTGATTGAACTTAAAGATTGTCTCCTTATTCTTAAATTATTTTTTTTTTTATTATTATTGTTTAACACAGTGATCATAAAATGTGTATCTGGAATGAGAAACAATAATTGGCTCTAGGCAGCCTTGTCTCACAGAGACAACAGAACAGTTGTTATTACTGTACTTCTTTCAATAAATATATTTGTAAGCTGGAACTCAGCTAGACTGACCTGAAAAGAGACAGACTTTCGTGAGAAACATAAAAGAGATCAAATTTACAAGTGGGCATGTAGACTGAGGAAAATGTTTTTTTTATATTAAAAAGTATTATCTGTGCTCATACAGTGCCAAGAAATATCTCACCAGGAAAAATGCAGTCTGAAGTTAATCCTGTTACATTCCATAAAAAACAATGGTTTTAGCATAGATGTAAATCAGGTCCTGAGTCAGCCTATAGATGGTTTGGGGATTAATATTCCTTATTCCTATAAGGTTGTCTAATACTACTTGGACTCACTTTTGGATTTCAAGATATACACCACAATATTTCCATTTGTTATCTTGCTTTCAATTTGTCTTCATGAGAAGGATTTACTTAATTTTCAATGTATTGATCTTTAAACCTCACCAGCCAACTTTCTTCTCTGCTGAATGTGTTTTACAATGATATTCTCCAAGATTATGGATAGCTCAGAAGTAAAATGCTCTATTTAAGGATAAATATGTTTCCTTTTTTTTTTGTGTTGCTTTTCTTTGAATAACCAAGAATAACAAGAATTCAATTGTAGATGTTTCTTATATTTTTTGTGTGTGTGTTCTTGTTTGTTTCATGACATAGCATAAAATATTCTATTGCTACTACAAGCAGAATTTCAACCATTATCTAGAGCTTCAGGGATTTATTCCATAACTTCTAAATGGTGCTATTTGATGCAGTACAGTTTAGACTGTACCAGACTTCGAAATGGGTATGTGATCATTCACCACACTGTTTGGGCTTATTAGATATCCACATTATTTATTTTAATCATTGGTAAGTTGCTCCAATGGGAGGGAAAAGGAAGATATGGGATATCATTTTTTTACAAGACGTTTTCCTTAGAGAAATATTGAAAAGTGATGCCAACCTTCCATTATTCCAATTAACTAATTTTATTCACGGCTTGTCTTCTTGTTGCAAGAGATAAAAGCAAGTATGAATTGCCTTTAAGAAATTGCTGTGTCATTCATTTGAAAAAAGAAGTGATTGTTCTAAAGGGGTGCAAGTTGACAGCCTAATTTATTGACTAAATACCTGTTTGAACAAAGGCTATAAGAGACTGCAGAAGAATCTTTGGAGTATCTTTTAAGATTGACTGGGAGTCTTAATGAAGTCACTGTCCCTTGCCCTTGGCTTGTATTTCTATTGACTTCAGCAGTCTTTAGATGAGTCCCATGATGGTGAGCACTTGCAGTAACAACAGCTTTCCTAAACTCTTGTGTGTAGTATTTTAACAAAGGAATATGCTCAGCTGATTGTGGACCTGTCCTAAGCATTTTGGAGGCCCTGCACACAGTGTTAATCAGTGCCTCTGCATTCCCAGAGACTCTCTGCATGAATCATGTACCTTTGCTTCAAGTTTTATTTGTACATGTGCCTCAGCCGAGAGTGGCCAGAATCTGGGAAAGCTGGGTCCTCTTCAAATCAAAATAAAGGTACATCTTTTTATGTATCCCTTAGGATTTGAAATAATATAGGAAATGCCCTATCGTGTTCATGTTCTATGTCTTCTGGCAGAGCTCGGCCTGACTAACAGATCTCGGATGGTCCTGAAGGCGTAACACCTATGTCCAGTCACATGGCATGAGGAGCAGAGGGACAGCAAGAACTGGACTGATAACAGAAAAGGTGGTGTATCCTCCATACTTTGTGACTGAGTTTTGGTTGATTTTGTTATTTTAGTGTATGTGCATCAATCTTCTATAAAGCACCAAGTATTTACAAACTGCACAGTAAAACCCAATTGACTTTCACATTAAATGATTAAGAACAAAAATAATAACAAAAATATACAGAAACATTGTGTGAACACATGAACCACATATTTATAAGCAGTGACCCTCATCTATTAAAAAAAGCATAAATATTTTTTTGAGAAAATTAATATAGGAAGGGCAGGTAAATCTCAAATGTTTGATAAAGCTTGAATCACATTAAACAAATTGCTTACCTCCAGCCAGGTGTGTGCTTGAATATAATGGCCAAGGCCAAAGAAGCAGACCTGAAACTACTATCACCTGGCATGATCAGCTTGAACTATTTGAGAGTCAAGATGCCTAAAGTTAGTATTAAATAAAGGAGACAAAAAGATTGGTAAGTAAATGAAGACAGAAAGTCGAGTTTGGATTTGTCTGATTGATAGCTGGTTTATTTTTAAGATAACTGTCTTATTTTGTTAATGCACTTCCTACAGATTAATATAGAATGGTGCCTGCTGGTTAAGATAATAAGAAAAGTGCAATTTGGCTTACCCAGAGTGTTTTTTGAAGTAAGCACAAATGGTAACTTTCTGATTTTAAAAAGAGCTTGGAATTTCTTTTGTCTACATGTTACATCATCCTGTTCCTTCTTGCTGTTCCTCAAAATAGGATTTCTAAGGGTTACTTAATTTCTAATTTTTTTAATAAGACATCTTGCATTGAGGGAAAGTAGTTTTTTCAGTAATATGAAAAGTACAATTTTTCTTCTGTTTTATTCTTCTGATGTTCAGTATTCTTAATAAACTTGGTTTTGTTCCTGAGTGCATTCTGGATCTGTTAAAGTCCATTCTGCATTTGGCCAGTGTTCTATTTTTCCTTTTAAAAAAAAAAAAAAAAAAGTGGCTTTTAACTGATACAGATATTTGGAGGCTCATTTTTAATTCTACAGCTAAAGGTGATACTTCTGACCCTATTGTTCCCAGACTGCTTACAGGGTTGTTTTTTTTCCCAACCTCTATGTTGAATTTCTGTGTGTATCGAAATGGAAGCCTACTGTCAAATCTTTATTTCCTGTTTATTCTACTGAGTCTGAGAGCTTTTAAGTAAAGCAGCACTCTAAGTGTTTGTAGAGATTGTGTCTGCACATACTGTATACAAAAAAAATTTCCAAATGGTGTGGGAATGGGGGGGTCAGAGCTTCAGGGACTGCACTGTCATGACTTACACTGTTATATATGCTTTGCTTTAATACTGTCCCTTTCCACTCAGAAGCACTGTTCATCTTTGCTTAAGGGTTCCTAGATAAGACATTTGCATCATGACACTGTGTGGCTCAGCATATCAACATATCTTTTCTAGCTGGCAAATCCCAGCTGCCCAGTGTCAGGGTAAAATAGTGTTTACTATAGATGTGTTCTTTTAAAGAAAAGGTTGCTAGTTCTTCTCAATTGCTAGTGATTTGGTGTGTTTGTGTGTTTATGGTAGAGAGGGCTGAAATTGGGAAGAGTGAAAAAAGATTAATTTTGAGTCCTGTATCATGTATGAGCAGGCAGCTACAGTTGGTCCTTGAACTGGATGTTTGCTTAACTGGCTACTGGATAATTTTTAGCTCCTGCTTAGGCATACAAATGAAGATTTCTGAACTTCAGTGGAGAATAGGAGCTGGACGCTCAAAACCTTTTTGCTTAATTGTTGAATGGGAGCTGAACTTCTTCTAAAAATGTGGCTGCTTATTTAGCATCTGAATGGCATTAAAAAAATCTTTTCTTGTACTTCTGATTTTAAAATATAGAATAATAATAATAGGAAGAGCCTTTAGGTGCTGCATATTATAGCATTATCACATTGAAAATTGTTTGTATTGAAAATTTTTGTGATAGTAAAGGAAAATTTTGAGAAGGTGGCAATCTGCACTTTCTCAAAGACCTCTGTCATGTTAGACTGCTTTTGTAAACCTGTGCCAAAACAGATCATTACCAGCTGTCATGTCAGAGCTGACAACTTGCTTTAGGTATACTTCTAAGATACTGTTAGCTCATCTTGTTTGAGGTCAGCTCATATGTTCCAAACCAGTGTGTGCTTATTGGCCCAACTTCTATTCTTGTAAGTTTAGTTTTAATTAACGTCTTCTCATATGCTCAAAGATCTGTAGTCATGAGCTACCGTTATAATTTTTTTTTTTTCCCAAGAAAGATGTCAGTGTGGAGCTAGTGCACAGACCAAAGAACTGTTGTGTGTCCTCCATAATGCAGGTTATCCCTTTAGTGCACAGGTTTTGAAAGCCTTCTTTTCAGAAGAGTTGACAAAATGAGCTCTCTGAGGCACTTGAAAGATTCCAATATCTTTTTATCTGAAACAAGTACATAAAAAGCAGCTGGGAATAAAATATAGCTGAACAGATGAGATACACAGTCTGTTTTCTCCTAAGCAAAAATAGAGATTACTGTTCATTTTGAGACTATATGATGCAATAAGAGTTCACTTGCAGTGTAACTATAGCTTATGCTCCAGAAGAGTTACAAAGGCGAGAATGCTGCAGTTACCTCCTTTGCCAGCCTTATTCCAAGAGGTGTCAAGGGAAAGAGCAGATGTGTGTGCTAGGGTATTATCTAGATTCTTTTTTAGTGATTTTCAAGATTTTCTTGTATAGTAGACCTTATGTCATGAAATAGATATATTCCTCATTCTCAAATAAGAACACATATCAACTCTGCAAAGATCAAATTATAAACATCAACTAAAAATTCCAGTAAGTGTAAATTTTTAAACTGTTTCAGTAAACTACCAATGTGTCAGGCTTAGCAAATGTCTTATTTCTGGTTTTTGTAAACATTTACAGTTCTAGCAAGGTAGGTGAACACTTAACATTACTGTGTTTTCTATGCTTACAGCCATAAATTATTTGTGATTCATGTAAATATCTTTAAATGCCAAGAAATGCTGCCAAGTGAACACTGGTCAGCTATTTAGATACACCTACTAGGAAAACAGACTGCTTTAATTTTTTTTTTTTTTTTTTTCTTGTATGACCTGAGTTAACTAAATCTTATCCTCCTTGACAAGGAATACTATGGCTTTGACACCTGTCTTAAATTTACTTTTTATACCTGTAAGACAAATTTCATTTTGTGAAGTCGCAAACTGTTCTTCACTTCCCTGAGTCATCCCTGAAATAATTAAATTTAAGTCAAGCTTTTCCTCCAGTTTTGACTGATGTTAAGGCTCCATGTGTCCCTGTTGCTTGTTCCCTTGCTCTTTCTGCATCTGCGTTTCCCATAAGAGGGTTGGCTAAGAAGCTGGATACCTCAGCAACAAGCGGGCACACTCTCTTTCTTCCAGGAGAACCTGGGAATCCCCATGTGCTAGCAAAGCAATGTGTTTTAAGAGGCAAAGGTCAAAATTTTCCACATATCTTTTGTCTATAAAGATGTTCTAAGTGTGTTGCAAAGTACCCAGTTTTCTTACTGGTTTTGGATACTGCATTTTTCTGGTTGCAGAAGAATAAAACATACCAATAAGCAACATTGCAGAAATTAAGAAAATTCTGGAGAACAGAAAACTTCAGAGAAGTAAATCATGAAACACATGCACTCAGTTTTAAGAAAGTATGATTCATAACTTCTAGCTCTAAACTTTCCATTTGTTCACCATTTTGCTGTTCTAGATTTGATTCAGAAACTAGTGCTTGAGCAAGAATCTTAATTTAACTTTAAAAGTCTCTGGGTTGTAAAAGTGGTGGTATTATTTATATATATAAAAGTTACATATTTTAGTCTTTGTCTATGTACTAAACTACAGCCCAGAAACATCTGAAATTACAGCAGACAGCTTTATTTTTCCAGTAAGCCATAAAAATGACTAAAGAGCAGAACAGTTAACATTACGAGTTGCAGTTAGGTATTGTGATACTAAGTGGAGAACGTGGCGATAACTTTTCAGGATGTCCAACTTATCTATCAAGTATACACTTTTATACACTTTTTTCTAGTTTATTGCTTTAATATTATCCTGCTATGTAGTTCAAATCATACTATGATGAAATTCCTTTCAAGGAAATTCTGACAGTATAATGAACAACCCTGTTTGTACGTTACTTAATGATACATTTCTTCAGCTTAAACTGAACAATTGTACTCTATATTTTGCTATCTGAGAATATTCAAAAGGAGAATAATTTTGGTCACAAAAAAAAAAAGCTTGTATGATTTTGAACTGCACACATGCTTGAGGACAAAACTAAAATTATTTGAGCTTAGTTTTGAAACTGCAACAGTAAAGAGTTTATGTGGAGAGTAGGAGATTCACAATGCAGTATCGTGATTCAAAATATCTTGGTGTGCAATTGCTGGCCTAGATGCTCATTTTGTGATTAATGATTGAATTCATACAAACATGGATAGCATTTCTCAAAGTCTAGTTACAATGCTATGAGAAAATGAATGGTGCAACAAAATCAAACACCATTTGTTGCACTTAAAAATAAACAGCAGGGAGGGTAGTGCAGTAGTGAGTTTGGGATTACTTTCAACTATTCTCCATGTCATCTTCTCAAGCCTTTCTAATCCTGGAATCTCTCTGTCTATAACTGTCATAAAAACCTAAAAGAAAATGGCACCTTTCCTCACAGTATTAAAGACTAACAAATGTTAGACTGAAATCTGTTTGGTTTACTGAATATTTTAAGTGATTTTTGAAGTTATATTGATGAAGTAAGATTAGAGAGATCATTTCTTGGTGAAAAGTGGATTGCTGAGGCAACAGAGGAGTGTAATAAAGTGAGTTTCTATGATTTCATTAACGGTTCCCTTAAATAAAAAAAGTATACAGTTGTTTAAATATTGCAGTTCTCTTTCTAAAGAACACTCAAATGAAAACAGACAAGTATGTTGCATATTATCTCCTAGTTCAATTTTAGTTCTTTTGAATGGCAACAGTGAAACACAGGAACATCATATTTGTCTCTTCTTACAAGTGGAGAGCCCACCATTGCTTACACAGAAACTCCAGCATGTCTAGACCACACAGGGTCATTCATCTCTGTGTTTATCTAGACCAAAAGATTGCTTTCTGAAAATCCTGGAGACAGGAAACTGTGGAGGTACTCTCACCATTTCTAATGTTCATATGGCTGTTTGACACTTTTAATTTTCTGGGCTAGAAGCTGGAAGTGTGCAGTTTGGCACAATGAGAAACAAGAAAGACAGATCTATCCACTCTGCAAAGTTCATGACAGG
Source organism: Podargus strigoides (assembly GCA_028020825.1). NCBI lineage: Eukaryota > Metazoa > Chordata > Aves > Caprimulgiformes > Podargidae > Podargus > Podargus strigoides. The sequence continues at coordinate 13,606,405 of CM051630.1, forward strand.
TTTTTCTCAAGTTTTTGATGGTTTGAGTTGGTTTTTCTTGTTCTGTACCAGTTCTTCCACCGTCTGTGCAATTTCCATTAATAGTTGTGAGTGATTTGTGTGTCTTAATTCTTCATGCAGAGTGTTGGAAAATCTACCCTAAAGCTATGAAAAAATAATGGGAAAAGCATGTATAATTGAAAATAGTCTTAATCACTGGAATGTTGAAATCCACATGGCTTGGAAGACTTGAAAGATTTCTTGTTTTAGAAAAGTTGAATTGAAAAGTGCTATCATTTTCTTTAAATACATTCTTTTGAATAAAACATCCATTCCTGGCGCCAGCAGCAAGCTTCTAAACATGTTCAAGATGACATGATTGATAACAAGAATGCTCTTCTCAAGATGTTTCTAATTTCATCTCTGTTTTGAGAATGTTAAACTTCCAACATGATATATGATATAATAACAAATATTTAAACCAAAGATTAATATTTTTCTTAAGACCATACAGCAACTGGAACTGCATGGAAATCTGAAAGCTAGTTGCTGACTCTAGAATGTAGGTAAATTCTAGAAGCTACTGCCCAAATACAAATTATTTCCCACTTAATATTTCTATGGTAGGCACACTTCCAACTTAAAAAAATAAATTGACTCCATTTAAGTAAGAGTTTTTCCAGTTTGACTATAGCAGCACATAATTTCAGGTCTTAATGATTTATTAAATTTATATTGATATGATAGTCCATGTAGTTTACACGTGATCTGAGGAGCATACATTTCTTTGGCTTGGATGCTAGTCAAACCTAGTTGCTATCAGAAAACTAGAATCAAATAATAATAAATATTCTGTCTCTACCTGCAAGCCTCAAAAATAAGCGAGAAATGTTGGCTTTCATGGCTTCTTAGTAAGTCTGTACCCCAGAGCTTCCAGTTTCTGGCTGGCATCTGATTTGAGATGAGATTCCTCCTCCAATTCCAAAACTTTCTGTCATTACATAAGGGATGTTAATCATGTTGTCTAGGTCAGCAGTGGTCCATTTGTATGTGTAGAGAGCCTGTATCCAGGAAGCGTGTCAGATTTGTCAAGCAAAGCAGCAGTGCTACAGCCTGTTGAGACAAAAGGAAGCATCTAAAGCATCTCAGCCCAGCTTTGGGAATCAATGAAAGAAGTCTTATTTTGTAATCTGGAGTCAGAATCATCTTAAAGTATGAAGAGTATGTTTGATCTTTTCATAAAGGTGTCTGAACCAGACCAAGTCCCAAGGTTCTTGTCTGTTCCCAGCAAAGAGTTGTTTGTTTGTTTGGTTAGGTTTTTTTTCCATCTGAAAAAGATGATCTCTCAGAGGGTTGAGATGGATACACATGTTTGAAGGTCAGTGTCATTTCTCATCTAGTGCTTGCCAGCTGGCAAAATCCACCTGTAAATCTCTGAATTAACATCATGGTTTTTAAAACAATTAATTTCAGGAACAATATGTGGCTGATTAACGATAGTGGAACTTGGTATGGGAAAGGACTATCTGCTCAACTTTAATTTAAAATGTGTCAAACTATGTGACATGGTGTTATATTACTGTATATCAATGCCAGACAATGACATTACTGTTAATAGTATTAACTGTCTGTCTTAGGGAAAAACAAGGAAATTTACAGTTGATGTATCAAATTATAGCTGAGATTCCAGCTTCAATTTATACTCTTGTCAGAAAACATGGCTAAATATGGAGAGTGAAACACTCATTAGTTTCAGATAAAATGGAAGCAGTACCCCGGATATTTAGGAAGTCCCAGTTTGTGTCATACCCTGAAAGCTTCTCATTGACATCTCATAGAACACTTTCTGTAGTATCTCTAGACCTCTTCACTGGTTTTCAGGGAGAGGAAAAAAAAAGCTTTTGGGTCAATGAGAAACCAAATTCCTTGCAACTTTTAAATTTAGTCAAAAAGTTTCTCCAAGGGGAAGAAATTGTTAACCAAGAACAATGTCCTCTCTGTGAAAGCCATAGGCAGAACTAGAAGGCGGAATAGGTCAGCTATTGCGCTGACATTTAGGAACAGGGCCAAGTGTGTTGTTTCTGTATGATTCATTTACTGGGCTGTACATGGAAGCAGGCTTCAGTCTACTGAAGTATGATCTGCTGGGCCCAGGCTTCTACAGAAACTTTTTTTTTTTTAAGTATCCATATTTTTCCAGCCCTCCTTTCCAGTTGTTTGGAGTTAACCCTCTTAAAATTATCTTCCTGCTAGTAAAGCCCATAAAAAAATGCAAAATCTGACTAAAAAACCCCAAGCCACTCTTTTGGAAAAAAACCCCAAAGAAAATGGCTTCTATATTTATCAAGCCAGCCTGTAGAACTGTAATAACAATATAAGAATATGCATGAATAGATAGCTTTATAGAAATGTGAAAACAATCTTAACTACCTGTATGACTCAGACTAATAACTGTCAAGAAAGGAAATACGGAAATAGGAGAAACAGCATCTGACACTGTACAAAAATATAATACGCCATTAAACTTGAATAGGCCTTTTATTTAAATAGTCTCCTCTGGCCAGATGCAAGTGATCTGCAAAGATAAAATATAATCGTTGTCATAGGAAGTCGATAATTAAAAACAAGAAGATTAAGTAGAAAGCCATAGTTTAGGCTTTGCTACTGTATGTACCAGAACGGCGTTCAGTCTCTGTATTGTGGGTTCCATCTTCCCATTCCTGGACTCAATGGGTGGCTGATGAGCTAAATCTCAGATGGACATTGGGAATGCAAGTCTGTCGTTCTGCCTCCCCTTTACTCACTGCAGAACAGTCTAAATAAAGAGTTGCAGAAGAACCACGCTCTGCCTGATACTTGGCTTCTTCAGGCTTTTAAGTAATGTTGTAGAATTGCCAGAATGCTAGGGGAGGAATAATAGAAAAATACTATGTGTGTATATATATATAGTTATTAATTATATTTATTAAGAATAATTGTCAACAAAATGATTAATGTTATTTCTAAATCCCATGCTCCTAAATAGGAAAATTATGTGTCTTAGATAACTGAGACGAGATAAAGCTAGAGAGTTTGGACTTCCAGGAGAACTCACAGTGATACAAAAAGCATTCTCCAAGTCATCACCTAGATGGATTAAACTGTGCATCATAGAAGATTCAGATTTGATGTTATCTTTATTTCTCAGGGGGAGAGTTTTCTTGCTACTGCAACAGGGCAGCTCCACAGTACATACTCTGGTTTCTCACAGGTTCATCAAAGCAGTGCTTGCTAGACCTCACATCCAGGGTGACTGCTGAAGTAGCTCACTAGGGAAAAGGGGATTAACAAATTATATGTGCCTAATATGGTAGCTCCCTTTGGCAGAGCGTGTGTGGTGTGTGATCTGTCTGTTGGAAAAATCTTCTTTTGGATCGTTGAGTATAATCAGCCCACAGCTCATGAATTAATTTTCTGGTGTAAAATGTTGTGATTTTTTTAGTGTTGTCCCTCTGTAAAGGTGAAATTGTAGTAATAGATTCCCACATAAAACACCTCTATGATCACTTTTAAACTTGTGAATTCAAGTTAAGGTAAAATTCAGATTCAATTATAACTTTCTAGGGAAAGCATCTGGAGATACTATTCATCTGTTCTTTCTCTGAGGAAAAGATTCTCTTGTAAGTCCATCCTTTAAAATGCATCTTTACTCTCTGCAGTGGATCTTCTCATGTCTAGCTTTCAGCCATTACTGTTGGACTTTTCACCTCGAACCACCTCAAACATTCCCTCCCTATCCTTGTTTTGTTGTTATATTTACATTCCACTGATGTATCTCCTCTGTGCAGTATCATTTTCTGCTACCCAGTTCTTCAAATGTGATGGCCTCAGATCCTTAGCTTGTGTAAATTAGATTAGCTCTCCTCTGGCTAGGAGTAAATCAGTGGGACTGCTACTGATTTACACCAGCTCAGTATCTATCCTGGTGCTTTTAATCATTTTTATTGCCCTTCTCCAAGTAATCAATGGCATATCTGTACTGTACTGAAGTGTGGACTGAGTTCCACCCTTAGGAGAGATTCTGGTCTTGGTTAAGTTGATTGAATTTTGTTTAAAGTGAGAGTCCTGCATGCGTACCTAGGGGCACAACTTGGACTTTCCTCATCTGAATAGAGAAGAGTAATTGTCCTTCTAAATAGGAAGATTTATCTGTGTATCTTTTTTAGATGTTGACTCTCAGGAGTGTTTGTTCCTATTCTCTTAGAATCCACGTAGCCAAAGAGGAGAATTACTGTAAAGTAGATAAAATGAAAGATGGATTCACAGAGGCAAGAATGGTAAGAGTTAACTGGATTTTAATTACTGCCAGATTGCATCTAGTTTTCAAATGCTTTCTGGGGGAGGATACTCAGATTTCCCATCTCCAGCTGGATTTGGGTTTCCAAATCTCTGTCAAACTAAGCCCGTTTCCTTGGTAACTATCTCACTCTCCCACCTATGTATAAGGACAATTACTTCTTTCTGCTGAGCGGTGATGGTGGAGCCAAAAGAGAAGGAATAAGGTGAGTCTACTGCACAAGAACCCTCGACACAAATTCCAAGTGATTGGGTCTCTATGGATTGTGAAATGATTACACGAATTAGGTAGGGACAGGGAAATGACACTGCATACAGCATGCTTTCCTCCATACTTGGTATTTTTGCTCCATCTGGGTGCAGTTTTACATATTAACAGTTGCAATGGTAAATGAAAAATGTGTCTTACATATGTGGATGCTCAGGAAGTTTGGGATTTTTTTATCTTCTTGAGACTTTTTCCTTTCCCCTGTGATTGTGCTTGACTAATCTCTAAATCTATACCTAGAGTCAGTTGTTGGTTTGAGATTAGTCGCCAAGTTCAAGATCATTGGAAAGTGTGACTATGAGACCAAACTTATAATTCAGAACGAATATCCTGTCATTGTTTTCATCTTCATTGTGCTAAAAAATAAGGATTCGTCAAGGTTTTCAGAGTCATCCCTCCAGATTTTTCCATATTTTTGCTTTAGATTTTACACAAATTTGTGGCAACTGGAATCTGCCCATCTCAGTAGAAATTATGTTTTTATTTCTTCTGTGCTCTGCAAATTTAGAATGTTGCTGTGAAAACCTTCATCTCTACTACTGAAGTTCTACTTTAATGGATGTGTTTGTCGTCTGTCGTGATATACATGATACACACTGAGTCTCAATGAATGGCTTTTTAATCGGTCTGACAATTCAATTCCCTTATACAGCCTTCTTCCTTATTTTACATTACATAAAGGAGCTGACACTTCAATTATAATTTTTATAAAATACTAATAGACTGTTCAAACATGAGGAAGGATAAAAACTAATTCTTTCCTTTCTTGTCCCAATTATTCATCTTTCAACAAAATGGTTTGCTTATTTACTGATTGATTTTCTATCACTTTTTTTAATATAGGACCACAGTAGCTATTTGTGATACTGTTACAGATACTATTTCAATTATTTCTTTTAATTGCTTCATCCATCCATTAGTGCATATGTTTTCATATGTCTTTCTTCAGTTGTTCTCATTAGCTGATGGACATATTTCATACAGAGGTAAGATAGAAAGTGAACTTTTGCTCATACGTCTCCCAACTGGATTGTCATGTCCTGTGGTTTTGGGACTATTTCTAAGAGCTAGAGTCAACATACTCATGATGGAGTCATAAGCATTTTCAGTGATTTATGGGAGGCTCAGTTTAGTGTCCACTGTGGAGAAACACTGTCAGCTATACATAAACCTAATGAGACAATTGTTAATGGGGTTAGTCATTGGAGGTTGGATCTTCAAAGGTCAACCTTAAAACTTGCAGCTCCTCTTTTTCTGAGGTGATCTAAGTGTTATATCTATAGACTGAGACAACCTATAATACAAAGAACCATACAGAGAGTAAACTGGAGACTAATGATACCTCTAGCGGGTGCATAATGTTTACTTTGACTTTTATAAAGAGGTAATTTGCAAGACTGGAGATAATCCCACTATACTTTATAATTTAAATGTCACTTAGAATGTATGCTGACATGCAACTGATTAACAGCAAACTTTGGTGGCAAATTAATTAGTATTTAATCCAAAGGCTCTATTAAGATGTGATGTGATAAAAATACCATTTTTTTTCCAGTAGTCATTCAATTAAAATGCACAAATGATCTCGACCATCTTCTGAATTTTGCATATTTTATTTAAAAGCCTAATAACCACGTCTCACTTATATGAAATTTGGCACATACACAACAAACTCCCAAGATACAGCTTGGATTAATGTGAAGTGCTTATAATAAATGAGCAATTGTACATTTTTTAAAGAAAAACTACTGCCAATAAATATGGCTTAGATGAGTCTGTTGATTTTAGCATATTTTGTATACTGTTTATATTCCTTACTCTTCCCTTATTTTGCTAAGTGCAGTGTGTAGTTTTTAAACTACTATTTATCTTTCAGCACCTCTTTGTTTCTTTTCTGAAATCAATGGCTTAAAAGAATGTGACTTTATAAAAAAAAAAAAAATTTTTTTGTGCTTCTAGATGGAATTCTGTGTAAATTATTTATCTTCTTGCAGCAGTTTTCTGTTCTTTCTTCAACATCCTTCCATCTACTTCTTTCTTATTGGAGCCCATAATGATATTCTCCTTTGGAGATAAGAGTTATTCTGCTGCAAGCTGTCTGTTCGAACAGTTGTGCCTTTATGGAGAGAATATTAATGCAGTGTTCTTGTGACAATGGCCACTGTTTCACAAGAAAGAGCCCAAAATTTATTTGGGGGAGGACGAAAGTTGTAGACTGTAGGCAGTAGAGCTGTATCTTATTAAACTCTGTGTGTCCCTTTCTTTAAATTATTCAAAGCCTTATTTGTGTCTTTTAAAAAATTTCTTATTCAGTGGAACCCCATGTTACTGTTACAATGCCTACAATAATCAGAAGTGTATGTGTTTTCTCACCAGCTGGATTCATAAAAACATGCACTCTTCCCTTTCCAGTTTTTATCTCGCAGCATCCTTGCAGCCAAGGAAGATATGACTTTCAAAATCTCAGATTTTATCAGGTTTTCCTGTTAGGTCCTCACTGATACTTTTCAGAAACCTTCGCTCACACGTCAGGAAGGGTGGCCACAATGAATGATGAATAAACCAGCCAACACATAACTGAATAAAGAGAAGAAAGTTATCATGATAAGTCAACTTAAATCAAACCAAGAAAAGTGCCACTCATTTGGGCTGTATGCAAATTAGAAATATTTGTAAATTATGCCTTGAAACTAAACAATGGTAGTGGGTTTTTAATACCTGCAAAGCTGTCTTTTAAGTGATGGACCACAGAGTGGTTACCTGTAGTAAGCGTGGCTTTCCATCACCGGGAATAGAAATTTCAGTACTGGAACTGAAAAATTGCTCATGAAGATACTGGCTTGTTTTGTGGCACATACTCATAGTCAGAGAGGTCTTTCGTGTATCGATGCTTCTCAGAGCACATGAGTAGACAGTATCAGAATGGAATGTGGGAACTTAAATTACAGAATTTTTGTTTGGTTGTCTCAGATATGTCTGTTGTTTTTGCTGGCAGGTTTTATCATTTCTTGCCATCATAATCACTGTAGCTCTAATACCCTTCAGAGATCAGGAGTTGCTCTGAAATTGGATTTACTTACTCATTTTAACTTTTATAAACTGACTTATTTATAACACCATAACATATATCTTTTATCTCTGTAAATCTAATAACATGATAAGGTGTAAATCAAGACAGGTTCACTTAGGACCAAGTCAGCACAAAGGCTGAGAATCTGGTCTACAAATTTTCATAAAAGTACTGAGCAGTGGGTCATGGCCTTGATTTGCAGTCATCTCTTAGAAATGGAAGAAGTTCCCATAGCTACCTTGTTCCAAACTCAGTGTCTGCTTGTCATTTAAATGACAATTGCTGTGTTGTTCTGCTTATTATTTTAGTTTATCTTTTTGCAGTATTTCTCAGATACTGCAAACTTTCTTCTGAGCCTTTCTGGCTCACTTTCAGCAATGAAAGTCAGCCTACTGTTGCTAAATGTCAGCGATACAACTACCCACGCTAGGACTCAACACTTCCCCTCCCTCTGTCTGTCTCCTTTTTCCATGTGGCAAATGACAAGTTTTCAGGAAAAGCACAGCAGGTGCTTGTGCTCTTGTGTGTCTCAGTGAGCTTCCAGGACCTCCTAATATTGAATGAAGGTGACATTTCCCTAGAATACCCTCTTCACCCAATTTCCAGTATAAACTAAGCCAAGGGATTGGCATCATCCAACAAAACATTATTCCTGTCAGGCTTTTAACCTTATTGTTCAACATAAATAAGGCAAAACCTTGCCCTGGAGTCAGTGAGCATTTTCCACTAGAGTGCTTGAGCTCTCTGTGAGGTTTCATTCCCAAATGAGCTGTGTGTTTTAGCATATGTATTTAATATGGAATAGTACATCCTCATTCTTAGTGGGAAAGAATGTCCTCAACCTTTGTGTTGAACTCTATCCCCATGCCTTTTTTTTTATGTCCTTCCTCTTTTCCTCCCTCTGCTTTCTGCTTCTGTGTCTTTTGAACAGCTTCCAGCTAAAAGCAGAACTGTCAAATGTGAACGTCTGCTTTGCCAGAATGAAGCACATCTAGGCTGCGGCTGAAGTGGAGGAAACGTCCTCATTATTATGGCTTTGTGTTCGGTAGTGGCTCATTGTTAGGCTCTCGCCTCTGGAAGAGGCAGCACCCACCACGGTCCTTGGAAGAGCACGGCAGGGGAGCATCCACGGGAGTCCTCACATCCTTCTGTGATGGCTTGGGGCCAGCTTTCCCCTCCTGCAGAGGAGGACTGTCATTATTCAAAGGGAAAAATGGTGAAGCTCCCTGTTGTCACACTGCCCCACTTTGTAACATAGCTACAGGAGGGACGAACCTGAGACTGCTTTAAATGAAAATGCTTCAGATTCAGTACCATAGTAACTCCAGGACCACTGAGCAAAGCATGGACTCGAAAGCCCGTTTGGGATGTGAATGAGATATTCAGCTAGGCTGTTGCTTTTCATGATACTTTTAAATTGATTTCAACAGTATCTGTACTTGTTAGTAAAAGCTAACACAGATAGAGCTGAGCCCTAGCTTTGACTGCAGTATTGTCATTCCATCTACAGCTTGATTTTTAAGAAGCAGCTGTTTTGCAGCCTCTGGATGTGATTGAAATAAGATCTTAACATCCTTAATGCATCAGGTTACCCTATTGCTTTCTGTAATGAAGCAGTTGGAAGCATAAGGTGATAAAGGATCTTATTATCAAATGTACTAGGAAAATTTCAAGTTGACTTGGACTTTCAGGTGAGCAAAGATAAAATAGTTCCATTTGCTTTGTCTTGCTGCACTTACATGCATAATATTCTATGTTGATTATCCCGACAGCATAAATTTGTACTGCAGGAAATCTGCAGGAATACTGGTCAGAAATCTCCTCCTAATTTGATTTTTTTTTATTTCTCTTATTGAGGTTTATTGCACTGAGCAGATATTCAGAATTTGTCTGGTCATGTAATCTAGAAATTTTCTGTCATGGGGATCAAGATCATTATTATAGAGGTCTCATCCTTTAATAGAACAGTGCTCTTTGGTTAAACATTTAATGGAGTGATTCCTTTCATGAAACAAAGAAATGCCTTGATGAGGTATTCGTAATTCAAATTTCATCCCTATTACCATGCATATCAGTGCAAGGCATGCCATTTCTTCAAGTAAGGCTATACTATTCATCATAGCTTGAGTTTATAAAGGAGTTTCCATTGAGTTGATCAGATACCTGTCTGACTGCTGACAGATCGAGTCAAGTATCTTTTCACTTGCAGATTGATTGGAGTGTAAGATTAATTTAGTATCTTCCAAATCACTCTGCTGCAAATCCTTTTATTTCACCCTTTGTTTGCCCTGGATAAACCTTGCTGTCTTTTTAATATGATGCATAATAGAACAGTTAACCTATATTACTTCCTGACAATGTTGCTACAAAGCATATATTAAAATGTGATCAAGAGATATATAAAAGAAAATATACTTCATTGATAGTAGTCATGATTAGAGGAAAACCACTGTTCTGTAATCCTATTTGTCTTTTCAAAGTTGTATTATTATTTAAGGGAGCATCTGCCAAAGTGTGTATACAAATGAACCCTAAAGTTATTCAAATAGTATTGCTAGTATAAAATACTAGTGAGAGTGCTGGCATGCATTTTCTTTGAGGCTATATCTGATATACCTGAAATAATGAGTTTCTGTTTGACCTGCTAGCGACAGAATCACAGCACTTGATTTAGAAGGCTGGGTCTGTAACACAAGCAAGGAGGCGTCTTGTCTTGTATGAGGTGTTAACACTGGGAATGGAAATAACTTACAGTAAAGACTGTACCTTCTAACTGGTGATGTGTTGAACACCAGTATCTGGAATATGTAGATGACTGTATTTTTCCAGTGGCTTGAATACCTGAAACGTGTAAGATAAAGTTCATTCATTTCGGGAGCTTCAATTACCTGAACTCATACAAGATTCTTCATACCTATTTTTCCTATAGCACTGGTAAATATTATCTTCATTATTCATAGTGAATGAGATTTTATGGTGTTGAGTAGTTTGTTCCAGTATCTGAAATTAATGTTTATGCAAGACAAGGAATAAGGCCATTTTGTTTGGAATTTTTTATAGTTTTTGCATGCTATAAATCTCTAATCTGCTTCTATTGTTTCAGTTCTTTAATTGTTTCTGCTAACACTTACATCCTGTACAACCTCTGTGAGGAACATAGCTATTTTAAGAATATACATAAAAGCTGGCAATTACATTGTCTTATCAAGTTTTTGCAGCCTATTAAGTTGTTCAGTGGTACTGGAAATGATTAGACTCAATACTGTAGGAATGAGAGTCTAAAACAGGAACCTGGTCTTTTAAAGCTGTGATATATTGGAACATTCTACTTGCTGAATAGGTTTAAGAAACACTGTCAAGGATAAATGGATTCAGGGTAGAATTCAAAAGGTGCACAGGTTTTAATAAAAGCAACCATGCGGTAAATACTCCTAGGCGTAGAAAGTGAACAGAAGACTAAGTAGACCTCCCATTTAGTTTGGGAGGCTCCTAAGTAATGTTCCTCTGATTTCTTAAAGAAGAGATGAGTTAACATCTTTGAGATGAGTTAATACTGTGCTTGGAAACCACAGCAAAGGAAATTGCAGTCCTTGGCTGACAGGCAGCATGTGTGGTCCTGATTTTCTTCCTGGACAATGGAGTAGCAAGATCCCATGCCAGGAAAGGCAATGGCTGCACTTTTGTCTTGGGGCAGAAGCAGCGACTTAACTTTAGCAGTCTAGTTTCTTCTCAATTCCTCATCTTTTAGCTGATTTAGAATGGACTTAGTCCAACTGTTTACCACTAAAGGATTTTGTAGGGCCACACTAACCTGTAAGGAATAAGTGGAAAATTAGAGAAATTAAAATACTTTTACAAATCTATCAAAATTAAAAAAAGAAGTTCTTTTAATTAGGATTGCCAAGCCCTGGAGGATTTACCTTTAAAAGAAATTATTTGGTTTGCAGAAGAGAATCTGACATCAAAATAAGAAGGTCTATATAAGCCATGAAAATATGAAGCAAAAAGAACTATTATGTGTATTATTAGAACAAAAGGTGCTGTGTCATCCGTAGTCTCAGCAGTAGTGGGAGAAAGGACAGCTAGTAGCACTGTAGGGACAGATGCATAACTATCAGTTGGCCTTTCAGTTTTATCAGTGCCTGAATGGCTTGGAGCTTTTCATCTGCACAGCTCCTGAGTTTATTGTACCTCCTTTTTATTTTCTCTCTCTTTTTTAAAATTAGATGCATCATTTCTGCCAGATGTATTCTGCTGAACAATGCTGGGATTCTGTACAAAAAAGAAAATATTTCTTCAGGGAGGTAGAACTGTAAGTGTGCAGGATGCTAAGGAGCTCAGGTTAATATGCTGATCCTGACCCACTTAAGTCTTTTGCCTGCAGAGGAAAAACTTTACATTTTGTAATGTTCTGATGGCAAAAGAAAATACTCAGGAACTGAGACGTATGTTGGACAGCTGTTGCGAGTCAGCCCAGCATGAGGGTGGAGCAGTCTGCGTATGCTCTCTGAGCAGCTATTATATTGCTAGATTCCAAAAACTATAAAAAAGTTGGATGTTGGTTTTAGCTGGAAATTTTCTTTGCTTATAATCTTCCCAGATGCTACAGAATAATTTGGTGAAGATTAATAATGTACAGAAAGAAGAGATGCTTCTAAAAGAATATTGCAGTAAATTACTTTCAAACATATATATATATATATATGAACTTAACCAAACATTTGCAGGTTCTTTCAGTCAAGTGTTTTTTTGAGTTTTCTTGGAGAAACCTTCATTGTGATTAATTACTGTCAAAGCCTTGAACTGGAGAGATAAATAGATATACAGTTGTATATTTGTACAACATTTGATTTTGCATAGTTTATAAGAACTTATTTCTGAATATCCCTGTTTGAACTTACAAAAACTCAGTCTCGCTCTTCCTTTTTAAATAGTCACCAGCTGTGTTATTTTCTTTCATTCATTCAGCTAATTTTTTCCATATTTAAATAGCCTGAGAGCTATGTTAAGGCTTCATTCTGTTCAAAACTCGAAATTTTGATTTCTGCAGTGCCTGGCATTTCTGACTAGCACTTTAGTGACTAGCTCTGATCTTTTTACTAAAGAGTTTACATGGCAGTTGCAATTTTAGAGGGAAAATAAAAATAAGCAAACAGCTTTTTTCCCACTGACGTGGCTATTTACAACACAATGTGTTTGTCTTCCTCATGTTCATGTAGTCACGCACTTTTCCTTTGTGGGACATTGAATTTTCTTAGAATATATTTTAAAGAGAAATAGTTCTCACAAATTTTCACTACACTGGATACTATGTTTTTACAAATGGAACATGATGATTCTAAACAGCTGTTTGTCCTGTCCAGGCTGGTTGAGAAAATGCAGGTAGACACATCTGATTTAAATGCTCTTCCTCAAATTTAACTTACTGGTTGCCATCTAGGAACCAGAAAGACTTATGAGGCTTGTAAAGTGTGAAAAGCAGCCTCCTTTCACAGGCAAAAGGTCCAGTCCAGGTCATTTTCTTTGACTCCAGTAAGATTTGACTAGGACACAAAGAGGCTAGTATGCAACATGGAAAAATTTTTGTCCTGAATGTAGTTTAAACTACTGACCCAAGACGTTTGCTACAAGGTATTCTGGAGCAATCCTGAAGATTTCAGGACCAATGTTGTTACTCTGGTCTCTCTCAGATGTCTGTTAAATCAGGATAGATTCTTTACTCAGTTTAGCGAAAATGAAGTGCTAACACAGAGTGCAGGAGGAGAAGATTTATTTGAAGCACTTGTCCCTCTTTGGAAGACAAAGCAGTAGATTTAAGTTAAAACTGTCAATATGGATCATGCTGAAGATAAGCAACATTGAAACCAGCACTGTCAGCCTTCTGCAGACTTGTCCTTGGGCTTGTCTGAAGATGTAGGAGAGCGGACAAATGGTTTTAAGATCCTTGCCTTGTTCCAGTTTTTCAATTCAATAGATTTCTCCATGAAAGGAACTTGCAGATAACCTCAGTCTCAGATTGTTTGTCAGAAGGTTGTGGTCATTTTTGTGGAGGCGGTTGTGTACAATACTGATACCTCTTTCATCTGTTCAGACCTTTTGGCAACCTTCAGCTCTGTGTGCCAAATTGAAGGTCACTCCTTTCACCTTGCTGGAGGGAGCAGGTGACTGAGAGGGCCTGGCCTAATGTACGTCGTGTGTATGAACATATGGGATCTGTAATCATCTACTTATCTAAAATGATTTGAAGGAGACAAGTAGTCTTACACAGAAGAGAAGAAAGGTCTGTGTTATCAAGCCAAGAATTAATCCTTCAAAATGGAAGAAACTCATGGAAGAACTCGAAATGGCTGAAATGTCAGTGTGAATCTTTAAACCTTTTCAGCCCTCTCATTTCTAGTTACACAGTTACTAGCCACCTTTCTCTGCTAACCTCCACTTTTCTGAGCTCTTTTGACCTTTTAGCCTGTAGTTCCTCCTCTTTTTTTCCCATCTGCCAGGTGCTCAGCTCTTGCCCTTCCCCACTGTATCCCCTGTCATTGAGTTCTTTTCGCCTTCAGCATTCCCTTTTCCTTTCCTGCAGAAGCCCACTGGGAATAGATATTCATGGCAGCTTGGCCACAGTGATTTGGGAGGTGAAATATGAGTCCATTGGCATCCCTGCAAAACCTTTTTCAAGTTACTCTGATGAAGTGTGGCTCATGACCAATTTGTATGTAAGCTCTGCTACCAGATGCAGTACAGATCCCCCAGGTGATGGTTTATCATTGGCCATTGCTATGGTTCCCGATGCTGCTTTGAAAGACTAAATTATGCTGTCAGTTACTAAGTGCTTGTCATACTGTTAGAAAGGATGCTACTCCAGACAGTTTATGTTCCTTACCTTCTTTTAAACCTGTATGATTGAGACAGACTGGCTGCTTGTTTGTTCTGTCTAGGTGTTGGCCGTGACCGTTATCATCCATCTGTATAATGTGTGAAGGCAGTATGATATATGTTAAAAAACAATAGAAACTTAAATTTCAGTACATAAAACCCTTCTGAGATGATCTTCTAAAAAGAAGGAGCAAGTAAAGACAGAAGAGGACAATGTGTAGCAATATAATGACAAAACAGTATTATAAGCAAGTTAAGAAACTTTTTTCCCATTCTTAATACTTATGCCTTTTACTATTGAAATTGTCCAAAGAAAAGACATATATAACATAGCCAATTGATTCTGTTGTATGAAGTGATGCTATCAGCCAAGTTGATCTGATTGATCATGGTCTTACAATACAAGCAATGACATTTGTTTTAACTAATAGAAGGCAGAAATGAAAGTGTATGTATCACATCTGTGCATTTTATGATTTCATTTAAAGTTTTTACATGTCACTGCTCTTTTTATGATGTGCTTTTATCAGTAAGAGAAGGATTAAAGGAGAGAAGAGAAACTGTTTTGCCTCTGTCTTCTGACTATCATCAGGCTTGATTGGCCCCTGAATCACACAGAGTAGACAATCCTTAGTACTGTATGCATTTTAATACCTCAACATTTTATTAGAAATTCTTCCTAACTGGATTATTATTTTTTGATGAGCAGCATTATCTGCATAAGCACTCTAGTGACTTGTCCAGGATCACAATGATTGCTGGCAACACGAGACTTGCTTGAACACATCAAAGCTAATATGAGATTTAGCTTAGCAGTAGTAGGAAACAAGTTTTAAGTATTAAAAGTACCAAGCTCTTGCCTATCCAGGAGACAGCATAACAGCTTGCTTTATTCGTTACACCAAAGGAAATTCTCTGGATCTTAAATTAGATACTCATTTAGATTGCAGGGAGGTAGTTAAATTGAGCAAGCTGAAAAAAAATGCATCCAGTTGTTTGTCCCTAAATGCATTTTCTTCTGGAAACTCTTCCTGAATTATTTTATATTTGGACTTCTGTCCCAATAGAAGATGAAACATCTGTATGTGGGATTTCTGCCCCCCTCCCCCCCCAAAAGAAATATCCATTTTCCAGGCACCTCTGACAAAAACTATAATCTGCAGTTTTGATAGCACCAGAAAGAAAGATTGGAACAAATATGATCATACTATCTCCATTTCCTTGCTGTGATCCATCAGTTCATTATGTCAAGGTCAAAGCTGAAAATTTTAAACTCTTTTTATTTTACAAAATGGAAAATGTCAGGAAATGTCAGGATTAGGAACGGTGTTGACAGAATCAATGCTACAAAGCATCATTTATGAGAGCAGCAGAACATATAATGCTGTGAAGTTCTTAGCTTTTAAGAGAGGAACGTGTTTCTCCCCAACAGAGCAATATGCACTTGTATTAATACCCTTACTAGGCAAGGTTTTATGGCAGCTTAGTTTGCTACCAACATATAAATCCCTCTGTTTTAGATTTGTTTTGACTTCTCCCTTTCTCCAGTACTTTCCTCTTTTCCTGTGTTAGTAGTTAGAGATCCATTTAAGCAGCCTTCTGCCCTTTGAACTTACTTTCTCTCAGAACTCAAGACAGCCTAAAAGCCTTTTCCCCAGAATGCAGTGGTACTATAAATGATAGCCACCCTTTGCCCATGTGTCCTTTCACCTTGCAGTGCTGCTGCAATGAAAAGAAAGAAGATATATATTTTGTGGATGATATTTTGCCTTGCCTTATTGTGTACTTTCAGCTTCTTAATTGAATTAATAAAGTTTTCTGTGTAGTTTTTTAGCAAAGCAATGAACTGAATTCAGTGCAAGTCTACAGTAAACAAAAAAGCAAATAGTAGAGTGACTGTTCCTTCCATTCCATTAAGTACTTAAGTACATACTTAATTTTATTTGGAATTACAATGAGACTTTAGCAAATTTTAAAACATCTTTCTCAATCAGTTAAATAAGTTAATAAATTGAAAACAAAGAAGACAGATGAAGCCCAGAATTTTAAACAGCAGACCTCATCCGTTGCCAGTCCCTCTACCACAAAACCTGCAAAACAAACACATAGTAAAGCAGATGTCTGAATTCTGAACAAAATATTTTTAAACATAACTGGCTGAAAACTAGGAAGGTGGCATTGATCCCAGGAGATTTTTTTTTTTTTTTGCAGTAGGATTTTTTTTTTTTTTCTTTTGAACATTTCATGCTGGTTTAATCATAATTGATTTGCTGAAGCTAAACTATTCATTCAGCTTCCTTACAGCCATGATGTATGACTTTATCTCCCAATATTTAATCAGTTAAGCATTTCTTAGGCTCTGTTTTTCCAAGCTGAAGCTTTTGTTTAGAAAAAGTACCTTCAGAAATACTTGTTATTTTTTTTAGTCAAGTTACACTGTTGTGACAGTTAACTGTTGTCAAAAGCCTCTCTCATAGACTTAGATATTGATCTAATTCAAATTTCCACTTAGTGATTCCAGTGGTGAAATTCAAATCTTACTGTTATGTTCTGAATAATGTGAATTTGTAACTTCACATTTTTTGTGTTGGCTGCTTGTACTGCATGCTAGCTAACATACTAGCTAACCTGGCCTGTCGATTTCTCAAAGCTGGTGTTGCACTGTGGGATAGCTTGGGAAGCTCAAGTTGTTATAGTCTCAAAATGTAATTTCAGATACAATGTCAGGAATGGCACTAGTCGTGTGGGCTTTGTGAGAAGTACATTGTCGGAGCTGTGTGCTGCATCCCCAGCTTGGGAATTACCCTTTAGTCTGAATGGAATTTGGTCCATAGCCATTAATAAATACAGGGAAATAAGGATACATACAGGGAAATAAGGATAAAAGGAGAGGCTGCTTTTGCTGACATGAAAGCACCTTTGTCCTTTTTTTATATGAGCTGCTTCTGCTGCTGCAGCTGCCAAACTCATAACTTCAAAGTCCTTTCTGTCCTTGTAAGCCATAATTCTGTGTCTTGGTCTCCATTTCCTATCTTCCTAGCTCTTCCTTTGCTACTGTTGTTTGTATGTTCTTATATCTTTTTGTTTTGCCCCAAGCAGATTTTTATTCTGAGTGAGTTTTTAATCTCTATTTGTAGCTTTATGGCTGTCCTGTTTTTTATGGATTTATTAAGATTTTTATTTTTTTAAGACTGTTGTGCTTCACAAGATACCTAGTTCATTCCCTAAGAGATTCTTCTGCACATACGAAACATTTTACAGTTTCATGTTAGTATTTTAATTCTTGTTTGTTCAGCTTGTTATTTTATTTCATTCTCTTACATTCCCACTTCAATTTAGTCCTATCTCTTTAAGTATTCATTCAGAAGGTGGGTGTGTAGAAGATATCACAGCTTTAATCCATGGACTCCTGCTTAGGTATTTTCGTATTTCTACTGAAGACACTAATCTTCCTTTACAATAAAACAACTTAATAAGCTGCAGAAAACTGATAAGGCAATTTAATTGCCAGTGCTTATGTATTTTCTTAGTATAGCTAAAATCCCACCAAAGGTGGTATACAAGTGGTTCCAGAAGCTGTCAACTAAAGAACTAAAATAATGGGAGCAGATTAGCAAATACAGTGTAAAAAAAAATAAAATGACAAGACATCTTTACAAAGTTTCTTTTATTTATTCAACTTTTATAAATATCACAGAGAGTGATAACTTGGTCTATAAATTGAAGGAATAAAGTGAATGTGCCAACATGAAAAAATATAAACAATTATATTGTCAGTCATTGTTTGAATTATTCATTTGAAATATCTTTCAAGATTTTTTCATTGCATCTGTAAGGCAAAGAAACATATTTATAAGAGTAAAATGTAGTAAATAATTATTGAGCTATGCATCAAAGGACTCATTTGATTATTTTAGAATAAATATTCCAAACTGCCACTTCTTATTTTATTGGAATATTTGATGTTTTCTATAAGGTTTAAAATATTAGGCAAGCAAATTTATAAAAAAGACCAACTTTTCTCTTTCTATGGAAACTATTGCGACTGACTCCGAAAATTATAAACATAATTAACAAGTTGACAACTAACTAGGTAATCAAAAGTGTATTTTAGTTAATGGTAACCAATTCCAAAATCTGAAAAATTTGTGATTTTAACTCTACATCCTCTACTACTTGCCAGATAGGACATTATTTTCAGCCCATCCTGATTTATATACAACTTCGTATTACCAGATATTTAAGATGTTTATGAAAAACTGTCCACTGCAAGTGCACAGATCATGTTCTTTCTCCTTAAAAATGCATACTCATTCACCAAAGTAATTCTCAGGGTCTGTATGGGGGTGGTGGTGGTGGGAAATACAGCTTCTGTTGAGAGCCATGGAAAGTTAGCTTTTGCTAGTCAAAATTGGATAAAAGTTAATTAAGGCTAGCTCTATGATCAGCCAGTCAAATTACATATCAACAAAACTATTTTTAAGTAAAAAACCCCACCTACTAGGGAAGCACTTGGAAAATAGAAGTAGTAAACCAGCAAAATATATAGCAAATTATACAGAGTGCATAGTGGAAAAATCAAATGCACAAATAAATGTAATAGTAAAAGCTCCATAATTAAAAAAAAAACTTTAATATTAATCTAATAGTGTCACTCTAATAGAAACGTGTAATAGAAAGATCCAGTTCATTCTAAATTTTCAGAAATAGGAAAAGTTTCAAAAACAAGTTGGGGGGTGAATTTGAGGCATTTTTGTAGAAAATGAGAGATGCATGAAACGTTCAATAGGAAGTTCAGGTAAGAAAAAATAATAGCTATTTCGAGTTGTCTCTTGGTGCAAAATTAAGTCTTATAATGAAATATTCAGAGCACATTCAGTAGCTGTAGCTCAGATCAGACACAGTCCCAGGTCTCTTGATCCCTTTGCTGTTAACAATTAACAGGGTCAGGATCAAGAGACCCAATTAATAAAGAATAACTCTCAGAAAGAAGAAAGATTTTTGCCATTGACTTCAGTGGGAGGAACATTTACTAGCTAGTTCAATATATACCAGTGCAGGCAATATAAAGTGTTTGAAAACCATCATAGAAATATTGTGTAAGTATTAAAATGGATGAAATAGAAAATGATCATCACCGAATCCCAGGTTTTGACTTGTATCTTTCATCCTTTCAGTTCAAAGTCATAATTATTTTCACATTTGTTATTAAAAGAGAACTGAATATTCTTTTTTAAATGTAGTGAAATTGGTGAATTGAATTTTTTCATTTTCAATTATACAGGTTTGGATATAAAAATGCTTTAAAGTATGCTGTTAATCTGCTACAGTCAAAATAATGGGTAATTGGAACCGAATGTCTTTTTTTATCTGGCTGCATCTAGCTATCCAACAAATCTTTCTATTAATTGTTAAATCATAATGACTTCAAAAGACATTCCTCAAGTCAGTGTTGGAGCTCTGATAACCTAATCTCCATTGGGCACCGTGACTCCATTGAACTGCCTTGTCATTAGTCTTGTCAGCTCTGTACCTACTTTTATTCCCATAAGTTAATGAAAGACTTTATATTTTTTGAGAAAGTAACCTTTTCAAAAGTAGTTTTACAGGCAGGGTTTTAGAAGACACAGTTGTTTTGTAATAATAATGATTTTTCACTATTAGTTCCTTAGTTTTAGGAGTTGTTTCCTGGTAATGCTCAAGTGGCATAAAAATGAGTGGAAGTGTGATGCAACCTGATTTCTAAACTTTCTGGCTTTTGTGGAAGGCAAACTAAGGCAAAATCCGGAATAACTTGGTCACTATCTGAGCAAAGAGTGAGTTTGGTTTGGGAGTTTGATCAAGCAGAGCTTGGACTGTTGTGTTAAATGCAGAAAGTGACTGCACACACAGAGGAGTGTGTAAGACATACATGGAAACCTGTCATGTCTCATCCAAAATTGTAACCATCTATTTTAACTTAAGTGACAGACTCTGCCTTCACACATTACACTTCTGAGAGCCTCTGGAAAAAATGTGGCGTGCCGTAGGTGAGCACCATGTCTCTGGGTAAACCAGTGTCCTGTGGCTGTGCCGTTGGTGCGGAAGGCCAAGGAAGGGAGGTAGGATTTTGCCCTTTCTGAAACAAGGCAACTGGAGGAAGAGCAAGCGGCAGCACAGCGGCAAGACCCAGGTCTCCATTCTGTAGCTGGGCTGAGTGACCTCATGTGCACAGTCAGTGCTGCTGCTTTCAGTTGTTCTGAGGAATCACATTTTTAAAGAGAGTGAGAGCGTGAACCATCACGACACCAACAGAAACGTGCGCGGAGAAGCCCATGAGTGGTTTCTTGGACCCAGCTGATTGGCGCCTAGGCTGGCTCCCATCAGCTTAGTTCAGTTTGATGGATCATAACATAGCATCATACTGAGCAAACAGTGGGCTGATAGCTTTCGCATTATGTATCAGTAGCAAGCATTAATTTCCCATTATTTGTTGATATTAATTAAATTTGTTAAGACTTTATGGTAGCAGCACAGACATTTAGAGGCAAAAGTGGGAAAGACAATTCGTATGGCTTCAGCTTCATATGACTTCATATGACTCCAGAACAAAGGAGAGAAAAGCAGTGGTATTTTAGTAGGTGACACAGGGAGAGTAGACCAATATGTGAGATGATAATTAAATAGGCACTGTAAGGCACTGTGGGAAAAATCTAATGACAGTATGTTAAAAAGATCATATTTAGATACAATTCAATATATTTGATAATGAGAACAAATACTTCACGAGCCTGCTATGATGCAATATTCTCCAAGATTTGCCTCCTACATTGCAGTACAGATATAGACAGGCTATGTTTGTTTCATGGGAAACTTTAATACAATTTTCCAAGACCATTTGCCTTAAAATTTAGCTAGGATTGCCTGAGTTCATTTGGCTAAAGCCCTCTTAAGACATTTATTATAGTGTGTTGATTTTTTTTTTCCTGAGATATTATTGAAAAAGTAAAAGTGACTGTGTTTTCATACAGTATATTGGAAAACAAAGGGATTCTGTCATTTGGAGACTACCAGTCTCTTGTCTACATGAAGTGCATTAGAGATCATAGCAAAGTGAACACTTAAAAGATCATCAGCTTGACACTCTCAAGAAAATTATTTTGCATTTTTGCTTGAACTTGTTCCCAGAAGGGACTATTTCTGCCTGTGCCTCTCTCTCTTTTTTTTTTTTTTTTTCCTGAAACCTACAACTGTGGTGCTTCACTCGTGTTGAAAACCATAAAAAGGCAACAACAAAGAAAAAAAGCAAATCAAAATCATTGAAAGAGAGTACAAAATAGCTGCTATTCTGTTCCCTGGGCTCTCTGCTTAAGAGCTCTATTCACTTAAAACATTTTCCAGCTTCTGAAACACTTGATTAAAGTCAATTGGGAAAAAGATAAGCTCTTAAAAGTGCTAATTTGTGACTTGGAAAACTTGAATAAGTCTAAATATGAAATCTGTTGCTCTGCATTCGTGATTATGGGGCTTGTTTGGAGAACATTTTAACATTTCTTTGCACACTCTCTGTGCCTGCGTCTGCTTTGTGTTGTGTATTTTTTAAGGTATTAATTAGTACCGTGTCGCAGCTCAGCTCTAAGCTCCCCCAGCCTCCTTTCAATCTCTTGAGATTTTAGAAAATCTTCAGTTCTGAAGCCAGGTGTTTCTTTTCCTTTGTCTTTCTCTGGTCATACGAGCCCATATGGAATCCTTGCTTGACCTCATGTACTAGACTTAACAGTTGAACTGATGTTCTTGTTTAATTAATATCCTCTCATTCTTAGGCTGTGATCGTATGGATGAAATTTAGGAATAGAACCAGAACAAGTTGAACTATGGTGGATGTGTGCAAACAAGCAAGCTCTGTGTTGAGAAGGTAACAAAGGAGAAGGCCAAGCACTAGAAGGTAATGATTTAAAGCTGTAACAGATCTAACTGCATCTCTAAGAAACATGTTTGCTACCATTGGAGCAGAGTGAAATGATTTTTAGGGAATATACCCAGTGTTCATAGCTTTTTCCAAATTAAGATAGCTTATCTTTCACTGTCTCAACATCTTCATGTGTGGTTATTTTTCATACTGAAGACATCCTCTAGACACTCTCTTCTTTCCTACTTTGAAGGTTATTAAACATCTTCTAATCTAGTAATACGTAACTCTCCTCTCTTCTCTATTTTTGCAAAAACAAAGTTATCACTGCATATCTTACAGAATACCCTATGCCTTGTCTTTCGCACCTCCCTTCTCCAGTCAGCCCCTTTTTCTTGTGGTGTATTTGTGAGAATACTGATATTAGCAGCAGTTATGCATTTGTCTTAGGAGAATTCACTCCTTCAACTGACAGTTTCTAGTCTGCCCTTGGGCTGCTAATATAGTCATGTTGTATACTACACAGACACTTATATACGACCTGCAAGGTGAATGACAGCAGGCTTTTGAGCACTTGAAAGCTTTTTCAAAGTCTTGAAAATGAATATTTAGTTATTGGGGCCTTAGACCCTATCTTCCATCCATAAGCATATCACGCACGCATCATATAAAATTAAGAGCTGTTTCTGAAATTACTCTTATGTTATGCTGATTTTGAAAAGGGTTATGTTTTTTTCCCTCATGCAATTGTAATCTCAAGTGTCAAATCTGTTGCTGCAGTGTTAGTGATGGTTTCAGAATTGCCATAAGACTCTTGACATTTTAATTCTTGGCAAAGCATTGGTGTGCCGCTAAGGCAGATATGTTAACACTTGAGACTACCAGTTGCATGGTTTAAAAGTCTTCCAGAGTCCCTGGATTTCCTAACAAACCAACGCACACAATACAAACAATAACTCTACATTGCCAGGTTAAAATAAGTAGCTGCTACACTTTCCCTTTTAGTATTTTTTATCTATCTTTATATATAGATAGATACAGAAAATAATGTATGAAATTACATATGAATTCACTCATGGGAAAAAAAAGACCTTAGCTGTATAAAGCACAGGCATCTTCCAAAGATGCTTAAAGGAACTGAAATAGCTGATAAAAGCTGTTAATAAATGAATCTTTCATACCAGTGCCAAATAACAAATACTTACATGATACAGACACAAATAAAAATATAACTTTGGATGATATTAAATTTATATTAATAAGAAATTAATTACAAAGGTTGGCTCTTTATGATAGGATTTCTGTTTGGTTTTACTAGTGCATATTTAGGTTCCTGTTCTGTAATATTTTCATCGATAAAATACGGGACACAGGAAAGAATCAATTACTGGAGGATGTGACTGGACAAAGGAGGATGCTAAATGTGAAAGACAGTAATGGAGTATAAAAAAGAAGTGTTGCGGAGCAATCAGTATTTTAGAGAATTGGGTCCCTCTGCTAGTCTGATTAACAGGTTGAAAGTCTTTTCAGAAATATATAGTTTCTTTAGACTGAGAAATCAGGGTAGCTAACATGCCTTATTTCTGTTCCCAGGACTGCATTACATTGTTCAAAGGAATGACCTTTGTAGAAAATCAGCCCATTAATTGTGTTATGATAGCTTGAAGAGGAGAGTAGTTTCTTAACACCTTAAATAATGAGGAAAGCAAGCATCCCAAAATATAAAATCAAATTAAAAAATCTGTATGACTTCCACTCACCAAGAGGTAGCACAGAACCAGGAAACAGAAGGACAGACTAATGGGATACCACAGCTTAAACAACGTCAAAAAACTGCTCTGGAACAACAGAAAGAAACAAAAACTGTAAGTGAGAATACAGGTCTGAAAACATAACAGCAATAAAGAAGTAGATTAATAACCAGAACAACAGAAATAGGAAGTTACGAATATAAATCAATCAGAAATGTCATGTAGTGTAGTTGTAGCCAAATACTTGCATGGTACTTTTTGTGCTTTTAAAAAGAAACAGTTAAACTCCATTGAATGCAGTCTAGTATTGCACACTGGTTTCTCTTGTCTCAGTAAAGACTTTGCTGCATCCTCTAAGCATATTTGACATGATCATTAATAAAATGGTGATATAAAATACGTTATACATTAGAAGGCCTGGTTTGGCCAAGGACCGAGAATGCTCAGGTACGGGTTTGTCCCTTCTAACTGCACAGGTTAGGGGCCTGATTGTCTTCCACTCCCTATATAATCAATGAAGATAAACACCTCCAGAAGGCAGTTCAGGCCTCTCTAGAGGGTGATTTATCTCATCATAGATCTGAATCTACCTTTAAAGTTTTCTACATCTACATGTGGAGTGGAAGGTCACTACGCTATTAACTTCAGGCTTCAGCTCTGTTTGGGCGAATGCAAGGCCTAGGAAGTTACAAAGCCTGATAAATTATAGCACAGGCAAATGTGATTTAGTTCAAATGTGTCATTTGTAAATTGCAATGCTGTGTAAGATCACCTCATTAATTCTAGTGAGGAACTAAATTCTGAATACCTTGCATTGTATAATGATTTGTTTTAAAGGAAAGGTAATTGTCCTGTAAATGCCCATATTTATTCTTCTTTTATGAAGAAATCCCACCTAAATGCATGTGCTACAATTTTGTGGTCTGGTTAAGGGCATGTTCTGCAGTGAAAGTGGCTTTTTTAAGTGAACCCTCTGGATTTTTAGGTTACTCTGCCATGTTTCACTCAAAGTGTTGATGGATAAGAGGCCTGACAGGCATTACAATTGAAAGGAGCACCACAGAGATGCAGCTTCTGATGATGTGGAAGATACTCTGCCAGTCCCACAGAATCACTATTCTAGGGCAGATTTCCCTCCTTTTGCAAAGTATGGAGTTACAACTCCTCTCTGGCCAACCCATCTTTTCTGCTTGTGGGTAAAGGCAGGTGTGAATGGGGAACTGAGCTCAGTGGAAGCATTTGTATGAGTGTTAATGTTTCAGATTAGTGTGGGGACTTATTAAAATTTACTGATATGTTTTGTTTGTTTATTTAAAGTTGAATTGAACTTCAAATGACTTGGAAAAAATAGTACTCAGTTAATACAAGCAGGGAATATGTCATAGATTTTCCTCTTTTTACCTGTCACTTAAATGTGTATTGGCCAGTAATACTCTTAAGTAACATGAACCTCTGTCATTAGTACTGTCACACCCAGGAAAATATTATGTACAGTGCAAAATATGATGTTTTAGTATATATTTGCAATTCTTATGCTGGCATCTTAGGGGAATTTTTAAGTAATGGAGATCCAGTGAAATGTTTGATGTTGGATGAGGCACTCAACATGCATCTGTCTGATCTGGAGTCTCCTAAAATCTAAGTTTCCTTTTCCCATACGATGCATTGCTATGATACACTTAAAACCAAATAGAATAGTGAAGTACAAAACCTCTTTGTTGTGTCTTTCCAGTGTGATACGATACTTCTACTAGAAAAAAATCCTAGCGAAATGTGGTTTCCTGTTCCTCCTCTAGTGTTTTTGGATGACTGTTGTACGTCAGCTGTGTTCAAGAACTGTAAGTATAATATTTACTGCCTCTAGTGAATAAAGAGTATGTGGAAAAAGATGAATCTAATAATGAATCTAACGATGTCAGGTAAATTAATTTTTGTCATTCAGACCTAACAGAAAGAGTTTTGGGAAGGCACCTTTATTTTCATATTAAAAGAAAATTTTTAAAAAATGCATGCATTTAGAAATTGAGATTACAAAATGAATGAATTTAGGAAGAATAACTGAGAATGTAAGTATCACTGATCCTGGTCCCAGATGTACTTTTAAATTTAGGCAAAATTCACGAGACTGAAACACTTTGATTTTATTAGTTCCCCTTTCATTTTGATGGTCGGATATAATGGGTTGTGTCATCTGAATGGTGCGAGTCTGTGTCTCATGGAAGAGAAGCTAGCCTTGAAAGCAAGTCTGGAGGGTGTCCAACAGGCCAAAAGGAATGAGGCCATGTTCATACACTTGAATAAATATGCCTGATCTGACACATGTGCAATGGGTAGGGAAGGCAAGTAGAAATAGGCCATGGTTACAGGGAAATTAATTTTCCCCAACCTACCTATGTTTAATCTGAGGAAAATGTATCTCTTTTGCTTTATGCGAAACAAGTTTTTATACTGGAGACTACTATGCCACAAAGCTGGTCTTTGGCTGATTTTTTTTCCTATTTAGACCAGCCAGAAGATTGAATGCACTTCCTCAGTATTCAGACATGACATTCCCCAGTAATTAGCTGTCCCAGAGCTAGATTATTAGTAAGCTATAAAAAAGTCTCTAATTTCCATCAACAAATACAGTTTCCAGTCATTATAGTCTGCAAAAATAGCATCAATTTATTTGAGATTTTCCTCTCCTAAGCATGGGGAGGAAGAGTTATTCCCATATGAATTTAGAAGGATGATTAGAAAGAGACTTTTTCAAGATGGCTTTAGAATGAAGCAGCCAGACATAAGAATGTAAATCATGTTCTATGGGAAGAAAAAAAAAAATAGATCAGGCTAAGAATGCAAATCATATTCAAGGGGAAAATTCAGATCAATATTAGAATCTGTCTTGTGTGACTGCAGTAGCATAAAATTATCTGCTGAGCTGCCTGTAAAAGTGACAGTAGAAAGAAGAAAAAAATTTCAAGCAAAAGATGGCCTGCTGATAATTTGGCACAATTAAGCTAAATTGCAACCCAAATTGGGGGTAAAATACTGTATGAAAACAGATGCAGAATGCATGTGGAAAATGTCAGGTACATTCTTATTTCATTGTTACAGCGAGATGGAATGTGCGATGTTTGAGAGATGGGAAAAATCACTTGACTGGTATTGAATTCCTAGGCAATGGAAGCCTGATTATCAAGTTTTCAATTAGGAAACAAGTCAGTAACTTCATTTTCCCAATATAGTATCTCTCTTTGGAGGATAGATTCCAAACTTTGGTAGATATATCCTGTGGTAAATTAATTGAGGAAAGGTTTTCATTATGATTCACAACACTACCTGGAATTGTTAAGAATTTTGTGGGAGGAACATGTAGAATAATAGATATAAAACCAAACCAACTAACCAATCAAACAAACAAAACCCTCCCTACTTCAGCTTTAGTTTTCTGAACTGAAATAGAGTTGACTGCAACATTCACACACTTCTCAGCCTCCAGTTTCTGCAGATCCTAAACAGCTTCCCAGATGTCAGAGGATATTTTTTCTGTGGATGGAGGATCCTACAAGTCTGAGCACCTTAGCTCCCATGTCATAGATGGTCTTAATGGTATCTTTTTTTGAACTCATTGTCAGATGCCAGATCCTGAGAATCCCAGTGCAAGATTTCAGGTTCAATTCCTTGCTCTGGAGCTGGGTTCTGACCTCCTCCAGCTACCTGAACAACATAATCTGTTTGGATAAATCATATGACAAAACTAAGTAGCAGGAGGTTACTTTCGATGGTTTGAATATTGCGTAAAGAGTGGGATGGTTAAAAATGTATTTTGTTGAGCGAAAGGGTGTGGTTTGCAGTGACTCTTCATGTATTGTATGTGATGCATGAAGCAGTGAGCCATAATAAACAGAAAGGGAAATTAAGGATGTCTAGCACCTCTGCAGTTCCACACTGCTGCTGAATGATCGCCAAGGCTGGGCCTACAAATATGCTGGAGCAATTGTTTAAAACTTCAACTACAGGTTTTGAATTTAAAATATATCATTTAAAAGCTGATTGTGCTTCATATTGCTGCTCTTTTTCCTTGTTTACTTGGAAATTTCTGACTGGTATGTGCAGGGCATGGTGGGAGAGTGGTAGGGAACACAGAGGGTCCCCTGTCTTTCTTTTACTTGCTAGACCTTTGCTTTTAGAAGACAGTGATGCAAATGAGCCTAACTGGGAAAGTGACTTATTCACAGAGAGCTGCGTATAACTCAGGAAATACAATGCATATTAAAGATGTGGCCATCTAAGACTAGTCTTCACACCTATCCTTAGAGAATCATGAAGACTACCTCCAACAAACTTTTTTCTTAATTTCTCTATATTGAAAATAAAGATTGAAATGGACATTTGGATAAATGAACCTAGGGAGAGCTGACAGGTGATTTTCTTTAAATTCTTTTGATTGCAGCAGGAATCAAATTTATTTTGCTGGAGGGTGACTTACCAAGCAAAGCACGTTAAATCACTCTGCTTCCAAGGGAGAGTGAAGCAGCAGATATATATCCATGCTGGAAAGGTAAGATGACTATTACATGCTCATTACACATATTTATGTCTCAGCTGCAAACTGAAAAGTATTCATGAATTTTATATATTTTAAAAGTGTTTCCAGGTATGCCTGTAGCTTTTCAGTTAAGTCTGAGCTTGTACAAACTGAAAATTCCCTGTATGCCTGCTCTACTGTTTAATTTTTTACCCATCAAGAAGTTGTGGGAGTTTCACTGCAAGACAGTAGTATAGAGAAGGC
Source organism: Podargus strigoides (assembly GCA_028020825.1). Classification (NCBI taxonomy): domain Eukaryota; kingdom Metazoa; phylum Chordata; class Aves; order Caprimulgiformes; family Podargidae; genus Podargus; species Podargus strigoides. Next base: position 13,635,343 of record CM051630.1, read on the forward strand.
AAGATGAAACCAAGCATATTAAAGGATATGTATTCTGTGCTAATGGCACAAACAGTGACTGTCAGGTCTTTACAGCGTGAGTCCTGAAAAGTGTCTGATCTGGTTTTGTGTAAATTGAGAACATCTTTGTAGGTTCACATTTTATATAAATGTTGTAGGACTTACTGGCTGGTGTTGTGTTGTCTTGTTCCATGGCTGTTAGTCTCCAGCAGACCTTTAACAAGAAAGCTGCCACACTATCTGCGTTTTCACATTAAGAGAAATTTTACTTTAGATTAGCAGCACTGGTACAGAAAGGATGGGAAGCACCTTATTTGCATCAAATTTAGGTTTCTTGCTTTGGATGGGTCTGTTGTTTGGACACAAGTCCATGCTCGGACACAACTTCATGCTCAGGCACACAAACAAGCATTTGCATGTGATGTGAAGAGGCTAGGAAATGCTGGGGCTGTATATTTCTAGCTACATCTTCTACTGTATGGCCTAAACATCCATAATGCAGTTGTATTACTGCTGACATAGAGCAAGTTGCTTAAGTTCCTGACTCTCCTAAAGAGCAGGTTGTGAGGGTGTGTGATGGGAGGTGGAGACAGCTGAGCACTGCAATGTGGATGCATGCAGAGCAGCACATCTTGGAGATCATATAGAGCTTTGCTTTTCATGCCTGTCATGATGATAAACCTTTGGAAGCTACATGGGAAGGAAGGAGGAGATGGGGGATAATGCTAAATTTGTGACTAAGGGTTATACTTTGCTCAGTAGTGAAAATACCGGTGTAGAAACCTAGGAGGAACTGATCCTTTTCAAATCCAGAGAAGGATCTCTGAGCTCTTTTTGCTGTGCATTTAGTGCAGCAAATACATTTAGTGAAAATGAGAAGATGCATAGCTTGGTGGTAAATATGGCAGAAACAAAGATTTGTTTCAGTTTAACAGTCTTGAACATTCAAGGGGTTTTAATCCCTAATTAGAAATAACAGCTTCTATGTTTCTCTAGCATATTGAACATTCATACTTGTGAGAGACGTAAGAAGTTTTAGTAAAACAACAGGACATTTTAAAATAACTTCAATATTTAGAATTCTGAAAACCAAAATTTGATTCTTTCAGATAGCTGGAATTTTTTTTAAGATGCAATGAAATTAATATGATTTATAAACCATACCTAGATCACTGAATTATGCTGCTGTTTTCTTTCTTTCTGGAGAAAAAAGGTTTTGTGCACAAAAGTGCAGATTTCGGTGTCTTAGGCTGCTTCCTGTTGACTGCATACAGATGTGAGCGATCTCTGCACACTCACACTGTTGATTATACTGTCAGTTGATGGTAAAAGTGACCCCTCTGTGCCCACTCAAAACTGTTTCTTTGCATGTGCAGTTATTAGCCTTGTAACTGGCTCTTAAATAGTTGATATTATTTGTATGATCTGATACCACCATGGTCCATGCTGATTAGCATATTATGAAATTATGTCCTTAATATCCTTTCCCAGTGTTTTCAAAGCTGTTGAATTTGGAATTTTGTTTTGCTTTTCTAGAATCCAGCAATGAAAGAAATAATGAAAACATCTCCAATGGTGACACAAAAATTATTAGATCTCAATCAAATTAGTGGTAGAGCATCTGCAGGCATATAGCTGCTGCTTTCTGTCGTTGGAAGGAAGACTTAGATTTTTAAAAAAATCTCTGATGCTTCTGAAACCTGTAATTTTTCTACATTCTTCTCTCAGTCCATATGAAGCCAGGTGTTCTTCCAATGAAGTATTGGACTGTGGTCTATCAGACTTATATAAATAAGAGGAGACTAGAACCCAGGGTCTTTAAAATCTTTTTGTCTAATTTTCTCTAAGTATTCAGAGGAGTAAGATTAAATTCTGTGAATGCAGGCAAATCCCACGGTATTAGCCTTAGGTTATTTGAAATCAAGGAGTCCCCCTTTCTTTACTAAGAGAACTGTGTAATATATTTACAGATGAAGTGTTGCTTTGAAGTCAGGATCTTGTCTTTGATCAAAAGCACACAGCTTCCCTCATGTCTCTCAGAAAGAGACAGTAGTTATATCACACTGGTGTGGGTTTTTTTTTTAATGTTTTGGACAGCAAAAATGACATTTACATGAAACAGTAATCCTGGGAATGTACGAGATAAGACAATTTCAACTACGAGTTGAGAGAAAGTAAGTCTCACAAGCAGACTTCAAATCAAGCAGAAGAAATAGCATGTCATACTCACTTTGCCTCCCTTACCTGCTGTTAATTAAAATACTGATAAAGGAGGTCTGTCAACATTAATTTGATGAAAAGTAAAACATGTGTTTAAAATTTTCTAGATGAAAGTACTGTTAATCAGTATTACAGAAAAAAGGTTTTGAGTAAATGCTCTTAATTCAGTGTGCTTGTTTAAGAAGTGTAAATATACTACAGCAGAGCTTTTTAATCCACAATGAGAAAGGACATAGAGACGGACAATGCAGTATTTTTTTTTTGTTTGTAAGGAGGATAGAGAAGGTACAATACAATTAAAAGGAAAACCGCTTGAGTACTGGCTTGCTTAGTCTTTGTAGTCACTCAGGGCACTAACTTTATCCGGGCTGTGTATTTGGATCAATTATATTAACTTTCTGGTGGTTTTATATTGACTGGCCATGGATTGTTATACGATTTTTTAAATGTAAATGTGAGTGTGTCTATCCTGGGGGAAAAAATGGGAATCTGGAAGAATAATATACTGCGTAAACAGAGCAAGGAAGCACCATTGAGGCACCTCTGTAAATAGTTCTTTTAATAGTTTCTGGTTTATTATACAGTATGTAGTAGACTTGAATGTTGCAGATGGGCCATGCATTGCGGCTGCTCTGTATGGACACATAAGTAGTGTTATCTTGGCTAACAGTGGCAATAAGTAGCTCTGTTGTTTTATGTGTGTGGCATGTTAATGTAGAATGGACTTTTAAAAGAATGATTATTTGAAGCAACTAAAGCTGCTGTACTGAGACCTGTGGTGGCAAAGCTATCAAACATGTAATAGCACAAACCACATTGTAACACAAAGATTGCTTTATCCAGGCATCACGTCTCTTTCAACATACATTGTAATCATGAGGTGTCCGTGGAACACTCGCTTTCCTAGAAAAGGGGTATTAGGAAGCTATTTACTCTGCATCAAGTGTCTCAATGCCATGTAGTAACTCTAAATAAGCAAAACTAGTTCCGTGTGGCTAGCGAGATATTTATTTATTCCAGCAGCCTTCCTTAGAGTATTTCTACCTCAAACTCCATCTCCTTCCTGCAATCATCTCCCTCCCTTCACAGTGATTTCAGTTTTCACTTTTTTGAATTCTTTGTCTTTATATCATCTTATTCTCTGTTATAATAAACTCATATAAATAAATAAAATAAAGACAAAGTAAGGCTTTTTCCCTATTTCTGATTGGCAGCACTAACAAGAAGATACTTTTGTTTTTTATCATTTCACTATGCTTCACCTGTCCCTTAAATTTTGGAATGACAGCTACTGTTGGTCCAGGTCTGTTTTGCACCAATCTTAAGGGAATACTGATCTTTGTTAATTTGTAATGATACTATATTTTAATTTAATGTGACTAGGAGTTTCATTATCTTGAATTCAAAAAACTGAATAGGAAGAAGTATCATTATTCTCAGGTAAAAGTGGAAATAAATGACAAAGAGAAAATAATCTCTGTTATTATTTATCTCTTTCTAAATAATCCAAAATAATAAATTATTCTTCTGTCCTACAGCATAGCCTTCCCTTGAGGGAAATGGGAAATGAAATGAGACATAAGTAATGTCAAAAATCAAGATGCAATTAAAAAGCCTGGGAGTGTAAGGTCTCAGAAATAGAGAGCTTTTGGACCTTCACTTTGTACTCCATAAACAGAGCACACAAACTTTCACTCCAAAGTTGTATTCACCTCTACAACTTTGTCATAAGATTTCACAGCTAAGAGAAATAGCTTTTGATATTTTCCTTTTCCACATCAATCCTCTGTCTTTGTTTTTCTTCAAATGCTTATTTCTTTATGCTGCTGGTGCCCTGAAAAGTGTAGAAAAGCAAGATGCAAAAAGAAAGAAAACCTTGGAAGTATTTTAACAAAGCAGCTTTTGTGTCTCACATCCTGCCCAAATGTATGGGAATATATACAATGAAAGCACCGTCTTTGCATTATTAATATTGTTATTAACTGAATAGCATAATGCTTTATAACTTTATAACCTTCTTCCAAAATTAATTCTGAATTCCATAAAAATTAAATCAGTATAAATCCATACCAAATCAGTGGAGTCATATGTACCGAATTTTTTCTTATTTACACTAGTGTAATTCCTCATGTAATTTATCATGAAATATACCTTTCAACCTCCTGTTGGTCTTAAAATGAAAATCATGTATGGTCTGTCATAACTGCAGGATGGTGTGTGCATATGTCCATCCATCTCTAGATAATATTTTTTTAAAAGCCAATCCAAATACTGGGCACTTCAAATGTCAATTAACCCATTGTTTGTAATTAACAATGCAGAGTGCTATAACTGTTTAAAGAAAGCACATTCGCAGGACAGCATGGTCTGTGCATGTCTGATGTGGACTGGTTATTTCTGTTCTATTTTTCATATTTGAATTAAGAGACATTTCTAAAATGTGAAAGGTTTTGGAAAAGACACACAATGCACTTATATCCAATAGGATTAGATTTATTTTGTGTAATTTCTAGCAAGTGCATTGTTACAAGATGCATGCTGGAGAATGCTTGTGACCTATGCGCACCTTGAAAATTAGTACAAGGCAAATTAGCAGAGAGTCGCAGAATTTGCCAAGGGCATTCTTTCCAGAGTGTTTAGAGAATTAATGAAAGGTGTTCAGTGCAGATGCTCTATGTATAACATGTAAAGTCAGTCAGCATTGTTCAGTTAAAAATACCGCTGTCACAGACATGTACTCTGTTCATGTCTATAGACAGTCTTAAAAATTGCTAGGTTTGTAAAATAAATAAAGTGCACTTACTATTTAAATCCATTGCTTTATTTGATTTTTATTTCAGCATCCTGAAGGTTTAGGAAGAACCAGTGTTTTGGCCCTCGGGCATTTCCCTTGCCTGCTTAGGAGTGCCTACAGCCAGTACTGACTTGGTTACAAATGTGAAAGCACCGTTTGTATGAATACCACAGATGCTCTTATTTCTGAGGAATGAGAAGCAATTCAATGGCGAATTCTCATGATGCTGATTTTTAAAACAGATCAAACATGGAAACAGCAGGGGAAAAAATCAAAGATGTCTTTCCTATTTAATATAGGCTCCTGGATGGAGTAACCATCCCAAATTAGATTTCAGAAGCATGATCCCTTTTCTTTGCAGAACGAAACATTATAGACTTATGATACCAAGGGAAAAAGCTGGCTCTCCTAGTGCATGCTCTGTTATATAAAGTACTCAGACAGCTGATTAATATATGGGAGTTGGTAATCATTTGACTCTGGATATTTTGTTCAACTGTTGGGGTTTTTTTCAGTGATTCATGAAGCCCTTATCGGAATTCAAAAAGCACTTCACGAATCAACTAGGAGCTTAAAAAAAAAAATTAGCAGTAATGAGCTCATTTCCATAGAAATAGGACTAGGCTCACTGGTGGGTCAGACTGTTTTCTGCACTTCCACTTTCCAGTATTTTCCTCAGTTCTTCTCTGTTTATTTCATGCATCATTATCTTCCATTTTCTATATATCTAAACCATGCCATTTGGCTTTTTGTTCTCTAACCAGCAAGTGCCACTTCAAGGTATTTCAAAATGGTGGTAAAAAACTGTCACCCGTATTTCACTCAAGAAAGTTTAAAATTCATTGTCATCTTGAAGCCCATTGTTCATGACAGTTTCCTCAATAGATTAGAGAGTATAGTTTGAAGTAATATTGAGCAGAAATTTATAATGCACAAGCCTCTCCATTCCTGCTGAATTAGTAATGTCTTTTAATGATATTGCATTTGTATTCTTTCAGTTTTCTTTCATGAGACATCAAAGAAGCAACAGAATGTATCTTTCATATTCCAGACGTACCACAATACTTTAGTGTTTTCCATTCCTTCAGATTCACTGCTAACCAAGATGAAAGCTAAGGTCTTGTGAGCAAAACCTAAGCCATCTGCAAAGAAATGGTATCTCTTTGAGGTTCTCAATTTGTTGGAAAGAGGGAATTGCTTACAGTTTCATACACCACAGCACAAGATTTGTTTTGGCAGGTTCCAGAGAGTTAATGTTGTGGTCATGTTCAACAGGCCAGGACAGAAGGTCATGCACTGGTGCTGGAGGTATTGTGATTGTTTTGTGGGCTCTCAGCCAGGAGATGAAGAAGGTACAAGAAAAATCATCTATATCTGAAGATGGAAAGACCGGTTCTGCATGCATTAGAGTTGTATATCTCCTAGGATGAATACTGTTGGGTTACATTGTGTGATTATGGGGAGAACTGGACTCTGCTGAAACTTGCATTCATGTCAGTTCTGGAACAGGTATGAGTTGTACAGTAAAACAAATGGCTTCAAAGAGGAAAACAAAAGCTTTTTCAGGAAATAGGCTTTCTACCGAAGATAATAGAAGTGGGACCAGAAATTCTCATAGAGCAGAGACATGCCATGGAGTAGGAACAGGAGGGTAAAGCATACCAGCTTCATCTCCTTTTCAGGAAGCATAGTATTTTGTAAGTGAATAGTACAAGTGGCATAGTGTAAGGCAGACACTGCATCCCTTCAGGGGAGAGAGGGTCTCATAGTCTTTCATTTTTACTATACGTAAGCATACATCAAATGAAAATTTGATCTACCATCTTCTGTATCGCATTTTCTATGAGAGTAACACTACTGGGACCAATAATATGCATATTTTAACACTAGGCAAAAGTGCAAATGGTTTTAAAAAGTAATTAGACAAAAGCTCAGAGCATAAGGTCATTAGTGACTATTAGACAAAATGGACAGGGTAAAGCAATAGGTTTAATCCTCTCTAACTAGTGATTGCTGGAAGCTGCCTTCTCTGGAAAGTATGTCAGAGCAGGGTCACGCTGTATGAGCCCCATTTCTTGCACTTTTTCTGGAGGGGTCTGTGGTGAAATGCTGGAGAAAGGAGGTCAGCTGGACAGTGCTGGAGCAGCAGACCTTTTGCATGTAGGAATAAAGATACACCACAGCCTCTCTTCCTTACTGTATCGTCAAATGTGGTGGAATCATCATTCCAAATTCCCCCAGTATTATTAGAGTATTTGATTTGTATTAAAGGGCATAATAAAGCTAGCTGCTAGCTTGCATTTCAAGGCATATAATGAAAGCAGGTAAACCTTTGCTGGAACAATTAGGTTTTTTCCTGTTCCTTTCTGTTTTGCCTCTTGAAGGAAATTCTGTTGGGACGAGAGTGATCATACAGACTTGCTATAGTTCCTCCAGGCTCCTCCCTGCTACAAATCATCCTGGGCTTTATAAAAGAAATCAAGAACTCTCCTGTTAAAACTTTTCAGTGACTAGTCTTTGGGTTAATTGTCACCTGATTTTTCTGACACTGTTCTGTAATGCCATCCTTCTGTGGAGGAATTACTGAGCACAGATGAACGAAAGTTTCCTTAGCAACAGGAATAACATGGAATGCTGAAAAGCCTTCTGGTGACTCTCCTTGTTCCTCTACAACAAAAAGGCGCTTTTTTTTCCCACTTTTTTTTTTTTTATACAGCATAAAGATCCAGACACGCAACCTGGCATTTTCTGCCTACTTCCAGTTTTTCAAGAAAATGAAGTTAAAAAACTAGTAATCCTTCAGGTATTGTTCAAGTGCTTCTCTTAATATGCCCAATTCCTTCATTAATTAATTTGCAAAAGCCTATTAGCATATAGAAGAAAAAAAAAGCGCATGATTTAGCCTGACTTGTATCCAAGGAAATGTGTATACTTAATAACAGATAATACTTTGCACCTCTGTAGCATTTCTCTAGCCATACTTTACCAACCTGAAGGACTTTAAGGCCAGATTTTAAATGCGTTTAGACATCTACAGATGCAAATAGGTGCCTGGAGAGTTTTCAGAAAGTGATTTCAATAATCCATGAGTTATCTGCTAGCTCCCTTGCAAGACACAGCAAAATACTGATTCCAGTGGTGCACAAGATTAGGAAAAAACACAATAAAGCTTTGAAAGAGTTAAGAGAGAATCCAACCTTATGATTCCTACCACTGTGCTTTAATGACTGACTAATGTTCCATGCAAGGCAAGACTGGGTAATTAGTGCAATTTAGGGAAAAAAAAAAAAAAAGAGAACATTTTGTTTGAAGTCTAAACCTGAGTGGTGTGACATCATCTGGCTGTTGCCCTCCAGAGATAGCTCACCTTGAAACTGCACCCGGGCTCAGTCTCCTCTGTCACCCACCGTGACCACTTCAGCACACAGTTCTCCACTGCCAAGGGACAGACACTGAACTAGAAGCAGCCTTGTGGGCCAATAAATCTATTTGCTGGCAATAACTAGCAGCCACATCACAGCTCCTTTCATAACTGACTCCAGCTCCACTTTTAAAGAATAGTATTTGGAGGGTTTGGTTTCACTTCTCCAGTCGGGTATGACTGCCCCCTATAAATAACACTCTTAGCCTTTGATTCGCTAAGACTAAGCATGCCAAAGGTTTTATTTTCTACAATAGCTCCTCCATCATTCAGGTATTCCTTGTCTCTGCTTATTTCGGTTTGAATTCATCTTTCCAGAATGAGGGGTTAAAGTGCATTAGAACTCCAATACAAAAAAAAAATGGCATTAGGTACTCAAAAAAGTAACTTTTGCCTCCTTCTCAAATGGGAGTTAGCCAGAAAGTTCTACATATCTAGTACTAGAACTATTGGAAATAAAGGCTTGGTATTAGGTCCAGTGAAATGAATAGTTTTATTTTTTCTATCCCTTGAAAATGAGTTTTGGTCTCAAAATCTTGTTGGCTAAGTTTTTTACTTATTTCCTGCTTTTTGCTAGCATAGGCAACATAACAATATATTAAGGGAAGAAAGTAGATTATGAAGGCAAAAACAACGGAATGTTAAATTATACTTGCAAAGCAGTATTGCTAGCTGAGGGTGTGAATTCAGATATGCTATTCTGATAGTACTATAATTTCATTGATTCTCTCAACTGGGAAGTGACAGTTAAAAATTTCCTGCCAAAGCTCAAAATATCTATTAGATAAAATACCTAGTACTGGAATATAACTGGAAATCAGTGGGCATATTGGTTGAGAAATATAAACAAAGAAAAAAAAAAAAAGACTTTTTTTTTTTGTGTGTGTGTATAATCTTTATATCACACATTTTTATGCCAGTTTGTATTTCCAAAGGGCAGTGTTTAAAAGCACTTAAAACAAGTGAGTATACCTCATTACATTTTCTTGTAGGGTATACATTTATTTGTACTTTTCACTGTGCAATAATAAAATGGCATAACAGGAACATCATTATGGTCAGAAGAGATTTAATTGTAATGCAAGTTTAATTGCCATGAATGACTTACAACCGTATTATTAGCAATACAATGCGTTTGATATTTTTACATGTTTTCAGGGTGCAACTCTGAAATATATTTGCCAGTAACTGACAAACTAAATTATGGCTCAGAGAACAAAAAAAAAGCTATTTGATCTCATTGTTAGGTGATGAACGCTGAGATGTATAAACCACTGCAATAGAGGATTAGAGTGTTTTACATCGAATCTCTCATGACAAGATGACATTTTCCACCTGTTATAAAAACCAACAGAGGATTACACACCTGCTAAATCTCAGATATAGAAAACAAGAATGATGGCATCATGGTTAGGATTTCACCTTACGAGCCCGTTTTTTTTTGTTTAGACATCATGTGTGCGTGTGTTTGGCAGCATTCTGTAGCTACTGCCTGCTGGCATTTCTGATGTGCTGGCCATTTAAAGGAAGAGACACACATCCTGAGACAGTGGTTTTGAAGACTGATAAATAAGGCCTGGGAATATAATGGAGCTCCATTGTCCCAGGTGGGAAAACTCAAGAAGAACTTGGCCCGCTGGTAGTTTCTGGATTTGCAGCAAGTCTGTCTTCCTGGAATGCTGGTTTTCAGGCATTCTCAGCAGGCACTGTCTGTGCACGTGCAGCACGGTGCGATGCAGGGATTGCGATGCACCTCTGTGTGCTAAGGAACTGAGCCATGTGGATTAAAGCTGTCGTGCAGTGTATCCCAGGGCGCTATTCATGGTGCACGGTGAACTGTGCGTTTACTCAAACGTTTCTTTCCAGATTTCTCAAGTGGAAAAATGGGAGCGCTATGCAACCCAAAATCTCCTGGGGAGATCTCCTGAGAAAATGCACCCCTGAGGGGAAGCTGCAATTACAGGAACAGTGCAGAGAGCTTTGGAAATAAAATGCACAGACACATCGGTCCTGAAGCAGTTCTGTGGAAAATTCATGGATGAAATTCCTTGGACAGAAATTTCGTTTTGATGTAAGTCAGAAGTTAATCACACAGTAAAACCCCGTAAGCTTACCTGGCTCCGTAGCTCATCTATAGCTATCAATGATTCCACAGCATATGCAGTATTTTGCTTAGGCTCAGCAGATTTTCCACCTCTTTTAATCTATTTATTGCATATACCACAATGCTATCACTAACTTATGAAAGTCACGACTAGTTCGTGATTACCTAATGGTAAAGTTTATTTTCTTCAGATGTGCTGAGTCCCTGCTAGAGTTACAGGAACTGCTTCTGTCACAGCTTTTTGTGAACACAGTGCTGTCAGGATTTCACTCTTGTCCCTACTGCAACACTACAGCAACAGGGATGGCTTGGGAATGTGTCTTCTCTATAAATGCACACTCTTGGACAAAGAGGGAGTCATTACTGGCTACTAGCAATGTGCTGCCTATTTTACATACATGTGCTGTTTAGAATATGCTTCCTTTAAGTAACCAAACACATATTATTGGGTTATTATTTGACTAGTGTGCTGAAGAGAGGAGGATGTGTTAGCTGAAGCGTGTCTCTGACTAGGAACTCATAATTATTTCACTGAAAGACTACAGGTTAAGGGTAGATCAAGGTATTCGCCAATTTGTATCAAATTCGGCTCACAATTTGGCCAAAATAAAATGCAACCTACGCCAAATTTTTCAATTTCCAAATATTCAGTTTTGTTTGTATTTGTAATAAAAGCAGAGGGATAGACTGGTGTGATTTGCACGCTCCTGTGGACAGTACCTGGGTGGTTTGCTGTGTTACGTGCCTCAGCCCCTCGCTCTGAGCTCCTGCCCAGGAGATTTTTTCCTCGTTACGGCTTGTCGCAGCTGGGATGTGAGTCAGCAGAGCCTGAGGAGGGATGTGGGGGTCTGAGGGCATGGGGGGTGCCAGGCTGCCATGCAGCCCCAGCCAGACTTCGCTTTGGGCCACAGCTACTGCAGGTGTGATGGCAATCCCAAACCTGTCTCTTTTTACGTTAAAACACCTCGTTTTGTTCAGCCTGGAATCCCACTTTTGCATTTGTTCGTGGTGAGAAAGCTGGGCTCTTACCCAGCCTTGCCCACCCAGCCTTGCCCGCCCACCCTCCTGATGACAAGGTGCCACCACCTGTGCTGTCCAGCAGCTGTGCCTGACTGGCTCCCTCCTAGCGGCCCGGCAGCCTCACTGCTTTCACCTGTGCCCATCCTGGGATGAAGGCGCTTGCAGGAGCCCCCGCCCTTCCTGTCAGGAGAGCTGCACCCCCAGGGTCCTCCTTTCTCTCAGGGAGCAGTGCAGCCGCTGCAGGCCCCGGGCCGGCTCCCCAGAACGCAGCCGTGGTGCTGAGGTGGCTCTCGGCTTGTGCTGCTGCCAGCTGGCAACTTTAGCATCTCCAAAGGCTTTAAAAACAGTTTCTGTTCTTGCCTGAAGCTGGTGTGGAAACTTGTCAACAAAAGTCTCTGTCAGTACTGACTGCGGCCCTGATCAGCTCAGGTGTCAACGCAGAGGGCTGGCAGCGGTAGCTGGCCAGGAGGGCCGTGCCTGTGAAGCCCTCGTTCCTTGAGGACCCCTGAGGGCAAGGAGTGGGCCAGGATTTTTCTGGATTTTTCTCTGGTTTATGAGTGTTGTGGTTGCTCGTGCATGTGCTGTGCCAGTCAGCCAGTGAGGCACCACAGCCCAGAGACTGCTTTTTTCCTCTTTCCACTGCTCGATGGCCGTGTGTGAGTACTGGACAGGAGGACGGACCCCGTCATGTTGCTGCCACTCGCGTTGCTTTCTCCATGCTGACTGCTTCTGTCTTTGTGCCCCTGTGTGGTAAGTTTTATTTATTAATTATACATCGGCAGTGAAAATTTTTTTTTCATGTTGGGATGGAACATCTGTCTTGGTTTATCATGCACAGAAACTGATTCCCATATACTGTGCTCTCAAATCTCATTTGGTGCTTTCAGATCCAATAGCCAGTACAGGCAATTCAGCTACAAGAAATATATACTCCTCTTAGTGTATTTCCAATAATATGTAACTTATCTTTGCAAAATATATACAAATAAAGCTCTTCAAAGAGAGGGGAAAAAAGGTGCAAATAGAGCAGTGTAATAAAAAGCTCCTTCTGTATTTGGCTGCCCCTGAGGAAAATGAAGGGGTTGTTCCCAGAGCTCTGGTGCTTCCTTGAGTCAGCAGGGAGCCTGAAACATTTGTTTCCATGAACCTGAGCTGCATTGAAACTGCTGTCCCGTAGGGATCAGGGAACTCTGCGGTTTAAAGACCTTCCCTTGGTGCATTTTACATTAGTTTGGTCTCGAACAGAAGAAGAAATCCAGGTAGCTGTTACAGAGTACAATGCCTTAGAAAGCACTCCTGTCCCTCAAGTGCAATTCACAAAATTGAAATATTTTCAGTTAGTAGAATGTTAAACTAATTAAACTAATCTTTCTTTTGAGCAGTCTCAGTGCATATGGGTTATACTCTTGGTGCGGCCCTGATGATGAAGTTCTTCAATAGTAGAGTCTGCAGGATTATTTTTCCTCCTACAGATCTGTCACTGCATATTTTGAGTGTAAGGCTGCAATAGGTGTGGCAGGACAGATGCTTCATTTCTTTCCAGCTAAACCAGGAAGGACATGTGTGTTCTTTGATCCTTGACTTGGATGACGTGCGTTGTGTTCTTACTGTGGATTTTAGCTATTTGAAGGCACTTCAATTCCCTCCTAAGAATGTAGAAGTGCAGCAGAATTAAAGTGTAACTTGAAGAAAGCTTTGGCAACCATGTCCTCCTGTTACAAAGATGCTGCTGAGATCTGCAACAGGTAGAGACAGGGTTAGCTGTCTGATGGCCCAAGGGAAGGGGAGGCACAGATGGTGCTGCATGAAGCGCTTGGTGCGTCTGAGGAGAAGGCTGAATTGCAGAAAGGATCCCAGCCCATCAAAGATGGGAATGCAGAGCTCGGGACGACAGTTCTTGCTGTATGAACAGTCTCTGACTGGTCCCTTGATCTTGGGCTTTGACTTGCTAGCAGAAGAGTTGAGACTATTTAGTTGGACTCGAAGTCTCCAAGGTGGAAAGGGGAAGCATTATAACTACTTTTGCCTTTTGTAAGAAAACATAAATCCTAGCTATAAAATGTCTTGCTGCTTTTCCTCACTAGTTTAAAAGAATGTACTGCTTTTAGAAATGACTCTCCCGTTTTAGAGCCAAATTAGTTGCAGGTGAAAACTCGTTTATTTCAGTGAAGTATCAACCTTACTAGTCATCTGCCAGTGTTTACCACTATTTCCAAGTATTTACCCTCTGAAAAGCAAGAGCAGCACAATCCTGCTAGTTCCTCTGGCAGTTTCTGTCCTATCTCTTTTTAACCTTCCTTTTTTCTAGTGAGTACAGGGGGATTTTTATCTTGAGTTGAAAGAGTTTGTGCTGAGTGGAGTTGAGTGAGGCTCATTTGTCTTCAAAGCTTACAAAACTCTCTTTCAATAATATTAATTAATGTTAACAGGTCTCTGAAAGATTCAACTTACATAAGCTATTTAAAAACGTTTGGTGTGCTATTAACTGATTATAAGACTGTTTTAAAGTGAATACTGCGTGATTTCCTGGTGATTCAGGTTATCAAAATGTATGAGTACTTTGATTTATTATCATTGTTTCTCAAATACATTTAAAGTAGATTGTGTATGTCATTCTGTAAATTGCTGGTCTGAGCTGCTGTTTATTTTGTTGAACTATGCTTCTATTGCATAATTGCATTTGCCAGGTGAAAGTGAGAGCTGTCTTTATGAAATCGCAACTAATAGCATCTTGAGAGTTTACTCCAACTAAATACTGCCCCAGTTTGTTCATCTCTGTGCAACCAGTACATATCAGTCAACCTCATACGGCAGCTTTCAACAGCCTGTATGCCCAAGGATACATGGCCTACTTATTTGAAAAAATAATAATAAAAAATTACTTTCAGTGAGTGACAATATATTCAGTGATGCTGGGACTTCTTGGGGCAAAAAAAAAAAAATAAGGAAGATTTTAATCAGTAAAAATAGGAGGTAGTTTATACAACGCTAAAAACCTGAAACTACATACAAAAAAGTATGACTGAGAAGTAGTTTCTTCTAGGTCATATTAGGATGTAAATGTGATTTAAATTAAGTGACCAACAATTATAAAATCCTATTTCCAAAAAATGGAATTTAGGATTTGCACTATTTCTCTATCAGACCTTTATGCTATCTCTGTAATAAAAGGTGAAAAGGTGACTTACGTTATTTGAAAAGGAGGTTATTGCAAATTGAAGATAGAGCTATAATTGGGTCTCCTGCTGATGCAAGTGAATAAAAAACAATTAGTGGAACACTCTAAGAAAAAAGGCTAATCTCAAAAAGTGGCTGGAAGATAGGAAGTTCTTTCCACTGACATGCTGACAGAGATAATGGTAATGAAGGGTCTCTGGACTAGACAACTGGGCTTGCGTGACTGACTGCCTGGTGCAACACACTTTGGTTTGCGTAAGTATTGGCTCTATGCTGATGTCATTCCGAGGATTTGAGGTTTTTTTATTCACTAGATTTGCTAATTGGGAATATTGTAATTTCCTGTTCTATTTTTTTCCTTTTATTCAGTGAGGTATAGAATTCTTCTATACAGAATCATTGAGTACCTACATACAATTGAGATAACTGCTGTCATCGAGTATCTTCCTAGACAGCTGGTAACTATACCCTTGTGTGCACCCAGGCTGATGAGCAAAGGATTTTTAACCAGTAACAAGTTTTTAACCTTGTCCTTTTCTTTAGGATAAGACTTAAAAGATAGAGCAGATTTAAGTGCCACTCAGCCTCTATTTACTAGAAAAATAGAAGGGTGATCATAACTATTATAGATGCTAACTACATTGAGCTAACTTCAGCTATTCACTTTGGGTAGTGTTTGAAATTTACTTCTTGTAGCACTGAGTTCACTGCTAGTTGGTGGTTAGTTAGCCAACAGATCCTAAATCCGCTGCCCCAGCTGTGGTGCTGTCAGCATGTGAGATGATGTATGTTTAGCTGTGCTGCAGTTGTCCCTTGTGTTGCAGAACAGACAAGAGCATCACAGGCATACTGCAGCTCTGAGAAAAAGCTGCACTCTCCTTACTGGATTTATACTTAATAATTGCTCTTACAATACTGAGGTTTTGCTAAGCTTTTTTAAAGGCCTGCCTTATCAATATTTTATAGAAAATGTTCTTTCTTGAAGTCTCATATGAGCAGCAAAGGTCAGGTATGATGGCAGTCTTAAAATCCACATTTTTATTTGACCTTTATATGCTTAACAAGTGTATAATTCTCTCCCCCCACCCCCACAGAGCCAATGAGAAGGATGATGTACTGTGTCTTTGATGTTAAGGTGTCTCAAATCTTCTGTTTCTGCTTCAGAAGCACTTTTGTGAAATGCTCCAGCTGCGAGAGTTGTAACTCTTGGAGCTAACATGTCCTTTTGTTGTTGTTTGCTGCAGTGGCTGGGCAGGGGGGGCAATCGTCAGCATTTCCAACTTGCATTCTGATTTAGAATAAGATTGTTTTTGAAATATGACCTTTCCTGTAGCATGGAACTAGTTGAAACTTTAATATCAAATTAGTGCTGGTAAAAGTTGTAAGTGTCAGGGCCATTTGGCAAGCCTGCAGGGCATTTCTCTCTCTTGTCGAGACTATGAAATTGCTGGGATTTGACAGGCAATATGACAACTACATACATCACCATGCACAGAAGGATGAGGTCATTTTCCCCTTGGATCCGGAAGCAATACCCTTATGAACCCTGTGTATCCTGCTTGGCAAGCGAGCCTACACCCTGGGTGGGGAATTAGTGAAGCTGAAGCTCTGGGATGCACTGGTGGGAGTTAGAATTGCCCCTCTCTGCACCAGCTTGTCTCAACCAAGTTTTTTTGTGACTGACTTGTAGGTGACAGATAAGCCCAGAATTTATAGTGTACGCATATGTAATGAAGGGAAAAGGAAATCTTGGTGTTTCTCAGTGCAAACTTAACATTGTATTTACAGTTTTATTCTGATGTATTGGGGTAGATGCAGTCTGTCAGGATATTACAAATATTCAGGTATTTTTCCAGTTGTGCTTGTGTTCGGTATTTTTTATTATCCGAGCAAGTGCTGATTCCTAAACCAGTGCATCTTAGATAGTGCTTTAGTTAACTGAGTTCTCTGGCTTGGAGCTGATTAATTACTGATCAGAAAGTTTAACTTGAAAAAGAAGAGTCTTGGAAAAAAATAAATTGGTGAATGTGATTTTATTTTATTTAACAAAAAAATCCCCCTTTTTCTTTCTTTTTAAGCCATATTAAGTAAGCTTTTGGGCTCTAGACTTGGTTATTTGGGGCTGCATGTTGTAACCGAAACATCTTTAAAGCTATTAATTTTGTTAATATTGCTGTACTACCTGCCTGCTGGATGGTACTTACTCTTGTGTCTCTAAGCAGTTTCTGGGTTTCTGGTAGCTTGTTTTATGTATTTTGGAGGCTGGCTTCATAAGTTTCAATCACTTGGAAAAAAAACTGTAATTGATGGTAGGTCAGTACCATAGTTTATTGGTGCATCTACTTATAAATCGTCACTTTTGTGTTAATTTTATTTTTAAATACCTGCATATATATGTTTCTAAAATGAGGTAGTCAGTGACCATATAATTTGAATAATGAACTAAAAAGCTTAGATTTGTTGGGAAGCCCTTTAAATGTATGTGATGATTCATCAAAACATATGTTTGTTGTGGTTGAATTGGGTGTTGCAGGCCCTCTCCATCTCCCCCATCCCCACTCCCTTCACAGTTTTGTCCTTATTTTTGCTTTGAGAAAAAGGCAAAAGTAAAATTCTAGGTTTCATTTGTCAAGATTCTTCATAGAGTAAATTGTATTACCATGATAAATAAATGAGGCGTTTTATTCACTTAATGGCTCGTGTTTATAATGACCTATACAAATCACTCATGAATCAGTGCAGTGCTTAGGATGCTCTGAAGGGGAATCCTGCTTGAACAACAAACTCGGGATCTGTTGAACAGATTTTTATGTCTCATGACTGTAGCATCTGGTTGATTTAGATGCTGGGATTGTGAGCCTTGCTTTAATGAAATGTATGAAACAACTTGAAGTGCAACTGTCTCTTACAGAAATTTTTAATAACAAGCTTAAATTACTATTTTAAATTGTAAATTTTCTCTTAGTATTAGTGTAATTCCCACAATGCAATTTGTTTATTTTTTTAAATCCGAAGTATTTATGAAGATAATAAAAAAGATGCATTCCTACGTGATTACTTAAAATCAGGAATAAACAAACGTTTGGTAGAAAGCTGTGTAGTGATATATTCTAGATAATTAGTCTGATGTTGAACTACAGAAAAACTAGTAATAAAGAATCACATAACAAACTATATCTGAAATAGCATTAGGCATTGCAATAAAAGGATCTTGTTTTTTCCCCATCACTGAAAATAAGGCAAAGATGAATGTACATGTGACTCTTACTTTGTAAGAACAGTCTTGAATTTGCTTGTATAAATCTCTCAATGTCTGGCTGAGGCTTCCTGTCAATGAGATCACTAAGAGAGGTCTGATTCCTGAACAGATATAGATAGAGTCCTTCCTCCTGTCCAGTCTGAGGAAGAAGACTAGGGATGAGAGGCTGGAAAGTTATAGAAAAAACAGCATATTTTATCCTTATTTGTCTATTGAGGTGATCCTCACTAGGACATTTAAAGGCAGTTCTTAAAGAAACACAGAAAATGCAGGTCATCATAGTTGTTACCATGAAGTCCTTTATCTCCTACGTTTGGCAACTTCAGCTTTTGTGTTGTTTCAGAACTGTATTTACGAAGATGATCTGTCCTTAACAGGAAATTCTTTACATTGATATATTAGAGATGTAAAATTATTCCAACTATTGGAATGGTTGGGTTACTGATATTTAGGGCGAGAGTTGAGGCATGTGGAAGCGAAGACAGATAGTTGAACTTTCTGGTCTGCTCTTTACAAGACATTTTGTTGCCAAGCCTATGTTCAACCTCGGAGTGAACTTGTCATCACAACACAAGGAATTTTCCTAAGTACTGTAGTTAAAATTTATGAAAGTGTTTCTCAAAAAAATGTGGGCTTTGACAAATTTTTTTGGTAGGATTTATTCCACACACACACCCCCCCCCCTCCCTGAACATCTCTGCAGAAAGAGTTCAGCAGTTTCTTGGCTTCAATGACTTTTTCAAAATAGAATCCCAGGCGCTGTCTCCATCGTTTTGGAATGTGTTCTAAAGTTGAGTAAGACTGGAAGGGATGGGAAGTTTATGTGCATTCATGCACGCACACAGATGACAAGAATTTGGAGTGAAAGAGGGAAGGGAAATAGAAATCTTGGTCATTCTTAACTTTTTGAGTTCATTAGTGGATAGGGAGAAAGGTACAGCTCAATGTTTTTAGAAGGAAGAGTATTTCGTAGTAGGTCAACTGAATGTGAAACTCGGACTTTGGGAAGACAGCTTTTCCATTTTTGAGCAGCTGCAGTCATTTACTCACCAATATTCTGTCTCTCCTTCCCTACGGCCCCTTCTTTCAAGATAATATTTTAAGACTAAATTATGAATTAGGGGGTTTAAAATTCCTCTAAAACACATTCTTAGCTTTAGGATTGTGAAATTGGCTCATAAACAGTTTCATTAAGTTCACTGCTAGTTAGGATCTCTCTGTCACTATACTGTGAACTCGGGCTTATGAATGAGATTTTTGTCAAGTTTTAGGACTCCTATGGGATAGATCAGTTTAATTTATAGCCTCTAAACTAGGAAAATGAAGGGAAAATAATTTAATCTATTACTAATATTTAAAAGTTAGTATTATATAGTATTTACAAAAAAAAAGGCAACAAAAAACCCAACCTACCAGCACCTCTGCAAAAAGG
The DNA here is from genome assembly GCA_028020825.1 of Podargus strigoides. NCBI lineage: Eukaryota > Metazoa > Chordata > Aves > Caprimulgiformes > Podargidae > Podargus > Podargus strigoides. The sequence continues at coordinate 13,654,770 of CM051630.1, forward strand.
TTCCTTGTGACTCAGATGACCATCTTGTCAGCCTTTAGTATTTATATTTGCAAAAAATGATTTTAAGTTTTCGCAATAAAAACACAGCTAAGTGCCGTTCGAATATCATGAATTTAAACAAATGCATATATCATCAGAGCTATATGGAGACCTGAAATTCTATTTTATAGAGGTTTTTAGGATTTCAAAGTAAAAACATTGAGCTCTTCAAAGCTCATTCCCAGTGAAAACTAAAATGTGAAGGTTACAGGGCATTTTTCTTTTAACTTTAGAATTGGCCAAAACATTTGGTTTCGCTTTATTGAATTCAAATGGGAAAATAATTAAAAAGTAAAGCTATGATGTGATGGCTTCCTTCAGCTACTTTCCTTCTCTCATGTTTCTTTCCAGTGCATTTGCAGTGATATTGGTGCGATTTTATAACATATCCTATAGATAGAGAGGTTATTAAATCTATTTTATAATGGAAAGCTGATGAATCCTCTTCTAAGGCTTTTACTCTAAATGGCAAATAATACGCTTTAGTTGTATGTACACATTACATTAAATGACTCCAAAGCTTTTTGACAATGGTTGAATAGAGTTCCAGCTTTGACTTTTGATTTTTATTTGTGAATTCAAACATGCTAACAGAAAGATCAGCAGCATACACTGAAAAAAAGTCCTATATTGACAAAATACATTGCACATGTTATAGATCCAGACAAGCAAGTATGTGCATAATATATAAAAAATCAATGTTTTCTGTCCTCAAAACTGAAGTTATATTCTTATTTAAGTCTTGAAATATAGTATACTTGCCTAGTTTTATATAAGCTCTGTGACAATGTAATTTTAGAGCAAGACATTTCATCTTTATATAGCCATCTCTTTCTGAAGTTTTAAATATACTTGTAGTGCTCTTTGGCACTCAGCTTAAGTGGCTTAAAATTTCTTTTCAAATAACAGTAAATGAAGTTATAAGATCGTATGTTTAGAAATAAGATAGGAGAAAACAAGGGCAGTTAGTAAAGGATGAGGTCAGGATTAATTTTATTATATTCTCTTAAAGTGGTGTTTTTAACCATTAAGTGAATTGGAGATATGGTTGATATAGCAAGAATCTTCCTAGATAAATATATCAATTTTCTGTATTCCTGCACTTCATATGTTCTACATAGATCTTGAAGATCCTGATGACTTACTGCATATGTATTTCATTAAACACTCTACCTTTTGTGCAAGTCCCCATTTTTAGCGTAGAACTAAGCCGAGTTTTCCAGGGCAGTCTGGTGGAATTTGAACCTGGAGCAGAGATGCTGTTTGTTACAGAGATGAATAGTTCCTACTTTTGAGCGATGGACACAGGATGTCAGATCCAAATTCACATTTTTGTTGAATCAGATTAATAGTGCAACTATTATGGTGTTCAGTCTTATATGAAATTCAATTTATTTATGCTCTTTTCAATTTTCATTGTATTACTGAAAATCATCATTAGTGAGCATGACTAACGAGGCCACTACACAGATAAGGTAATTCATATTCTTCAGAGTTAAGCTCAGCTCTCTGCATGCTTAGAGATGGAGAGTCTCTTGATAATCAGTCCACCTTCTTGAGTCTTTTTCCTATAATTGAGGAATTTTTATCAAAATGAGTTACTTAACTTATTTCTGCACTGCTCCTGAGCTGATGCCCCAAGCTACACCAGAAAATGTTCCTGTCAAGTGCTGCTACGTATGAGCTCTCTCTGTCCTTAGGAGTCTACTGTAGAAATGAAGAAGACTAGGGGCGAGAGGCTGGAAAATATTGCTTCTATTTAAAAGGGAGGGTAGCATCTTGCCTAAGGACATGCTTAAGGGTCTGTGAGAGAGACAAGAACTAAACTGAAATCTCCAGGGTCCCTATCCAGTGCTTTAATCATGAAATCATTCTTCCCTTGGAAGTGAGTTGGTTGATGCGCATGAACAACAAGCTCCACACACACACGTCCCCCTGTGCATGGGTGATTGCTGCTGAATGAACTTCTGTAACAGCAGATATCCATATTTTAGAAGAAAAATAAATGGTCATTGAGAAGCCTTTCCCCTTAATTCCAGGCTCTTTAGATGATACTTTGAAATCTACTTGCATTCCCAGCAACTGTGGGTTTTTCACCCTTTACGATTGCACCCTTTTCCTTGGGTTTCTATTTTTCTTTTTCCGAATGCACATGGTAGTATTGGCACAAGGGAGACAGGAAAAACACAAGAAGAATGTAATAATTCAGAAATTTATGAAATCTCCAAGGTACAGTGTGCAAGAAAGCATTTTAAGGTTTTGCCTGGGACATGTAGTTGAAATCTGGCAGCTGTTTTACTGCTATAACTATTCTATGATACTACAGTATGTTAATTCTAACATAGTTTTATTAGAATATATATTTCAGAGCAAACATTTTGTTCAGTAAGCTTGCCTGCTGTATTTAAGTCCAAACTGGGAGGGGAGAGAAGGAAAGGGAAGAATTATGATTAAGTGTTTTTTCATAATCTGCATGTAAACTAGACTTTCAGCTGGTTATCTTGCCTTAGTTCCACTGTCTTAGACAGTGTGATGCTGATTTATGCTAGGTGTCAGATTGACCATTTTATATCATCAACTTAGTATTTGTCATCATGCCTGCATGTTCGTCAGCAAAAAATGTTGCTCCTAATTTCAAAATGGCAGGGAATGTATTTTGGAGGTACTGATTAAAAACCAAATTGAGCCAATTGAGATGACAGCGTGTGTGTGCTGGATAGTACAAAACATTTGTGATAGCAGGTTTGCAGAAGCTTAATGGTATAAAAGAGACCATAGCAGCTGCAGTAAAGGAAAGAATCGGGCTGCTGAGCAAACAGTTCTCCCTGGGAGGTAAGGCCCTGATCTAAGACACACTTGAAAATATAACTGTGTCCTATTGTCTTCAGTGGAATTTTGCACATGTTCAGTACTGATAAAGTTTTAGACTGAGATTTAGTTGAAACAGATTTATCTAGAGCAAAATACTAGCAACTATTTTCCTCACATGTTTATTTGCTTTCTTAATCTAATACATTTCCACCTTTTTTCTCCACCAAAACTGTGTGGTATAAATCTTTTATGCTTACCCTTCCAGCTGTACTTTTTAATCTCGGGAGTAATTTCTTTATCTTTTCAGGTGTTGCGACATCACTTTTACTAACTCTGAACATAAATTCTAAGTCATACCAGCTGTTTAACCTTATCATAGGCTAGCACTAAGAAAATTATAATCTTAAATTACCTGTAGCAAGCATTTTAATTTCCTTTTTAAAAATAGCTTGCCCTTTTTGCCTGGAGATGATACATACATTGAGGACTGTCCATTACCCAAGGGTCCCTGGCTGTTTAGTTCCATTTGTTTGGGCTTGCACATTTTGATGTTGTGCCAAGGTGTATCATTTACATTTGTCAACAGTGAAACATGAGGTAGCACTTGGTTTGTTAGCACAGTGAAAGAGGTACAAGCACCATAGTTCATTTTGTTCCTTGTGCCTGTATCTGTTTGTTCAGGGTGCAGTGACTTGTGCTAAAGATGGTTAGGCTGTAGCCTGAAATCCCTGTTCTATTTCAGTACTTAAGAGGAGTTCAGCATGCTTCCATTGCTCAAAAGCAAGAAGAGGGAGTATGAATGCCTCATCCTTGTGTGCTGTGGCTATTACAGGCTTTACTAGTAGCCTACAAAGAATATTTTCCAATACACTGTGATCCTTAGTGGTGTGAGATGAAGAGGTAGAGTACTTGTATCACTTTGCTGTATCCCCCACCATGTTAACACTCTGCAAATGTACTAGGATAACTAGTATAATAACTGAGGAAGTTATTAACCTTTGCATGATGGAGGAAGCTGACTTTGTGTTGCAGTTAGGTGAAACCTAAAAATTAATTTAGGTCATGTCAGCCTGAAACTTGTTTTGTAGCATTTAGGTTACCATTGTGAACTTCATGTGGTATCTCACTGATAGGAAATTAATGACCGATAGGAAAAGCCTGGCTCATCATGCTTCTACCATTTTGACAGCTGATCTTTTGCTTGTTTTATTCTGGCTTTCATGGTTGCTGTTGAAGGGTTTTAAACACTCCCCTGGTTTCCTGGAGAATATTTATGCCTCTTACGGGCCTCTAACGAGATGAAGAAGCAGAGGTCAGAAGAATCCTGGGACATACTATATGGAGGCAGTAGTAAACTGTATGTACATGATAGTGTATTTGTTTAAGAAGTGATTTACGTATCTCCGAGATGTTTACTTTGGGGAACTGAAGATAACTTGCAGAATTACAAACAGAATGGAAAATATGAGTCTCTACAAGGTTGGGTTAAGTTAGCATCAACACTTCAGTGCTACTCTGTTGAGAGGTGTGGCGTAGTACTTACAGGACTGGGTCTCTAGATTATACACAAAATATTTAAAATAGAGTATGTCTAGAAGAGAGGGATTATTGAAAAGATTTTTGCCAAAAATAATAAATTGTTCTTTGTGTCAGGAGGAAGGGGCTACCATCTTTTTCTGGCATCTAATTTTTACATAGACCTGAATGTCGTTCTGGTTTAATTTAAGTTATTAATGCGTTGACTCCCCTTGAAGTGGGCTGAAATTAACATTTATTCTCAAGAACTTGTTCCTTAGACTAAGAAATAAATGGAGATACATTTGAATGAAGATGCATGGCTTAGCACCACTGTGAACAGGAGGTCAAAATCTTACTCAGCACCTGTTTTGAGAAGTGTGAGGAAATTGGGTAAAAAATGGGCTGTTTGAGGGGCTGCTGGTGCTTTAGACAGCACATACTAAAAGTTCTCAGCCTGAAGTCTTGTCTATTGTGCAAAGATAAAGGTAGAAAAATCATTATTTTCAATTTCTTGAGGCCTTTTTTTCCTTTTTTTTTTTTTTTTTTCTTTGATGGCAGAAAACATTTTTCCAGCTTCAGTTGTAGTGAAGTTTCATTTAGGCATTGATGTCTGTGTGAAAGTTCAGGATTTTCCAAAAAAGGGGGGGGGGGGGGGGGGGAGAGAAAGAGGAAATAACCCCCCAAGCATCGTCTAAAAGACACGTGTTAGAAAAACACCCTTCAAGGAAAACAAAGACTTCCCTGCCTAGTTCTGCAGTGATCACAGCCTCTCTAAGAGCAGTGGGTAGAAGGAAGACTGTTGGGGACATGAAATTGCTTGGAGGATCTAGAGAAGGTCTTGTCACACTTTAACTTGTGGCATTCTGAATCTACTACCCAGTCCTTTGGAAAGTTTCTACTTTTGTTTTAAATGAAATGAATATAGAAACCAGAAACCAGGAAGAAGACAAATACACCTTATAGCCTGAGTGTACTTCTAAAATTTATTTGCATTCACAGAAATAGTCTCAGTGAAAACTGTCAAAACTATTCACGTGACTTCATCTTCCTGCCCTGAACTTGGCTGGTTTAATCTCAAGGAAGCAAATATTATTCCATGTATATCAAAAAAGGAAATTAAATCTTTGAAAATAATAGTTTCAAAGTCTCTGCTACCAGACATCATGTATCATTCTATCTCTGCCCTGCTCTAATTGCTTTAGAAGTATTAGGCATTTAGTGAGTGTGAGATTATCATGTATTGAAATCAATCTTTTTCTGCAAGCTTGCTTTCTTCTCCCTGGCAGTCAGCTAAACTCTGTCTCCAAACCCAGAATGGCTCCAGGCTGAACTAGCCCAGTGTTGACTGCCCAACACAGTAACAGCCCCAAAACATTGCTGTTACGGATTGACCTCATCTGACCTGGAAATGCCAATCCATTAGAGAAAATAGTGCTCGCCTCTGACAACAAATAAATGTAACCCCTGCACTACGGCAGAGCAGACTAGAAAAACAATGAAGTGTTTTTCCATGATAATTGTTCCCTGGTCTGGAGTAAAAATATTTTGACTGTCCTCTAATGAACAGTTGTGATTAATATGCATATAGTTTATGTTTTAATAATAAACATATCTCATAAAAATGCCTCTCTGATATTCCTGTACAGCTTGTAGAGTAATTAATGTAGTTCAGTGTACTTGGTCTGTTACGCATTAAAAAAACAAACTGTGGAACATCATCTTTTCCACTATGTATTTTACAGAAAATCTGTAGATTTAATGAAACGTGTCTGACATTGGGGAAATTGCCATATTAATTGCAATTTATGGTTACACAAGTAACTTTTATGGCTGACAAACAAGGGATCTAAAACATACAAGTAAAGTTAAACAAACAAAAGCTGTTCTGGGCTGTATGAGTGTGATTGTGACCTCTAAGAAAATGTCTTGAATTTTCAGAACTCTCTGAACCCATATATTACAACCAACTTGGGGCTCTGAGAAACTAAACCCTATTTTCCTGGTGTTTTGGGTGGTTATAGCAAAGGCACATGTCTCTTGTCAGCAGTGTGCAGCAGGTAGATGTATATGCATTTTCATACAGACTTAATAGCTCTATGGTCAGTGTCTTATCTCTTCATTAATTTTGGTAAGCTCTTTTAAAAAATAATCTAATTGGTGAGGAAGGGGAGATAAGAGAAATGTCCCTGCATCACTCTGAATTGCTGGTATTGTGCAAGGCAAGCACTGTATTCCAAGGGCACAGCAATGGCTCTAAAGGGTTAAGGGCAAATCACTGTTTTGTCCTATCTTTTTTTTCTTTTTTAATAAAAAGAAACAACATAGAAAAACTGTATATACTTCAGAAATATCACTGAAAAAATTTTCCTGGAGCTGCATTTTTAGTTAATATGCTGCCTCTGTACCTTCTCAAATGTAAGGATCCCTTGTTTCATCAGTGTGCTCCCTTGTATGTCTGGCTATGTTCCATTTTTATCTGAAACTGTAAAATACCCTCTGCAGCTACCATGGGGTAGGTGGTGGTTGTTCCCCTTGCATCTCCAATAATCTAGTTCCACTTTGGTGCCCTTACATTCTTTAGGATAACTCTCTATCCCCATGTTATATTTAGATTGTGTAACCTTTTTGTTTCTTTCATGCTGATTTATCAGGTAGTGATTGATTTCTATTAGGCCAAAATACACTTACCCATTTTCTGTATATTAGCTTTAATTCATTTCTTTTTGTCAAGTTACTCTATCTTTTCTGTACTACAGAAGACCTCTGTATTTCCAGGTTGCCCATTTGCTTGCAGAAAAGAGAAATAAAAAAGTAGCATACTTGTGAAGTAATGGATTTATTCCCATGTAAGGAAAAGTTATTAAACGCAGCAACTATATCCTGTCATTCACTTTGAGTAGTGTTATGACAGCAATAAATACCAAATCGGTTTTATAAGCAGTATCCTTACTACTTTATGTTGGGTATGCATTATATAGCTTCTTGTTGATCTAGACAGTGGCATGAGAAGTAACACTGCATGCCTGTGAGTCTCCATCAAAATAAATTCCTCAGGGTTTTTTGTATCGTATGACAGCGGTTATTACAAAAGTATTTGCTTTTCTAGCTAACATTTTAGAGAAGGAGAAGAATGGCCCCAAATTGCTTTAGAAATGTTTGTCAGAGGTAGCTGTATATATTTTAAAAAAAATTTTAAATTAAGAAGATCTATAGATGTCACTAAATGTACCAGCTACACCTGGATTAAGAAGTTTCTGAGCTGAAAATATAGAAACATACATAAAATATACTGTGAGATATCCTAAAGTCACTGCCTAATTTCACATACTCAAGCCAAGGCCTAGTTTCTTTTTTCTTCTTGATCATTTTTTGCATTCCATTACCTGAAATAAACTTTGAATTCCTTTATTGCACTTAAAAATCCAGTTTGCATTTCCTATCCTGGAGTTTCATTTTCTCCCTACAATCTGGCCAGCCCATTACTTGGGTTATCAGGGAAGAAGTTTCCTCCATCCGTTGATTCCAGGGCTTCTGTCTCTCAATATTAACACTTACAAATTTTTCTTTTGGTACTCTAATAGTATTTCTAACATTAAATTTGCAGGTGTAGGCTGCTGATACTGAATTTGAAAATTCCAACCTTTTCAAATGGATGAGGATTTGTATTGTAATGGATTTGTAAGTGGTGAAGAATTGTCCTCATCTATAGTTTGGCTAATGAGGACAACCCAAAGCACGAAGGTACTTTTACTGTGGAAATGACTGCTAGAGTCAGCGATGAAGTATTTATGATACACTGTTGGCAAACACCACTGAGCAGATGCAGATGTAATTGTGAGGCTCGAACTGTACCTATAATTCATGACAAGATGTATTTCTGTGTTATTTATTGGGAAATATGAAGCACTTGTCTGTGTATGGAGCCTGTCATCTGAAAGCATCCATCTGATTCTGACCCTGTCCTAAAGGGAAGCCCTGTGTTGGAATGTGCCAGGACTTCTCGTGCTCAGTGCGAGGATGTGGGGACCTGGTGCTGCTTTCAGCCCAGGAGGGGCTGTGAGCTAGATACTTTTATCAGGGATAATAGCATTAGCTGGGAAATGCAGGAGCAATAGAGGGTAAGATTTAACTCGGCAGGATTATACAAGCAGAAATTGGATGTCTGACCTTAAGTACCTATACAAGCCTCCCAAATTAGGAGTCTACTTGCTCTGTGAAGATGCTAACAAAAATAAGGTTGGTCAGTAGCTTCAATGGGTTGACCTGCCTCTTAGAGATGATGGTTTCTCTGTTAGCTCTATAGGGAGCCCAGGCTGATAGGCTTCTAACTTAGGCTCCAGACACTTCAGAAATTATGAATGTGACTATATAAGTTGTGGCAAGACTGCAGGGCAAAAACAGATGTGAAGTGTAGTCACAGAGCAGGATGTGCAGGCCACAGGAGCAAGTGCTAAGTTCAGCCTATCTATCTGTATTTTCATGCTGGATTTCCTAGCTGAAAAATAAGCATCTTTTATTTTACAGCAAATATTTCAAGCAAATGACATCAATCCCCATCTGAGACTGCCCTGGGGCATAAAAATAACATAAGGGAAATGTTTGGCCAGCAGCTTTCATACTGAAATAAACAGTATCTAAACAAATATTTCTGTATTGTTTCTAAAGACAGACTCTGCTAGACAAGTTCTGTTATTAGAGTGTTAGGAGTAAGGCAGTCTGCTACCCGGGTCTCATTTTTCTAGGCAGCAGATGAACTAAGTGTAAGAGCTGCTCCTCTTTTCTCCCAGGAGTGCATACAGTCCAAACAAGCAGGACTTCTTCCCTCTGGCATAAACCTTTTTTTGCAACAGAATCACTGAAAACACCTGGCTGACCTGCCAGTCTGGTTCTTAGTAGTTCAAACTTGTGTCCATTGAATCCGCAACAGTTATGTCTTTTAAATCAAGGATTAAAAATAATAATATTTTTTTTTACAACTTCTGTCTTTTACTACAGGCATTTGTAGACATTTTCAGGAAAGTTGGCCATGAAAAAATATTCTGTATTTGCACAATGAATAGGATGTTTACCTTTTTAAAATGTTTTCTACGAACAGCTTAAAAAATTGAAATCACTTTTGCAATTTAGAGGAAAAGTGAACTATTTATTTAAGTACTTAATCCGTTGTGCATCAAGGCACTTTAATGATTCAGTCAAGAAACAGACCTGAAACACGACAAATGTGGTGAGAATAATACGTGAGGAAAAAATTGATCTCATTTACTTTTATTTGTGAGGTGGAAGGAAAAAGTAGTTGAAATCTTCTAGGTTAATGGAATTCTGAATGTTATCTTATGTGACCATGGTATCTTGAAGAACAGATTAGCAGTTGGCTGGATCAGTTTGCTGGCAAGCAGCAAAATTCTTGAACTTTGGATATCTTTGGTTGCATACCCGTAGGAGACATGTTCCAACTGCAAATTGGAAGTCAACTGCCCCGAGCGGCTGTCCTTTCACCACTCCAACAGGCCGACTTCATTAGTGAAAATTGATGATAAAAAAAATTGTTTTAAGGAGAAGTATCAATCATCAGCTTCAGTAAACATTGTTTGGATCAGCGGAGAGAAATGCTTTTGTCTGCGCTTTTGCAGTTTTATCCACTTCTGCTCCCCAGAGCTTATTCTGAAGCCATACAATTCCTAGCATTTTTTTTTGAAGAGCGTTTGCACTAGAGGCCTTGTCTGCTTGGTCACCCCTCAAGGAGAAAGAATGCCTCTCCATATGTCTTAAGCAGAAGGCAGCCTAGGCTGACAGATAGGAATGAGATGATGTGTTCCAAGAAATGCTCAATCCATGGCAATATAATGAGGCTGGGGGGAGGGAGGGGAGGAAACAAACTTTAGGCAGATATGAATGACAGTAAAGCAGACAACCCCTGTCTGGCCCCAGAGATGGGGATCTACAGGTGAGGCTGTGCATTGTGCACCCATCAAGGAGAATTTTAAAAAGATAAAAATTTGAGGAACAAGAAGTTGAACACTTTAAAGAAGGACGTTTTAGGTAGTTCAGATGTGTGAAAACTGACAGAAGTTTTCATGTGTCCTTGTAAAACAGCTCACAAACATTCAGGAAGTGGTAGAGTGGAAGAAGAAATCAATGGTATTTAATGGGGAGGGGGGTGCACAGGATTTGAGATCTACGTCTAATGAGAAATCTGCTTGGATATACGTGTGCAAACTCAAGTGTCTGTGTGAATGTTACTGTATTGGCCTATTTTGTACATAGTAAAGATATTTTGGTTAATGAAATTCTCTATATGATACTGGACTATTACAGACAGAGTAGTGATTTGCAAATAACTAATCAGCTATAAGTCCATGTTAAAAATACACTTTCTCATTAAAACTGTAGATGATCCCATAGCTGCTGTACCTCTAACATGATAGCTGCCATGCTGTGATTAGCACTTCTGATAAGAACACCAGGTGAGAACCCAGGCCTGTTTGGCAATGAGCAAGAGAGAAGTCTTCATCAGTTCTCAATCTCTGGCACGTTGTGAAGTGTTTTAGCTGTAAGCCTGCAATTTATCCCACAAACCTGCAGCTGATGCTGTGTTTCTGGCCCTCTGAGTCAGCAGTATATCAGCATAGAAAAACAAGTAGGAACTCTCATCTGTATGTAACTAAAAGGGGTTAGACTAAAGGTAGTCTGCTTCAGGCATCTTCACTCTTGAGTCAGATTTTGTTTTCTTCTCTTCCCTGTTTTCTACTGATAAACAGTGTTTCCCATTCTTCCGTTTCTTTTGATTGTTTTCAGCCTCATGCATGCTTGCATCCCACATTATGCATTGTCAAAAGACTAGTCACATAGTTTTTTTTGAGATTTAAAATTAGTTGAAAACTATATGTAATTAATTTGCAAGAATGAACGCTGCTGTTTGGGTTCAGCCTGGCTGAGAAGTGCTCTGGTAGTGCATTTTCACCACCCTGTGCTATGGACATTTCTGCCATAGCATCCCTCAGAGAACCAGTTCACCTCAAATGCTTCTTCCCCAACACCAGGACAGTTTCCCAAGAAGTAGTCTTTTGCTGGGTTAATGAATGCAATTAGGTAAGTGAAGAGTGCTGTGAGCAACATCACTGAAATGGGGCAAAGGGCTTAACTAAGATGTCGGGAAGGCACGATGCCATGAGGGATGGAGACAGACCTTCTGTTTTGGTGGCTATGGACTGTTAGAGCTGTCTAGCTGAGTCACTGATCTTTGTCCTTATCAGCAGTGTATTAATTTTGCATTTAGTTGAAGTGGAGAAATCCATGACCTAATTACTTTGCAACAGCAAATGGCATTTACCAGGTATTTGTAAATACCGGCATAGACTGTGACTTGGTACGTGCATGTAATTCATTGTTTTCAGATCACTTTAGTCAATATAAGCAGGCAGTTCATGTTACAAATATAATATGGGCTACAAAATAAATGTTTTACTTCATATGGCAGGTTTAAAAAACAGGATATGAGGATAATATTAAGATCCCACAAAACCATATGTCCTCAGGCACTGGGCAGGGAAGTAATGTGCTACTTTGGACCAATCTGTAATCTGTCACCTGGGAATTTCTCTGTTCTTTACTCCTTTTACCTGGTTTGGTCAGGTGTGAGGGAATGTAACCTGTAGGAGGGGAGAGAGACACTCTAGCTTTACAAAAGCACTAGCATTTTTGATTGTCTGTGTGTCTCTATCCCTCTGTTGTTATTTCTGAGTTTTTTTAAGGTATTTTTACTGAAAGAATAAGTAATTTTCCAGTCTCAAACCATTTTGCTCACCTTTCAGTCTCTCTGATAAACTGTACGAAATTCTACTGAACTTCGCAAAAAGCAGGTGTTGGGGGATAAAAACTTCCTGCAGGCTCAGTTGTCTTCCTCAAATCAGTGGCAGTATCACTGTAAAAAATGTATTGAATGTGGCAAGGTCTTGACTTCCTGAGAAGGGCTAGTGAGAAACAACCATCTTTTCCCATGAGTTTCACCATTATTAGGAGGTCATCATATGTTTCTGTATAGCAGTACTAACAAGCTAGTTGTGTTTTTATTCTGTCCCATCTCTGATTACATTCAACCCTCAGGCAAATCGTTATACCCAGGAAGTCTTTTGTCATACTACAGAAATCTTTGTAGTTATAGATTGTAATGAAGATTAAGTTGATGGGTTCATGAGTGATTTATTATAAATTACTGTGCAGTAGTTTATTTTCTTCCTCAATGATACTCCCTGTATAGAGGAAGAATTACTGAGTATGGTCTCAGAGCAATCTTTCAGGGAAACAAGGAGGGTAAAATAAGTCAGCAGTGTCCTTTGCTCTTTGATACCTTTTCAGAATGCTTGCTTGGAGATGGTGGTGTTATCTGCTTTGGATTCTGGAGAAATGCATTACAGTATCACTCCAGCGCAGGATGATACAAACCTATGTAGGAACTGTACATAAGTGGAAGAATACAAATCAGCTTCAAGATGAAAGCTCTTAAATCTGTTCTCTGCTTCTCATGCTGATTATCATGGCCCCAAGGCATAGTTACAGAAGAAAGATGTACTCAGGAGGGTTACTTCAGAATTTCCACAAATCATTACTGATTATGTATGTGTATTTTTAAGTGTTTATAGATGGATGATTGATACGCTAATGATGTACCTTTCAGAATTGCATAAAGAGGAACGAGACTTGACTTTCACATGGATTTTTATTATTTTACCTTTTACAGTCCATGTGGCTCCTGTTTTATAAACAGTAGCTATGGTAATGCATTTAGGAAGGTTTTCATATGCATATATACATATATATGCATATTTTTGCCAGATAGGCACCTTAAAATTTTCCAGTCATTATTATGAAATGTAATATAGCCTCTAAAGCTCATTCTGAAAGGATATCTATAATCAATTAACTGATTCTCTAGAGCAGCCTTAATATGCTGTTTTAATTAATGCCACGTTCAAAAGCAGAGCAAGCTGCTGCAGACCTCTTGCAGCAGTTACTGGGTGTTTTGCACTGCTGTTTTGCAGACAGTGTCTTTCCTTAGTTGCTAGCTGCACAAATGCCTTATGTACTACTGTTTCACCATTCTAATTGTACCTGCAGGATCAAAAGGAAAAATGAAAAAATGATATTTCCAGAAGAAGTGTAATGCAGTAAGCTTCCAAGTAAATAAGATGAGAGCTGCTTATGTTATTACAGCAAAACCAAGCAGATCAGTGTTTCAGGGCTACCTGAGACTTCTAAGGTCTTGAGTAGAAAAAACCTACTGCAAGAGTGAAAACAAGAGACATGCACAGTGGGGAAAATAATATTCAGTGAGACTAGAAAATAAAAGCAGGATTGGTATGTACTTATAGCAGAGGTGTCTATTTCAAGATCAAGCATCAGGCTAATCACTGTTGATAGTATCCCTTTGATAAAAATAATAATTCTTCAGCTGTGATTTGATAAATCAAAGTTTATTGGTTAACATATCAGTGGGTCTCACTTGGTGGAATTTTATTACACTGAATCTGCTATACAGCTGTTGAAGCTCTTCACTAGTCAGTAATTTACACTGGCAAAAAGTCTAGTTTTTGTATTTAAAACTTCGTGGTGAGTTTTCATACTTCTGGTCTTTTTCCTATGGGAAAGATTTGTGCCATACCTACAGTTCTGAACTGAGTTTGTGTAGTAATTAGCTATAGAACTTTCTTTGATGATAAACAGAAATGGTTTAGTGTAGACAAATAGGTACAAAAGTATCCTGTTTGTCACTCTTGATATAATTTATTTTCATATAATGAAGGATTTAGCTTGTTAGAAGTTAATAATCCGTTTTTCTCGGGGTGGGTTGGCTGGTTTGGTTTTGTGTGCTTATTTTTTTACTGTTTTTGAATATATAGGAAACATATCATTTAGAAACACTGAAATTCTTCTGATTGTTGGGAGACCTCAGGGTGTTGGGGAAGATGAAAATGAAACATATATGATATGGGTTAAAACAGAAGATACTCAGTGATTTCGAAGGGCAATGATCTTTTCTCCATAAAAATGTATATGAATTTCCTAAATCTCTTCTGGTTGTTGAAGACTGGCATCCAGCAGTTTCAGTGGCGAATTTTTGAAACAAACCTGTTCTGAAAATGAGATCGGAAAACTAAATATTTAGCTATTTAAAAGGCATATTTTCATTACTAATCTGGCATTTTAAGTGCATTTACAGGTGGAGGTTTACTGAATAGGTTTTTGTCTCTTTTTCCCCAGTGTAACTTGATTTATGTATGGGGGTTTGGTTGGTTGTGGTTTTTTGTTTGTTTGTTTATTTATTTAATTTAAAAATATTTTTTTGGCTGTTTGGTGTAGAAAACACAAAGAACAGGTTTGGGAAAAGACTGAGGGTTCATTTTTACATTTTATTTGTGTGCTGCTAAAGCAAAATTTGCCACACTAACTGCAGGGGTGCATTTGTCCATGACAAACTTTCATTTTACTGGGCTTTATAAAGTGATTAAAATTCTTCTGTGGTTGAAACTTGGTTGCATCTTCCAAGAATTTTTTTGGGAAAAAATGACTGTTGAAATACTAAACTGCAAAGCAATCTAAATGAATTAATGTTCTTTATAAGCAGATTGAAAGCCCATAGGAGGTCATGGCAAGGCTGTTGCTGGTTTTAATCAGCATGGATCAGACTTTTACATTCTTCTATAGTTTAAAAACAGACTTGCCTGAAAACGCTGAAGTACAGTAGTATGCGACTGGAAGTGCGTTGGTGATGGTGCCAGGCACGGTCTGTGTCTTCCTGCTCGGCACATGTGCCATGTTGGTACAGAGGGAGGATCTGTGCTATGGATGAAGACCTGTGCCAGCCCAGGGCAGCCAGCCAGTCTGTACCCCACCAGGCTGTCATTACATGACAGTCACCCAAAACTGTTCCCTTCTGTCACCCTGTGCCTCTCAAGAAATAGCTTGCTGCACGGCTGTGTTAGCAGAACCCTGTTGTCCCTCCTGCTCAGTCTGATGAGTTTGCCAGGAGTGTTGGTGTTAGAGCTGCTGGTGCAGTCACTGTTTTAGACCAACTGACCAGCCCATAGAAGGAAGTGACAGGACCTCTTGTTGGTGTGTAGCTGATGTGGAAGTCGACCCAACAAGCGGTCTACACAGCCTGAGTATATCATGAGAGTGATTAAATTCCTGCTGTGTATAATAATTGCTATATTGATAGAATAATGGAGTAAGTGAATTTGTGCTTAATCTACTGTATCAACCTGGAAAAATAAAAGTGCTTTGGGAATGAGAGTATTTTTGTACTTATATTTAATTTGCTACCACCCTTAGTAAATGGGTCAGTGATCTGAGGTATTGTATTTTTGGCATTAAGAGAAGTGCTGTGTGCTCAAAAATGCATTAGCTTTTCTTCCTGTGAAAATCACTCCACTTTGTTTTCCCTGGCTGGAAGATGATGAAATCGGTTTGTGGCATGTTTTGTTTTGTTGTGGGGTTTTTTGAGATGGGCAAAATTTTGGTTTGGCACAGGCAGGGAAGTAAATCAGTTAGTGTCCAAGCTGCTCTTTGAAAATACAAAAATAAATTAGAGAATAACAATATGCTATTGAAATGGTTTGATCTTGGCGGGGCTCTGATATATCCAGCAGAGCCTGGGTTGGGCTGACACGAGTTTTCCAGCATCCTGTTCTGCTTCCATTGAAAACATTGGTCACTTTAAAGTGAGTGCTGTGGGAGTTGAATTGAAGAACACTGATAGATTTTGGTGGGATAAGAAAAAGTTCATTTATTGCTTCGTGCACAATTATATAGACCAAGGAGTTCAGGCGGCTCAAAAATAATTTCCAGATTGGTACCAACAAATATCAGCTTTGCTGAAATATCTAAATGTCTTGGAGATTTGTCCTACTGAAATGAAACGGAGCTGGATAATTCTGAGCTAGATGCAATGAAAATTCCTTGCAGGCTATTAGAATTAACATGTTTTGTCAAAACAAAAATGCTGTGATTAAATGATGTGGTTTCATCCTCATTTGGGACTTCAGACTTCTTTGGAATAAATAATATTTCAAAATAAGAAGTATCATTTAAAATAGCAGGTGTGAAGATTCAAAACAAGAAAATAAGCTTAAGCTAAAGCCTGGTAGTGTTTAGGCAGAACAGTTAGGTGGACAGCTGGAAGAGATGAAGGTGCAGGCAGTTCTCCAAGGTGGGGCTGCACGGCAGAGCTGAGCTACAGCAGCCACAGAGCAGGAGACGCACCAGACAGCTTTGGCTGCTTGGCCTTTGGAGCTGCTGCTGCTTGATTGCCCCCCACCCACACTTTGTTTGTTCCACTAGGAAGATGCAGGTTCTGTTGCATAAATGTAAGCCAGCAGAGAAGTGCTGCCTTGGTTTTTAGAGGCCACTTTAACTGCCTGACCCCTGCATTTGCATGGACAGAAGATTCATGCCTTAAGTAGGGGCTGCTAGTGTGCTAATTATGTAGTGATGGCAGTCTCTGTATAATAGCAATTTTCACTCAATTACTCAGTGCATAGTGTCACTATTATAACCCAATTAATTTTAAATAACATTCTAATTTAAAAGAAAGCAACATGTTGCATTTCCACAAGTTATCTATAGTGTTATGATGGTTAATTTAGCTAACTCTAAAGAGAGTTGCATTATACAGTGATGCAAACAAACCAGTGAAAAATAGCTTGACAAAAAATGACTGTGTCTGGTGCTGAAAGCTTCTGAGGTAGTGTGTTGTACAGCTTTCTCGGGGTCTGACTTGATAAAATGCAAACTGTAGAGGACATTTTAAGACAATATTTAATTGAAGGGTGGTGTTCTGCTTTGCCTATAGTTTAAGGTGTACATGAAAGAAAACTACCAACTAAGGCTAGTAGACTATTAAATGAAAGTTCAATGTTCAATTTTCATTGGTGATTTAGGATTGCATTTCACTTATAATGAACAGGGTTTTAACTAAAGGTCTTTTCTGAAGAGAGAACACAGTCATGGTGAATATTAACAGTAAACTGCTAATTTACAGCTTCATTTTTTTTATGGGAATTGTAAACTTGTGGTGTAGCATGTAAGTAAATAAAATATATAGCTCAAAACAGTGGACTAGATTCTTCTAAATAGAAAAAAACCCCAACAACCCACAACAAAAAAGGTTTGTGTCACTGATACAAACTTGTATGCATCAAGCTGTATTTGATTTTGGCCTGTGTGAGGCAGTTGTTGAGGTAGCAGTGGCTGAGCAGGCTGCCCACTGTTGCCTGGCACTTAATCCAGCTGGTGACATGTGTATCTGGTAAGCCCAGGTACCCCAATGAGCCTGTGTTTGTGGCAGCTGGAGAAAAAGGGAAAGTGTTGGTTTTTGAGGAAAGCTGTTCCTTCAGCCTTCAGTGAAAGCAGAGGATTGCTAGCCCTGGCAACTCTGGTGTATCTGTGACTCTGACATGTCGTTTTGGGGTGAACACAGAGTTAGTGCCATGAGAGCAAGTGTCTTCCCTTAGGAAGAAGCAAAGACCACCTGACAGCCTGTGGCTATGTAAAAACTAATTGGGCAGTAAGCAAACTGCTAACCTTATGCCTGGCCTTGATGTAAGCAGCAATGACAACCTCTTTACTTCCAGATTTTGCTGTCACTTGGTGGTGAGCTCTCCATCTGGACTCCATGAGATGTTCTTAGATTTAAACTGACTGACTGGAAGAATTTGGTGGAATAACTCTGTTTGCAGCACTGCAAATTGCAGAGGGCTGTTACCTGGTAAGCTATGTAAGAAGTGCTTGTAAATGTGGGTTGTTTGTCATTGTATGACTAGAAGAAAACACCTCGCCTGTTTTCCACCCACAGGATTTGCTTTCCATTATTACTTTTTAAGTTACTTCCGTGCTAAGGTGGCATGATTTTTCTGTTAGGCTTTGTCACTGCCATTATCAAACATCCCTCCAACTGGGAAATACAAACCCAAGGAATTTTATAGCTGCTGTACGAAGTCCTATGTCTTAACTCCCAGATATCTTATAAGGGTTTTCTGTAGCACCCATCACTGCAGTATGTAAGTGTTTAACTGGTACTGTGATGATTTAGTCATTTTAAGAAAGAAGTAGAAGCAAACATGTTTAAAGTATACCCAGTGGACAGAGAGTCAGATACTCATTAACAATATCTTCAAACCATAATCAGTTAGCTTCAGAGAACATGTTTTATCTTGCTCTCAGCCAACCTTTCTGCCCGCCAGTGATTTGCACTCTTATTGAACAAAGTTGGTAGGAGAATGGATAATAACAAGTCTGAAAATGCTCTGTGGTCTTGAAAGTAAAAAAAAATCCTGGGCTCAGGGACACCAAACCTGGAGTTCAGAGCAGAAAGTAGAGAGGTCAGGGCTATTGAAAGTTAGAGCATTAAGATTATGTCATTGGCTAATAAATCTTTATTGTAATAGAAAAGGTAGGAAAATATACCTGGAGCCCTTCCATTTGCTTTCTCTAATGCAAAAATCTGTTTACTCTGATTACCACTTCTTAATGGTAAAAGATAGCACACCTCAATTATTACTGTGGGGAAACAGTGATTAGGGGAAAAAATAATACACAGTGTGAACATCTGCTGCTGTCATAATCACAACATCACTGCTACTTGGCTGTAATGTTTTTGGCTTTGATAATGTTATATTTGCAGAAAGAAGGTAGAGGAATAAGCAAAGATCGACAGTGTGAGCAGTTACTTGACTTCATGACATAGGCATATGGTTCGTGGCTACATACAGATTGTGATACTTTTACTTTATAAGCCCCCTCTTGGCTTGCATTCCTGCACTCTTGTGCTTCTTATGAGAGAACTAAGTTTTCCTATGTTTCAGGATTATTTCTTTTTAGAATTATTTTTTATAGGTCCAGCATCAAAATGACTCATTAAATTGGTGAGTTCTCTCTAAATTGTGTGATGTAAGAGTATACTGATACAAGGGAATGTTGTGTGGCTGTGTGGCTAGTGGGGTGGGTGCCAGGGCTATATCTTTACAGCTTGATAGGCAAAAGAGAAGCTGGCACTTTATGCACAGTGTATGACCCCTTGTTAAATTTTCCAGACAGTAGATAGAGGGAAAAATTGTTCTTTGGTCTCATTACAAAGTTGCAGACCTAATCTAAAGGGAACCACCATGATCTCCTTTTCTCTCTTGTGTTCAGTGCACAGTTGGTGTTTAGCTGTATTTACTCATTTACATAACATGCTAACCGTCTAATTTATATCTGAATTTATTAGATGTAATAGGGTTTACAAGGAGAATTTTGTACAGCCATCACTGGATGTTTCTCTTTCCTTAGCTTTATAATTTAACTCCAGTATACTGTTACATTTTCATGAGAAACCTAATGATAGCACAACACACTCAATTAAAAATTCCTTGATTTTGCTATTTGAAATTTATATTTCACGAGTTCTATTTTCCCACTTTAAATAAAAAACAGTAAATGAGACCATATACGTCTTTCTCGTCTGATATTTAATTGGCATGGTTATCAAGGTATCTTTAAAGATTGTGACAGAGCATGAATTAGAGTCAAATTTAGTAAGTAGGAGATGGATTTGTGCTCATAAACTGGAGAAAAACTATCCAGAGTGGAATTGCACTATCCATGAGTGAAAGCTAAAGGGTTTCCTGGAGGATATACTTGGATTTCACCAAAGGAAGACTGACTCAGGGCAACTTAAAAGTGAGATGTAAACATACTGTGCCTAAAGCATATAGTCAGCATTCCTTCCTCCATCGCTTTAGGAGGCATAGGATGGTGTGTGGTGGGGTTTTTGTTTGTTTTTTTTTAAATCTAAATCTGGCAGCTCAGAGCTAACCCCACTGCTGTGGAAGAAGAGTGCCTTGTGTGGAAAGGGCTAGTTACAATAGGCAAGTTACAACCCCTGTCTGACTTCAGCAAGGTTAATTGGGAATTGGATGGAGTTGTGCTTACTTCTTCACTACATTGTTTATGTGAAGTTTAACAGTATACTTAGTTAATGTGTAGCAGTACTGCAGTTGTCCTAAAGAGTATTGAACACTGCTATTTAATTTGACACAAGCATTTTTAAAAATACTGAATTGATACTGCCCCCTTTAACTAGTATTGTTGAAATGTCAGCTTTGATAAACATATCTAGTTTTGTTCTGTTCTGAATTTGAACCAAAACATGACAGTTACTGACTGTATGATTTAACTCTGTTCAGTCCCAAATTTTAGGTATTCTTGTTAATTAAAATGCATAGTAATGTCAAACTGGTGAATACTTAAAATGTAAAATGTCAATTATCCTATGTTTTAATGCATTTGAAATAATAAACAAATTCATCAAGCCACGAGTCTCCAGCTAAACAGATGCCCGTGACGTAAATGGACAGGAAGAATTAGTGCCATAATTCCTACAAACATTTGTCAGGCCTCTAAAGATACCTTAGCTGTTCAGTCTGTTAAGGCTTAAGACTTGTCCAGAGAAAAAGCAGGTTTGGCTGTGTCTCTGCATGCCAGCATTGCTCTGTGAGATGTCAGCAGGCTGTTGGTCTTTGGTGCAGAGTGCTGAAGGAGATGCTGCTTTAGTACTTCAAGCTGCTCCTGGGGCACAGAGAGGCACAGAAACCAGCTGTTAGTTGTAAGTTCAGGCCCCCGTGAAGTAATGGGGTATTTGAGGTTTATGGGGGTTTTGTTGGTGGTTTTGTTTGTTTTGTTTTGTGGGTTTTTTTCTTTAAGCTATTGTTCTATTTAAAGTACTAGGTAGTGCTAATGATGGTTTCTTTTTTTTTTCACAGTCAAAAGAACTGAAGTGTTTTTAATACGGCAGAGATAAAAACGAGTAACTGCAGGAGTGATTGCTGAAGTGAGGAAGTTCTCTCTTTTGGTCAGTCTCTACCAGCAGGCAGGTAGGAAATGCTTGCCCTTTGAGCAAATTGGGATACATTTACAGGCATTTGATCTCTGCTGGACTGGTGTAACCATATGAAACCTCTTCTATTATTAACTCTGTCTGCCTCAAATAATTCAGGACCAGCAATGTCAAGCTACTTTGTGATACAGCTTGCCTACAATATTAAATTTTCAGCAGCTGCATTTTAATCGGGTGACAGTTCAAAAGCATGGTGTTGGTTTGTGATTAAGGAATCTGGATTTGACTGCTTTAGAACTACCTGATGCTTGGACACACACCATCATATCCAGGCTGATCAAGTGATCAGGTAGTCTAGATGCATTTTCTTGCCCAGCTAATGCACTCTGTAGCTTCAACACCGGAGGGCAGGCTGCCTGTCTAATCTATATATTCTTAAAGAATCCATCATCATGTTTACAATTGTGTAATTGAATTGCTACTGAGCCCCCAGACTGTGTGCCTCTGCAGTGCTAATCCTGCTCTCGTTACTGGACTGTAGTTTGACATCAGGTTCTGTGACCATTTGACATGACTGTTAGGTGACTACCAGACGTAGTCCAGCTCTGCTGCAAACACTGTAGTGTGTCAGTGAATCTCACCTGCTGTGAAAGAGATTCTTCTAACAAAGTTTTGTTTCAGCACCCCAAGCCCAAACCCTAAAAACTCAGCAATAAACCACAAAAGCCAGTAAATTCCTGAGGCCAGAGAAGGATGTGCTTACATCTGTCATCTTGCTTCTACTTACTGAAAGTTCTTTGTGCCTCAAGCACCTGGAAGTTAGCAGTTCTGAACTTCAAGTATTGGGTTTTGTACTCGGCAGGTAAGCAGCATTAACTAGTACAGCACTGGTGTAGCAGTCTTTTACTAATTTCTGCCTCATTGTGAAAGGAGCATCTTCCTGCTGTAGAACTACTGTTCATGTAAAACTGTTATTCTTGGCCAGATGTAATGTAGAGACTTGCCAGAAAATAACAAAAATGTGGATATTGAAGTTTAGTTTCTCAATCGAAAGTAGAGAGCACATTTATAGATATCTGGGTGGCCCACTGTGTTAGCTGCCTAGGCATTCAGGAGTCGATGCAGGTCCATACCTGAGAAAGCTCTGGTGTGATTATCAGTGGTGGGATTACCTCAATTTCAAGTTCAAAAGTCAGAACCATTCCACTCTGAAGTGTATTGAAGCTCAGAATGTCTGAACCATCTACTTTTCTGTCCATGAGGGATCATCTTGGCTCATGGTGTCAGTTATCACTAGAATCCCCTTGGAGCTGGTTTTCATCTCTCGGGTTGTTCTAATACTGAAGCCTGTGCTTGACTAGAAAGCAATGCAGAGCTGGAAGACAGTTTAGTGTAGTGAATAAAGCACACATTAAAGCTGTAACAAAACAAAATGTTCTAGCACTTCTTTTGGCCACCTGGATATGGGTGAGGCCATTGATTTATGGGCAAGCTGCTTGTGTCACTTTTCTTTTTTACAGCAAGAGAATATTGACCCTGACTTTCCTTGCAATAGGTTTTCAGTTCTACTTAAGAAAATGTTATAGGACCACAATGTTTTTTGTCTGCATATTAGCTACAAAATTAATGAATTATGCAGTGATAAGTGAAGATTATAAGATGTTTCATGGAGTTTGGGAAAAATTAAAATACCTATGTGACTAAATTAAGGTGTTTTTGTGAATTCTCATCTTATTAAAGACATGTCAAGAACTTCATTGTATTAGTAATATAAAATGAAATAGTTGCTTTAGGTCTGAAAGCCCTTAAGACTGTTTGAAATAAGGTGGAGAGCCTCACTTCTGCAGATTTCAGGCCAGCTTGCAATGTTTTGTATTTGTCATAGGACAGTTAACACAAAACCTTTGCTTAAGTGTTGTTGGGTTTTTTTGTGTTTGTGGGTGGATTTTTTTGTTTTGGTTGGCTTGTGGTGTGATTTTTTTATTTTTTTATTTTTTTTGAGCAAAGGCATAAAGTGACCTTCTTTTCCAGTCTATAGTGAAACAATTACAGACATTAGAAAGTGCAGATGAACAGCTTAACAGTTTATCTTAATGCTTACTATCTCAGAAAAGGTTTTAATCTGCTAGAGGGGAAAAAAAAAAGTTATTTATTGTGTGTTCTTGTGTACTGGCTGATCCCAACCACATTCCTTATAAAAACTCTGAGCAGTATAACATTGGCTCTCAGTTTTTGCTGTTCACTCACTTGAGTGTTGTAGCCAAACACTGACTGGAGATGATTTCAAACCCACAGACTTTCAGTAGGTGGCCTCATAGTGTATCTCTGCAAGTGAGATGAACCTCCGTGAGCAGAGTGAGCACTAACCCCACACGCTGTTAGTAAAGGCTTCCCAGAGTCTTCCTCCTGCCCTGTTATGCTTCAATTCTCCTTTTGCTGGCTCTGATCAGAGGTTATTCTCCATTATCAAAAAAGCTTTACTCATTTCTCTAAATAGTTTTTCTTTGCTCTGGACGCAAAAGGATTGGGCTGTAACAAAAAGCTGAATTTTATTTAATTTCAAATACCTGGTTTTGCTGAAAACAATGGCATGACCTGTTCCATTCGAGCTCACTTCAGGCAGTAGAAGGTTTAAACGCATAGGTAATGGCTTGCTGTACTGATCCTGTTTTTCATACAGGCTGTAGCATATAATTATTGTTCTGTCTTTCCAAGGGAGTATTCATGGTTACTTTAAGTGATTTCTGCCCCCCACCGCCTTAGTTCGTTTTGTTCATGGGCTTCAGTGCTTCTCTAAATGTTGGCAGTGCACAGCCTTTCTGCAGGTGACATTAACATTGCTTGCTTTGCCCTGAGAGTTGGTGGCACAGCAGGAATCAGAGCACAGACAAGTATAAACATGCAGTGCAGGAAACTTAAGCATTACAGGGATGCTGGGGAGAAAGCAGTTAGTTAGGAATTACTGTTTCTGCTGTTTCTGTTTTCAAATAAAGCCTTTTTTTTTTCATCTTCTCCCAGAATATATCACAAGGAGTATCCTAGGTCAGTAGTTGCACTGAAATCAAATTAGCATGCCTGTTTGTTTTAATCCTTATTGCACTTGCAATATAAATTGGGAAGCAGTGGAAGACTGTTGAGAACTCAAGGTAACAATAGCTTGATCACACTCTACTTTTTGGACCAACTAAACTCATCTGTACTTTGAATGTCCAGTTCTCTTGAAGCTTGCGTTTAGCAGCAAGAGCTACTTAAAGACAGCATGTTTTGACAGTAGTTCATACTTCAGTTATCTCTTATTAGAGTCTAAAGGAAGAAACTTAATTTTCCTTGAAATATTGTTAACTACTTTGTCATGATAAATCAACTAATCTCTTGTATGCATTAAGAAATACAAATGTTGAGTTTGAATAGCATTGTTTATTTTTATGTAAGAAATACAGATGAGAATATAAGTAAGAAAATATATGTAAGAAACCATTCCTTACCTATTTAATTTTTTATTGTCTCTAAGCTATAGGATATAAACCAAAAATTTCCTCAGTCATCATGGTGTTTCAGCCTCAGTAACTTCTTCTAATAAACCTTCCTCTGTGCTTACCATCTCTGAACAAGAAATTGCTTTGAGCTATTAATTATAAATTTTTTTCTTTTTTTTTTTTTCCCCTCCATTTGTCTCTCTTTGTTCTATTATCTCTGTAGGGCAGAAAATAGTAGTTCAGATAGTTCTGTGTATTTAGCATTTAAAACATTAAAAGATTCAGTGTTTATCATAGCCATCTCTTCTGTTAAGGTATGTAATGTTAGATTATTTAATGTTGGCCAGCGGAGCTGGAAGGTGCTGGGAAGGGAGGGTGCAGGCCGTGTGATTGTGTAAGTATGTTTGTGCCACCCAGAATCTGTCTTAACTACATTTTAATTTTACCTCCAGTGATGCAGAGTTGTGTTTGCTTACTCTTCATTTATAGTGCTTCCACTCAGTAATCTTCACTTCTGTTCTTGTATTCAGTATGGGGTGTTTTCTCCCAGCCACTGATCTCTTGTTAGTTTGAAAGTTGAATTCTAGATGTCAGCATGCAGAGGGAGGAAAGGCCATATTATACTCGATGGTTATAACGATAATTTATATAGGGAGAAGTTCTAGTAGAAAGGTGAAAACACCGAAGCCAGTATCTAGGGGAATCTCTGTCTCTTTCAGGACTGAAGTTTTGTCCTCACTGATGCCTGTAATATAATTTGTATGGAATTCATTATAGCTATAGTTTTGCTATGGCTTGGGCAGTAACTTTCTAAGGAAGGTATAAAGCTGTAGGGTCAGCTTTGAATTTTCAAATTACAATATCCTAAAGGATGGGCGCAAGCACACAAGGACTGTGCTTGATGAAGAGGGTCATGAGTTGTGATGGCTACAGCTAATTCCCTTGTGGAATTTTGCTCAAATTGTGAAGCAGCTGTAAAATATCAGCCTTCATGTGCGCTACCTGGAGAATTTAAGTCCAAAAATACAGTACACAGCTATCCAAAACTGGTTCTAGGAATCATAAAATTCTTTTTCTATGTCCTGACAAAAATGATAACATTTCCAGATGCATTAGTACTTTCTAAATTGAGCTCTTACTCTAGCAATATTGGGAAGATGATTTAAAAAAAAAAAAAAAGATTTAGTAACAGATAATTTCCTTAGATTTATCTCTTATTTAATATTGTAACAGCCAAGACTGTTATGTCAGAGAATCCTAAAACTAAGTTATTGTTAGAATTAATCACAAAAGAAGTTGTCATGCCTACCAAGCACCCAGAACCAATCAGTCGCATTTCAATCTTTCTCAGATTTAAATCTCATAAATTTCTCAGCCATCCATGCTTAATATCACACAGCCTATTAGCACAGCTGTGGTGCCAGCAGTGCGAGGTAGCGCCGCTATAGCTGCGTGTTACCTGCCTGCCAGGGAAGTGGTGCCCTGGAAATGAGAACCGATCACTTGTTTAATGTTACTTGTTCAGAAATACCTGCTGTACTCTCTCCCGTTAAACTCTCTAGAAGCTTGTCTATAAATTAAATGGGTTTACTTTTCCTGTTGCCTTTTGAGAGCTTAGTTTTTAAGTGGGTCAGTTGTCCCTGGGGAAATTATAACACAAGGAAGAAACCACACGAGAGGCTGGGGTTGAGTGCAGGTCTGAGCCAGGAGGTCAGGGGCCCTCGGGAGGTGGCAGAGAGGAAGCCATGGGGGACGAGGTGGTGCTGGGAGCTGGGGAAGGGAAAGGGCAGCAAATGAATTGAGGCCCAAGGAAATCTGCCAGGGGAACAGCAGAGAGGGAGGAAGTAGTGCTGAGTCTTAGGGCTGTGACTTTTTGTCTGTGGCTTTCCACCCAGCTGTGAGGTGCACGGCAAAAGGAGAAACTAGCTCAGCAGTTGTCTTGTTGTGTATATTGTTTCATTACTATTTGCAGCAGTCACTACAGAAAATGTCTTGAGTAGGTGGATTAGGATGTCAGGTGTGTAGACTTTTCCTATCTACCGGAATTCCTTCATGTGACTTTAAGTTTGCGTTTTATCTGCTGCCTTGCTGTAGGCTCACTGGTCCAAAACTCCCAGGAAAGAGATATTGGCACTTAAGTGTATTGGATTCCTGTTCCTGTGCATTTTCCCATCCATACAGAGTACTCCTTCCTAAGCATCTGTTGATACTACAGATGAATTCTCTGAAGCTCCTTTGGAATCTAGGCCCATAATAACTTTTGGCTAGATAGATTAAACATCCCAGAATCTATCAGTCCTTCAGGTTTCTTTGTCAAAACAGGTGGTGTCCTCTCTAAATTAAAAATATTTGACAATTTTTATTATAGAATTTAATGTGTGGTACAGTATCTCTTGTGTAAGACTTCCTGATAATGGAATTGCCGTCACACCACCACCACCCCCCCCCCCCCCCCCCCAAACCTTACCCTCCCAAACCCCCAACCTCCTGAAATATCTCTCTTAGAAAAATTCTGTCAATATATATTTTATACTTGTGTTGCTTTGTGTTTGATGTGGACTCCGTCACAAGATTGTTCAGGGATCAACTCTAGTGAAAATAATTTTGAGCTCCATATAATTTGTGGGTTGTACATGGGGTACAGAGCACCTCCTGTTTTCCTTAGTATTTGTTCTGTCAAATTTTTCCCTTTATTTTTCCCAGGTTTTCTACCTTCCGTTGATCCCCATGGATTACAGTTTCAGATGCAGATCTAATCAGCGTTTTAGTGAGAAAATTAATGAAACCAGTGTTTCAGAGCTTACAAGAGATCACAAGCCTGACACAGTCACTATAGTGAGAGTATGAGGAGGGATTCTTCCTGGTTCCAAAAGAGATTTCTCATAGGGAGTAGTGTTTCACCGAATTAAGAGAATATGTTTAAAAGAGTAAATGTGCTTCAAAGCACCCCACAGAGGAGTCTGCAGAGATGCATGTTGGCCATTCTCTAGCTGGATCAAAGTGGCACAGCAACGTTACGCAGGTTTCTCCCTTTTATCTGGTTATTCTCTATCAGTGCAGCAGATTTTACTCTGTTAAAGCATGAGCAGTCTTTTACTGCAAGGGTTGTACAGTATCCAGAGCTGATTTGTTAGACAACACAGAAAGAACAATGAATTATCTTCTATGAAACTGCAAGAGCTGGCCTGAAAATTAAGAAATAAATGATAAATTAGCTAAAATGAGGTCCTAAGGATCTTACTGCAGCAGAATTTGTTAAACCTATCAAGTAACAGAATGAATACTACCAAGAATTCTGATGTGATTTATATCTTTCCATAGCATTTTACAGTTAAAATGCTTATTCCTGCCAGGTTTTGTTTAGGACACAGACCTAAGTAGTTGCTTTATGTCACTGTACTTGCAGTACTGTCCTCATCTAAGCTTTATATTTCTCTTGAGAGTTTTGAGTGACAGGTTGAACAACCGAAACCAACAAATTTCAAGACTTTTGCCCTCCTTCAAAGTTGTGTTAAAGTACTTTGTTATTTATATTTAATCTGCTTTCTTTGGGTTTTGATTTAATGTAATGGCTTTTTGAAATCTAGAGGGTATGGGATCACATAATTTCACTTGGGCAGAAATTGAAAATGTAATAATACTGTGAACTCCTGGATCTTATTGATTCTTTGTGTGTAGGGGTGACTGACCTTCTGAATGGTTACAGAGAGCAGCCATCATATGCAAGACCTGTATCTGTAAGACTGTAGCTCAATGCAAGCTAAAATTAGGCTTTAAAAATTGGCACCAGCTGTATGTCTAAAGGTAGCTGTCTTGTACCATTGTGGTCCATCTAGTTTTCTGCTGTTCCCCCTTTGCAGCGTTTTAATACATCTTCATTGCTTTAATACAAAATTGATAACAGTCCAAACAATGTTACAGTTTTGTTTAGCTTGGGATATGCCTTTTTCTACTGGATTGCTCATTTTTAGTATTTCCCTCTGTTCTTAACAAATGGTTTTCCAGCTTGATGGTGCATCAAGTTTGAGAAGCTCATTTCAAACTGTTATGCCATCTGACCTATGGAGGTTGTGGCTTCTGAAGTACAACATGCATTTGACTGAGTTTCTGAAAAGATTTTTTTGGGATTAATGCAGTATTTTGGGGTGTTTTGGGTTTTTTTTGAAAAGTGGATTTATTTCTAAGCCTTTTCTTAAGGTATGCTTAGCATATACACGGCATACTACAAAGGATATAAAAATTGTCAAGAGAACTTTGCAGGAAACTTCTGATATACAGATAAAAAAGCTATCATATGTTACATATCATCACATGTTACTGAAATATCATGTAAATGATGGGCAGATAGTATACCAGCAGGTATTCTTTAAAATAGCTTAATAAAGTAGCGACTGATAACATAGTGTGATGTTACTTTGGGGAATAGTTGCAAGCAGCAGAACTGTTGATTAGCAGGCTCTCTGCCTTTCTAATGCTGAATTACTGAAGTCATAGTGAAACTGTTGCATAAGTACACATAATATCTAAGAATAAAAAGGATAATTATTATTTTTTTGTCTGGAGAAAATGCAAATCAAACTTTTCCCACATTTTCACTGAGATTTCAATTTCATCTGGTTTTGGACCTGTTTTATATAGGTCCTCTGTGTTTGTAGAAGACTGAAAAATACGTAATCAAAATAGGGGAAACTATCTATGAGGCATGCATGTGAATGCACATAGGTAAGATGTTTATTAAAATGAAAATGTATGCTGCCAGCAGAAGACAGTACAAATCTAAGCTGCATCTTGGGATCTTAGAAAAGCCTGGATACATATTCTGGCTCTTCTCTCAGTGTTTGACATAAATCAGAACTATAAGGACCCAAATTTTGCCACTTTTTTTTTTTTTTTTTCCTTTTCTTTTCTACAAGAAGGAGCTGTCAACTTTAATTCAAAGGCAAATTCCCATCCATTAACTTTTAAATCTTCATTTTAGTATTGATTTTTGTTTTATTTTGCTTCATAGACTTTAACGAACCCAAGAATACCAACTGTTTACAGGTCTTGCCCTACAGGATTAGCTATATGGGAAATAGTTTGTGTTGGTTTTTGAGTTTGTGTGTGTTTTGGGTTTGTTTTTTTTTTTTTTTGAAACTGCACATCAGTATGTAGATCAAAAATGACATGGAAGTGTTGTCAGAAGCAGAGGGCTTTTGTGGGCAACAGTCATGGTATACAGTAAAAAATTATCTGTAGCAGTTTAGAACTTTTTTTGTCCAATTTCAAGACCAATGCCTTTTTGAAATGTTGTGTGGATTGCTCACTGAGTCCTCTATGCTGGTACCAGTTTAGTCTAATTGTGCCAATTGGGATCTTGTAGATTTCCTGGGATGGAGCTAGTCATGCTAAAAATATGGATCTTGGAGAAATCCATTATGAGTTACTTGAATACTATATGAACAGGATTATGGGAAATTTTTCAACACAGATTTCCCTTTATGAGTGTAGTTTTCAAGTTTAAAACTGGGAATTATTCTGTCACTCAGTCACTTGAGAACATAAGCTACGGGGTTTTGTGCCTGTCACATGGTAGGTACAAATCAAGATGCAGATACTCTAAATTGTACCTTTGTGGATACAAAATATTGCCACAAAAATACTTGGATATTTCCCAAAACTACTCCAGGAGACAAATCAGAATAAGAGTATATTTCTTCTGAATATTGAACCTAGAAACAGAAATGAGGAAGAACATAAATGATTAATATGGGAGAAGTGATCCGGCCTTTGGGAGTGTTGAATGTTCTTTCCTGACTTCGGCGCTTATGAATGTGGGTTAAAGAAAACGCTGCTAAGGAAACAAAACCGTTTGTTCTGTACTTTTCATAGTACAACCATCTGCTTGAAGCAAGTCAAGAATTGGGAAGAACTGCATTTCCCTACTTTATGTAATAAAGAGAGGGCACAGGCTTTGGGACTTTCTTGCTATGGCCAGCGACCTTCGTGTAGCAGCCCTGGTTTAACCTAAGCAGAAAAGCAGAATTTTTTTTTTTTTTGAGTGTGCCTGATGGAGTTGGGTGCTCAGTTTCCTCTGCCTTTCGCTTGCTTGGCTTGGTGACTAAAAAGCTACCTGACAAGCAGACCAATTTAGCACAGCAAATGAAAATTGCACTGTGGGTGCCAAGATAACTCTACACAAAATAAACAGAGAATACTCTCTGAAATGCTGAGAAAAGGTGTAACAAACCTCAGCCACTCAAGTTCCAGTAAAGTATGGACACAGTGCAGTTCTGTTTGGGTTGCACATATCCTAAAATAGTCTCTTATTATCACAATGCCTTCTGTGTCATCACTTCTGTGTAAATAATACAATTTTTCATCCACACCTAGGGAAATAAGTGTTTTGCTTGTGCACTGCCAACATTGTGTCCTCCAGTACCTCCTCATTTCACGCTACCAGACGTAGAAAGTAAATTACAGCAAGGAAAGGGGGCAGCCTGGTGTTCTGTGCTATAATTTGGCGATGGGCTTTTGTGTATGTGTAGACAGCTGCTGTTTATTCCTATCATACATATTGCAGTGTTCTCAATTTTCCTCCCACATGAAGTTGTATTCTTGTATTCAGTTGAAAGGGCACTTAAAAAGCAGTGTGTCACTTCACCCACAGTTGTAGTCAATGTAACAAAGTTTATATGTTTTCCAGGCCTGCAGTATAGCATCAAATAAATTTTTAATTTAGGTTACTAAGTATTAAGGCCAGAAGGGTGCAGAAAATTTCTTATAACCTCTTACATGATTTAGTCCATAAGTTATCACTGTGTAGAGCCCAGCTGGATATTTGGATGTGAGTTTGCATCTCTGTCTGGTGGGGAAGAAATCATATCTTGAAGCCTTCTAATCATCTCTCTTGGTAGTTTGCTCTGCTGGTTGCTTGCCCTTATTCTTAAAATCTGTGCTTTAATCCAGTATGATATGATTTTTGTTTGGATTCAGTATCCTGTTTGCTTCCTGTTACCTCCTTAGAAAGCTTTCTTGTTGCTCATCATTTTCTTCCTAGAAAAGGAGCTTCTCCACTGTTTTACAGTGCAGTGCATCTCTCTGCAGAGAAATTTCTGAAAATCCAGGAAACAGTATTGACATGTTAGTGGGATGCTCCGCCTGATATAATTAATCTGTCTTCTGTCCCTCCCTCCTTCTCTTCTGTGTTTAATTAGCTCAGATGAGGCACTGTGCTGGCATGGCTGTGCAGTTTCTTCAGGGAGCTGAGCTGGAGCTAGACTGGGGTAATGGTGCAGTGCTACGTGGTGCAGTGACGGCACCGAAACACACCAAGTCACTCCTTTTTGATGAGTTAAACAGGCTGAACTTAAGTGTAAATGTAAGGCTCTGTTTTTCCAGCACTCATATAATACCCTACCACAATGAGTCTGTTAATTCTGGGCTTTCAAAACATGCTCAGAGGAGGTTTTAAACATCTTAGGTTTTATAAATCTTAAAAACCTGGGGAGCATGGCAGAAAGTGAAGTTATTAGGCTCCAATCTACTGCCCTTGGTATTCTGTAGCATTATTTGCATAAAAATTGTATTAGTCTATATAATTGGTGGCTTGGATGAGACAGGGGAGATTAATACAAAGAAACAGTCTTAATGTACAAGTTTACCACTGAACTGCAAAAGTTTGGGCAGTAGACGAATATTGTTGGTATTATATATTTTGCTGATGATTTTGCAATGACTTTGGTGCTAGGAATGGTTTAGGAAATAATCTTATCTAGTTGAACCCTGACAACTTTCTTGCAGTGACTTCCTTACTTTTTCCATTTACTGTCTTTCTAAAGTTTTCTTAACATGGTGTTTTCTCAGAGTACAGTTTTTTATTTTCTAAACCTTTTATCATTTTAGATGCTTTTCTCTGAACTCCCTCTGATCTGTCCATCTTCTAAGCATGCTGCTCCAAAACACGCACGCTCTGACTGAGATCTAATGGGACTTGGATAATCGTGCTTATTTTACATACTTAGTGCTGTGACCTAAATAGCATTCACTTTTTGTGTGACAGTGTTTTATTGTTAACTTGTATTCAGTATATTATCCAGTATGACAGTGGTGCTCCTGTATAGAGTCTATTCACAGGGAAAATCCTAACGGCCTTGTTCAATTTAAACTTGTTGCATCTTCAAGCAAAGTCAGTTGATCTCAGTGGGAGTTGCCAGATTAAGACTGAACAAAGACTTCAGGATCTGCTTCCCTGTTGGTACATTTGTTTGCTCTTTTCAACGGAAACTATTTGTCATTTGTTTCTATTGAATTATAGCACAAATTAGTTTAATTATTTTAGTCCCTCAAGGTCTTCGACATCTTTCATACTGTTTAGGTGAGGTGTAATGGCTTGCAGTTCTCTTTTCCCTCTCTTTCCTCATACTTTAATAATAAGCAATAATAGACTTGCTGTATTTGTATTATAAATGCACATTCGGATATTTTGAAGAGTCTATTCAGAAGCCAAACGTATTTTCTTCTTCATTAAAACTTGCTGAAAAAACCTAGCTTTTTTGAGGGGTGGGAAAACACCTTCAAAGAAAATAGACAAAAAAATCCTTATATCACACAGATGTATTCCGAGAGGATTGTGTCCTTAAAGACTCTTTGTGTTTGCATGTTTAGAAACAAAGATATGAAAGTGAAAGAGGTAAGAGTTGCAGAAGAATTCCTTTGTGCTTCTATTTTTGACTAAGATGGTGTATGGAATTATGTTATATAGTACCTCTTTCCCCACCATATTTACATGAAACCTATGAATATTTGGAGTAATCGTATTTCATAGCATATATTTATGTGCATTGGTGAATTATATTATGAGCAGATGACATTTAAATCAATTGCTTTGGGGAATCTGTATCTTTTTTTTTTTTTTTCTTCTTTTTTTAAATAAACTGGGGGTGGCAGGGGGCAGGATGAGGCATCTGTTGAGGATTTGTAGGTACAATCAGCAGCTTTGTCACTTTCCAGCTCAACTAATCACCTATTCACAGAAGCTGTTGGAGGAATAACTGTGGTGGAAAAAAAAAATGAAATGTGTAACTGTACCTTCCACATTAAAATATACTCTGTTTGGTCTATATATACTCATAGAACAGTTACCTATCAAGTGGTTTATTACCTCCCTGAAAACAACTTGATTACTTATGTGATGTGTAACTCACATCAGTGAGTTTTTGAGAGCCACAGTGTGCTTAGATATTCACCCTAAACCTAGGTGTAGAATTTATGGCTGTAGGAAAGGGTGGATGACTAAGATGACTTTGAAATGGGACTGATCCTCAGCTCTCTGTTCAGCTGTTGGGTCCAACATCAGCACGAACGATATAGTGGCATCCTTGAAATGCATCTTTGAATAGTGACATTTTTATTTATCCATTGATTTTTTACTGGCTTTCTTCTGTGTTCTAAAGTAATACGAATACAAAAAGGACCAAATATCTATGTATTCAGAATACCAAAAATAATAAAAAAAACCCCAAAACCCAACTAAAAGAAACTGAAAGTACCCTTTCATAAGCTATAGATTAGCTCAGTTGGCACTGTCT
This sequence comes from Podargus strigoides, assembly GCA_028020825.1. Lineage (NCBI taxonomy): Eukaryota > Metazoa > Chordata > Aves > Caprimulgiformes > Podargidae > Podargus > Podargus strigoides. The sequence goes on from CM051630.1 coordinate 13,689,053, forward strand.
TCTTTAACTCCAAGTGTATATATATATAATTATGAAGATCTGGGAAAGACTGAGGTAATTGGTCACAGAAAGATACATTTAACTGTGGAGCTGAAGACACAGATGTGGAAGACCGACCTATTTGAAGAACAGCTATCCAGGGCTAGTGCTGTATATAGAAACATCAAGAATTTTATCCAGTTGTCTGCTGTGGATGCCCATGAATATGAAAGAAAAATGCTGAAGCTTATTCTGAAGTGTTCTTTGTTACTGTCCCTTCCTTTACTGTCCCTTTTTGTTCCTTCCTACTATTCATAATTAAAAGGGGAAAAAAAGAAAGGGAGAGGGAGGAAAAAAAAAAAGAGAAAGAAATCTTTCAAAGACCTTTGGCTCTAATTAGATTTTCATTAAGGTTTTATAAAATCTATTACACAAATCCTCATAAGAAATGGGAGCACAATTCATGGAGATGATTAACAAATTGGTTTAATGAACTTATCTTGAACCTCTCAGGCCCGCTATGGAGTTCTCACTACCCTGAAGTGTTAGAAAGAAACACATCCAGTATGACAGTTCAGAACAGTGTAAGAAGTAAAAATGAGATCAGATGGTCTCAGCCTTGTTCGTACTTTTTCAAGAGTGCACATCAACAAGCCATACTGAACTGTCACTAATTTGACAGCTGTAGCAGTGAAAAGCCCCATAAAGCCAGAATAAGACACTGGGATTTGTGCCAGCTGAAGGCAGTTTTACCTTGAAAAGACTGACTCAGGGTTGTGTGGTTGAACAAGGAGCCTAACATGGCTGAGCTCTTATCTTTCATTTGCATAGGAACTAAAGAGAAAGCAGCTGCTTGGTCCTATTTTGCCATTTGTTTACCAGCATTGTAATACTTGACTAAACCGCACAAACCAAGAATAGAACTGCCAAAAGAGAACATACTTTCAAGAGATACAAAAATTATGTCGGAGAGGTGAATTTAGAAATTCCTGTAACTTTCACATCTGTAGGATGGTCAAATTACAATTTTTAAAACTTTTAAGACTACTGTGTGATTTATGCAGCTGGTATAAATATGGCATCTCAAAGCCTTTTACAAAAAAATTAATAATTCTTGATGCTAAGTAGAAACAGATGAGACAGATTGACTAAACTCAGGTTTTGTTGAAGATGATGTGTTCTGTTTCTGGCTGTTATGGGAGGTTTAGATTGGAATATCACAGGTGAAAGCAAACTGTCATCCAGGAACTTGGACCATCATGACAAATGCCCATCAAAGTAACATTCTTCAAGAAATATTATTGAAAAACAGTAATTCCGGACAGGATTACTGGATTTTTATGAGCTCGTGTAGGAAATGTTTAGAGCATAGTTACACTTTTTTTTTTTTTTGGCGTTCCTCAGCTTGTGTGTAATTTAATCTCAGGGTTGTAGTTATGTCTTTATTTTTGTCCATTGTAAAGCAGAATCTTGCCCAGTTCATTAAAGGGACTCTGCAAGAGGATGGTCTCTGTTCTTTTTATCTGAATGCTTAAGGTTACTGCAGCATCTTGTCAGCAAGCCTTCTATCCTCTCCTGAAGGGATGGGCATTATTGGGATATACTCTGTCACATGGAAGCATGCTTTGCCTTGGTGTACGATAGGTAGGTATGATGCCTTACAGTGTGACTGATTAAGATGCATTAAGTTCTCCTGGCTCAGAAGCAAGCAGGGCTAAGCAGGGGTATGGCTTAAAGCCTTGCAAGACAAATAACTCCTGATGGAAGTTCTGGATTCCGCAACCATGCCCCTGTTCTCCCTTGTGCTTTCGCATGCTGTCACTTCCTTCCACTTCTGTTGATAATGGGATTTGTACTGTTGTACCTTAAGACAAATCAGGGAGGTGACTAACTGATAATGTTTTGCTGATGAGTTGTTTTTCTGATGAATTGTTTCCCTAACCTGGATCTCTGTGTGGCTATGCTGTTTATACCAGCACAGCCCCAGCACAGCAAGGGAAATGAGAGAGTGTGGTGAGGAGGGATTGAGCCTCGGCAGCTATCTGGTAGCACTGCTATTGACTGTTCAATTACACTCAGCTATTTTCAGCCTGAGAATTAAAATTCGTCTATTTTCCCTTACTGAGAGGGAGTAAACATCATAAACCCTCTTCTTGGCTCTGTTTAGCTCCTAATTCAGCTTGCTGTATGGGATGTCGGCTGTGTCCTTTTCCTATCCATCTGTGCGAGAGCACGAGTAGCAGTTCCCATGCCGTTCCCCAAACTGTCATCTGTGAAAGATAATTCCGCGGAGTAAAGCAGCTCCCCGTGTAACCGTATGTCCCCACACGAGCTCGCAGAACAGGAATCACAGTTTGCCCTTAATTTTGTTGTCTCTTGTCAAGCCCAAAGCATCTCCTTCCAAGTCATTGGAGAGGGCCTGGAACACTTCTAAGAAGCAGAAGTTCTGGAAACCCAGCTTTGGAAATTAGGCTTCTGTCTCCTCAGTGGTAGCAGTTAATGGGCAGTCTGCCTTCTTCATTGCCAGTCTCTGAGCCAGTGTGCTGGGTCAGTGTCTCTCTCTTGTCAACACGGTGTGTTCCAGCTTCTTTCAGGCATTCTGCTCCAGAGTATTCCTAATGAATCCGGTACTTGGAGCTATGTGAGCTCTTCACTTTTCCCAACATTTATCCACACAATATAGTAGCAGATAACATAGAGAGTGTTGTCTCTCATCAGTGTTGTAGAAGATAGCTTGAATATAGGTATTTTGTAAACTCTGAATACATATTAGGAAAAATCTTTTATCTTCATAATATCAAGATCATAAAACTGCTTTGCAGCCTTACAGATTTTTTAAAAGTTAGGTCTCAAATATTAAAAAGTAGAAAAATCTTCGGTTGTTCTTGTAACCTTTAGTTGCTTCCTCATGCACATATGGTATGATAGCCATTTTAGAATTATTTTAATTGCAGAATAAGAATCTTGGGTTCAAATTTTGCACTTCAGAAAAGTTAAGAAATTGCACCTGAGGGCACACAACTACATCACATTGGGACTTTCTTAAATGTGACTCTGCTGGAAGCAAATATGCCTTCCTGTTAAAAGGATAATTTGTTAGTCAAATAAACTGGGACTGTTCTAGTGCCATCCGTGTTTGGTCTTGCAGTAAACTTAAATGTATATGAAGAGATGTCCCTTAAGGTTGTGTTCATTTTACTTTTAATTTCATATTAAAGTTTTCTAAAGTTCATTATTTATTTATTACGGGGAAGAATGAGGCTTAGTTACTGGAATAAGGAATAATGCAGAGCTGCAGTTGTGTATTGTTCTAAGGATTACTTCCCAACTGCAGGAAGTGCCAGAACACCAGTGTGAGCACACAGATGATTTAGCTAACAACAGGTCTGTATAGCTCTTAAAATTATGGTACAAAATTAGCCCTGTTCCCATAAGGAATTACACGTCTTATTTCTGAGGATTGATCCAAGAAGTTGGTAATCTGCATAATATTCTGTTCATTTGCCTAAAAAATGTGAAGATTTGAGTCAACTTCAGTGGGCACTAGGGAATGTGGCAATTTTGAATGTAGGCTAAATCCTGCTCACCTTGTATATGCAAAGACTATTACTTAAACTAGAGTAAATAGACTGTAGTCTCTTATTTCCACTGCAATCAACCTCTGAGTCCTTAATAAATTCTGCAGGACAAGAATTTGGCCAGTATTTTCTCATCTGTAGACAAAGATATACCAGGACTGGATTGATAGCATCCAAATAATGTATTTGCTGATGAGATTTTCATTGTGATAGCAGGACACAAAAAATACCATTTAATACTTGTAGCTTTTTGACATTCCATCCCTTGACACAGTGAGTACTTATATTGTAGATGATAACTCCAAACATCAGGAAGCAGACGTTTCTTTGCAAAAAAAAAAAATAAATTGTGACAGCAGATGCAGTCAGGTCTATAAATGAAAAGAAAAATATTACAGGTTTGTTTTTTGGGTGATTTGCTGCTTTTTTTTAGGGGAAAGTACTTTGAGATGGTGTGTATTTGTGTTTTATTTAATGACAATGGAAAAAAGTCTGTATTCTTAATTATGTTATGTATTTTGGTCTTCTGACAACAAATTATTCTTTAACAATAAGCAGATCTTTGAACGTGTTCTCAGAGGAAATATGTGTGAAATTGTATTACCTATTTGGTGCCGTTTACGTGAAAGGACTTACTAATTAAAAAAGCAACTTGGGACAACTCTTGTATTGGCTATTACGATTTTTAAGCAGAATAGGTGAATGATCTGTCTTAAATCTATTCTTATATAACTCCATCTCATTACACTTATACATGATATTAATGTATTTTCTCCTTTTTTTCCAACCCCCCCCAACATCTGTGAACTGCATTATTTTTGGCAATGTGTTTCCTGCTTAATTTATTAAATCCCTCTCAGTACATTTGGTTTTGACTTCATTCATAGATAACAGTAAAATTCAAGCTGCTGAGTATTAGTAGATGGAGTATTTAACTCCACTACAAGAAAGTAAGTTTTTGTAGTGGAGATACTGTATGTCAGTTTAACATGGTTTATTGCACATGCTACGTAATAAATATGTTTCTCTTAATTCTATTCATAACTTCATTTTCACATGAGCAGCAATTGAGGATGTGCTGCCATTATGAGGCACTGGAAGCCATTCCATTTCTGACATACAGCCTAAACTCTGAGCAGCATTAGATGATGTGTAGATTAAAATGCTATCAGTCATCTTGAGTGCTGTGGAACACAGTGCTTCCATTGTATCTGGCACTCACCTAAGCCAATGGTACCTGCAAGGGAATTTCTTTTTTGTCTGTTGAATTTGACTTTTCATCTTAGTGGCATAAACTATTAACATCTCTTCAATTTTATAAATGAGAGCAAAAGAGTGCTTTTCTTGTTTTTCTTATAGCGATGGATTGATCTCTGACATTCTGGCTGTGGTGTTCTGAGGCACTTAACTTGTCATGCAGTAAGCAAATACATCTATTTGCCTATTCTCCCCTCCCTCAATTTTGTATTCCCATTTTATGAAAACCACTTAGATTAACATATCTACCATTTCCAGGACTCTGTCTAGACCCAGTGCTGGTTCAGTATATTACTTTGGCAGCTCTTGTTGACAAGACTTGTATGCTAAAAAAAAAGGGGGGGGGGGAAGTGGGGAGGGTCATCTGACTTTGGGTTGATAAGTGTAGATGTCAAAACTGTCCCCTACTTCAGTGTTGCAACATCAGACATCAGAGTTAATATCCAAGAAATTTCAGATGCTTAGATACTTCCTTTCAATGAAGAATTGTCACTAGTCTTTTATCTGAAATTCCATTCTAGATTGTCCTGTTCTCAGTAGAAAAATCACAAGGAGAACAGTGCCTGTGCCCCCTCAGGGAAGTAACGCACCCACCCCACATTTCTGCCCCGCCAATCTGACAAGTACAGAAAGTACAAATTGCAGACAGGGCTGGGGGTTGCTGCTCTGTCGGTTAGAGACATCTAAACTATGTTTTTTTGTTGTTTTCAAGAAGTGGTTTTATGCAGCTGTCACATTGTACTTCAAAGGATTTTTCTAAAATTACTTTTGGAAGAACTGAACTGCTTTATTCAGTATGCTGCTTTGTGGGCTGTGGGAAGAACTATGGTTATTTTTTTTTTTTTGCAGAGTCCATAGTACGTATCTGGCACCATCATGTCCTGATGGGCAGATATGGGCTGCTCCTAGCCAGTGTGAGAAGGAAGACATAAGCAAAACAGAAGACAAAATCACTTCAGCTCCTTAATTTAGAAATACTAGTTTAGATGCAAATTTTTAAATGGCATTTCCTTTGGGAACATACCAACAAAACCCAGTAGATTTTTCTAAAAGCAATTCAAACGACTTCATTTCGAAGTTGCGAAGTAAGAGTGTATTTCTAGTGATTTATATACTACACCCTCACTGTGAATCTACATCAAATTTGAAGGAAAAATGAATAATTTGTGGCTCCAAACAGAAGCGGAGTTTAGTGTTTAAAGCTTCTTAATGTTTTTTAAACCTTTTTTTCAGGGAAGCTTATTCAATACCTGAGGAAAGGATGAGAGTAGCACAGAAAACAGCTTTTCTAATTAGGTTTCTGACTTTAAAATCTTAATTCAACAAAAGTATGTTAGGCAGTGACCACCAGGAGTGGACTAAGGAATACAAGTGTCTAAACTTGTCATGTGTTTAGTTGCCTGCACCAGGGATTTCCCCCCCTGTTTGGCCCTGGCACCCCCCACCCTCTGGTGAGTTTTTTCAGCCTTTTTGAAGAGTTTCAAATTCATCATCATCAGAAGATGCCAGCTGAGTGGCTTGTGTTTGTCAGGTAGTGCTGAAGTAAGATCATGTTTCAGAGAGAATGATCTGATTAAAGATTATGTCTTACAATCGAAGGGAACTAATGCACACAAGTTTCTCTATGTACAGATGGTAGTAAAATTGTTTTCTGCTGATATAAAATGGGGATAGGTTAAAATGTGAAACCGAGTCTGCTTTCTAACATTTATTGCCTTATCAGTTAGACATGCTTGGGAGTATGTGTGTGTGTATGGAGGATTTTCTACTGTTGCATCTTAAGAGGCTGAAGTCCTCACTATAGAAAGCAGCATCTCTCCTGTAAGCTTGGGAAAAGTGTTCTGTTTCTATAAAAGCTGACTTCAGTTTATTCAGGTATTCTATAGAGCAATGAATTACCGAGTGTGTCTCATGTAGGACACGCTGTGATTCAAGATCGGGTATGCAAGAGAAGCGCGTACGCAGCAGGATTCTGTGAGTGCCCATCCTGTTTGGCAGTTGCTCATTATGTAATTTACTATTCCTTTTCACGTCCATTATATTTCAAGTTCATTCCAGGGAATTAAATGGCAGCTGAAAAGGATCCACTCTAGAGAAGTTTGAGGAATAATCTGTAAAAGCTCTGAAGAGGCAAGAAGTCATTCTGAAGTGAGAGGTGCCCGTGACTCTTTCAAGTGAGGTACCATCGTATTCATATAATCTCTCTCAAGGTTAGGATGCATTCAGTGCTGTTAGAAAAAGTGTTTCTTTTAGATCTCTCTCTACTCGAAGGAGAGCTGTGCTTGACTGACCTTCAGCTGTGTATGGCAAACGATAGGTGTAGCTCCAGAGTGATGCATCAGTAACAGCACAGAGGGAAGGAGTCGTCCTTGCCTGTGGCTGAGGTTATGCTTGTCATGCGCTGCGTGCTCCTGGAGAGGATGTTAAGGCTGTGGCTTAGCAGTGGATGGGTTTGTGCTGTGGCCCTTCTGCTTGCAGCCGAGTGTGTGGGAGCAGAAGCCTGGCTTGTTTGTTTGTCTTACAAATCCTGTCTGTATTGAGGTGTTGAAGGCTCCAGGGTCCTGGTGCCTGACAGGATTGCCAGTTCAAGTCCTTTCTCTTTCATTTTAATCTTCCAGGTAGTGCAATGTGTCGTTTGGGGGTGAGGGATTGTATTTTTATGAGTGTGGTTTTTCTCTTTTTTTGAAAGGTAATTTCATAGACTTAGTTCAGACTTCTACAAACTGAAATTTGAGAGGTGTGGAAGCTGTATTTCAATATAGCAAAGGCAGGAATGTTTGTGCTAGAGATCTGAAGAACTCGAGTTGGCTTTGCCATTGAAATGCCTTTGCTGTGTGGAATGATGCTATTAGTTAAACTTCAATACTCTCTTTTGGAGAACTGGAAATAAAGCTAGCTGTTTTATTTATAAAAATAATATAAAAAATTAATGAAAGGTAATGGTGTCAGGAGTTTTTTGATATCCAGGTTTTAGTTTCCATTAATCTGAAAACCATACTGTCCCGTCATGCATTTCTGTGATAAACTGTAAATGCCTTTTGGAGAACTTATTAACTATTACTTGTGAAAATGCAGTGTTATGTGTCTGGTTCTTGTCAGTTATGGTGTTTGCCTGGGCTGTGCTGGTAGTTGACCAGGAATGTGACAACCTGTAGTAATCCCCGGGGTCTCTGCTCTAAAAATAATCCTCAGCAGCCTAAGGAACATCTGGATCCAATTACTACTGTTTTCTTGGGTAATAATCAAATTAAGTTTCTCATAAGCTGTGGAGAATTTTAACAATTCTAACATTTTGAATGTATTTAATGTTTGGTTTGGCATACCACAGGGTACCGCTTCTTCAGGGTTAAATCATAGGACTCGCACACTCAGAAGACTTTGTCTGTAGTTTTCCTGCTTATTTCAGATGGCTTGAATTAGATTCATTAATTTCAGTTTTGTTCCTGACTGTTTCCTTGCAGAAATGAACTAAAATTTTAGAATAATGTACATTTGGCTCCATAGATAAACATCTGTATCTTGATATATGCAGTTACATTTGTTGTGGTGTTAGTGATTTTTTTCTGTTGTTCTTTGTGGTTTGTTCTGGTTTTTTTAGGTGTGTGTTTTTTGTGGGTATTTTTGTGTTTCTTTGGTTGTTTTGTTGGCTTTTTTTTTTTGTGTGTGAGGATTTCATTCTCTAGAAGGCTGGGAAGGAAAGCCTCAAAGCTCGCAATACTGCCTTGCATTATCCCTTGACTATCTGTGAAACAGCTCCCGATATTCTCTATGTCTCTCCGGTATCTGTTTAATATCACCTTGATTTGACTTCCTAGCACTGCTGAAGCAGTAGCTTTAGTTTGCATCCAGAGAGCAGCAGCTCTAGTAAACTAGTCTTCTTGTGATTGCTCATCTGTCATTTGGGAGCTTCTGAGACAGAGTTGTTGCAATGACTTTATGCTTGTTTTAAAAAAATCTTTTAAAACTAAGCTAATTATTTGTATAAGAAACTCATAATTCAGGACAGCTGTTTACATGTGGCCTGCTCACCAGCTAGGTCTCAAATGGTATTTGTGCAGTTGCTATATACTGATTTTGTATTTGTATATGCAGACTTTTCCCCCCCATCAGTAAGGAAGGTAAAAGATGTGATGAGGGTACCTTCTCTCCAGTCCTGCTTGTTCAACCAAGTTTTGACACTTCCGTCAGTTGTCTCTTTCTCTAAACCAGAAAACTAATTGTAAGAATATTCTCATGTTTTAATTGTGACTATGGATGACTGATGGAAAACATGTAATTAACTGATGCAAAAATTGACATAAGACAGTTGACACCAATTTTTTATACATCATTATATGAAGACATGTAGTGAAGCAATTAGTCCTTCATTAGTTCTAAGTTATTTCAAAAGCTTTGAAATACTTGTGTATTTAATTTTTAATCATCAAGGAAATGTATCTTCTAATGGTGTTAACTTCAGGGACTTAAATTAAATGCACTCCCATGAGACTCATTTCAGTAAGAGAAATGGCCCCCACAGCTGCTGGGCCACAAAAGCATTTCATGAGCTTTTGGGGCTCAGCAGTGATGCAGACTCTTCAAGATTTTACTCATTTTTTTTCCACTTCTTCATGACTGCAGAGTGCTATCTTAGAAATGCTGTGTTGTTGCACACATTGGAGAGGAGCTGCTATCTAAATTCATCCTGATTACCATTATATGGCCGCTTTCTCTAACACTCGGCTCTTTAGTCACTGAAGCCAAAAGCTGCAAGCTAGGCTTACATGTTAATATGTGTTTGACTTCTCCTGCTTTGACACTCAGTTTTAAAAATAGTACAGAAATATAACCTGGGTGAGGATAGGTAGCAGTTGAGCTATGGGGCAGGTGGTTGTGTTCAGATTTCCTTTGGGTTTCTTTGTCTCCAATTTGTTTTCCTAGTCACTAAGTTGGCTTTCATGATAAACCTGTCATGAAGTTTAATATCTTACCATCTTTTTGAAGATTTTTTTTATTTTTTTTTTTTTTTTTAAAATTCCTGAAAAGATTACCTTTTTTGTCTTTCATTGGCAGTTTGTCATCTTCTTTTCTATTAAGATACTTGTATAAAAATCTCACCCTGGCTAGGCTGGAAGCAATAAAGCAGAACAGATATGCATCCCTGTGTATCTTGTAGAGGATCCTGGTTCTGTGCAAAGTTTTTATGAAAAAAAACCCCTTCATAATCTGTAAGTCTGTTGTGCAATTATGGATAGCACGCCTAAAAGAGCTCAACTGTGGGAAACTTCGAGTTGTCAAATACAACCATTTAGTAAAAGGAACCTGCTGTATAAAAGCTGGAGAACTCGGGGAAGACCACTTCCCAAACACAGATGTCCTTTGCTTTGGCATAGTAAGGCTTTACTATATGTTCATAAATTTTAACAGATTTTCAATTAAGTAATGAAAACATGTCCCAGGCAAAGGTCAGTTCTGTTGATCTGAATATGCCTGCAGTCTGCACATTGACATGGAATGGCCTTTTTTGTGTATTACAAAAATCTTTTTTAATGCACTACAAATATTAAAGCTGTGTTAGGTCATCAGCTAACATAAATTTAAGTATTCTGACCTCAGCAGGGAAAGACTATAGAACACCTGGACCTTTGAAACAGACATAATACCTTTCTATTTATTTTAGTAATAGTAATTACTTTGTAATAGATTTTGACTTTCCTTTTAAGTTATGCTGAAATTCGGCTTTTGTTGCTGTTTATTTAATGCTACCAGGAGAAGAGTATTTATAGCATGGTGTTTCTAGGTGCACCTTGTCCTACCATTTTTCCCAAAATGCATTTTTTGCTATGCTGAAATGAACAGTGTCACATTATATTCTTTCATCTTGGTGGCAATTGGTCATTGGTGTCACTAGGACCACTGTGCAATAATGCAGCATTCAGGTATTCATAGGTAGACTTTGAGAAGATGCTTTTGCCAGGGATGTTCATCTTCTTTTGTTAGATAGAAATAAGACTTTGATGTGAAAGCAGTTGTACTCAACATGTGAACAGCATTAGCTAATTGTTTTTCCTGATATACTTGCACCTTTAAGACACCATCCAGCTACACTCAGTGGAAGGGGAATGAGGTGAAAAAGGAATTGTATTGGTCACATTTTAAGCTGTGTGAGACTTCCTTCCTATACTTAATTTTCTCTTCTGCAACAGATGGCACATTTGGAGATACACAGGGAGGAGTAGAGGTGGAGGACGTTCACAGGTGATTGTAGACTCAAAGGAAGGGACTGTTATTAGTCTTTTTAGTTTCTAAATACTTTCTGTTTCCTTTAAAAAACTTTTGAAACAGATTTAGGAGTAACTGTGTGGTATCAGGTGGTGTTAGACAACTTATTTTATGTTGAATGACAAATAGCAGTGCAGACAGGTAGAATTCATGTGAAAATGGGTTAGCAAGAAAACAGGACTTTTGGAGCACTAGATATTAAAAAGAAGGACAAAAAAGACTGCCTTCACTTGCTTGCAATTTGAAGTCTCCAGGAGTTCAGTGTACTCAGCCCTACTTAGGACCAGATCCTATTTGCTTGCAAGAGATCAAATTTTCAGTCTGCAGGCTCATGGCTCTCTTACAGGATAAGCTGCTGGATGTGAAACACACTGCTATGATAGCCCTCAACAAGCTTTCCCTCTGTCAAGGTTAAATGAGAATTCTTTGGGAGGAAAATAACCTTTCTATTTTAGTTTCTTTTATTTATTTTTTTTTTCTCCTCCTGTTGTCCTGGTCATCTGCATCTGCCAACGAGATGCTTGCTTCAGGCTGCTTGAGGTAAGGTGAGGGAAAATGCACCATAAACCACTTATAGCAGACAGACGAGGTATAGGAAAGCAGCCTTTAACAGGGATGGCACTCTTGCTGTTTTTCCAAGGAAAAGTAGGTGAAGATATTTCTTGTTTCCAAAGGATCCTTACTACTTATGCTGTGAAAAAATGAGCGATGCCAGTCATTCTTGTGTATTTAATGTGCCATATCTCAGTGTATTCAACCAAGCAGTTGAACTATAAATCAGAAAACTAAAGTTGAACAATTTACTGACAGCAGTTCAAGGAGCAGATGCTGGACTGATGGCAGGAATGGTCTGTATAGTCTCTGCTTTTGGGACTGGTTGCTAAAGTCCAGACTCTGGAGATTGAAAATCAGCTTTCAGCATATCACCTTGTGCTATGTTAGTGAAGAACAGGGTTTGTGGGGTAGGAATGTGGCATGAATAAAAGCAGAGCTGCACCATCCAGCAGCAAAGGACATCAGAGCGGATCCAGCTGGTATTAGATTTGTTTGTAGTATGCAAATTTCTGAAACTTGCTCCTGCGCTTCAGCCAGCTGGTAGAGATGAGATAAATAAGTTTGGAAAACTGATGATCAAGGCCTAAAATTTCCAACTTACCAAATAGTTGGAAAAAAGGAAGAATATGGGATGTTTTACCCTTGTTTGTCATACAAGGTTACTGATAATACAGGTGTTATTTTTCCTTTATGCTGATAACTTAGAAGTTGAAAATGAGTGTTGTATTTTACCAGATATTTTAAGGATTACATACGTGATGTTATGGAAATGGAAAAATGTCAGTCATGCTGGTATTAGACAAGGAAACAAGAATGGCAAGTAATATGAAGTGAAACTCAGTACTTAACACCAGATGCTGAAGGTTGTTCCATTTGTAGTGTTTCTCTTATCCTGAATATTCAATTAAACTTAGTCTTTAAAATGGGAAATAAAGCAGTTTTATTTGTCTTTACTGTCCAGTTTTTATCACTGTCCTGTGTCATATAAGGTGATTGCACAGTGTTAAAGATGGAGTGTGCAATACTGTTCAGTAGTATTAATTTTCTATTTTGATCATATTAAATTTCTGTGTTTTGTTTTGTGCTGGGCAGGGTCTGCTGGATAGCTGTTCTTATTGATGCTTTTCATTTGTAGGATTGACTGACACTTCATAAAGAATAGAGTTCAGTTTGGCCATGCTGATACGCATCTAGAATAAAGTTAAGTGTGAGAGTGTTGTGCAGGATTATTTGGTGGGGTCTTAAAGGTCTTAGGGGGTGGCATCCATAGTCCTGTGTCAGACATTAGTTAAGCAGAAATCTCAGTAATATTGTGGACTTCTGAATGGAGTTTCTAGTTTGACTTTTTAAAAAATATTTTTAATAGTTTGAAAAAAGTATAGCTTAATTTATGATAGCTTTGTTTTGATTATATGTAGGTGGTTATTTCAAAAAGTTTTTCTTATTCTCTGGTATATAACTGAACTTACTACTGGCCAAACTGGGGTGTATTAATTGTTGTAACAGACTATTTGGTGAATCATTTTTTAAATAAAAGTGGAAATTCCTCTCTATTGGAGATTGGGTGTTTGCCTTTTCTTCCTCCTTCAGACACTCTATGGTATAATTCTTAGCCAGACTTCTGTGCTTTGCGCTTCAGAGTGGTACAGGGGAATTCTTCATTTGCAGTGGCAAGAACACTTGCTTTTGCTGGACTGAAGAATTAGTCGGAGACTCTGTTAATGCTCATTTATTGGTAACAATCTATAGACTCCCGCAGAACAGAGTATGAAGCCTATTTTATTGAATTTTTCTTTAAGTGCATCCATGCTCATTTTAGCTTGCTATTTATAAAAGCACCTGGCAATAAATTAAATTCTTCCCTGTGATGATTGAACCCCAAATTTACCAGACTTTAAAGCAGAATTGTAGAACTTATTCCTTGATGTTAAGAAACAAAAACTACTGAAATGACTCAGGTTCTAAGCAAGAGAAATGGAAGTAGATCACAGAAAGCTTTCAAAGAACTATTAAATTAAAGTAAGGCTCATAAGTAAATCATCTTCCCACCTTTGTGCCCTTTCAGAACAGATGTTCGCTTCCAGTCCAATTATTTTGGTCCACTAAACTTCTGTAGTTTTCTCTTTTGCCTTTCCTAAGAGGCTTCTTTGAGTGGCAGTTTCTACATCTGCTACAGGCTCCCCACTTGCTGAATCTGTCCCATGTTATCATTGTCCTGCCCTGCTGATAGTCTTCGATTGTCCTCAGAAAGAATAATTGGTCATTCCCTAAGAAAATTCAAGCTAATCAAATACATGGATGTTAGGATATATATAAAATAAGATGTTTCCCCCTTGACGCACCAATCTCAAGCTTCTAAGATGAGAGAGAATATATACGAAGTAGTATACAACTTGGTAATACAGGTGGCACCCACTACATTTGGAGGGTATACGTAGTACAAATCACTCATTGGTTTGTACACCATGAAAATTGTGTTCATTATTTTTTGAGGATTGAAGATTAAATCAGACATTTTTAATGCACCTCAGGTCCTACTGAAATTGAGTCTGTGTGAAGGGATTGCAGCAATACTATTCTTCTAGGAGAACCTGTAGTCATCTATCTATCTTGGTTTGTTGCTGGCTTTGATGCCCCCTTGATGCAGATACAGTGGGAACTGGAAATGCTCTTACAATGCACTTTCAAATATATGTTAGCAGTAAAAAAATTTGGAACTTCTTGAAAGTGAAGCAAGTGCTGTCTAGCAGGCTCAGGCATACAGCCTACACAATGTGTATATTAGGAAAATTGTAGTGCCGTGCAAAAGGCCCAGTGAGACTACTTAAAAAATGATTGCAAATTGGCAGGCAGACACACCAGCTAATGCTGGAGTGAAGTTTATGATTTGTTTATATTTACCTAATCATAATTTAATTTTTCTTGCCCCTTAATGCTAAACCAGTTTCCCAATATCATTGAGTTCTTAGTAGTTTTAAGAAGATTCCAAGAGAGTAACAGCAGTCAGGAAAACATAAGTGTGCTCAACTATGAAGGTGAGACTTGGTAACATCCAAGATTTTAATAGCTTAAATAAAAAAGCTACTTTATCTTTGAACAGATTCTCAAGAGTTTTGAGGGGGAAAAAAAAAATAGTTACTAAATCCATTTTCTAGTTTTCATTTACCTTTGTTACTCTGGTTCAGAGATTTCCTGGAAGCTTACTTTGCTGCTAGAATACAGAGATACAGCTCATGTTTGTGTTTCTATGCATCTGACTTTTCATTTCTACAAAATGAAATATTTTACTAATAAGGTTTCTATCTTCTTGTCAGATGTGGCATGTCCCCAGGAGAATGCCAAAGGGATGAGTCTAAGGAGACAAACACTATTCCGTAAATAGAAAAGGCCTGAAAGACTGATGTAGATTCTGATCTTAAAAATGAGTAAAGGAGAGGGGTGCAAGAGGAGATGTACATCTCACTAATGAATGTTCAGCTTTTCCCTTCTGGTTTTAAAAATCCAAGACACTAATTTACAGCCCTTGTGATAATTTCAACTTTGTGCTGAAACAAAGGTTTTAAATTCTGACATGAAGAATATGTCTTTATTCAAAGATATTTGATGAAGAATAGTGAAGGACCAAGAAAAGAAAAGAAGAAATCCCCAAATTAGCAATTCTTAGTAAAATACATTCCTCAGAATTAATTCTCTGTGGATCAGAATTAAGATTTGTATCAACCATTACTTCTGGTTTGCAAGTTACCCAGCTTTGGCTAACTTAAAGTCACAAATACTGTGTTCAGAGCTTTTCCATGTTGTATCTGTGGCCTTTTAAGTGTAGAATTCAAAGCTTGTGAGTAGCAATATAACAAATGTTTGAAATTGTTACCCATGTTCATCATGCAAGAAGGCATTTTCTTGTAAGTCTGTGAATCATGTTACATCAGTTAAGAAGACATATGCTACTTGCATGATGTTTGGATATGTCGCAAGTGTTTCTGTTCCGCATTGATTTGTTTCCATGGATTAGTGCCTAACTTTGAAATTCAAGTTCAGTATTTACAAACAGCCTTGGAAAGTTTTTCATCATTTATGTTTCCAGTGGCAATAATAACTTGGAAGAAATGGGTGATGGTTTCAATTTGTTTCAGTGCTTTATTAAAAGAGTACCTAGCTTGCTTTATTAAAGACTTGTGCACAGGTATGCTTGCTGAGCATATAGATAATATATTCACTCATAAAGTTATATTAATAATTTGTGATGGAGGAATACACAGAATGCATTGGTTTAGCATTAGTACTTTTGTCATAGATGCCTCTAACTATTTAAATATTTGTTGTGTAATAGCATAAATAATTGTGTATTTTACTTTGGACTGACTGAATGTTTCAGTTCCAGCTCAGGTTTGGCAGACCTGTTCTCATCCACGCATGTAGTGGGGGTCTATTCAAGTAGGAGAAATGGAGCTCAGCACACAAGATGTCTTTCATGTCAATATTCATACACGTTTTTATCAGAAAGGACTGCTGAGAATTGACTTGAATTATGTACAATTCTAGGTGTCTAAGAAGAAGAAAGCACCTTCTTTCCAGTTGGGAATCAAGTAAATGAGAGCTTAATCCTTTCAATTTGACATATGATTGAGTAAAGGAGGGATGGAGAGGGATGATGTGGTAAACAGCAGAATGTTAGCTGTGTCTTCAGTGTGCTGGAGATGTGGGGTGTAAAGGGTCCTAACTTTTGTGAAGAGCCAGCAATTGATCTCCTTTCTTCTGAGGCCAGCGGAAGGCATTGTTCAAGATCTGTATGAAATAGCTTTATGTCGGAGAGTGAAGGTGTGACATGTCTCTTTAGGTATCCTACTCATGGTGCAGGTCGTACAATGCATCTTGTTGTACCTAAGTTCACGATGGCTGAAAGCTCTGTATTGTATTTTGATACTAGCATGAAAAAAAGATGAGGGGAAGGGAGGTGGAATCTAGTTCTAAAAGAATAAAAGTTGTCAAAACCTGCTACAGTGGAAGGATAAAGTTTTCACCTCTCTCTTACTTAGTATTCATACTTGCTTTTGGCAAGTATGCTTTCATACTGCTCTTACTAACAGTCGTGTACTGTGATGCTGGGTTTTGAGTGTTTGTATTTGCATGGTGATAGCTTGATGCCCAGGAGTACTGTGCAAAGGAGCACCTGCTGTGCAGATTTATATATGGGTGGATCCAGATTGTCAGGCTACTATGAGAAAGAGAAAAATGATGCATGTATACATATACAGGCTTGTATGCATATCTTTCTGGAAAGTCCTGAACAGAAAAGTGGAAAACATTTTTTTTTTTTCCCCCCTTAATTTTTATCTGTATATTTTTATAATAGACATTTATATCAAGAATCAACAAATTAAGCTGCAGTTTGTTTGAATCTGTGTTAAATCATCCTAGTGATCATGCCATCAGAGACTTACATCATGCCAATATATGTGGAAAGTACAGTTTAGAATCTGTTTATAAAGGAATACAGAATTTAAGTGGTTTAAACACCATAATAACACTAGATCCAGAGCAGAAAATTTTACTGTGGTATTATTAGTCCTGGGGAAGGAGAGCCATGTCCTGTGAAGACATAACTTGAAGGAGCAAAGGGAGAATGAGAAACAAGTACTTAAACCCAGGTTCTTTTCTTGGTTATAGCTCGTTTATCTTGAATGATCTGTTAGCTCTAAATATCTTGAATAATGCCATTACAGAGGAATCCCTTGTGGAAATGGAAATTGTCCATTACAAAGGACCTTGGTGGTTTGCATGTGTTGTGGGTTGGGGTTTTTTTATTATGTTAATTAGCTGAATGATAAACTGGGTAGAAGATGCTTTTTTCATAGTATACAGTGATAAAACATCTGAAGTACAAAATTTGTCTAAAAATGAGGTTCTTAGGGGTCCATTTAAATGGCTTTTGTTGGTTAGATTTGAATAATGTTTCTTAGTTATTGCCTTGATTTGGATTCTCTTATTTAATGGTGCAGTGTATCATTGGTTTTTACACTGACAGAAAAAAATTACAGCTAGATTAGGCAGTCTTTAATCTTCAGTAATTAAATGATGAATTGATTTCACAAAAGATTAAGATGCTTAGATGTATCCTAGAATAGATTGATAATGTATGTCTGTGAATACTTAACACTAAGAACACATTGCTCTTTTTTTCTTTGAAAGATAAGAAAAAAGTATATGTTACTATGAAAGGGAATTTAAATGAGTACATTCTTTTCACACTGAAACAATTTCAAGAATAGTATAATGACTAACACTATTAAACATACTTAAATTCAATGTTGAAGTATGGCAAATGAATATGATTCCATTTATTCTATAGAGTAGACTTAGTTGTGCTAAGTGAACAAAAGCCTCAGTGTGCCAAGTTCCATTGAGATTGAAATAGATCTAAGTTGAAACAGAATATAGCCTGAGTTGAAAAACAAGCTGCTTTATGCTTTGTAAAGCTACACAACAATGTTTCCTTTCCTGAGTAGGCTTCTTCTACCTATATGTTAGGGTTTCATTGTTCTCCTTTGCTTTCCCAGTCTCCGATACCCCTTCATCTCCCATGAAGAGTTTTTCTTTTGAGAAAAATAGTTTGAGTACATTTTGTGTTCCTTAGCTTTACAAACACGCAGTAAAAGTGGAAAACCTGTCTAAGCATACCTGCCTCAAGTCAAGTAATTGATTTATTATGGTAGTGTCTCTCTGTTCTGATTAGAAAAGAAACCATAGCAGGACTCCTAAAACCAAGGCCACATTCTCCTAACACTTAAAGTAGTTTATATCTGAATACAATGTGCTGGAGCAAAGGACAATCTAATCTGGCCTTCTCTTATGAAGAATAGCTAGTAGGAGTGAAGAAAGTCAGGGGAGAATTTCTAGACAAAACTTACGATGTGAGAGCTAGAGGGAGTGACAAGAAAGATTTCCCTCTGTGCAGCAGGACCGTGAGGAGAATAGAAGGTTATTTTACCAGGTATGTCTCAGACAGTTTGGGTCAAAATATTCGTTGGTGTAAGGCCATTAGACTACGGAAGAGTTACCCTGGGTTAAACTTGTCCTCAGTATGTCTCAGACAAGGGAAGAATTCTAGCTTTGAAGAAAGCAAGCTGGAGATTTATTCTCTTTTAAGCATCTCCTCCTACACTGTTGTAGCTTTTTCTCTACGTTAAAACTTTTTACAGGGAAGACCCTGGTTTTGACAACGATCTGTCAGCCCTTCAAGATAAAAAAACAGAATTGCTGAAGGCTTTACTGAAGAGCTTTGTATAAAGCCTGAAAAGAATTGTCCACTTTTAAGCTGACCTATATTTAATTATATGGTTAGAGCTTTTAAGTGAGCACTGGGATTTGAGATTGGATGAAGCCTGCAATTTCTGTAATAGCTTTGAGAATGTGAGCTTTGTGACCTCCTGTTTATTTAGAATTGATGTCGCATGTCTGACACTGCCTAACTGTATACAGTCTTGCACAGCAGAATACACAATGACTCAAAAAGCCAAGTTGACAGTTTTGGATAAGTTTAAGTCCTTTGCAAATCTACTAAGTATAATGTATGTGCTAATAAGAGCATCTAGTGCTTTTATTTCATACTCTGCTTGTCCCTGCAGCAGAGCTGAGTAAGGATTGTTAAAATGCTGTGATCTTTGGACTTTGGTTGACTTTTGCTAAATAAACACACAAAATGGTTCAGAAGCTGAGTTAGTGACAAGCATTTCTCAATCCAAACAGAACTGAAATGAGGAGTCTTTTCTAGATTATATTAGAGTAAGTGAGGTGCTGTGGTAATAGCGCAATTTGCTAAAATGACATATTTTCTTGTAAAGAAGTAGCCAGTTGGTTAAATTATGTGCATTAAAAAACTTCATTTGCTGAACCTGTTCACTAGTTTTACTGTGACAGGTGACCACTACCTTTAGAGGCCGAGCTAATTTGATATGTGAATGCATTGAAGGAATAAGATTCTGGGTACTACACAGGCATTCTAGATTGAGTTTTTGCTACAGAGCTAAATTGTTATGGGAGACTGCTTTTGGTCCCTAACTGCATATCCTGGTCTATAGAGCAAGGGGGTTCTGTGCGAGTCGGGGCCTTCTAATCATTTCTGGAATGGGAGAAGGACCTTCTGGCAGTTAGGTAGCAGGAGAGAAGTCAGTCTAAGGAATTTTTAGACGCCTACATTTCCCTTTCCATGCTGATTTACATGCATGGATCCCAGATTGAAAATTACCTGGCAGGTACACAAAGCACTGAAAGCAAAATCTTTTAGCTATTAGTAGTTTACTCCTGCATTTAATTTTCTTTTCTCCTGCTATCGCCAAAACACATAGGGTTGTCAGGCAAAAAGAAATACCTATTTTCCAGAACAGAAATAGTTTTCTAAACTTTTATGAATACTCTTGATATTGTTTGCTTCACTTAACTGGGGAATGAAAAATGCAATGTGAGAGAAAATATGACTAAAATTGGGAACTAGATGTGGGACTTCAACTTTCTCATTCCCTGATAACGAGTTCAGTGCTTCATATCAGCTTCTTGTTGGCAAAGGAACTGTGAATTATTATTTAAGGATACAGCCAGCTAAAAATGTTCAAATTGAAGTTATTTGACAGTGAACAACCTTTCTTTGAGCAAACCTGTGCATGGAAGAGTTCTCACAGTTCTGTCAGGCCCACTAGTTGAAAATACCTAGCTAGAAAGAAGTACTTTAAATAGTCAACATTGTTTTGGGTATAGAAGTATTAATTACAATGGCATCTCCTCTGTGACTGGGCCACTTGCCAATAAGACTCTCACATGAAAATTGATGAGTAAGCAGAAAGCTTAATATTGCAGGTTTTGTTGCTTTTCTGGCAGCAGCACTGCTACCACTGGAAAACATGAGAAAGTTATCTCCTTGCAATATATTTATAAAGAGAACAAGTTCAAAATTAGGCCTTTTATTTTTACGATCTGATCTGCTGTTGTCAGCAATAAATTCTCTACTTTTTGAGACAAATGCATAACTGAATGAATAGTATTGACCATGTGATTTTTATTTTTCTGATTTGGAGTTGATTGGGTGTAAGAAAACTGGTTTCCATTTCTGGCCTTCAAAATGAAATGAAAGAGAAAGTAGTAACCACATTGATATTGCTAAGGTTAGCATCACCCCACCTTTTGACCTTACTTAAATAAGAGTATTGTTATGCACGATCACTGCTGAATGCAGGGGTTGCTTGTTTGTCTCTCCTCACCCCCTGCCTTTTAAAAAAAAAATTAAAATATGATCAAAATCATGATCAGCTCTGTAAAACAGCATTCTTTCCTAGTTTGTAAGACACCTGTAAAAATGGGACTAACTCCTCACTTGAGCTAAGGAGAAGGCAGATAATCTTCAGCAACAGCAAGGATTCCTTTATTTCATGAGCTGGACCTCAATACCAGTGTGAGGCAGAACTCCTCCGCTTCACCTAGAGGGATACCCTTATCTAGGAGTAGCTTTCAGAACAGCTGTAAGCATGGAGTCAGGACTTCCTTCATTACCTTGAATGTCTGTGCAGCTAATTAGCAATGGGAAGATTATACGGTAGACAAACCTTGCTAAAGCTGCATTCATATAACCATCAGTGGCAGAATCCTGTGTTTTGTATTTGGGCATAGCATCCTGTAAGCAGCTGAGAGCTGTTTCTGAGTAAGCACTACAAGATGCACTCCAGAAAACACAGGATGATATTTTTGCAGTGGAACAATGTTCCGTGCCATTTTGGTATCTTAAACAAGCAAAGAAAAACATCCTTTTGTACTATTTGATCTCCTGCTATTTGAAACACAAGTAGCACAGCTCGCATTTGCCACTGTTGATGGTGAGAGGTATGTAGTATTTATCATGACATAGATTCCTTTCAGAAGTGTAAAAATTGAAACTGCATTGGGGTCATATTTGCTCTGTATGGAAGATGCAGTATTACAAAATGGTTCAGGATGATGTGCAAGCAGAGGGGGCTAGGCTAGGGCTGCTACCCTTCTGTGCTGGAAGCACACAATAGGAGTTTGTCATCTTACTTGAAGAGAAATAAGGCTTTCAGGTACTGAGACCAAAAAGCATTACGTGATGTTACAGCAGATCCATTCGGTTCCAGACGTCCATCGTCAGGCTGGGAATAATGTAATGAGAGCAGCAATTCTTCCTCCACTGTGTATGCTGCACAGTTTTAGAGCAGTCTGAGGAAACATGAGGGGAAAAAAATCATGGTGTGTGCAGGGAGGTCAGTTGTGGAATGTATAGAAAAATTGAGCAGGATAGGAGGGGAAAAGCAGCAAGATAAAGTAAAGGCATGTTTGCTGCAGGGAGGGGAACACTTGGAAGAAATGCAGAGTATTTTCACATGTGCAGGCATTATGAGGAGTCAGTATGTGGTAGTCATCCCCTACTAATGTGTTCTTAAACCTTTGAAAGTCTGCAATCTGTTTTCCTGAAACTAACCCAGTTGTGATACTATTGTGAAACCATGCACACACAAAATGCATCTAACATTTGTGGCTTACAGTTAAAGGTTACATACATGCTACTAACATGGCCTGCAGCAAATAAAATCCCTTCTTCCTCCTATTTTGAGCTTCATCTCTCTGCTCTGCTTAGCACATGGTGCAGCTCCTCTGTTTCTCCTGTTCCAGCTTTTGTCTTCTCATAATTGTCTGTGCTCTGTCTGTGCCATACCCCCAGGAGTACTCTCTCCCTGCTTTCTTCCTCTGCTGCTGTACCTTACATGGTAAGCTAAGCAGCAACATCCACAGAGATTTCCTCACTCTTCCTAGCAAAGTATAAGGCAACTGCAGTATCTAGGGTAATGCACAGTGGCACTGTATGAAATCAGAATGTAATAATTAACTTAAGTCATATATGATTCAATAATTTCATTCTAATATGGGTTCTTCAAGAGCTGTAAATATGGATTAATTTTTTTACTTACATCCATCCTTAATTTGATATTCAGGAGTTCTAATTTTACAAGAACTATTCCTTAATCTCCATCAGTGCTGCCTCCTTTCCCCTGATGTGCAACAAGAGACTAACAAATTTGCTCAACCAAACAACTGAGTGATGTTGACACTGCTGAGGCTTTTTTTTCTTGAGGGACATCAGGTATAGTTGGTCAGAAGTTGGAATAAATCACTTCGTAGTTTCATCATTTGTCTGGCGTGAATAAACTCAAAAGCATAGGGAAAAAGCCATTAGCCTTTTGCCTGTGGTGGGGCAGGAAGGGAACATGAGAGGGGCTAAGCAATGGAGTTTCACAGGGAACATTAAGGCTGCGATGAAGTTGCCTGTAGGGATTTTATATTTTTTTTTTTTTTCCCTACCTGCTTATGAGATTGGGCTGCTTTGTTTAATATGCAGAATGTGGAAGTAAAGGGGAGATCACTGATGAGGAAGAAAAGGAATAATTGCTGTTGTCATACTAAAAGAACTTTGAGGACTTTCATTAAATCCTCATGGCTTCTAGTTATAGCAGAATCTTCCACAAGTTAAATTTTAATTTCTCAACTGTCTCATTTTATTTTTTAACATTGTAGAACACTCAGTCTTAAATAAATGCACTGGTTCAGAAATAATAGCAGGGAGAGAACTGAAAAAGCTGTACATTAGTTACTCAGACTTATGCCAAAAAACCTCAAACAACCCAACATTTATTTAATGATTTAAACAAGTAAATGAAGGCTTTATTTGCTATTTACTTTAAATAACTTATAATTATTGGATACCTGTGATGACACAAAGCTGGAATATAACATAAACCATGGTATGTGTAATACTGGTTTCTAACAAATATACCATAGGAAAGCTTCAGTTAATTTGAATGAGGCCATTTTTTGGAACAGTAGATGTGGATAAATAATGCATAGAAACAAAGTCTATTTGATTAAAATTCTACAAGGGGTTATTATTAGAGCTTGCATTTATATTGTCTTTATCTGTAATATGCAGGCTGTGCCTATGCTCGTCTTATACTATCTTCTTACTGTAGTTGCTCTATCAATTGTGGCAACAGTCACTCTGTCATATCATTCTGCTCAGAGAAATGTCTAAACATAATGATAGCAAAATTTCAGCAACTGCTGTACTATTTCTGCTGCCATTGTAGCTGTTTTGGTAATGGCACAGAAGCAGTAGTTTCCCTTCAAGTCTGTCGTAGATCAAATCTTTGAGTTCAATGTAATCACTCTTTCTTTGGTGAGAAAGTTGTAGGGATTGAAAATCCATGTCAACAAAAATTGACAATTTAGTTATGTTCTATGGGTGTCATATTTTAGATATTAATTTACATATTTTTGAGTGCCCTATTAAAATAATGTCATAATGGTAATAATTCTTGTCTACTTAAAGTTTTATACATAGTGAGGGTATGCAGCTGAGCACCATAAGCATAATCTAAAAAAAAGCAGATGATTTTGCTTTTAAAGCTTTTTTTAGCTGATTCAGTGATACTTTGTGTTTTATTTTACCTCTGTAGAATTCAGCTGTGTTTTAAATGAATTTATTGTGCTGTTTATTTGTATTTAATGTAATAATTAAAACCTGCCCCATGCTCTTTTATTTGTTTCCTTTCTGACATGTAAGGTCAGGGCTTATTACATAAGTACTTCTGACAGGGAAGACCATACTGGGAAGAAAACGATGGCTGGAAGTCTGACAGTGCAACCAGTTTTTCTTACTCCTGGTCATATTCTTTGGCACATCCTTGATGAATTCCTTTAGAGCAAAGAGGATGGTGGTGGCTGTGGAATCATGGTGCAGAAGTTTTTACACAGTATGTTTTTCCCTTCGTCCCACTTACTCAACTAAACTAGCATTTAGAATGACTTTTTTTTTTTTTTTTCCATAGGGACTTTGCAAAGAGTTGGTTGGTTGTTGGTTTGTTTTTTTCAGCAGAACTAGGTCAGTACTCTGTTTGCATTGCCAGATGGATGCTAAAGGGATGCTTGCAGACTTCAGAGGTTATGCTGCGTAATTTAGCCTTCCTGTTTGGGCTAACCATGAATAAGTGATACCAATAAAAGAATTTATAGCACTAGCTGTAGTGAACATGGGTGCTACAGTTGCATAAAGAATATATTTCTTCATCCACAAGAAATGGCACGTGGAAACAGAAATATATTTTTGGTCATTGCTTACCTCTTAGTCCCACCTGCAATTCCACATTGCAAAAACATGCTGTTTGAAGAAAGCATTGTTCTTGCGACTTGCTAATCCCCTTTCTACTCTCTGTGGAAGTGAGAAGAAGGATATAAGTAAGATTTTATGATATACATGTTCCACTGCAGCAGAAATATTTCTGTACTTCAGCTATTCTGATACGTGTTTCTGTGATTGAAGAGGTAAATCAGTACCTTTTATGTTTGTTCACATCTTCGTGGTATTAACGACACACTTAAACTGGGTGATTTTTTAAAAGACTTTAATTTTAGATAGTGAGCAGAAACAAAATTTCTTATTGAAATTCTTTTGAAACATTGAGCTTTTTAGTTTGCTTAATATGAAGTTACATGATGAAAGATGTAATTTTGTCTAATCTAACATTTAGGATTAACTCGTTAAAATTTTTCCTATCATACAAGTATTTTAGCTGCTGTCAGGACAAAGTTCATGTTTACTTGTATATCAGTCAGTATAAGGGGGAATTAATGGTTGCACGACGGATTGCTCAGAACATGTAAAAGCAGAATTTATGTAAGATTACTTGATGGTAGTCTTTAGGAAATAAGATTATCTTTGAACTCAATTCCAATCTTTAAGTACCTGTTTCATGTAAATATCGTCTGCGTTTTTTAATACTGGGAGCCTTAGTCATCTTGGCTGTATCAGTACTTACTTAATGATAGATTAAAAAAACTGAACAAAAAATCAAAAGCACCAGCAACTTGATTTCAGTATACAAAGGGATACTTATGTCAATGCTTTTGAAGTGGTAACTTCACATTATCTGTTTTTTCCATCAGAAAATTATACTGAGAAAGAATAACTAGGTGTATCCTGAGTTAATTTTAAGTTTTTCAGTTATAGTAGAATGGTAACTGATTTTGGTCTGTTATTTTGAAGGCCTCTATGGTTTTACTAACTCTTTTCTAACATAAGTGTTTTGCTTTTCCTCAAGTATCATGGCAATACCACATTTTAGTTTTGTGCTTTATAAAGGCTCTTATTAATAAGTCACATATCAAAACTCATATTCTACTATTGCATGGAATATTTAACTAATGTCTGTTCTTTTCAGATTTGCTGTAGGAACATCTGGCTTTTTTATTCAACAGGAGAGAATCCAAAGAGGAGAAAAATAGCTAGACAGAATATCTTAGTTATGGATTCTGGTTTAATAGATGTGCTTTCTGTGGATGATTCATGGATTTTATGATTACATTAAATTATTTTTCAACAGCTCATGCTTCATTTCATCAAGAATTTCAATCAGTGCCAACTGATTAATTATCATTCTACTAGTAGCCTTTTGTCTAATAAACAGTCATAATGAGCATGTTCAGTCTTGGCATATATAAATGTCAGTGATGTACTAATAAAATGCTTCTAGAATTGGATGCTGGAGGTAGTCATGCTTTAGATCTCTTTTTGTTAAACAGAAAAGCAATTTCCCACCTTTTGCTTCCCCTTTCCATCCAAAATAAACACTGTAGTTGAGCAGTAAGACAGGGTCAAATTTCTTCATTCAAGAAGAATTTCATTGTGCCATGGTGAGATACTGTTAAGTCTGTTGTCTTGCCCTTGATTTTTACATGACAGTTTGCACAATGCATTCTGGAAATTTTTTTCGAGTGCTTTTTCTCACACTGTTTTAAGTGTTCATGTACATTCTCACTCTGCCAAAAACGAGATCCCTGCAAACCAAAGGAGACCTATGACAGAATTATATCTGTGTGTGACATAAGAAGATGACGGTAGTGCCCTTTTTATGTTTAATTAAAAACCAGCAACACACATAACCTTTCCAAACCAAGGATGGATATCACTGAATCACGGATAGATGTTGCCGAAATGAGGGAGCTGCCTTATGGCTTAAAACCACTCTGGTCTTATATACCTTTGAACAGATGGTTCATTTAAGAACTGGCAGTGTAGCTTGACTAATTGCTTTAGACCTTCCATTTTTCTGCTTTATTTGGGCAAGAAGTGGGCAGCCCTGCCTGCACAATATATGAACATATGAATTGTAAATAAAACAGAATATGGAATATGAAACTATGTTTATTCATATGAAGTCGTTTTCTTGAATTACCACAAAATGTATAAAGGAGAAACAATAATGAGAAACTCAGGAAACTGGTTAAATTGCACAGTCTTGCAGCTGTGTGTTACACCAAAGGCTTTCTACCCTCTTGCAATGGGTGCTTGTGGAATAGGAGGGTAGAGATGTAGTGATAATTCCCCAGAATGTTCTCCCAGGCTCCCGTGTGTGATGACTTTCTGCACTAGATTTACTGTGCATGTGTGTTTAACGGCCTTTGACAGATTTTTCTTTTGCTAATTTAATGGATTTTTTTGGGGGGGGTGTGTGGGGGGGAATTTAACATTCCTAGAATCCAGGGACAGAATGTGCCACTTAAGTGTACCTTGTGTGAAGAAGTTAAATATTTTTGTTAATACTAAACATACAAAATTTTTTCTGTTGCTGCTAGACTTTAATTTGCACGGACAAGATCTGATGGGCATTGCTTCTTTGAACTAGGCACAGTTTCACAGATCTTTGTAATCTTCTTCAGTTATCTGTCTTCTAGTCAGAAGACTCATTACTAGATGCATGTGTGTATATATGAACGTATGCACATGCACACACATATACACGCGTGCTTATGTGTACATATACATATGTATATTCTGTGTGTTTCTCGCACTGAAACTGTTCCAACACCTTTAGTTAGTTTTCCTGCCCTTCTATGTACCTTTTTGTGTGTCCAGGAAATCTATAGTCTCTTTCTAGAAATGGGGGAACAAAACAGTAAACAGTATTCAGGATATGACTACACATGGATATTTAGTAGCTTTTTTTCCCCCCCCTTATAATTTCTAAGGTTTTGAATTATCTTTTTGCCATTGTTGTGGAACATTGAATTGATCCATTTTAACCCCAAGTTCTTGTTTCTTAGTATTCATTCTTAGCCTACATTTTAAGTGTAAAATTAAGGTTTTTCCTCGTTTACTTATACCTCGTATTTCATCTGCCGTTTTATCACACAATCACTAGGTATTGGGAGGGCTTTCTGCAATTTCTGTGTGTGCTACCCTTGGTAACTTCTTACCAGTGTCTCAAGGACTTTACTACCTAACCAGTCCTTTTTTTCTGTTTCCTTGTGAACACTGACTAGCCCAGACTGCTGTAACACTCTTCCTCCCACTGGGAAAACGCATCACCTTATGTATGCCCTGTGAGGACTTTCTTATCCCATGATAATTTGGTTTCTTTTAAGAGACTTTAGGGATGGTGTGACTGAATGTTTTGGGGAATGTCAACTTGATCTTCCTTGTCTACATTTCACCATTTGACAAAAGTGTGTGTTTGATGACAGTACTTTGCTCTGTGATCATAGGCATGGTCTTTTCTTTTGACTCCAGCTGTGCTGGCCATGCTGATGAATTACACTGGTGCAGCTGCTATGATATTACAATTTATTTAAAATCGGATCACCGTGTGGAAACATCTCAACACAAAGTTAATTTTTCTCCTATTTATTACAGGGCAGGCTTACAGCAAAGGTAAATGCCACTGCCCAGGGAGTGAGTTTGTTGTGTTTAGATTGTAGTCTTTATTTTGATTGTGGAAAAATACTGCTTCAGACCATGTTATGTGATCATAGACTGGTCTAAAGAGTGCCAATTTTCTCTGGTTGATACACAGAGAAGTCTGGTTAGTGTTGTACCCAATGCAACTTTTGGCTTTCCAGTTGATATACTCTGACCAAGTTAAAATTATCTTTTTCATAGATGTGGAGTGAATTCAGTTTCTCAATACTATTTGTTGTACTATTTCATTGTCATGGTGCTGTATAAAGACCTAAGGTGTGTCATATAAACAGGATCTTGGTGTATTTACGTTAAGTGGCAAGATGAGTGAGGTTTATCCTCTTGTGCATCACTTGTGTGCCCTGTGCCTTTTAAATTATAGATTTGTACTCCGAGATTTACAGTACAAACAGGACAGTGAGAGAAATCACAGTCAGTAAAATGTGAAAACCTGTGTGGGTTTTTGTTTTGTTTTTTTTTCCCGTAGTTGGTGAGTGTGGCTGTTACTAGCCGTGTGTTTAGTGAATAGATCTATTTATGCTGTAAATGTAATATTTCAATCTCTCACAACAATGCAAATAGTTTTTTGAAAGGCATTTTTTTATGCAGCAGGTTTTTTTAATGTTTAAGTTCTGTGCAAAGATGAAAGTGCTGTCTATTGCTTAAAAGGAAGCTAATGAGATAATATTATATGAGGCTTCCTTAGATTGTTTGTTGAATCTCTCTCTCTGAATATTGAGCATAAATAAGTTTAAACATAACTATTACTGCAGTCCTACTTTCCTTTCTTGGTTAAGCAGTGGTATTTTAGCTTGTCTATCGATACTGCTGTGCTGAATGGAGTTCAGTGTTAGGAAAACATCAGGGTGCCTCTTGCATGGTATAATATACAGAACATGAATTCTTCACATCAGCAGTCTATCCACACTGAGCACAGAAAAGGAAGAACAAATATTTCTGCCTAGAGTCTGATAGGGGAAGGAGAGAAGGAAGAAGTAGGAGTAAGAGTGAGAATAATATCTGAAAGTATTTCAAGGAGTGCTGTGAGGTAGACTATCCAAGATAAACATTTCATTTCAGGGCAAATCACCTTTCACAACAAATGAAAATATTAGGAACTCTGAAATGGATGGTAGTGTTTGTTCTCAGTTGAACTTACATTGTACTCTATCAATATATACAAGTGATAAGAAATCAAAAACTACACTCAGGATTTGTAACTGTGGAGCACTGAAATATGATAAACACACTGCGTAATCTCTAATAAGGATGCTATCTAACAGATAATATCACAATATTAAGATGTGTAACAGTATTGTAAAACACGTAGTAACAGTCTTCCATGGCGCAATAATCGTATGTCTTAGTAGTGTCAGAAATTCCAGAGAATTCCAAAGAAATGCATAATGATAAACATTATTTTTTAGCTTTTGTATATAGTGGCTTTATCTGAGGACTGTAATAGCAATGTACTAGATGAAAAAGGTGTGGTTTGTATCTTCTTTTAAGAGTCAGGATGCTCGTTTGAACTTGGGTGAACAGTTTTAGCATCTGAATTACTTAGTTTGATGGAAAACTGAAGATATTCCTCACTACACATCTCAGTCAAGCAAGTGCTGAAATAAAGTAAGTGTTTGTGAAAATAACAAAAGTTAGATCTGGAAGAAGGAATGAAAAAAGTGATGAAATTGTAGTATGAAACCTTAAATTGTAGTGTGAGTCTTCAAAGCTGT
The DNA here is from genome assembly GCA_028020825.1 of Podargus strigoides. NCBI lineage: Eukaryota > Metazoa > Chordata > Aves > Caprimulgiformes > Podargidae > Podargus > Podargus strigoides. The sequence goes on from CM051630.1 coordinate 13,719,202, forward strand.
TGACATTCAGCTAATCTGGTTCAAACAAGCCTAAAACACAGCCTGTGCTAATAAAAATGCCCCCTACTGAGGCTCTGTGTAATTCCCATGATAGATATCTGTCTTCATCAGTTTGGGAATGAGCTTTAGATTGAACCATTCTGGCAAACTTCAGCTGAATGGACATATCTATATGCATACATATTTTTAAGACCAAGCTAGGAAAACAGATTATTTTGTTTTTTTAAAAACAGGTACTTGCTGGCCTTTTCTTGAAAGTTGTTCATGTCTCTGTTCTTTTCAAGAGAGATTTGAAACTTGCCAGGGTTTAGCTTTTATACCTCTTAGTACTGTCTATTTAAACTTGATCTTATGTAGGAAAAAACTTTTCAAGTGCAGAATAGACATTGCAAAATGACTGATGATGGAAAAGAGGAGGAACTTGCCTGCTGAATCACAGGACTCTTCAGACCTGTGTATGTGTTTGGGGGTTTTTTTGGGTCATATCTGGCTGGAGACATTTTGGGTATTATCAGTGATATTTCTGGATCTTCTTTACTGTAGCTGAGCTTGCTATAGATGCAGTTCTACTCACTGTGAAATGCATATAGCACTCCTACTTGACATGTCTTGAATGGGATAGTCTGGTGTACGTTTTTTACTTTAATCTCTGTATATCTCTGTATTACCACCTTCCTGACTCAGAGTATTGTTATGAAGATAAATTATGTGGAAAACTGCAGTGTTACATTGGTGAGGACAAAGCAAATCTGAGTATAGTAGAATAAATAAAACCTGAGTGACAATAAGGAGAGATATTATAGAATAATTGCTTCTCAAAAGATAACTAGCCATACTGTGAACTAAATTAGAAATGCTGAAGAAAAACTAATACATACTGAAGAAGGTATTTAAGAACTTCAACATACATGGAAGAGAACTGAGGTTAAGTTTTATTGTCAACCTTAATACCTCAGAGTAATTCTTCTTGAAAATTTGAAATACAAACCTCATGCTAAAAGAACTGCAGTCTTAACTGATGCTTCATGGAGAGTAGGTTATAAAAGAAAATAAAAATTGTGCTTTATTTTCTATTAAGAGTCATGCAGTGGACTGTTTTTCCTTACATTTCATATTCTGAGTCATCAGTTGAAATAAATTTCAAAACGCATTTTTTTCAATAACTTTTATGATTTGTATAAGTAAACAAGGACCCAACATAGCATTTTTTCTTTCTTCTTTGTATTCTAAATGATAGCATACTTTATTAGGGACAAAATAGTACTGCAGGAAAACAAAATAGAAAATTCCAGCATATTTGAAGTGTGCCCAAAGCTTTAAAACCCAACTGCACTGTATGGATTATACATTTATGAAGAAATTTTAAATTTCTTAAATTTCTTAAATTTTAAACCATCTTAAGATGCTGCTTACTGTTTTGTAGTGTAGTGCTCTGAACATTTTGTGGATCTTGAAGGGTCCTGTCATTTGGCTCTTGCAGTGTCATGGGTCATATTTTTATTGCTAACAATATTGGTATTTTTGTTAAAGATAACAATTCCAGTGGCTGTGCCCGAGTTTTGCATGTTATGAACCCAGAGTTAAAATATATAGTATTACTACTAAAATCAGGCTACTAGTTGAATACTTACTCAATTTAAGAACCTTTAACTTCATATTCCTTGTTGCTTTGCAAGTGCTTAATTTACAGTCCGAAATACATTTCCTCTTTTGTAAACATTGTATTTCCTCATGCACAACGTGGTTTTACTGTCTCTGGTAGCTCGGTCATTATCAATAAAGTGGATATGCAGATGAGCCTCTATAGATATCGTAAACGACAAAAAAACTTTACCTGATACATTGTGAAATTTTATTGGTATTGGCAAATGAACCACAAGTGTATTGTACTATAAACTAACATTGTCTTACTGGCTCGTAATGAGCTGATTAGTAATGCAAAATAATTGCAGACAGAATTGATATTACACTCCCATGAAAAACAGCAAAATCAATACAATTCCAGGCTGTAGTCAGATTATTTTTTTTTCTTGATACATTAAAATTTTGAAATTGGTTCTCCCTAACTTATTCTTTCGCAGTAGAAGAGCATTGAATCTGCAAGATAAAATAGACTTAAGTGGAAACTATGATACTTTGTGGTTTTATGATCTAGCTTGTGCATTGTATTATATAATTCTCAGCTCTTTCTAGGGAATTAAATTCTTTAAGGTACTTCAAGTATTGTACACATGTAAAAATGATTATTGAAGTGTTGCAATTACATACGTTGCAGGATGTAAACCAGAATGATATCCTCCTAATTAAGCTTGTGCCTTCTGGAGGAGTGAAAACCACCAAAACAAAATGAAAAACACTGAGGTTCTTACTTAAGCAGCATTTGGTAGACAGAATCAATTGAAAATTGACTTCAAGCTTCTGTCTCAGACACATTTTAATGCATGTCTGAGTGCTTTTAAACTCCATTGACCAGCTTATAAATGATTAAAATACTTTCCCTGCAGCATACAGAAGGTATTTCTATCATTATATCCTTTTGGCAGTTTGCAGTTGCAGTGACAGGGTGAGGGGCTTTAACCAGTTTGCAAATATCAGATAACCTCCCTGTCAGCTGTGCTGCAAAATAATGAAGAGTAGACTCTTGCTAATACTAGTGTTTATACATGCAGAACAGTACTGGCCGTTCACCTCTGGTCAAGTGGTACTTGTGGTGAGATATGTAACTGTATCAGGTATGCCATAGACATAGTTTCAGAGATCTTCCAAAAATCTTTAATGCGGTAAGGAATGTATTTGCATCCAAATTGATAAAATTCCATATTGGTACAGTGAGGAAGAGGGGGCCAGTACATACAGCAGAGAAAAAGAAAGATCTATTTTGTATATTTTTTTTCAATTTTAGCAAGTTTTGAAAGCAGTGTTCTGATCAGATGATGCAATTCAGAAAAGGTTTTGATTTTAAGATTGCTTTTAAGAGTTAGCATTCCTTGTCCAGACATGAGTCTTTATAAAATAATTTTCTTAAAGTGTTTTAGGCCACCCAGTTGTGCTCACTTTAATTAGTTAGAAATAATATCTTCCAAGACTGCCTTCCCCAACCAAACCAGGAGTTTTAACAGCAATTTTGTTTTCTGTTAACCTGAGACATAACGGTTTAGCTTAAGTGAATAATTTATTTCATTATTTATTGAACCTCTGTTGCCATTTTAAAATTGAGCCCCATTTGAAATGGAAATGTAATTTCAAAGTGTCAGTCAAAATGCTGTTTTAAGAAATTTCATAGGTGATGTTACAGATCATGTGTACACTAGGGAAAAGATTAAAAAAAGCAAGCAACAAGTCAAGAGAGGTTTTCACATCAATGAATATTAAGAAAGCATAAATTGTATTGTCTGAAAGTTTTGGTGACCATATAGTTTTGTATATTTCCCCATTGAATTATCCCAGATGTGAATAATTTGCCTTAATCACTCTGTGAACAGAGATTATTACATTTACCTCTTCACGTTTCTTTACAAAACTGAATCCTTCCCTTGCTGACATGATACTGAGAGCAATGAGTAGCGTGGATCTACTCTGTGGTTTGTGTACTGTCTCCTACCACCTTGCAGGTGCTGTCAGGGGTGGGCTGTGCCCTGGAAGGGAATTTGGCAGGTAATGTTTGTCTGGAAAGAGGTTGTCACAAGGCAAATTGGCCCAGACAGCTTCCTTGGGTGATCAGATAACTTGATGCCCTGTTTGTGGAGCTTGGTTGTGTCTGAGGATGATTTTCTCTCAGACTGGGTACACTGATACCTTTTCTCTACCTCATTCCGTCGTTTCTCATTTGCCTTCCCTTTCCCTTCTGCTGCTGTTTGCAGGCCAAATACATTTCATTAAAAATACCGTTCTCATCAGAATGTGTGCAAGTCTTAGGGAAAAATATTTCAGTTTACAAAAAAAGGAATTGGAGAACAATTCCATAAACAGCAACTGTAACACTATCGCTACCACAGACTGTTAAGAGCTCCATTTATGAGTGCTATTAAGCATATGGATAGCTCAGGTTTCGTCATCAGCCCAGAATGGGCCAATGTTACTGAAGCAGATTCCATCTAAATCTATAACAGTAAAATTGGTCCAAGATGTAACCCTTTAATGTACTTGGAAATGAGAAGTTGTCAGACTGCTGCTTTGTTTGGCAACATTTGCTAATGAAAGGATGCAATTTAATGCAGGAGGGAGAACAATGAATGACAAATACACCTGCTTGTTACAGGATGTTAAATGCCTCACATTTATCAAAAGTAACTGGGGGGAATCAGGGCAGGCGGGACAGTGCTCTGCTTTCAGTTAAATTATAAACAGAAGTACACCAAAACTTATTTTGCATTCTGTACATTATCAGACGTTTGTTATTACAGGTATTAAGCTTTGGATCCAAACAGGAATGAATAGTTCTGTCCTCATTTACACCCATGCAACTGTTTGACAGCTATGATAATTACTAATATTTTTACCTTTGCTTAAAACAGAAATCCAACTACCTTTGGAAAAAGATATAAAGCAATATCATCCATGCAGTATCTTCAAATACCATGAAATAAACAGACTTTCTACTCATTAACTTTATTTACTGGCTTCTGTTTCTCTGTAGAGTTTGTGGGATTTGAATGATAGTGCCTCGTGTTGACATTATTTTGGGGGGGGGGGAGCAGAAAAGGAATCACTAGAATTAGCATATTTCGTTATAATATTTCTGTTTTCTCCTTGCTTCTCAGGCAATAATCATATTTAGCAACTTCTGTGACTGTAGACCAGATTGTGTCAGGGAACAAACATCTATGGGGGTGGATCTCATAAAATTTTGCTGCTTGCTGAAGTAGAAAATGAGTATAATCAACAACAGAACTGTCAAGCAGTGGCATACCCATAGAGCCGTGGGTTCAGTGGGTACGTTACCATCTCTCTCCTGCTCTATAAATTGAAGTCATACTGCTTTTTAGAAGCAGTGTTTTCTGATCAGCACCACTGAAATACTGCATGCAAACAGACAATTTTTGTGTTTAACTTGTGCTGTATCCTTAGGCTTTTGGATCTCTACAGGCCAAAGTTCTATATAATCAGTTCTCTGATTTGTAGCTGAATTTGAGCAATTACCTTGTTTCTGCTGTGGTTAATTTTATTTTTTCTTCTCATTTGTCTTCTCAATTCAAATAGAAAAATCATTCTTCTCAATTTCACAGTTCTGCCAGATATGTATTTGAAAGCAGCAATGGACACGTTCTACATATCAGTTGGACCCATAGACTTGAGTGGGTTTGAAAAAAGCATGCTAGCAGCTTAGTAGTGAACCATTAAATTTATCATAGGAATTTTGTATATAAAACCAGAATAGAATAGCAATGCTTTAAAAAGGCAACTTGTTTTAGTGTTCTCCCTGTGCTTTTCAGAGTATTGTTGTTGAAGTCCATAGGTAATGAAATGCCCCTTATTCCATTGTGACTACTGATGCTTTGAATGTCATTTGAAGCCAACAGAGCTACAGATCCTTAGATGTTGAAGCAGTTTAGCATGTTAATCAGTGGCTAATCACAGTGCACAGACACACACAAATATTCAGTATGCAGGGATATTTTGAAGTATCTATAGGGCAGGTTTTTGCACTTACATATGAGAAGTATCTTTCTTATTTTGCACAAGTGAAATTGGTCTGGATTCATCTGGTGAGAGTGGTATATACTTGGGTTTTGATACTTAGGCCTGTTGCTTATATTTTGGAACTTTTTGGCCAAATTCCATTTTTTTTTTGTACTTCTTAGTTTTCAAGTGTTTACAGAATTGAAGTGCAGCATTGTCAAGTCAATGAATTAAGTGGATTCATGGCAATAATATGTTAATTTCTGTTTGCAGCATTGAAATAATCACTTAGAATAGAGATGCGCTAACATGAAAAACAAATGAAGGATTTGATGGCCATTAGTAAATTTGAAAATTGTTACACTTTGTTTCCTTCATGAACCTTCTATGAGCTTGTCTACTTAGGAGCTATTTTAGAACAGCTAATTAAGAGAGGTTGTATTCAAAGTAAAGCATGCCAAATGTGGAACTATTCTAGAGTAACTTTTAGACTATGACTCTACATCAAGCCTCAATCAGAATCAATTTTAAGCTGCAGAGAAGAAAAAAAACTTAAAAGTGGATCTTTTTTTCTTGATTCATGTTGTCTGGAAGTCAGTTATTTACTTAGTAATTTTTAATTCAACTTGATTAAGAAACTAATTTGCCCTCTGCATTGTCCAAGAGTTGTTGTAACAGTTTTGCAGGGTCTCGTCCCTTCCAACTTCTGACAAAGTTACTTTCTTCATTTTTAAAGATCTTGTTAATGGATTTGTGATCACGCAGAGCTACACTGATATCCTTCCTCTCTTTGAATAGTCCTGCTCTGCAAGTGGCTGCATTAGCTTTAATGGAACAACTTGAGGGGGGAAAAAAAAAAAAGCCTATCAGTTTGGGTAGACTGCAGGATCTGGTATTTAGGCAGGACTAAAGTAAATGAGAAAAAGAAAATAGTAGTTTTCCCCCTTTCATGTTTCTTATCTAGCTGAGCTGAATAAAAATGGGGATTTTCAGTTGTACATGATGCTGATGAAAAGTGAAATCTCACCATTGTATGTGTGAACATTTTTGCACACCTTCACAGTAGGGATTTTCCCTAATGCCTTTTGCATTAACAGCTGTGACAGGAGTTCTGCTTCCAGCAGCTTCAAGTAGTTAAATCGATAATAGAAATAGTTTAAAAGTACTAATCCACCTCTGCTATGTGAACATTCCATGCCCAGCCTGCCGACTGTGTATGCAAACAGATAATGGTGGGCATCAATGATTTTTAATGTTGAATTGCTCCATATCTAAAACTTCAGTAAATAGCTCTTCAGATAATTTTTCAGAGGGCAAAAGTATAGTGAGACACATGGTGTGTAACCATATGCTAACAGAAGTGATTCATTATCATTGATGAAAGGAATTCAACCAGTATGAATTGGCAATTGATAATTTGACATATGCAGCTAAGAACTGAATATGCACAGCATCTCTTGTGTGTGAATTCTTTTCATTAAACCAGAGAAATACAGGCAGCTGAAATTAAGTAGGTGTGGTACTGTTGTCATGAGCCGTAGAAGGAGTATAACAATTTCCCCATCTCTAGTAATTAGAAATTTGTGTTAGGATATAATTGACTTCTGAAATAGGGTTAGCTTGAAAGTGAATTGGGGAGCATATAAAGAAAGTCTAACAACTACAGAAGCAGCACCAAGCCTTCATCTGGTAGAAATAGTGTAGCTCTACTACGGGTAGTGGAGACTTTATCAGTTTGTAATTGACTGAGAGCTGATTTGATGTAGAAACATCTTAATGTTCAGCTTGGAAGACAGGTACTCGGTGTAATGAACTCCCTGGGTTTAGTGGCCTCAGATAAATTGAACCTGAGTTATGCTAGGCACACCTGCATGGTCTAGTAAAGCATGCTGGAGAGAGAGTTCTAAACCCATAAGCAGCTTGAGTGGAAACTGTGCTCTTAGTGTAAATGTGTTGGGTTCCACTGATGCTCTGTGGCAATGTGCGTGGTGGGCCACAGGGGAGGTGGCATATGGTTATTGTACTGCAGTAACCTGGGTTTTCTTAGCCGCTTCTGGGCATGGAAACTGTGCAAAGAGTTTCATGAGCATTAAAATAGCTTTGCTAGTATATTTCTTCATTGGAAGGTTAACAGACAGGCTGTCAGCCTAAATAAAAGTGCATCTAATTTCTAAGCTAAGGTGGTGAGACTTGTTTTGAAGGGAATTTTATATGAAGATTTCTGTGCGTTGGCAAAGATAAAAGGCTAACTACCCCCCTACCCGTTTCCAAGTATCTCCACTCCCCCCTCTAAAACTGACTTGTTATTTGTGAGCTTAATCAGCTGGTCTTTACACTTCAGTGATGGCTCTGTTATCAAGGAGTAATATACATAAAGTCTGTTCTTCAGGTCAAAGGTGCTATATAGCCTCCCCCTCCTACACAATTCCTGCCTATTATTTATGATTTTAGCTTTGAAAATAGTTTATCCCATAATTTGACTTAAAGTGTATTCAGTCCACACTTTGATCTAAAAGATTAAGATGACTGAGATTTTAGATGTGATCCCTAGATGAAGATCACCGGGACTTGATGAGGGCATGGGGAATCAGAAATAATTAGGGAGAATGTCAATGTACAATACAAAAAGGTGAGCTTCTCTGCAGTAAACACCTCCCAGTAGGAAAATAAAAATGAATCTCAGTCCATGTATTCCCAGTGAATCTCTGCCATATTAAAACCCTGAATGTTACAAATATATAGTTGGATTTACACTATAGGGTTTTGAGGCATTATTTCATCATTCCATCCAAGGCACAGTCCATGGTTTTTCTCACTGTGAAAAGCCTTTGCATTTTCAAATAGACTGGGAGGCTAAGTCATGTTTTGCCTTTGCTTGTATCACAAAAATATATTTTCATATTCATAGAAAGCAGCAATCAGATTCCATCAAAAAGAAGTCCATATATCATCTGCCATTTATATCTGTTATGTAGTCATGCATGGCTTTCCTCTGTTCAAGGAGCTAAGCATATAATAAGTAGATCACTGACAGTTTAAAAGTATTTTTCTGAAATGGTGCATTGTCGGTTGACTGGAGACAACTTATTCTGTGGATTTCTTCCTTCTCCAAGTATACCTAAAAGTGGTTATTGACTTTGAAGTCCGTAACTGCATTTTATTTTTTGCACCAAAATCAAAGCTGAATGACTTGTGAAAGAATGTGGTGTATCCATGTGATGCTCTTAAATGCAATATTTTGTGTTTTATTTGAAATAGCATTGCTGGGAAGAAAGTGGCGGTTAAATCCACATTTGAAATTTAGCCTTAACTCCTGGTATTTTTGTGTGTATGTGTGTGAGTGGTGGTGGTGTTTTGCCAAACAGGGTGTCAGTTCTGGGATCTTGAAGTACACCCAGGAGAGGCAGAGGATGGGTGGCAGAAGAGGCAGATAGCCAGTCTGGACAAAGCAGTTAGGCTGTGGCATTGGTGCTCTGGAGAGCTCTGTTTTCCCAGCTGCTTACAGGCTCACTGTCAGCCTGTGCTAATTGTGATAGTACCTGTTATGCCTGAACTGCTTAGACAGTTGTGCAGAAGGCCTGAACTATTGAGAGCTGCAGAGCTGCTTTGTAGCTAACACTGTCAGGTAAAGTATCTAATCATTGCACTGGCGTATACATGCATCTTTAAGCATGTTTCAGCAGATCTGCTCATCCCTCCCTTTTTGTTATGTGTGTTGACAGCACCTAGGATCAGAGAGATCTAATACTTTGAAACTTCATGCTACTTGCAGAATTCGAACCATTTCCCTGTTACATTTTAAGAGCCATGGGAAAGTATTTGGTAACAGTGAGAAAACCCAGGCTCACTACTGGAACAGTTGTAAAGCCAGAAGGTCTGGCAGGATATTTGTTCTGAATTTTTGTGACTCAGCTTGGATCGGGATTCTGTGTTATTCTTCCACAATGCCTGAGCCTAACAAGCTTTGCTGAGAGTTAGAAATATATCTTGAATGTCTTCCTACTTAAACATCACTGTACTGTTAGTAATTCCTTGTAGCATGATCCTCTTACCTGTGGACTTATTGTGTCATGGCTGTGCTAGGTGGAAGTTCAGCACCTTGTCCTGTTTTTGGGTATTTTGCAAGTGTAGAGTCCTGCATCTGGGGAATAACAACCCCATGTGTCAGTCCAGGCTGGGGGCTGAGCTGCTGGAGAGCAGCTCTGGGGAAAAGGACCTGGGAGTCCTGGTAGACAACAGGCTGACCATGAGCCAGCAATGTGCCCTCGCAGCCAAGGCAGCCAACGGCATCCTGGGGTGCATGAAGAGGAGTGTGGCCAGCAGGTCAAGGGAGGCTCTCCTCCGCCTCTGCTCTGCCCTGGTGAGGCCACATCTGGAGTACTGTGTCCAGTTCTGGGCTCCCCAGTTCAAGAGGGACATGGAGCTACTGGAAAGAGTCCAGAGCAGGGCCACTGAGATGATGAAGGGATTGGAGCATCTCCCATCTGAGGAGAGGCTGAGGGAACTGGGTCTGTTTAGCTTGGAGAAGAGGAGGCTGAGGGGGGATCTCATGAATGCTTATAAATATCTCAAGGGCAGGTGTCAGGAAGATGGGGCCAGACTCTTCTTGGTGGTGTCCAGAGACAGGACAAGGGGCAATGGGCACAAACTGTAACACAGGAGGTTCAATCTAAACATAAAGAAGCACTTCTTTACTGTGAGGGTGACAGAGCACTGGCACAGGCTGCCCAGAGAGGTTGTGGAGTCTCTGTCTCTGGAGACATTTAAAACCTGTCTGGACGTGTTCCTGTGTGATCTGCTCTAGCAGAGGGATTGGACTAGATGATCTTTGGAGGTCCCTTCCAACCCCTACCATTCTGTGATTCTGTATCTTGGTGCAAGAGAAGTTGTTTTTATCTTCCATATTTAAACACTACTGTTAAGTTTGTACTTTTTCAGTGACAATAAAATAAAAAAACATGTCCATGACAAGTTGATTTTGCCTGTCAGCTCCTGCCTAAAAGTAATTTTGGGTTGGTGATTTGAAAATCATTATAGAGAACAGAGCTGTATGGATTTACTCAAGCTGAGGAAGTCACCTGTAGTTTCTAGGGCAGTACATGTGATAGGAAACAAGTAAAATTAAAGTATTTTGAAGGGGTGCCTCTATAATTGTTCTACAGTTTCTTACCATTTTATCTATAAAATGACCTCAAGGAAAAATGGTGACATACCTGTTCTTTAGATTGGTTCTATAGTGTTATTAGCATCAGGGACAATCTACAAAGACTTACTTTTTATGGCAAAGAGTTGTATTTCACAAACTATAATGACATCCCTGGTGTTCATCTTTAATGTGTTTACACTAATAAGGATTCTTAAGCAAATACACAGTATAGGGAGATTAGCTCTCTATTAAAGGGAGTACCATTCACAATTACTGCTGTGTCACAGCTGGAATGCATTAGTTGGCTATTGGTGCATGCACTGTGTTGTGAGCTAAACAGTAAAATCAATGGTGCTGGTCACTCTCTTGCAAAATCTGCATAGCCTTTTAAGTAACTGGGTGCCCAAGGCCATTAAGAATTTGGATTTTACAGCAAGAGTTTGCATCCCATCATGCCTTCTTCATTCACAAGGCTCACTTCTAGAATAGATATCTCTCTAGAAAGGAGTTAAACTTTGCATTGGGCTTTTTGGTTGCCAACTTCTTTATTGTTTAATAAAATTCTGTCAAAATATATTCCATTTCACTGCAGTTATTTAAATAATTAAAAATTATTTAAATAATTTTAAAACTTGATGTAAGAAAAAACTTTGTCTTGTATTTCTTTCTGTTCTTCAGGAACTCCTGCCTGCTTGCTGCCCTGTTTTTCCTTCTTCCTTTAGAAAAGCTACAGGAAGCATAGCAGTGGCTCCTAGGTAATATACATCTTAAATCTCTAATGGACGTCTTAAGTGTGTGTAAAAACACAGACAGTACTTGCGTCTTGGCTGGAACTGGGTAATTTGCCCCAATAAGATATGCTGCCATGTTTTATATTCTCTGGACAGTTTCCATGTATTCTGCCTGAAAGACTCAGCCATTCCTGATGTCCTCTAGAGATGTTTTCTGGTTATATTTGTTTTAGGAGTTCCCATCTTATCCAGTCAAAGTGTCATCCTTTTCATGTATCAATTAGTCTCATTCTCTTTAGCTGGGCAACTAAATCCAAGTGAATCTGAATTGCAGTTCTCAAGTGTGTACTAAATTATGACATAACTACAAGTGTGTAATTAATGGCAACCACTTGAACTGTATTGTGTAGGCAAGTTCAGTAAAAAATGCATAAATCCAATAGAGCCTAAAATATGAACTTCAGGTATTGAATATGGGACTTGGAGGTTTTCGGAAGGCAGTGGTTTCATATATATATATATGTGTACAAACAAGAAAGCTGGATTTAATGATGGAAAAGATACTGCATTAATATGTATGTATATCAAGTTATACACACTGTGTATAAACATATACACATGCAGAAGAGGCTGCAAATTACTGAAAATGACATTATGGAATGATATTGAAACCAGTGCTGTTTTCAGAGCTGTCTCCCCCAAAGCATGCTATACTAGATAATGAATAAACTTAATAAAAACTTAAACTCCTTAAAGTGGACACCAGTATAATAATTGAGTTTTTAATTTCACATTGTGATTTAAATTCGGTGCCTTATTTTATGGTTTGTTTTTCTTCATACACAGTTTGTTGGAACTGAAAACTGGCTAGGTCTTCTTAGCACTCTGATTTTATTTGACCTGTATAGTATTCATCCATCACTTTTGTTTTTTAAAGCATTAATATCTTGCAGCAAGGTTTCAAAATGGATTAACTTTCTAATCTTTCACTCCAGGAGACTTGGGTTTGAATCTGTCATAGGTGAGAATGATAGTCAATATGTTATTTCAGAAGCCTAGCTGGTAAGGATGGGTAAATAAGATGGTGCTGTGATCCAAGTGCTTTTTTTCAGAAGTTTTGTTACACAGAAAATAGTAGATGTTTAAAAAAAAATAAACCAACTTTTTTTACTAGCTATCAAAATAAGAGCATAAGCAGATGTCCTGGGATGTTGTGAGAGGAAAGGTGTTTGGAGCACTGTATTCCAGTCTCAGTTTTGATTTTGTTCATATTTAGGAGGTGTCATGTACTGTATGGTTGGCTTTTAAGTGCAGTGATCAACAAGGATATGAATAAGCCACTAAGAGTAGAAAATAGATAGAAAGGAGAAACAAAGACTTTTAATGGCATGTTGTCATATGCTGTTGTTGGCCATCGGGCTGAAATTCAGATGGGTTGGTTTCTGTGTTACAAGTGTCTTCATTGGTAACCATTAAGAGAGTTGTTTACAAGTGCAAGGTGTTTATGGAAGTTAGGAGTGGGTCAGTATAGGTGAAAGATGAAAATAAGTGTGTGTACTCAAGCATATGATAAAACATAGAGGTTATTTTGTTTCTCAGGTTATTTTGTCTAGAAGAATCAAAAAATATGTGGAGATACTTCACAGCAGAATCCTGGAAGGACTGAAGCGAGACAGGAAATGCTGTGAATAGGTTGGGACTAGAAAGCAGATGCATCTTTGTCCGAGGTTCCTCAGGAAGCCACACCAGGCACCGGCACTGCTGTGCTGCCTAGGCTGGAGCTGTGGCCTGATCTGTGCTCCTGGGGGGCTTCACGGGGGTGGGGAGGGCTCAGGCTGCCCTCAGGGCTATGGTGACCTCCCGCAGGTGCCCTGCGCTGCATAAAGGAAGGTGCAACATTTTTTCTGTGTGCGCGGCTGTTCTTTGCATCATTAGTGGGCCAGTCAGTTGCTGAAATGTCAGAATTGTTCATCCCAGAGAAGCTGTGGTGGTAAGAGAGACATTTTGAAGTGTTTCATCTTTCATTATAATCGAGTCTTTGCAGTGTTTGCTTTGCCAGTCATGAAACACTGTGCAAAGGTTACTAATTTGTGTAGTTTCCACAAAGAACGATGCAGCTCTGCTCTGCTGGTGTTGCTTACCTCAGAGAGGTTATATGCACTGGAGAAGACATCGAGTCAGTGACAAAACCACTTACCCTTTCCCCTGTCCAACAACAACAAGCCCAAATCTGTTCCTTCGCCTCCCACTCCTACTGTTCACAGCACTCTTTCTCTTGCTTCTGTATGGGATGATTTTAAGAATGTGACAGTAAGTTAGCTAACCCTATCATAGGGCTATAAATGTAAAACAAATTGAGTGTGCTTGATAGGGCTTAATTGTTTGTTTGGTATGACTGCAGGCTGCTGAACTTGCTTGACCATCCTGCCATGGTGAGGAAAAGGAGAGGGCTGTCTAAGGTTCTTTCTGGTTCAAAAAAACCAAACCATAAAAAACCCAAACCCCACAAAACCCACATACAAACATTTTCCTATAACTTCAAGTAATTTATTAACTTAGCATCAGCAGTGCATATACTCATTCACCTTTTTTCAGTTCAAACTTCTGTCACCATCATGGCACGAAAATACTTTTGAGGTGGGGTAAACAGGAATGATCTTAACTGAGCATAGATGAAGTGGCAAAGAAGACTTAAAAAGGGAAGGCAGGGAGCATGGGAATTAAACAGCTGTACCTTAAATTGCTACTGGAACTACTCAGTGAGAGGTTGCTATGACATTGACGAATGCTTTTTTTCATTTTCAAATGCACACTCATAGTTGAGAGCCTTAATGAGTCAGTTCTATCTTGAAGATCAGTCCACTTTCCAAGATGCTGTATTTATTCCACATTTTCATTTGCTTCTCTCACAGAGAAATTGTAGCTTGTCATTGACCAAATGTGTATCTCTCTGAGCAGAGTGCATTAATATGCTGTAACGGTCTACTTAAAACTACGAAGTATACCTTGTATGCCTGTGCTAGTCAATCCAAAACAAAGATTAAGTAAGGTTTTTGTATATAAGGGGAAAGCTGAATGTGAAATTAAAATGTAAATCAAAAAGTAATTGGCTTTTTGTGCATAGTTTAGATAAGATTTACTTTTGAAGAATGACTTTGTGTTTTAACACAGCAGGCCAGACACCATGTGGCACACTTGCACTTAATAATGGCAACCAATCTAGGCCATAAATATTGCAAACGATGCCATTTGAATGAGGAGCCCTATGAACCGTAATAAAAACCCCTGTGATTAATTCTAAAACTGCTCTGTTCATATTAGACCTGCAGTGGCCTCCCTGATGAGATCAATACAGCGTAGCAGAGTGATTCTAATAGAAGTGTTATTATCTTTTAATCTTCAGGAGAATGCCAACTTTGAGAATTCTTCAGCATTCTGGCTGCTTATTTTCTTGGAACAACCTTGAAGGCAGTTGTTTTCTGAAATGAAGACACATTAGAGTCTTTTCAAGGATTTATCAATAATACGACACGATCACTGTGGAGCCAACAGCTAAAAGGCAGATTTGTATGCTGAGACTTAAAATTGGTCACAATGACCTTCCCTGTCAGCCTCTATTTTCTCAGCAGACAAATGCCTACAGTGAATGAGGAGTAAAGGACAGGGACGGGACTGGGGATGTGTGTGTGTGGGAGGAGTGGGACTATACAGAGTAGTGCTTTTCAGGCAGCCAGCAGCATCATCTTCCTAAAGCCAAAGTTGCATATATTGTGTTTAGCTCGGACGTATCTCTGTGCACGCTGTAGGCAATGCTAACGAATATGAAGTTTCTAGCAGGTTTTCATTATCAGTGGAAATGAAATTTGATTCAGCAGTTCCTACAATGAAGAGTGCCTGGCAAGTCTGAAAATACACACTGTAGTCAGCTGGAACATCTAAAGAGAAGCAAAAGGCAAAATGGTTTTGTTGTGGTGTTTATTGTATTTTCACATAAAATAACAAGAAAGCATTCTTTAGCTTGTAATGTAAGTGGGACAAGATAAGATTAAGTATCCATTAGATATTTTTAAAGTTTTTTCAGGCAGGGGTTGGGGGAGCACTATCACCAGCCTGTTCTGAACCTTCTGAAGAATAGGTTTGCCTGACCAAGTTTTATGAGGTTGCTGCAGATTGTTTACAGCCTTATCACATACACATACCTATTACATGATATGCAGCCTACTCTGTAGGAACTGAGCATCCATATGAAGATAGATACAACAGCAAAGAATGTAAAAGGAAATACTTTGATGCTTCTTATTTGTCTCTGTTCTCTAGGAATAGAAATGTAATGTCACTTAATTTGAAGTATCTGGGTTATGAATATGGCTTCTACAGGAATCTTCAACAAATGGGAAAAACACAGTAGAAATTAAGCTATTCAGTACAATAAAAGGAAAGTCAGAGCTAGTGTCGGATTCATGTGTGGAAGCTGACACTCAGGAGAGCTGTCTGTAGACAATGTGCTGGGTATTGCTAACAAGATATGCAGATAGATGTTCTTCTATAGAGTCCGTGATAAGCCAGTAAGAGAAAAGTGGTGCAAATAAAGATGTATTGCTTCCATTTCAGACTTATAACTAGTTTAATTAGTAAGGGTAGAGATCAAGAGACTGTCCTTTTTTTTTATGTCTGGAGTCTTTCCTCTCTAGTAAAAATTCTGGTGAGTAGTAGTTGTGTGGATGTTGTGTGTCGTTGTGGGTTTTTTGTTGGTTTTGGTTTTGTTTTTTTAAAGTTTCTGTTTACACTAAGTGTATGTTTTTGCTTGCACAGCTGAGCTTAGATGCTTGGAGAAGCTGTGTCTGACAGTGGCATGCAGAAGTTTGGTTCCTTGCAGACAGATACTGGTACTGCTCTATTTCCGTGCTGTGATCTCAGGCTATCTTTTGAGCGTGCTTGGTAGGCCTGCTCCTCACTCATGCTGCTTTTTCCTAGAAGGGATGATTTAGATGTCTCACCTTGGTGCACAAATTGAAGTGCATTTACTCTCTTTCGGAGTGCCCGCATGGTGGAGTAGCTGGCTTGCTGTGTTTACTTGTAATAGTTTATTGTGCACTCATATTCATGTATTTTAAGAGCATTGTCTGTTGTACCTGTGAAGGGCTGAAATTTGCCCTAAATGTAAATTTCATTCAGTAGTCCTTTTGAGGGCACATCATTGGATGAGAGTGAGTTTTGTTTTGTTTTAGCAACAAAAAAAACAATGAGGAATTTTGGCACTACTAGATGGTTGCACTAAAAATATTGATGCTGTTTTCATTTTTGCTTTTGGCAATGTGAGTTAATGCCATTGTCAGAAAAGCAGGTGTTGTGTTAGATGAGTTCTTTATCAATGGAACTCATCAACTGTTTAGGGTTTAAAATTTTGTTGTACAGGCTTTCACTGTGAAGTACTATCCTTTCCGTTTTGAAAATTAGAAAGTTTCAAAGGCCATGCTCTTGTTTTCTATTTAAGGAAATAAAAGATGGAAAAAAGCTCTCTGGCAGACACTGTTAATGATGCTAAATGTCTTTGCAAATGTAATCCTCATCTTAGTTTTGTTCTCATTTAATTGAATTAGGAGGCATAACAAACCAAAAAGGTTACTTTCATGTTCTTAACTTTGCATAATAGCTAAGGTGTGATATGTGTTTCTCTTGTATTATTTCTCTGTGTGTGTTATTTATACTTAGTAAAGGACAGTTCTTCTGCATATGAATTGTAATTCTTATTCATGTTCTTGCTTCACATCTTAAATTTTAATCACTGTTAATTAAAATATATTTTTTTCAAGATCCTTTTCTTAATCTTAACCTACTAATACTCATGAAAGCTGTTAAACAATAGGAACTCTTTTGAAAAAATGTTTTTAGCAGCCATACAATGCTTCTGAAAATGGAGATTAAATTGTTCGGCTGTCTTCCAATACATACCTAGTAAATATGGAAGAGATACAGTGTACTTAAAGAACCTTGAGCTTCTTCAGGCCTAGGTTGAAAATTAGAGGCAAACAAATACTCTCCTGTCTAAGACTCATGGGAAGAAGGCCAGTGGGAAGGAATGTAGCTTAATTAAGGCATAACTTTTAAAATTTAATTCACAGGGAACTCTCAGGCACAACTTCATACAGTGCAGATCATAATTCCTAAATAATTTTCATCAAGTAGGAGACCATTGTTCCTCATAGGCTGTTACTGGGACTACTGTACACTTGTCTTATATGAAATTTAAAAGTCTTGGCTTATATGAAGTTTAAGGGTCCTTTTCTGTTAAGCAATAGGATATCCATGTTGTTTCCCATCTTCAGGGGAGGCCTTTCTCAAAATCATTTTCCATTGTAGTTTAACAGGGAACTGTGTAGAATTGTGTAACAGCTCTGCACACATTTGAGCCTGTGTCTTAACTCTTGACCTATGGACCAGATCCCAGGCATTATATGGGGTACTATTTTTCCAGAATCAGTCAGTAGCAGAAGAAAAATAATTTTTATTCTCAGGTAAATCATATGGCACCCACAGCAAACTAAGAATACTGTATCAGCTGTATGATATCACAGGGAGGAGGCTGTGAGGTGGGACTGTCGTTGGAGGGGCGGGTGTTTAGGGGGTCAGTGACATACCCAACTTCTGCTGGCTCATACTAGCAGTGTCTGTTTTCTTGTTTTCCCAACTCTATATGGGACGCTTAAGGAATGTGACCTAAGTAGTCTTCCACAAGCCTATCAAATGTATTTTATTCATTCCTTTTCCCCCCTTTCTGAGCTAGCTATTAAATTTCTAAGTCTTGACTCGCTTGGAGCTCTGCTGGAAGTTACATCCTGGAGGTATGCTGCAGGGTACATCTAAGGCTATACATTCTAAAAAGAAAGTGCTATTGATCATACACACTATTTTACCTTACCCTAGGAAAAAAAATTTAACATCAGGCTTTTAAAATCAAGTGCTGATAGCTATTTGGTTCATCCTAAAATTTCAAGAAGTATTTCCAAATTTAGATCAAATACATACATGGAAGACTGATCCTTGCAAAACTTAGAATTCCAGATAGGATTTGAATAGAAATTGGATTATTGAGTGCCTTTATATATTTTTATATATATATATATATATATATATATATATATATATATATATATATATATATATATATATATATATTTAAGAGTTATTAAGGTCATGGTGATTGATATGTGCTTACAGGAATTTATGGTATTTACAGGTAGGTTCACCTTGAATAAAATCAATTTTTTTCCCCTGTAATATTGAGCATTTAAAGAAAGTTGTGTTGCTAATCAAAAGATACAATTTGCTTATACTCCATTCCTTGTTTATAATCAATCTATCTAGGTATTTTTAAAATTAAAACTGTTGCTTGAAGTGTTGCTCTTGTTATTTTTAAACCGTATGCATCATAAATTGCATATATGTATAACTGTGGTAATGAAAACCCTCTTAAAGAGTGCTAAAAATATATGAAGCATGGCCATTTGCTTTGCTTTTTTGCTTTCCTCTCCCCCACACCTTTTTAAAAATTTTTTTGCTCTGAAAGTAGAGATACTATTGTCAAGGTAATATGCCAAAAAAATAGAAGAGTTCAGTGCTCTTACAGCCAGTGAAATGACGTTTGTCCTATAATCTGGCACTGTCTCCTCTGGCATGGAGGGAGAAGTCCTGAGCTTTTCCACAGTCCTCTTCACCTTCAGCAACCCAGAGAAAGTCTCATCTAACAGCTGCCTGCATGATGTTACTAGATTAACCTTTTAAATTGTTATTTATGCCATAAAAAGATACATTAGGGTCTCAATTTTATTCTTTTCCTACCTTATACTGTAATTTGCACCTGTGCAAACTGGAATGATTTCTTTTTATGCTTACAAAAATCTCTGCTCTTATACCAAAGATCACAGAAGTCAATAGAAATCTTTAATGAGCTATAGTTGTGTAGGTCCTAAATGACTCTCTGATATACAGAGTAGAGAATTTTATTGTGCCTAGTAAAATAATGTTGTCCATTCCAGATGCCTGTCTTATTATTTCTTTAGGATTTTTTGTTGTTGTGGCTATGTGCACCTGACTTTTCCCTGGAAAACGTTGTTATTTTTCTTTTACTAAGGAAAAAGCAATATGTCTTTAGAAAATATCAGCATGACTTTCTTTCACATCTGTCAGTTCTGTTTCATTACTTCTGGGATAATCTCTTAGTCAGGAGCAACTTCTCTCTCTGTTCTGCTATTCAACATTTATAAAATCAGAACATTAAACTACTACAGTATTATCCAAAAGCCTCATTTACTTTGAATCTCTCAATTTCAGAGGTTTTTGTGTTTGTTCTGAGCTTATTTGCACAACCCAGCATACAAAATTGATTCTGGATTTATGATACCTACTCGTGTATTCCATGACTGCAGCGTCGGTAATTTCATTTGGCCAGACCCGTAATTGTAGTAAACATTTGCACATTTAAGTTATATGTTGTTATATTTTATAAATAGTTATTAGCAAAGCAACAGAAGATGACGTATAATCTGTGAAGTTGGTGGGAAAGCAATATGGAGATTCCCTACTAGGTCAAAGAATTGGTCTCAGCTAAATTCTGTGAGCTCTGTGTGCTATTGGCAGCTGGGATACAACAGGGTCAGGCATGTGGACCATGGGAAACAATCCTTTTTCGCTGGAGTTTGTAGACTCCAGCTTCTGTCAGGTGATTCTGTTGGAGGCATCTTATTTTCCTGAGAATTGAAACATGGTAATTACAAAGGTATTTGTAAATTTTACTTTAAAATGATGCTGTTGGGAATTTTTTGAGGTTTTTATCCATCTAAATTGTGTGGTTCATAATAGCTATTGGATGTGCAGCAGTGGAAATTCTGCACAGGTCTGTCTTCTGCATGTGTGGCTGTTGTACATCAGTTCTGCTGAAAGGAAAATGCTGTGAAGAGACTTTTAGAACCTCTGCCCCACTGTCTTGCCAAGTATTTTCCTAGAAACATCCCACCAGTAAAAAGACAAAACTGTGTGCTATTTTGCCAAAGAGTTACAGAATGTATATCTTTTTTTCACATTATGTTATAGTTCTGTCCCCTTGCTGTGGTTGTAAGATATCTATGCCATATATTAGTGATTCCTCTGGAGATCATGTAAATTTTGAGTTCTTTAAATCAGAAACAATCCTACTGTCTGCTTGATGATTACTTAGACCAGTCTTGAGTGGTAGTGAGGTAGAAGTTAATAGTATTTTTATTTATTTGTTTTAATTTGGGACTTTTTAAATAGAACATTGAAAGAAACAGCTCTTCCTAGTGATGTAAAATGGCATTTAGTGTAAAATTCTGAAGTCTGCTTCTGAGAAATATTTTAAAACCATTTAATAATAAATTTCCATCTATTCTGCTGAAAAAGCAAAATATTTTTCTTAGTTGCCATTAAAAGTAATATTGTATAAAAGAATTTTGGAAGTTTTATTCACCTAGAAATTGTTATGGCAATTTACCTTCCTAATGTATTCACCACCTGTCCAATCCTTCAGAGTTTTTTTCCTGTTTTGCTCCTTACAGACCTTAATACTTTGCTGAATGTGCACAAATCCCTACCAAATCCCTACCCAAATCTCTGCCCAAATCTACCTTTCCAAATGTTTCCAAAAACTAATTGTGAAAGTGGAGTTTAATTTTGTTACCAGAGAATTTGGTCAACTCCGGGTCTTGGATGCCTTGCATAACTCTCAGTGCCCCAGCGGGACATGAATTGAAAACCTTTAGGTTAGGGACAAGGTTCTCATAACACTTCTATACATCATATTCTGTGTTCCTTTCATGTAATAGCCTGAATAAAGTAGCATCTTCTCTACTCATGGCTACGTCATTTCTATAGAAAAGTTTTTGTGCTGGAGTGATGTATTCTGATAAATTCAGAAGACTAAACTGTATTCTGGTACTGGGACAGAGCCAGAACAGAAGCTATACTGATACAGTGAAAAATCACACTACTAACAAAGTAAATGAAGATTCTAGGAGCTATATAAACTTATGTCACAATTCTTTTGATCAAATTTCTTTCTGTAGGCACAGATGACTAAA
This sequence comes from Podargus strigoides, assembly GCA_028020825.1. Taxonomy (NCBI): domain Eukaryota; kingdom Metazoa; phylum Chordata; class Aves; order Caprimulgiformes; family Podargidae; genus Podargus; species Podargus strigoides. The sequence continues at coordinate 13,740,792 of CM051630.1, forward strand.
CATTATGCACAGAATTATGTTCTGAACAAACTTCAAGATTGTAGGCATTTTCAAATTGGATATCTCAGTAATTCTGCTGAATCATAATGACATCATAAATTTTCTGTTGATAAAATCAGTGACCAATGTAGGCTTCATAAGTCATTAGATCCTAATAATGAGTTAGATGTTTAGCAAAGTGATATTTAAACTTGAAAATAGATAGGAATTTTTGGTATAGATGGTTTACTTTCCGAGCAAACTTAATAGGAGTATTTTAAATGTCTGCTTGTGATAGTGATGAATTTGTCTTGGAAATGTGGAAATGTCTATTTTGGGAGTTTTCTTCATACAAATGACAGTTTTTAATGTGTTCATTTTTTGTTTCCCTCGGAGCACATTGTAACTCATATTTGTCCAGCTTAAAACGGCAGCTCAGCATTAAAAAAGTATATCTATAGTCCCCCTTTTGAACCTGCCTAAAAAGAAAGCCTGGAGCAGTCATCAAATGAAAAGATGCATGAATTTTAATCCACTACAAAAGTACACCAGTGATAATTTATTTTTACTCTGAGGTCCAGCCAAGCATATCAAATGATGTGAGGAAACGTTAAGATAAAGCTTCTAGAAGCTCTTCTCTGTAAATGTGTACTCATTTCTTTCTTATGTAGTTATTTCTGGGCCAGTAATATGACAAGTAATATGAATTACAAATAATTACAATGATAGTGGCATAAACAAAGGTCTTTTTATGAGACATAGGAGGAGAAATTCAATTTCATTTATGCTACTATAATGTCTTAGGCTAAACGTAAGGGTATGTATATAGACTGTCAGCATGTCTACATAGCCTAACTACACATTAATGTTCTTAACAAAGCACTAAGACCTCTTAGTACCTGAAACTACTAAATTTAGTTTTTGAAGTATAGGCCAAAAATCTATGTTCAAAAATGTGAAAATGAAGGTGGTAATGTTGCTTTGGTTATTCTTGACTGTTTTGTTTGCCTCTTTCAGATAGGTAGAGCCTTCAAATGGGACTTCAATCCAAATTCATGTATGTAGAATACTGCAAAGAGTTTATCAACTAAACAATAAAAAAGAGATGCTCTTAGCTTATTACTTGACACCAGACAGAGACATTTTCCTGTTAGATCATTTATGGCTGACTACCTTTGCTGACAAATGAGCCACTTTTTGACAATGGGGTGTTCAACAGCTGTGGCTACCAAACAGTAGATGTTGTGTTTTGTTTACAGAGAAGAGCCAAAGATAATGTATTATTGCATCCAGCTAAGGGGATGTTAATACCTGTGCTGGAAGTCCATTTGTGTAAATCAAACCAAGTATTAAAGCATTTAAAGCTTTTCAGTAGTCTTCAGCCTATGACATAAGTAATCTTATCATGGAATTTCATCATCTAAGCAATGACTCTTCTGACATTTTGGAGAATCTAGACCAGATACTTGGCTCCCTCTTCTGGCTGCCAAGAAGTTTCTCTCTGTGTAGAAATTGTGTGGCCTGTCCTGTTCTGATTCACTTTCACAAACACAAATCACCGTTGGGTTTTGTTCTTAAATGCTTTGGTACTGATTTTCAAGACCAGTTTTTGTGATTTTTGCCAATTTTACAAGTGTATTTGGTTTTTGGTGGTTGAAATGGGAAGACCTTGATGATTACCAAGTTTGTTTTATTGAGAAAGTCTTGTGGACTATAGATGCTCACTTTAAGTTAGGAATGCCAGATTTTGACAAGGGCATGGGAACTCCAAACCAAATTTGCTACCAGTGAACTTACATACCATGTAAGTTTGCCATGAAAAGTTTCTTAAAGGTGTCAAAAATAATATTTTGAGTGGTACTGGCAAATTTTAAAGATCGAATTTTCGTTTTGTGAAACTCAAAAAAGAGGGTAAATCTAAATGTTTTCTTGGACATTTTTGGAGTTTGATCAAATCTAGATGGATCCAACGCATATCTAAAGTACAGAAAATGCAGAAAGAAGTTGGTTTTGACTTATTGTAGATAAGAAGATGCTATTTCTTTTGTATTTGTTGTATTTTAAAAAAAAATCCGAATACTTTTAAAAAAATCTGTGAAGTGTTTTGTACACTGCAGTGTTGTTACTAAAAATGGAACTTAGTTTTTCCAATCAAGTGTATTTTAAATGGTACAGAGAATAAGATGAAATGAAGACTCTAAAGATTGATGTGTCAAATCATATGTATTTTTACTTGTTCATTGTAGTGTAATCTTACTCAAAGTTTAAGTCCAGTGGGTTAAATAACAGTTTAACATGACAGAACTGTCTCACAAATCAAAAATCAGAGTCTGTTTCCAATAAACTTACAGTGCTTTTGTTTCCGTTTGCATCAGCATGGCTCCAGATTTCAGAAGAGATTTGCCAACTACAAAAATGGAGAATATTGTATTTATTTCTTAATCAAATGTGAAAAAGAAAAGCAGCAGGGCTATAGCAGAAACCTGTGGCTGCACTGATTTTTGTCTGAGAACAAAAATATTTTCTTACAAATCCCTAGATTTCAGCTTTCTTTGATAATAAAAAGAAGCATAAATGTTGAAAAAGATAAAACAATATATTTTTAAAGTAATCAAAGGAGATCTAGAAACTACAAACCCCAAAAGTTCTGCATGAAAAATTAAATAGTTGTTCCAATGTGTAGTAGCTCTTTTCAGTTTGTAGGGGTTAAATCCTTAGTAGATGGAAACTTGCGGCATTTGGATCACACATGCATATTTCTGTGGAAACATGAAGCAATAGAATGTGTTAATTTGCTGTGAAGGAAGTTTTGGCAATAATGAATCAAAACTAAAACAGAAATCAATGTAAGAAAGAGACAGGGTTGCTAGTAGGTCTCTATCACTTGTTCTTTTTTTTCTTCTATGGACTTTCATGTTCAGCAAGTCCATTTGTTGTCTTTATTTTCTTATCTGTAATGTGGGAATAACATTTTAGAGGACCTGGCTGCAAAATTGCTTGCTGACCCTGTAATGATACTTACTCTCCATTTTTCCTCCTGGGAGTTGGAGGAGGAGGTTCCAAGTTTTTAATTGTCTGAGTGTAAAAATGTAAAGGTTTTGTGCTGCTATATAGCTTGCTTTCAAAAGCAATCTGGTGAATATGCTTTTAAAATATTTTTATTAACATTCATTACCATAAGGTAAAAATGAACTGTATTCCTTGCCAAATAATTATGTTCTGTCTTTTTGCTTTTGGCTGGATGAAATAACCACTATGTAGCTGAGTATGTGTGGAATTTTGTAATGTATATTTTGCCATCCATAGGAGTCCACAACTCTTAGCATTTTGGACTTTCAATGAAATACACACTTTGCTATTAAAGCTCCTTTGCCAATGGTCTTATGTTTTTATTAGAGTTAACCAAGTTTCTAGGTGGCATCCCGAGTTTTCAGGCCTTTTTGGTTTGAGGAGAAGGGTTAAAAGTGCAGTAAAACAATCTTCTAATCAAATGTAACGTCTTGTGCCAGAAATCTCTAACTTTTAACTGAAAGCAGAAAGTATTTAAATTGGTTTTCATCCAGAATGAATCATGCTTTCTACAGGAAATCAGAGCAGCTGATTTCTGTTACAGGATTGTCATGAGTGCCGTATGAACTGTATTGTATTGTCGGGTATGTTTCTGTAATAAATGAGACTACTGGTATGAAACACAGAAATCCAGACAAGTAAGTACTCCTAAAACCAGTTTTCAGATAATTTATGAGCACTTTCTACTTTCAAATATTCGAATTAGCAAATGTATTTGCTAATACAAATGTATTTGCTAATACTGGTAGGTTTGGAAGTGTGTGGAATTAAGGCACGATTTTTTTCATTCACGTGCAATTGTATGTGTTTTATAAGAACATAAAGCCAATACTTCTGTATTTACTTCATAGCTAATATAAGTAGTGTGACTACTGTTGAAAATGCTACTGATTTCATACTAAAGTGGGTTTTTTTTTGTATGGGCCCATTTCCAAAATCCTTTAAGTTGCTCAACAATCTTCTGGAAAAAGAAATTAAAAAAAAAAAAAAAAAAAAATCTCAATATGTATGAAAGATAAGAAAATATTGAGAAGAGGCTTGGTTGCACACATGATTTTATTTACTGATCAGAGATTTCAAGTGTTTTAGAGGCTCTGTAGAGTTAGATATTTTAGGCTTTATTCATATGACTAATCCCTTTGAAGCAAATTAAGTACATTTTTTATAGTTCTGGTATTGAGATTAGAACCTCTTGTTAAGACTCTTTCTCTACATACAGAAATTCTTAATGTACTTAATAGCAGATGCTAGCTACCGAGCAGACCTATTTCCCAAGCACTGCTGTATGCTTAGTATTATTAGCTCTACCATGATCATTAACAATCAGGATAAGAGAAAATCTGTGCTTGATTATGGAGCTACGAACACACACCGAGATGAATCTTCCTTAAAGTACCTATTTTAAGGTTACTTGTCCATAGAAGCTCTTCAGCTAAGGTGAAAAAACAACCACCAAACCCAAAAAAACCCCAAAACAAACAAGCAAACAAAACCCACAAATGAACAGGTGAGAGAATACCTCATATTCTGAAAGTCATTCTGTAGGTTTTCTTACAGAGGTAGGAAAATTGATGCCATGCCACATTAAAACTCGTGTTTTGAAGCCCTTTAGCCCTCCGCCTTTTTTTGTTGGTGGTGTTTTTAATTGAGGTGAGAACGTGAATGAGCAGAATACCCTGTCTTATGTTAAAAACATTTATAAAATGAAATCTGTGTGGTTGAATCCTGGTGGTACTACTTAAAATAGCTTTCTTCTAGTGAAAATAGAATTTCCGTACCTTCCCCCACTGCCACATTTCTTAAACAGATAGGTGAAAGAAAAATATTAAGCAATCATTCATAGCCTGAGCATACTGGTAAAATAATATATAGAATAGTCAGAGAGACTCCATTCCTGTGCTTAAGGCAGATTGGAAATCGCTTCCCGCAGGGCATGGAAGGAGTTTGTGATGGAATGCTGTTTAAAAACCCAGGCCTTGTGTCTGGCTGTGCTCCGCTCTGGGAGGTAATGCATCCTTTTGTTTGAGCATCATTTGTAAAGATACACAAGGTATATTTAGGAGAAAATATAGGGGTTATGTTTTATTTGGCACTTAAATGTCTTAAATTTTAGTTTCTTCATAAGAGTGTCTACACTTATGGGTTATCCAGAGCTCTCCGATTTCTTTAAAAGAAGTGTGCAATTTAAATTTGTACATGGTTGTTAATTTTGCCATGTCAAATGTGGTCTGCGCCAGTAGAAATTCTACAGTTACAAATGCAATATCTGAGGAAATACCTTATGTGACTTGTTAGAAAACAACACTATATTTCTCATTCTTCAAAAATTATTTCCTGGCTGAACTGCAGCCTCATTACACTGTATGTTTAGGGAATTCATCTCCTGCGGCCTGAGGTGTGAGCGTGGATCAGGACAGTGTTATGATCAACACCAAAGTTTGCTGTGTCCATTTCTGACAGAGGAATGAAATTTTTCTGACAAGTCACAAATAGAAGTAGGCATTATGTGATACTACAGCTATTAAATATTTAATAACATTAGGATCCTAAAAATCCCACAAAGCCCTCAATATCATTGCTGTCTGGCAAATGGGTAGATGTGGGGCTTTTTCTGTGACATTGATTTGTTTGATGTTGAGGAGAGATGGGTTGTAAAAAAATTCTGACATAATTTAAGGCTCACTGGAAGTGCCTTCTGATATCTTATCAGGTGTGTCTCATGCTAAGAAGAATAAGCTCTGCTTTAGGTGTGGGTTCAGAAGTGTTTCTGTAAGAAAATGAAATATGAGCCTTTCCACTTATATGGAAGATTGTCTGCTCATTTCAATTACTTATTTGTCACTTAAATCTTAGAACATTGGATTTGACTCCTTTCCCAATGTTATTTTTTCCTTCTCGTTATGTATCTAGATATATATGTAAAAACATAGGACACTGGCAAGGAGGACTAAAAGTAAACCGTTGCCTTTATGGAGACTCTGCAACTATGAGTGTTTCATTAAAAATAGTCCCACTACTGTGAATTGTATATCATAGCGGGAGGAAAAGAATTAAAGGAAATACCAGGAGCGATAATGCAACAGTTATAATAGGCTCTAGGTCTGTAACCCTCTGGAAAGTTTCATCACTTTGCAATGAAGCAGGGGTTTGGACTGTGATTTTCTTTTCTAGTTGAGTTGGTTGTAAGGGTGAAAGAAATCTGGTGCTTACTAACTCTGAACCATGTTGGGGATAGTTAATGAAAGTATAGCACAGATTATCACATGCTGATTGTTCCAAAGACACTGAAGGCTAGGATATCTGCAGCACACTGAGACCCATCTGCAAACCTAAGCACATAAGCAGGAAAAAAAGCATGAAAACCCACCCCATACCTATGTGCTGAACTTCTAAAATACAGAATCTATACTTGCAAACTGCAGTGTCCTTACATGGTATTTCTTAAGGGACGTGTGAGGTTCTCAACAAGGATGGACCCAGGCTAAAGACAAGGAGGTGGCAATAAATAGCTAGAATTAAAAACAGGGATTTGGGGAAAACTTCGTAGTCTCAGAAGACTAACCACAGAGTTAATACCTGACAGTGACACTGATATCTCAAGGGAAGGACTATGAAACAGGGTAAAATAGCTTAGAGACAGTTTTAGCAATGTTAACTAAATTTATTTTATTTAAGTCACTGGTTTAAACAACATCATTTTTTATGGAAACTGTTTTAGTCAATAAGTGGTTATAAATAGTTGAAATTCTTTGGTTTATTAATATTGACATTGATCTAGGAAAAGATGATGTGGGGAGGTGTGTCAGTATCTGGCTCTGGTATGACCCATTTGCAGCTGGTTTGTGTTATGCACAAGCTGTCTAGACATTTACAAATCTGATAGGAAAAGGACGACATTTCCATTAGTAACTTAGTTAACAGTAATTGTTGAATACAATAAATAATTAAAATAGCAGAATATTCAGCATCAAAACCCGTGAACTAGCTACTCAAATAACTGCATAGTCTAGTATACCTTAGAGTTGTGAGATTGTTGGAAGTTGAGTATGAATATTGTGCACTCTGCACTGATCCTGGCTTACTTAATAAAAGGGAATTGATACTTTCGTTATTATTACTATTGTTTTGAAAAAAAGTTTGGACTGAATTATGACTCTCTTTTTAAAAAAAATATTTACTTCCAAAATAAACTATTTAGCTTCTAGAGAGGTATGAGATTTTAAGAGGCATCTTAACATTCCATGTTAATGTTCTTTGGTGATTTCCATGTCAGCCCATTTGCTCTAAAACAACTAATTCTTGTTCTTGTGAGATGTTTAATTATGAATTCCCTGTTTTATAAAACGCCCAAGATGTTATGGTTAGTCCTCAGGACTGGGAGGACCTATAGTCTTTTCTGGTTCTAATTCTCTTGCCTTGGAATGTGAGCTGCTTAACCAAATAGCAATGCTTTTAGACTAGTATGCATGCCTGTGCATCAATGTTCCACTCTAGATGCTGAGGTATCATATTTTTGGTGGTCAGATGAATGAAATCAACATCACATTAGGCTTTGTGCTCCTGTAATATGCTCGTCGTCATTAAAAAGTTCAATCCTGAATCTAGTTTGAACCTATAGGAGAATTCATATGATTTCAGTGGAAAAGCTTGGCACCTGGAGTCTCAGATGATATTTTAAGAAACTGTACTTGTAGTGTTGTTTGGCTTAACATAATATTCCTGTAAGAACCATGCTTTGAAAACCTTAAGTTTCCCACTCTTACGGCTACTTTTTTGGATTGATCCTTTTCTCAGACAGGAGGAGGACAAACAACCCTTCACAGAATAGCCTTGGTTGGAAGAGACCTCTAAGATCATCAAGTCCGACCATTAACCTAACACTGCCAATTCCCCGCTAAAACATGTCCTTAGCACCTCATCTATATGTTAATACTGTGTATCTGGGTACTTAAAATAGTTACCATAATGGAGCCTGGAGTTCAGGTTTTAATTTTTTGGTGAATCAGGTTATATACTACAAAGCTGATTAAGGATCACTAGAGAAACCCCTGTAAAATTACAGTATCATTTTTATCCATTTTACGAAATCAAGAGTTCCTTAGATACACGTGTGGTTTAGTAAGCTTTCTAACTCTCTGTTACCATTCAGGTACACAAAGTATATTATGTTCTGTATGATTATCGAAATATTTCAGCAGAAATAATAAAAGAAAGCAAAGAAAAGACAAAACTGATATGAGCTTAAAATATACAAAATACTGAAGATATATCTTATTGGTCTAATTCTAGAAAATAAATTTTTAGCAGAAGGAAAATCGCTTATTCCACTAAGCCTTATAGATATGGGTTTTTGGTTTTCTGTAGTGCCAGATTTAATATAGTGCCATTTACTAGCTGTAACAGTCACACCTGTGTGGCACTGGGAGTGGTCATACTCATGGTTGAAACTTCTGGCAGCAACCATACTCCATAGTTGAAACTCTGTTGAAGCTTCAAAAACATTATTTCTCATGTTAGTTAAATCCAGGAGTTTCATTTATAGAGGAACAGAGAAATCTTAGTGCAGGAAGGTTGTGAAGAATTTTTTATGAAATGATTTAATGAGGCAGTTGTGGAAATTAGGATGTTGGAGCATAAGAGAGCAAGTTTTTGCAAGACAGTTTTCTGTTATTTTGAAAAGGATTTCTTAGTATTAATGCATCAGTAAAAAATGAAAACTGACAGCAAGGATGCCTCTCTGTATCAAACTTTGAACAATTCTGCAGATCCTAGTCTTGGAAATACTGTTGGTCTGGAATTGGAAGTCTCTCACCAGCTCCTCACTATTGAACATTGAGCAAAAAGGCTTCCAAAAGGAGCATACAGTTGATCTTTTTAACTTTCACAGGCAAGGATAAGGTACATCTAATGAATTTATTTTTGGAGTTGAAGGTGAATCCTTACTGAACCATAATTATGCTGCTCGATTTAGTAAGTGTATGCTAATAATACTTAGGTAGTCACTAGGATTAGGGTCTTCTGCTGGGTAAAAAAAAAAAAAATAGGTGCTTCAGTGCAAGAAGCTAACTATCTCAACTGGTAAGACAAAAGGAAGAGAGTAATGTGTGAGTACTGTAATGGTCTGAAAATAGCATGCTGTCAATTATAAAAGACTGAAAGACTTTTTTCTTCTGTTTTTAAGGGGAGAGACATTGAAGGAGGATGAATCACCAATGGGGAAAAAATACAAGCAGAGACAGTAATATAGGAGGGCAGTGCAATGTGACTGGAGAGGAAGGTAAGAGATTTGAGGAAATGTTGATTAGTTTTGTTCCTGTTCGCAGCTGAATTGGTATGGTCTACACAATCTTTGAAACAAAAGTACTGCTTCATGTGGAAGTAGTGCCTAATATGTTCTAGCATCATCACTTAAACTCTGACAAAACTGTGTTTCGTTTTAATAATAAATGCATGATCAATGTTCTTGTTTTGGTCATTAACTAGTCACAGAAACATGCTGAAGTGGACTAGTTTCACTGTTTCTTATGGGGATTGGTGTACCTTTCTCTGAGGTCACTCAAAAACAGGAGATCAGCCCACTCTCAGTAGTATCCTAGGCTGTGGTGTTTTGAACAAATCACCTTTTTGGCGCAGTAAAATATTTTTGGAAAGCAGACCTTTCTCCTTGATTGAATTAACAGTAATTTAGTCCTTTTGAAGGTTTCTATAGTTCTTGCTTGTGTCAGAGGATTTAGACATTGTTTCGCTGTCCCCAAAGTGACTGCAATGTCGCAGTTATAAATACCACGTTAACTTGAGTACCAGTTAAAAGGTAGGCACATCAACAAGGAGCTGATTTTTCCCCCTTATTTCATTACCTTATAAGGAAGGTAAATGACTTGCAACTCCTTCATATTACTGGTACCCAGCCAACTTTCATTTTTCTGCATTTCATTAAAGTCAGTTCTGGACCTACACTAACAGGCCTGTCCTCTCCCGCAAAGGTGGGAGCGCAGTTATGTTACTAGATCTCAGACATGTTTTTAGTTGTTGCTGCTTGTGCATTTGAGTGCATTGCTATAGAAAGAGTGAAAAAACAGTGAAATAGTTTATGGAGGTCAGCATAGTTTTATTATTTTAGAGAGCAGTTAGATATTGCTTGTGGTGGCTGATGTGATGGTAAATAAACTAAATTTAAACCGATTTTTTATTACTTACAGTGTAGTTTACTCAATAATAGTGGGTTTTTTTCAATTACAATTTTTTTTTTAAAAGGCATTATTGACAGTTAATTGAATGGTACTTAAATCATTAAACTGAAACATAGTGTAACAAAATAAAAATAGTGGGGTTATGAAAATAACTGTTCTGGTATAAACAGATGCAGCTTCTTGGAAAGCTCAAAGGCCAAAATTAGTTGTGACAGTAAAATAAGTTTCAGATTAGCTATTGGGAGACTTTGACCTAGCCTCAGCTGGCTTTGAAAAGTGCAACATCCTGCAGAGAAAACCCAACAAACAAACACCAAAAAAACCCCCAGCCACAATGTGGGATAGGTTATTGTTGTCCAGATTTCATGCATAGGTGAAACAAGCTATTAAGGGCAAACTTTAATCAAATACATTGGTCGAAGTTCACTGATACTGCCATTGTAGTGTTGGGTAAACTGGCTTGGTTCCAATGCTTATATGATGGTGATGCAGTAAAGCCAGTTGCTGAAATATGAGTAATTTCTCTCTCTTCTGCTTCTTGGTCATGTGATTAGGCAAAACACATTATACATTATAATTTATGAGTAATAGTCTTAATTGCAAGCTGTAGGTAATACTATGGTTCAAATATCCATTGTTAATTGTTGTCTGCTATCAGAGTCTTGGCTTTTCTAAACAGTCACAGAATTTGATTTTAATTACTAAGTTACTTGCTGCCATAAATGTCTGCAAGTGATTTATAAAACACAGAATGCCATACCAGCTTTTGACAGCTCTTTGCATGCAAGTCCTTCAGCATACTGGGGAAAATAACTCCAGTAAATCCAAAGCAATGCTATTGTCAAAATATAATAATCAGAACTACGCTGCAGTTTCTGTAAAATGAATTTCTTTACTCGGCCAAAAACTTGCATTAAGAATGAGGATAGTGACACCATAACAAATTAATTGGGGACTACATGTTTCTTGACTTTTGACTGGACTCTGACAAAAGATAACCATTAGGACTGAGAAGTCATATATTTTATGAGTGAAATATAATTCTGCTTGCTGGAGGGGTGTTATGTTTGGTATGAATTAAATTTAACTTAATCTATGTTCAGCAAAGAGAAGAGATTGTTGTTAGTAGCAGGCTTAGGGTCACTGACGGCGAAGTGGGCTGCAGCTTGCAATTGTAAGGGTACATAAACCACGGGCTGTATTCCACCGTATGCACTGGTAAACTACAGACAACAGTAAAATCTCCCTGTTGCAGCATAAATATGGCATGAAAGTTGATTAACCAGTTTTATGTTGTTATCCAAGCCTGCAATCCATCTGGACTAAAATTACATGAATGAAAACTGACTCTTTCAACAGCAAAATAAGTGAAACTAGATTAGAAAAAGAAAAGGTTTACACATTTAAGTTATTAGCAAGATGACCAGTTTACTCTGTATGGTGCCTTGCTTGATTTTTTGTGGAGTAACTGTGAACTGTAGAATTGAGATCGTTATCATGAAAGAAAGATATATTTGGTATATCTGAGTAGTCATGTATGAAGTGTGGTAGAATCCTCACGTGTTTTGGGCTTTTATGCGTGTGCTCATCTGGAGAACTGCAGGCTTTCTAATATTCACTTTGTAATGTGAATAGACCTGGATCTCTGATATCTCTGTTCTGTCATTTGTAATGTTTTCCAAAATGTGCCCTCTTCATGACTCAGGAGTTGTGCATGTCGAGACCCAATGACATTTCAAGATTTACTGCTACAAATTAGGTCTTGTTTTAAAAAAATCAAAACCAAACCCCATAATTTCTTCTTTTTTGTTCTGCTAATCCTTGCTTTTATTAAACATGTTAAGAGTAGTACTGCTTTTTAAGGTTGATTAAAAATCAAACGGTGCTTATTGAGAAGGAACCAGGAATTTTGTTTTCATCACTTCGTTGATTAAATCTGTTTTTCTTTTTGGAAGGAGGACTGGTGAAAAAGTGATACTTGTATGAGGAACAGGAGTGGAGGATGTTTTTAGATTCCCTTATAATTTTCAGGAGGACTGAGAGTTAAAATTATATATCCTAGAGAGAAAACATTTGCAGCAAGGAAATTCTGTTTCAAGTTTTAACAACGAGGCAGCTGATACTAGCTATTGTAGACAGAATAATGCTGTGTGACTGTAGTGATACAAATTTTATTTCAGGAGCACTTTAGAAGCATATGCTAATGTTTTGTAAGGGAGAATGGTTTTAAAATGTCCTTTGAATGAAAATCTATGCAATTGTTTAAAAAGAATGTGTGTTAGAAGCATTTCTTAATTTATACCTCGTCAAGGGCAAATGAGACAATACTTCTACTCTGTAAAGACAAGATACAGATGGCTGGAAAGAAATTCAAATAAACAAAGTGCTTTAGGTCTGGCTATCATGGTATCCTGCGGCTATCTCTTTCCCGTATCCTTCCCTCTGCTGACTTTGAATGCAGGTACATCTCGGTGCACAGAGCATTTAATCTGCTACAGTGGTTGTCAAATACTAAGGATGCAACGTTCATTTGCAGAATATAAACAAATATGCTTCCATTTTGAGATTCAAATGAGCACAGAAGTATTTTGCGGTATCATTATGCAGGGGGTGCTTGTAAGAATTAGTCCTTTAAGATCCTAATTGTTCAAGAGCCAGAATTCAAATAGGAGGACAGCATCTGTTGGTTCTGTCCTGCTTTTCTTAGAAGACGTTTGGCACTACAAATGCCGCTATTTGCAACTAAATTGCTGTCTTTTGAGGGTGGTTTCTTCTACAAATGAAGTTGTATCTCAAGACTACAACATCAAGAATACATGTAGGAGTCTAGTGGCAGAACTGCAGAAAGTATTCTTGTCATTTAGGAGTATGAGGAAGTACCTTTAGGTTGTCGTGAACTACGATTTCATTCCAGAGAGTGAGTTCTGAAATGTGGTGAACATAAGTTTGAAAAGAAACTACGCGTGTGTCTGCTACCACATCAGTATAATATCAAGAGGAGAGTGAAGAGTGTGGTTGTACTGGGTCATGTGTTGAAGAAAAATAATTACTGTGGTGGCCTGCTAGCAGAAAAGGAAATCACAATTATTATCTAGGCTTTCTCTTAGTATCTGTTGGTCAGCTGACATGAATAAATATAGAGAGGAATTGAATGTTCCTTAAAATTTGTGATTTTTTTTTTGCTTTTGCTAGTTGCTCAGTTCATTATCTGTGAACTCTGAAAACCAAACCAAAAAACCAAACCAAACCATAAAACCTCAAACCCAAAAAAGCCAGCAACATTTCCAAAGAGTTTTTTGTAAATAAAAGTTGAAGTGAAATAAAGCCCTTGAATTTTTTATTTATTTAGAATTCCTTGGTTTTCATTGTTTTCTTCTGAAGGTGCATTCTTCAGTGGAGACAGGTTCAAGACTTCAAATTTATAGTAACATATCAGTGAAAGTATAAGACTGATATTAAAATAAACTATTTTACTAATGATGATACTGTTGGGACATGGCATAGTTTTATATACCAGAATGGCTGTTTCTTAAGGTTTTTGTGAACAGAAACTGAATTTACTAGAGAAAATGATATGGATTTCCTTTGTGAATGGGTATAAGCTTAGTGCCCAGCTTCTATGAGGAATATTAACAGCAAGTGTAATAATACAAGGCAGTGGGTGAGGAGGGCAGGTTGGAGGGAAGAGGCCACAGTTGTTTATATTTCTCCATCACCCTTTTCATTCAGTAGCAGTTGATGTATATGTGTGTGTATACATGCTACATGTATGTTTATATACGCACACAGAGATTATAATACATAATAGCTATTTTAGTGTAGCTTTAGAAAAGAAAATATGCAAGTTTAAATGGCCAAATTGAGACTTTTCAATGATGTCCAGTTGGCCAAAATTGTGTGATGCTTTAGACACTGCCATTTGATGTTTAATACTAGACATAAAAATTGCTGGATTATTTTGATTTGAGAATTTATCAAAATGATTTCATAGCTTCCAGTGGTCTTTCCTCTCTATTTATGGAGAATATCTTAATTGCAGTGATGCTGTCATATTAGGCATTGTTAAATCAACTTCTCTTCTATTCATTGTTGTAGTCTGTCACGTAGTGATCATTTTCCTTCCTCCTTCGGCTTCCTGCATTTATAGAGATCACAGGAGAGAGATCTGTATGAAATTATATTTAGTGATTGTGCTCTTAACACACTTTTCTGTCAAGGCTACTGGCATATTGATGATGACTCCCTTATTTAATAGTGATTATAATTGATTTCTCATAACTCTTAATGCCAGGCAATGATTAGAGAGTGAACTATGGCCAGCCTTTCCTCATGGTGAGAGTTTTTTATCAGACAGTGTAAGATCTGAGTAGAACTGGAGCTTTTTTTTTTTGCTATGAAAGCCCTTATGAGTGTAATAAAAAAGAAGTAAAATGTAATTATTTTAAATGATTTTACTGACAAAACATGTAGTAATGAATGCTACTGTTTATATTATTGTATTATCTCTAAATGCCAGACTAGGCTAACAGAATAGAAACCTTGCAGTCTGGCTCCTCTTTGGTATTGTTTATTTCCTATTACTTTATATATTCCTTACCCTTAATAAGGCCACACTCATCACTGATCAGATGCTGTCCTCCCTGAAGTGAGGACACTGGAGAGAGAAATAAGAACATCAGAAAGACTGGGCTAACTATGTTAGGGACTTTCTCCCTGAGGACTTCAAAGTACTTTGATATGCTCTCAGTTTTGGAGTGGTGGATATTGGCAGGTTAGCATGCTTTTCAGCACTGGACATGGTTGGAGAAAAAGACTGTTGGATTAGGAGCTTAAGGAGGAAATACCCCTTAGTCCTATACAATTATTCAGCAGCATATGATACAAAGTAGATATGGTCTTGGTTTGCTTTGTTCTTGTTTCTTAGGTCTTGCAGGCAGTCATATGCATAGTTTTTCTCCCATTGTAGATTAAAAGGCTTGATACAGCTGTAAGTTCCTCTGGTCTGGGTATTCCAGATTCAGTGCTGCCAGTGTGAAGCAGTCTACTGCAAATGGGTTAATAAATGGGGAATCAAGCATTCAAAGAAAGATCAAAAACCACAGAGGAAATGCAGAGCAGCAGGAAAAACACAGAATTGTGGTCTGTTGTTTTGCCCAATCACCTTCTGCCACCCACAGTCCACCTTTCTAGGATTTCTTTACTTTTTATTACTTTTTTCCTTTTATTTTTCTTTATCCTATAGCTTGGCTAAATCTGTTTTTCTCTCTTGTTTCAGCTCTGCCTTCTGTAGTCTGTTGCTGATCGCTATTCCTTCCTTCTCACAGTCAGTTCTTATCGATATTCTGATCCCACCTTCCCACAGCAAGATCTGCTTGACATGGTTATTTACAGCAGACTTTCACTTGTAAACATCCAAAATTTAATTGTTTTTCTTGTTTGCTGTGCTGCCTTTGGAGCAGTACTGCTGTCTAGCTTTTAAGCCTAATGCCACGGTGCATCTGACAACATAAATGAGAAGGAACGGTATAAAATCTGAGGATTTTGTTCAAAATATAATATGGATTTGTAAAACTTTGAAGTGAAAGAGGTTTCTTCTATAATTTAAAGTCTTAGGAAATAGTAATATGGTTCTGTTTTCCTGTTTTTTTTAAAAAAGGTGAGTGTGAGGAGAGCTCTGCAGCATAGAGAACAAACTCAAAATTTATTCATTAAAAATTCATTGGCAGTATGTTGAGGAATCAGTAAGCTGCTTTTTTGACATTCACTTTCCCCACTTTCTTTTTTTAACAGCAAGTATGTGAAACGTAGAAAGCAGTGCTGTCTGAACTGTTGACTTCAGGTGGGAGTTAAAGCATAACTAGCATAGTTATATTGGAGGACTGTCTAGTTTATGAAGAGCAGACCTTGAAACTGATACTTGTATTTTTATCTGTTCTTCATAGCTGGTTTAATTTTTGGTTTCAAACATGTCTCTCCCCTCCTCTCTTGTCTGTTTGCCTTTCTCAAAGGAAGGCCAGTGCTGTGGTCCCGAAGTGCTGGTGCAGTGCTTTGTGCAGCGTTGCCACACCACAGGCTTGGGAGAGGGCAAAGCTGTCACCAGCAAGGAGGCCAGAACTGGCTGTTTCAGCTTCAAAAGAGAGCAGTCTATAGCCCATCTGTCAAGAGAGGGATTTATTTAACACAGCATATGTAAGAGCTTTGTAACCCATGCTATAATTATCTAAAAAATTACCATGTCAATAAGCAGTTTACTATGTCAGATGACCAGTATCTGCAGTAGTCTGTTAGTCTGAAGATCTGACAACTTTTATTGTGCGATGAATACTGACCCTTTTTAATGATCCAGTTGTTCATCAGTTTGCTTGTTTTTTAAGTTTACTGAATATACAAAAGTGTATAGCCATGAAGCAAAAAGAAAAAAATCATTATTCTGTACTGTTTTGTACATACAAATCTATAACATACATGTATACATAAGTTTCATCACAAAATCATTGCCTTTATTGTATTCTCATTTTTCGTACATATATATTTTTTTCCGTATGCTTTTTCAGCATTGGACCCTTGATGATAAGGTAGATATCTGTGCAATTGAAAGCAAGGTTTGGGCACAGCAGTTATCTGTCTCTGCCCTTGTGATTTTGATTTGCTTTATCCTCTCAGCGCGAGTGGATGAAAGATCTAATTGGGTCCTTTGCAGAAACCAGCAACTTCATACAAGATCTTATGAAGAGTGATAAAAATTTCATTCCCAGGCACTTTAGGACAATACAAGAATTTAGGTATCACACATGCATGTTTTATTTTGTAATTTTTATGTTTGTTTGTTTGTTTGTTTGTTTTCTTTTTTTAAATCATTGTGGAAGTGTTGCTACAGTAAGAGGCTTGGGGAACTCTCATCTCTTTTTATAACTGTGGGTAGCAGAAGGTACTAAAAGAGGCAATCTGCAGAAAGCTATATGAAGAACCAAGGCCTCAGTTACCATGAAGAGGAACAGTTGTAACCTCTCTTTTTCCAGAAAGATTGGAGCTTGCAGCCTGCTGAAAGGAAATCGTGTTTTATTGGGTATTGTCTTACGGTACAATGATGGTTCTTTGTATTTTTTTTTTCTTTATCCTGTTATAAGACTGGAGAATAGATACAGATGTTCAAAAGTGGGAGAACAGAAAGATTTAGTCCACCAGAGTTGCTAAATCAGTGAGATTTGTATTTTTAGTTGTGCTGTTATTGAGAGGTTAAATGTTTTTTGCCAAATATTTGAAATAACTTTATACTTAAGATGTGGTAAATCTATAGAATGCGTTCAGAGAAATACAATCCACAACTGAACTTTCTGACCCATTAAAGACTCTTTAAAATGTTCATCCCTGAGTTAAAAATTACTTCCTTGGTGTAAAGAAGGGTAAATATAAAATGGTTCTTTGTCTTGGGTTTGTTTTGTGGCTTGTTGTTGTTGTGTTTTTTTGGTTTTTGGTTTTCTTTAAATATGTTATCCTTGTCTCACCAAAATAATAGTTTAGTGTGAACATTCAAGTTTTCAAGGCCCAGTTGTAAAAAAAAATTCATCATTTAATGGGTTCAGAAATAATTTATCAGCACATGCATATCAAGGTCAACAGCAGGACATTGAAGAAAAAAAAAATTAAGACACTGCAGAGGAGTGTGGTGTGTAGCTTTCTGGAATTTGCAGAAGGGCTCAGTGGCAAGTTCACTGTTAGGATGAATGTGGAATCCTGAAGGTGTTCAAGTTTACACAATCTGAAACAAGAGTGGAGTTTATTCTGGATCTTTGTTATAGCTTTTATTTTGAGCTATTTTTTCTGTGAATCTGCAGATAAGAATAACAAACTGCAAGAGGAAAGGACAAACCTTCATCACTATTACCGTGCCTTTAATTTAGACATGTCTATATCTGAGACAGTGATGTTGTAAGAGTTGTTTCTTGAAGAAAGTAGATTTTTTTCTCTCTCTCTCTATAATATATATAGAAAAGGAGATTAAAAAAAAAGAGAGACCAGGGTTTCATTGTTGACAACGTAACTTCTAGGTCTGTTGCCCTAGTCCTAGTGACTTATTGGGATCACGTTTTCACCTTCAGTGTATGGAGAGGATGCCATGGAGAAAATTGTAGGACAGTCAGGCAAAAGGAAATCAGAGGCTGATGTGAAATGATGTGATGAATTTGAGGAGAAGGATGTTACTGAAGGTCTATGAAGGTTGCAGAATCAGGCTCATTATTTGATCTTCATATCAATTATAGTTGCCCCTGATTAAATAAAGGGCATAGTAATATTATTTTGATCGTTTGTTCAGTGCTTAATAAAATCTGTTTCTATTCTGTTAAACAGACTGAAGACAGTGAGTTGTCTTTACAAATTAGCTTTTCCTTTTCATTCTCTTTAATAACGATGTCTGTGGTAGTTTGTTTCTATGGTAATGTTTGCGGTGCTGCTTCTTCTTTCATTTTGGGTAAAGTTCGGGAATGCGTGTATGGACAAACACTCTCAGAATCCCATATGAGATGTTTCTGCATGGAGATCATAAGATTTGACTCTAGAGAATGAAATAATAAGAGCAACAAAGCCATTGTCATACAAAATTATTGTTTGACAAAATTAATGAGAAGGCCAGATAAATTTACCCAAAGTGCTTGGAGAATAAGTTGATCAAAGGATGCCTTAAAGGATGACATTTTTTTCCTCCTTAATATAAAACTCCTTAGAAATGCATATCCATCACTGATTTCAAAGCAGGATTTTTTCCAGTACCAGAGGAGGTATGAATTGAATCACCAGTTTGACACAGGGTGCAGATCAGGCATAAAGTAGCCAGGGAGCTGTGGAAAATTTTGAAGCTAAAATTGGTTTGGAGGACAATATTGCTTTTGCTATTTACAGCCTGTACAGATCCTCTGAGGACACATTCCAGGGAATGTGTGGGACAACTGCCTCTGCAGCCAGAGCTTAGATGTTCCTACAGACAGTGTCAAGAGGTTATTTCTGATGTACTTTCTGAATTTCCAGGTACTTGCATGATGAGAAATCATTGCTTTAAAGAGAAGAAAAAAAATTAATAAAACCCTAGAAATGGTCAAGGTAACCAGCCTTTCCCCATTGCCATGCATTTGAGGTCATTTAACCCCTACTCTTTACAGCCCGTTTTGTTCAGCCCCTGATATTCTCTGTATTAATGTTCCAATATTAGAAAGTCTTTTCCTTGGAGACTTGGTGTATCTGTCAGAAGGACTCAAGTTGAATATAAGGATTTGTATATACACATATGGTTTTTCAGGCCATTTATATTTTTTTAATGTAGATAAGAAAACTTGAAGTAGGGATATTTAAATCTTTTTTCTTTTTTCTTTTTTTTTTTCCTAAACACGTCAGGAAAGTTTTTATCCCAGTTGTGATTGACATGTGACACACAGTGAAATGGATTCCTTTTCAGAGGAAGCTATGGTGGAGGAGGCAACCACTGAAAAAATTGAGTTTACCGTTAGAAATCTAGCTTCAGTGTTAAATGATGGAACAGATAACACTACTTGATAATAAATACATCTTAGTAGCTGTGTTTCTGGGCATTTTACAAATGTTGATAGTCAGTTTCATGATAGAACACAAATAAGAGACTTATGAGCTTCCACTGCTTCATTTTCATTAGCACGCAGTGTTTGCATTATATGGCAAATTCATGAGATGGTGTTACAAACTGAAATACGTGACATTAGAAAGATCACCGTTTGCATTTGCACTCCATATACACTCTAAAGCTGTGCTTAATGTTACTCTAAATTGTGGTCTGCTTTTGAGAAGCCTGTTAATACAGCCAGAAAACTTTCTATTACTTGTCACCGATATTCAGAGGATAACATTACGAAAAAGAAAGAAGCTTCTTACTAAAGACTAGTACATGGTTTTGATTTTGCAAATAGCCTTTATACATGTGTAGTTCCTGTTCATTCACCTTACTGGGACTATTTTTCTAAGTTAGTAAGATTTCTTTTTTTTTTCCATTAAGGATTTGGGGTTGTATGTGTATGGGCAGATTTGGGGGAGGTGTTATTTTTCATTTTACTTTGTGGGGTTTTTTTGGTTGCTTTATTTTTTTTTTTTTTTTTTTTTTTTGTTTAGACACATACTCTAAGAAAAAAGCAAAATTTTTTTTTGATCAGTTTTCTTAATAATTTTTCAAAGTACTTTTCCTTCAGTAGAGAATTGCAGGAATTTAGTTACGACTCAATATTTGTGTAGAAAGAGTTAACATTAAAAAGTATGTAGGTAATAAGTAATATTCACACCACACTGTCAGCATCTAATTCAGTGAATATAGGTAGCTGGAAAACAAGATTTCTGATAAGTTCTAAGTTGTTCTTATTCTTATTTTATCTTATCAAGATAAAATAAACCTTTAATTTTATTTATCTGTCAGTGAAAAGGCAGATAGTAAAAGCCACAGAAAGTCAATAAGCCCAATGATTGAGACATACGCTTCAAATGTTAGATGTGTGGATTCTAGATCCTGACGGGAAGCATAATGATATCATCACCTAACTGCTGGTTTGCTGGCTATTTTGGGCTTTGACTTTCGACTAGAAATTCCCTCTGAGCCTAAAGAATTTTACAGATAAAAGTAGTGTCTGTAACTACACCTTTTTTTTTTTCCCCCTAAAATTCATTTTAAAAAACATTTCCCCCCCCCCGCCCCAGATGAAAATTTTAAAATAAATTATGACTCTCTTTCTGATTCTTAAGAATTGATAGTGTCATCAAAACTATAGATCAGATGTGTTGTAAGCCATGGCCAGATGAGCCCACAAAGGGCAGCGGGACAAGGAAGATTGTCTCTTGTTACTCAGTCATGGACCTCTGTGTTGCAACCTGCCTCTGTAAGGGTTCTTGTTAGCATCAGCTTTCTTGGTTGTTCTGCAAGTCTTTTAGGACTTTGGCTTGAAAATACTTATTGAGTTCACTTAGGCCACAGAACAGCAGTCAGTAAGTCCTGTTTGTCAGTGCTGGTCTGAGTCTGATTAGATGTGGCTTTTAAAAGTGAATGGCTCCAGCAGTACAGTGGAACCCTCTTGGGTCCCCCATGTGCTCCTTGCTTCATACTGAAATGTGTTCAGGTAAGAGCCCTGAAACTGTGGGTTAACTAAAATGTTTCCTCAACCATAAGTGGTGTTGTGTTGTGGCTATGATGCTATAATACAGTTTATGGAAAACTTGAATGTTTATTCTTGTTTATGCATTATCTGAGTTTTCTCAGAGTCTGACATCAAATTAATATTGCACTTCATAAGACTCTGTGTTGTTCTTCATCAGCATTCAATACATTTTTAAAGTCAAGTATTTCCTAATTGGCAGTAATGAGCCAGTAAAACTCACATTGGATTAAGAAAAGACAGAAACTCACCAGAGCTCCCTATGCAGTTTAATCAGTAAAATTCTAGTCACAAAACCCCATTGTTTCAATTCAGGTAACTGGCACTGCCTTGTGGACTGCCTTAGATGTTAAATCTGATTGATTTTGTTTCCTTCATGTCATGCCCAACAGTTACACACTCTGTAGAACTTTAACTAATGATGTACAGGAGCAGAAATCATACACAGTTTTAAAGCAGCAAATGATGTAATCTCAACCAACTGAGTTATCATGATCTCTTTTCACCAAAGTTAATTGTCCAAGTCTGCTTATGCTTAGAAATTCATTGGAAAAGCACAGACTTTTAAATTTACTGACCATTGTTAGAAACCTTGATCTTACAAACTTTTCTAAATGATTCCTGGGTTTGACAGTGCAAGATTTAAAGCTGAGGCAAATTTTATGGCAGATCTTCTCTTGATATCAACTGTCAAAGTCCCATTAGTTTATATGGACTACGGCGATTTACATCAGCTGAGGATCTGCTGCAGGTGACTTAAGATCCCTATGTGAAGAAAGGTACTGGGGGATGGAGCAGGGATGAGAAAAAGCTTAATAGCTAAACAGCTTTTTAAGTTGGTAGCTCTGGGTAAATTCTACTCTCTGCAGTCACAAAAAATTCCCAAATGTCGTGACTTTACTTACATGGGTGAAGAGGATTTGTCCTTCTGTTACTCTGGAAAAATACTTATCTGCCTTATCTAAAGACTTTGCAAGTGAGAAGGCAAGTCATCTTCCCTATCATGCCTTCTTTCTATGCTACAGTGGTTAAAAAACAAGCAAAACCTCACACTAAAGAAAGATTGAGACTTCACCCTGCAACTTTGGTTCAACTTATTTAGAAAGCAGATATTAACAATGTCATGAGCTTCACTTGAAGTTTTTCAGAAGAACTTGGTTGGACTTTGGTTTCCTGAACAGGAGCTTATTTTTTATCTGCCCAGGCAGCTATGATGGGGTTCATGAGCACCTTCTGGAGCTCCTCCGTTGGGGTGAAGCTCATATGCATCTTCTCTGCAAGGGTTATACACCTGGTAACAGGGTGGAACGACTGGAGCATCCTGCTGCCCAGTTGTACCAACTGAAAACAGTGACCTGAGATTTAGTATTTGCATCTAATGGAAGCTGTTGAATAGTGCACAGTAAAGTTATACATTAGTTCATATTGGGAAATGAAGGTTAACTAAGTGAAGTAAACCCAATACAAACTCTGTTTTATGGAATCTCTTGGTATTTGAAATGTTCCTGACATTTATTCTTAAGGTTCTGGGATCCTGATTGAGATAAACTCTAGAGTTAATTTTATTTTATAAAGATAATACCATTGTGATAGGAAGATTGAATCAATATTGACTCAGAGGAAGGTGCCACTTAGAGGAAATATTTACCTTTTCACCTGCATGTTTAAAATCCCTAATATAGGAGTTCTTTCTGTTGCAGTTTGTAGGACTCTAAGTCGAACTGTGTGAATATTCCCTATGTAAGTCACCGACACTACTTCTTGCGATGTTCGTACTTTCAAGTAGGTATTTTCTCTCTATATCTTTTTAGTATGTGGCATACGACAGAACCACCATACTAGCAGTATAATTAGTTTTTTCCATGGTGTTTGGCTCCTGTAGGGATAGAACATACTTCAGTTGATCTGTGTATGTAATATATAGACAAAGAAATTTCAGTTCTGTCCTTGTCTCATGGGTCAAGCAATATTGGCAAGGTATTTCTTTTTGCAGTCTATAAATACCCCTAATCTATATGTCCTGGTTGCATCATTGTGCTTGTGTCACCTTTACTTTCCAATGTGAGTTCATGCATGCTATATATAGTGTTTGCAATGCAGGGAGTAAAAATGCTAGATGTGGTAAGTGCAAAGTTATTTTAAAATGTGAACACAGATAGCATTGACTTCTAAAGATTATAGAGACAAGGGTTGCCAGTCCGAAGTCAACTTTTAGTTCTTTAAATGCAAGTTTTTACTACTGCTGCTGAATGTTTATAGAGTTGATCACAAGGGTGGTGTCAAACTGGTAAAAGACATTGTATTTCTGGCAGAAATATTTTGCCACTGGTGCAAGGTATCTTGGGTAGCATATCTGTAAATCCTCTCGGTTATGTTCGGTTTATCCATGGCTCTCACCTGCACAGTGTAATAAAGCTGAAACAGATCTCATGTAAGAGAATGTCCAAAACCTTCATGACACCATAGCACCATAAAATTAAGTGAATAAAATGCAGACTTTCCCTGAAAGTTGGCAAAGAAGTAGCCAATCATGGAGTAACTTTTAAAAATTCATCATTGAAGTTAAGTGCAGTCATTCTAGGGGCAATTTCTACAATGTTTTCAGGAATTCAAGTTATAATTATTGTAGTTTTAAGTGAGATCAGGATTTTTGAGTATAGAAGTTGGATCCTGGCAGCATGGTTAAATAAGGAGTGTTTTAAGTTAAACACAGTGATATCTAGCCCTTTGGCAGGTAATAGAGGTGTCCCTTGTAGGACTGTAGAATCTGCATATCCTAGATGTGCATGTCACATGACCAAAATACACATCTTTCACTCATGATGATTTAATTTTCCACTCATGCTAGACACCAGAACTGTAACTCCTGTCAAGAAATGTTATGCAAAGTTCATTCTTGTCCGATGGTTCATTGTGTTTGTGTATGTGGTGACAATTGGTGCTTGTGTTTGGTTGCCAGACATGTACTTCTGTCATGTGAATAAGGAACCCTGATTCTCTCGGGGGCTGCTAGAAACAAAGGAGTTTTAACTCTCTGATCTGAAATTGTGTTTTTCAAGTCCTGCCAGTGTAACCCATGGTAGTTCTAAAGATAATTCACTTTTTAAACAATGTATCAGTTCAGAATGATTAAGTAAAGAGAATGACCCTTTTCATAAGTCCTTAAGCTTTGTTAAATAAATTCCTTACATTATTGGAAAAGTAAAGGTAATATTGAGCAATAACTGTCTTCAAATTCTGTCTGTTATTATAGAAACGCCATACCGTTATGTGGCTTCTGTTTTGGACTATGGAGTTGTTTGTGTATAGCTCAACATGGTTCAAACCTGGAGCTCCTATTCTGCAGAACCTCCAGTGTTTCACTTGCTTTTTCATGTTGTTTTGAGTTGGAACAGAAATATAAATATTCATCACATGAGAAAACTTCTAAACTGCTTTTCTGAAAAAATGGAGCATCGTTTCATGCCAACCTTATTGGAGTATTTTATTAATAAGGTTGAACTATTATGTTTTAGTCATATAAATGTTGACTAATTTTGTAATAAATATCGTTATAATGCATAATCTGCCTGACCTCTTAGAGGAGGGGGACTAGAAAACTGGGCAGAGGACATGCTGGGCAGCCAGCCTGCCTGCTTCCCTGCCAGCCTGGCTGGCTGGTAGGCAGGCTTCCAAGCTGATCTGCCAGCCCTCTAGCTAGCCTGCCTGGTTTCCATCAGAAGTTTTAGTGGAATAAACATTCCCGTGGAACATTTTGATCCAGAAAATCAGCAGTTTCTGATGGAAAATTGTTCATCAGAAGAGTTTTAGTCTTCTCTATTAAGAACATAAGTCTCTGAAATTGTTAGTCTTGAATAGAAGTGTTGCCAAACAATTGAATGTAATAGCCTTCACTGCCTGGAAGGCTCATTCACTTTGTCTCTGTAATAGCTCTTGGTTTTCTTTTAACACCCCCTGGAAAGGAGTAAAAGTTAATTAAAGTGGGTATTTTTCTGTGTTATAGTCTGTTGCCATTGAAACGGAGTGTGGAAAGGGTTCAATGAAACAGAGTTCAGAGTTAGCTGAACTTAAAGTTGTCAAGAAAACAACTGCATTTTGCAGTCTGAACTACCAGCCTAATTAGTTTGGAGGATGAAAAAATATTGTACATTTCTTAAAAATACAAAGTTGGAATATTGTTTCATTGATAGCCCTAAAGTTTTCAGTTGTAATTTATATAAAGCTATCAGACTAATTAAAATTTTGTTAAGATCTGGATTTAGCTCCCTCTGTTAAAAAACCCTCCTCTGTTTGGATGCATGCAAATAAAGGGTCAGTATGAATCAGAAAGCATCACCTTTTAGAATACATCCAAGCAGTTGTGCCAGATGATATAAAACTCAGTTCCTGAATATTTAGCTTTAAAGAGGTGGTAGTTTTGCAATATTAGCCTTTGTGTGAATACTGGCCCTGTGATCCCTTGCAGTCCTTCTGAAAGCCTTGAAGCACAGGCTAATGAGATGTATGGTAAAGGATATATTGGATATAGCTGAAGATGTGTAAGATTTGTGGCATTTGTAAGCCACTCTTTTGTAGTCTCGGTTCTGGGGCTGCAATGCAGCACAAATTTGGTGCTTTACCATGGCTTAACATCAAAGAGCAAGCTCAGGCATCTTTCTGTTTACCAATGACTTCTGCCTGTCATTGAATCACCAATTTTCTGCCAAAATCTGTTTTGTTTTCTTGTAGTTTTTTTTTTTCTTCTTCTCCATTTCATTTGTGCCATTGTGGTGCCATCTGTTTTCTAGGTGGGAAAGATCCATTTCTGACCACTTGCATTGATAACAATGCCAAATTTACACTAATTGAAAATTCTGTCATGCAGGGGAAATTTGCTTAAGAATACTTTAAACCAAATTTTAGTCTTAATTAATATAACTGTTTTAACAGAACTGAAGATGGGTCTCACAGCAGTATGCTGGGTTATGATAAATTTTTCTTTTGTAACTTCTCCTGTAATGAATCACATTCAGAGAACAGGCCTACAAAGAGAAGTAATAATACTGGTAAGTAAGATAGCAAAAAGATATAGCAAAAAGATATACCTGTGTGATCTTTGTTTATGTTTATCTACTATTCTGAAATTTTGATTAGGACATCATATATGTAAGATCTTATTCTTAAAACTGTCTGACAGATTTTGGGTATAGAAAATGACTTAACAGGCTTTCATGCCAGAGCAGTCTATTAAACAATGAACCCTGTATTCCTCTCCTTCACAAACTTTGATGCAGGGTTTTGATTAGGTATCACAAAAATACAGAGTACTTCATTTTGGTATATTTTTAAAAATCCCATCAGTTTTCAGTAAACAAAATGCCTTTATCTGCTAGGCACATCTGAGACTGAAGAAGACTTCAATCAGACCTGGTTTTCACAGTAAAAAACTACCACTGCCTTTCCTTCAACATATCCTCTAGCTAATCAGAACCTGTGAAGTTTGCCTCAAGAAAAAAAGGGTAAATGATAGGAACTCATAAACTCATCAGTAATAAACTGTAGTACACAGTATCTTGTGTTAGTTGGCCAAAGTAGAATTGCTGAGGAGGATGAAGGTCAGTAAGTTTTTACGATAAAAATCTCCACCTGTCATCTGTGTGCAGGACTCTGAAGTCCACTGAAGAGCAGGTACTAGGGTGGCAATGCAAGCCTGTATAATGGCATTGAACTTTTTTTCCTAGTGTCTCAAATTTGCTGTGGAAAATTTCAGCCCAGTGTTCTTTAGCTGCAACCTGAACTAAAGATTTGGGTCTTTGAAAGAAAAAAATCATTGTTTAAGTTACATAAAGAGTAAGATTCTATACAGTGTCCACGGGGCTCTGAAGGAGTACCTAGTATTAAAATGATAAAGTATGTCACTAAAATAGTTAGAGACACCAGTATCTAAAAGCTCTTACTTTTCCCAAAATGTCAGCTTCCAAATTGTTCACAAAAAATCCGGTTATGTTACTGAAAATTCTTTGTGAGTACAGATTTCAGCATAATTAAGAGTCTCTCAATAACAATAGAGGTGGTGGACTCGATACCTCATGATTTCTTAGTGTGCTGTTGGAGCAGCGTGCTTTTATCAGACTTTGACAGTTATCCAAGTTGTACTTTGCCTTGTTGGTTCCCCCTTTTGTTAGGGGGGGGGGAATATAAATAAAAAAGTGAAGAAAAATATGGCAAAAAAGCTATAAGTTTGTTTGGGGGATTTTTTAAAAGAGGTTGTATTTACACAAATGTGTAATAATATCTTTTTCTTACATATGGTTTTATTTAATATTGGAGGGATGGTGGAATGGGAATGGCAAGCACTGTTTTGCTGCACAGTTGAAATGCTAAGGCAGGAGGTGGCGGGAATTGTGCATTCTTCTTGCAGTAGGCCAGATGCCTGCTTTTAGAAGTAGAAACTTTCACCAGGAAGATGTATTGACATTTCAATTATTACACAGTTGTGCTCTCTTAATGTACCAAACAGAAGATATTATTTATAAACCTTCTAATGGAAATAACTGTAGCCACTTTATTATTTCAATGAGCTCTTAAAATGTTGTTGATGAGTAGTGTGATGTTTCTACATAATAATGCCATTGAAAATTACTGCTTTTGTGTATATTTTTGTGAGGATACATTTATTTGACATTGTTACAATCATTTAACTTTTTTCAGAAGTTTAGTGTAGGAACACTAGCTAATGGGAAAGTTTTAAGCTGTATTGACATAAGAATTAAACCTTTAACAACTAATTTGTATAACTAAAACTCAAACTCACTTTGTTCAGCTGCCATTCAATCAAAACAAAATTAATAATTAGAATAATTAAAAATGCTATCATATGAAGAATTCCACTGAAAGATTTATCACTGAAAGGAATATTGAATCAAAAAAAAAACCCCTGAGGTATCTTGAAGAGTAGGAACAACCCCATGTGCCAGTATAAGTTGGGGACTGACCTGTTGGAGAGCAGCGCAGGGGAAAGGGACCTGGGGGTCCTGGTGGACAGCAGGATGACCATGAGCCAGCCAAGTGCCCTTGTGGCCAAGAAGGCCAATGGCATCCTGGGGTGTATTAGAAAGGGAGTGGTAAGTAGGTCAAGAGAGGTTCTCCTTCCCCTCTATTCTGCCCTGGTGAGGCCACACCTGGAATATTGTGTCCAGTTCTGGGCCCCCCAGTTCAAGAAGGACAGGGAACTGCTTGAGAGAGTCCAGTGCAGAGCCACAAAGATGATGGAGTGGAACATCTCCCTTATGAGGAAAGGCTGAGGGAGCTGGGTCTCTTTAGCTTGGAGAAGAGGAGACTGAGGGGTGACCTCATTAATGTTTATAAATATGTAAAGGGTGAGTGTCATGAGGATGGAGCCAGGCTCTTCTCAGTGACATCCAATGATAGGACAAGGGGCAAGAGGTGCAAGCTGGAACATAGGAGGTTCCACATAAATGTGAGGAAGAACTTCTTCACAGTGAGGGTAACAGAACACTGGAACAGGCTGCCCAGAGAGGTTGTGGAGTCTCCTTCTCTGGAGACATTCAAAACCCACCTGGATGCGTTCCTGTGTGACCTGATCTAGGTATTCGTGCTCTGGCAGGGGGATTGGACTAGATGATCTTTTGAGGTCCCTTCCAATCCCTAACATTCTGTGATTCTGTGAATTAGTCAGTATCAGTTTAAGGAATAAATGGCCCCTTATACTTAGTGCGAGCATTTGTAGTCTAGGTTAGAACAACTTTGAAATGAAGAAATGATGCAGTTTGGGATATGTTTTCAGGAGAGAATAATGTTCTTAGATATTGCTTTCATATATCACATTTATTTAGTTTAAAGAATACGTTATAGCTTTAAGTTACCATCCTGTGTTGGCATAGTCATATATCTAGAGATCTCGCTCTTTTTGATCCAGATGGTTCCAGATTGCTTCTTTCCTTGTTTTCTGTTGTACTTAATTGTTTTGTTGTTGGTATAATATGTAGTTATGTTTTAATAAGTATTGGCATGTTATTTGTTTATTAAATGGCTACTCTGCATTTGTTGAAGTGCAGTAAAATGCATCATAGGGTGTCACATCCCATGATAACGTGTATGTTGCATAGTAACATTTTAGTGTACTGAAACAGGGAAGATGAGAAAGGACACCACCACAATCACTCCCCTGCTAGAATATTTTTTTCCACAAAATGTAGTGGAAAAATCCTGGAATTTACTGCATGTCTCTAACAAATGTGTTAGAAGCCCAGTGTATGCTGCAGCGTACAGTACTTGAAAAAAGCTCAACGAAGATACAGTGGCATCAAAGAAGGCATTTTTGGTCTTTTGGGCTGTAACAGAGGATTAGCAAAATTAAAGATCACATATATAGGTTACTATTCCTACTTTTTAATGAAAAACTATTAGGAGCACAGAAAGATTCAAGGTGAGAGATGTTAAAAGTAAGGCTGATTTATATTTGATTCCCAGACTGTTGTGCTAAGAAGTTTCTGTATAAAAGTGAATTTCAATCTAATGTCTTGAGATAATCCCCAAGGCTACAGTTTTGCACCAACTTGAGTTACTTAATATTGTAATTTTGGAATGGATCCCAAACAAAGGATTATCCACTAATATCCTTTTCTGTTAAGATGCATAGAGTGATCAGATTACATGTAGAGGATGGCATATTTCCAGGATATCCCCTCCCCCACACACCTCTTCACCAAAGCTTTCTAACAGACTCTTCCTCGTGATTTTAAGTTTCATGTTGCTGAGTGTCTGAATTTACTAAAACACTGTTTAATACTTTCCAGACATGGCCACAGACACCTGCATGCCCTTTCTTCTGCAGATTACAGAAAAGAAATGAACATCAAGAAAGCAAATAATTGTACCCATGATGTTGTTATACTTCAAGATTAGGTGATAAAAATAGACTTTACCTGTAATCCTAGTAATATTTAGAGAAAATTTGTGAGCTGCTAAGATAAAATACTACTTAATATTATTTTGTCAAATGATCCAGGTCTTAAATAAACATAGTCTTCAACGAAAGTTATTCAGGTTAGAAATTAATAAAAACTGCAAGGAAACAAGGCAGAGTGCTGGCCTGGCAGTGTGTCAGACGGTAGAACTGTCTGTTCCAAGAGCTTTCTGAAGGCTCTTAACTGTACTAAGTTGCTCCCATGTAAATGCTTATTAAAAGCAGGCAAGTTGAATGTTTATGTGTCTAAATCTTTTGAACTGAAAGAAAAGAGCCCAAGAAATAAATGCCTCTCTGTGTTAATGTTTTCTTTGGTTTAGATACATTTGTGCAGAGTTTTACAGAATTGGATGTATTGTGCAACACAGTCAATGAACAGTTGCTGAAATGCACTTTAGGTCTTTAGTATCTTCATTCAGGGCTTCTGTGTAGTCTACAGGGCTTGTGTCCTAGCCTAAATTCTGTGCACCCACCCAGAGTAGTGAATAGGCTATTATTCTTTATATTATTATCCTACTTCAATCATGTTGGACTTGGTGATCTTAGAGGTCTTTTCCAACCAAGGCTATTCTATGATTCTATGTGATTCTGTCAGATCTGTCTTAGGGTTTCCAGTATGAAAGTATAACTTTAGAATACATAAACTGCTGGTGTCTAGTCATTATAGAAAAGAGCACAAATAGATTTTCCTGTCTAAATCCTTATCTGAATGTGGCTTTGATAAAATGTATAGGAAGCCCGGTTATACTAGGTATTTGTCTGAAAAAAATCTCTGAATGAAGTCTCTACTCACTAGCTAAGTATTATTGCTATTTTCTGCTCTTGTTTTTTATGGGTATGTAGATTCATATCACATGTCAAAGTAACGCTGAGCTTCACATGTCTCTGTAGAAAGCAGTGAGATGTTTATTTCTGGTTTATAGCTGAGGTAAAAAACTTGCAGACCAAAGAAGCCTGTTGCTACTTTTCTGACCTGAACTTTAGCGTATTCACATCCGGTAAGCAATTCTTGCAAAATGTGACTTTGATTAACAAATCCAGAGGACAACACAGCTACATGCTAGGTACTATAAATTATGTAGAGAAAAAGTGAAAAAAATGGAAGATTTTAAAATTCTTTTTAAGTCTGAGCTGAAATTGTTTGTGTGACAAGTTCCACGCTGCCCTCAATCTACTTATAAAGCAAAGTGTCTTGCTAAAGTTTAGTTTGCAGCTTATCTAAGAAACAGCATTCTTCACACAGCGAAGCACACCATGATCAAATTTTCTCTCGTTGGTGATCCCCTAGCATCATTTATTCCCCTGTGGATTTTTTCTATTTACACTTCATGGCAACTTTTTCCTTTTCCTTCTTCTCAGTTGCATTTGTTATTTGATGATTGGTGCACTGAATTGGCACCAGCAGGCTTTATCAAATCATTGTGTTTAATAAAACCATTACTACCATCCCCCACTTAAAGCCCTTCCCTCATCACCAACAAACCTGCTTGAAACAAAAGCTTTGTTTGACTCATCAAAGAAGAAGGAAAATTTGCAAGGAATAAAAGACTGAGATTGCCTGGTTGGTGGAACTTAGTTAATTAGCCTAATGGAAATTAAACCTGTTACTAATGAGACAAAAATAGGCAAACAAACAAATTGTTTCCATTAAATATAAACTGAAAATAATTAGCAAAAGATAAACATTTAGTTCAGTGACCATATTTGTCCTCTAGTTAGCAGTGATACTCTTTAGCATGTGGGGCTTTCTGATGTGTAAATGGAATTAGAAAATGCAGCTTTGCAGCAATGTCACATGGTCTTTTATAAATCCATTGTAAACTCTGACAGGAAGAACGAAAAAATCCTAAATTCTGTATACTGACCTGTTGAACAAAAGGGAGGGTTCTGCAGTAGGTCTGCAGGACAGTAAGAATTTATTGGACACTGTGTTGAAAAAAAAAAAAAGACGTGTTTATAAAAAAGTGAAGGACAAATGTACATTATTTTGCTAAGATTCCTTTGATGTCTGTAGCAAAAATACTTATAAAGTATTTTAGCTTTAGAAAGCTTCGAATTGGCATACTGGAGTTTGAGTCATTAGGCCAGTTCTACAGAGAATATGTAGTATGAGGGAGGATTATAGGGTTTGACTTATGTTTCTTTAATTTTGTAGCAGAGAGTAAATATAGGCACTGTATGGTAGGAGGCCTTGTCAGGAACAGAACTAACAAAAAAATATGTAGTTTTTGCATTTTATTTGAAATGGTCCTTCTACATAGAATGTGCGTTCTTCAGGTAAATGAACTTTACATGCACGTAAACTGCTTTAAAAGCCATTTTGTTAGAAAACTTTAAAAGCACCAAGTTAATAAATTTTGTTACAGTGCAAGGTGGTTTTCGTATTTGTCATCAAAAGCTGAAATTCTCTACTAGATGGGAAAGAACATTCATCTCTGAAGTTATCCTTAGTGAGCTCAGTATTTATGTTAGTCTCTATTTTTGGCTATTAAATTTAAGCCACTTATGTTTATCCTTAAGCAATCAGTTGGGAGGGGAAAAAAACCAAACTTGAAGCCACCTTTCACCGGAACTTCTGTGGTGTAGGTAATGAAGTGGTTTCTAGACTTGATGGTGTCACCACAATTTTCTTTCTGGCAGCCACTGACTTTTTTCACCTTATTCTGAAGGTCTTTTGTCTTCCTGAAGTATATTTAGATTATCCCGGGCCTGTGGGCAGCCTAACATAACAGTCATGAGAATAAAAGTTTTCCTTTATTTTGTTTGTTTCTTTATTTTACTTCATTTCTAATTTGGAGGTGGAGTGACTGTGAAGACAGCTGACCCAGTTAGAATAACTTTGACTCTTCTTTACCTCGTGCATGTCCTCCACACACAGCTCCCAGTGCATACCCTTCCTAAGCCCCCTGCAACACTCAGCAATGCCAACAGCCTGTAATCATGGGTTTGTATCATTCCTCATTGATGGTTGAAATGTTACCAGCTATGTTTCCTGTATCACAAGGCAAGTGAAGTTTGGCACTGGAGCAGAAGCAAAAACTGTTGAAACTAACTGTTAAGACTTACAAAGCCAAAAACTGTGTCTTTAATGATGTTTTCCAAGCAGAAAAGTGGAGGGTTGTAGAAGTGGCACGTTATTCCCCACCATTTTCCTTGTGTAAACCATGAATGTTAAAGTTTGTTATCAAGTGGCTGGTTGCTTGTTTAGGTGTTTGGTTTGGGGTTTTGGGGGGGTTTTTTTGTTTATTTGTTTTTTGTTTGTTTGGGTTTTTTTTAAATAGGCAATTACTACAGCTCTCTGATGGATTAGCATCCTTTGAAAGCTTAGGTCTCCAATGAGAGATGCCTGTATCTAGCTACCTGTAGCTCAAGTCATTGTATTGTTTAATTTGTTACTGCTGTGCAGTAAAGCAGGCTTTAGTGCATCCAGCTGAGGGCATCATTTGCTCAATCTATATTTGCCATCTGCATATTTCTTCTGATAGGGGTATTTTTTTTTTATTAGGAAATAGACCGTAATCCTTCAACACAGGCAGAGTTTATTGTTCACACAGCATGTCTCGAATAAATTAATGGGACTGCTTCTGAAAGAGCTGTTGAAATGCACTTGCGTTGTAGGATCTGTCTGTAGGTACTTGTGGGCAAAGTACTTGTTCTTTGCTTGTGTGCAAAACTCCCTTCAAATTCAGTAGAGACAGGTTCTGTCCACTGAAATCCCCTCTGGTGTGAACAATCTCAAGCAAATCTTCTGCCGCCTAGAAAAGTCCCAAGAGTCTTGCTGTCGCCTAAAAGGAAAGCCCGAGTCTGTCAGAAATGCATGCGGTCTTGTCCTCTGTGAGGAAAACCAGTGAGGTAGTCATCTTCTCTTGAAAGCAAAATCACCATCGCAGTAGAAAACTAAAGTACTTCCTAATTACAACCTGATGTTTTTGCACTTGAGAAAACCCAGCACATTTCGTGGACCACTTTGCCAATCATTTAATGACTTACTGGAATGTAAACCAGTAATTTATTAAAAATAATTTATTTCTCCTTTTGCATAAAATGTCTCAGTTATTTACCATAAGTACAATCAGTAAAACTTTGTTCAATTTCTGAAAAGGGTTTTCAAATATATTTGTCATGGAGATCACATTTTTGTGGCTCTGATAACCTCACATTTGTTCCAAGTAGACTCTTTAATATATTTGACTGCTGCCGCATATGATGGACTGGTCAAGCAGTTAGGAAGTCAATGTGCACATCTTCATTTTCTACCTAGCTGGAGCTGACTCTGCCAGGGAAGAAGAGTTTCTGAAATCATCAGCTGGCTTTTATTCTTGTCCCAAACTGTACTTGGGAACTGGTTCACTGACATTATTCTGAACACCAGTTTATTGAGACCTATTAGATAAACAGGCCTTTCAAGACTAGTAGGTCAATAAATAGTCAGCAAGTAAATTCCTCACTTATTACAAGGTTGAATGTGCATCTTAGTAGGCCTCTGATGAAAGCAAAGCCTTTCCAAGCAAAAAAAAAAAAAACACACAGAAGGACAGATAATCATACTGTCATGCCACAGGGAAATTCAGGCTTATTTATGTGTGGGATTGAGCTGAGGTGCTGGATTGAAAGATAACAATTGGAATGAGACCACCGTCATGCTGTTGTTAAGGCTGCATTTTTTTTGTGTTGGTTTTGGGTGAGGTTTGCCTGCGGTGTGGCACCGAGGGAGGCAGACCCGGGGATGGAGAGAGCATGTACTGAGCATCAAAACAACAGTTAAACACTCTTCTCCCCCCTTGAAGAGCACATAAGCAAAGAGAGCAGATTGGGTGACTGAATGTTAACAAAACAAAGCCCTTAAAATTAATTGCATTTTTCATATTGTGATTCATTTCAATTTCATGACTCTCAAAACACCACTTCTCAAGTGATTAATGTTTTCTCCATTGATTGCAGCTGTGCTTGAGTGAAGGTTGGTCTTCGTAGTTTTAAACAAAGAAATGTTTTAAGGGTCATAAGATTAATGGTCTGATATTGAGGAGCCTTTCCATAGCTATACCGGGAAAGGGGTAGATTGTAAGAGCAAGCTGTATCTTTACGTGATGTAAAATCCAAAATTCTAATCCCCCTTTGGAAATAAAATCTGTCTCACATGATACTGTTTTAAAGTATTTTTTCCACTGTTACTGCCTTGCAATCTTATCAATGTTTTCTTATCTGCTAGATTTTTCTCCCTTTTTCATACTCTTGTGATTTTTTGCCTCATCTCTGTATTTGAGTAAACAGAGTATAAGGGGATAAGAAGGATGTCAGCTTCAAAACAGTGCAATTGTCTTTCTTCATTAACACTGGGGAGTTAGCAATAGAATTTCACTGACATTGTCTAAATGCAGGGAAATTATGTAGTTTACAACAACACCAAAAAAGCCCCACCTACCCAAAAAACCCAACACAGCTGAAGTAAAGGGAGCCTACTTTAATTAACAGCCCAGTACACACTTCACTTACTGCTTTTTCTTCTGTTTTACTTTCTTCATGTCCACTGGCATCTGAAGTGTGGTAGTCAGGATTAATCAGTGGGGAGATTTGACATGGTTCACAGTGGGACAAACAGCTCTTTCAAGGGACTGTTTGTGGACTTGTCACTTAAGAGAACTGCATTTACACCTTTGCTCAGGCAGCAGTTCCCATTTTGGTCAGCCACAGATCACTTAAAGACATTCTGTACCTCAGTTTCTCTATTTTTATCTACTTGCATAGTATCTTTGTGAGTTCTCATGTGCTATGGTGACCTGATATAAATTTATATATCTTAAAGTTAAATATATCAAAATGTTTTATACTTTACAGTCTAACTGTTACTGAAGGCTGTTACGTATTCATCTATAATTTTACTTAAAAATGGACAAATAGTCCACTTAACGAATGGCACTCCAACAGTACTCTGCACATGCCATTGTACTCTGAAGATGAGTGTGTCTTTTCATCAGTGAGCATTGTTCTGAGTAGGGGAACTGGAAGCTGCAGGAAGCTGGAGAGGAGTCTCGGGGCTAAGGGGCAGCTTGCTCACCTGTGTGGTAAGCAATGCTATAATATTCTTAGGCATAAATTTTGTCACAATTTTTCCTGACTGATAAAAGACAAAATTCTGTGGTGCCTCACTTCTAACTGTAGTCCATGGAAGCATTTAGTTATGCAACCACATATACTACTATGGAAACACCATTTATTGTTTTTGTAATAGTTTTGACTTAAGTTAGATGCTTTTCTTTCTTCTGGGTTCTAACCCTGAGCAGAAGGCTTCCATCAGAATTTGTGCTTTCTCAAATATAATCCATCTTCATAGAATCTACATCTGTTTTAAAACTGCTTTCATGCAAATGTTATTGCGTGCAAGAACTCATTTGTCATTTATGAAACAAAGAATGTGTTTAGGTCAGCTTAGCAAAAACACAGAGGGGGACAGGTAATGTAGTGAAGTTCTCATGGCAGCTACTTCTGCCCTAGGCAACATGTAGGGCAAGGAGAGAGAATCTATAGGAGAGAATCTAGATATTTTTATAAGTACTTGGATTTTTTTAGTAACAAGATAAGCAATTTGGGATGCTTGTTGGCTAAACACATTATGAAAGGTGTGATAGGTGGCTATTTTGTCAGCATTCTTGTGAGGCACTGAGGAGCCAAGCTGCAAAGCTAGAGTGCACGTATACTTCAGTCTGATAGCAGTTTATGTTTTGTCATTAAGATCTGTGCTCTCCAAAGTGCCAAGAAATAGCTTTTACCAAATAAAAGTATATTCTGAAATATTCTTCATCAGCAGGATGCTATTTAGTTCTGGTTTTACAGTAGATTATATTTTTAAGTCTATTATTTGTATACAAAGTTCATTCAGGTACTCACCTTTAAAATATTTCAACATGCATTCTGTTTATTCTTCATGCATTTTATTGAAGAGCATTTCAGATGTCAGCTATTCAAGTCTTTTGCTTTCATGAAAAAAAAGAATCTGGAAAACATGGAATAAATGTAATCAAGAATAACATTTATTTTTTTTTTTTCCCAGAATTTAAAAATAACCCTGAAAACTCTGCTGTTTGGATTTTGGTTTTACACAATAAATCATGTTTGGGCTGCTGTACTCTTGAAGCCTACTAGATCTCAGACTGTGTCTTGAATTCAACACGTGAATTCAAACAGTGAAAGCTATTGTTTTACTGCAGTTAGCAACTGCACTCAGCAGAGATGGCAACATGCTGAAAAATTAATTGAGAATTTAACCTTCAAATGGAAAATGCATAGGCCTTATACTTTATTATAATCAGCTTACACAGTCATACATGACTTCAGAGATAATTTAAGTTTTTTACTGTTTTACATCTGTCCAATAAAAAGAAAAAAAAAACATTTTTGCATAGGCTACTAATACATAGTATTCATTCAGTGTCTATTATCTTGTTTGAATAGCAGGGTTTTTAAGGATCCTTGTTTCTGTTTGCTAAGTGGATGTGTAACAAGATTAACAGCAAAGTCTCTTCTTTGCAGTTTTTAGAACAAAAGCTAATCAGCACTCCCATAAAAGTTTTAAATTTTTATATTCTTTAATTTTGCATATTGTTAGCTGCAAGCTGATCCCTAATGTTTGTTTTATTTTCATCTGTCAGAAGCAATGCCAAAATATATTTTGTCTGACTTAAGTTGGCGCAATTAATCCTTGGCTGGAACAATCTCTGACGGTTTTTTATTTGATTAAAGGATCTGATCCGGTAGTGCATGTACCACAACTGTTTCCCACCAAAAAGACATTAACTGTTATCTACATATTTTAATAAATCTTTTCAAGTAAAATCCATTGACATAATTTTTTAAATGTGTACTGTGTGTGGAAGGGGGGAATGAATAATAGAATATTTAAACATGAAGATGTAAGTCTAGCATATTGGCATTTGCCTTAAGTCCTTTTTTTTGGGGGGTATGTTTATTGACTTAAACCAAACCAACAAACCCCAAACACCTACTAAAAAACAAATTGCATTTGCTTTAAGAGGTTTTTATGATCTTTGACATTAATAAGTCAGTAACACATAAGTTTATGTAATTGCAAAATAACATACATTGATATTTCTTGGCCACTGAATCAGGCTTTTATAAAAATCCTTAGTGTAGCTCTAAAAAGTCTCATAGGAACGGTGATAATTTTTTCGATGTACGTCCTCTTGTTCATAGAAGTAGGGCCATTTTTAAGGGAGAAACCCACAGCTTTTGGAGAACTTCCCACAAATTTATAAGCTGTTCACACTTGGTATTTTTCTCACAGATGTGAACTGCGAAATTTGCATTCTTCATTAGGGTCTGCTTTTGATCTGAAATCTTTAGGTGCTTATAAACTGCGAGAAAAATTGCACTAAGCAAATGTTAGTCTTCTCATACTTTATTTTTCAATAACAGGAGGCATGTTGCAAAGCCTGTATTTCATATGTTTTCTATCAAGGCTGACTCAAAGTCAGAATTTCCATCCGTGTTGATTTCAGTCCTAATATTTCTGAAATATACATTGAGGCTGTAAGATAGGCTCTAGGTGGAGCGCTAGAGAGGAACTATGGACTGATAGCACAACTTCAGTCCATGGTGAGATGGTAGAGTTAATCTAAAGAATAAAATCACTAAGCAGATGAATAAATTTGGTCCGTTAGGACAAGGTCCACTTCTTTTGGGAGGAAATCCTCTTCTACTGGTTTCTGGAGTTGCATGAAGATGTCAATAAAGTATGAGAATCAAAAGGGTTCAGTGGGCATATAATATATTTGCATTTTTTAAAAGTTCTTGAGAAGATTACACACCAAAGGCTAAGAAAAAAACCCCATCAGTTGTCTTAGAAAAAATGGCAATCTTAATGGTCACTTCTTGGTTCAAGAACAATCAGTCTTCTGCTGCTAGACATC
This sequence comes from Podargus strigoides, assembly GCA_028020825.1. Classification (NCBI taxonomy): domain Eukaryota; kingdom Metazoa; phylum Chordata; class Aves; order Caprimulgiformes; family Podargidae; genus Podargus; species Podargus strigoides. The sequence continues at coordinate 13,780,081 of CM051630.1, forward strand.
AGCTGATTGTGATGGTGATTTAGAGACTGAAGTAAATACTGAAATCTCAAATTTTGCAGATGACGTTTACCTCCTTGGAGTCATCTAATACTGTGTTAATGGCAAGAAACTCCAGAGGACCTCACAGAACTGAGCAGGCAAAAAGGTAGCGGATGAATTTCAGCGTATACGAGTTTGGGTAATGCATCTAGAGGAAAATAGTCTAACTTATGCTTACTTGATACTGAACAACAGTTTTCTGAAATCATCAGGTCAATATTCAGTGGCATCCAAGAAAGCCAGCTAAATGTCAGTCATCATCAGGAAGGGGAGAAATAAGATAGAGGGCACCATTTTACCATTGCATAAAGCTTTCAGTGTGCTCGCATCTTGTGTACTGTGTGTATTTCCTGTTTTCCAAAATCTGCATTATTATTGAAATGACGACATTCAGGAATGCAGTATTGCTTTCCATATGTATCCTTTGCATAACTTGACGTTAGTCTATACTTAGATGACCAAGATGCCTTCTATGGGGCCCTGCCATACACGTTTCTTCTTTCATGTCCTAATGGATCTATGCTCATGTTGTGCCTTTGGACTCTGTATATTGTGCAAGCAGTAGTGGCAGCATTTATGCAATATGCCTGTATGTATTTGCAGGCTTTATACATCTTTGGAATATGCCTACAATTTCTGTTCTTTTTTTTTGATAAATAATTGATTTTTTTGGATATCTATACACAACAAATTAGGCACTTGGAGATAGAATAATAAACCGTGTTTCAAGGTATTTTGCACAATCTGTTTCAGAGTTATGAACAAGTAAGTAAAATGTTCTTACAGTGAATAAACCCATATATTTTTCTGAATCCCCAACACTAAAATGACTTTTCCAATTCATTTCAAATAACACTGTTCTCTGTTCAGGTAGCTATGGGCCTAGGGCTAAATATTCGAAATGTCAGGATATTGGGAGAACCCTAGTCCTAATTGAAATAATGCTGTTAGGTGCAGTGAAGTTGCATAGATAAAAATTAGTTCAGAATTTATCCCATCCATGGATTTTCTTTGTTATTCTGCTTTACACTTCATATGTACTAGAAAGACTGGCAATGTTAATTTGCACTGATTTCATTAGCCTTTTTTCAAATGGGAGCGAGCTGTCTTTTTCATCTTGTGCAAGAGTGAGTGTTAACTATAGGGAAATTGTCTCAAACAGTAGGTCAATTAATTACTGCATTTTTAAGCTCCCCATTGTAAAACAGCAATTAATTTAACTGTGTTTTGGTGGATTCCTTCTTATCCATTTGAAATCACTGTAACTCTAGGCAGATAACACTGCTTTACTATGTGTGACAGCTTTTCAGATGATCATATTTTCTTCCTTAATGAATGCTGGGACTGATTTTGGTTTTAATTAGCTGTGGCACCTTTTTATTATTAACAGAATAAGAAAGCAGTGAACGTGGAGCATGTGAAGTGAATGGGGACTATCCACCTCCTAAAAGCAGATATTAAATAGAATTGATCTCAAAGTCCAAGTTTTATATGATGAGATGAAAATGATAAATATTTGCAGTTCAGAAACAGTGTGGCTCCAAGGACTTTCACAGTTTTCTTTTCCTGTCTTCCTTTAAGCTTCTATTCTTTCTCATTTTCATTCCAAATGAGTAAGAGTTGTGGATTATTCAGTGCAATCCCTGTGTGCAATGCACACTTGTTGAAAAAGGCAGAATCTACAGCACTCTGGGAATTTACTGAGCAGGAAGATTAAAAACAACGTTGCTGATCGTTCATAGTTCAGTGTTTTTTTCTATAGATTACATTGCTTCAAATGATATTTGATAGAGGTTGGTACATGCAGAACTGGACAATTTTAACTAATTGTAATTTACTGTGAAGTTACTGCATGGTAGATTGGAAGATAAAGATCTTTAAGATGACACTGGTGAATCCTGGCCATTAAGCAGACAGGGAGATTCCAGCGACTCAGACTCAGACAGATTGGTTAAAATAACTTGCATGAGATAATTTCTATCCTGAGAACTTAAGCAGCACATCATGTCCAAAGTGTTTACTGACATGGTTGGAAGATTTGGACAAAGTACGAAGAATAGGGAGTTAATTTGAGTAGCATGTTATTTTTGAAGTATTTACTCTTGTAAATGGCTTTTTGACTCATTTGCATCTCTAATGATATATCAAAGTATGGTTCAGACTGAAAACAGAACAAATACGGCATTATCCTTTTGTATTGCCAAATGTAGGGCACCAAATGTTTGCTTATGTGGTCTAGTGTGATCAGTGGTGTAGGTCTTTTTACTACAGTGGAATTATACTTGGGATGAGCCTGGCCCCATGGCCCTAATCAAACTGAATAAGATGAGAGGTTTGGGAAAAAAAGAGCTCAATCTCTACATAATGCGATCTTTGTAAAGTATTGTGGGATTAGGCCTTTAAGGAAAGGAAAAAAGTATATAGTGGCATTTTAATCAGGCACATCATGGTAAAGGAGACATACAGCATTCGTTTAATGGATAGATTTTCATAGGCTTATGATATGGCTAAGGAATGAAATATATCTCATAGATGTAAAATATAATATGATTTCTAGTACCAGAGAATTTCATACCTTGACTTTCCATAGCACTTGTATTTTTCTGCATTCCCAGTGATGTACAAATTTTTAATTGCAATGAAGTCCATGCAATAGACCACTCTTAGGCAACTTGGTATTTTAAAGGTCACACTAAACACTATAAATACAATTTAAGACCATTAAGGCCATTTCTGCTAAATAAACGATTTCTGTACTCTCCCCATTGCTTAATACAGTGTCTGCTTTGTTTCCCCCACAGATTAGTGATGTCATGTTGCATGTCCATCTCAGTGAGATTAGCAGTGAATACCCTGTTTTACACTTGAGGGATTCCTACTGATTTAATCCACATGTCAGTGGATAGAGGTATTTTTCTGAATATGGAGAAGTTAGGGGAATAACCTGAGGGCAGTAGATTGTTTATTCTCTGAATTTATATACCTCCATGTTTCCCTTTGGTATTAGGTATTTATTGGTAGAAGTCCCCACAGTAGTGTCTGTTTTCTATTTCTTGGACATACTGCTGACACACCAGACTTTTTTTATTCCTTGTTTTTTGTGCATGGCTACCTTAAGAAATAGCAGTATTGGGAACAAGTGATGATTCATTTTGATAAGTCTCACATAATTAAATCAGGGATTCAATTTTGATGCTGGTCAGTCCTTTCATGATGTCATTGTTCTTTTGTGATGTTGCCCTTTTATTCTTTTTCACTTGGAAATGCCAAAATAACAGTGAATGTTTTTCTGATAAATGATCATCATGGAAGAATGCAGAACAAGTGACTCTTATGCTACTTTTCCTTCTAAAGCTGGTGGTGATGCTGTAGGCTGAGTCGTTACATTAAATACTTCACGCTGGTTGTTTCTGTTAGAAAATTTGTGAAAAGAGATCTACTCATCCCCACCTTCCCCCTCAACCCACTGCCCCCCACACAGAGGCAGTGCTTCTTGTTGTGGGAACAGGTTTTCTTGTATCTGCCCATTTCAGCAGACTGAACATGCATGAGAATTACAGGTGCTCTAACAGAGAAGGCATCTGCAGGTCACTTGAACTTGGCACCTGTATACCAACAACTTGTGTTTCCTGGCACCTGCTTTGTCAACAGGCGCCAGCACAGTTTAGCCTTACAGCAATTACAGTATTTCTTTTTGAGAAGTTGTTTTGTGTCCTCAAGATACTCAGAAATGCTGCACATCAAATATTGAAGGACTAACAAGAAGAAAAAGGGGACCTTGGCCTTGGGTAAGACAAAGGGGATGACATGGTGACCAAACTGATGTTTGTGCTACCAATTATCATGGAAAAGTGTTGCCTGCATAGCTTTTAGTAACAGAGTAGAATAGTAGAATTAACCATGTATTTCCAGTCCCTCAGTTTCGTGGTGGTTATTATCTCACTGTGCAAGGGTAGTAGAAGGGAAAAAGTCTATTTACAATGCATATTTAACTGTCATTCAGTTCTGTATGCACACTGTGGCTTGATGGAGGGTTTGTCTGTCCTTTAGTTTCTGTGCAGTAACTCTCTTGGCTTGTTATCTGCTTGCCAAGAGTGCTTGGGAATTGAAATAAATCATGCTTAGACCAAACTTTTTGGAACTTAGGATATGGAAAAGAAGGTGGTGGCAGTGCATATTGATATGCTGGAGAGCAGGGAGGAAGAAAAGAAAAAGAAAGGAATAAGCACAGGTAAAGGAAAGCTAATGAAGTAAGATAGGCATGGGAATTGCTTTTGCTTAGAACGTGGGAAGAAGGACCAGTATTTCTAATGGCAGTAATACTGATGTGTCTCCTCTACACTACATGCATCATTTCATGTCATTTATTATTATAATCAGCACCTGCTGCAGGGTTTATTATTAACCTTTCTAGGGATCAGCAAAGTGTTGAGAAGGAATCCCCTCTTTTTCTGGCACGTCAGAAAGGGCTCTAGGGGGAGTAAAGAAGCCACCGAAGGTATTTTGTCATCATTTCATTCATTTGCAGGCAGACACATACATAAGCACTCATGGAGGTCTTATACGTGCCTTAATATCCCTTTTCCTAAATGAAACTGAAGATTTTAATCTTTCTTGTAAGGGTTTAGCTGACAAGACTCAATGGACAGTGCAAATTATACGCACCCACCTGGAACTCTGGCTTTCAAGTCATTGCCATGTGCAGAGCTGCAGACCAATTTAGGTGGTCTTTAAGAAGTCAAGATTTGACGTGAGTCTCCAAATGTGACAGCAACACTTTGATTAAGGCAAAAACATGACTAAAAGAGATAAGAGAGGGGAAATAAATACAAATCAGGCATGCTAGGTTCATCCTAACTATAACAGGCCACATCTGGAAGTGACTAGCAGATGTGGGGAGTAGTACTGGATTGATGCCAGAATGAGGAAAGGAATGGCAAGTTATCCATTAAGCTGAACACATGGATGTCAAACGGTGCTGTTTTAGTAAATAATTAAGTGGATAAATTTGCTGTTGTATCAGCTGCCTGTGTACTTTGGGTCCAGAACATAGCCAGTTACCTCAAAAAAAAGTGTTATCAAAAACATAGGTAAGCTTACAAGCTTACTCTGTCCCCAGATTTGCCTATTTTATTGACTATGCTGTCACTAGAAACAACCTTGTGTTCTTGTGCCTGAAAGAAAGTCCCTTCAAATGTCAATGCATCCACCTGACTAAAGCTTATGCTGTTGGGGAGTAAAAGAGTCCCTTTGATTTTCCTTAGCTAAATCTCCACCTCTGTAGCATTCCTGACTAATGAGTAGTATTGTAAGAATGGAGTTGCAAGAGGTGTGTTTATTTGGGTGCCTCTGCATGAGTGTACCTCAGAGTTTGAGAGTTTCCAAGTATGGAAATTCCAAGGCTCTGGGCTGTGTGAGACGGGAATGGAGTATCAGACAGGAGACCACTAAGTGTTTAGGGATGTGTAGGTGAAGTTGTTGGGAAGAGAGTTAAGTTGCAGCATATGCTGGTGCAGTGGTCCCCAGATATCAGCAGGCATGACAAGTTTTAGGCTGTACAGCTGTGGATGTGATGGAGCACTGGGATGAATGCATGGGGTGGGTGACTTGGCAGTGTGGTTACCTCTTTCTGGGTATAGCAGGGGTCCCATGGTGGACTCAAGTGAGCGTCTGTCCTGCTCTGGTAATCGTGATATTGGGGTTTGGGCTGTGTGGCAAGCAGATCCAGACACCACTTGGCAGGAGCTGGGGGTTCACCCTTGGGTGGCCTGAGGTCAGCATGGTTAACTAGGGGTGTTTATTTCACTGCTGGTGGAGCTGCGTGGACAGAGACCAGGTGGACTTCAGGATCCTCCAGTGGCTGTGGGCATGGAGAGGCTGATGCACCTGCCTGGGGCTTCAGGAACTCAAATAGGCTGGATAACAGGCAAAGAGCCTGCGGCGTGAGGAGCCCTCAGAGCCTAAATGCAGGCAGGGGAGTGTGTACAGAGACTTGCTGGGGCTGTTAGGAGCTGGAACTAGCTGTGATTTTAACAGCTGATTGTACTGAACTGCCTCTGGCACTGCCCTGACCTCTATCAATATTTACTATCTTTAGATGCTCTTGCTAGAACAGTGGTGGGTTTCTTTAAGACACTGATTGTTATTTACAGTGATGGTTGCCATGTGTTAGATATTTTCTGACCACTTGAAGGAGATACTTTCCACTCATATGACCATCAAAGAGAAGCAGACCTGTTAGGGAAAGATAGCAATCAGTTTTATGAATAGCAAATAGAATTGCTTTGTAGTTGTAATTTTAAGGGGATTTAATTAATTATCAATAGGGGTGTGGAACATGAGATGAAGTGGGAAAGGTTGCACCATATCTGGTGACTGGGTGTTTTTCTGCTGTTTATATTAAAATAATTTTGTTTAAATATATACCTGGATTTAATTTTGAATTAAGTATAAATTTGAAGGTTTTGCAAACGTTTGACATTTTCTGAGAATATTGAGTGGAGGTGTTTCCTTATTTTTTTTGTCTGAGTAGTTTTTGTAAGCATATCTACTCTGCTAACAATCTTAATACTTTGAGACCATCCATATTATTAAGTTCTTATCTTTATAAAATGTTAAAATACTGCTTGGTAAGTTACAACTAATATAGATGTTGGGTTTATTTAAGTCACTTAAATAACACCTCAGTACATAGTGTGGCAAGATTGCTTTTGAAAAGAGAGATGTAATGTGGGATCTTTGTAAAGAGAAAAGTTTCTAGAGGATGTTGGCTTTTGAATCTTATTCCTAGTTTAAGCAAAAGTGTTGAAAGGCAGCCATGTGTTCAGATATCTGTTATATGAATTGTTCTTAAGGCTAGTAATTTTTTCCATGGGTAAGGCTTCCCAGATTTCTTTTAAGCCATCTGTCGAGAAAGAGAGCATTAGATTGTCAGACATTGTTTTCAAAGCTCAGTAAAATATTAGCTATTTAACCCTTGCATAACTTAATTTGAGAGGCAAGTTAAAGTGAAGGCTATTTATTTTACAATTTTATTTTATTTACAAATGGAGAAACAGGAGACATTTTGGGTAACTCACTTTGTAGTAAAGCTAAGACTGGAGTATGGCGATTCTGGGCTTCTGGTCTTGTAATTGTCACAGTGAAAATTCCTTTTATATGTAAAGGTAATGTGCTGCTGTGATAATCTCAAATTAAATTCTAGATGGTCATTCAAAATGCTGATCTTTCCTTCCTTGAGGAAGGAAGACAATGAATAGAAAGAAGTGTTGGTTCTCTTGCTAAGGTTGAGAGTGATCTGTAGCTCTTGGGACTTGCTCTGCTACTATGCCTGTCACGCGCCCCACAAGATGAAGACTTGTCTGTATTCCCTAGCAGGGTGTTTCTGTCACATTTTTTTGTTTGCTGAGAACTCAACTCTTTTGAGATCATGTAGTGAATTCAGTTCTCAAGGCACGTGCTTGCCATTGGCTTTATAAATCACTATCAGTTATTTGTAATGATTTTGTGTATATCTGAAGTTAAGTAAAACTTTTTAAAAGAATGTAACAAATCTAAATGTAGAATCTTTACAAGATTGGAAATCACTACTTAGAGGAAAGAGTGGGATCCTGAAGACATTGGTTAGGGCCTAACCAATAATAACATGTGGTAGTGTATCTGGTGAACAGCTGGTAAGAGATGATTTGCCTAAGGCAAGACTGATTGTTCCTCCAGACATTACCCTGCAGAGCACCCCTGCTCTAGTGGAATGCCTCAGAAAGGAACTCCTTGCAGCTCACTTCTTTTGCCATTATTAGTAGCCATATTCTAGAAAAAATCAAAAAAGATGGCATTGCTTTATTACTCTTTCCCGGCTATACTGTATGAGAAGGAGAGAACATTCAGAACTCAGTCTCTGGTCAGATTAGTCTCTGGCTTGTTCCTGGTAGCTGGGAGAAATGCCTAGAAAGTAGTACCTATGGTTTGCATAGCTCTGGAGGTAGCATCATGGAAAGATGAAAACAGATTTTATTCCCCTGATGATATAAATAACGTGACTGTGCCCTATTAGGATAGTTTAGATCTAATAAAACCTAAGTAAGTGCTTTCCATTGGTCTATGTGCCCTCATACAAATTATTTTTACAGGAAAACAGGAGACACTTCATTCTAGTGTCAAGAAAGAAATACAGCTTTGAGAAGGCAGTAGATGTAATAATTTTAAAATCCCTTGTGACATGTACGGCAGTATATTGGATTGTTCCTTCTCCTAATAGGTTCCCTTTTCTTGAACCTAGTAGTGAATTTGAATTTACCAGTAACAGTGTGACAACACTACTTAGTTTCTGAATTGTTTCTTGGGTAATCTCAGGGAAATCCTTAAACTGCAGCTGCAGTTGTAGCTTAGAAGCATAGAGAGAACAGGAGGTAAATACTTGACTCGTGAAAAATCTGGCAGTTCTTTTGAACTGTGAGGTGCAGGAAAACTAATAGCTACTGAGATTAAAACCCATCCCCTCCTCCGATGGATGTCTCCCACAGCCACAGGGATGCCAGAGAGGCTTGATTCCCTTCCTGGGAGGACCTGCAAGGCAGGGTAGTAAATGATGACTTGCAGCATTTTTTATGGCCTATTGTACAAGAACAGTGTGCTGCAAATGTCCTTGGTTGTCATCAGCCATTGCAGAATGCTGTAAATCATCCTTATTTTACTTTATGAATTGTAAAAACTATCATACATTTCATAGGTTTCTCAGGACAAGATAGTAAATTTCAAGTTTTTTTCCATGAATTTATACCAAAGTCTAGAAAATAGTCTCTTACACAATTGGATAAAATAACTGTAGATGTGAAGAGCAATACATTGTCTTCAGTTTGTGCACACAACTCCCTCTGACATCAAGGGCAATAGGTGGCCTATAGAGTAATCATTTAGTGGAAAATGAAGGAAAATATGAAGAAAGGTGTACTAAGAGAGGCTGGTGGTTGGGAGGGATGGATGTGAATAAAATTATTTTCCAGTGGCATTTTGTTCTTGGCTTATTGTTTAGAGGAATAGCATAGAAAATTACAGCTGCCATCTTCTATCCTAGTTAATATCATCTCTCGTTTTGTTGATGGTTTCTCTTATACATTTCATAATAATGGTGCATCACTGTCCATTTGCAAGTAGAATTGTTTGGCATATGCAAAGAAGAAATCTTCAAAGCAAATTTTGTATGTTAAAGGATTTTTTTAACCTGATAAGAACAAGTGCATAAATCATCATCTTGCTCAAAAATAGCTGCCAAACTCTTCTAGGGACATTCTTGGTATATATCAAAAAAGCAAATAATTTCCTTATTGAGAAGCTAAACATTGCTCTTAAGGTTGTGTGCATCTGCATTTAAAATTCATTTAAATATTTTTCACGTGCTTGAGGATGTAATCTGGCCACAACGGTGGAAGAAGGTAGCAAGTAAGATGTTATACCATGAGCGTGTTAGAGCATTGCAGATCTGTTTGTTGCCTTTCATTCACATTCTGATGCTACATAATTGATAAAATTCCTGGCTAGAATTCTGTGGAACTGGTATTTCTATATAGGACCAGATGCACTATTAAGTGCTCATTGACATTAACATGTTCTCATCCCTGAAATGAAAATAAACCCTGTTTTTAGCTCTCTTTACGTGATCTTTTGCAATCTCTTGTTCTTAGGTTTATCACATTAAAATGCTTTTCTAGGAATCATCTCTTATTTCTGAGAGAGATTGAACAAGTAGAAATATCTGCAAAGGCTAAATATAATTTTGCATTCTACCTTGCTGTAGAGAGGGGAACAGAAAGATCAAAAAAAGCAAATGTTAGCCTTATTTTCTGTGGCAACTCAAATAATTTTTTATTTATTTTTTTCCCACCTTTTGTCTCTTATAGGAACCATGAGCTTTACATTTCATGCACAGTCATGGAATATAATAGCATAATTTTCATGCAAGGACATAGTGTTGCCAGCTGAAAGTAGTTAGCAGTTTGTATTATGAATATATCTTCTAATTTTCTTTCCTATAATTATAAAGCATTCTGTAATGCCATTGAACTAAAATATCTGCATTCTACAAATAGTTACTTACAAAATAGAGAAGTTTTGTGATATAGTTCTCAAGCACAATCCAGATAGTTTGTAGATATTAATGAGAAAGATCCCTAAATTGCAGTGCTTCTGAGGCTTTAAAAAACTTCACTGCATAAAACTGCTGAATTTTGAGGGGTACTTCATTATGAAAGTACCAATTAAGAAAAATGTACATGTCTAAAAACCTAATAAGTTTTAAAGAGTGTAATGTATCTCCACTACCTTCCTCTAATTAGATGATTATATTAAGCATGTGAATGAAGGCTGTAAGTCAAAAATTCAGTTAAAAATAAGTGCAATAGAATAGGAAAATGTTAAGACCTTTTTAGTTGGCTTTTCTTCAAGTTGTATTTTGTCTGCCTGGCCAGTGGTTTTATTCATCAGCAGAAACTATACTGGTTTTTGTCTTACAATTTGTTTGCAGTTGAAGGCTTGTCTTCCCTTGCACTTACAGACATAAAAGACACCACAGCAAAAGGTGAGCAGTTTTTTCTTTCTGAATGAAAGCTCTGTTAAAATGTACAACTCAATTAGGGAAGATTAATCTATGGAAACAGTGAGATCAGCAGATGTTAGAGGAGAACCCAGACCCACATCCTCTGTTGAGGCTTCTAAAAACATACTGTTGCATTTTCAAATGGCTTTCAGTTAAAATGGGGTGGGGGGGGATAGGTTGGGAGGGGGAGAGGAGGAAACATTCAGTAAAATGTACTTCATATTTTATTTTTTTTTAAAGTGCCTAAGTGCTAACATAATCATGAAAAGGAACAATAAGATTCTTAATATTCAGTGGCAACATGGAAAGAAAAATGCAGAAGAGAACAGCAGCTGAGACAGTCTTTAATCAGGGTCCCTTACAAAGCCCCAGAAAAAGACACAAGAGGTCTGATGAGACACAGCTGCACTAATCCTTGTATTAAAAAAAATTCAGAAAGAAGGGGATATGTTAATGAAAGATTGATAATGCAAGACACAGTTGGCTGGAGAAGATTAATGTATTAAAACAACAACCACAACAAAGGATCCAGCAAGTATACTCTGATTGTGCAGCCACATCCTGCCGTGGATTTTTAAATGCAGCATTGCACAAGCCCACACAGCTCCCAGTAGGAATTTTTGTGGAAGTCTGAGGATGCAACATGCTTAGAGCTGGCCTGTCTATGCTTACAGCCATCAGATGGCGAGACTCGTCCTACTCCTGGGATTGAATTTAATGCCTGTAGCACTGGCATGTTTTTTCCCCTGAAAAATCCGGTGTGGAGCAGGGAAACATTTTTGATAGAAAAATAATCAAAACCAGTACGGTCTTCTGAAACGTTTTGACTGAAGCACTAGGCTTTCTCTCAGCAAAAGAATTTCTTTCCTGGAGAATGCTTACCCAGCTTTACCCTGGATATCCTTGTTTGGGTCATATGCAATACCCACTAAGCAGCTGAAATATTAAACAAGAAAATTCACATTCCTTCTCATACATAGTTTGAGGTTTGTTGGGTTTTTTTATGTTACTGAGCAATGCAGGGAGATATATAGCATATCACACACAAGCTGAACTGTCCCATTCTTCTGTCAAGTTTTTAAATAACTTGGATTAAGTCCCAGATTGAAGTGTGAGAGACGCCATCGTGGCTCAAAATATGCCCAACGCTTATGTCTCTCCCCTTTGCTCTTCACACATTGCTGTTGGCACCGTGCCCCACACCCTTGGCAGAGGTTGGTACTGAGCAATAGTCAAGGTCCTGCCCTGTGGCGAGTAAGAATTCCTCAAATGTTGATTCAGCAGTCTGATCATGATGGATAGCGCTGCAGTATTTTCTCACAGGATCATTAGGGCCGTATACTTCTCTTCCACCTATTCATCTAACTCCTACATCTCGTGAGACTTGAGGGCAGTCTATGACCTATCTGCAAAACCTGGTCAAGCCTGGAACCTGACCAAAACAATAGAAACTTTTACTTTTTTAAATTTTTAAGTGATATATCTTGCACATACCGAACACCTGCTTGCTTCAGCATTGCTGACCTTGCCCTATTTTGACTCTAATTTACAGCATAATTTGCCTTTGATATCTTCCTTTTCCAACAATGTATTTTCATTCACTGAATAGCCACTATCTTCTGGCAGCATTTCATTGAGTCAATGGATTAGTGTAGTTTCCTCTAACACTTCCTTCACCTGCAGTACACAAATCACAGGCAACTGGAAATAGTTGGATCCTTTTTTAAGGAAGACTCAGTAAATGAGTTCCTACTCATCTACTTTTCCAAATAAAACAGGCTTTTCAAATTCCCATATGTTTCATGAGACATTTTCCATGTTCACTAAGAAATAACTTAATGGAAAACAGAGGCGGTTAGGCGCTGGATTGATACACCATAACTGACCTAAGATTTTCTGGCTAATATCAGGTGGTGACGTTTGTTTAAAGCATGCAGCGAGGAAGCATGTGATATTGGCACCTGATGCATTTCTAACACACTTCCCCTTTCCAGAGCAGTCAGAAGCTCTCTAGAGAATTCTGGCAAACTTAACTTGAAAACTACCTATCTGGAGCAGCACTTTCCCAATTGACCATAATAAGAAACCCCTGATTAGCTGCTTCTCAGGGACACACAAAAGGAATATACTGTAGAATGTCTTGAAGCTAGACTTTGAGGATATTGCCTGGAGTGCATTAACCCTTCCTCCCAGTTCTTATATAGTGTCTAATCAGGAAATATTTAGAATTCTTTGTACCTCTTCCAATTCAATTACTATAAGTATAAAGTTATTTGTGTTGCTATTCTAACCAGTTAAATTGTTTTACAAAATAATCTTGTAAATTCACTTTGTCCTGTACATCAGAATGTATAATTGTGTTGTCTATTGAGAGTTTTAATTTCCTGTATAAAAAAAAAAAATGTTTAAAATATTGTCAGGTGCTCTGCTTTGAAATGCTAAGTATTTAGAACTCTACAGTAGTAAATTCTGTTCATGCTGCAGTCAATTACCAATTTCCAACATTAAGTATTAATTATAACTCTAGCTTGTTCTTAACCTAGTAAAAGTGATTTCCAGACTTCTATGATGGATAGCATTGTTTTTGCCAAAGATGTCTTGTACTCTCTCTACAGTATTTATCTCTGTAGACATGTATTGAAATCACAGTCGTCCCTGCAAAGTTGACCTCCCCAGGAAATGGTTTTACAAGATTTTTTTGGAACATTCTCAGAGTATCAGTTCAGGTGGATTTTCTTAATTCTGTGCTTATGTCTTTTTTGTGCTATATGTTGCACTGGTTCTGCAGTTAACCTTTCTGTACTGTTTCACCTAAAAGAATCAAGATATTCCTAGAGTGTCCTCTGAAGCTGGCTTACATTATTGTATGTGTGAATTTTTTTTTTGATTAAAGAAGGTGGCACTGGATGACTGCTCTGTTTTTAGTAGTCATAGTAGGGACCTCTGGAGTTCTCGAGCCCGGTATCCTGCTTGGAAGGGGACTGTCAGAACCACTAGATCAGATCAAGTACAGCTCTTATCTAGCCTTTGGCTCTTAAACTTCCGTGGGTGTTCAGCTTCTGAACAACCTGTTTCAGCACTGATGTTTGTCTGTGTCCTTTAGGATAGAGGATCTTGTGTTCATTTCCAGAATGAGAAGGTTGCTTACACTAACACTCAGGACTTTTACACAAAGCAAAAATTAGGGACCAATTGCAGAAAGAAGTGTACTTTCCTAGATTTAAATTTCCTTCTTTTGAAGCTGAAGATATGATTCCTGAAGTCCTGACTATGGGCACAGTACTGGAATTTTAGAAGTCTGAGCATAACTATTTGATCACAATATGTTATGCATGAGCATGCATTTTTTGGGACACACACTTACTGCATATATTATTGTGGTTTGTTTTGCAACATTCAGTGTTTATTTCTGGTTAATCAGAAACCTATTAGTAGGCTTGTGTATATGGTGAGCTTTAATAAACAGAAATGAATGGAAACTTTATGGGAATTCTTTTAGGGAGATATAAAAATTTGAATCTGGAATGAGTTTCTCTGTGTGCACTGATTAATCTAGTTCTGTGAATCTTCCAGAATTACAAGAACTTCCAAGGTCAGTCTGCTAATACAAGTTGTATACAAATCTCTGTGTAAACACAAATCTGTTGATCCCCAATGGTAACCTGAGAATAACGAGGCCATGAGGAAGAAGAGCTGTATTTACAGTGTGATAGCCATTCTACCAATAAACTCATCCAGACCTAAATGAAAACCCCTCCATTCACTTCATTAATAAACACAGCTACATTTAATGGAGCTATGGTGGACAACAGTGGTGTTTAAAAAGCAATAAAATCAACTAATGCTTTCATTATAATAATGATAACTACATCAAAGGGACATACATACTCAGCAAAATGTCTCCTGTAGTGCATAAACATCACCACCACAGGAGATGTTTATTGCTTTAGACATGCTCCCTTTGATGTATTTATCAGTTAAATGTATTAGTTCTGCTTCACAGTTGTGTGCCGAAATAGCACTAAGGAAGACCATATTTTACATATGCTATACATAGCACCATAACCTTTGAATACCAGGATCAATACATAAAATTAAGTCAAAATAGTTGACTATATTTAGTCAACAGTGCAGATGTTGACTATTCATGGCAGCACTGAAACTCCAGCTGCCTTCATGGGTCATTTTTTGTGTCAGCTAGAAGGAACACAAATTCTTACAACATCTGATTACGCAAAGATCTTTTTTCTTACACAAAATATTTTCTGTCATTAAGATGGGATTAATTAGGTCATGTCCTTAGATGAAAGAATGATGAGCCCCACTTTATGCATGTTGTGTGTGTGTGTATTTATTTTCTCTAAAAGTTACTGTTCCTTCTTCATTGATTTTGATACTGTGATTTAGATAATTGTGTGGCATACTGATTATTGTGCATTAGATTCAGCTGAAATCACTTCAGTTATGTTGTAGCTTATTAGTACATAGTGCCTATTTATGTGCATGTATAATTGCAGATGTTGATGTCCTGCATTTACTTCAACTACTGAAAGAAAAGAATCTCTTGTCTTCCTGAAAATAACCAAGGTTGTTTAGACAGAAATAGTAGTATTCAAGTAATGTGCGCATAAGCCATCTAACTTGAAACTCTCCTTTCTTGTGGCTGATTCTCCTACCATTTTTCGATGCCATGCAATTTAGATGTGGAACATGGCAGGCCACCTACTCAGAATGCTTGACACCGTGTACTACAATTTTATATCTCTTTTGCATTGTCATTTTGTTGGTTTGGTTTTTTTTTTCGCTTTGCAGAAGTATGGAAGGCCAGAGAATGATAATTATGTGTGTGTGTGTAATTTTGTATTAATTAATATATCATAAGTAGGTGCAAACAGCCTT
This sequence comes from Podargus strigoides, assembly GCA_028020825.1. Taxonomy (NCBI): domain Eukaryota; kingdom Metazoa; phylum Chordata; class Aves; order Caprimulgiformes; family Podargidae; genus Podargus; species Podargus strigoides. The sequence continues at coordinate 13,795,610 of CM051630.1, forward strand.
GTTTAGTTAAAGGTTCCTCAATGTAGGATAACTAATAATAGAAGTTAAAACTACAATTTTGTTGTGTCTTGACAGTAGGTTGAACAAGTATGTTATGAAAATATTTAATTAATTGTTTCATTAGTTTTCTTGGAGAACAAAATACACATTCTGGTATGTTGTTTTTTTTTCCACTCAGCACCTTTCAGACATCTATACTGTTTAATAGATGCCAGAACTTTCTTTTCCAGAAGAACTGAATACAAGTTGCTGTGTGATGCAACGCATTAACTATTGTGTGTGCACTCAACAGTGGAGATTTCTCCATGTGCTCTGCCTCTTTGAAACAAACACTAGACACTGACCCATGCTAGTGTGAATGCCTAGAAATACATAATAAGCAGTCACTTACAGCTCTTTTAGAAGAAATGCCTTTCTGACCAACAGTGAGAGATTATTTAAAATATCTCTTCCTGTCTGTTGAACAGTGTTTACTCAGGAAAACATGTCAGTGTTGTTGGTATTATTGTGACAGGAACAATTAATAAGAAATATACCACTGGCATTATTGAAAAATATTTTTACATACTGAAATGTTGACTACTCTAAAGTGCGTTTGTTGAGCAAGGGTTTTAGAGATGTGAATAACTTGACACATCATGTCATTCTTAACATGCAGCATGTAATCATTTAGTCCAACAAACAGATGCTTATATAGGAATGAAAACTATGGGATACAAGACAGATTGCACAAGATGTAAGAAACCCCTTAATTGTACCCTTTCCAAATAGTTGTTTGTTTTTCTGTTTGCACTTTTAGTTTAATTTTTTAATGTGCTAAGCTTTCAGTAATTACTAGTTAATACTCATAACTGATTGAATTTGGGTCTTAAAATGTTATATTGTTGATCTTTTTTTGATAACTATTAAGAGAATTATTTATTGGTTACATTTCATGTCACATTTAATAGGGTGATGTCTGCGTGTAGGAGACTTCCATTAATTAGACAGGAAAATATTGTTTTATTGTTTAAAGGCAAATAACTCGATCAGTCTATTTCTTGCAAGCTGCTATTCTAGTCATACATTAGATAAAAAGAATTCAAATACAACTGAATGCTGTGAACATGTGAGAAAATACTCAAGATGTGTTGCTTTGTGAAAAAATACAAATTTTCAGTTTTTACTTTGACATCAGAACAAAAATGTCTTTCAAAATTTCAGATACCTCAAGAAGTCCCGTTTTTGTTTGAACTGACCAGAACTGAGGAACCTTATCATTTAGGTTTTTTCCCTATGCTGCCTTCATTCCACAGGACACCAAACTGTATTTTCACTCTGCTTCCAATCTACTGTAACATGTTGTTTAGATGACTGCTTGCATTATATCAATTCTATATGCTAGTGTTAGTGTGGTTGTATTTTGTCTTCCAGAAGGTAAGCACGGTTTGCTTTTTATGTTCAGCTCATCTTTTTTTTTATGGCTCATATCTTTTAATATATGGCTGTTAAGGGAAACTAGTGCCCTGGTCATCCAGCGATGGTGGGCTTTAACATTTCATGAGTTTCCAGAGGCAAAAGCAAGGTGTAAAAGGCGAGGTTTTGAGATGAGATAGTGTTCTATTTCTCTGGAGCAAAGATGGCAAGATGGCGTGCTCCTACTCAGAGGAACATAGGGCTGGGTTCCTGGCCATGTTGTCTAAGCAGCCAGGGGGACAGCTGGGGATGGTCACGGGTGGCTATATGGAGTCACTGCACTCCTGAAAGAGAAGATTTCTGGGGAAACACTGAAACAGGCACAGTAACATATCTTCCATGATGTCTGAGCATGGTAAAACTGGAGGTGTTACTAGTCAGCATCCCAAATCTGAGAAAGGTGCCTGGCAAAGGACTCGTGGTGGGGGTGCTGGTAACAGTTTGCAATAAGGCCTCAGGAAAGAAACCACAGCTCTACGAGAGTGATAGGGAAGGGGGACATCCACTGAGAGAACGGTATTTCTGAGGGGGCCCTTGGGCATATAGGGGTGAGGGGAAGAACTGGGAACTTGGAGTAAGTGCACTGAGAAAACTGATCTAAATGGAGGTTTCTAGTTAGAAAGCTTGGCATGGAGTGTCAGGACCTGTGCATATCTTTCAGTTACCTGGAAAAAGCAGCCTGTTAACTTTGTTTTAATTGGAAAATTGCCCAAGCTTTGAATTCACATCACTCCTGGAAGTGAGATCTGCTCCAGATTAGTATCCGAGTGTGCTAAAGCTGTCTAAGAGCTCAAATCTCATTTAGAGATTGCCTTCATGTTCTCCCAAAAATGTCATATCACTCAATTGTTATGTTTTTTTTCCCAGGTGCTGGAGACTATAAAACATACTAGATTTCTTTTCAGTAATGTGAAAAGTGTTGTGTTTTTTTTTTTTTTCCCCAAGATTATACTGCAAAGGGAAAACATTGAAGTTGAAAAGAATTTTTAGTAGGAGTACATGAGTCTGCCACAAATAAGATGAAGGAAAATAAAACAAAATGGATTTATAAACTATAAAAGCACTGTCAGGTTTTAAAAATGCTAGTACTCTCTGCTGGCTTTAAAGCTGTACATGGCTTTTTCTTAGTTCATCCTGTTTCTGGTACTCCGTGTTCCTGACAACATCTTAAGAAAGAGAAAGTGCCGGTAATCAGCCCCATACCCTGTGAGGGCTTTTTGCCCCTCTTTGAGTATATTTTGAAGTGACTTGAACAGGAGGAACTCAGCTTGTCTTGGTCATAAAAGAGACTAGTAATATCGTAATATCTAGCCCCAGTTAAGGATATGGAAGTTATTATTTTCGCATGGTCAGTATGGAACAATTTGGCTAAATCCATTTCTTGTGGACAGATTTTCTAGCTTCTTAACTCTGGAAGAGATAAAAGATTAACAAACTCAGGACCTGAATGGCAAACTTTTGCCAGTCATGATGATGATGCAGGCAGTGGGAAATTGGTAAAATAACTCCCAAAGAACATAAAACCTGTCTGCTTAATTAATTTGCCCTTTTGCCTCTGTTGTTTCTGATGTGGAGCAGGATGAGGAGAGCCATAATCAGCAGGAAATGTTGTGCCCTATCAGTAGAAGAGTCCATGATGGTGGCCTCCCCCAAGTTTCCTTGTGCTCTCCATCTGCAGGGGAATCATGGCTGACTGTAGTCTGCAGTGTTGGCAGCTCCAGGTCTCCCCCTGTGCCCTAGTAATGGGAACTGGAGTGGCTCAGATCAGTTAGTGCCGTTGCAGTACAGGTTGAATATTTTTATTACTAATTTTTGGGACTGAAACTTTAAGGGAGATCCAGCAAGTTATAGTGCGTGAGCATCTCTCACAAGGATGGTAGATCTGTCTCTGACACTGGATGTGTTACAGTCACTGCTGTACGTCACGACACTCAAACGTAAACCTGGGAGCAGCCCTTTGCCAAGCTGCTATAGCCCTACTGTGTTACCTAGCTGATCCCACCATGTGAACAGCACATGGACATGTTTTGAAAGCTTCTAAAATTGATGGATTTGTATAATTTCTGAAGTAGAGCTGCCCCCTCTCTTCCTCCCAGGCCAGCCTGACTGACAGCCCTGCAGCTTCTCGGCTGGCAGGAGAGAAGGCAGTGGGGTGAGGGGACGTGAACTCCAGCTCTGTGGGTCTTTCCCTGCAGATTTCCTCCCTTCCCTCACACAGCCTGGCAGCAGAAGCCTCGGCCTCTGCGTCTAAACAGCCGTTGCCCGTATCTGTAGCTTTTAAAGTTGTTAGGGGCTCATCTGCTATCAGATTTGATACAGTCAGATCTCTCTGGAGCAGCAGGTTCAGAGGTGGATCTTCTTCTCTTTTGTTTCCCTTCACTTTAGTGAGCAACTTTCTTCTCTTTATTTTGTATTGTGACCTCTGCTTTCCCTGCATATTTTTATTCGGGAGCACTCAATTCACCATGCTGGTGACACTTGAAGTGCTTAGCAACGTATGGAAATTAAGAACAATCCTGAATTGCAACATTTTCTACCTTTCAGTCCCCTAAGGCTGCTGGGAGCCACATAGCTCATTGCTTTAGTTGAATACAGGCAGCGTGTGCAACTGTTAAAATTCAAATTGCTAATCAAAAAACAATCGTTATGGACAATGATAGATTAAAACTGGTTTAATAAATAACATTATGTTGTCCTCTTTAGCAGAGCAACCAAGTCATCACATTAATCTTTGGATGCTGGAGGGGCAGCACCATTCATTAGAAGTGCAGTTCTGAGGAGGGTTTTTGTGGGGGTTTTGTTTTGCTGCTTTTTTTTAAAAAAACCTAAACAGAAAACGAAATGCTTCTGAACCAAGTTGATACTAACACAGTTTCCACACAGCAGATGCACTGGTTTGCAGTAAGTGATATGTTTCAGAGCTTATAAGATACACTATCTCCTCAAAAATCCTCTTGCTGCTTTCCAGATTGTCGGCAAGGTCTATGTCATATCTGTTTCTGTTAAATGTGTGCCTGGAGAAAATGCTTTTCCATTTTATTGCACATTTAAATTTCAGAAGCAATCTGGAATTTACCCTTTCTTGATTTGTATTTTATTAGTGCATAATATGGTACCATACTAAGTGTGTCTGGGTTTTGGGTTGCGTACATTTATGTTGTGCTTTATCCAGGGTAAGTTCTCCTGAGCACGCCACTTCATAACGAGGCGGGAGGCTAATCACACACTCATTAGCTTCAAAGAGAACTACAGATACTCTTTTTCTTTCTGCTGTGGCTGGAGATTTAGTTTAGCTTAAAGGAAATGGAGCTGATGTTAATGAGAATACATTGTCTTAATTTGCATATTAGATGAGATAAATATTGAGTTAATTTACACCTAAGATGGTTTTTATTGCAATCTACTTGTTCCACAGTTATGTTCAATATATTTTACACACCAACTGTGTATAGTTTGGAGGAATAATGTGAAAATATATTATTTTGATGAGGAAAACAAAAGAGGGACTGTTTCTGTTATCTAGACTGGTTTGCATTTGTTTTTAAAAATCTTAATTTAAAATAATTTATACTCCTACTCTCCTTTTCTGTCTACTGGTAGCTGCGTAGGAAAGCATGAACAGTTGTGTAAGTGCCTACACCCAGTCTACCAGCTGGAAGTGCAGGTAATTAATCTTAACTGCATCCTTGAAATCTGTGGAGATACCTGTTCACCTTAGCTACTGGAAAGTGTAAGAAAGTTCAGAGATTATGTGGTGGACTTTGCTTTTCTTTTGTAAGGAAGGGATTGCAGGAGCAAAATGTGGGCATGAAAATAAAAGCACAAAACTTTAAATTGTTTAAACCATGTATCCTTGAAAGATAATTCAGAGAAATGTTCAACGTCTGAACCAGCAAAACTGTGCTTTGTTGATTGCATGTCATGACTCATGATGGTAGGACATGTTGTACTAGAAACTTCAGTTTTGGAAGACAAAATACTCATGTAGATATACTTAAATTATTTTGATTAATGTAGACATAGATGGTTTGAAAGAACCATCAAAGGAATAAAAAGCGCTCTGGATGTTTTAGAATTTCTGCTTCCTCTGTTGCCTTCTCTCTCCAGCTGTATTTCCTTATTACAGATGTAAGAAACATCTTTGCAGCTCTTACTGACGTAACAGTTTCATTCTCTGATTATCTGCTGATTATAATCCTTTTTTTGGAGAGGGACAGTGTTCAGTTTTGTGCTCCTCGCTACAGAAAGGACATTGAAATACTTGAGCATGTCCAAAGAAGGGCAACAAAGCTGGTGGAGGGTCTGGGGCATAAGTCTTGTGAGGAGCAGCTGAGGGAACTGGGGTTGTTTAGTCTAGAGAAGAGGAGGCTGAGGGGATACCTCATTGCTCTCTGCAGCTCCCTGAGAGGAGGTTGTGGTGAGGTGGGGATGAGTCTCTTTAACCAAGTAACAAGCGATGGGACAAGGGGTAATGTCCCCAAGTTGCTCCAAGGGAGATTTAGACTGGATATTAGGAAGTATTTCTTCACAGAACGGGTTGTTAGACATTGGAACGGGCTGCCCAGGACAGTAGTGGAGTCCCCATCCCTGGAGGTGTTTAAGAGTAGGGTTGACATAGTGCTCAGGGATATGGAGTAGATGAGGAATGTCAGTATTAGATTGATGGCTGGATTAGATGATCTTCAAGGTCTTTTCCAACCTGGATGATCCTGCAATGCTATGATTCTGTGTGTAGCACAGAGGATTTCACTAAAACCTTGTATCACAATGCACTACCTGTATGTCCACATACATTAATCATACTGTGAAACAATGTTATATGAAATAACTGAAATTTTCAGGTGTCTTGCAAAATGCTGGGCATGTTATTACACTATTTGACTTTTCCACTTGTCCACTATGTTGAATGTTTGAAATGTCAAGCATGTCAAAAGCCTGTCATTAAAAAAATGTATTCTGAAGCATAGCATTACTGGGCATTCTTTTCTACATTTCATAGCAACAGTTCAGTCTACTGTGGAAAACTGTCTTAACACCAAGATCTGATTAGAATAGTAAGAAGTACATATCTCTCTTCTTTCAAATTTTATAGATCGTTCTCATTGTATTTCCTCTATTTGGTTAGTGATGCCCAAATCTGATCATGGTATTCCAGCTGAGATCTTGCAAGTGCTGGGCAAGAGCGATGCTGTCTGCTCCTGCTCTTTATGCTTCAAGAGTAGCATCATATTTTTGTTATGTGCATCTGGTGATTTGCTATAGCCCTGTATTATCTGTTGATGCACTGCTGTGCAGATACTTTTTCCTCATTCTGTAGCTGTGCAGTTAATTTTGGTGCCAGAGAGTAGTATCTTGAACTTCTTGCTATCAAATTCTGTTACACTCTTTCAGACTGTTTCCCCCATTTTTTTTTATGATATTAATGTATAAGCTTGTGTCACTGAGTCAGCCTGCCTATGCAGGGTACTCCAAATCTGTTCTCATGATCAAACGTAAACCTAATTGTTACAGTTCTCAGCTATCCTGAGGGCTACTTGTTCACTTGGGAACGACATCTCCACAAAACCTCAAGTTTTAAGAGACCCACGTATTCTGAGGGTCTTGTTCTGTAAAAAGCAAACAGTTTTACTGGACAGTTAAATGCTGTGTTTCATCAGCAAGTTCATGGTGATAACACCTATGTATACAATATTTCTTGTATATTTTGGGTCTGATAGTAGATAAGCCAGAAAAGTAATGGAATATTTTATATATTCCTCTCTGTTTAGTGTAAGTATAGCAAGCTGCACTTTAACTATGTATTATAATGTTCTTACTGTAAAATGGAGAAATTATAAAAATAATTGCTTCTTGAACAAGTAGCTGTAAGAAGCCAACCTGTCTCCTTTGAAACA